>JACCIC010000001.1:8015000-10415000 GCA_018907035.1 Sycobia sp. Sy_11 | reverse complement strand
TGGCTGTTGAAGGATATGCAGTGGAAGTCATATTAGCATTGTACGATTTGTTGTAAGATTTCGTCCTTTCATATAATACTTTATTATACTATAGATCACCTATTTTCTTAGCTTCTTGTGATCTTTATCATCGATTATTTCTCAAGGATGCAACGTCCGCTCATTCCTCGTGCCTTGCAATTGTCTTCAAATTCATTCTTCAGTAAATTTTATAATGTTCTTGTTCAATGATTAAATATTATTAAATCAAATGTAATAATTCCATTGCAATTAAATTGCATATATTTTCTCTTTCAAAGAGCGAATAATATTTAAAGAATATTTTAATTTTTAATTAATGAATTTCCGTAAGACTTAAAATTAGAATGAAAATTTATTTATTGATCTTGAAGAATCAAATCTCAATGTTCGATTTCGGAAATTTGCTTCGCTATTCTTGTTGCTTACAATGCAACGAGAAAGACAATTTTCACTTAAATCTATTCGTACTGTAGTATAAAATAAGATAATACTCCTAGCATGCGCATATTGTACGTAAATAGAGTGACATTGGATTTCTAATCTTTCGAACTCATTTTAACTAATCATTCGAACTCACTTTTCGAACTTATTTTCTTCGATGGAGAGTAATATTTATTAAAACTTAATGCAAAGTTTATAAAAAGGTTTACCTTATAATTATTAACGGTCTCGTGTATTTCGAAAATTGAAGCTATAACACTATAAAATTTGAGGTTAAAATTCAAACTATAAGAATTCAATAATGATAAAAGCTTGCAAATGACGATAAGTTCCAATGGATCGAATTAATCCGAGTATAAGTTAGCAGGCAATATAGCTATCGTAGAAAATGAGGGTAAAGTTGATAATATCCTGGCCGCGCCCTCCAACCAATCCATTAAGAGCGCGGTCGCCGACTAATCCTCGCGGACGCCCGAGGTAACCGCGAGCGCGGTCGCTGTTTTATGCCGCGACGCGTGCCGAGATACTCTTGAGTCCAGCCGACGCGCGCGTATTACCCCGCCGACGGCAGTAACGGGTCAGAAGGAAGAGACGTGCGCGGGCGCCGCAGCTATATTTATAATCAGGTTAATCTATATTTATAGGGAAACTTGTCCGAGGACGAAGCTCGCCGAGGCATCGGGAGTGAGCCACATCGGTCGCTCGTCGTTCATCCCGAATCGCTTATCGCTCATCCTAATCCGACGGCTATTTATCGGAGGGAGCGAAGTTCGCTCCTCTGTATTTGAAGCTCCCTTACAAGGAGATACCATCGGGTACGGGTGATGGATTTGGACTCATTCCACAGATATGCTTACTCATAATTAGTATTTAACTTTGATGGATATATTTTCTATATTTTGTACGTGAGGTGGAAAGCTTATCCTCTAATATGGTCGACTAGCACACTGATAAAAAGAATTTTCTGATACATATTTACTTGTTTTGTACCAAGTAACTCATTTTCTTAAATTAAGGAAATATGCACTAGAAGTCCACGTGATTTTGTTGGATCTTCTAGCATCGAGTAGATACTTTCTTCGTTTAAGACGATACTTACTCAATTTAAGTAAATAATTTGCTTTGTACAAACCAAGACAATACTTGCATGATAACACGCATTTTTTTGTCAGTGCATCATCCGGACTGTCAAACTCTATCCTCGGATGTGTTGCACAAAAAAAATGAAGGCAAGAGCTACGCCAAGCAGCGGTCCTGCTCCTCTTGTCCATGATCAGCTTCAATTGCGAGAAACTCGTCGAAGTGATTGCGCTTGCTATAAGCGCGCACAATGGCGCAACGACGCTGTTTTGACGTATAATGGCAATTTTTTTTAACGATAACATTGGTCTCGACAAACCATGTGATGCCTCGTGGCTTTGAACTCGCTGTGGCTGGTCTTTTCTTCTATCAACTTATTCCTTATTACTATACAAATTGAGTTTTTTTTAATAACTATAATTTGCCCGGTATTTTGTCATTTATGATATTGATAATAATAATTTGTAATTTGTGATATATTCATTGCTGCTCCTATTCCCGTGCATATGCAATTTATAGAGCAGCAAGGCTTTCAATATCGATCGCTTCGTACGTCTTTAGCGCTGCTACACCATTCTTCATTGACACAATTATTTTTTTACCATCTAAAATTGTTAGCTTATAAGGTCCTGCGTATGTTTTCAATTTATTCTTAATTTGGAAAAATTGAATATAATGTATTCCGTTTTCTCATTAACTGAACTTTTCATTGTGCCAATTAATTGCATTAAAATTAAAATGAACTTAAACAGGCTGTTGAAATATCGATATGTGCCTCATCTTTTATGAAAAATTGCATCTAATAATTATACCCACAGTCCCACCCTTTTTATGATTTTCTTCTTTTTCCAATATACCCTCTTCCGATAAATCTTCGTAATCGCAAATAAGTTTGCACTTTTCTACTTTCACTACTTTAATATCACGAAAATTGCATCTCAAATGTTATGGATTTCAGTGAAATCAATCGTGTTGGTAGATTGCAATATCTGTCAATGAAGAAGCTACAAGATCTAGAAGCTTAGAAACATATATATTTTCTAATATAAAGGAGAAGAAAACAGAATATAAAGTTTTCAATCAAATTTTATATTAGAAATAGAAAAATTATATGAGTAAATTTTTTCCAGAAATGAAGAAAAAATATGTTTTATATTGTATTAAGGGGAGGCGGAAATTGGAGAAGTACTGAAATTGAAAAAGTTTACAATATTACTATTAATCTATGTTACAAAAATCACTTATTAATAATTACTAGTACCAATGAAACTTTTTTAAATATGAACTCATTCCTTCATTTATTTATTCCTCTTCTTTTTCACGGTAACATGTGAAGTGATGAGGAATATGTATTTTTAATACAAAGAATTCATATTCCTTCTGAATATATTTCAGTTCAAAAAGCCATACTCTGGAATATTTTTGTAGTCAACTAAATGCACCAGATGTCCGAAAAGACAGAAATGTGCATCTAAAGGTAAACGACAGCTTAAAAAAATTTCATGAACTGAAATTAATTTAAAAATTAGAAATAATTAATTGAAAAAAAAATACAACAAATAAACTCTTCTCAAAGTTGTAAAAATATGCGTCTAACTATATTAAGTAGAAAATGAAATTTATTTTATCCTCTTCCTCAAACTGAATTTCTCTCTGAATAATCACAGATACCGTGGCCAGAATAGTCTAGAATGCAGTTCTTTATTTATTTTCAAATTTGAATAATCAATGAACAATGCAATTTTCATTCAACTCAGAGAATCGATAGAAAGAATTAGGTAATGAATATGGGTAATACATATATTTGATTAAGATTTCTGAAATACATTCTGTACAATCTCTCTTTAACGATATATATTATTTAATGCAATAATCTTTAATCTCTCTTTAATATCTCGCGTACTACTATAATATATTTCAGAAACATATTTACATCATCGATGTTTCGTTGCCACATGAGAAAGAATCAGAAAAAAGTCTCCGCAATCTGGCAATTGGACAAAAACAATAGCATGGAAAATTAGAACAGAGACACGGAGAAGATTGTAAATATCTTGCAGTGTCAAATTCGATCTTTTGTTTTTGCCAATCAATAGAGAAATACTGCTTTCTTCTTTTTTGTAAGCAACCAGGAAAAATTGCGCGCGCGGTAAAAGAAATTCAGTATCCACTGCACTCACTCGGTTCGAGTGAAATTGAAAAATAAAATTGCTCTTCGTTGTGAGTCACTTTTTCGAAACAGAACAAAAATAAAAGAATAGTTGTTATTGTAATTATATTTTAATAAAATAGCTACGAAAGAATGGTCTACGATTTTTACGCGAAACCTCCTATAAATAATGGGTATAATTTGTATTTTTCATTTTCACCTTAAATTATCCTGAGCGAGATCAACAATCTAACTAAAGAAAACTAAAAATACGAAGAAAACTTCGTGTTTAAAAAATGAAGGTCCAAAATATTGAACAGATTAAAAATAAAAAAGGTAGATAGAGTGAAGTCTGGTGGAAACTTCATAAATGCGAGGTTGTATAACTACGAAATCTGCACCGAGATCTCCATATTTGATTCGCCAAATTGTTTATTTTACTTCGTTTTCAGTATGATTAGAAGGATTCGAAGGATATATTCTTTTATAAAAACGTATACGGCTATGAATATCCGACATTTTTCATAAACTTGGTTGCATTGTATAAAACAGCTTGCAAGCTTATATTTTAAATATAGATGTCTTATGTTTGGTTATTATAATTAAAAACTCGAAAATATTTATCTCTACTTAGAGACATTTTATAATAGAATGCTTTTACTCTAAATTTAGTGTTATCTGACCTTGACTTGTGTAAGAGAAGTATGTATCTTTTAAATATTTCTTTAAATTATGTCAAATAAAATTACTTTATAGGTTTTAGAATTTCAATTTTATATTTTCACGATTTTTCGCATTATATTATTCTTTTTGAGCTTAAAGTAATGCATATAATTTTAAAGGATTTTTATAATCTCAATCTTAATTCTTTTAACGAATTACAGCAGAGTAGCTGTCTATTTTGTTTTAATGCATTCAAATAAACATGAACAAAAACTAGTTTAATCGCCTTAAAACTGCAGACTGAAAGAAATGTTTGTATTTATTAAATAAATTATTGTATTAGAACTAATCTTATTCGAAAAAATTTAATAGTATATAATAATATTTAATGTGATGACAAAAGAGTTAGCCGATATCCTGTTAATATTTTGAATTATATAAAGCTATTTTCATCCCGTTAAAAAGCTCAAAAAATTAAAAGTTACATTAACAGTTTAAGTAGATAAAAAGTTTTACATGCGATTAAGATTAAGATCCCGCATAATGTGAGTACCCGGTTTGTCACTGCCCCAGTTTCAAGTCGAGGTTATAAAGACAAGTATATTGACCTATTACTTCACCTATTTTGACTATACAACGACCAGAAATCTAAAATTTGCTAGACGAGCCTGAGAAAATTCCGAAAAACAGCACGAAATATTTGAAATGGACGGAGATTACATTAACAACAGAAATCTTTACTTTATCAATGATAAAAATAAACCATGATTTAAAACGAATCCGGGTTATAGTAATCAATCATTTTCTGGCTCGCAAAGATCGACAAAGCAAATTCGAAGCTCTGTAACATTTCTAAACGATGCCTCTCAAGTCGGGCTCCGAAATCCTACCGAATCAAAGGGGCGCGGCGAGGGCGCGGAGCAAAGCGACCCGCGGGTACGTTGAATATAGGCAGAGGCGGCGTGTAAGGACAGAAGGGATTAACGTAGTTTCCAGGGCATGACGCGTTCGACAGCCGAGGAACAGCCCTCGGAGCTGCGGAGTCCGAACTCCGGCCCAAGTCGCGTAAGCCGACGTCACCTCAGAGCGCCTCGGCGAGCGAGAGATGGACCGAACTCTGCTTAGTAATTAAACTCGTCCGGGCGCGGGGGAGGGGGAGGGGGCTGGGGGAGAAAGTGTGCGGCGCGTCGCTAGCGCTTCGGGGCCCTCGTAACTCGATAAGACTTGGTACGCGGGCGCGTAATGGAATTACCGACGTCGGCCCGGAGTTCTCTAATCAAGCCGAGTGCCCGGGACACGGGCAAAAATCGCCCTCTCCTCTTCACGAGCGGGATAGACGCGAAAAACTTGGAATCTACGGTTAGGAATTAGCGGAGGCGAAGTTCTTAAAGGCCGGCGAAAATAAAATGAGTTAACGGCTTGTCTTTCTTCGGAATAACGAGGTGTATCTAATCGTTTTTTTATTAAAACTATACGATACTTCAGAAGACAGTATGTGGCACGATTAAAAGACCACTATCAAAATGTCCTTATCGCACGGAGGCTGTGGTTGTATTGTACTTCGCTACACTTTAGGCGTCTCAATCTGAAGACGCAGGGACGATCGTGTGAATCTTTTGAAGGTGGCTACTTGGCAGTACTCGCTTGAGGAGAATTCGAGTGTGTGTGTGTGTGTGTGTGTGTGTGTGTGTGTGTGTGTGCGCGCGCGCGCGCGTATATATATATATATATATATATATATATATATCTTTCTAATTAGTGCTTTTATAATTATAATTATGTTAGTTTCGACTTTAATTATTATGATTTATGGTAGCAAGAATAGATCTTCAACTGTATTTAACAGATTTTTCAAAAGTATTTCACTGGTTTTCTTCATATTTAAAGAGCTTATTCTATAACTAAGCCCTTCTGTGGCTGCAAATTTGATCTGCTACTTAAATTATTAATTACTCACTGAATATTGAATAATTAACGATGATTTTAAATATAACTATAATAACAGAATAATATCAAAACAATAAACTATTCGTCCGGTATTATCAATACATCAATTAGATTATTGTTTAGGATACTAAAGCTCCAAAGTTCTCACAGTGCTTCTAGGTACAGTTAGAACGATTGCTATCCTATACTTCCAAATCAACATAGAAACTTAGAGTAAACATTTAATTTACTTGGTACTGGTTGCGATTAAAATCGGATGATAAATAGAATTGACGATCAGAACGGAAATGCTCGAGAAGCATTTTGGGTTTCAAGTGTAAGCCTTTGGACTGAGTATCGAGTAATCGACGAGTCGAAGGTACGCGCGATAAAACGTTGACCGGAGGGGAAAAATAAGTGGCCAAAGATGTTACGTAGGTTTCGATTAAAATCGGCAAAAAAGCACACGTAGTTAATAAAACTTTCTTAAAAAACATATGGATCCAAGACGTGTCTCAATGAGTCTCATAAGTCTCACGCGTCTCATAAGCGATAAAATTCCGAGTGATAATAAATAAAAACATCCCCAGTACAGAGTACGAATGTAAATGGGAACGTATGCCAAAGCAAAGAAAAGTGAACTCATCGGGCTCGGTTGCCGGGCGGGTAAGTCGCAGTTTGACGCGTGCAACGCGAGGTTGCCACCCCCGACTGCCCAGTTACAAATGATGTTTTCGAGGAATATTTTATTTTGCCCCGCACTACGTCTAGGGGAAAAATGGCGACATTGATAAATGGCTGGTATATCGTGCAAAACGCGTTAAAAGACCCCTCCACCCACCCCATGTACCTCCATTATCGTGTACGCGTGGCACGAGCTGAAGTGTGAATATTTTATTTCCTAAGAGCCATTCGTATTTCGACGCTTCGCATGAACTTTGCGATGTCCAAATTCCCTGCTGATCCCCGAAGACGAGGCTTTTCGTTTCAGTTCGTCTTGCCTCCGTTCCTCTACCATTGTTACGGACTCACAAGAACTTTATTTTAAAAAGGTAAAATTGTTGGTGTGTAATATAATGTCTACTTTAATATTTAATTTGTAACTGTAGAGATATTTTAAATATATTATTTAATAATTTTATATCTATTTTTTAAATGGTTTAGTTCGTAAGTTTAAATATATTCTTAAATGTTTTAGTTTGTAATTACATATATATATATATTAAGAAACGTTTATAGTATTTAATTTAAAATTATTATGAATTCAATACATATATTTTTACGTTTTAGTTTGTAAGATTTATCGTAATTCTGTTAAGTATTTATGTAGAGTTAAATTTAATAGTTTAAAGTATAATTGTAATCGAGAACTAATGCGATAAAAATAAAATCTTTAGATAACGTTTCTCGCATAATAATATATAGATTCGATATAATATATATTTTAAATAAACAGAATATGTTCTCCGTATCGTCATATCGAGTCCCACATAGAAAAGGGAAATGTAACGTGATCTCTCGGACTCTTAAACTTCGGACAAAGCGGCTTCGCGTGCGTCAGCAATTCAACGAATTATAATGTTAAACTATTGTACAGCAGAGATTGGAAATTTAGATATTCGTTTTAAAATAGTAAGTTCACGAAAAATTACTTCGTAATTTTTTATTATTCAAGAAATAAGACTCATAGTTACTAATATTATAGTTTATAGAAACGATCGCGAGCGAACTCTCACTATAAGCCCAACTATATGTACACATAAGGTACATGTTTGATCCGTGCCGTGACGGGAAAACCGAAGATTTTGCCTTAAAAATAGCTTGTATAGGGAATCACACATAAGGTGAGCGAATACTTGCTATGGGAAAATCTTGAGGTTTTCAAAAGAGGTAAACAGGTTATGCTTCCTAAAAGCAATGATCCGTGCTGTGACGGGAGCTTCCCAATATTTTCGTTAAAAAAGCTATTCTACGGACTTATAATGAGATAGGTCGTATTCTAGCTTTGAGAAAATGTTGGGAAGTTCGAAATCAGGTGACGTGTTCGGCTTGCCACCTCGGGCTCTCCGACCGTCAGGCTGCGTGAGAGTTTGGGCTGCGTTCGGCGAGTGAGGCTTATCGCTCGAAATTTGACCCCATTGAGAGGGGAGTAGAGTTTATAAAAGCGCAGTATGAGCGCTCGAAAATACATTCTTTTTCTGATCTCTGCTTAGTAAGGTTGTTGTATTAATCATCTTTAGTTTTATTAAATTCAATTTTTAATTTATATATACTTTGTATTGTCTTCTTTTTCTTATTCTAATAATCAAACCTCCCAGCGTATTGTTCAATTATAACCATCATTCCCCATGTAAATTAATACTTTCTCTCGATTAAAAGATTCTGTATACTCTTAACAATGGACTTGAATCTGGAACTCTCGTGCAAGATTATCCCATTAAAGCCAACTTTTATAGTAACATTAATTCTTACGTTAACAACTACACAGATTTTAAACAGACGTAGAGATATAAATCACAAATTTGCGAAATCTGTAATTTGACGTTTCAGAAGCTCGAAATTTAATCCTATTATCAGATCCAATACATCGAACAAAGAGAGCGACGAAGGGGGTAGAGAGAAGAGCAGAGAAAAGAGAAGTGTAGAGATGGATTAATATGCATCGGCGGCTCCTTAAACGTCGGATTAAAACTTGACGGAGGCCGTCCAGGTGCCGCGTCTGCCGAGCTTCTGCCTATTTGACTGACGCACTTTACGCTAAACTACTGGCAAGCGCCACTCCTGTCTGACTCGTGCGAGGCTCCGCTTTGAGAATCACGATCTATGCTATAACAATAAGTAACACCCCCCGCTATTTCATTTCGTGCGAGTTTACGATTGCGATAGTCGTACGAAAGTTGTCTCTGCACTCGCTACGAGACAAGAGCTCGCTGCGAATGAAAATTAATTCTAAACGCTAGACTACGAGAATAGCTAGACGAGTGCCAAGAACGTTCATAATTTCAAATCATAATAGAAGCGCCCTCTCTCGTTTTGTAGCGGTCATTGTATTTGTTGCATACTCTCAAAACTTCTTGAGTTGTCGGTGAAACATCGCCGTTTGACTTATTGCTTCATTATTGCTTCATTAGAATTTAATTTCAAATGCTTTAGTTGTATAATAAAGTTCTTCTTTAAAATAAAATTCAGGACGAACTTTACGTGCAACGATAGCCGCCCAATCAGAACTGACAGATTTTCATCTATTGCATAGGTTTGAGCGTGCTGGACACGTCACGTACCTTGAAAGTAGCTTGCGAGGCTTACGAGGCTTGTGTGCTCGTCGAACCCTATCTGATTTGCGTTTACTTTCTTATGTTACAATAATTTCTTTTTATTTATTTATTAAGATGTTTACTTTGTTGATTCCTTATCTCGTATATGCGTAAACTTGTCACGTAGAATATTGCGGTATGATCAGTGGGTTCTATCCGTTGTGTCACCAACCCAAGCACCGATCAACAAATATAAAAATAACAATACTAGAAACGTGGTCGGTATATTACAATAATGGTCTCCGAATTCCTTTACTTCTGTGATGTAAATTTATATAGGCTATTACTATGTCGAAGTCCGTTTATAAATACGCTCATTAAGTTTCGTAATGCTTTTTCTTGACTAATTTATTTATTTTCTCAGTTCCTTGCTTAATGCTTCAATTCCTTTTTCCGGTAAGCGAGTTTTATAACGCTCTTCTCCTAAAGTGTTATCTATATTTTTTTCGATTATTCGGATATTTTAAGAGTAATCGGAATAGAAATTGAGTTACAATCTGACTGATTCTTTGCGCATGATATAAACGAATGGACAATAAATTTACGTCATCTTACTTTTAAATCTGCGTCAGAATATTTGGGGTTTTTTTTAAATTTTATACAACTCAGAGTAGCTCAATCTTATGGGATTCGATTCTCCTCAATTTTAAATTCAAACTCTTTATTTAAAATTCATAAATCCATTTCACGCTGTTTCTAACAATTTAAAAAATTCACGTATTGATTCCTCGTGTTACGCAATGAATTCGAATACGTTCGGCTCATTTCAATCATATAATACTCTGTGCGTGTGTCTTTATGAAATACCCTTTATTATGGACAGTATTTATTTTAAAAGCATATTTTTACGAAATATATAGTTTTAAAAACTCATTGGGATTTCTGAAAATTTAAGTTGACGAAATTCACTAGTGTAGAATATATTGATTAGTACTCCGTCTTCGATCAAAATTCGTTAAACAGTCCTATTAATCAACTAATCTTTAGATTGGAAAATTGTTTCACATAGAGTACTAGTGCAACGATTTAACTAATATTATAATAGCAGATTAGCCACCAAGGAAGTTAAGTCGGTAATAAATGTACCGTCTGAGTTTGCCGTGGTCATGCATTCGCACAATGCTTGGATATTCCAGTATTCTCTCGTGTTGGATTTATTAATTGTTCCGGGTCGCGTATGAATCAACTACATTAGAGAACCATTCTAACAGATATTAAGAAGTGTTTTGTATAATTAAATATTTTAAATCAAACAGGATCAATTATGTCGCGTAGTTTGTCTCTATTTAAAATGTTTCTTCTCTTGCAGAGCCAAGGTACGCAATGCTCGGCTTAGCTCCGGAATGGCCTAAAATTATCGGAAGGGCCTAAAATTATGCATTCTATATACATGTTATAATAAAAGAGAAAATTATTATTAATTTGACATTTGTGACTTACGGAGGCCGTAGATTGGAAGTCATATTAGGTATTAGATACTCACCTGTAGAAGAAGAGAAAATTCGTTAAGACAAAGCGATTATCAAATATAGTTTTTTTAATTCTTTAGAACAATAGTTCTGAAGATGTATTTTTTTATAATAAGATATATTAGTGGTAATGCAAATACATTGTGCTCTGTTATTATTTTAATTAATAAGTAGAAGTTGTTAATATCTTAAACATATAATAAAACATCCACTTAAAAGTATATTGTTATATCATTCTTCATTTCTACAATTCGAAAATGTTTAATAATATGCAAGAAGTTTCGTATTATTATTAAAAAGTTATGAAGAAAATATTTCTTTAATGAAGGATACAGATATACATAAATTTTTGAAGATATATACTAATGTCTAAATCTGTAAAATATCTGTCTAATATCTGTCTAATATTTGTAAATTCAATTCTATTAAAACATATAAGTTAAACGATAATTTTAAAATAGCAAGTGAAGTTCGAACGTTATACGTAAATAATAGAATCAGTAAATAATCTCTATCGTCGGTAAGGAAAACTATTACGAAAAAGAAGAAAAAGCAATGTGAATATCACCTTCGAGATGAAACATGTAAATGAGAAATGAAAATAGACCTGTAAATGAATAGAAAAAAGAATTTAGATGAACGTATTCGAATATTATAATGCAGACGGTCATAAGTAACGATCGTAGGTGTGATTTAATTGTAACCATCTATGAATCTCCGTAAGAATCATTTAGTGCTGTAATTGAATCACGCAACTGAATATTATTTCGTTTAGTTGAGCTATGATATACTGTAAAAAAATTCTAATGATCAAATGCGCTTTTATAAATCAAGAACGAATGAGAAGTAGTAATTAGATTGGAAGAAATGCAATCATTTACAAATAAAGAATATAGCGTGAAAGGCAACAGTTCTTTGCAAGTATAGTTTCCCAATAAAATGGAGGTTTCGACGTTGGAGGTCAGAAGCCCATTTCATATTGATAATTGGGAGATTCAGGAGGAATGTAGAAATGTAATGTAGAATTGCTGGTAGCCTAGAGTGCCAGCTATCTAAATTATACCCCATACTCACGGCTAACAAGAAGAATACAGAATGGTCAATGTGTGTGTGTGTGTGTGTGTGTGTGTGTGTGTGTGTGTGTGTGTATGCATATTATATATTGGTATATCAACATGAAGAAGACGAAGAGAATTATGAATCAGACACTCTAATGAGGCGTATATTCTTTGTTTTATATTATCTAAAATACTTCTTTTATTTACGTTCATTCTATTTTTATTTATTTTTTTTTTTATAAAAATTTGACCAAGATATCTGGGCAGGCTATTGCTGCCGAAAGCCGGGACAACTAAAACCCCCCTTAATCTTATAACATACGCAAGAGACTCATCCCTGAAGCCGAAGCGACCGTCAGGCATAAACCGGCGCACTCGGGGCGCTTGTCTTTTACGAAAGAAGCTCATAAAAGATGGGAGAAAAGCAGCTATTGGAGCAGACTCAATTTCACGAGGAAGCTAAAAGTCTGTTGTATATAGCCCGCCTGCGCCAGCGGGTAGTCAATGAAATCATTGGCTTTTCACTTCCTAAAAGTCTCGCCACTTCTATCAAGCGCCTTTTTCAAATTCCCTATATAACTATATGATTTTTCCATTTTATTGGTATAAACAATGGCATTATGATCGAGGTACTAAAGTTTACAAGTTTACGAAATCACTTGTAATATATGAGAAATGTATAGAAATAATTTTTTCCTTTAACTTTGAAATGATTTTAAACTATTTATCATAAAAAACGCATATATTTTTTATAAACAAGTATTTTTTTAGATCAGCATCTTTCAAGAACCATACTATTACTTTCTCTTTCTACATGTTTAAAAAGTATGTAATAATTTACTATAATTTATATTGATATATTTCGAAAATTAAGCTACTAGTGAAAGCATGTCTTCGAAAAAATTTTGTTTAATAGCTCCATTAGTAATATTGTATGGTTAATAAATTGCTAAAACAGAAGATGAATAAATTTTTTCAAAACAGAAATTTGATTTTGACAGTTAAAACTTAAATAAATATGCTCGTGTTTAATGAGCATTTAACTAGAAGCATAATTTTAATTATTGAATTTTTACGTTCAAGAAGTAAGAAAATGCCACAGCTTAATTAAAAACAAACGAATTCCTAATTAAAATTCAGATTTTTTGAATCGCTTTGAAAAATAGAATAAAGCCATTTAAAGCCGAGAATTTTAGGACGCGAACGAACGTTTTACAAAAATCTATTTATTTTAGCGTAATATGTTCTTCCGATGTAGCGGCGGGGGCAAATGAGCCAGTCCAATAATTATACACAAGAAAATAATTTTTCTCTGGCTTGTATGGGCCGTAAAGTCTCCCGGAATGTTTACCGCAAATGGAGGGAAAAGCTATTCGATGTAATGCTCGCGCGCGCACGCATGGACTCTCAAACAACGATTCGCGCAAAGGCGCGCCTTGTATCTCTTTTGTTGTGCGAGTGTACTGCACGGACTAGCCAGCCAGTCAGAAAGTAATCCTTTGTAGACGAGGTAGGAGTAAAGCAAGGGGAGGGGGGAGGGTATATTCGTGCCAGAGAGATGCAGCTCGTGAGTTCCGCCGCTCTCGCACGCTCGTTATTACACTCGTAATAGAGATCGGGCTCCCGTTGCCTTTTGTCTACGTTAGACAAGTCGACACCGGCAGCGTTCTGGACAACGAAGCCGAATAAAACCAAGGCGCAATAAATGCAAACGAGAGAGAGAGAGAGAGAGAGAGTGGGTGGAAAGATGAAAGAGGCAGCATATGAGAAAGATGGGACAGAGGGTATAGCGGAATAGTTTTTTGACAGAGGGTATAGTTTTATTAGCGGAATAAAGAGTCTTCCTCTCAGCTGCGCCCTGATTTTTTCATATAAGCTGAAATTTATCGAAAGTCTTAATACAATTTTTCCTTTTTTAACGGATTCGTGTTCTTCAAATATCATCGACGAAGCAATTTTTCAGAACTTTATTTATATTATATTTACATTTATATATAAATATTTAACTTTAAATCTAGATAATTAAAAATATTTTTAATTTAATTATTTATGATTATAATTTTGGTCATTTTTTCTATAAAATATTAATATGCTGGCTTATTACGAATTCAGTTAAAAAATCTGCTACAATCGAATTATCCTGGCGTTCGAAAACATCAATCAGAAACTATCATGCTAATACTGCTCACATTTTTCAATTTTAATGGTCAACATGTGATATTGAATGATTACATCATGTAATATCGAAAAAAATATTGAAGCGAGTATAATGTTTGTTGAAATCTTTTCATTTACTATTCAATGATACCTGCTACAATATTTTCTTCGAGTACAATTTTTGTTGAAATCTTTTCACTTACTATTCAATGATACTCTAGCGAAATAACGAAATTAGAAGCACTGCATTTTAGGACTTGCAGGTGTCCACGAATTTATTTAGATCATTTGGTCATGTATCAAACACTCTAATAAAGCCACGTTCATTATTTTATTTGACACCTTCTTTTTGTCGTCTGAACTTATCGTGAATTTATCGCTATTCATTAAGTACCCAATGACTAATGAAAGAAGAAACTAAGCAAGGAAAGAAAAATTAGTTTGACAAATTTATGTTGTTACTTGTCAGAATTAGAAAAAAGTAAAAGTACAAAAGTTAAATAGACAGAGACCCAGGAGAAGAGAGGTACTTTTTTCACTAGACATTTGTAGGAAGAAGGAACCGAAAAAGACTGTAACGTTGAAAAGGGCCGAAACAAGAGTCTAAAATTTGCGAGTAGACGATGTCAAGAGCAGAGACATCAGAGCTATGAGAGATGAGAGCGAAATAAGTGAAAGAGAGAGCTTTTGCCCCAAATAAATGGGAATTAAGCGGCGAGCGGTGGAGTCATGGTAGTAACGCAAAAACTTGCAGAACATGTATAAGATGCGCGGATCTTTTATGCCAGAAAAAGGAGCCGCAAAGGGAGGCAGAGCAACCTACTAGCGAAGGGTTACTTGGTTACTTTATCTCAGTCGGTTTATTTTGCGCTCTGTCTCTCCGTTCTCTGCGCTCTTTGAAGTTGCACCACCGCTATAATTCGGCCTTTTTCTTCCAACGTTGAGCTTGCCAAGCACCAAGACTCTTGCATAATTAGCAGATCAAGCGGGAATTCGGAACATCAATCGTCCATTTTATCACAAAGGCTCTGCATTCTGCGCGCAAGAAAACTTTCCCTTTTAACATATCATGTGCTTAGTCCGGTCGGTATACGTAAATTACACTGAATACTCGCAGCTATTTTAGAATTATCGCTCAAATGAACGGTGAATGATGAAAAATTGGTTTTAGAATTAAGTATCTGACAGATATGCGGAAGCTAGAGAAATATTTCCGGGAGTAGAATTCAGACAAGGGCAAAATAATAATAAAGTATCCCGGTTGAAGAAACGAACGAGAAGAATAAGAAGTGAGGCCAGCAGCCTTGACATAGAGGTAAACCCAGCGGGGACGACAGCTGATGAAACGGGCAGACCCCGACAATGTTACCGATAAGAGCAGCTGACTCCAGAGAATAATAGAACGTTGACCGACTTATACCCGGCGATAAAGCAAAATGCGAGAGTAGCCACCACACGGGTGTCCAATAAATACTTGTGAACTTTTATCTATAAAGAAGATAAAAACATTACCACTTAGGATAGAAATATTAGAATTAAAATTATACTTATGTCGATTGTTCTCAATTAAATTAATAAATATTTTTATCGGTCTTACAGTCTTTATGATATAATATATTAGCTAAAATAATGACAGTCAGACTGTCATTATAGAAATATTACATTAATTAATTGAAAAATAATATTTCCGTTGTTTACTCTTTCAATTATTTACTACAGATATGAATATACGTAACTGATAAAAGTTAAGATTCGTACAGTATATAAAAAGCAGCCTCATGGTTGTTCTTATCGTTTCATGACACAAAATTAATCAGGAAAAATTACACAGCTGATATAAATCAATATAAATTGGCAATTGAAATTGATATTTATTCAATACTTACATATTATAACAAATTAGACATCGTAAACATCTGAGTAAGTTTTATACAAAATGCTTAGATTGAAAAAAAGAATATTACTCAATAATAAACTGCATGAATAAGTAAAATAAAATGTTAAAAGAGTACCATGCTGTTATAATTCTAAAGAAACTATCACCAATAATAATAAGTATACTCATACATATGCCGGCAAAAAAGCAAAAAAGGCACACTATGAACGACAATCAGAATGCAATTTGATATAGACGAATGAACAGTGATTAACAAAGAATACACAATTAAAATTTAAAAAAAGGAGCACAAGGATAAATAATTGTAAACTATATTATATATATATATATATATATATATATATATATATATATATATATATAATAAGAGCAGTGAAAAAAATAAATGTTTAGCCCATCAATCAGCCCGGACCATTGAACGATAAAACTCACATTCAATATTTCTGGAAGCATGGAGCAAATGATTGAATATCTCCATTAAAAGAATTATCGACACGAATTAATGAAAAGTAAGCCCAACGATGGGCTAATAAAAACTGCGGACAGAGATAAATAAGTGTCATAAAAAGAGAGAAGAAATAAAAAAAGCAGTTAAAATAACAAGAGAAAATGGAGGGAAAAAATAAGAAAAAGGAAACAATTTTCTATGTCGGCTATTGGACGCTTACTTAAATCAAACAAAATACCCACAAATATGTACAAAAAGATAAAACAAACAGCAATTTACACAAAGGAAAATTGTATAAAAATAAGAAAAATATTTTTTCTAAAATATTAATATTTTGAATTAATAAACGTTTATAAATTAATCTAATTCATAAAAATAATGTTTCTTTAGGTTATTTTTTTTGCCTTTTCAAGGGTAGACTAGAATTAGAATTCTAGTTAAAATTGAATTTATTTGTTTATAATTTTTAAATAGTTATTGAGTTTGAATCTCGCTTACTTTACTTTTGAATTAAACTTAATTAAATTAAATAATAATTTTCTTTTTTGATAATAATTTCAATAAAACAAAATAAAAGTTGTAGAATACAATTCTTTCTAAGCTTTTTCTAGAGCGTTAAAAAATTTATTAAATTGCAGAAAACGCCAACTACTCGAGAACGACTGAAGCCCTAATTTTCTTGAGACCTTCAGGAAGATATTTATTTAAATTTAAATGTACATTTAGTTTATTTTAAGTCTTTTAGTCTCGGATTTCTCCGAAAGTTTTATCAATTCGTCAGCCGTGATTTTTTGAAAGAAGTTAGATGTTCAAACAAGTAAGCTTTGGTATAAATAGAGGGTTAGAGATTCTATATTTTGTTCTTAATATATTTTTATAGAGAAGTTACAGATGCTATATTTTGTTCTTAATTATATACCTTGTTCTTAATATATTTAATGTTCCGTCTCTGTAGAGGAATCGGTGATAGATGTATGAAAGAGCACAGCAATTAGTTTTCTATGCTACCGACCAACAAAAAATCAAGCAATGCACATAGTATTTACTTAAGACCGGGTGCTCTGTGTGCGTTTATCCGTTGAAACTCAAACATTCAGTCACGAACTTTCGCCCATCCACATATTCAATAAAGACAAATAAAGGTAAGAATTCGTCAGAGGTTTTAATCACCTATACCTGGACTTATCTCCGCAGAGCTAATATCTTCATCCCGACATATGTAATAATATATAATAATATGTAAATAGAACATATCCTTATATATAATGACCTTATTCTAACTTTGCTATGAATAATTAAGTTAGGTATATGATGTTTCAAATGACATAATCTACTGATAGTTTGGGTCTTCAACTTATGGAACAAACTTACTGAATAAATTTTCACTGCCTCTGTACTGTATGCAAGACAAGTTGGTCGAAGTTGATTTCGCATACGCAAAATACAGTATTTCTACGGCACGAGAAATTTCAAGGGTAGCCGTACTACAATACAATACTGCAGATCTAATCATGGGGCTAAATTATCGACTACTAAATACTAACAGGTACTATAAAATTATCCTGCTTATAATAATAATAATAATAAACATCCAACATGATAATAAGTATTACTTTATGGAAATTTCTTAGTCTTAGATCAAACGCGATGATGAACCTAATCAATACTTCTTGAAGTAAACTGTGAGAGGCAGTTGGGCAGTGTTTCATTCCATTCAACCACTTTTATGCATACCATGTAGAACTGAAATGACAATAAAACCGGGATAAAGAAAACCCAAATAAATATTAAAGAATCGCTATGGAGTTCGATCTATGTATCGGAGACATTGATTTGGTCGAAATTTCACGAACCCTTGACAGTTTATTAAGGCTTACGTTTATTAGACCGTTGACTATAAACTTACTTGAATTAAGTCAGTCGAATACTCGAAAAAGAAAAGGAAACGTAACGTGAAGATAAAAAATTTTGCTGAATTACTCGGCAGTGACTAATCGGGGAAATGATCGAAGATTCTCCGTATCCGCATTTGATTGAGTATTGTACAATTTTACAATAACATGTGTCTGGGAGCATGCAAGAAGATAAAATTGTTAAAATAAGATAATAATTGTTAGAGGATAAAATTTTTTTCATCAAATGCTCGTTTTTTACACGACAATAAATAATTTTCGACCGTTGGAACGATTACAGTGAATGTATAACTGATATATTTTATAATTGAATACCATCAGGGGAAAGAAGAGCTCCATTACCCATGAAAAATACGGAGATTTCCATTGGGTTTAGATTGGACACCACTAGCTATTGAGCAATAAATTTTCCCTTCACCCCGCTTATCCTATCGGATTACGTTTTCAATCGACGTTTTAAATCTCTGTTATTGGAAACAGTTCTACAATAATTTTTCGTCTCACATGTACACGCGGCCAGTGATATTGATCGTCATACGTAGGATTCCGATAACTGTTTCGCATGCATTGGTGCTTCGGTCTTTTTCTATTTTGGCATTCAATTTTAATTATAACCGCTATATTCGCCTAATGAAAAGTGCCGAAAGCAACAAGATAAAATCACAAGAAATAATATTCTTTACGCATTTTGATTTGATGATGTAGACTGGCACCCCTCGCTTTTTGGAATCAAGCATAAGCTATAAATTTACATAAATTGCATCGTCTGGGTATTTACATAGTGTGGGCATCAAGGACACTCGTATGTGAACTGACACGTCCAAAGTGACAAGGTAGGCAAGGACGGCGACTCTGACTGTAGACCTCCACTTTATATTTCCGAAAGGCGGTTGACATCGTACTTTTTAAGCTATTTTGCCTTTCCGCAGTTCATTGTGTATGCATATGTCTTCCTTTTTTAATTCCTTCCGAATATTTCTTTTGCTATATCCTTATTGTACTTGCCACTCACATAAGCCTTGCAGGTAAATGCAGCTAGTCCAGTTCCTACTTATTTTTTCTTTGCTTCCAAGGATATTGGGTATATTTTCCGATCGGCGAGGCTTACTGTATGAGGTTCTCCTCATTCTAGAGCTCAGTGGTTGACTTGTGACACTCGACCAGTCAGCCTTTTTTAATCATGTATTTATTTTACTTTTTATGTTCTTCTTTTTTCAATTACATGCCACTATTTAGACATAATTTTTATAATGATAATTCACAGAATCATACTTAAAAACATTTATCATAATTTGCTTATTATCTACAATTCATGCATATTTATTTTTATAGTTTTTATAGTACGACCAATATATTTTAAATAAAATTATTGTATTCTTTCGTTAAATGACTATCAAAAGTTTTTCCCCTGTGTTCAAGATGTCCACAATATATACAAGGTACAATACTCAAATCTTATTTACCTTTTATTATTTGATGTCCATTATATGCATAGATCACCTGTCTATCCGAGAAACAGACATTGTGAGTACGTACTCGATATTGAAAAGACAAACATGATTTTAATTAATAAATAACAAATATGACTTTATCACTTACACACACTGAGTACTAATCGTCTCAAAATAAAGAAGTAATAAGCCATTTCGAGATTCATTGCTTAACCATCGATTCGCGATCTGGTAATCAAAGTATCAGCCGCAATCTAAAAAACTATCTTGCAGTGCCTCCATGTAATACACGAAGAACGAAGAATCGGTGATTAGAGGAGCTTACACGGTCGGCATTGTGCCGCGCTTCGAAAGAGGACAGGGATCGATATCCTTGCGGGTAGGAGCCACGCTCGCGATAGCAACGTAAGACCGAAAACCAAGTTATGCAGTGGCCCACCGCTCTTTCCCCGATCTTCCATACGCTCTATATCACTGTGTAAAGGGGTCCGTGAATGCGTGTAACCGAATGCAATAACGTCGCCGCTCTTGCGCCTGCAGCCCGTTCAGCAAGAGTTATTAGTCACGTTATTGCGGTCGCCTGCGTGCTCGCCTCTCGAATGGACGACTTAATTAATCGACGCGAGAGGACCCGAGAGCGCTCGAGTTGCGAGTTATGAGTTGGATTATCAATTAGTCCAACAGCGATTTGTAAGATGTCGCTCGGCCAATGGGTAGGGCACGCGCCAATTTCAATTGCCCATAGTACCAAATGCCTCGTTATTGTGACTACATGCTGCCGGGCGCATTGTCATAATGCTTGGAAGGATCGTTTCTTGATTCGCCGACCGCTATTGAAGTTGATCACAAATCATTGAAGAATGAACGTAGCCTACGAAGATTGTATTACTAACCTATATAAGTATATAAGCAAGCTCGAACGAATACGAGAATAATTTTAACGCCCCGTGGTTCTGCAATAAGAAATTATTTCAGAGCAAACTAGAAATTAACTTAACAACTAGAATTACTTGATCGACAAATAGTATACTTTTATAAGATCTATTATTCCAATAATATTAGTGGAAATTGCCTCTTATTATTAATTTAGATAAGATTCAATGATTCAATAGGACATATATAATGAATACGTCTCAGCAGTATTAAAATATACAGAAAAATGGAGAGAATCGATATTAGGATTGAGTATAAAATTTTCAAACGAAATTTGAACTATGCGTCAAAGCTTATAATACTAAATTATAGAAGAATTATTCTATTCTAACACGATTAAGAGAATTCATATGCAAATCGCGGTATATATTTTTTATCGATGAAACGGTGAAACAGCTCCATCAATATAGTGTGGAAATTATTGCAAAAAAGTTTAGTTTCAATATCTAATTGTTTTTTCGTTTCATTTGATTTTTTATCACTTTTTTTATTTATCTCTACATCATATTAATTCTTAACTGTATTCAAGTGTATTCAATTATTAACCTGAGAAATATATATTGAATCGATGTAAAAATTTTGAGAATTAAAAAACTATATAATAAAATAGAATTGTCTTGATGTATTTAAATATTTGAAATTTTTATAGAAATGTTAAATATTCTAGTACGCGAATTGTATATAAAATGAATTAGAGTCTTTTAAACTATGCAAATATTTATTTGAAATTTTTGAGCAAATAAATACATGTACTCGTATTTTATATGCTAAAAAGATGTTTTTAACATGGAGTGTTTCAAATGAATTTATTTATGGAACAGATTATACACACCCGAGACAGCAATCAAACAGAATGCTTTTGGATGAGCATTCTAAATAGTTTCCACGAGAGAGTGTTAATTAATTGCATCATAGAATTCGATCGATCGTATTCATTGTTGCATATCGACATATAGAAATAAGCCAATATCCTAGAAACTATTTCGATAATAACGATAAAAAACACTTTTGCGTTTATTTTGACATATATTAATAAAAAAATTATTCGTTGCACTGTCGTAATTTTATCATCAAATTCTGATTGTATTGCAAATAGCTTGTTGATTTATTTGAAAACTTGTATCTGGCAATAGCTTCAAAATTTCGTTTATTATAAATTATATTATTATTTTAGTTTATTATAAATTATACTCATAAATTATTTTATTAGAATTAAACACCCAAAAGCTTCACGGAGTGTTTTGGATTGCAGAACATAAAATCGATAGGAAAAAATATATGTTAATACGATGAATACAGTAGGTACATGAGTGGATACAGAAATCGAGTTCGATAATATGGCAAATCTAAAAAATAATAATTCTCAAATTGATCGCATCATTCATGGGTAATATACAATAAATCTTATATTTGAAATCCTCCTCGCCCTAATCTAAAGACACAATTTTCATATCTGCATAAGAATTCTTTAACAGTCAATGGTGATAAGGTTGTTTCTAAATTACAAAAATGTACTCCAATAAGCACACTAATATAAATCAAATAATATATCAACGGCCATCTCAGCAATTGTCGACCCATACCTACGTTTTATATTCGACGTGGACAATCGACGACAGACTATGGCTTTATTTATGGCACATACTGGAGTTGCACCCGTGCAAGTACGAATTAATGGAATCACGCGCTGGAGATTCGCAGCAGTTACGTCGAAAAAAATCTATATACACTACTATCCGAGACAAACGGAAGGTTGCTTTCCGGCGCGTATAGCGAGCTTTTGAGAGAAACTTTACTCTTTCCTGCTGAAACACGACGCATGTTCTTTCTACCTCCATTACTTTCTATCCGCTTCCGCCGCGAATCCTGTAAAGGAGCTGAAGTCCCAATCTTCCAACCGTGGAATACCGTCTGCGTCTGAATTACTTTTCTCATTCGCTATCTTTCCTCCTCTATTTTATATTTGTTGTCTTTATTTTTGTAAGCTTTCCGCGCGGCTCAGCAACGGGCTGCCATCCTTGAAGCAATAGCAGTTACTGATATCTCTTAGCTCGACGCCCATCTGTTTATAAAGTGTGGAAAAATAAATCCTGAAAATCTACGTGTAAACAATGCGCAATTTATTAAAAAAGAATGGTTCTTTCTGAGCAGCACTCAAACTCTACAGATATATCTGCTTTAAGTTCTACACTGATAAATTCTTCATAAGCGTTGTGTTTAAAGGATTTGGAACCGCAAATTTATCTGTGCTTCTAATCCCTGATAATATATCTTAAGATCTTGCTAAAAAATTTTGTCTCTTATTTTTTATATCGCCTTAATAGTATTGAGTATTATGTTTTATGTACTCTAAGAATGAATATTCTTTAAAACTTGGAATAAAAATAGGCACTGGGATTTTATATTTTGAAACAACAAATGAATACTCATAAATTTATGATAATGCTTATATATAGTTAAGCTTGGGTACTAAAATTAGCTATGGATATAAAATGCGCAGATGTGATTAATTGTAAAAAATCAAGGAAACGCTTAATTGAAAAGGATTAAGCTAGTTAAGAGAATGTATCGCATGCCTTCAAATTGATATGCGTTTGCAGGGTGCAAGATAGGGATGTTGGTATGCCCTCGTTCGAGTCACAAAAAGCTGATAACACCCTAAGGATATATCAAGTGCAATTCTTAATAGCTTTATTATTTGAGATATGTACTACAAACTTCAAATCTTGTCCCATTCATCTTTTAGTTAAGTTTCTCTCTCACCCTCCCCTTCTCTTTCTCTTGTCATTAGCCCTTGTTCACTTGGCAAGCTGTCACGACTCTCTACGGGCGTTCCCTCGGGGATGGTACACCGAAGCGACAGATCCTCTTTTATGCTTTGTGCCCTTTTCGCTCTGACTTTACCTCTGGCTCTCTTTCCTCCGTTTACGCTTTTTATCTTTCGCTGCGCTCTCGTATTTGGGACGATATGGTCTACAAGTGGAGAATTCGTACGCTGCAAAGCAGAAAAACGAGAAATACAAGATAGTTGGTAAGATAAGAATGAGTATAGAACCTCGAAAACATTTTGCCGCTGGAAAATATATTTGAAGAATTTTAATCCCCTAAAATTATCTTTTTCGTGATTTGTGTGATGCAATTCCAAATTACGATATAGTTTCATCGTACGTGAGAATTCTTGTGCACAATCGTGCATGTGCTTTTATTAATTAAATTTGTAGTCACAACATTGGAAATTGGGACATATATGAGTATAAACAGATCTCAACTTATTATTTATAATCATATAAATGTAATGTGGACACAGCAAAAATTAAACTTTCATAATTATCTTGGGGAAAATATCCGTCATGGATAGACTAGAGTTTGTTTTTGCTTATTTATATACTGATCTATCATTTTTATATCTGCATTTTGTGTGATCGGATCCATTTCCATTGGTTCAGTCTCTAGAACTTTTTCTTATGTTTTTAATTGATCCTATATTTTTATTTCTCAGCTCTAAAATTACTTCTTTGAAAATATGAATATGATTCTTTTAATGTAAATAAAGACATACTCATAATGCAGTTTGAAAATTCACAAGGTTGATTATAATATGAGCACTGTAATAAAGGTACTATGATTTTATTGTTGCGCTTTATTTATAAAGTTCCCATTTATATTTGTAATGAATCTTTATAAATTACCCTCAACTATGTTTTTATAGTTTGTATTGATTTTTATTGTGTCATAAAACACATTCCTTTAAGATAGTACGTTACAGCCACTACTGACACTGTGTATATTATGATTTTGGCCTATATCCGAAAAATCTCGCATCCTATTTTATATTTATTAATTGCCATTATATATATATATATATATATATATATATATATATATATATATAGTATAAAATGTCGGCAAAATATCAGCTTTTTAAAATGGATGATGCTTTGAAGCATCTTTATGAGATTATATTCTATCATTCGAACACGCACACTCCCAGTAAAAGTCGTCTCGGGATACCTAGACATCGTATTCTATCTCCCTAACACAAATCTCTCTTTAGTAGTTGTTCCAAGACATGTCCTATAGTCCGAACATGATACTCTCTGTAAATGTCGTTTCGAGACACTTGGACATCTTTTTCACTGCCCGAAATCAAAAGAACAATGTTCCCCATAGAAGCCGTATATAATATGCATATATATGTGTATTCAATTTGGTTATATATTCTGCATATACATACTGTACATACAGAAGTGACGCTAGGTAAATTACAGTAAATTATTTATAATAATATAGATTTTTATATATAGAGTACTTTTTACTTAGACAAGATTGAATTGTTTAAGAAGTCGGTTAAATTATAATATTATCTCGGGCGAAGCCAGGACGGGGGACGTTAGTTATAGTATAAAGACTACTGTACGGCCGATAAAAATATTAATTTTTTTTATAATTTCTCCCATTATATTGACGTATATCTTCAGTTGCACTTTCTTATCTGATGATATATATTATTATGATCTGTGAAGTTCTGATTAATATCCTATAACTTAATCGTTTTAACTATTTTGTTCAATATATACTGATATTCCGATATTGATTTGTGGTGATTTCGGCCTCTGGTTTTATGTAATTATCTTTTTTTATCTTCGTTATTTTGTGTTAATAATTTTGCTTATTGTTTTTGTTAATTGTTCTGTTTCATCAATGATTTTTATTTAGGTGGCCAGTTCTAATGTTTTTTGACATTATTAATTTTTTTTTCAGTTTTCGTAATTTCAGACTCTTTCAGTTTTTTCCCTCACTATCTTAACAATTTAATGGATTTTATTCTTATTTGATGTTTTTTCGATATAAAAAAATTATTACAAAAATTGAAAAATTGAAAATAAAACTAGAGGTGCTGTTTTATCGATGTACGTCCGGGCTTCTTTTATTTTTCAGCTTCTATTATCCACGAAATTCTTCTAATTCTTCCCTTATTTCGAGGTTGCCCTCGTATCTCGTGCTTTTTTTCTCCTGGCAGTTTTTACTATCTTTCCAGTGCCATAACCTTTCATTTGTAGTAACGTTTCAACCGCAGTCATAAGTAGCCATCTCATAATCACCATGTTTCAAGTGAGGTTTTCCTATTTTATTTCGTATCCCTGTTTTAACCCTTCCTCTATTTTAAATTTTCTCTCTTTTATTACCTTTTATTGTTAACTGGGGAGGAACCCAATCACAGGAAAAATCAATCACAACGACGCTCGTGATGCAACCGTGGAACTCCTAGTTTTTCGTGCGTATGAGAGGCAATGGAGCGTAGTGTAGAACGATGATTCTCGTCATGTTAAGGGAGTCGCTATTGATGACTCTGAGGTCGTTAACGAGGTCTTCGCGCGAACAGAAGGCTTCGATGGTGTTATCAGGACCTCCGATTCCACGTTGCGATGTATATGTTCAAAATGGTACACTCCTAACCTTGAATTTTTACCATACAGATGATTGTAATGTTCCTGAATGCCAGCAATGCTTGATTTGTGGTGCAACCTTCCGTATTCTATGTGTTATTCGTTGTCTCCGCCAACCCTATCGATCCACCGCCCGGCTACGAAGACCGCCGTACTTTGTTCTCGTGTTCGTGAGTGTAGGGTGGTAAAGGTGACGTGTTTGCGGTTTTAGTCATAATTGTATGCTACTTAATATCTATATTTCATTAATGAATAAAGCCTCTAAGCTATTTTATATGACGGACCATTTCCTATTCAATGGATAATATATATATTATTCAGTATATTAAAAATTATATTTATTACAGTCTTTAAAATTGAAGCTTATTGTACTAAATATATGAAAATAGTCTATTTGTTCTATATTTATTGTAGATTTCATTATTATTTAATATTAACACATTATATACATTAAGAAATTAATGTTAATTCAAAGACCTTGATTTCTAAATTGAATTATTTTTTAAAGAAGTTTAAAATTTTTTCCTTTTACAAGTATGTCTGTAACTCTTATTCTAAATATCTCATCCATTATTCTTTTCCTTAGTTACGGAGAGTTTTTTTTTCATCCCGTGTAGACTTAGTGTTGTCACAAATAAATACTTAGTCAAGCTTCTTGCATTTCCTAATTTCTTCTATTATTAGTCGTATGTAATGATGTATGTAATGTAAATTTAGATAAAGGTGCCATTTATGACCATGTATATGCTCGTAGCGGATATGCTTTAAAAAGCGTGTAATTTTGCTTTTCGAGCAGCGGAATCGATACATAATATATGAAGTACTCCTTTATAATGCTATCTTTGAAAAACTCTTTTATAATTGTTATGTCAATATCTCACATCTCGGTTTGCTTTAGGAATCAAAAACAAATTCCAAAATTGTATTTTCACTTAACACGCAGACAGCGATCAGATTTTGCAATTTCACGCAGAGAACTTTAATACGGTATCATCCGTTTATAAATCAGGGAAAAAGATCTAAGTCTTTCTCTAATTCGTCACCAGGTTTTCACGGAGATACTTAATTTCCAAGGGTAATAAGATATCCATCTCTCGATAAATAGCATATATATCCCTGCCTTCTGCAATTTACATAGCTCGGATTGTTATACACGATAAGAAGAGGAGGAAGCAAAAACCGAGATGGAATTGTGGGATAATAGGAAACAGTAAAAAATTTAATGTCGAAATAAGTGTGACGTTAATCGGCCCCAGATTAACTCCTACGTATCTCCATCGCCCCCTCTCCCTATAACTGCCTTCACATAGGCGACTAACTCTCCAGACGCCCTCGATCATCGACATATATCCTCTTGAATTTCAGGTGAAAATGTCACGAAGCAATCATTAAACAAGATGGAACATTTCTCGTTGATAACAACTAACGTGAAATGTCTCATCCATCAGTTGAACCGTTATCGTTTTAATTGCTGCTCTATCGGATACTCTACTCCTTCATCGCCGCTCTACCCTTACATACAATACAACGAATTTTGTACGATTAAAACTGCGAGATACGCAGTCTGACGTACGCGATGTGTTCAAGATAATCAGGTCAACCAATCCCCGAGCATATCGACGGAGTACTTCGTATATATGCAATAAGCCTAGTATAAGACGAGCACTTCGTCTTCCGTCGTCTTAAATCCAGCCGCAGGCGATCGGTCGTTCACCCCACGGAATAACATCGACCACATACCGTGTCTCGATTCGTACAATTTAAAATTCGGCCAGAAACGGTGTATGATATACTATATGTCACAGGATTACGGTAAACGTTTAAAATTTTTAAGAAAACCGAATATTGGATATTGTCCTTCATAAGTATATAAAAAAATTACTATATACTATAATAAATATATTATCAGTAAAAATCACGTTTTGTATTGATTGCTTTTCTGACAGCAAATTGCATGTGTGCGTGTGTGTAAGCAATTTAAGAATGTCTGTTCTTTCAATCGCCTCGGTAAAATATTCATTACTGCTGTAAATAATAAAAGTACATTCTACAGTCGCTGCTGAGACTATTTTCAATTTTTAGGTTTCACATAGTCTCGTCTGCTACCTTTTAAAAAGCGCATTCACTAATAGTTTCTTTTCTGTATTTTTTTTTCTATATTTTTTTATAAAATTTCTATGTTATCTATTTCTATCAAGAAATAGTTTACAAAGAATATTGATTACTGCATTAATTTTCTGATTTTGTCACTTTATAGTGTCACAAACTGCTATTGAGTATGCATAAGAGTTTCAATCGATGAAAAGGAGAGGAAGAAGATTGAGAAAGGGATGCCGAACTTTTCGTAAGGTCTCAATGCCCGGCGTCTTGACTTCTTTCAATCTTTCAATGGAGTGTGCCCATTTTTCCCATCATCGTCCCACCTCGCTTCTGCTTCTCCTTCCTGAACACGCTTTACAGTCACGTCCCATTCCTCGTCCCATATAAATCTCAAGCTCGTCTCCGTACCTCTATCCCTGCGGCTTCCCAATTCGGCCTAGACAGGATGAGAGAGGCTTCAAGGACGTTTGGAAAATAGCTTCTCCTCATAGTATTTCTTGGTCGTTCCCCAGCCGTTCGCTCTCTCGTTGGAGGCGGTTCTCTTGTTCCGCGAAACACTCGATCAACCTGATTCTTTGCAAATTGTCAGTTGTGTTCTCGTCTTTTCTATCATCTATTTTTTTATAGTACCAAAAACCATCCTGGATTTTTTATCGATTACAGAAATTCAAAAAGCATAAAAAAAATCAAATAGATTTGTCTGTTGTCTAAATATTTATCAAATGGGCAAGTGAAGGTTTGAGATAGTCTCAATCCTAACGATAGAGAACACAATAAAAAAATCGCTTCGCAGTGACACTACTGGAATATTTAAAAAAAAAATTATATACAAATGTTCTTTTTACTTTTCTTTAATTGAATTTATAAAAATTCTAAATATTTTCTTTTCAAAAATATGTGAAAAAAGGAAAAAAGAACTAAAGAGCTTCATAAAAACAAAAGAGTACATCGTCTACCAAGTAGTATAAGTGACCGTATAGTCAGCCGTTATTCAAGAATATATTTTTAGTCTACCACCATTTTATTCTTATACTATTGAATGCTAATTTTCTCAATAATCATCTTTGGCATATCAAGAATTATGGGGTATTACTGAAATTCCTGTAATTATGGACAACGCTGCAGCGACAGTAATCCTATTGACTATGCGCTGTTAACGCAGTTTCTCTGCTCTCTCTCTCTCTCTCTCTCTCTCTCTCTCTCTCTCTCTCTCTTTAAGCTGTTTTCTCTAGCCCATCTTGCTATCAGTCAAGTCATGCGAAAAATCAGAGAAATAAGAATAATACTAGGGGGAGGGAGCGCGCGTGTTTGTGAGTGCGAAGTGGAGTGAAACAAAGTCATGCCGCGGGCAATGAATTCCCCCTCCGTCCTTTACTTTTCTCTTTGGCTATGTCTTCCTCTATTTATTCTTCTCCCCCCTCTCTCTTTCTCGCTCTCTCTCCCCCTCTCCCTCACTCTCCGTCTCTCTCTCTCTCTCTCATCTCTTATATCTAAGAGTAAGAACAACTTTTAACTAGTGTAAAACGGCTTGATGTTCACAACTCATCTCAAAAGCGTCGCCTTATCTAGTACTATGACTTTAACAAAGAAGTAGTGGAAGAAAGAAAAATTAAATATTTGAAAGATATATTCGTAATTCGCTATTATTTTTTGAACAATATATTTTTGTAATATATTAACTTGAAACGGAATGCCGACTTTCTTAAAATATAAACATAGCTATTTAATATTAAAGGAATGTAATGTATAAAAATTTTAATATACGTACAATAATTTAATATTTTTATTATGCGACATAAATTTAATTTTAAAACTAGTGTTCATCATAATAATACTTAAAGAACAACTGAATATTAAGTATTGCAATAAAGAATAGCAAAACATTGAAGTTATCTATCGAAACCTAGTATTCGGAAGATATAGAAATACTCTATGGAATAGAACTGAAGTATGTAGAAGGAAAGAATCTAAGTCCAACTGAAAATGTATAGCATTCGTTAAAAGAAAATGTGAATCGTGTTATACTACCTGGAGATCGATTAATGAAGAGACTAAATTCTATTGTTCAAAATATTCATAATGTATCACAACGTAATGCATGATTAACCTTTACCAAGTCTTTACTTAAAAACATCGTATAACAATAACAGTCATTTATGCAAAAAGGAAAAAAGACGAAAATAATGGAAAAAAAAAGATTTACAATTGAACTATTCCTAAACATCAGAAGGAACAGTGTGATAAAAACACAATGCTTCTTCCCAGCTATTATTGCTGTCCAAAATCGAAAATTCATTTGTTAAAAAAATTTGTTACTCTGAATATCTAAAGATGATATTAGCTGAACTTTTTTATCAATGACAATAATTGTGCAGAGCTCTCCGCCAACGATAAGGCCAAATTACAATAAAAGTCCAATTTTAATAAGCGGTAGAGGGGCAAGCGAGACAGTCGGTCGTGCGAAGTCTCTCGATACGGCGCGCTGCATATATCAAGCGTAAGCTCTCGCGCTCCGTGTCGCTGTATAGTCGCCGGCGCCGGCAACGAGAGGACGTCGTGCTTGATTTATTCCTCTTTTCGAAAAACGCCTCGTACGCCGCGGCTAATTTATTGAGCTTTGAGTACACCTGACTGCGCGTATCGCCCGCTGTATCCAGGAATCATATACTCGGATTAATATATCTCTATTCGCAAAGTCTACCCGAGGGTTCTTCGAGGGCACCGCCCTCCCTCTCTATTCGTAAAAGACGAGTCTTTATCGAAAAATCCGAAATTTTATTTTGGAGATTTATTAAAGCGGGATGGCCGAACGACATTTAACGCCATTTTTACTTTTCTAAAGGAATTAACGACGCAGTCGAGGAGCTGAACCAACGACGACTACGACGACTTCTCCCAACATCGTGCTTTGCATGCCGGCCCGCCTTTCTCCCATTTATACTTCATACTCCCGCCCGAAATGTTTTATGCAATCTTTTTATACCTGGTTACGTGAATTTCTAGCGGAATAACAATAAGCGCGATAAATGCGCGCAGTGGCAAAATTCGACATTATTATTCATTCCCTCTTCGTGCGTGAGTTCGATCGACGTTTTTTTGTTTCACTAATAATAGTTCTGTCTTTGAAGATTCGTTTAAGCTGTCTGCTTACATTAATCCAGCTTTCAAGTGAAAACTTAATCAGGATTACGAAGACTGTTTTTCATTTTTAATAATTTAGAAGGTTTTTTCTCAGGAGTAAAAACAAGTACATACTAGTTCAAATTATAATGTTTGTATAGATATTTCTGTTTACAAAATGTTGTATCTTTTAGAAGTTTTGCTTTCATACTTTTTTCATTACTCCTTTTTCTTCTCCACTACTATTGTTTTTTCTTATTTGTCAAAAAATTATTGCAAAAATTGTATGTTAAAGCTAGTCGCCGTGTCTTGCCGACACACGGTCGGGTGTCTTCTTCTGTCAGCTGCCGTGGCACTCTGAATTCTTCTAATTATTTCTTTAATTCTTTCTTTGCGGTTGACATCGTATATCTTTTTCCTTATTTTTCTCCATGCATTGAACTTTTTTCTACCTTTTCTCTGCCGTGATCTCTCGTTTTTAATAACGTTTCAACAATCTTTTTGAGTAGACGTCTCTAAATCACCATGATTCAGGTGAGGTTATCCTATTTTATTTCGCATCACTAGTGTTTTTACGCCTGCCTCTATTTTAATCATCCTCTCACTTTTTTTAGTAAATATGAGTTGCACATTACACATTCTGAACTCTGTGCCCAAGATGGTGTACTTACGGGTCGCAGTATCTGCCATATCGAAAGCAGCGCGGTATTCTTCCCTGGTTGGGAATTTGTTCTAAAATCAATTGATTTTTCGATTTGTCACTTGAGTTTCTTGTCTCGCTTCATGTTCCTTTATTTAAAGCCCATTTCACGCGTTCGAAAGTTGCGCGAAAAAAAAAACATTTTCCGCGCATTTAGTCCTGTTTTATTTTTTTTAACAATATTTATCACTCAATAACAATTGCGGCGCATGTCTGTTCGTGTGTGTGACTAAAGCATATTTTGTCTATCTCACACTTATTTTCCAGCCGCCACATTAATTTTCGACTGGAAATTTCCCATTTAAGCCGACGACTGTTGATCACTGCCAAAGATTAAAAATTATGGCCCTTGATAAATCTGTTGATATACAGAATTATGACTTCACGATGCCTTTTATTGGATGTCGCAGGAAATTCTCAGGCTCCTTCGTTACCGATTTGAAATATGGTCTACTAGCTCCGTCTATCTAAAAGGCTTGTGAAATTTATGGAAATTGGAGCTCAGTTCTTAAATCAAGTTCGATTCGATCTATTCGCGCGCGCGCGCGCGCACATTCTACAAGGAGATGTCGATGAATGAAAAGTGGGTTCTAAAGGCGTAAGGAATTCAGGAGCCAAAGGAGCTCGGGTTACTAAAGACCCTCGTCCTTCCCAGTCCACTAATGGAGAAGTCGATGAAAGCTCGACTGTCGATCTGGCGCGTAGCCCCGGCCCGCCCATCGATTATGGCCTTTTCCACGATTCGTAAAGCAGATTCGGGAAGGAGGCATCGGCGTCTCGTGGCGAAATGGTGAAAAAAATATCGAACGCGTGTCGTTCGCGCAGAAGATAAGCGCCTCACCGAAGGAGACGAAATAAGATCGAGCGAATTCTGGCCGCAGAAAGGGTAACGCGAACGAGCGGCTTGTCGCGAAGTTAACAATGACGCACAGCGCAGCTGGAAGCATTGGAGTTAAGAAAGACTTGCTGGGAATTTGAATTGTGGTCAATCGGCCACGCGCTCCTGAGAAAATATATCTCGGATCTTTGAAAGCTCTGAGCGCGATGGAAAGTCAAGTAAATTTTAGACGCCGACAACTCTCTGCCTTGTATTCGTAACTGCATCTAGACCCGTGAATTTCGAGTCTTATTTTTAAATTTGATTCGATATAACAAATGTTCTAACGTTATCTTTACATTTGTTACAGACTTCCAGAATAGAATTCTTGACGCGGGTTTGCTGCACTATCATTCTGATATTATTTCAAGTCCACTTGGTGATCGAGAAAAAATTTAGCAATATAAATCCATACCTCAAAGTTAAGTACCTGACACTTATACTGTTCATGGTATTTTTCTCGTACGATATATTTCATTTAATTCATCATACATTTTAACATTTCTATAAATGTTATAATAGATTACTTTGCGAGTTTAAAACTATAAATTATTTCACTATTGACACTGAGATACTTACTCGAGTTAAAGTCTTCACTTAAAGTGCAATCGATACTAAGAACAAAATCAAATGAACCGGAATTTATGTACACATCAAATTATCAGTTCATATTTCCGCTATTTTTTTTCAATGAAACAACGCTTCAAAACACTCAAATAATTCAATAACTTGCTCAAAAAGTAATACAGAATATTATCAAACAATAATAATAAGCAGATTTGGAAAAATAAGATTTTGTATTTTTCGTGCACAGTCAATTAATAAACTAAAACAGTTATTTTTGAAGATACTGTAAATCCTCTCAAGTTCCTTTTTTACGACAACCTCTTTAATTGTTGATGTCTGTAATTTGGGCGAGAATTTAATTATATGTCACCATAAAGGCACTCTTTACGAGCCATGCAAACGTTATTCATTAAAGCGTGCAGCGTTCATTTCATTATAAAAATGCGACTTATCATCGATACTTTAAAATATAGTAAAAGCCGATGATAAAATAGGCTTGTGAATTTTGTCACTGTCAAATGGGCAATTTGACATATATTTTTTTATCTTTTATTCTTAGATTTTTTTAGATTTATAATCAGAATCGTCTGCAAATTATCAATTGCTAATCAATCTGTCAACGCAATTATAACGTAAGATTTTCCATCGTTTTAATTGAGCTACCTTAAGTTATTCTCTATAATCGAGATATAACTAATAAATCAGGCTTAAATTCAGAAACCAGTGCAGTGAGGACACGATTCGGTAAAAAAATCAATGAGTCGCGCAGACGCGGCGTATACATCGTTGTATATGTGCACTAAATAGGGTCAAAAGCCGTCTTTCGTCGGGATAGGGGGGAAGTACAGAAACTTGGAGAGGGTCAGAGAGGAGGGGGAGGGGGGAGTGGGAGGGTAGCTTCTCGAGATTGAATACTGATGAATCCGCGCGTGGTACGAACGAACCACAAGTACATAATGCCGCCGCGGCCGATCGAACGGCCGCAGAGCCGCGGCATTAGCATAGTTCGGTCTTTTCGCCTCGCGAGTTCCGCATCGTTCCGGCTGCCCTTCTTCATCGTCATAGTTTGCAGAAGCCATATAAACTCTCGAGTGGACCGTAACCGAGAGTGAAGGAGGAAGGGGGCTAGTTTCGGAATGATCCCTGCGACCAATCTGGAACAGAGAGAGAGAGAGGGGGAGAGAGAGAGGGAGAGAGAGAGAGTAGCCCGTCATCTTCAGCAGGCATAGGCACTGCAGTGCACCGCACGGTCGAACTTCTTGACCATAAACAAAAATTTTGAACGTGACCCTTGAATCGCGCGTGCTAATATATAATTACCTCGATGTTTCGGATTTCCTCGACAGCGAGACTCCGTTAATACGCGCTGGCTTTTAGGTCAGTCGGGGCGAGGACGGGAGGAGGAGGGGGTGAAAGGTAGCAAGTTTGCTCGGACCGCTATCGGACGACACTTTAACTGCCTCGAATTACGGGGTTTGCCCGCGATTCGTCCCCGAAGCACGACAAATCCGAACGATTGCCCCGCTCGCGTAGACCCGTATTTTATATCCGCGGGTTATTAACTGCTGTCGGCGTCCGTTACGTGGATCCGTGGGGACGAGAGCGCTGTTATATATATATATATATATATATATATATATATATATATATATATATATATGTATATATAGTATACATTTTCTGCGACGAAAAGTTTCTTTGGCGCACACGCGTACCGAGCGCGACCTGGTGCTATATATTTGTCGTAAGTTTAGCCGATACCGTTTTTTTTCTAACGGATGAACTTTCTATTAATTTTCTTTATTGCTCAACTATGTTGCCAAAACTTTGTCTGGTTTATCCTTTCATTACATTGAAATCTAATTAAATATATCCGTACCAAAATTTGAATTAGATTAGATTTTTTACTCATTAATTAACATTTGTGATTATTAGCTTACCCTTTTTCCATCGCATTTAGAAACAAAGTTATACGATTTCGTAAAATATAATAATACAAGTTTAGAATAATATTAAATAATCGATCACATTTTACTGTTATATTCCAGAATATTTTAAAACTGATTAGTATTTGAAAATCGATAAATTAAATTCAATAATTTGTATCATGTCATATTCTTCAAGAAAATTTTTTAATGAAATTTTTTGACAATATGAACTTGCATAGATCTAAAAAATATATAACATATTTTGTTACTGTGCAGTTTTCTACGAGAACTTTTAAAATTTTGGTTCAACGCTTTTGCTACTATCTGGTATTAGCTTATTACTGGTAAAAGTTTTTATGTTTATGTAAAAAATTCATATATTTTGACAAATCCGGTACTAATTTTCGAATAGACACACTTTTGTTGGTCTTACTTCATGCAGAACGTTATGGTTATTCTTTATTATATATCTAGAACATGTTTTTTTTTCATTAGAATTAGAGAGTTTGTCTCTCTCTCTCTCTCTCTCTCTCTCTCTCTCTCTCTCTCTCTCTCTCTTCTTAAGTATAATTATTATTATACTGACAGACTTAAACATTTCTAATCGATTCAACGACGCCCAACTTCCTAAGCTAACAATAGAAGGCTTCCATAACTTCTACTAATAGCTTAATTTCCCAGCCGCAGTTTGATAAATGGAAATCATATTTTGATTATAAAATTGCTAGCACTACCGTTGCCTAAATTTGGGAAGAGACGAACCCACAAAATTCTATTCCCACTTCATGTTTATAAAATGGAAACTAAGTTCACTGTAAAAATGTTGACAGCTTTTTCTTGTTCTACATCCATCTCGAATATGCATACGAAACTATATTTTATCCCAATGTTATATGATACATTTTTATGCAGATTGCATATCATAATGATAACCATGACAGATTTGCGAAAGGTCATAAATCCGGAGAAGAACGGTATGTTAGTTAGGCACATCCGAAATATGCTTATTTTCTGTTACTTGACATACGTGTTCCATCTCAAAAATAGCAAAAAAAATACATTTTTTTTAATTACTTGTTTTTTTTTAAGGATCTTTTTTAGAAAGAGCAAATTTTAATCCTTAAAACACCGTTAATATCTTTCTGTTTCTTAATTTGATAAAATCAGGATTTACCGCTTTACATACAAAATAGCAAGGATAGAACGAATGAATTCGAATAACTATGAGTTATAATCATAATGAGTTTTGCGTTCGTGGTGCGAATGATTCAACTTAAAGCTGTTTCTGAAAGGGATCAGACTACTGCTAGAAGATGTAACTAAATAATTCTTGTACAAATGTTTTTATGTTGCATGCTCTTATATATATATATGATAGAGGATAATCAAAGAATATGAAGAATAGGTCTTCTTAGCCCGTAAATACAGATTTCAGGTCTATATTCCAAGTTTTAAAATAATTTTTCGTAGTTTGCTGATTTTACTTTTTACAAGACATAATGTTCTTCGGCCTATATTTTTCACCACACAATACCAGATTCAATATTGGAGAAGTTTTCGAATAGAGAAAGAATTTCGTCAAAGAATTGCCCCCATATAAGAATTTAGAATGCAATTGCTTAGTAACTCACTTACTATTCTGGAACTCAAAAAGATAATTTATGCCAAATGTTCACTGTAACGAAGCTCAAGTATTCATAAAAATAAAGATGACATAAAAATAACAATTTCCACTTTCGTTCTTTGTTTCACTTTCTTGCCCTTCCATGCCTTAGCAAATACGCGGTAATATTGTAAGAAAATAATTTCTCAGTCCCCGCGGCCCCGCCAACGAAAGACTGAAGTCAAAACCGTTATAATTATTTTGCATGTCCCTTTAAACGATGCAAGAAGAGAAGTGTATATTTTATTAGGGAGCCAGATAAGATTTATAATGGTTGACGAGCGCACTCGGAGCATATTAAAAGCGACTACGCTCCCCCTGACAATTAAATAGATGCAGATAAAAGCTCTCTCATTCTCGGCGGGAAAACGACTCGAGCCGGCAGATAAGCTTTATAAGGGTATTTAAAAATACGACGGGCCACAATTATGCGCATAAGTAATTTTATAAGTTCTCCTCGCTCCGAACCCATCCACGTACTTACGTGTAATTGTGAAAAAGAATTTCTCACCATCCCCGCCCACCGCCCGTTTAACACTATCTGCGCGGGGCGTAGCCCTCTGGGTCGGGGCGCCCCACGTTTCTATTAAAGCGCTTGAAATATTTCGACCCCACAAATTACGAAAATTAGACAGCTTAATGTTGCGCGCGGCTCTCCAAGTGACGGGGCGCGCTACGGCACCCTTCTGCCGAGAGATGACCTCCATCTCCGCGATCCCCTCCGACGGCCTGCCTTTGCCACCTCCGCTTCCGCGCGTTCCCTTTTGTTGCCGAAAAAAATTTTCCTTCTCTTATCACGGCCGCGGCGAAAGGTTAAAAAAAAAAAATCAAGAAGAAAAATTCATCTCTAAGCCGTCCCTCCTATTATAAGCGTATACGCTTATATAAGTGCTTCAGATTTTCCGCGCGATGATGAAAATTAATTTTTAACGCAACGCGCTTGGGCCGGTGAAAGTAAACTCTGTCGTAATAATTGATAATGGAGCAATTGTAGATCCACTGTACCTTTAGGCGGGAGATCGGGCGTACGGGAAATCCGAGATGAGTTTCATTGCGGAGGTAGACGGATTAATGAAGACGATGCGCGTACGAGTTCGATATACTTGTCGTTAGCGATACAGCTGATGGGTAATCAAACTTTCGATTGGATGACGTGTGATTTAGCCCGGGGCAGATGTCCGCGGCGCAAGAGTTCGCGAAAACACGGACCTGCCACGAATGCTCGTCTACGCGTACGCGACGGGGCAATAGGTGAAAAGTTTTTTTGACCGCGCAGAAGAATATTATTTAATGTAAATTAAATCTAAGTACTTGGATAGTCGCACTAACATTATGTTGTAAATGTACTATAATTGTAAAGTCGGCGTTTAGACAATACTCAAAGTTATACGTTTGAACCAGGACAAGATACGCACAAAAATAAATTTACAATAATACACACGATAGTATATTTAAACATAGTAAAAGAGAAAGACAATGATGGAAATGAATAGTCGGTTATAAACTTGTTAAAGGCTGTAATAACGGTAAAACGTCGAAATTAGCGATGTAGTTCCTTTATTTTCTTGTCTATGTTTGGCTTTAATGGTTTCTATAATTTATAATTCATCTGGTTTTTACTTTTATTAACATTCTGTAATAATTAAAATTCTTTGTATTAATGTTAGAGTCGTTAGCTGCATACTGTTCAGTAATGAAAATTTATGATTTATTATGCTAAATAGATTTTATGCGTTCCATTATTGGTATTGATAAAGTACGTATCGTTTGTTCAATACAAGTATCATCACGGTCCGAGGACGATAATTGTCAGGCACAGTTTATTGTTATGTAACAATACTTTAATTTGAACTAATATAGATTTTTTATTATCCCTATAAACATACATTGTATTAATATTCTCATTTTTAAGCTTATTCAAAATCCTCATTTGTTAAAAATGGTTAATAATTACTAATAGAAGATGATTCATTGTCTGTATGTAAAACTACATAAATAATAATGACCTAACCGCTGAAACTGTAGCCTGTAAAATAGTCTCGATAAAACTATCTAGCGATGCAAGGAAGTACGCGCTTACTCAATCCTTGATCTCGACATAATGCGAGTATACGTAAAATACTAATTAAAACTTAACAACTTTTCTACCAGATCTCAAACTTTCATTTTATCAATGACTTGGTTAATACATTGATCATTTTCTCCCTCGTCGCATAAACAGATATTTATAAGAACGATTTATTATCCATAGATAATTTTCGAAACGGCTCGATTTAAAGCTTAAATTTGGACTTTTATCTATCTAAAGGTGCTTTTTCATAAAAGCGTCATGAAGCAGTTAAGAATCATCGGGCTTTCCAATAAAAAGGCAACAAGGGGCCATAATTTATCAATGGAAGGAGAATTCCGGCCATTAAACGAGGGCAATTAAAGCCCTTCGAATTTGCCCGTGGGGCAACATTTACCCCCCCCCCCCCGCTTCCGTATAATGTATGCGCGCAACTGCGCGAGCGAAATCGATCCCAAAAGCCCAAGATAAATCCTGCCCGGCGCGTTTGCCCGAAGTCGCTGGTCTCATATCCGGGGGAGGGGGGCATCGATTGTTCCACAGTGCGTGCCAAACTACGCGCAGCCGAACAGAGCATCCAAGCATAAAACCACCTTAGCCCACATTCTCTTTTTGGTCAACGTGGCTGATAGCAGTGCGGAGATTCGACCAAGTAAGAAAGAAAGGTCTAAAATTCAAGATACTACATTATTTTGTCTTTACAATGGTACGTAACTTTTTTTTTCCTAAAGAAACTTTCGCGTGCAATTTATGAATAATAACATACATATAATATGTATTTGTTTTAATAAACGAATCTATTCAGTCATGAAAGCATTTTTTGTATTGCCAATAAACACAATCCATGTGAAAAATTCAGTGAAAAAGATACGACTAGCAAAATATTATTACTCCATGACTCTGTCTTGACAGCGGCACGTACGCTTCATATAACGTTTGCGACGCACAGGGCGCGCGGGGCTATCGATCCGCGAAAGTGCAATCTATGAAAACAATGCCCAAACATTGCACTCTTGTTGTTTAAAAGTACAGGGTGCCGTAATGCGCGTCTCTATTCAATCCCGCTTCAGTCCTGTCGCCCCCAGTTAGGCAGGTAGACAAACCGACGCCCGTATTATTCCTAGGCGAACCTCGTATTAAATCTTATTTTACGTTAATGCTCCAATTATCATTTAAATCTAACTAGCCCTACGCTAATACCTACTGACCTCGTTCTCACGTTAACGCACAAAACTCTTAATAATGACGCCTTTTTTAAAATATTGTAATATATGGTTTAGTAAGACAGCGCGATGAAGCATTATATTCACATAACACTATTATTATCGGCTCGAATGTAATGCCATAGTTCAAATGACAGAGGAACGCACGTGTTATCCATTTTTGCACAGTTTATTAGGATTAAATAGTATTCACTGTAGTCAGTAACATTGAACATAAACCTTCAGGGAAATTTAATGAAAAGAGACCAGATGAAATGAACAGGATTCCTAGGACGATTCACTGCCATAACTCATTGATACTTATTTAAAAAATATTCTAGACAATGAAAGAATCGCGTATCGGTGGTTTAAAAAATATAGAATATTCGATAAGTTGATGAAGAAAACGTAAAACCTTATGTATTTTTCTTGAAATATTTTTTCTCTCTACGATGATAATAATTAATCAGTTCTGCGACTGCTCTCATTATAATATAATTGACATGTACATAGATTAGCGCTTGTAAATAATTCTGTTTAATCATACAGGTCCGTGAATGTCAGTAGCTCTACTAAATACCGTCGAAGCTTCTATTGAAATCCTAATACATAACAGGATAAGCAGAGAATAAAAAGTAAAGATATAATTTAATATTTAAAATATATAAGATAAAACTTTCTATACAAGTTCGATATCTATAGATAATATGTATCGTACTTTTATAAATATTTATTTCAGCTAGAATTTTCAACGTCTCAAAAAATGTTTTTTCTCTCATTTTATATTCCCTTTTTCCCTTATTTATTCGGTGTAGGTTATTATTTCTGTCACTTTGTTGTAATTTTGCTATCACTTTGTAAATCTGGTAACTGATGCCGGACTGGCATCTGTGTGTTTCTTCTTTTCGTATTCTTTCATTTTTTATATTCTCAGCGCTACCATGGCTTTTGGGGGTGAGTTTTTTTACTCAATCAGTGAAGGCTATCGTTGAACTTGCATTGAAGTTTTCGTCTTGAACTTCTTTTTTAATCAAATTCCATTTAGGGTGTTTCTCTGTAATTATATATATTTGTGTGTGTGTGTGTGTGTGTGTGTGTGTGTGTGTATTGATCACTTGCTCCAATTTTTTTTTAATTTCCACGCATACTGTTTGGTTTTATTGTACCGGATCCTACCGAAATCGTGGGACCCCTTAGTTTCACTTTACGCGCTTTCGATTAGAGTAAAAAACACTGTAATATGGAATGTTTTAAAAAAAAATTCTGGATTTTCAGGTTGCAAAGGGCTGATTGTATTTGTAATGCAATATTACAAATATGCATAAATATTAGCAATCATATCATTTATAATTTATGTTTGAACTTAAACAGTTTATTTCATTATTTTAAAAATTTAGATTGAGGTTTACGAATTAATAAGACAAGTCTATTCTGGAGTAATTAATGTCACGATAGAAATGATCGAAGCATATTTATCACACTGAATGCGTGTTTCGCTACTATTAAAGCCTCACTAAACAGTGATTATACGAGGAGTTATGATCTGTGTTAACTTATTCCTCTAGATAACTACCTTTGGTATTCCACATTTGAAATTTATTACCACTAGAAACACAGAAATATCCTTTACAGGCACCGTTACGACGTACTCCATATAAACCATATTATATGTAGAAAGAAAATATGTTCCACTGCCACGTGTGACGGGAAATAAAGCATCAACTTTGTTTCCAGACTACGACTTCAAAAAAAATATTTTGTGGCATCGGTAACCCAGCGAGTGAGCATAAGATTCATATTCTTATTACATCAAGTCCGTATTGTTGATGATCGAGTAGTAGTAAAGTGTTATTCGGTAAATTCAATTATATGTACTGGTCAACATTTTCAGTTTGTTAAATTGCACTAAAATGTATCGTTTTTTGAACTTGCAGTGGTTTTTATTCCTTGAATACCCATCCATGGGCCAAATACACTAATAGAAAGTAACGTTAATAAACATTATTCAAATTTCTTCTACTACAGTTTAAAATCAAGTGTGCAATATGTTTTGTAAACAGGTATTAACTATTTGATATTCATTATTTTCAATTCAATAAAAACCTTTGTCACCTAAATTATTTATCGATGCACAGATTTCTCTTTATATCTTTTTGCATACTTTCAGAATTTAACAGGAAAAGTTCATTTCAACGTCTTTCGTACTTTAAAAGTTTAATAATTATAAAATTATATCTACCCACTACTACTACTATCAGCTACATTTCAAAGGTATTGTTTTCATTTAGAATTTTCACTTATTTTATTTTTATAAATTTAGCTGTATGATAGTGTGAATTTACGAAAATTTATTTTGTATGACCGTTATTTAATTAAAACTGTTTTAATAAGCGTAAAAAAATAATGAACAACGCAGACTCTCATAATTGAAGTATAAAAGTACTTTTACAAAATTATTGTTTATATTCCGCTCCAGTAAAATTTTTAACGAATACTGGGTCGCAATTAGTGAGTACAATATTCAGACAACTAACTAATACTTATCTACAAGTAATTCAATATTAACTGCACTAGAAGTACAGATGAGAAAAAAGAGAAATTTTGATCCAAGTTATTTAGTAGATTTAGACAATTAACGCAGTGATCTAAGTGCAAAGTAGGTAGTACCTATTTTTCATTGGATAACTCGCGTCATAATTATGAAAACGCCAGCAGACGCCACTCACCCAAACAAGTATCCTTCAGGAACAGACGTACTTTTTTCCGAGGCGCACACGCACGCGCGGAAGCCCGGAGTGGCGCGCGTGCGTGTGAGCTCAATCGGTAAGAGAGGCCGTATCACTGCGAGACAGCAGCTCGTGCGCGCGAAAAAGAAAAACCCCGAAGGACCATCGATTATCGAGATCGCTTACCAAGCTTTTTCGACGGCCTGACGCGCGCGACCGACGGCATTTCAATGGGCCGAAGGAGCGGAAGGGGCCGCGCGCCCCCTTTCACCGTTCGCGTGAATCTCGGTTTTATATTTTCCTATCAGAGCCACGCCCGCCAACGCGGCCGTAACGACGGGCGCGATAATTTTTCAAGCTTTATGTAAGTATTTTCCTTGGGCGCATACTTGGATAGAGGCATTCTAAAATGTATAAGCTGGTACGCCCTGTTGATCTGCCATCTATGGCAGGTCAGCTTGTGATTTATTGGTTCGCTAATCGATTCCTGTATCAGTGTCATCCGAATCGAATGTACATTTATTTAAAGAAAATAATATGTATTTCGTCAAAACAAATTGTCAAATATTCGTTCTCATTCTGAGGGTCGTACATAAAGTAACTTTCGTAATTATAGTAGTAACCTTTATGAAATGGTAGAATAAATATAAGAATATTTTCCGCTTTCACAATTGAGCTGATCGATTTATATAAATTTTCGAATATGATATAAAGAAAGTTTCCATAAAATATTCCTCCAAATTTTAATCGCAAAACGTTATAGGTTTTTTTTTAATTTTAAAATTGAAATGCTGCCTTTGGGATTTATTTGAATTTTGTATTCGTAAAAATGTCACAGTCACAGAAATTAATCGGGAATTACGTTCTCTTTATGATGAGAAGTTCATGAGCTAAGAGGCGATAATACGATTTGACAAATAGTTTTCAGAAGTGAATGTGAAAAGTTCCACGTTCAAGGGGTAAAATCCAACTAATACATGTAAGGAACGAAGAAAACGGTATACACTTAAAACAATTGATTTAGGAATATATACTGTATACACTAGACCAATTGATCAGAAAGCCTTTGAAATATAGGTAAATTCCGTGGATCTTCAATTCAAGTCAACAGGCACAAGGTAACGCAACGTGAATGCGCAATTTACGCCGCATTTTCTCATTGTGTAGCAGAAAAAATTACACGAATCCCACTTGTTCAATCTACTCGTCTTGAAATATAGAAAAAAATTTTGATTTCAGTAGGAGAGCATAAATATAATCGTTACTACAAATAAGTATATTCGATTCTGTGCTCTAAGAGAACAATGCACAAACAATTGAAATATATTAACCATCATTATATAATACAAGAATATATAAGATAATTAAATGGAATTGCATGAAATGTAAATGTAAATGAATGAGAGGAATGTAACAGCTATTATCATAGCGTAAAGTATGTAAGATAACAATTCCATTGGTAATGCAGCTAAGTGATACGTTATATCGTAACCGTTAATGTAACTGTTTCGCAACCGAACATTCATCTTTTTTACAGCATCGAAAATGTAATACTTGCATTTCCACAATGAACACAAATCTATAAATCAATCATATTGCGATCGTTCCGATGTTGTAATACGACGTTTTTTTTTTTTATTATTCGCTTGGTTTGCCGTTGAAACAAACTATTACGTAGAAATGATTTTAAAAAATCGCATTTCCTAACTGATCTGAATTCGTGCGACAATTCATTGAGATGTCAGTTTTAAAATTTAACTGGTTAGCCTGTATTAAATAAAAAAAAAAGTACTTACTACTTACTAACGCATTATTTTTGGCCCCACGTGACAAACGTTTCCCGTTACCTTTTAATTATGCCATTGCGGGCGAGATAACTGGGAAAGCGATTAAAGCGAGCGCCATCAAACGGCGAATTCGTCGCATAAAGTTGATACGACAAAAACCAGCGCCGCCCGCGATCCCGGGCCGCAATTCTCCTAATATTGGACTTGAGTAATGGGCAAGCCCCGCGAACTATTCAACGGCGAGCTCGGAGCTCGCGTGCGTGCCTTGCGGTAAAATCGGATACGAGGGCAGAATCAGCAACCGCACCCCCACCTCCTCTCGGACTGTATCGCGCTGTTCTCGATCATCCGTATCCGCCTCGCTACGGAAGCGCGTCTAGAGCTGGACCAAGAGCCAATCGATCGAACGAGAGAGGGAGAGAGAGAGAGAGAAAGAGAGAGCAGGAGAGAGACCGCCATGAGGTGTTTTTCACGCGGAACCGAGACAAGCGCGCTATCGTCTGCTCGATATTGAGATTGTCCCATTTCTCCGCGTTTCATTTCACGATTCTTCAGCTCGATTTCGCAATACATCCCCCTTTCTCTTCGTCTTGGGTATCACCGCCGTACGTTGAGCGCCGAGCCCCGGTAGCAGTGGATAGAACCACCCTAATTCCTGATTTGAAAAGAAGACCGTTGTCGACAAAGTATAACGGTTCTCGAAAATTCGTCGCAACAGTAATTACCTAATTACAAAACGTTCTTTGCAACTTTTCTACGTTTTCACTACTCGAAGCATCCGCGTTGAATAACAGTTAACATTGCCATCCGTCGTCGACAATTGGACCAATAAATTTGGTACCACAGGAATAACGCGTTTTTCCAGTTTATTGCTCAACGCCATAAAATGTTCATTTACCCGCCAATTAATCGTAATAAGTAAGTACCCCCAGATAGCAATAATAATGCGTCTAGAACTAGCGTTCTCTAAAGTAATACATACCATCAAAATTTCTAGCTTCTATATTATCAATGCTGCCTAACGAATAATATCTAAGTGCACTTGACTCCCGTCTATAGCTCGCAGTATATTAAATCTACGAAAGTTATTTTACTAATTAATTAGTTTAATTATCGCGAAAATTTCTAAGCATATTCGGCGCATCAAATTTCAGCGAATTCATTCGAGGTTAGTCGCGAGCCGTTCAATGAGTATAATGATTAAAGGCAAACTAAACGGTACCGTGTTCACTGAAGGTAAACTATGTGAATTTTGTCTTTAATAAATTAAGTAAGGCCTTTAAATGAACGCTCGAAAACTATTTTGCTCGATTACTTTCGGAAGGGCAAACAAACAGCTTATACTGCCAAATTGGTAGGAAATAATTAATTATCGAGAAGAACTCTTTTAAAGCGCAAACAATAGATCGGCGAGAGTAAAACACAAGTTTGATATTACAAGGGAAATGGAGTTTCATTTGGCATTGCGACCCGCGAGCGCGTGGCCGCCGGGGAAAATATTTCGAATCCCCGGTTAGTCGGTAAATATTGAATTTCGACGTAATTGCCGCCCTCCCCCCTCGCCCGTAATGAAAGCGCAACCACCGACGGCGCTTTATAATAATTCTGGCGATGGCACGGCCGCGTGCGCCGATCACGGCGCGCGCGCTCGGGCTGTTGTCTGGCGCGACTGTAGTAAGCCGCAATCACAAGAGGCGCCCCCCCCCCGCGCCGCCGAGTACATTCGTACGAGGGAAGTAAATGGTGGAACACGAGCCGTTGGGGGTAGGTGGGGAGGGGAGAAAAAAGTAGTAACTAAACAGGCGGCGAAGCGCTTTTCGCTGTCGGAGCCAAGTTTTTAATTAGCCCCGTTGGGAATTGCGTCAAAAGTATTTAATTATCGGCGAGTTAGGGTGGGAAGGGCAGTGGCGGGGATAAAATTGTTCGTAAAGCTCCGTTATTACAAGGAATCGGGCGGTCTAATTTGCTTCTTTAGATTATTGTAATATAAATTGCTTTTAGTCGTTCATATTTGCATCGAAGGGGAGGAGGGGGGTCGGAGCCGGCCCCTGTAGCACGCGGCAAGCCATGGAGCGTAAGCTCGTCGGAAATTCCGGAGGGAATTCAAAGTAAAGTTGTTGACAAAAGTGCCGAGCTGGCTGGATGTGAAAATGAGTTTTCAACTCTGAAAAATGAGAGAAAAAGGGAGGGAGGGATAAGGGATCTAAAATTTAAACGACAAATTGGTCCCACGTAAAAGCCGAAAAATTTTGTAATTCTGCAAGTACCCGACTAATTTCGGCGCGTTAATAAGAGAATCAAAACGAATCTGTTTTTTAAGTGCGTAAATCAGGGCTGTTTTAATATTCATTAGTTAAATCCACTGATTGTTACTATTATCTAAAGACATAAATCTCCAGATTACCAAAGTTTTGCGATAATTTATTTAATTAATCAACCCTTTTATTCTTATACGAGGCTTTATGCTGCCTGCGCGAGTCCTTGCCCCTTCGGGGCGTAAAAAATCTTGCTCTTCTAGGTATATTCAACATTTTTAACAGCACTTTTACGTTTGTGTTGCCTAATAAAAACTTTTAGACATGTTCGCGAAATTTATTTCGCAGTTTAACCGTTTAATTCTTTAATAAAGTCTGATTGCGTACTCGGCTTTTTAAGAGTTGAATATATATGTCACGCCTCTCAGCGCGTCAGCTTTGTTCGTCATTCAAAGACATTGCTTATACGCATGCGAGATGGCAAATTAATATTTTTCACCTGGAAGCCATGGTTCAGGCCCAGTTTTTTTTATGAAGCACTAACTTTATATTTCATTGCTCGCAGCGCCTTATAGTTCGGTACTTATCAACGGTGACAATGGCGAATACCTAAGTAGACAACACTGAAACCGAGCTCATTAAAATTAATTCCACGTAAACTTGAACGCTAATGAATGCTTAAACGACGCCCATCGCAGCGAATCGGCAAGTATTCTGCGCGTAACGTCCCCGGACTTATTCTCTCCCTCTCTCGATCCCTCTCTATTTCTCTTCTCGAAAAGCAGGAGCGCTTTTTGTTCGCTGCCGGTTGAATTTTTTGTGTACGCGTAAGCAATCGATTATTTTGCCGACAAAATAGGTTGGAAGGAGGACGGTCTAATCAGAACTAAACGCCTTGCAAGACTTCTCGGTAATCAACATTCTGTCTGGCCCACCCAGTCAAGATGAAAGGATATAATACTCTTTCGCAACGGGAGGCAAAACACGCACAACGCCATCACGCAATTGTCAAAACACTAACAAATTCACCAAACCCCCCACAGTCTGTTCCAAACAGTATGTGTATCAATTTTATGCATCCCCTTGCCTCTTTCAAGCCTTAACTCCGTCATCTGGCAATGATAGATAGATAGGGAAGAATTATGTGATTGAGTCTCAGATAGTAATAGGAAAATTTCGCATTTTTATAATTGAATCACGTTCTATTCTACACTTTTAGCTGGATTGTCATTAAAGCTGATTTGCCACTAAAGTTTTCAACTTATTCGATGACTGTAGGTTCTAATCCATATCACCATATCAACTATATCTAATTTAGTATTATAGCGTAAGAATCTGGGATTTTATAATTAGTATATGTATATATATATATATATATATATATATATATATATATATATATATATATTAGCATTTTTACTTGTAAAACTATATTTTCGTTGGATAATCACTATCTAATTTAGATAATTTTATGTATAGATATTTTGTGGGGAGACTTTTCCAAAAATCATATATATATATATATATATATTTATTTATTTATTTATTTATTTGAAATTTCAGAATTAATAATGCTTTGTTTATGGGGAAAGTGCCATATCAGGCAATCTCTGCATTAGCCTTATTATGCGCTGTAAAGAATCAGAGTCTAGAAATTTTTTATGTATAACCCCTGGAGAGGAAAATAGTATCGCATCAATTATTATATGTACCTCATATGCATATTTGCCGATGTGCTCTCCTAATGTAGCTCTTATCCCTTTTTTTGCTTCGCTATCAATTTTTGGCTTAGCGTACTTCGAGAGCCAGTAATTTCTGTTTAAGTGATGGCATATGATATTTTGGTACATTCGTTCGGTGCTGCCATTATACTGAGTATAATTATCATATAACCATTCCAAATATAAGTACGCTATGTTCCAGGATTCTTTTCTAAATATGTTGCCCCTGGTTCATTAGTATTGCGACTCATGCTTTTGCGTCTCCTACTGGTGTTTTTGTTAGACAGACTTGTTCTTGTTGTGATATTTTGTTACACACTCTTCTTGGTTTTCTCCAAAGTCCCTTAAAAATCCATTGAACTCTTATCGAATACGCCTTTGCGTGTGTCCAAGATAACCATCCGCAATCGAGTTTTATTTCTCACCCGTTTTTTAGTATTGAACCCCACGTAGCGTATTATAAATCGATGCACGTCGTACGTCACACTGCGCCAATAACTGCCATGGATTTAAAAAAGGAAGTGATTTTTTTTGTAAAAATCTTTCGGCCTTATCGACCTTCTATGTATACGCCAAAATCGCTTTCACCAGTTGGTCGTGTGGGTTGAGGCGACCCAAACACTAGGGATAGATTTTAGTGTAGAGAGTTAGGTAGATTGATGAAACGGATCCCTATTCAGATAAATACATTTAATGTGCGAATGTATAAGATTCGTAGAAGCTTTCGATCGATCGGGCAACTGTTATATGGTCACGTATCGCCGTGCACTCCGCTTTTAAGCGTTTAAAATATTGCGTCAAAAGAAGTGAGGACCCATTACGAATTGATTGCTTAGACTATGATGTGCTGCGGATCATAATTTACCATAAATGTGTGAAGGAAGAAATTATGCATATATTTTTTTACAAATAAAACATTTGGTTGATTCATCAACGGTGACGTTAAAACGATTTAATTACAAAAAAAGAAAAGAATATTTAATAAAATGTTCTTTGCACTCTCTTTCTCTATGTCTCTCTCTCTCTCTCTCTCTCTCTCTCTCTCTCTCTCTCTCTCGCTGCTCATATGACGGATTTTCCAACTTCTGGTATAAATGATTATTATTATCACCGTATAAAGTGATTATGATTATCATTACCGCTTTTACTGCTAGTACCATCGCAACAGCCACCCCTGTCGACGCTTGGTCATCGCATCCAATAATGAGGAGGAGAATAATAGTTCTATATAAAAGTTCTATAAAATGGTTCTATATAAAAATATTTGGATAATCGTTAAGGAACGTTTAAATAAATATTTCAATAAAGAACAATGTATAATTGAATTTGTAAGTACGTATCCATTGTTGGAAAGGAAAAATTCATATTACAGTAGTTAAATTCCAAATGGTAAATCAAACCAAATTTAAGATCTCGTTTGATAATACTTTAAAATTTCATAAATGATAATATTTCCGTTTGGTGTATGAATAAACAGATTTCAATCCCAGATCGAGAAACCTTTTGAATTGTGATAATTTAGTAGATTATACTTTCACAATGTGAGTTTTATTTAAAAATTTTGATTACCTCAGAGAAGTTCATTTGTGATGAATAACATTTAAAATATACAATACAATTCCAGTGAACTAAACGAAAATTGAGCTTGATGTTACGTAGCTGATTAAATGCAACGAAGCCCGTACATTCTATTCTATGACTATCCAATAGCTTTTAGCTTTCCAACGCAAGTTTCACGTAATTAAAAATAAATAATTACAGGAAACAAAATTATTGACAAGCAATTTCCGATATAATACAATTTTTACATTGTTTTTTAAATAAAAATATTCCTAATGGTAATATAATCGAATAAATTCGGCTTTGAATAAAAGTCAGCGTAAACGAAATAAAAAAAGCAGTATATACTGAAGTTGCAATTGGATGCTGCATATTGTTAAAGCGAACCACGACCCGTTTCGATTTCGTCCAATCGCTTATGAGATCCTAAGCATATATAGACCATTGCTCTTCTGGAGACATCTGCTGAACATGTTTTCCGATATCTCCGTTATATCGAATAAGTTGAAGACTAGAATCTACAAAAACCAATAATCCTTATACAAATATGAAACTCATTTTCGAAAGGCTAGCAAAAAAATGTATGAATTTAGGCTCTTAATATAATTTTGCAAAAAAATTGACAATTATCAACCATTCTGAAAACTAATAATGAAGAATTTTATCGAACACTTTACTTGCGCGTGTGTGTGCGTGTGTTTCGAAGAATTCAACATTTTCAAAAAATTATGACAAACTCAAAGTCCGAATCTGCAATAGATCCATACCCAATATAAACAGCCGTGAGAAAAAAGCAAAAGACGGAAGTAAGATGGCACGAGGACGCTGCATTATCTAAGGTGAATTATCTGGATCAGCAAGAGAATACTTAAACGATGAAAATTCTGTATCACCGAGCTTTAAAATATTTCGCGCGAACGCACGCCGTCGCTGTCGGCGTTTACCGTAAGCTCCGCGCAAATTGACGCGCAGCCCGACCTCGTTCCCTTCTTTTCACTTACGCCAGCGGGATGGACCGCTCGTGGCGTGGTCATTTGCCCGCAACAATATGAATATCGGCCGTGGCGAGGCTGGCCCGTCGGTAATTGGATTTCCGGAACGAGCTCTCGCCTCTGCAAGATCGCCAATCGACGACGCGCCCGAACGCAGGCGCCAACGCTTCGCCGGGAGAAGATCCGCTCCGCCTAGGTGGGATCACAGGGATAAATAATGAAAACGCTCGGTTCGCCCCCAAGCGACTCCTGAGACTCGAATCAATCGAGCCGATCGATCAAGTCGAGAGAAGATCCGATTGCAGCGCTCTTAATTCGACGCTCCCTGGCGTAGGCAACAAAGAGTTTGTATCAATTTCACTTAAAAGAGAAAGAAGATTCAATTAGCCGACGATAATTCTCTTTGCTCGGGGGGTAATGGCGAATTCATAGCCCTATAAAGATTGCCGCTCTAATGATTTAGTTCCATGGAGCCCGTCTGGCTGGTTCAATTACTTAGACTATTATACGTTGTCTCGTGGAGCGATTAGTATTAAACTTATAAGATGCACAATACCATTATCTGGGACTGGTTTAGCTCTGATTTTTAAGGAAGAATGCTGAGAGGCTAGGGAAACGCGTCCGAAGTGAACTAGTAAAGATTTGTACTTTGATGTAAGATATGGTGAAAGTCTCTCTTTTTCATTCTCTCTTCCCTCTGTTGTCGGAAAAAAATACTCTAAAGTAGACAGCGAACTGTGCAAATCGCCCGGATTTATGGATCAGAGCGAAGAATGGCGAAACTAAATATCAATTCGTTCATTTAGAAGATAAAATTTTGTAGCCGTAATTCCTCAACTCTCAAAGATTGAGCAAGGGTAAGTGTGAACCATAAGAGATAGGAAGTTCCAAAAGCGTAAAACCGAGAGAGATGAGGATGCTTAGAAGGGTGTAAAAAAGACAAGGGTCCATAATATACCGTAAGAATCCCGAAAATTCTCTCACCCAACTTACTTGAAAAAATGAACAGAACAGCAAAAGTTACTTTCGTTTACATGAAATGTAAAAAACTCCAACTATTCGAGCCGCTTCGATAAAAAAATATTTAGCGATTTATGGTAAATTATCTCTGTTCAAGGTAACGTTAATGCTAAGTTATGAAAAAAGTTTTGAAATATGCTGAATAACGTAATGGCTTTAGCGTAAGACTTTTTTTCATCTTTTATGTACATAAATTTACTTTATTATGATAAAGCAAAGCGCTCATTTATATATTTGAATCCGAAGCATTTTCATATTCACCATTAGCATTTTTATATTTATTGTGAAATATATAACTAGAATATAATTTTCGCAACCTTATACTTTTGTTTCTAACCATTTTCCTCGCAATTTCTCTTCGATCCTAGAATAAAAAACATTATTGAATAATTTTCCACTAACCGTAAAGATTGCCACATATGCATCTTTACAGTTCGCTGAAGCATAAAAATAGAAGCAGCAATCGTGCTTTGTTTCTTTTACTTATTTTAATAGAAACTTCGATGAAAAATCCGGGGCGTCAGGACAGCACAGCGCGCCCCTCTGCATCTCTCATGCTTCTTCTCTTCCGAGAGCGGCATCCTTTGACCTCTCTGCCCTACAAATAGCCACTCCGACCCCCCCTTCTCGTGGTCCCATATACGTGTATGAACGTATGAAATCTAGATTACTATCGGGGGATCACGCGCGCTCTCTGCGACTCGACGCTCGCGGACTCTTGCCGCTTGCCTCCCGCTGCTTGTCCTCTCCTCGTACCGTCGCTTGGTCGACGAAGCAAACTCTTTCCACCTCCTCCTGCTCGCTCTTTCTCTCTCTCTCTCTCTCTCTCTCTCTCTCTCTCTCTCTCTCTCTCTCTCTGTATCTCCCTCGCAGCCTCTCTTCCTTCCTCATTTTCCTCGGCTCCATCGATTGGTCACAGCTAAAACGTGCGCGCTCCGTAAGCTTGGGGCTAAAAAAGCGTCGCTCGCCGTCTTTTTGAAAAGGCTTTCTCTTTGCGACCGGTCGCCGCCGCAGGGGTTTAACGATGGTTAAATTATGCAACCGCCGTCGTCGTGCATCTTTCCCCGCCTTATTGATGCGGTTTTACTTCGAAGAAAATTGCTAGAGAGTGACGGTTATTTGTATTGCATAAGAGACTGTGAAAAGATAAATGGACTGGAAAAAAAGTCGCAATTCGTTGCGTTTATCAGATATCAAAAAGCAATCACCCTAAGTTTTTATCTAACAATTAAAAGACAAATTGCCGATTTAAAAACTTTATTCACCTAATTATAAAGGTTGTGTTGAAAATTTTGAACTCAATACGCCCAGTTGCGCAAATGGTTCGGTTTCGTATATTTAATATCCAAATTATTGAAATCTATAAAATAAAAATTGTGATCAAATAAGTTCTTAAATTTGAACTCCAACTGAATTTCCGTATTCTTGAAAAATTTATAAGAGTATTTTACTATTCAAATCATTAGAATAGTTTTATTTTGAGCGAAGTGACAGTTACACCAATGAAGTAAATTTTATGTTAAATTCGGTAACTTCTAAAACCCTTTCATTTTAAATTTCACAATGGGTTCCCATTTAAACATGAAAATTACAATGACATTGGAATTACAAGCCTCATTTTGAGTGTCCTATTCGATATTTTACGATTTTAACGTCAATCTTGGACTCAGCTACATCTGAAATCTTCAATAAGCATTTCAGTTTTCAAATCGAGCCACTAATTCTAATTTAATTAGGAACCCCATGAAACCAATTGGGGGACGTAAGTCCACAACTTTTCAAAGTTTCATATAAATCAAAGTTTATTGATAATCTATTTGTAAAAATTTTATTAAAATACAAATTTATTCGAGCAACCTATTTTCAAATTCCAACTCTGAAATAAAACCGTCGTGAACAGGTATACGTGTTAACAGCTTGAAGGTGCAATTTATCAAGTTTCGTTGAATAAGAAAACAATAAAAACGCAAAATTCCACCCCCTCTCTCTCTTCTTGACCTCTCTCTCTTTCTACGCGATTACTGTTTTATAAAATTTGCAGGGATCGCCGAGTAGGAGCAAAAACTGTTTAAAGTGTAAAAATTTACATTACACAGACGGGCGCGCGTATAATTTTTGGCCCAGTCGCGAGCGCGATGCGCGAGAACGCACCCCGGGAAAAAAGCGGCAGAGACGCGGAGGAGAAAAAGACGAGAGGGATGAGATAAGACCAGCTGCGAGTGGAGGAGACGTACCGATTCTCCACGGCCGTATAGCTCGCGCTTCCTGATGACGCGCCTGCGCTCTCTCTCCCCCTATCTCGCGGGGATACAACACCCGCGGGGAGAGCGCGCCGCCGCGCTAAGGGGCGCACATCCGGAAATTCCCACCGCCGCCGAATTTAATCGCGCGTGAGTGTATATCTGTATATATAATCGAGCCGCCTACGTCTTATTACCTCCCTCGACCGCCTCCCCGGAGAAATTGACGATCCGCCCCGAAGTTCCGGGCAACGTCGCGCGGCGGTAGAAGCGACCTCGCGCTCCGTGCCTTTGCCAAGGCAATTTTTTAAGCCAGCCGGTGCTCGGGTGGCCGAGGTAGGGGTGAGCCACTGCCGCCCGGGCGCTCGCTCTCCACGACTAGATGGAGCCACGAGAGCGACACCCGCGCGTGCACGCTCGACTAAGCGGAGTTTTCCGCTTAAGGATATAAACAGAAAGACCGCCGCCGCTACTGCTGCCGCTGCTTTTTCCAGTTATTTCCCTCTGCCGCTGTATATGCCGCCTCGCTGCGCGTTATCGCCGGACTCAACTGCGCGCCCCCGGCTGACGGGCGCGCAACAAAATTTCTAGTGGCTGTTTCGCGGGCTCTCGGTTTTTAGCGCGAGATATCCGCGCTGCCGATGCGTCGCTCGTCCCGGCAAAGCTCGGAAGAAGAATGGCAGATCAGCTCGAGCTCGCGGAGTTCTCGGGCGTGACAGTTTTACGGGAATGGTGGGGGCAAAGAAAAAATAGCAAAGTTTATGGTCGGCCGAGTGAAAAGTAGCGCGATAACTATGTAATAGAATCGTGCGCCACGCCGCGGGACGGGATTATGCTCGGATAATTTCGTTAGGAATTCCAGAGCAAGCTTCGCGCGCGAAATTTACTTTATTATCGGCCTTTTTATCGTGGACTCTTCTACTCGAATAGACTATTTCGTATAACAAGCAGGATGCGAAGTGATTTATTTTACGAAGCGCGACAACTCCAAGATTTAAATACGATTTAAAAGAATCCAGTTTCACGCCAATTTCATTGTATTTTATATTTGATCTAAATCTAAATGTTCCCTCTTGTTGCTCATTTTAGGAAAGGTTATATTCCACGCTGCCAGTTTATAGAACAAGTCGTCCTCTTGTGACCTGTCTATTGTTCTTCAAATCGATTACTTAAGTCGATTATTATATCCGCTTGTTCTTTTAGGTATGCTCTCTAATTTTAATTAATTTATTCAAATATGTTTCGATTGATTAACATTTTGAAATTTCGTTTATTTTTTCACCTTACCTTCTTATTTCCCTGATTCTAATAAAACTGTTCTCTATTTCAATGAACTATTTACTAACTATTTACTACTCTGATTGTTATTATGAATGATTTTCTCTGTTATTATGATAGACTAGGTATTAACGAAGTCAATAACCATAGATATAAGTGTGAAGTTAGGGTTTCTAACATTAAACTTTTATTGCAAAGAACTAGCAGCTTAATTAATTGTATTGACAAAATAGATATATAGACAAATATTGATCTGCTAATTATCATAGTCGATAATTTGGTCAGTGTCAAATTTTGCATTTCATATGTAATAAACGCATATGTAACCTGCGATCATGGCATGCACGACCGTAGATTCATTTATAGCATTGGCGATATAATCAATAATGGATTTACCGATTGTACCTCGTTAATTAATGTTTGCGGGTCGTCGCTCAGCCGTCATGACTCGGGCATCTAGTCGACGTCAGCCTCGATCGCTTTTGTCGTTCTAAATTGGAAGATTTATTGTTCGCTGAAAGTCGTCCATATCGTCAGACGGTAAGTTGAGTAAATAAAAACAAGAGCTCTTTAAGCATTAGTCAAAATTGCAAAGTCAGTCGTCGACGTTTAAAGCTGAAAAAGAAGAAACCTGTTTGGTCGCAATCTAGGCAATATGCGCAATCATTTGATTCGTTCGACCCATTCGATTTTGAAGCAATTTCATTAAATGGCTATATTATAGATCGAGGAATAGCCTTCGTTTTGGTGAACATCACATCTCGAGAAATCCAATGACCTCCGCACGGAGAGCCCATACTTTGCAGTCATTCCCATTCCTTGTTTACAGTTCGGACTCACCGAAACTCGCGCGCATGCGTCGAAAAACTTCCTCGCGTTTTGAGACGATAGCCAATCAACTCTTATGCCTTATGGATGTTCGAAATGGGGGAGGGGGTTTGCGCCGGAATACAGCTTCTCTAGCCTTCCGCGCTTTTATAGCGTTTTCAGTTGGTAGATGAAAATGGTCGGAGGAAGATTAGTGCATACATTATATGATAAGCGAACGCATGAATAGGGGAGGACGGGTCGAGGAGCTAGCGGATGCTGCTCTCGATAAAGAGAGCAGTCGAGAAATACAGTCGGGGCAAGAAGCTCGAAATGGAAAGTCAATAGAGCTATTAAATATACCTCATCGGGGTTTAACGTTTCAAACCGTGCTCGGCGATTGATATAAGACGCACTGGATCGCAAGTGTAATTTCCTCTTTTTCTCATTTCCACTTAAATCTACAACTACCCACTCAGGCTTTTTTGCACAGCATGCTGCGGTTGCATGGAGTTCGAATATTTTTTAAATTTACTTATGAATTTTGCCGGAGAAATTGTATCAGTCTAATAAAAGCTGCGTATACTTGTAATCCGTTGTAATCACAGATTACGATTGTATTTTACCGGCGTTATTTAGTATCTGGTTTCTTATTTCTCCTTAATGTCTAAGATCATTCTTGATAAGTATGCCGATGCAACTTGTTTCGCGAAGATAATCTCCGGTATGCATTTTTTTCTTTAAATAAAATAATCAGCCACCATCACTGTTAACTCAATCTGTTGCTTGGATAGAGTGGCAGGTTTTTCAAGAAAGAAAGTCACAGGATATTTTTTTGTTGATCTGCGTCGACAAGTAAGTGCAAATGCAGGAATAAAAAATGCATATGTTTATCCCACAAATATCTTGATGAGCATTGCGCATTGGGCAAAAAGAGAGTGTACGCTTCAAACTCTATGCTTGTAAATGTCTAAAAGGCAGCGCCTGAATTTTTCATCGCTCAGACAGACGGGTGAGCGGACGCGATACGTACGCATAGGTCAGATCAAACAATATTCAGCTGGAAAAAAAATTACGCCATTCATACATACACGGAATATTCGAGTAACTATAATCAAACATGACGCTGTAATCCCTAGAGATCGACAAGTTTCTTCTTCGAAAATGAATTTCCATTCAAGGCAATCAGCCGAAAAACTAAATAATCAATCTGCGATTTTTCTTGTCGTTTTGATTCTAAGGTATGAATTTTGCATAGAGTCACAAACTAACATATTTTGATAGTTCCAAATATCCCTCCTCATTTCTTAAAATTCTATATAGATTTCGATTTTTTCATCTGGCTTTATTTTTATTTCAATGTTATCATTATATCTCAAACGATGTATTCATACTGGCCAAAAAAATACGTCCGCCAGTATCAAAAGCGAGTCTCGATTCTCTCGTCAAATCGAATATCGATCTCTTCCGGCGAGAGAAAGTAAATACTTCAATACAATATCGAGGCATTCATCCAGCCATTGGCTTTCGAAACCGAAAGAAAAACAGCCACAACATGCCAGGCACGAATTTACCTATTCAACGGAAGGAAAAAGATCCAATGCGAGATCCCCTACTCCGGCCAAGTATTTTGCCATTTTCATTATCCAGCGTGTTAATATTGAATTATCAACGCCAAGTACTAGTCTGCCACACCCGTAGATTGGATTAAACATAATCAAATCATGAAGAGCTGACAGACGCAAATTTTTTGCCTCGCCACACCCCCCCCCTCAACCACCCTTCGCCCAAGCCGAAAGTTCATCACGGTCCACGAATCGCGCGTAGCTCAAGAGAGCGAGGCGCGGATTTCGAGCCGCACCGTAGAAGGGAAACAGGAAATATTTAGGTCAATTCGTTCGGGGAATAAAGCGGCGTGCCGGCGCGCGGCCTGAAAAATTCAGAGCAATACGTCAAATCCCAAAACGCACACGGAGCCCCAGAAGCACGGGGCTGCAGGAGTGAAAGCCGAGAGTGAGAGAGAGAGAGAGAGAGAGAGAGAGAGCGAGAGGGAGGGAGATGGAGATGGGGTAGAAGACCCAGCACACGCACTCGTCGGATGAAAGTTTAAACGCGGCCGCGAGGTGAACGGATGCGGGCAGCGAGACCGTGAGGAAGGGGAGGGGGATTCGATGGGGACGCTCGCGGCGCCGCCTCATTCCCCGCTTCATTTGCTATTCATAAGAGGACGTCCGGTCGGCCTGAGTTGATAGCCTCCGGCCGCGCTATTAGGGCCGCTCGCCCATGTTAGGTGTGTGTTTAGCGCGGCGGCTGAGGGAGGGGGGGATGTGGGAGGAGGGGCGTTGGCTGTAACAGACCCGGACTAATCTCGCAGATTTACGACCCCTCCTACGCCCGACGCCTCCCGCGTACCACCACCTCGCTTTCTTATTCAGGCCTCCGCCCCCTCCTCCTCCCCCTCCTCTCCCTGCACCGCCCGCTGCAACCACGGCTTAGCCGAGAGTTTCGCGCTGCACGAGGGGTAATAAGTGGGTGCGAAGTCGGTGGGAGGGAGGAGGCAAGCCGATGAATTCCGGGAGCGAGAGGTTCGTGTCGCGTTACAAGATGCGCAAGCTCTTTTTTTACCTGGTCGACAATTTTGTAGAAATTAGAACGATCCATCAGGAACTAAATTGGACAGGGACGGGAAATACTAGAGTAATTTTAAAGTTTTTGCTTAGAATTAAATTTCTATATTTTCAAATAAATCCTCGAATGATCTGCACGTAATTAATCGATAAATTGTTCCAGCTATTGGCTATCCAGTTTCTTGTATTTACTAACTCTGCTGCGATTATCACGTGGATTCTATGTCAATTAGTTTTAACTCGATTATTAGTTTTATCCTCGAGAACATTGCTGATGCAAGCGACCAGACAGAAGTGCGACCAGTAAATCCAATGCTACATTTACGAAAATTATTAATTCAAAACGGATAGTCTTAGTGCCAAATGGGCGAGGAGGCCGTTTCAACGCTGGACAATACGCATCTTGATTATTGTATTAATTTATTCCAATCGCAAGATCCCGCTTACGTAAGCAGCCTAAATCGCTCCGCGCTTCTGTCTCGAAGGTGGAGCGCTCCGAGTCGTACCAATCGGGGCGAATCGAAGGACGTAACAATCGATCGATACGTTACGCAAGTTAGCTATCGGTAATTTAGCCTTTCTTTTTTTCTTCGCTACGGATTGAAGTCATTTTTTATTCAATCACTTTTACCCTTTCTTAGATCTGAAAGTTTATTAGGAAATAATTCAGTTACGTATTAAAAAAAAATTATACTTTCTATTATATTAGGCATGCTTCACTTGATCTTATAGCTTCTTAAAAAATAAAAAAAAAAAAAGATAAATCGATTTCGGAGAGTGACGCTATATAACGCTAAAGATTACTCTCAGATTTCCTAAGGAGACCATTTCAACTTCAGATTCTAACGAAGAATATCATAATTCGTATATTACATCCCGCCTCCAATTGTTAACAAATAAATGTTGCAAATCCGATTTTCTTTTCAAGATTCCAACTTTCATTTTTTATGAAAAAGAAATCTAAACTCACAAATTTATTGATCGGTGTTGCAGTCTTATTAAATAATATATTACAACCAGTAACAGTCAGACTGATCTTGTTTATAATCATCCCCGTACAATCTGCAGTATAAAATACTGCTACTAAATAATAAAAATTAAAAAATATAATAATGCTAGTAAAAGACAGCTAACTTCTCACACCTCCATTACAGAATTTGTCCAATGTTTCGAACCTCTTACAAAAAGGAGTAATTATAAACGGGGACATTCGAACTGGCATTGACCAGTTATAAATATTATTTAATAAGTTTGTAAGATCGATAAAAATATTTGTAAGATTATTGTACAAAAGCCGGCATAAAAACAATTTTCAGTTTTAATGAAAAGCATACAAACCCAAAACTTGAATAAATATAACTTAAAAAACATATTTCAATTCAGATTTTGAATGAAGATAATACCGATTCTGTATATAACGTAAAAGATTTGAAACTTAGATTATCCGGAATGTTTTCAAATGAAAATTTGAAATTACAATTAAATATAGTATAATAAAACATACGACTCTTATGTGTCGAAATATAATATGAAGTAATACGAGTAATGCAATTTTTATTTTAATTATTAAATTTGATTGGATTTTTTATGAGATGAAAGTCTATAAAATCATGCATTATACTACCATGATGTAAACTATATTACATTCAGAATTCCACATGCTAGATACCGAATTTAACAACTTTCTAAGCATGTAATAAATATCACAATGCAATCAAATCGAGATTATTTAAATTAGCCCTCAATTATACCTATATATATTATATATCAAAGTAGTGTTACAGAGATCCGTGCCACAGCCATTATTAGCGGCTACTACATTAATTATGCAAGCAAATTAAATTAATCATAGAATGACCTAAATGTCGTCTATCGTATTCAGCAAGTATAAATCGGATGTGCTATGCACTAAATTATTGCCTAATACCTACTATTGCTTTTTCTCTTTACTTGGCTACAGTTTAAATAAGGTGAGATATACTTGTATTGTATACGTATTTTTTAACATATATTAAATAATATTTAATGTTTAGTGTAACTAATTAAAATAAAAATTGTATTATTTAAAAAACTGCTTATTAATTTAAAAAAAAACAACTCAATTCAATAAATCTATTTAAATTCAAAATCTCTTTGTTTCATCACGATATCTTTATTCGTATATTTGCTAGTTGTTCTTCTGTTTTCTAGTTTATCTGCATCATCCTTTTACAATTTCCCTTTCAAAGTACTTCTAATTACTCCTTTCTTTTTTGGCGACAAAGTAAAAATAGTTAATATTGTTACTAATTTATTGAACTAACTTCAAGCTAATTAATAATAAAAATGAAAAACATAATTTAATACCTTCTAAAACCGATAAAGATATTTTTAGTCGGTGGAACACCATTTCTCTACAGCGGTTCCAGCAGTATTTTACGGTAATTTCAAACCATGATATAATTACAACTTAATTATAATCAATCAGGAGAAACTGAAACTTTCCGATCTATTGCCAATTAAGCCCGACCGTACATAATAGCCTTACTCACTCACCGAAAGTTGGAAAAGTCAATAATCATAAAGTGGAATATCGATCGTGACAACTACCTATCGGACTTCGACACGATTTGACCTTAAGAAAAAAAAAAAATATGTTTCTGCGTGGCTGCGCCTTCCTCGTCACCCCACAGCTCGCATTTGCTCCTGCTTATATAGCGCACAGAAATTGGACTGCGACTTTGTTATCAATCAGCTGGAGGACCCGGACCGAGCGCTCATATACAGTGAAAGCTCGATCCCGACGAGCGAGCGTTAATCCGTGTCGAAAGAAGGAAAAACCGACATAATATCGGATCGAGGTGAAAGCCTGTCCGCTAGTCCGCGGTCGGAACTGTGCTATATATGTGTGTGTGCGCGCGCGCGCGTGCCTGTATGCATTCGAAATCCCATCAATAACACCTCGATCACTGGCCGATCTGAGGGGGGAGGGGGGCAGAGAAGGGGAGAAAGACGTGGAGAGAGCTTCTTGCAAGCTGCCCCTCTCGATGCCCCTCGCTCGGCAATCTGGCAAATGCACTCTGTCTCGCTAGCGGCGCGGTCGCGCGGCGTTTCCCTCTGACCCCGATCATCCTTGATCGTGCCGCGCATCGGTCGGGCCGGCGGGCGAGCGGGTGGGCCGGGGGTGGAAGAGAGGATGGGGCGCACCGGACGCGGAGCACCGCGCCCAGAGGAGCGAGAGTAATTTGATAGATCTTCTCCGCGGCGGTCCATCCGGACGGGTGCGCAAGGGATATAGAGAGGGAATAGCGTTGCCACGGGCTCGTCCGACGCGCCGAACAAAGGACGCCCTTATAGCCCGTCCCGTCGCGGTCTGACGGGGTTTACGATCGCTGCGTATAATGAGTATCTCTCTCTCTCTCTCTCTCTCTCTCTCTCTATATATATATATATATATATATATATATATATCTTTCTCTCCTCCTCCCTCTCCCTCTCCCACCTGGGCGCGAAATCGGAAGATTTTCGCGCGACTCAATAACGGAATCTATGGAATGATCGCTGGCGCTGAAGCGCATCGATTGCTCCGTCGAGTCACTCGGGATAATTGATAGGAGTCCTTTGGGGCGTGACGGCACGCTACAACTGCGGTGGTTTCATATATATATATGTAACTTACTCATCACAATAAAAAATGACCGGAATGAAAGTTTTAGTCTATACTGAATATCCAATTGTGATCTCTCAAGTTTACAACCTGCTTCAAGCCTCATTATAATTATAAAAATTATTTTAAGATAAATGCAGTTGATTTTTGAAATCTAAACTTCTTTTTTAATGATAAAAAATACGGATTCCTACTTAAATTAACTTAATCGCACTTGACTTTCCAATAACTTAAAAGCTGCTGGATAAATTTAAAACAAAAATGTCCTTGATTTTTCTTACTATTGTTACACAATATCTATACTCTCTAAATTTGAATAGATGAAAATCGACTAACTATTTTAAAACTATGTAATAATTTAGATTAATTTAAACTAATTGAGACTGTATATCTGCTGAAACTCTCACTAGCCAATACAGATCTTCCCAAGCGAGAACAAATAAAGCATTTTAGATAAATCGCTCAATACGCCAGAGATCGCGTACTAAATAACTACACTACGTATGTCAAAGGTGAAAGTAAACATAACGAACATCTTGCGCTATATATAACGATCATTCGCAGAGAAAGCCAGATTTCGCCTAAATGCATGAATTAACAGAAGAACCCTAGTACTGTGGAATCATATTATAATGAGCACAGATTGTATTATTATTATTATTGCTGTTATTACGGTCATTGTAATTTTTGTATAATGTACAGTATGTATTTTTGGTTATTTTAAAAAAGAATTTTTTTATTACATTATATTACATTATATTATTATATTATATAGAATTTCGACCTTCTTGTGTTTATATAGAACTGTTACCAATTTTTTTGTAATCTTTCGTAAGCCTCCTTTCGGTGTTTCCTGTAGGCGTTTTGCGTTTAAACCGGCTGTTGTTGTCTTTCAAAAGCCTCTACGAGTTCATTAATGGATAAAAAATACGATATTCTTCTAGCAGGGAATATTATGAAACTTAATTAGACAAATGTTCGGCGCCTAGATTAAGCCGGCACTCGAGCCACTTCTCGGTACGCTATCTAGCGCGACATTTCGCATCGCTTAATTTTATCCCAATGTTTAACGGAGCAGAATAGCAGTCCTGCTGCGGACTTGGCAGGAGTAAATGAATTGCGCTCTTAATTTTTTCGCGTCAAATTGCCCCAGCGTTTCCTACCATTTTACTTTGAATCCCCATTTCGAGGCAATACCGAAATTAGCATCCGCGCCCAGCTGCGGCCACGGACGCCCCGTCGTTACTCCTGGTTGGATGTCGATTTGTCCGATTGGGACTGGCGGCATCGCCACGTGATGTATACGGCGAAAGTGCTATTCCGCAATAAAGTCTTTCCGTATTTCTACGATCGTGTATCTTAACGCGAACGAATGCGCCAGAATAAAACGTCAGCGCAGATTAATTGCAATATGCAAGTATGCAATCCATGCTGATTGATTGCTCTTTTAATATTACAATTCATTAGTATCAGATCCAGCAAACCTCCAAATTAAAAAGAGAAACGAACGGGAAGGCGCGAAAAGTGTCGATTGAATGAACAATATTAAACGTAAGGCAAAAAGATACATAACATGCAGGGAGCCAGCACTGACACACAAGCTTCCAATCCTTGATTATATAGAGGCTGGTACAATTGAATGATATATTAATAATTTAATGTTTTCTGTTATCTTCGCAGCGAGGAGGCCGCCAAATCGGTATCATCGTGCGTTCGCTATTCAGTATTTTTCATGCAAATGTCTGAGCATCTACAAACAAAAAAATTCTTCTGCACATAATTTCCTTTAACACGTACCCTAAATTATTTTTGTAATTTTCCTTCCCCCTATGTCTAGGTTACAAATCTCTATGTGATAGACATATAATCATGAAAATTTAGTGCGCAAATACCTTTGCCAAATCTAGGAAAGTTATTGCGATCGGTGTACATTCATTGGAATTCCAATAAATTTGATATTGGATATATAATTTAGAGCATCTTGAATGTTCATATTTTTAAGAAAAACCAATTATTCATCACGTTTTCTTTTTCATTTATTATATATTAACAAATTTATTTCTCAGTGTATGACACTAATATAATAATTTACCTTTTTCGATACAAATAATGTATTGATAATATATATTATCAATATAATAATAAATAAATTTCTGAAGAATACGTCTCTGTTTATTCTCCAACAGAAAAAGTTACCTGCACCGATATACAATTCTTAATTATAAGTAGACTGATTAAAAAATACATTTAATTACGACTATAATTCATTTTTAGCCTCTTTTAAATATATATTTCTATTTATTTAAGATTGATAAAAAAAAAAAGATTATGAAGGGTAATGAAAACGTTAATAAATCTATCGAGGCTATAAAAGCTGATGTGCAACGAGAGGCAATAACGGCTTTTCAATTAAAAATATAATGAAGAGTAAATATTATCTTTAGTATATAGATATATAGTGAGAAAGATTATCATAAAAATGAGGTTATTTAAACGAAATGAAAAATTTATAAGGAGCGCTGAAAACCAATATTTCATCCATCAGTCATCGCTCGCTGGAGAAGAAGGCAAACAAGCGCACGTGTTCTTTATTGTGACGCCATAACCGGGGTTTTTCAGCTCGGTGTATGCACACGACGTGTATTACGCGCGTATAATCTCCCTCGCACACCACTGAATTATGTAATGTGTGCGATGTGTCGACGCACAATTGAATATTTTTAAATTATTTAGACGAGGCAACGTTCAAAGTGTAATCTTTATTGGAAAATTATCAATGGGCATTTGTAAAAATTATATATCATACACCGATACTGTGTTTCTAAACTGTTTGTAGCGTATGCATTATAGCACCATGAATAATCATTAATACAGTAAAAAATAACCGATTCAGAAATTATCATAAATTGGTAAAAGAAAAAGTTTAACAGAAAAGGTAAGAATACGGTGAATAATTTTTTTACGCATACGCGTGTGTGGGAAAAATCTCAAAAATGCGCGTTACAAGTGCTTGAGAAAATAAAATTTCAGTTTGAAATTCCTTCAGGGATGGAAGGATATATTACATACGTTGGGTATAAAATGAATGTACTAAAATAATTTAAAATTTTTTAAATTTAGTTCTACGGCTCGACGTGAAAAAATGACGGCGGGTAACTTTGGGGGATAAACTTGAGAACCACTTCGTCACCGGACCATTTTAGAAAAGTTTTTTCGAGTTCAAATGTACTTTTGGAATCTAATATAATTCAAAAGCCGCATCAGCGAATAAATGGTAATGATCTTTGGGCAACTTCAAAAGAATACCAGTATCAATTAATGGAAAGACTAATAACACTAGTAACGAACTGTGGCGAGTTAATTTTTCTTATTACAATGCCAAAGCATACTTTTAAATTGTTCATATGAAAAAGACTTGGAGGAATAAAAAGCAGTAATTTCATAAGTGAATTAATTATAAGAGCGCATTGAGTAAAGCGGGTAGAATAAGCTGTAGAAAAAATTCCACTTTTATTCTTTGATTTCCTTCAAACTCGTTTTTGCAAGATGAGGCTACGGACAAAACCGACAAAATAATCCAAGGAAAAATTTTTGCGCGCAAAATACACCTTCATACACAGACATAGGTACCATCTACCCATCGTTATACAACTGTTACTTTATTCAGGGAGATTTAGCTTTTGTCCATTAGCCAAAAAGCACAGGTTGGCGGGAGGGAGGGGGGTGAGGGGTTGGAAAAGCTTGCACAGACTCGCGACAATAAGCTGGTAATGCACAATGAAATATGAATATTTCATTATACGGATTTAAAGTCAATGCTCGGAGTACACATGGGACGAGCGGTCGCGAACCAGGGCACCTATATGCGATTATATATGTATACGAACGGACCTGCGTATAAATGCATAGGTATGATTTGCGTATAATGAGGGGGAGAAAAAATCATTGGTAATAAATCGTTTAAGTAGATTAATAATTAACCTATTGTAAAGCGCATAATTATGAGCTGATACTCATATATATATATATATATATATATATATATATATATATATATATATATATATATGTATGGCCTTATTGTAATTGATATAAATGGCAAAAGGGGAAGCAAACTGGTTTGTTTGGAAAGTGTTCCGCCAACGGGTCATCGCCCACTCTCAGTATTTAATATCAGGATTTGTGCTTACCAAAAAACAATTATTTTTATTATTATTTATTTTTATTATTATAGGCAAATTTGCATTAACTTCGTTACTTTTCGGGACTATTAAAAAAAAATTTTCCTTCATTTCTTTTCAAAGCTGAATTTTGTAAACATATAAATCTCTGATTAGAAATAAAACCTCGTCATAACACACAAATACACCGATAAGAAGCATAATATTATCGAGAAAAAAAAATTAAATAATATATATAGCTATACCAAAAGACGCGTATACTTTATTAAATATAAAATTTAAATTATTGTAAAATCATAATTATAAATTTTTTAAAGTATATATGATGTTCATATCCTATATATATAGGATATGAATCGAATGCTTATATTCATATCTTAGCCTACCATAAAGCAAGACCAATAAATTTGTATTAGCGTTCTTATTGTTTCTGTTTGAGATGTACTTATTCACACATAATTTATAAAGATTTATTATTATATACTTTATTGAATAGGTTAATAAAACTTATCTGTTATTTCATTTTTATTATTCATTAATGTTTATTCTATGATTTTATATACTCTAATGAATTTCATTGGTTCCGATAAGGAATAACAATAAAGAAAGCTATCACCCGATTCATGTAAAAAGGCTATTATTTATGACGTAGTACATAAATCTTTCAAATTATTCGATACAATTGATTAATAAAAATATGAAAATAAAGAAATATTATTTTTATCTAAATATACTTTTGTATGCTTATTGAACTAAAAAAGAAAAAAGAAAAAAGACTACGCACACGGACACGCACGCACACAGAACTATTGCAAGCCATTCTCCATATCAAATGTATCAACGCGTTCGCCCATATAGCCGAGGCAAACGCGAGCTTTTCCGTAGTAAAACGGAAATAAATCTCTCTGTGTGTACGTCTCGGGTCTTTCCCCGTTATATTGCTTTGGAGATTCCTTTATTTTCCTACTATATTTATAAATCGATCATCGACAAAATAGCAATAACCGCGCGCGAGCCTTCAAAGCGATTTCACTTTTTCTCTTTTCTTGCTTCTATACCAAATGTAAAAGTTTAACTCCAAATAATACGAAATGAGTCGCAAGCGCTTTCCAAACGGACTACAAGGTATATATATATATATATATATATATATATATATATATATATATATATATATTATTAGTCGATATTACCATGTACGAGATGCGCATACCAGCGTATAATCAAATCGTGTGTATAGAGGGGACTTTCGAAATGACGAAATGTAATAATAAAATGTAACTTCGCCGCTTGTGTGCGCGCCCGCTGGTGCGTGAAAAGGCGTCCACGCGCGCAATGGACAAATTTATGCGCGCGCGCGCACGCGCAGTCTCGCACTGGAGATATAGGTAACGTATTATTTTTATGATTATTATGATTATCCTGATTGGAGGATCGTTAATTTTTCACAAATCAGATTTTTCAAGTATACAGCAGTTCCGGTCAATTCAATATCTCGGTACACATAATTTTCTCTCCGAAAATAAATCTAACGATCGAATGACAGAAGCTTTACTGAATCCACTTCCGTAATAGTCCTATTATCGTTACTTACGCTGTATTTTTCCAAATGCTTGCGTTTATGAGATTTGAAATCGTCTCGGACATTGAAACCCCTTACGACTTTGGCATGTTTAATCTCCAGCTGCTGATTAGTCCGTTCATTATTCTACCGAATTTTAATATTTTAACTTTTATCAAAATATTTGATACAATTATTCTACGTTGCTGCAAAGTTTCAAGCAAACTAATTCAAAACTAGTTTAAAGAGAAGCTTTTAAAAACTTTATATTCCTTTTTTGGTAATTAAATGTATAATGAACATAAGAAAAGCCACACGATCAATGAAAATATGCAACGTTCATTGCTTAATTATAATATTATTCGAAGGCAAAGTAATTTATGCTCGGTCGATGAAAATTGACTTGGACAATCCCTGAATGGTTCCCGCATTAGCCGCATCATATTAAAAGCCAACAAACTCGTATACTTTAAACTTAAATCAATATAAAACCGTATACGACAGCTATAATGAAATCCAATGTATATATACAGTGTATAAATCGGATCGTCGCTCGATAATACATTGCATTTCAGTGGCGTTCTATACTGATTTGTTAATTGAATATAAAATGAACGTAATACATATATAATGTGAGATTTCGGTAGCATGAAAAATGGCTGTATGAAAGTCAAGCAGAAATTAAAATTCGCGTATTATTTCAGATATCTGTTAAATATTGAAAATGAGAAAATCTTGCTCTCGAAAAAACCAATCCGCCACTGCAATTGCGTGAAATAAAATCGGTTAACTGTAGCACCGCGGTTCAGCGACTCGCGCATATCTTTTTCTCCTTAACGAGGCACGCCGATGACGGCGCTAAGCTCGCGCGCATCGATGAAATTTCGCAAAGTCGGTCAATCAACGGGGCAAACATTACACGCCTCTTGGATCGAGCAAATACACGAAAATTCCGTAGCCCTGTCCAAACAAGTTCGAAGGAGGAATCCAATTTTGCCTTTCTAAATAGTTGGCTGCTTTAATGAAAACGTAGGAGTTGCTTTTAGAAATACGTGGTTAATTCGAAGAACTAATGTATGTATAAATTTACTTTGACAAAAAATAGTTATATTCTATGTGAATAGCGGGAAATAGCGATTTACTCGTATCCAGGAATGAAAGTGATCAATGTAAAAACAAAAGATGTAACTTTAATGTATAACTATATATTTCATTCCTGATATATTCAACTGATTTTCTTATAAATATTTAGTATCTTTTGCCAATTACTATAACGTATATTCATATCGAATACTATTAAAATACAATGAAATCAAATTTAATGTATAATGATATGCATTCCATTCTACTTATTATAATTGAAATATTGGTTTTAATAATTCAGTTATACATTTATTTATAAATGCAGTAAGATTTTTTGGCCAAACTGTATATATTACTGTATTCTTTTAAACTTATTTTGCATGTCGAAGATATAATAGATTTGAAACAATAAATAATATCAAATGATACGTAAAATACAGAAATCTTTTGAACCATAAAAAGTATCTTTAACACTAGATTATTTATATCACTCGTTTACAAGCCTCCTTATTCTAATACATCTAAAGATATTTCTAATCTTTACAGTTTTTACCGATAATCCATCATATATAGACCTGTAACTAATATAGCATTCTGTCTCTCTCTCTCTCTCTCTCTCTCTCTCTCTCTCTCTCTCTCTCTCTATATATATATATATATATATATATATATATATATATATATATATATATATAGACATATATAGCTTTCATTTTCACAGTATAAAGTAAAAGTATCTCTATATGTATACTGTATCTCATTTGCTTTTTATGCCATACTCAACCGGTTCACCTACTTTCTTGCTCCTATGCATGCCAATGCGTGTCTCGATAGGTGTATGGGTATCTATGTATATACGCGTCACATGCGTATATATACATATATACATACATATATATATGTATATATATATATATATATATATATATATATATATATATACATATGCAACCTAAAAAAAACGCTCGCACTAATTAACAAACGAAACGTGTCTTTTAATCACTCAATTCGCAATTTCACGAGCTCTGGTCTCGCGGTCGCGATAACGTTGCCCCTCCCTCCCGCCCTCACATTGACATTTCCAGTTCGCTAAATTATGAATAATTGTAGCGCGAAGGTTCATTGCCCCGTACAAAAAGATTACTTTTATATTCCTTCTTTCGACCTTTTTTATCAGGCCCGCAAATGATTAAAAAAATCTAGGCATAGAACTTTCTATTCTTGCGTGCATTTTTTTTAGGAGGTCGCCTTTGGAAACAAAAATAAATAAATAAATAATATATATATATATATATATATATATATGTATATATATAGTATGTATATTATATAAAATATCATATTACTATGGTTTCTTCAATATTCATTTGAAACAGTCCGTATATACATCTGTATATGTATATCGAAGAGATACACAGAGATTCTAAAGATCACCACTGCGCATTGAAATAGCTTTGAAAACTATATATATATAGATATATTCTATATATAAAGGTCGGGAAATAAGGTTGCGCAATCGCGAATTTCAATTTCCGGAATAAAAGGCGCCCGACGGAAACTGGGGCGCTACTGTGTGCGCGCACCGGCGCCGGAGAAGAAAAGCATAGAGAAGAAGAAGAAGACGACGAAGGGGAGAGTCGACGGAAAAGTAGCAAAGACGAGGGGGAGGGAGGTGGCAAGGAAAAAGAGATCGATGAGAATAAAGAGTTGGCGGATTCGCGATTGTGTATATGCTTTATCGCGCTCTCCATCCGCAGGGAGCTGGCTCAGCTCATTGTCGCGCTCGAATCCGCCAAAGGCAACCGAAAGCTACACGAGGCCGGATTTGAATAATTGTCGCGATTACGTTCTCAACCCGCTGTAAAAAGAAGGCTTTGGAATTTTATTGGCAGAAAAATTTACACCTAGGCGTTTTACTTCGTTTTATATAGGGAACAGCGGGTGAACGATAAAGAAACTTAAATAAAGAACTGCGTTATCTTTTAATCCCTATTAATATTCAGCCGAACAAAAGTATAATTAAGCGTTTCTAAGAGGAAGATTTGTTTCCCTTGGCTTTCTTCTTTTCGTCATTGATACCGAATATAGCTTATTATAAAAAGGTCGCTGATATCGTTTTATTACGTAATAGTTATAGTTTGCGACCGATTCTTAAACGAAGGCCAGAAGAAGCATCTTTGGCGTATCGGTTCGCTGATCTCGCGGCTGAGTTGCGCGCGACCCGTAGAAATGCGGGAGTAATTTGTGTAGACTGCTGGGACACCCTTGTCCGTTATCTATTTATTCGTCGTTACTGCCCCGAGAGACCGTGGGATAGCAGTTTCGTTATTCATCGATTGATTAAACAGCAAAGGTGCGAGCACAGAACCTAGTAGTATTAATTGGTTTTGGTCAAATTTATGCCTGTCTTTCGCTTCAATTTCAATTTGTTTTTATCCAAGCATGATGCTTTATATACTTCACTCCACATTACACAATATCATTTTGAGCACTTTCGTTTTGAATATCTTATTGTACACTATTGTGCAATATTTTATTTTTACCGTGAGCAGTAGCTGAGCGAGACAGCTTTGATGATTATGAATTATAGAGATTTTTTGTAAAACCATGCCTTAGCGATAACAGATACTTTATGTGATTTTTACTACTCTAGGATGACTTTTTGACGAGCTTTTTGAACAGCAGAATGAACTATCATTGGCGTATGTCAAACGAGATACACATTAATAGAAAGGGATACTATTTCTTTTTACACAATTTTAGATTTGCCTCTATACGTATGAAAGATTAATCGGATACATCAATTTATGATCATACTTTTGGTTTCTTTGCCCTAATGCAGTACGCTGTTTATCGTTAAAGAATTTCTGCCAAAGTGCTTTCGAATTTTACGAAGTTCCTGCAGAACTACTGGAACCTTATCTCTGGGAGGCTTCCTACAGCTTAATTGGCCTGCCAGCCCCGCGTCCTTACCAATTTTTTCAGTACCACGACCTCCGGTTTTACAGGCCGGGGCACGGGGATAATCACACGGTTCCTGGCGTATAGATCACCACGTCCATCTCACGGCCGTCGGTCCGGTATACGTCGACCTGGGCGGTCCCGATGATGTATGTGGTTGCGCAGCACTCGCGGTTTCAGTGCCGCGCGCCCTTGGCGTGAACTGGCGCCAGCCCCATCCTACTCCTCCCCATCCCCCTTCTCGCCGCCCCATTCATTTTCGACATATCGGGAAGTGTGTTATTATTGCATTCCGTCCCGCGGCCCAAGGTCGCGATAATCCGGCCTCTCGCCTTGAGATATAGTAGCTCGCTTCTGCGAGTTATGCGAGCGGCTCCGATTAGCCACGTTCGCGTCTGCGGTGGGCGAAATTCGCCGCCCGGCATTCTCATCGGGCAAGGCCTCTTTTCTTGCCCGTATCGTAAATTGATTGCCAGCATGATTTAATACTGCACAGCTCTGTGCCTATCTCGTTTTCAATTTCCAAAGATCGCACTAATTAGCTTGGTTCATAGGATAACGATGAATAACAGAATTTTCATTTCCAGCATCGACGTCTCTTGTTTCATAGCGGTCGTCTGTATTGCTCGTTCATATAATTCGTGAAAAATCAAATTCAATGGAAAGTACGACTCGAGGAAGATTGCAATAGAGGAGAAGAAATGTTTTTTTGGATATAAATATATGCAGCTTATAATTTAATTATAGTTCTATTTACTCGAATGGCACGGTTATACGTAATTTTTTATATCTATGTAAAAATAAACATAAACAATTATAAGTCAGGCGGTAGTGCATTTGAACGCGGATGTGTAAGTTTATTGCGTGACTCATGAGGCGGTTTTCCCCCGAGCGAAGCGAGGGAAGCAAATCACATGTGGTAAAAATCAACTTACACGCCAGTTCTTGCTTGTGTTTTATACCAGGAGAGCCGAATAATAATCTCAACGTTGTGCGATCTTGAATCTGGAGTGGTATGGAATTCTGATTTTCAAAATCGTAATCGGTCGGCAAAACAAGTGTATGGAATTATCAACTTAAAGTATATACGTTGTTTCAATTAAAGCAAATGCACATTCTCATTGTGAGGACAATAAGGGGCGCCTTTCGCCAATCTTTGAGTGGGTGCTTGTACCGTGCGCCACGCACGTAGACACCCACACCCACACACGCGCACACACGCGTGACATATTCATGGAATGAAGAACGTTTTAAAAGTCTCATTGAAAATTTCTGGTCATCGAAATTTTAAAAAAGTCCTTATTTCCACACTGCAACTTGGGTAGCAATGTAGGCTTTAAAAGAAGCTATAATTAAAACTTCAATTTGTAATAATTTAATACCAACAAATAATGTTCTTTGAAATAGATGCTTTACTTAATAGGTATAAAGGAGCAGCGAACAGCTCGTTAATGAAGGTGGAATTATCTGAAAAACGCTGCAATAAAGTCGCAAATTGAGTAAATTTATTTTAATCATCGAAAGGAAAAAATTATTTAAATGAATAAAATTTGAAATCAACTAGAAATTTACTGTGCTTTTCGCTCAAGTGAAAGCCTGAGTATGGAGAACAAATAAACGCGCAAATTATATACATAACGAATCTATATGTAACAAATTTGTTATATAGGCATATATATATATATAATTTAAGAATATTTTTTTGGATAAGATACAAATGCTCATACTTATCTACCTCAAGTGCTTATATAAATGTTTAATAGGATATTTTTAGACCGTTATAAGTGAAATCGTGATATTATTTATATAGGTATCATAAATCTAAACCAGTTTAATGTGATTTTGAAATCGACGTAGAAGACTAAGCAATGAAATAAAAATTTATCGGAATATCGTAAATTTTTGCGATTTCGTGTAACTGTATTAAATTAGTGTTTTTTCATTTTTGAAGATTCTTAAAAATGCATTTCAACAAAATGATGTACATTTACCAAATTTCGAACTGATGAAAATTCAAATTTTTCATAGTTATTTTTCTACTCATATAATGGGCGATCAAAATCTTATGCGGATCACAGGATAATTTTCAATAATTTTACATTATTATAAAAGAAACAGAACTCTGGTATCAAATAGAAAAATAGAAAAAGCGATAGATAAAAATATCGAAATCTTCCTGTACAAACAAAAATAATCGTACACCAACTTATGCTGCACGATTTTTTTTCTCTGTATCCTCCAAACTAGCAGATACAGATTATTTATTGATCATTTAAATACGTTATTATTGCGACAATTTTAATATTATTATCATTAAAAAGAATATTTTTGTAAATTCAATTTTAAAATTTTTTATGGAGAATAAAATCTTTTCGCAAACTTTTCGTAAAGTTTTCGTAAACGTTTTCGTAAAATATTTTTCACCTGCGCAACTGAATTATGATCAAAAATTCGAAATTGAAAACTTGCTGCACAGCAAAGTATTTACCGCGGGATCCTACGGGAGATTTTTTGCAGTCACGATGAGCATGCGCGATTAAGTTTTGTTGTTATTTTAAGCTTGAAAATTGCCGTGGATGTCTAAATTGACGTAGCGAGGTGGAATGCCGGGGGGCTTAAGGATTCCGCCCTTTATTGTCGTGCATGTATACGTTTGCCTCCTAATCTAGCCGCCTCGTTAAGCGCGAGGGCGGCATTCGTGTTGGGCCCGCGTACGTATATACAGGTCGTAATACCTCCTTATAGTCTGGTATATATATAAACGTATAAATTTCGAGACGTCGATGCAAAATTGCCCACAGCGCATCAGCACATGGGCGGTTATTATTGGCTTATATATATATATATATATATAGGTAGGTGCACTCGGACGTGCGCACGAGTGGGCACAGATAGCCCGAAAGAGAGGAAGGGAGTATACATGCCTAATGTATACATCCCCTCACACGCGCAAGTCCCAACAGTGCAATATGCGCATTGGCACAATCCTCCATCTACGATTCCTCGGGGCAGCTGAATGCGTGTAACAGTGTAGTAGGAATAGTAGCAGTAGTAGGATATATATATATATATATATATATATATATATATATATATCTGAGGAGAGGAGGCTCGCTATACAGCTATATATATATATTCGCCTAAGCCCACGCTCACCTCCGAAGGACGAGCAACACGACGGGGACGTACAAATGCAAATTTGGTATCCCGCGCCAACATCGATATATGCTAATATATACGCACAATCCGGATGTATATATATATATATGTGTGTGTGTGTGTGTGTGTGTGTGTGTGTGTGTGTGTGTGTGTGTGTGTACGTATGTAGGTATATTGTATGTGTGAATTAAATGCCGAATTAATTTAATTGCTCGGGCGTGATTTCAGTGAGGCACTCCAGTAATTTTTTTATTGGTTTTATCGGTTTTATTCATATATAAAAAAAAACGAAATTAAATGTAGAACAATGTAGGGCTTGAATGCATTGTCCTGTAAATAATAGAACATCGAATGAAAATTGTCATACTGCCGTGGAAGGGATTGTGGCATCAATAAATATGAGGTATTGCGTCAAGTAAGTTTGGTGTATTATCTGTGATATATATCAATAATATTTGTCAATTTTGTAAAAAATTTTTAATTATTTATTTGTTATTTTTCTTGATTTGAATCATATGCTTTGTCAATTTTAAAGTCATTGATAACGTATTGGTAATCATTCGAGTCTCCTGTAATTATTTTTCTACAGATGACCAAAATACCATGATACAATAGCTCTTCACTAGTACGCGCTTGTACGTTTTTTTTTTGTCAATGAGAATTTGCTAAATGTTCTCTGTCCATTTTGAAGCAATAATAATCTTGACGAATTCTCAATCGACTATATTTAACAGATTTTAAACTTGAACTATAAATTTTACTTTGACAAAATCTTATGAAAAGCAGAAATTCGATTATCATTTTCTTCGTTAATTAGCATTAATTATCTTCTGATTAAGGCATGAAGATTAATTCACACGTTTCCAATAGTTGACATTATTACTTTATGATGATTACAATGATTTCAAATGCCGTTTCCTGTTTTAACTTACACGCTGATGGAATTTATCAAAAAGTAAGTGTATGAAAAAAATATCCAAGACTTCTGTGAAATTCTGAAAAATTTAAGAACCTATCCAATTAACCAACCCAATTTTCGAGCCAAAGCCTTCGCAAGGGCCCGTCAAGTAAAGTGAAGCTCTATTTTTTTTAAGCAATCTCCCCATTTTTTATTTTCATTTTTAATTCTCACTTTGGAACTGATGATGGTCTGTCCAGAAACTTCACTTCAAAAGGAAGAAGTAAGAGAGAGTAAGTAAAAAAAAAGATCTTCACCGAAATGAAAATTGCTGGTCGAATGAGCCCAAAGAACTAATGTTGAAGAAAAAAATGTTAAACAAATATCTGGACAAATTCCGAATCGTAGACTTCAAATCTTTATTAAAAAAACATGAATTCTGGCTCGTATTCTTCTCTAAATGAAATCAGACCTTACCCTGATAGCCACATACCTTGCTATAAGGCATTGGACTCAAAATTTATCACGTTCATAGAATAGTCACTTCAATGTTCTAAAATAATGCTCTCTTCAATTTTTTCTTTTTTTCAGTTCGAATTTCCAGATGTATTACAATGTGTTAAAATAGATTACTTTACACGTTATTACTGCGTTTACACTTAGACAGTCTTTATTAACACATTGAGAATAAAAACCAAAGATACATTATATATATATATATATATATATATATATATATATATATATATATATATATATGTATATTATAAAAGATACAAAAACACATTCGTACAGCATCAATGTCAGTGACTGAATTAAAAAATGATTTCTCTCTCTCTCTCTCTCTCTCTCTCTCTCTCGCTCAATGATTGAAACACTCCAGCCGGTCATGCTTTAAATACTCATACATAAAGCTACACACTATTATAATATATAGGACAACGTAAAATAAAGAGAGAGAGAGAGAGAGAGAGAGAGAGAGAGAGAGAGAGTAAGTGAGAAATAGTGAAAGTTGGAGATGCGGGTGAAGTGCGTCCAGAACCGTTGCGCCAATAAGAGACCTCGTGCGCGTTCCTTTCGTCCGCCCGCGATATGCGGCGCGGAGAGCAAAGTAGGAGATAAAACGGACCGGCGAGGAGGGTGAGGCAGGGGAGAGATATAGCCTTGAAGCTCTGCTCCCGCATAGCCGCGCCTGGTTTATATATACACAGGATCACAGGAAGAGAGAAATAAGAGAGGGGGAGAATGGGAGACAGAGGGAGAGAGGCCGGCCTGTATGCGGGTATCAGACAGCTCCTTCTCTGCGAAAGCCAACATCAGGATCAGGAGATACAGCGGAGGCCAAAAGGAACAAAGCGAGCAGCGAAAGAGTTCCGGGAGCGAGCGGCGCCACGTCGATTATATATATATATATATATTACTTACGCTTGCGCGTTTACATCCGCTCCCGCCGGTGCATAGTATTATAGAAAACGGAGGCGAAAGGGGCGTTATAAGCATTCGAGAATCGTAATGGGCAGAAATATGTAAGTGCGAGTATATATATATATATATATATATATATATATATATATATATATATATATATATATAATCGACGCAACCGGCTGTTAGTAATGGGCTTTGCAGTGTTGTCTCTCGCTCTCTCTCTCTCCCTCTCAGCTGTACCCCCGCCGCAGTCCAATTCGCTGTACAGCCAGACGACGCGCAACAAAAATAGGCCAGCAACAGTGTCGTATATGTATAAAACGACTGTTGTTATATCTATCTATCTATATATATATATATATATATATATATATATATATATATATAAATATATATGTATATATGCAATATGCAACACGCAGGAGTTCCACCCGAGGTTCAACCTCTCGCGCGCGCTCGCGCGTTCTTTGCAAACAATTCCGCGCTCACGCACGCACGTTATATAGCTTCGCAAATATAATGTGCGTCGTGCATCGAGAAGTACGGAGTCGCAAGCGTTGAAAAATCACGTACGACGCTCGTTCCGTTGTTTTTTTTCTTCTCCTTTTTTTCCTTCAATTTTTTGCTCTCACGTTGGAGTGGTAATGCACGCTCGGATGAAATTTTGCAACGCGACTGTCGTTTCGCGCGATGTTTACAAGTGCTCGGGTACATATACATATATATATATATATATATATATATATATATATATATATATATATATATATATATAGTGTGTGTGTGTGTGTGTGTGTGTGTGTGTGTGTGTGTGTGTGTGTGTGTATATATAATCAATTTTGATGAAATTTTTTATGATAATTGTGTTGGCACAAATATATATATATATATATATATATATATATATATATATATATATTACGCATTGTTATTATTTAAGGCGCACATTGCAACAGATGTAAGAATAAAGAGTAAATAAATACTTTAATTAGATGTTATTGAGACACATTAAATATTTCGTTACTATTTGTATAAGCATAAACTGAGGAAACATTACTAATTGATAAACGTTATCCTAATTAACGAGTGGAAAAGTTATAAAGAATATACGTATATATTATTCGTTTTAAGTCAAGCAATAGAAAGAATAATCAACGTTCTAGATAAATAGTTAAGCTAAAATATTTTGCACATGTTATAATTATATGTAATGCAGCCGTGTTTAAAGATTTTCAAACATGAACGAAATTTCGGAATTTTTTAGTAAAACGACAAAGAATGGATTGTTACGCATTTTCGCTGTAATTATATATACTGGCCAAACATAAATCATAATTAGTAATGGCAATCAGAATCGGACGAAATTGTTATTTACAATTCGGTTATTGCACGGGAGGTGAAGAAATGTTCGCGTAATTTAAATTTTTTATAGAATAAGCTTTCTCCTGGATAGTTCGAAAAAGAAAGTGTTAATTTACCTCTTAAGTTCGTATAAATGCTGTACCACTACACTAATGCGCCAATTCCTTTAATAGTAAGGTTTTTATTGAAACCCTGAAATAAGTATTGATGCACAGAGTGTGACTGATTTTAATCGTTATATTATGTTTATTTCCAAAATAATTTACGATACATTATTCTCTTGAAAATTAGTTTTCCGATAAATTTACCGCGTATATTGACGTATTGTAAATGGCGGGAAATTAAACGTAAGCTCTCATCCAGAATCCAGAATTGAAAAAAAGTTTTTATCGTTAGAAGGGTCATTAATTGCGCCAATGGAGAAAAATTCGCATGTCTGTGCTGTATTTTCAATAGAGGTCGACGTGTTTTCGTCAGCGGCACTTTTATGCGAATTATTATGTCATATTTTAATATAGCGCGCGTTTAGAACTTTCAAGCACGGCTCGTGCACTATTTAAAGCAAGACGATATTGAAAATGGTGCCAACTGCCTTAGCAAACATTGAGTTCCAAAAGTTGGAAGTTCCTTTTTATTCTTCGCATGTTTCGCACAATGAACGTTGACTTTAACTGAGTTTAAAGAAAAACGGTGTAATGAACTTAATATTGTTAAACAAAAACATTTAATCATTTAACACGGATTTCAAGTTAGGAAAGTCAAAATAGGTTTTTCAATTCCGCGTATGCATACAAATATTTTACTTAGAAGTGATAGATTGTCGAGAAAACAGATTTAATCGGCTTTGTTTTCAAAGTAGAACACTATTCAATGTGTCCCACGTCAAAAAATGTAAATCGTGCATTAAAAAAAAAAATATTACCAACAAAAAGGCAAGACGAAAGCTATTTCTCTCTCTCTCTCTCTCTCTCTCTCTCTCTCTCTCTCTCTCTCTCTCTTTCTCTCTTGCTCTCTCTTTCTCTGTCTCTATATATATGTACAAAACCGCGCATTTTACTGGACTTTGTACAGAAAAAAATAAAAAGAAATCACCGGCCAAAACAACTGACGCGTTTTAAACAAATATAAAGCCAGCGAAATAAATTTTTTAAGCATCGAAATGAATTTGATGCTCTATACCTATATGAATGTTTATGTCGAGAAAACAATTTAACGAATTCAACTACATTTTTTATTCTCCTCTACATTCGAATTTATTATTTCGAAGCGGAGAAATATTTCATTTGTTATTTCTAAGTATGGATTTATTTATACTAAATAAGAAAACATGTTTTTTCAGTTCGACTAAATAATTAGAACTGCTTGGAGAATAAACTATAAAAGTTTAATTTTATAATGACTAATAGCAAAGAATTTAAAATACGATAATATCTATATTTTATATATTTATTCACAGAAAATAGTATCAAAAATCTGAAAAATTTATTGACAAACCGCAGTCGTACGTAATTGTACTTTTAGTCATTATAAAAACATTGCATCATACTGGAGGAAGTTAAAAAAACTATTCACAGCAAGTTCCCATTCGTAATATAGTAATTTAGACATCATTTCTGTAATCATACTCATTTTACCTGATGTTACAAACGAACCTCGTCAATGTCAAATCCAACTACATTCTTGTTTAGGAAATATATTTCAAAAATCTATTCTAGCTTTTTATATTCATCAAAGACATTGTCAGAAGGCTCTTTTAGATCTCAAATGAAATTTTTGTAAACAGTTTTTACTAATGTATGTCCATGCAATTTCGGAATGAAAATTCAGGACAGAATTGTTTGGGTATATACCAACTACATAAAAATGTTCCGATAAAAAAGGCTCCATAATTAGGTACAATGCCTATTATAATTTACTCTATTTCTGAAGAATTTTTGCTCGTATTTCTATATTTATGTCAACGAATGTAAATAGAATACAGCGGAAATTGCCGGAAACAATATATATAAAATAGATACATTAAAATACCGCCGCGCCACACAAATTAATACAAGGATTCAAAAATAGTTTTGCACGAAAATGTATGGTATATTCTAGTTATTATTAAAATATATAAGTCGCGTTCCTTTAACTTCTCAAGTACAATGGAGAGCCACGTACGAAATGAAATGCAAATGTCAGCATTGCAAGGTCAGGGATGACCCCAAAATCATATTGCATCAGCAAAAGTCTGGGCGATTTAGCAATATCGCCGCGAGCGCAATAACGTAAGAAATGCTGTAAAAACATTTTTTTGCGTCTTCCAGATTCCTGGAAATACATTGGACTTGTAGAAAAGCACACTTTTATCGTTATGATTATTGTGATTATTTTTATTATTATGATTATTTAATTGGGTTTATATTATTTTTCATGGTTTTACGGGGACAAACTTATTAATCGGAATAGTATGTCCCGCATTTCTATACCTCTATATCATATTCGTAAACAGTGGCGCAAGAACAATTGAAATTGGTCTGAATTTCATATGTCGTAAACATAAATTTTTCATTTCAATCGTAATTTGAAATCTTAAAATTTATTTTTACCGCGCCTATATTAAATGACTTATTTTGCTCGCCTTTGCTTTTTATTGTCCCATATTACACATTCCGCGTGTCCTTGAGTTTAGTCAATACTCTTATTGCTATTTTGTTAAGGATATAACTCAGTTATTTTATGGCAAAATATACATTTTACTCCTATAAAATTTGCAACAAACAAACACTAAAAAAAAAAGAAAACGATCCCCCATATATTATATTTATTATATACGCGCCAATATAGATAACGGACTTTTTTCGAATAAAAGCGCCGACAGAGATAAAACTCGGCTTTAAACTGTTACAAAAAGGTAGAGAGAACTGGAAATGAGATAAAACCTAACACACACACACACACACACACACACACATATATATATATATATATATCACATACACGGGAATATTTTTAGATGATTGAATTGTTAGAAATTTGTAAAAACTATAAATTTATATACATCGTATAATAAAATTATTCAAATAGATAAAATTTTAGCACTGTATATTGTGTAACAGAAAACATATACACATATATATATATATATATATATATATATATATATATATATATATATACAAGTTAAACTGTGTTCTAAAGTGTTTGCTGCAACATTAATTCGAAAAGTTGCGCAATCACTTAGAAATTTATATATATATATATATATATATATATATATATATATATATATATATATATATATATAGGTGTGCATATAATTAGCCTTGAACTGTGTGTGCCGCTTTACATACAACTATATATATGTATACACGCCGAGAACGGCGCACGCTCGAGCGTATATAAACAGAACAGCGCGCTGCTCTGACACCTCGATACATATAATAAATTCTTCTGAATTAGTATTCGGGCGAGCGTCGCGTTAAAATTTCGCAAACGACCTGCGCATCCCGTCAAATTTCTATATAAGCGGCAATTTAGATATATTTCTCGAACATCGACCGCGAATATAAAATAATGTCCGCCCGCGGCTATAAATATAAACAAGTCAAAAAAGGAGAAGAGGAAGAAAAAGAATCCGTCTTTGCATTACAAAGCGCCGCTCTATCTCTATATCCGCAATATGCAGTTCGAGACTTTTAATTAAGTTATGCAAATAAACGAGAAAATCAGTGCGTTCATATAAAGTCATATACATATATATATATGCATGTCTCTCGGCGAGTAAGAGGGATTTGGACGGTGCGCGCGGACACACAAAAGAAAGTCCGCGAGAGAGGCAGACAGAGCGTTTCGAGTTTCGAACTCTCACGGCCGCGAACTTTTAATAAAATACGCACCGCAGCCGCCCCGCGCGCAATTCTTGTTCCATTCTTATTTGAATCGCGGAGTGGGGGAGGGCGGGAGAGAGGGACGTCGAGTAGCGAATATATATAACGCCGTACTGCGTGCGGCTTAAATCGAGAGTGGTAAACAGATGCCGCGCGCGGTTTGTCCGTAAAAATCCCCCCTTCCACGTGTAGACCGCGAAACCATGCAAACAGAAGCAACCTCAATTAAGTGTTAGAGGGTTTGCTTCACTTAGCGTCTTCTGAAAATAGGCTTTTAATCGGGCTTTTTTGTAGAAGAAGAAGAAGAAGAAGAAAACTAACAGCGCAATTATCAAGAAAATTTATTCTGGATTAGATAATAAATTTCTAAAACGCTAACTAGTCAATTTTTACAGCGTATTGAGATGAAACATGATCTGTTTTGAATATTATAGTCTATATTTTTATTAAAAATTTTTCAAGTTAACACGACATATACAAATAATATATTTAAAACAGAGCGTTTTTCTTAGATCTGAAAATATTTACTTCCACGGTGTATTAACAGAAAACTCTTTAAATTAATTCAAAAATTTTTTTTTAATTCAACAATGAGAAGTGAACGTGTCTATTAAATAATTAGGCATCAGAAGACTCGTGAGAATGTTTTAGCAGTTTTCACACATACAAATGATTCCAACCAAAATGAAATAGGTTATATATGTATTCATATTGTTGCACATCTTATCGCTACTAAAATTATCGATTAGAATTTATCCAATTAATTTGAACTATCTTATAATGGGTAAGTATAGGGTTCGATTCTCTTTGTGTCGGAGAATAGATATATATATATATCACTTCGGGAAGTTCTACAACGCAGTACAAAAAAAATAGAAATAATTTTCTAATTTTCTGCAAGATCCTATTTTCAGTCGAAATGTTGATACAGAAATAAACATATGGTTTTTTATAGATTGGTAGTTTATTAAACAAGCTATATAACAAAATCAATGTCATAAATATTTGTATATGTCTGTCAGTCTTCATGCAATAATCTATTATACTAATACAATGGTAGGCGGACAGTCCTTGTTTATAAGATTTTATTGATTAGTATAAATGTTACATATTATTGTATAAAGACTGTAAGCCCGATAAATATATTTATTAATTTAGTTCACAACAGTTTACTTAAATACAATTTATAATTAATTTAGAAAGATCATTCACTCATTCGCATAATAATTATTATAAATTACGTAAAAGGAATAAAGCAATAAAAAATATATATTACATCACCAAAGAGACACAAAATGACTCCTGCTATCGAATCAAGCCATCGTCACAAGTCCTGACATCGAGCCAAGATCTTCAAATTTTGAAAAGATTTTCTACAAAACTCTACAGTAAGACAACTGGAAAAATTATATTGCACAAAAAGACATAATTAAGGGATGAAATTCTGAGTGGATAAAACGATCTTACTGTACGTTGTTTCATCTAATTTGTTTATCTAATCTCCTTCCCGTACGCTAATTTCATTAAAAATCATTAAAACTGCACCAGCGGTCTCAATTTTTGGTTACGCAACTGTTAGTATCATTCGTCGCATTAAATTCCATCCTCTATTCATCATCATTCGTCTATTTTATACGAGTCGGAGAATCGTATAATGTAATTGAAAAATTACCGTATAGCACGAAAAGCGCATAAAATTAAATTTTAATTAGCCATTATGAGGGAGAGGCAGCGAGAATAAATGTAAATCCCCTAATAGCTAGTAAAAATTAAGTTTTACGCCCTTCGTGTTAAGAAGTCGTGTATGCAACAATGAGAGTTAAGGCGCGTTGTTTTTTTTCTCTCCATGCGGGAGTCTTTAATGCCGGACCGCTCTCGCCTCGACCCCCCCCTCCCCCCGCGCCCTCGGGGCGTCAAAGCCGACTCGGTCGTAAATGCACCTGTTTTATAGTCCGATGTGCATTGCGCCGCGCAAAGAAAGTACACGTACGCGAGGCACTGGCGAATCGGGCGCAAAAAAATTTATGAATTCGTTTTTTTTTTTTTTTTTTGTTGTTGTAAAGGTCGATTCGGTCAGTTTGAGAAATGTCGCAATGGGTTCTGCTTTGAAGGGAAAAAAGAGGAAAAGGTTGGAACGTGTTTACCATTATTGATTGATCGTTTCATTGTCGATCGACTGCAACTGTAAATTATACGAGCGAACTTGAAAGTCAAGGCAACGCTTCAATCTTGCATAGCATTAAGTATTCTCGCAACTCGGACGGAGCCGGGTGATTGTCTTTTTCTTTTTCGGGATAGAAAGTCAAGTTCAATTCATTCTCGTAATTTCTAGAAAATAAAATCGTGCTATATATGTTTCTAAAATTTTACAAACTTTCGAGAACAGCTTAAAGCTCGTATTTTTCATCAAAAAACTTCCATATTTTCGCAATAAGCGCGATCGCTTTTTGAATTTTTCATTAACACATTGAAACCGAAGGGAAAAATTACATCGGGAGATTTTCTGTTTTTTTTTTTTTTTTTTTTTAATCCAGACGAATATTTGGAGTTTCAGAGTATCAGAATGGGGTGGACATGGCATAACTTTAAATTACGAAGTACAGAAAGAATATTTAAAATATTTTAACGCAGATTATATACAAAATGAATTTTTTCTAATAAAAACAGGCATTATTATCGACAATTTAAAGCATCTAAGGCAGCTTGAAATCCACACAGTATGAAACTGTAGTTGGATTAGGTCCAAATGTCTTACTCGCTCACCGTAAAATTCAAAGAAAATGCATGGACCAAATCAGAGAAAATTGGAGGATGTTATTATTGATTCCATTTATAAGAATATGACCAGAATTTCAGGGAATTTGTTACTTTTTATAATAATTATTTATTAATAATTATTATAATTATTAATAATTACTATTATATTATTCATAATAATTATTTTTTCGGTAATTCATATCGGTCTTAATGTGTTTCCCAAATAATCTGTTTATAATGATATCTAATCTGATATATAATCCGTTTATAATGATCTAATAATCCTTATGTCTGATAACCCCCGTAGAATCTGAAATAGATATACTTTTACTAAACAATAATAAAATTAAAAATAATAAATATACTACTGTTGTTGAAGGATAATTTGTCTGTCTCCACCACCAAATTATCGAAAAATTGAACGAAGCATTCAATTTGAAGATACTCAGATTTGGTTAACTTGGTAGAGAGAGCAGTCAACTTATCCTTGGCTAATAATAGTATATTGATCACTTTCATTTTCCTTATTTTTTGGCAGTAGTTGTTTTGTTTCAGAGCCTACGGTGTTGATTATAAATAAGATTAAATCTGACTATCGTTATAATTATAATGATATTATTTTATAAAGAATGTAAGACCCATAAAAATGTTTGTCAGTTTAGCTCACAACAGACTACATAAAAGTACAATTTTGATTTTTAATATTTAGTATACGACATGACAACTCAATAATTTGCTATTCATTTCTTCGCGATCATCCAAGTTTTTCAATGATTCGGTTCAATAATAATGGGGATTATATATATATATATATATATATATATATATATATATATATATATATATATATTTAGGGGCTATATAAAACTATATAAAAATATTTAGGGGCAAATGATTGGGAAAAAAGCTGCAATGATAAAAAAATCGACTTTTTCTTTTCTTTTGAAAGTGAAACAGGAAAACTTACGCTGACGTCGAACACGCCGTCCCTCATGATGCTGACCCTCGGCTTCCCGGCTCCTGCGTCGACGTGGCCCCTCTCCTCCCGCCGCTCTTCCTCGCAGCGGCCCTCGCCCGGCCTCCCGCCCCGGCCGTTCCTCGGCGGCCGATCCTCGCCGGCGCAGCGGCGCTCGTCGATCGCAGCGGGCCTCGTCACCCGGAGCAGCCGCACGCCCTCCTCACAGCCGCCGTCGCCGCCTCGGAAGTGGCCCGGCCGCCTCGTCGGGCGCGGTTCCGCCGCTACAATATCGTCCGGTGAGGGTGGCCGACGGGCGGCGCGGCCACGGCTGCTCCGCGCGGCTGGCGACGACCGGGGCGGGGACCTGCCGCTGGCGGCCTCCTTGTCCTTGGCGCGGGCGTCGTCCTCGCCGTCCTCCTCGCTGGCCTCGGCGTCGCGCTCGTGCCCGTCCCCGAGCGGCCGACCAACATCCGCGACCGCGACGATGCCGGCGAGGATCGCAGCGAGCCGGCTCGGCGTCTTCGCGGCTGCCGAGGATGCTCCCGCTGGTGCTGGTGACGCTGCTGTATGGAAAGCCGTGGCCTCACGGTATATAACCCACAACGCGCGCACTGCGCCACGCGGAAACGGAGAGAGAGAGAGAGAGAGAGCGCGCGAGACAGAGAGGGAGAGAGGAAGAAAAACAGGCTCGCCTTGTTTGTATCGTGCCTAGCGCTCTCTCGCTCTATCTCCTCCCCCCCCCTCTCTCTCTCTCTCTCTCTTTCCATCTTGTTCGGCTCCTATCATCTCACTCCGAGCGCGCAACAAGGAGAGACTCTCTTATATTTTATGGGTTGGAGCTTTACGCGCGCGGTTTTTGTAACGTAAATATGTACCGGCTCTCCTCTTTAAATTAACGTTTCGATTAACTCCGCGGGGAAAAGCATCGGAGAACAAAGTCGCGGGATGCGAGGGAGGTCACGTCATGCTACCAAACTCTTATCAAGCTCATTTGGAGATTAAACTGATTTTTTAATGCTGGGACCTCTATTTCTTCAAACTGAATTTTGACAGAGGAGGGAATATTTTACGTTGAGCAGAAATCAAATGAATATGGACGTGTAGAAATTCGTGCGTTAAGTACATTTTGTAATAGAATTTTTTCATAAAAATTTCAAAAGTACTTGGCAATTAAATCACAGACTATCGAATTAAAAAAATATCATGATTTTCAGAAAATTTTATAAGCCAGAAAATTTATTTACCATTAATCTAGTAAAATTGATGAGGAATTATATTAAGCTTCTGATGTTTCACGGTCTGTGATCAAATGACTGAACAGTATCATCATGTTTGGTAGAAAATTTTTTTCCCTGTATAATATAGTTTTTTGGCCGAAAAAAAAATGTTTTAGTAACAGCAGTCACAGTAATTTGATCACAGACCGTGAAAAACCAGAAGCTCGCTAATATTCCTCTTCTAATTTTACAAGGTCAATAGTATAAATTTTCAAGGATCCACGTATTAATTTTTACCAAGTAATTTTTTTTTCGCGTCAGACTTATTGCCAATTAAATTTGCACGCACTAGCTTTCACACATTTCTATACGCTAAACACGCTAAACTTCCTCCTCTCTCGGCATCACGTGTACGTGAATAGGGATCCTCGATTCAAAAAATAAAAAAAAACACTTTCACCTCCTCGCGTCCTGAAAAATAATTTTCATTACAAGAGCCGCGGGCTCTATTGCAACTTTTTCCACGGCGCTCTTCTTCCGTCCGAGATCTTTCCCACAGCAATGCCAATCGGGTCGATCGATTATAAAAACGGAACGCCCCATACACATGGCACGGTAAGGTTGTTGCCGCGATCTATTATCTATATATATATATATATATATATATAATACGATGATGCGCGCCGGCGCGCACACGCGCGCGCTCCCGTCGCGTTTACCGCCCGCGACGGGCTTTTATTAGACTTGACGGATGGTTAGTTCGCTTTGTAGAACGAGATAACGATCGCGCGCGCGTGCACACGCGCGCCTGCGCATTTCTATATGAGACGGGCATGGGTATTAAAAAATAAATTATTTATCCCGCGCGGGGCGTTCGGGAATATCGAATGCGGCGGGCGCGCAAACACACGTACGCATGGCGTGGAGGCGTGCGACATATATCGCGTACGTATCGCGACTGCTTCTTCGACGGGAGCGCGCGGAGCCCGTGTGCAATTACTGCAGCGATTCCTGCTGAGCTGTGTCGGCGCAACAGCGAAATAAATCAAAAAAAATTTTTTACGAAATTCAGCTGCGTTGTTTTTTGTGCAATCGGTGTGCCGGGAACGCGGGCGAGGAAGAAAGAGGGCGCGCGCGCATTGACCCAGAACTCCACGTGCTCTCGCCGCAGTGTCAAAACAGCCGGCGTGCGCGCGAAGTGCCAGCTGGCACTGCTCCGAAATACGCCGCGAGCCATGTGGATGTAAAATTTGTTTGCTACATGTCAATATTACATATATATATATATATATGTATATATATATATATATATATATATATATATTCTATATATCAATATTAATAAATAAATTAGTAAATAAACAATTGTAAATTAAACCTGGAATTAATTATAAAAACTATATGTATATGTTTATGTATTATTTTAAATAAATATCTATTGTTTAATATAACAATGTCTTGCGTCATATTCTAGTTATATTGTAAGAGCTGCTTGTCCATAAAAAAATTCCTCATTAAAAATAAACATTATATCAAATTTCCAAAAATTTGTGTCCGTACTTAAAATAAATTTCTATATAAATCTTGAAAATCTCTGTACACAATTTTTCAGCAATATCTATGAGGTTGTCAATAATTAGTCTGATTTGTCACTGCTATATTAACTTACACGATTACTGAATGTCCGAATGAGCCATTAGTAATCAATGAATTTGCAAAATTCCCGTACGGAAATATTGAACAAATTTAAAGCATCTCATAGTGTACTCGAATAATCGGGCCGGATCTGCCTCGATTTATTAAGCTTGAGCCACGTTTATCTTATAATTGTAATTGCCTAGAAGCTCACAAGATTAAAATTACCGGGAGTGAAAATAAAAGTAGAATCTTTACCTATCCAAATTATACAGTTTCACGCGTCATCATTTTCATGAACAAACTTTTTTTTTTGCTCTGTACAAAAAAGCGGGTTTCGCGGGGGATATTAAAAAGTTAATTTAACACCTGATATTAAAAATAAATTTAAATATAAATTATATAAAATTTCGAATATAAAAGTAACGGGCGCCTCTATTTTTGGCCGAAATTGACTTTCGGTAAAATCAGCTCTCAACATTGGTAATTAATGTTTTCGATTATCTTATTAGAACGTTTATTGTCAATTTAACTGCATTTCCATTCTTTTCATTGCCTTCATAATGTCTGCGAGCCGGCAACTTATAATTTAGGCTCATTTTTATCGCCCATCTTATAGACGCATGAAATTATATTCACAGCCAGATGCTTTTTAAAAAGTTTCTCTCGTAAATCATTTTTACATTTACGATGCATTCGCACAGGCACCCGAGGTATTAAAATATTATATTTTAATACTCGTGTCAAAACCAATCAAGAATTCGTGCATTGCAACGTGGGTGTCAATTAATGAATTCTTTCGAACATATCAGAAATTTTTCGAATTGATGTCCTCATTGACTTTGAATTAAAAAAAATTAAGGATTAAAGTTTAAATGGTCATTGAAGATTCGCTAATGACTTCGTGAATCATATTTAAGTAGGAGAATGTTACTAAATCAAATCAAATTACTGGGTTTATTTCAGAGAGTGTTTTTTACGTAGTGAACAAACCTCTCTTCATTTATTAACATAAATCATCTTTTTATCCAACGTTTATAATAATATCGTTCTGATTTTACGCGTGACATATGGAATTCTATGCGTATTTCTTTAGTGAAGTATGGACCAATTTGCATTATATATTCCTATATCGTTAATGTAAATCAATTTTTTGCCCCCTCTGTCAACTCGTTGCAGTAATTTCCCTTTGGAAATCCTGCGACAACGGAGCGCTTTCCCAATCTCGACCAGTCACCCCCCCCCCTCTCCCGCGCCGCACTAAAGTCAACGTGATTTCCGAAATTCATTATCGAGCCTAAACGTGGGCGGTAGGACGGGGGGGAGGAGGTTGAATGCATTACCGGGTCATTATCGTTATATATAAGCGAGGTGGACGGCGTGATTCGATATATATACAACCACACACGCGCACGCACGCACGCGCGCGCGCGTGTGTGTAATCAAAGCGGCACCGCATCACGAGCATACGATGGGCGGTCGCGCATACATCAGGATAATAATTACGCGTATAGTTATGTAGGCGCTGGAACGGTACAATCTCGCATACAACCAACAGCGGTCCCGTAATTATAATCCCACATAGGTAAAATTCGGTCGACGTGCTTCTGTGTGTGTATGTGTGTGTGCGTGTATGTGTGTGCGCGCGCATGTGTGTGTGTGTGTGAGAGAGAGAGTGCGTGTGTAAATGAATGTATGTATATTATATATATATATATATATATATATACATCGGGAGTCCTACATACAAGGTATATAATATAAACGAGTGGTGGAAGGATTGAGAACTGCAGTGGGTCGAGCAAACAGAGAGAGAGAGAGAGAGAGAGAGAGAGAGAGAGAGAGAGAGCCGGCGCGGCGTGGCAGTGAAAGGACGCGCGAGGACACGATCATGGGGCGCGCGCACGAGGAAAGCACGCGGTTCCGGAAGAGGGGCAAGAGGGGGGGCAACGACTGCAGCAGCAGGGACGCGCGAGAGCAGTCGATGTTCGTAGAGTATATATATTATACCGAGCAATCGTCAAAAAAATGGCACGTGTGCGAGAGCGAAAGGGAGAGAGGGAACGAGAAAATAAGAGAAGCAAAGAGAGAGAGAGAGAGAGAGAGAGACAAAGACATTGAGCCGAACTCTAAAAAAACCTCTTATGGGAGCACTGGAGCGCGATGAAGCGGACCCCTCGCGCTCTGCCCAGTTCCGCTCGGCAACAACACAACAACAACAACAACAACAAAAACAACACCGGCACTGGTATATATATTTACATATAGCGCGAACTACGCGACAAGATTACACCTTATGGTAGACGGCCCTAAGGTGTGACTATATGTACATATGTGTCTATTTATGTACATGCGCGGAGAAAAGTCGCGCCACGAATTTTATCAGGGCCGCGCGCACGCGAGTCGCTTTATGACATATATACGTATATGTATGTATTGTACATATAGATATAGAAATGCCGACACGCGAGAGGGCCGACGCGAGGCGTACGACGGTCGACGCTCAACTAAAACGCGCGAGCGCGGCGCCGCGCTGCTGCAGGGACCCGCCGTCGTAGCTCTCGCGTGCGCTCCGCTGCGTGGTCCGCGCGCCATCAGCATCAGCCGCGGAGCCGGTGCGCGTGGTTCCTCCTCCCCTCATCGCCTCACGCGCGCGCTCTCTCTCTCTCTCTCTCTCTCTCTATCTCTATATCTTATTGCTCCCAATCTCTCCTGCCAGCCGCACGCGATCGGGGCGTCCCGATTCCGTACAGCTATTCGCTAGGGGCGACAGGCAGACGGCGGAGGGCCAGGGGGGCGGGAGACGCGTGCGCGCGACTGCGACACGACCTAGTGATGTAGCTCGACCTGTTGAATGCTCCCTCGCGACTCTCGGTCCCTGCAGTGCACGCGCGAGCAAGGACGAAGAACGGTGAGGCGGTGGACCGGCGCGACGGCGATTGTATCTGGAGCGCGCGCGCACGCGCCGTCGTGTGAGGGTGGCCGGAGATGCGTTTCAGCACGAAGGTGGAAAGGGGGCTGCGATGCGTTAAATCGCCGGTACGAGCTGCATTCGCCCGATTAATTCATATATATATATATATATATATATATATATATATATATATATATATATATAGGGAATGTGCTACTTTTTTCTCACAACACTATTATCATCACAATCTGTACGCTTTTGTCCGTATGTTCAAGATTCGACAACTTTTTCTTTATTATCGTTTAAGTGAAACTAAAAACGTATGCTCTTTCTAAATTCGAAGTACAACTTAATAAAGCCGCCTTTTTCTAATATGGATATTTGAATTTAAATAAAGAAAAATGTTTTTTAAGTTTTTTCTTTTATATTTAGGAGAAATTTAAAACTACAATCATTCCACCTCAAAATACCAAATTCATAAGTTATTAAGTTTAGTGTGTCTTATCATTCCTATGAAGAGGTTATAAACCTATTCTTGAAACCTAAACTTGCAAACTTGCAAACTTATCTGAAAAAATTATTTTTACCTTGTAGCTTTACAATCAGAATGGTTAAAAATACATCAGAAAGTATATCAGTGACATGTTAAAAATACTGAAAGTAAATGACGCAGCTATTTAGTATTTATTATATATATATATATATAACGTGATTCTTATACATGTATACGTAGTACGTGATTTAACTTTTATTAACACATATCTACATAATATATCTAATATATGTTCATATTAAAATTAAAAATATTATTCGATAATTATATAGAAATCCGTGAAATTGCATTTCAGTATCAATATCAATTGATTTTAGCAGCAGTTTTATGTCTCCGAATTAATGAAAATTCACACTGTTATTTACGCTTTTTGTCGTTTACGGCGTTGCCATCCATCGCAAGTACAACAATTGCAGTCTTGTCGCTTAACCTTTAGACTGCCGGCATGGCTCATAATTGAGCCACCTGTGACCTTGACAGCTACTCTAGAGATATGAGGTATTTTTATCTATAAATTTTGCACATCAAAGATATCATTTATAAGGCAAAAATTCCGGCAGTCTAAATGTTAAAGGAGCAACACGAGATGAACAGCCTCTCTACAACACGATCACTGCCTATGGAATCTCCGCGAGCATGCATTACATCAGTTGAAACGTTAATACCCGAGTATTTATTTCTACTTGACCCTATATTCGTACCTCCCGATCTCCTTCGCGCCTAGACCGACGAAACTGAATTGGGTGATCGCAAAAAGAGCAACAATGTTGTAAAAACCGAGCACCAACAAAATCGATAAAACTCGATGAACAAGGCGTAATCGAATTCCTTACACGAAATAGACCATTTTTGTTTCCCTTGCGGACTTAAGCATTGAAAAATCCGTCGGGAGTGAGAATGCGAACCGTATCAGACAGGAAGGGAGGAAAAGAGCCAATGACCGACATGAAGTATCTGATTGTCTTCCTCGCTCATTTCATCAGATAAATGGAAAATTCGTATTTTTTCCGAATAATTATTTAGAAGTTATTCTCAAAAAAGTAAGTCAATTAATTCTCAAAATCCTCTTAAACAACTTTAAAGGAGGGGTCGCTATGAAAACTGGTTCTCGAGATAATTGTTTCCTCATTATGGTGATCTTGAACTTTTTCGAGATAATTATTCAGAATAATTTTTGAAAATCCTCTCGGATAATTATAGTCAAGTTAATTCATTTAATTATAGTCAAGCTGAAATAATTATTGTATCAGCTTTTTAGGTGTTTATCATTCAATTATTATAATTTTTGAATTTCTCAGAATAGACATTTCAATTCATTTTTGTAGATATTTTGAATTCTAAAATAACTCTGAACTAATATTTAAAAATCTTTTCATTTTGAATTTTTCGCAGTAATTATTAAAGACAATCTTTCAAATCCTTCCGTATGGTTGCAATAAGAATTAAATAATTTTATAATCAATTTTCAGGATATTTGTCATTTAATTATTAAATTTTTTAATTTATCGAAATAAACATTTTCTTACGAACAGATGGCTGGGCATCGATTCAGTTTTCATGTACTAGTCTGTCTATGTAAAATTGTGTACAGTTTGTTATATTATTATAATTTAATAACTAATTATTATTTAGAATTTTCACTTAATATTAAAATATATTCGTATATTGTATATAAAGTAATTATATATAAATGTAATTTGCGTTTTGGAATATAAGTTTATATTATTTATTATGATAGGTGCAGCTTAAAATTTTGTATTTAAATTTTGTAAAGGTTTCTCACCGGAAATAACGCGTGAAATAATCTTTGTTTAATATTTTGTAATAAATCTCGAGTTAAGATTTCCTTGCTTAATAATAATTGGACGTTATATAAGATTAGCGAAACACATGTGTATACAATTTACATTATTCGAGCATGAATATTGAGAAAGAGTGACATACGATCTTTCGATATCTCAAATCTCGATCGTAGCGGCGACAGGGCGAAACAAATTCGGCGAAATGTTTTATAATATGTTATAATCTGATATGTAAAACAGAGACAAGAGATGCTGGAGGAATGCGTCGTAAGAATATTAAGAACATAAGCTGTGCTTAACTTGATTTCACATTCAAAAGGAAAATAGACATAATGTAAGAGTTGATGTTAATAAGGGCAAAATTATAGTTTTACCATATGTTAAAGGATTGTCGAAAAGAATTAAAAGAAATTTTCGGAAATATAACATTCAAATTTTCTTTAAAAATAGTAATAATTTAAGTAAGTTATTTAATAATTGCAAGGATAAGGATGATCTATGTTTATAATCTGGAGTTGTTTACAAAATTAATTGTATAAATTGTAATGACTATTACATTGGACAAACAAGTAGATATTAAAAAAGAGAATTTATTAACATAAATATATTTTACGTAATTCACGTATTACTTCTGGTTTAAAAGAACATTGTTTGAAGTTTTTACATTCTTTTGATTTTGTGAATGTGGATATTTTGGAACATGGTATTAGTAATAAGTATAAAAGGGAGAGTCTTGAAAGTATTCACATTTCCAGGAATCGAAATAATGTGCGTGTAATGTTAGAGTCAAGTAAATTAGATAGCATTTATCATTTTTTATTAAATTGATTGATTTTGAACATTTTGTGTAGAGAGGGGATTATATATTTAAATTACAACATTTTTAGTTTAGTGGGGATAGAGGTATATATAAATTAGAATATTAGTATAAGTTTTAGTTTAGTCCCTGATGAGGAGCCGTAGCAAGCTCGAAACGTTGGACTACGTCTTCAATTAGGTAAGGGTGGTGGGGATTGTCAGATTGCATTTTACTAATAAAGAATTGTTTCAGCTAATATATTTTTATTTCAGATTAGTCTACGGGGTTGATGTTAAACAAGGACACTCTGACTGTCATTATAATTTTCAATTAATTATATATTGATATGATTAGTATTGATATAAATATATATTGATATTATTATGTATTAATTTTAATTCATTTAATTGGACTGTAAGATCAATAGAAATATTTATTAATTTATAATAAACATTGGTGAAAATTCTACCAGTCGGATGTAAGAATCTTGAAAAGAAGACTTATTATATAAATTTTTTATTTATTCAAACAACAAACCCAAATAAATCTATAATCTTATATAGATTGGTGTATTATAAAATTATTTCGACATGAAAAAAAACATTTTACAGTCTACATTAATTTATATTAAAGACATAACATTCTGGCAAAATAATTCTTACAGTGAACAAATAAAAAAAAGTATTAGAATATAACATTTTTTCTCTCACTATGTTTGAGATGAATCAAAACGACAGTGCGATAATTCGAGTCTCTTACACTATATACCCAAACCAATCGACGCAGTTATTAGACCACATCATCCATCTATAATAATTTTAAGAAATAAAAGGGAGACAGATTGGACGAAGAAGATTATGATAATAGTAAAGGAGCGATCAGGAAAACTGGGAGTCGCTCCTTATTACGGAGCCGTGGACTTATCACACTGACCGCAAATCACATAAGTCGATGCGAACTCGCACCTGTGGACTTGTTTGGCCGGGAATTGAACCCGACACCTTCCCTTTCCGCTACGGTTTCTCTCCTGCCGATAGCACGACTCGCTTATTTCCAACTCTTCCTTATATCACCTATACACTGATCGATACTTCAGTCACGCCATACGTAAGACATACGTACCAATAATAGCAATTTTAAAAGAATCTCAAAAATCGGATTGTTTAATGTAAATCTAAAAATATAATAAGAGGGAGAGATTTGTTTAATCTGTTTGCTTCACATTCAGAAAGAGCAACCTCGCAAATAACAAGGTAATAGTTTTTAGCTACGTCAAAAAATTTTACGATGAAAAATGAACAAATTGAGATAATAATTGTTAGAATTTTCTCTATCGAATACGGCATATCTGAACATATACTCTGCTGTAAAAGATTCAAATGTAAGCTTTAACATAATCCATAAAAAAACATCACGCAACATTTTTTTTAACTCATTAACGGCCAATTTTCTATCAGCTATTTGCCCATTTATATTTAATAATACAGGTCAGAAACTGTTTTCAAAGTGCCTTTAATATAATCGATATGCTATAAATATACCGGGAATCCCATTGAGGCGATCGAATATGCTTAAAATAAATTCTATTAAATCTTATGTTTTTATGTCTTTCCATATCTGACTCGTTTCTACTTATCACCAAAGTTTTCGGTTTCTACTTCACTTAAAATGAATTTTACTGTATAATTACGTTTAGAGTGCTTGAAAAGGGTCAGATTAATCTAACCGAAACAACGCCACAATATAATAAAACAAGGGCACGAATTTAGACTGTAGAGACCATGAATTTCATTATTTATAATTTTGAAAATAAACAGCTGTCATTGGTAGTTTACAACATGCTGTAATTGTTGACTAAAATAAAATTCAATTAACGAATTGCTTGTATACCTTAAACCAATTTGTATTCCACAAGGGATATTTTTTCCCATTAAAGAATGTCGCTTCATTTATTACTCCTTCGCGTATATAAGTTGTTCCCAATAGAATAATGCATTTTTCATTTTTACAAATTATTTTAATTGTTTCAACCTTTCCTCGATATGCCAATTATAAGGACCATAATTTACATGTATTCCATATGCATTAAAGGCGTTAGAAATTTTTACGTTTTTAAAATGTTATAATACAAAATTATAAATAAACTTTTAATAACATTCTCTTTAATAACTGTTCGAACTGTAGAATGATTTTGCTTGAAACTCAGTAGCAGAGTAGAACAAACGTCTTGGACATGATATGTGATATACTATTTTTATAATATTGTAAACAGCATATAATAGAATATTATTTCAAAACAGATACTTTTGTTCGATCGGCCAAAATTTACTTCTAGGTTATCTTAAAGTCGATATTTAAAAAACCATTAAAACCATTCCGAATCATTTTGCGATATTAGCCAACAGGCTTCCTGTAATTTTCATTCCGATTGTCACATTCAAAATTAATCTCATTGTCACTTATGTTGATTCATTTTTCAGCATCCGGAAAAATCATGAGCCATACGAATGGCGCGATTTTTCAGTGATATTGAGAAAGTGACCCTAAAGTAGTTCTCAGAGTTCTAAATTTTGAACACTATCGATTTTTGTATAGAACCATTCACATCGGTAAATGGCCTATGCACAATATCCGTATTTCAAGAACGACAGAATCAATCAAATATTTCTGATGAGCAAATAAAAATTTTTTTTTCAAAGATAATTTTCTGATTGCTTTTATTTAGACATTTGCATATTTTAAATTTTTTCCGAACTCCTCCGTGAGATTTGATTATAATTAATCAGTCATATGATCCTATTTTATTCCTTAATTGAACTCTTTCGGATACTAAAGGTAGATTTAAAAAAATTCATTTTTGTTATATTCATTTTATATTCTTTTCATAAATCGAATATTTTTCTTATTAGAAATTAAACATACTTCTTCTTAAGCAAGCCTTCCTACATTCGTAAATAATCTTCTCAGAAAGTCTATGACATATTACACTATAATCTTCTTATAACATTTATTAAGTATTAGGAAATAATCTCCTTATATGTAAAATCAATTTTGTGGACTTCGATGATGGCAGATTCCTTCCTCCGTAAATATGAGAGGGAGCTCTAGTTAATCTAAAATAAAAATGATCGCTTGGTACTAAACAGGTCTTTACACTTAAGACAAATAATTGAAAAAAGACAAGCTATTGAGAGAAATCCAAGTGAAAAAATGAGATTATTAATACAAATATTTTTCTATTGAAAACTTTTTCAAGGTAGAAGAATATATACGATGTTTAGTTATGTACATGTATAAAAAATTTCACGAAATTCCTACTCCTGTAGAAACATCTTTAAATCTGTATGGAATATATTTGTCATTATTTATTTGTCGAAATTCGTATTAAATATTTTACGCGTGTGTTAACATAAATTTTGATTGTTTCGCTTGCGGCCTACTCGCATAATCCGAATACAAAATATTGACTTACTGCTTAAAATAATGATTGAAAATTGATCGGAATATAATATGCGTATTGCAGAAAGAAAATTATACGAGAAATCATACTGGAAAATCTGTATTAATATTTGCTGTTCAATATCGCTTTGCGCTTTTTGCATTTTCATAGGAATTAACTAAAACATCGACACATCTCTTTGTTCTCGTGTAAAATTCAATAAAAGCTGAAAAAAGAGACTCGATGTACCTATGAGATCGTGTCCAGTTAAAGCAAGCATAAAGAAGAAAGAGAGGAAAGAAAGGGGAGGGAGCTAATAACTGAGCTCCGCAAGGTAGATCGCCCGAAGCGTGGTTTACATGTTGTTTGCATGGCCTTATTCACCTCCCTCCACGACCAGGGAACGAGCAATCGAGCCGCGAAGCTAATTTACGTCCTCGAGGCAGAGTCGACAGAAATTCTTACCGCCACCGAAAGGGAGCGCTATATTGCCAGGAGCTCTTCTGCTCGCACTCCTGTGCTTACTCTCCTCTTTTGAGGCGTGTAAGGGAGAAATTCAGAGCCCGCGGCTATTTAGCTCATTTGCCGCGGTTATTGCCGCCGTGTTGTCACACGCGGCTCGCGCTTCGTCCCCAGGACAGAATTAAAAGTAGAATAAAAGGGCTTTCTGCTTTTGCGCAACGCGTTCTTTACTTGTTGATTTTCAATTCACTCGGCTTTTCTCTCTATATCATCGTCACCCTGCCCCCACCACTGTTGTCCCGGGGCTCTGCTGGGAACAATGAATGATTCATCCCATTCGAGAAATCAAAAGCTGATTTTCAAAGGCATATCGTTGCGTTTCTTTAATCTGCAGAATCAACTATAAAGTCTGCCTTTTGCAGCAAATTAAGAATTGGAACGATTGTTAACACAAGAGATAATCAAATACATTCGATCACCAGGCTGCTCGTCTTCGAAGTCAACAAAAGAATAGATCACAGGAATGCCTCAATGGACCAAAGAACATCAGCAGCCCTGAATTATACTAATGACAGTATTATAGCATTGTCGACCAGCGAAACCGATCGGCTCCTACGTAAATGCTGATAATTTTGTAACCCTTTTATTTCTTTCTAAGTTTTCGATGAATATGTTCGAACGACAACGAAAATGACGACGAATCTGCCTCGTTGCCACATAACAGCGGCAGAGTTCCGTCAATATCCTGTGCGGTTTGGGGATAGCGTCGAACTCGTAAAACGACGGATGGGTGGAAAGAGTTCTGAGGATTATCAGCGGACCGGCCCCGCTTATAAAGCCCTGTCTGCGAAGTCTCAACATCTAATTCAGCCTTAAAAATAAATTTACTTTTTTCTGCTGGTCTAATCAGCTGTAGAGTTTAAATAGGAATCTATACCGCTTTACGGCCCTAGGGTTCAAGCCTAAAACTTATCACGTTGCGTGGGGAAGAGATGTACCACTTCAGTCATGGCGAGTCTACACGCCCTAGAGCAAGGAATGGCAGATTGAAAGGCCCTAGGTCTCCGTGTGACCTTATATAACAGCCTGAGGAAAAGGTATCTTATCAACTCTATTGGATACATATGGGCTGTGCCCTAAAAAAAGGTTGGTGTAAAGACCTTATCTTCTTTACTAAGTGGGGCAATACATGGGGATACACAGTAATTACCCTCAACACTTTGCGGTTGGAGCAGGTCTTGAACAACGACAAAGGCCGTAGTTCAATCGAGGTAGTTTTAACACCTGCAAGGGGTGAGGTACCTTCCGTGACTACATGTTAGAATTATAATAATCATGACACTGGGCCTGGAAAGTAATGCCGCGACTGTCGAGATAGAATCCAGTCAGCAGTATTTGTTCCATAATGAAGGATTGGTTGATCTGCTACTTCCTTTCCGGAAAATCGTTTTCCTAAACACTACCAAAGCGGTCACCACCTTTTCCGTGGAACAAGTGAATTGTGAGGTTTCGAGCTGTGAGAATGAGATTCCCGTGGTGCATGATTTTAAACGTCGTACTAAGAAACATTCTAACTACCACCTTAGACACGAAAAATTCGCTGCGCTATGATTTTTACAATTATTGCTCATCCTGCTTTATAGGAGGGCTGAACTGAATTCCGACCCGTTCTAGCCTGAAACAATCGCGAATAAAACCGACGACATTATCCACTTGGCACCATCCGGAGCTGAGGGTTGCTATAACCCTAATGCGCTTGACGTGCGAGCCATCCAGAGGAGCTGTCGATATGATCGAGCCATGTAAGCGACTAGTGGTCGATAACTACGGTGAAGTGCGTGCATTCCCGTATCTCTCGAAAATCGAATGGACTTGCTAGGACAATCGACACATGTGAGAACGCTGTCCTCTACTGCGTTAAATATAAATTATAATTAAAATTAAATAATACAGAGGTCTCCCTTTGTTTACTTCTTTTAGATTTTGTACAAAAAATAGATATAGGTAAACTTAAAAATCCATAATAGAAAATTTTTCATGATCGCGTAAATCGCGCGTATGATTTAAAGTTTTAAAAAAAAATTCATTTGTAAATGAAATACCGGAGTTCTCTCTGTGCGCTTGGCTTATCAAACGGGTACTGCACGGCACGAAAGAGGGAAGCTTTAAGATATAGGGAAGCGAGGGAAGAGGCTGGGAGTCAGCACCGAGCACAAAGCGTTGCGGCGCGCGACCGAGCACCATAATGCTATCTACATAAAATTGGCATGGACAACGCAGATTTTGAATAAGTCGGCGCGAAACGCCTTGTGACTCATCACATTTTAAAAAGCCGTGTGAAACAGGTCAAACACGAAAAGCAACAACCGGAGCCAGATACGCAACATTGAATACCAAAGAAATAATGACATTGTATAATCATATGCGAAAAAGAGCGGCTCCTTGAGAGTAGAGATACGGGTGGTTTTTCATTGATAGATCTAAAATATATTTTCTTTTCTTTTCTTCTCTACTAATAAAAGACAAGATTGAGGTTGCCCCAGACTATTAATGGTAACCTAGGACCAGAAGTATATCGAAATTAAAGTATATAGCCCGACCTGACGGAAGGAACTTTTTTGGTAGTTTTTTTATCGTTACTCAATGCGGCCTAGAATACAGGTGCACTAAAACTAGTCGTTATCATAATTATGATTTACTCTTTCTATAATTGTCATGGAATTGTGCCTTCATTTTGAAATTGCTATCTCTATATGAAATCGGCTAAACTCAACAAAAGAAAAAATTTTAATGTACTCCTGTGTCTTCGATTATGCATATATATTTAAGTGTTTGTATTTTGTTATTTAATAACTATCTTCTATTGTTCCATTATTATTCCAATATATATTTTTATTCACTTTCAGAATGTTGTAGAATTTTTTCTTTAACAGTTCTGACATAAAGTTATCACTTCTTCGAAATTCATAAAATAAGTCTTATGAATGTGACGTCCGAGGTGAACTCTTCTGATACGCAAGATGTATTAGAAGTATTCGCCGACCCTTTTTGAGCCTAGAGTTTCCTCCATTAGCTCGGGCCTTGTTTCTGAAGAAGTTATGTTTACTCTCCTACGCTAATAATAAAAACCTACTCTTTTTAGATACGTTGGAGTCCAATGGCTTCACTTAGATGCAAAATACTTCCTTTGAGGAAAATAGCTTACACCTACCTCGGTCTTCCAACTTATTTCCCTAGTCCGTCTAAAACACTATTCCTTAGTGGGATGTGCAAGGTTTATCGGGCATGCATAGTCCTCATGTGAAAGGAGGACCGATTGTTTCCTCGGATTGGAATATGGTTGTGAGGAATAATTACAGAACACAAATTTTGATTATTACTTACTTTTATTTCTGATCTCTCTGTCTCTCTCTCTCTCTCTCTCTTTCAATAAGGCTATGATTTATTGATGCTTCTGTTAGTTTTTTTTGTGAATACACTGAAGTCTTAGTGGAGGCGCGTGTTTTCTAAATGGATGGTAACTCGAAACTGAAGTTCACCGCCGCGCTTCTGCTTAGAAAAGCTCGAGGTAAGCAATTCCCCGAGCCGCCGTTGCAGCCATATGGAGACTGCACCTGATTTGTTGCTCAATTTTAAGAGTAGTTCTGTGATCACAATTCTCTACTACGCGACAACCTAGTCAGCGTCTACCTGTGCCACCAGATATCTTCTTATCGTCTATCTACCTATATATATATATATATATATATATATATATATATATATATATATATATATATATATAGGTAGATACCGCCGTGTTATTTTCTTATAAAAGTTTAGCGAAGAATTATTTCAAGTTATAAATGAGTTTTGACTTAAAATTATGGCTTATATTTAAATAATACAAAAATATTTTATAATAAAAAAATGTTGTAAAAGGTACGTTTTATAATCGACGAAAAATTGAATAAATCCGATGATTTACATAAATTGATGTCTGCTTGAATATTCATAATGTGTATTATTTCATTCGCAAATTATGTAGTCTTCGTTCGTGAAAATTACTAAATGTTTACATTTATTAATGTTTGTTTATACTTATAATATTTATACCTGTAATGTATATATACTTCACAATTATAATAATTAATGTAGTTGACATAATTCCTTATTTATTAAATGTGTCTATTTCATAATGTTTATTTATGTTTGTAATATTTGTTGGTATATGTAGTAGATGCATATATACATACGTACATACATATATATATATATATATATATATATATATATATATATCCTCATACAAATGCATATCCGTATGCATATACACCTGTATGAGCACACGTGTACATATCTATACATACATATACTGATGCATTATCATATATTTCTGTACCTATACAGATACACAATACACATCACAATGTACAACCATATATTTATTTATGCGTGCCTATACATATTATTCATTTGTGAAATACATATTAAATTGTATATTTTTCATTTGCAAATATTATTTTATTTTATTTTGTTAGTACTTAATAGTATAGCAACGAAAATCTTCTTGTCTTTTTTTGTGTATAGATTTTTTTAGTAACCTGATTTGTATATATGTTTTAAAAATGGATGACGACGTGACATGAAATACATACAATTTCTTGAAATATAACATGATTAGTAAATCGGGGAATCAGCGCTCGAACTATCTTACTACACAAATTGTAACTCATCTTTAATTTGTACTATTTTATATATATTTTTACTTATCATTTTACTTGCTCGCTATTTTTTATTGTAAGCTGCACAATATAAATAATTTAGATATGACAATCGTTTTACATATATGTAATATTTTAATAATATGATATAATGAAAATGACATCAATGAAGGTAACATTGGACCCCCAACTGACAAGAAAAGAAACTAGGCCGCATACTAATAGTATTAAAAGGCAATGGTTTTAACAGATTTTCATGGCAAAGGTCTAGAAACGTACATGGACATTATAATGGCATTCTTGGAGAATTTAGAATAACACGGTTGCAAATTTCAGAAACTTCTCAAGAGACTAGTAGAAGCAAATTTTATCATCGAGTCGATAAATGTTAAATTTTAAAATGCTAATAGTTATCCGGATGCAAAGTATAAAAAGGCCGTCTTGACAAATGTAAAACCACAATAATCGAACATATTTGTAACTAGAAATTGATTCAAGGTTATCTAGAAAAAGTTATAGATAATTTTATGATAAACAAGAACAACTCTATTGGCTTAACTTATATTCTTTTATTTATTAATAAAATTGAATTTTGATAATTAATAAAAGTAGAAACAAGTATAAAATTTATTCAAGCGTAATTTCCAAAAGCGCTTTCTACAATCATTTTCCCCTCACAGCAGAGTATGTAACAGAGTCGACTTTTAAAGCAATAGAGCCTCACTCGACAGTTTCCCAAAACTAAAAATCAAATTCACTCACGGTACCGTAATATTATTGCTATATCAAATAATGAAATCTGAATATTAAGTTAGTAAAAATTTTATAACTTTTTGAATCAGATATAAAACTATTGATAGGTATAAGCGAAAAATATAAAAATTGATATTTCACCTTTATTTTTCGTTCTTATTTCATTTAGACTTTATACAAAAATTATCATAAATCGCAGCAAAGCACAGAATTTTCGATTTCTTTATATTTGGAACGGTTCAGCTTTGAAAGAAAAATTCTTTTCAAGAAAATAAAATACGAAATATCTTTATAAAAATATTAATATCCATACGGAATTATTTAAATACGCTACATACGTACTGAATTCACTTCACTACTGAATATAATTAATAAACATTTTTATCGGTCTTACAGTCTTTATCATATAATATATTAACTAAAATAATGACAGTCAGACTTTCCTTGTTTATAATCACCCCGGAAGCATCTGAATAGAACTTATTACTACAATAATTAGATTAAAAATTAAAAATGAAAAATAAAAATAAACTTAATGATAAAATAAAAAACAAAAATAATAAAAACAATATTCGATGCTAATAAAGGGCAAACTGACTACCTTCATCTGTTGGGACTAGATTCTGAAGGCCAGTTCATGGACTCGATAATTACTCTTAGAGTGGCCGATGGAGTGTTACTATGGTCCAAGAAGGAGAAGAAGTCAATAAACCTGATAGTCAGGTTGTACTTTACTAACACACCATAATGTTTTTATTATTTTTATTTTATTTATTTTGTTTTTATCAGGTATGTGAATAAGTCTTTTCCGTTTTTTTTCAAATTTTGAGCCTTTATTGTGAAAAAATGGTTACAAATGAATTATTGAAAGTATTGGCCATTGCTAGCTACAACTTTTTCCCATCTTTCTGGCAACATACGAATCCCGTTGCGAAAAAATTCGACCGGTTTGGCCTCTATCCAGTCATCCACCCATTTTTTGGCTTCCTCGTAGGAATGGAAGTGCTGGTCAGCCAGGCCATGCGTCATCGATCTGAAGAGATGGTTATCAGACGGAGCAACGTCTGGACTATACGGCGGGTGGGGTAGGACTTCCCATTTGAGCGTTTCTAAGTATGTTTTCACCGGCGGTGCAACATGTGGGCGAGAATTGTCATGTTGTAAAATAACTTTGTCGTGCCTGTCGGAGTATTGTGGCCGTTTTTCTCGTAGTGCGCGGCTCAAACGCATCAATTGTCGTCGATAGACCTCGCCTGTGATCCTTTCATTCGGTTTCAGAAGCTCATAGTAAACCACACCTAGCTGGTCCCACCATATACAGAGCATGAGCTTGGCGCCATGAATATTTGGCTTGGCCGTGGATGATGATGCATGGCCGGGTAGTCCCCATGATTTTCTTCGCTTCGGATTATCGTAACGTATCCACTTTTCATCGCCAGTCACGATACGATGCAGAAAACCCTTTCTTTTATGTCGCTGAAGCAGCTGCTCGCAAGTGAAAAAACGCCGTTCGACGTCTCTCAGCTTCAGTTCGTACGGCACCCAATTTCCTTGCTTTTGGATCATTCCCATGGCTTTCCAACGCTTGGAAATGGTTGTTCGGTCAACTCCCAATGCTTCAGCAAGTTCTTCTTGCGTTTGACAAGAATCTTCATCAAGCAAAGTCGCCAATTCTCGATCTTCAAAGATTTGCGGCCGCCCGGAACGCTCCTTGTCTTCCACGTCGAAATCACCGCTTTTGAAGCGTCGAAACCATCCGCGAACACTTGAATCATCGACACAACCTTCTCCATAAGCCTCCTGAAGCAATCGATGCGTCTCGGCAGCAGATTTCTTCAAATTGAACCAATAAAGTGAAACTTCCCGCAAATGACGTCGACTCGGCTCAAATTTCGACATTTTCACGATATCAAAAATTTATGATGCGAAAAAATTTTAACTAATGTGTTAGTATGGAATTGTTGACATATGAATAAGCTTTGATTATGACATATGTAACCATTGAATACTCGCACAGTATTGGTGGCGCCATCTCTTACAAAAAACGAGAAAGACTTATTCACACTCCTAATATTTTATTATTAAATTTATTTTTATTTTTAATTTTTAATCTAATTTATTGTAATAATAAGTTCTATTTCAGATTCTTCGTGAGTGATTATAAACAAGGAAAGTCTGACTGTCATTATTTTAGTTAATATATTATATTATAAAGACTGTAAGGCTGATAAAAATATCTATTAATTTAAATCAAAACAGTCTACATAAGTACAATTTATAATTTTGACTACTGAATAAGTTGAATAAATACAAAAAATATTTATTTAGAATATGAAAGAAAAATTGATTAATATACCATAATTGAGAAACAAAAATTACTGAAAAAAACATATAGGTATTTCAGTTCTTTCTGATTTCATATATTAAAAATATCTAACATAAATTAAGCCATTTGAATAAGTGAATTAAATAATCAATTTTTTAAATTATACAATATATCATATTCTAGATAATGATGTAGAAATTAACTTTGAAAAAAGTAAATTTGCTGAAGCATACGTTAATTCAATTTAGAAATTCAATTCATATGAAATCTTTTCCTCCAAAATTATGAATAGCTTATTTGCTATATGATTAATATATTGTGCAACACTCCACAATCCGCAGTCTATATGCTCTGTTATGTTCTATTTTAATTAAAATTGATTTTAATATTCAATGTCTTGATATAACTTTAATTTTATCATTGAGCAATTTTTGAATTTAGAAGTTGATTATATAATACATTTTTTTAATTATAATATAACTGAATAGGTATAACTCAATCGTATAACAGAATAGTGTCACTGGATAGATGTAATATATAATAACAATTTTATAAATTTATGAAATAACTTTGAACGGTGGAAATTATTTAACTGTAAAATATTAATATTGATTGTGTTTCTGAAAAATATTATAAAATATTTTTGAAAAACAATCAATATCAACATTTTATAATTTTGAGAATTACAACTACTAGAATTACTAAATGACAAAATGATTCAATAAATTTCCAGCGTTTTGCTGTTAATATTGATGATCTAGAATGTAAAACTGCTACATTAATCAGGTTAAAATTATGAAAAATTATAATTAACAATTTGACACTCAAATATTACCAAAACGCACGAAAATGATAGTAAAGTTGCCCAAATATTACTAAAACGCATGAAAGTAATAGTTAAAGATTTAAATTAACTCCAGTTCTAATCCTGAATTTACATATCTTTTACGTTTCATGGTAAAGTCAATGCACTATAAGAAGTTGGTCTATTTAAATATAATTACAAACCATTATGGAAATAAAATGTCGTTGCGTGACAAAATACGTGCTGGAAGTCAATATACCTTGATTTATAGCTGCACGAATACTTCCGGTTCAATACTAACATATTAAATTGAGGTGTATTAATTTCACACAATGGTACCATATATATATATATATATATATATATATATATATATATATATATATATAGCCCTGTAGTACAACTAATTATACTTATAGCGAAATAGACCAGATTTTTGTCGTGCAATAACGTCATAATTCCTCGTCGCAAATATTTAAATTCAAAATTACATTATACACTCCACAAAAAACGAATTAAATCGTAAATACGCATAATAAAAAACTGTTCTTCTTATCACACCATGAGATATCATTTAAGTGTAAAATTAAAAAAAATTCAATTACATATGTATAATCTTTTAAAATATATGATGGTATCAAGAGCAGATATTCTCTTTCAAAAGGTGTCAAAATAGGAGGGATTCCAATAATATCATAAAAATAAGTTAAACATGATTTATTCTACAATAAAACAGCATATACTTGATACCGTAAGGTATTACTTTGATTAAGTAGGATAAAAGCCAATATAGTATCTTAAAAGTAATTTATTTTTTAATTTTCAAGCATATTCCATTTATTTCAAGTATATCACAGATTTGAAATACGAATTAATTTTTGTGGATTAATGTTTTTTGAATTATTTTATTTTAGCACAAAATGAACGTTTTTAACGTTCATATCAAGATTGTTAAAAATGTAGCATTTATTATTATTGTAGACAAAATTTTAAAACATTGTATATACATTTAAAATCAAATTTTTACTATCCTGTATTTTATATCTGTGATTTATAATGCTTAACAAAAATAAAATTCCCCAGTTTTATCTCTTATTACGAAAATTAACGCTTTAATTATCTTGAAAATGATTACACGACTGTATACGAATATGAACAAATTTATTTAAAAAAGAAATTATAAAGCATCGAAGATATATGTAAATCTAGTACTCAACGATAAATAATGTAAAAAATATAGTTTAAATAAATTGAGTATAGCATAATCTTTCGGCAAAAATTTGCTACACCAAAACGATAGATTTTTAACAAATAAGGGATAGAATTTCAGATTTAAACATAGAAAATATCTCTAGCTAGAAGCATACAAATGTAAAAATTTTGACTGATTTTTTCTTCATGACATGGATAATTCTAGATACATGAAGTTTTCTGATGGCCTCATAACAATCATACTAACTATAAATGTTCTATACCATTCAATTGGGTTGAACAGTAAATATAAACATATAGATAAAGACGTAAGTCGAACAATATTTTCGTGTAATAAGATTCATGCAAACAAATATTCCACTTACTTGTGTGCATATAAAATAGAACATATATGCATATTTACCCAGCCATTTGCCTAAGTTATAAAAATTTACCTTCCAACATAGCACTCTTTTTATTCACACTTTAAATAGTTTTAAATTCTACACTTCTGTTTTAACCTGGAATAAAGCATTATATTGGGTTAACTATTTAAAAAATTAATAGAAATAAAAGAAGGAAACCGAATTTTTCCATAAGCAATTTTTTAAAATTAAACTAAAATTCCATTGTATTATTGAATAATGTTTTTGAATATTTATTAATTTTAGATTTCGTCATTATTTTGAATTTGTAACAAATTAATGATAATTATATTCATAAATATTTTTTGTGTCATTTACAAATAACTACATTATAAATTTCTATTTGTAATCGTTAAAGTTTTCAATTCATTTAACATACTTCTGTTTCCAGGAATGTATGTAATATGGGCAGTAAGAAATGATTCACAAGTGTTACATTTTATTTAACCATTGAGAAAAACTTTGCGAGGATTCCGCACAATGCTCAATCACTTGCTCGATCATTATCTTAGAATGCCCAAATTACCACATTACCCATGATAGAAATATAGGTAGATAGATGGATAAACAGATAGACAGATAGATATACAGTTATATAAATAAATACATATATACAGATATAAATAAGTATATTTGATTTCCAAGCTAATACTTATAAAGCAGAGGAGTTTCGAAATGCTAAAAAAAGTTAACGGGTACAGTGAAGCAAATCGAAAGGTGACAATATTTTAAGTTGCTGTAATTTATTTTAACGTCCTTTTTTACATAAAACTTTAATACAATTATTTTATTACCCAAATTCCGTTCAAGTAGCAAGCATATACATGCACAGTCATATAAATGAACTTCGTCCTATTACTTTATCATTGATAAATTCGTATTCAAAAAATATATCATTTAAATTAAATTACGAAACCTAAAGAGAGAAAATAATACATCTATGCGATTAAATCATTTTTTTTCATTCTATTTTGCCAGAAGCAGTAAATATTTCAAATAAATATCTTTTTGCTCGACGAAATTAGTTCTCATGATTTTTTTTTTATATTTATACAGCCTGGGAACTTTTCGTGACCGGTGAAAGTGCAGTAACTCAGTCAATTTTTCTGATGTATTTTGGAGCACTAAATTACAAAAATCGAGGCTGCTTTTGCGTAAATTATAAGTTATTAACAAATTTGCAGTTCAAAATGCTACGAATGCAATGCGTCCGTTTATTTTTCATTTTTATTGTTTTTTTTTGTTTTAAGAAACAGCTTCTTATTTTACCGAATTAAAAAATTTTTTATTAAAACTTTAAACAATGTTAATTGTATCTTTCATAATTACGCGTACCACGCTGGGTATTCTGCTGAAATTTGGATTTTAATAAAAAAATTTCATAGCTGATATTTAATTTGACTAAAATAATAATTATATTGTACAAATAACTGTTACAATTTTCCTCAAGAATGAACCAAACGAATAAAGTGGGCCGAAGCATTCCAATAACATTAAATTTGAATGTTAGTGATCAAAAAACAAATTTCTTTGGGCAGCAGGACCATTAGAAGCGAGAAAACTAAATTTGGCAAACAAAAATGCTACTAGAAAATTTATCCGACTGACGGGATCTTCATCGATTACGAGAACTACCCTGATGGTCCCAAGGCCAATAATTAATTACAAATGAAATCTTTGCTAGTCATCGTACTCAAAAATGACCTTTTAATCAGAAAACGCAGGTTTTAGTAGGATTATGTAGTTAATATTATAATGAAATTTATCGAGGTGTAAGAAACAAAAAGAAACCTACAGAAGCACTTAGAAGTGTTTCAATTGAAAATTGCATATTGATTGCAATTAATTCACCTTTATTTTTAATATATAATAGATGATCGTCATAACCTTAACGTTTCAAATTTTCTTTGTTATCCAAATATAGCAATTTGCAAGAACTGGATATTTTTCCAATAACATGTAAAGGCATTCATTTAGTTATATATATATATATTTCAAAGGGCTTGGATTCCACTACATTCACCAATATAGATACATTTAATAGATGAATAATAAATAGCATTAGTCTCTGTTGAATAATTTAAATATGCATTAATATAGATTTATTATTAATAATTAAATCAAAATCAAATAAGCATCAATATTCGATAGTATAGTGTATTCTAAGGTTCGTTACAGAGTTAAAGCTACAGAGCCCGATCACAGACAATTAAAGTTGGATTATATTCATTTTCGAACATTGAATGTTATATTAGGAATAAAGAGAAAAAGGATAGACTTCTTGATAGTATATTATAGACTTGTCACTACATACGCATCGCATAAAAAAAAACAAGTTTCCTTATAAATATAAATTAACGATATTTATAGCTCATTTTATCATTATAGATTATTATTTTATAGGCAATTTTGGGACTCCGCATCGTGTCCTGGCCAATGTTCAGCATGGCCACGTATATTATACATACTTAATCACTTCAAATAGAGAACCCAAATTACGGACATATTCTAATACATATATTGCTCGTAAAATGCACGTTTAATGTGCGCTATATAAAATGTACACGCTGTATAGGAAGATCAAAAGAACGAAGTTTTTTACGCATACCATACTGATACCTGATTATTAAATATATACAGAAAAAATTTTATAGCAAAATTAAACAAAACAATTCAGCAAGTCTATTAAGTGCTGCCGTTCGATTTTATGCGTTTTTTTATCTGAAAAAAGTGACTATATATTTATAATAATTGCAAAATACAACTAAAACAACCAATTAATGAATCAAATATAATTTTTAATTATAACTATCGGATTTTATATTCTATTTTAGTCGAAAATCTTAAATTAAGAAAGCACAATAAAGTTCATTCAGTATAGAATGAATTGTATTTAATCTGCTAATTTGACACAGGTTTTCATTTAAAAAATGTTATATTTTTAAAAAAAAATTGCTTCTCACTGTATGTAAATAATTTAACATGATTTAAATAATACAAGGACCGAAAACGATACAATAATAAATAGTCAAGATAAATTAATATCTATTGTAGGTAAAAAGAAATAATAAAACCTATGCAAGGTCAATAAAGAAACCCTTTTCATTTATTATTTACGATTTTTTTCGCATCCAATCAATCGCGGTTTCTGATGCATTCGCGCAAAATTTACATAACCTTTCTCATTAATTTTATATTTTGTAATTTTTGAATATTTTCACGAGCTTCAAAATTTGCGAAGGGAAAAATTTCCTTAATGATGCTCAGATTTAAGCTGCGTTATATTTAACTGGCACAATTTGGACCAAATCCCAAATAAAATACAGCGCGCGTACTTTTGTAAAGGTACCTTCAATAGCCAACAGATATAAATTAACATATATAATCGTTCATTTCTACAGCTTTATAAGAGTATACATGAAAGCTTTCGTGATTATTAGAAGCTTCCCGCATTCATTTCAAACATATATAACGAAAAAATATATATATATATATATATATATATATATATATATATATATAATAGAAACACTATTAACATAAAGCACACTTAATAATCAAATGACGAGAATGTTTAATAAGCATACTATATTAACTATAAAAAGAGAATTATAACACAATTTTAAAAAGTTCAATAAAAATTCTTAAAATTAACATCTTCCAAGTTTTCTGCATCCTTCTTGAACATTTTTCAAATTCTTGTTTTAACATAATTAATTTAGAGAATGCATATTCAATATATTATAATAAAAGCTGTATTAAACAATAGCAATTATTATGCAGAAAATTGCTCGGGAAGTCGAGTGAATAAATTTTCTAATAAAATATTTTACTATCCTGTAAATTTTTAAAGTATGGCGATATTTCAAAACGGAAAAACTTATATCTATAAGAAAAATATAGATATTTCATAATCAAAAAAAAGATAATGTTTAAAGCAACACCATTGTAATATTATCAAATATCCCGGACAATGATTTAAAGTGATTAAGAAACATTGTAAATTTTTCGCATTGAAGTTTCGAAAACTATTCACAGAAAGAACATTTAATTGAATGGTATCGATGAAATTATAATGATAAATTTAGATAATCCATGAAAAGGTTTATCTAAATTTTAGCTTTGTTATTTAACTTATGATGAAACTATATTGATTCAGTAACTATAAAAATTATGCATTGCATACTTGTCATCATATTTGTCATCGCACGTGTTAAAAAAATATATACATCTGCATTTCAAAAAAATTATATTTTAATTATTATTAAATGCGAAACCGTTTGTCAAACAATAGAAATAATTATAATTTTTACTTGCTAACAGTAATTTGTTTTCCTACTACAGAACTTTGTTAGCGTATAAGGCATCAAAATATCAGTATAAAAATATTAATATTGCAGCACAATTGATATTACATTTAATCAAGGTCTACAGAAGAGAGCATAGAGAGAAAGGCTTGGACCAAGAAACTGAGGCGCAAAGAACAAACTATTTACACATACGTGGACACAAAACAACACAACCGCACGCACACAGAGTATATTAGAATAACATAGTCGACGCACTTACCCTCCTTAAGCCCCTCGTCCTGTTCCTCCTCGTCCGCAGAATCGCCGGCCACTGTTCCCCGCCGTCCCGGCTCCCGCCGCCCAGGAGCGGGCTAAGATCGCCGCCCCCGGACCGAGAATCGCCGTCGCCCCGATGGCGCGGCGGCCCCGTCTCCTCGTCGCCGTCCGCCTCGGGGTCGCTCCACTGCTCGAGTGACCGCGCGGCCCGGTCCCGGTCCCGCCGCGAGTCGACGCCGCCAACGTCGCCGCCGTTCCGTTTCGCCCAGCTCGGCATCTCTCTACTTGTCGCCGCCCCGTCGCGGCGGTCCGATAACGATATGCGTAGGTGTGCGACGCGGCTCCGGATGGGTGGGCAATGTCACGTCATCGCCGACGACCACCGGCATCGGGGCGCGCACACGTACGCGCGAGCACGAGCACTGCACATTAACGCGCGAGCGGGGCACCCTGTCGACGACTGTGTGTCTATGGGGGTGTCTGTCCAGCGTCGCTGCACGAGGGACTTCTTGCAAGACCTCGCCTGCTTGGCACTAAGTGAGACGCTGCAATTTAGGCATAGATACATATATAAATATAGTGTTTTCAGATGTGCGTACGGATTTAGCTACGTAACACCCGTACACCCTGGAGCTTATCACGACTCTTGTAACTTGATATACACTGCGTATATATATATATATATATATACAACGCGTCGCGACTACAATCCCGTCGTATACGATGGGAAGAGAAAAATTAAAACGGAGAACTAGCTGCACGTGCCCGAAAATATATAAGACACCATGTATATATATACATTATAACGCAGATTGAATTCTGTTTGCTGAAGCGTGCGCGCGATGCAGAAATAAAGGAGCGAATATGATAAATATAAAGTCGCGCGCGGAATGACGGCGAGCCGCACCAGACGCTCTCTAATATATTTCAACTGTATATTATGTATGAATAATTTTTCAGTTTTCCGGAAAAACACGCCGCACTCCCACTCGGTACAGCCCGGCCGATTACGTATTATATAATAACATGTGTATATGTATAATCGGCGTCACACGCGCGCGTCGTGCGGCAAAGAATAAAAAGAAAAAGCCGGACAAGGCCGCCGGTGCAGGAATACACACGATACATACATATATATCTAAGTGCTTAGGAAATTCCTTCTCTTATAATAGCTTCCTCTTGCGACGCGCGCTGCGCATTGTTTCGCGCAGTACTCGCGATAGTAATAATATTCACCATATTAATTACATATGCGCGACCGTAATTTTTTTCTTATCGCGCTCCATACACATAATTCATTGTTTCGCCGCGCCGGCCGATTCGGGAAAAGATTTTTTTCATTTCTATACTTTTACCGACTCTCTCTCTCTCTCTCTCTCTCTCTCTCTCTCTCTCTCTCTCTCTCTCTCTCTCTTCTACCTTTATTCCCTATCACGCGCGCATGTGGTCTCTAGGTTAGTTGATGTACTAATCTTTTGTTATAGTGCAATTGGAAGTACTTACGACATGGATATTACTGTACGTATTTAATGGCCAATAATTGTCATATACGCAAAGTAGAATCCTATTAATAATTATAAGTTGGATGTCGGTTATTTTTATAAATACAATCAATCTCTAATCAACTCGATTAATACTTATAACTCGGCAATCATTTTTTTTAATTAGTTTATTATATTATAGGATTTTACTACAAACAATGATATATATATGTGTGTGTGTGTGTGTGTGTGTGTGTGTGTGTGTGTGTGTGTGTGTGTGTGTGTGTGTGTGTGTGTGTGTGTGTGTGTGTGTGTGTGTGTGTGTGTGTGTGTGTGTGTGTGTGTGTGTGTCAATGTTATTAATACTCTCTTTTTTATACACGTTCTAAAAAACAAAATTGTAAATTAAATGTACAAATTAAATTTTTTTAACAAATGAACACGTACTTAATATCGTGTATTTTTAGAAGAATTAATTTTGTTATATTTTCAGATTATATTTCACTATATTTTTGGATAGTTCAATAAAATATCAGATTTTAATAATAATTTTAATAATTTATATAAATAATAAAAAAATTTTAATAATTAAATGAAATTAACGTAAGAAATATACAAATTTATTATACTATGTATTTATTATTTAACGTAAATTTTTTTTAATAAATCTATAATATAATTTTAAAATTATTTTAAACTTTTCAATTCAAGCTTATATAAATTAAAATTTACATAATATACTTTGGTGAAAAGAGAAATAGAAGTTATAAATATTATATAAATTCATATTCCTAATATCGTTCGAGCATTTTTATTATTTACATAAAACTATTCAGATCTCGGAGTTTTCATTAAAAGTTTTAATTGACAGAAGTATTGGAATATGCAAATTAATTTATATGAATATAAATTTAGTTCCTGTAATCTTTAGAATCTTATAATGTTCAAATTACATTATATATATTATAGATCCAGCCATAATAAAATTACTTTATAAAATTTGTGAAAGTATTTTTTTCTCAAAGTCGAAGTAACTACAATTATAATTGCATCCGTTCAATTCATAATCGAAATATCTTTTATTAATAAAATTAATTTTATATATAAATTCCACTTTGAAAAAAATGCAATAATTTAAGAAGCATCTGAACAAACGTGGACCTACACATGAAAGAAATTTTAAAGAAAAGCATACAGCTATTATTATAATGTGTTATTAAAATTAACGAGTAAAAATTCGACTTGTATAAAAATTGTAACAAGACTGAAAAGTTTCACTCCACTTAATACAGCGTAGTTTTAAGAATGCAATCTTCGCATCACTTTTTAGAAAACTATTTGCCTTTCCTGCTTGGTCTCCTACTCTCACTCTCCCTCCTTCCTTGATTATGCTGCATATCTAATTACCATTCGACCGGCGCGGTCTTGAAAACTATTCGCATAACTCTCTGTGTGTGTGTGTGTGTGTGTGTGTGTGTGTGTGTGTGTGTGTGTGTGTGTGTGTGTGTGTGTGTGTGTATACACTTGGTATACACTTGGTGAAAGCAATATTTTTCTTTCTACAATACCACATTTCCAACGCGAGTGCATAAGTCCATATAAGCAAACTACACATTATCGATATCATAAATTAAAAAAACACCTTTAATTTATTGTTGTTAATTCCGTAAGTGTATTTGAATCTTAAATACGAATTGTGTAATATAGTCATAAATATCTCCGCATGTCGTCTTATCGGTAAAAGAGAAACAGTCACTTCCTACTTATACGTTACACTATAAAGTATCGAAACAATATTAAACTGCTAAAGATAAATGAGGAGAATGATTTTAACATAGTTTAAAAAAACAATAGATATCAAATCGCAAGCATTCGTAATTCGAAAATTTCGAAGATTTTAGATAAAATGAAAGTTCCGAAAGAAAATTGAGTTCCGAAAACGTATGTTTCCATGTGACTTTGTCGACACTTACATTTTTTAGTGTACTGAATACAAATGTCATTGTAAAAATTATCGAAAATTCGGTTCGAAAATTATCGAAAAAAACCATATGACAAGCAATTAATTAATCGTTTCTTTTAGAATTAACTTCAGATTCAAAACATATAGCCAAGAAGAAACTAGACTTTAGTGTTTAGGCTAGAAATTAGATACATTATTCTGTGCACTCGAGTTTATTAAAAATCTTACATTATATGTTTTTTAATAAACTATAAAAAAATCATAAAAGTAATTATTTGTAAGTGTTTCCTCGGAGTGGGCAAATATTTTAAAATATATTTCAAACAGAACTTATAAATCTGATAAAAATTCTTGTTTTTTGCAAACTATTTTCTCAATACATATTCAATATATATAATGTATTTTTGGGATCAAACGTATCACAAGAGTTTTATAAAATCTAAAAGTTTGGTTTAAAATATTTTTTAAAAATTCTAGTATTTTCTGAGACGAATTTGAAAAACAATCCATAATAGAAGTTTTTTCATATACAATATACATCCAGGCCCACTGTGATAATCGCTCTGACCGTCTCAAAAATATACACGATATACAAATTATTCGATGAATCAGGTAGACGACTCGTCGTAACTCTATCCCAACAAACGCTGCAGATGCTGTCAAATAAATTCTTTCTGCTTCTATACATTTTTCTAATGCTCGAGTTATATTTATGAAGAAAAATACGGCAATAATAACGCCCCGATTTCGAAAATGTTTATCATTTTTTTCAATTTATTTAAATGTAAATAGCAGACTAAAAATATACGGAACCTAAAAATATATATTGCAACGATACAATTTTGATTTATTAAAAGATGTGGTAAATTCAAAAACAATAATTTTCATTTTTCTTTTCATGGTTTTTACTATGATATTTGTAATCAGTACCAAAAAAAATAATATAAGTAAAGCAACTTTCGACTAAAATTAGAGAATAATACTTTTTCCGAACAATTCAGACGAGAAAAAGATTACAACTATATGGATTTTGCATAGAGATGTGTAAATATTCCAACCTTGATAATACAGCCCGGTGCAGCACGCTCAAAAGCACTTCGATGTACACACACAGATATATATATATATATATCCATATATCCACATTGAATGCGAAAAAAAGACCTCTTTCTTCTTGCACGGCGAAAATGCATACCATGCACACCTGTTCATATTTGCGAACGCCAAGGAGAAGCGTACGCGCGCTCTGAGCTGAGCAAAGGAGAAGGTAACGCGGCAGTCGCGCAAAAAAAAGAGGAGAAAGAGAGCGCATAGCGAGGGGCGAAGGGCGGAAAATGGGCGATAAAGAGCCAGTTGAAAGGGGCGAGTGTCTCGGAGAGAAGAGGAGGAAGAAGAAGAAAAGGCCGGGGGAAAATAGGTGGAAGTGGAGAGTCGGAGAGAGAGAGAGAGAGAGAGAGAGAGGCTCAAAGAAAGAAAAGGCGGAAAAGAATGACGCGCGGAAAATGCCCCGCTGAAACGCACGCTTTTCGGTTCGCTGCTATGTATGTATATATATATATATATATATATATATATATATATATATATATATATATATACATACATAGTAAATACACGCGCACATAGACACAAAAAATACGTACGCCCCGGTACTCCTCCTTACATATTTCCCCTTCCTCATTCTGGAGGGCTTCCTCCTCAATAATATAACACTCGGCACGCGCAAAATGAACGCAAACAATTTCCCATTAGCGCGCGCGCGCTCGCTCCCCCCGCATATTATACATACGTTTTCGTGTTTATACACGGCGTGTATAATAGAAAATAACTTAGGCACGCTGCGGCGCGGGACGCGCGCGCGGCCAAACTGCTGCGGCCCCGATTCGCGGCGCGTGTCGCCCTGGGTCCCCCGCATTTTCTTTCTCGCGAGCCTCCGATACATACGAATGCACGGCCGCGCGGCGAAAGGGTTTTCCGCAACGCAGAGATAGACAGAGTGAGAGTGAGAGTGTGTGTGTGAGAGAGAGAGAGAGAGAGAGAGAGAGAGAATGTGTGTATGTGGGAGAGAGGGGGGCAGAGCGACGTGCTTATAGATGCACCGAGAGCGCGTACCCACACAGTCAGACGTGGCTTTTGCGCTAAACGTCGTCCTGTCTATCTATATATTCATACTTGTATATGTATATAGTGTTTTAGAAAGTTAGCCTCGCGGTCAAACGCGGCACGGCGGCTGGCCCGCTGCACTACTGCAGCCGGCCGATCGCCGTATTTTGCCCACGTAATATAAATCCATACGGCTAAGCGATGCGCGGCTCTCTGTAGGCAATGCATTGGAAAAACGTCGATGCGCCTGCGCGCACGATCGTTGGAAAATTAGCGCAAACGGCGATATGGCCATTTGGGGATACGGATATTGAAGCAGCTAGCTCGTTGCGGAAGGGGGGCGTAGCTTCGTTTGATAGAGAGAGAGGGGGGGGGGAGAAAAATCTATCCCTCTTCTATCCGTCTTGCATCGGATCAGTGATTGGTCTGCTGCGAACTGTAGCTTTAGATCGAAATGACGGAGCCGAGCATTTGGGTAGTTATAGGATAAAATGAAGAATGCACAAATTTTCAGTAATAACCATTGGCCAAATCGCAATACAATATTTAACCAATCTGATACAAATCAGTATTGACTATGAACGTTCGTCGCGCTTTAACTAAATTCATTTTATTCGAAGACCAATAAAAGTTTTTAGTTTACTATTTATACGCGCGTAATTTATATTAAAATACGTAGTAATAAATTCTCAAAACATGCATTTTATAAAGTTAAAACGCTGTTCACGAAAGTTCGTGTTCGACGCTTTTCGAAATTGTTCTACTATCGCGCATGCAATTGAAACTTTACAGGTGACAACTGATATCCTGCTAGTTTATAGTTATCTTCTTGATAATGTAGATTTTTTTAATCAATCAATCAATGATGTTTTATCGTTATTTTCATTTTTCCATACAATATCTAAGAAACTACGGCTATTATTTGAAAATTTTCTTATAAATTAATTTTAAATCGTCTTTGTAAGAAAAATCGAATCAGTGTAATGTTCGTATTTTTTTTAATTCGAATGAAAATTTCATCGATTTACCTATCTATACTAAAAAGTCGCTTTTATGTTGAAGTCAAAGAAAATATCTCGAGATCTTTCAGCGCAGTATGGACAAGAATCGGATCGATTCGAATGCTCACAATAAACTTACTTACATTACATGTAGTTGGAAAAAGGAAGAAACGTTACTCAATCTATATAATGCAATCTTCGTTCTGTAACTTTTTAAATTACTGTTTCATTAATCCTAGAAAAAAGACTAATGAGATCTCAAGAAATACGTGACTAAATTCTTCTTATATAAGAAAACCATGTTGAACATTAACAAAAAGGGAAAAACATCTAACTAATATTATACAAATATATAAAACAGATATACTAATGTTATTTTCAAATACTACAATGTGTGCGTAATTTACACAGACATAAATTTTATTATATCAATTTTTTATTATATAAATTTTATTATATTAAAATTATTCCAGGCAAGGTTCATATTCGTAGCCAAAGAAGTAAAACAATTTATATAATGTATATCATTATCTGTTGTTATGATTAAACTGTGTCATTAATTTAATTTAGAATTAAGTAATATTGAAGAAATGAATCAATATTTATTCCAAATTTGAATGGCCTTAAAGAAGGTTTTTGTTGCTTTGTCGAGCCGTCTTGTAAATTATCCAAGCGATAGAGCTGATTAAAAAATTTATAGTATAACAGTTGAATGGTTCTAGTGCAGACGAGAGATCTGTAGAATAAGTTTTTTTAAAAACATTTCGCCATTGGCATATAATAGATTTTTGAGTAAGCCAATTACAAAATCCAGGCAAATCGCCTCATTTTTTCTGAAAAAAAATACTCTATGAAATCTAAGCAAATGCCATCAATTAATAAATCGTCTGGAAAACGTGTCGATGAAAATCATCAATTTGTGAATCATCTAAACTAGCTTTGAAAAAAAAGAACCTGAAAAAATTTGTTATTTTATTCTAAATTTATTGTGAATTATTTCTTGCTTGATCGTTACAGCGTCGCTTTACATGTACTAATTTGTATTATAAGTTGGACATAACCTCCTGAAAATAAATTAAACGAAATGAAAAGTTGAATCTTTAACACTATATTAAAATAACAGCTTGCAAAATGGTCCTACTTTTTAAGGTCTCTTTTTTGGAGGGGAGGGAGGGCAGTTACACACTATCGGTCGTATCTTCGGTTCCTTTCGTTTGGACTGCTCCTTCGATGAAATCTTCTCTTGACCATAATACGTGCAACTACGAGCACCCTTGAAAAGCAATATCCGGTTCTACCCCGTATAGCCTGTTTCCGAGTAATACACGGGACAGAAACTGCCGCATTTTCTCCTAAAACAAAATTGGGAATCATTTTATACATTATGAAATATCAAATGCCGTTGATCTAATTATTATCACTTTTTTTCAAGATAATAACAACTAAAATAAGGTACTTAATACTCAAGAAATGAATGGAATGGGGCTTCGATTAAATGAAATTTTGAACCAGTCGCCTACTAATTTGAACGCTACTCAAAGTAACTGACGAGGGAGATAAATAAATCAACCCTTTTTTGTTGTTTAACAATTCTTACTGACAGATATATATTATTTGCGGTTAAGTTATTTACACAAATATGTTATTTACAGTTATGAAATCTTTTGTAAATTAGGACACATTACATAAAACAATTTACATTAAGGCTTTTATTGCTTTTATAGTTAAGGTTTTATTTCTATGATATCTAATATTATTGAACTTAATAATATAAGATTGCATTTTATTACTTGAGAATTATAATGAATTTCATACAAAAGGTTTCTATGTGCTATAAATTTGAGTATGTGTTGCATAGCATATGTTAAAATGAATATAGTACTCAATGTTTTTTGTATTTCTATAAATTTATGCGTATGTGTTAAGCTTGATGCATTCGCAAACCCAGGTGTTTCAATATTAAGTTAAATATGCGTTTCTTTTGTAGAAATTAATATAATATATTATTGGACTAAATATTACTTCGACTACGTGCGTAATTAATTTTTCAATTGATATTTGTATTACAAATTTCTATATGTATCAATCATTGACTTGATTGATACGCGATCCTTGTAATTTGAATTCCAAAATCTCAGCACAAAACGGCATCATGTGACAGAAAATAAATGCACGCTTTTTATAATGACGAAACATAATCTAAAGTGGTGACGGGGAAATTGTCGAATCTTCGGGAACGTTTAAATTAATATATCGTCGTTTTTTAAACGAAGTCAAGCAATGAAATATATTGTATTTTACATGAAATACGAAAAAAATTTCACGGTTAAAAAAGAGTAATTGCGAGCGAACTCTAGTTACAGGCCAATACAAATTTGGTACACGGCTTACGTGCCGTGCCGTACAAACCGAAGATTTTCGGATAAATTAGAAGTTATAAGGTTTCACGAAGGGGTGGCCGAATACCTGCTATAGGGAAATCTTGAAATTTTCGAAAGAGATTAAATCTTCATACTTTTTATAAGCAATTTCCGTCCTGTTTCGGGAAATTCGAAGATTTTCCCTAATAGGACCTTTCTACAGATTTTCATTTAAGTCAGTTATTTTGAGAATTGACAATGAAAACATCCACCGCCTCTATGAGGGCGCCACCAAATGAAAATGAAAATGGCTTATATGGATATGCAGATAAATTAACCATTGTAAAGCGAGTAAACTTGTTTTTTAATTATAATTTATTAATTTGTTGATGTTAAGCTATCACTGCAATTAAATAAATATCAAATTATTATATTTACATTGTGTATTAAAAAATATTTTTACTATCGTGTTGTTTCATTTGCTTCATCTTTCATCTTCATTTTGCATGTCTTAATTTTGAGTATTTCTTTTTCTTGTTATTCAGTACTTGTCAACACAAACAATGTATAAATTAAATTTTGTTATTTGCTGGAATTGGATTCCAAGGTTAGCGAATCCACGGCAAATCAAAAATACATCTTCTATACGTAGTTGATCTCGTAGTTGATCATATGGCACGGTTATTTATGGCTTAAAACTTATAACTGTTTGACAGTTTGATTCATTCGTTCGATACGTAATCTTACACAGGGAATATCTATATTCATAAGTGCCTCAACTTCATTCAATTACTGTTTATTTCTTCAGAAAAGTGGTCGGATTAAGTTTATTTCTTTAGCCAAGTATTGTCCATATAAAAGTTATTTTCATTTGTTGATGATGCAGAGCTTCCTGATCCATTCTCTATATTAATGTCTTTGGCTTCATTTTTTATTTCTCTCTTTGACTTTTGCATTTCCTTTTCTATTAAAAAAATCATTTAAGTGCAGAAAAATAAAGATAGGGGGTTGTTAGCTTCTCCCTAACTCCGGTATACGTACAATAAATAACAGAACCACCTACGGTCATGATACTTCTTCAGTCTAATATTCTAAAGTCATTTTTAAACTCTTTTTTTTGTTACGTGTCGCGCCGTGTAAACATTTACATTTTGAGAATGTTCCTTGAAAAAACAAATAAGTAGCTCACTCATGCAACCGTGTAGTTCATATGACAATTACACAAACGGATTTGCATTGACATATTTTTGTACTACAAAATTTTTTTTACTAGACTATTTCAAGTATAGGTCATTGACATGAATTATATACACAAAGTATTTACAAGGAAAACTTATAAGTTATCTTAAATCTAAAACTGCAATTACTCGATCATACTCATCGATATTTATACTTAGAAAAAAAGATATTAGTTTCCAGTTGTTAAATTATATAAAAATTATTAATAAAAATTATATAATGAAAATCTATAATTGAATGGTTTGTGTTTATGCAAATTTTTATATTCAAACAAAATGTCATCTTTTTCATGAATATCAAGCAATACGAATTACTCTATTCATCCATTGAAAATATGTCGTAATGGTTCTACAATAAAATCTGAAATTACCTTTGAATATTTGGAATTCATATCACCTATCTCTGCTGTGTTATTTATTATAATTATTTCTAAGTCTTTTTATTTCAGACTTATTTTTCATTTCAATAATGTATTATTATTAGTTATTCTACTTTCCTAGCTTAATGTTAAATTCACTTATATTCTAAAATGACTGTTCATATTATTTGTTACTTCCATTTTTGTATGAATTAACTTATTATATTATTTTCTTTATGTACTTGCTTTTCCTTTTTATCCAAGGTAGTTTGTATTGTATTTCCTAAGATTTCTATATAATTATTATTATCTTCAGCTCTACTATTTTGCTTTACATTTGATTTTTGAATTTCTAATTTCTCTATGTAAGACTTGGTTTTATATCACTCCAAAATGAAAAGAATAAATTTAGCGTGATTTTTCGGTTTTTGTAATGTAAAAAATATGATAACACTGGTAAGTTAATTCATTATGTACCTTGTGAAACTTATTGCTCTCACATAGCTCGAGTGCAAACCGTCTCGCGAGATAAATAATCGAATCGAACAAAAGCGATGAAATATATTATTATATATGTAGAGACGGATTGCCATATAAGCCGAGAATGCTACAACCGAGATTGATTTCTTTATTAAGGGGTTGCAGATTTTGCCAAAAAAAATTGATTTTATATTTTAATAATGAAATGAAAAATAGAACTCTTGAATTACAAATTAAGTTCGGTTCAGATCTATATTTGATAAATTTAGTATGGTCTTCCACAATTCCAGGGCACATAATTCCTCTTTTCCATAATTAATAAACTATAAAATATTATATAAAGCACAACATATTTAAAAACTGAATGCCCAGTAAAGTATATTTCGATACATTTACTACTGTGTACAAATATAAGTAAGACTTTGTAATTCAAATTTCTCAGGTTTATCGATTCGGACAAATGTTTTTATTTTTAAGTCGGTAGTACTGTCAGAATTATCTGTACCAAATTTCACGCAATTATCTTCATTTATCATAGACTTACGCTTGTGTTTTGTGAACAAGGAAAAGTTGTCTCTTCGGTTTTTATAGTGTCTGAAATTATGCAACAAAGCAGTAGCAGTAAATTTTGTGCGCAAAATGAAATATCGGCCGCCAAAACGTTCAGAATGTTGCAGAAGATCTTTGGTGAGGAGTCAAACTCAAAAGCAAGCGTTTTTGGTTGGCACAAATTGTTTAAACAAGGTCGAGAACGCGTTGAAGACGAACCACATCAAAGACGACCAAGAACATCTACTAATGAGCTATACGTCAACAAAATCAAAGAATTGGTTCTGCAAAATCGTAGATTAACTACTAGAGCGTTTGCTGATATTGTTGGAATTTCAAATGGCCCAGTCAACACCATTTTAAGAGACATTTTGTGCCTGAAAGGTGTGAAGTATTGATTCTTGCCAAAAATACTCAATTTATTGGAAAAACAGCGTTGTATGGAGGTCTGTAAAACGATGCTTTCGAACTATCAGGGCAAGATGAAACGCATAATAACTAGAAATGAGACTTGGGTCTACGCTTACGATTCAGAAACAACCGACCAATAGAGCGAATATCATGCCAAAGGAGAGCGGAGACCGAAAAAATCACGCCAAAGTCGCTCAAAAATCAAGATTATGCTTACTGTTTTCTTCGATTATCGTGATGTGGTGCATTATGAATTCCTTCCAACCGGCCAAACGGTTAACAAAAAATATTATTTGAGTATTTTGCGTCGTTTGCGTGAATCTATTCGTCCCCAAAGGCCAGATTTATAGAAAGACAACTCTTAGTTTTTGCATCACGATAATACACCAGCTCACACTGCATTAATTTTACGTGAATATTACGCCAAAAATTCAACCAATATCGTTCCGCAACCAGCGGCTCGTCTGATTTAGCACCGTGTGACTTCTGGCTGTTCAGTAAACTCAAAGACCACTTCGGGGATACGGTTTTGATTCGATTGCAGAAACAAAATAATAAATATTTTTTTTATTGGTCTTACAGTCCAATCAATTCAATCTAAAAATAAAAAATAAAAAATAAAAAATAAAAATGAAAACATAATTTTAATTTAATTTTTAATTTAATTTTTATTTATTTTTATTTTTATTTTTTATTTTTAGATTGAATTGATTGGACTGTAAGACCAATAAAAAAATATTTATTAATTTGTATATGGGTAGTCGACATAAATACAATTAAATTGTTTTGAATAAACAAAAGTCGAATCGAAGAAGGAACTGATGGCCATTCCAGAATACGAGTATAAAAGATGTTTTGAAAATTGGAAAAAGCGTTGGCATAGTTGCATTACATCCGGAGGGCATTATTTTGAGGGGGATAAAATAGATTTAAAAGAATAAATAAAGATTTCAAAAGTTATAAATAAAGTCTTACTCATATTTGTACACAATGGTTCATTCATAATAAATTCATTCTTATAAAAAAGTTTTTTGTTTTAAACATGAGAAATGAAAGGAAAAAAAGGGTTGTGAATATCAACAACTTGGTACAGATAACGGAAATCAAATAAAAATTTTGTAAAAAAACACAAAAAATAAAATACTTGTTACCTTCGTATTATATTGTTAAAGATAGGATAAATTCCGAAAAACACCTATCCTCTATTTTATTGAAAATGTACACTTGTTTTTGGGACGATGGTTCCAAAATTGTAGTGGCCTTTGGTGGAAATTAAATTTCCTTATGAGAAATCTATAAAAATTATGGTTTTTGGATTCTTTGATTGAATTCTTTAATTTTTCTCCAGAAATATCGATTGTACTGAAAAAGATAAATATATTTATATACAATGAACAATTTCTTGTTATAAATAATTTTTTCAATTTTTTGTATTCTCTTAAATAAATTACAGTAACCATCATTTTAATGACTTTTAAGTAATTAAACAAAAAAATGATTTTATTTGTAAAATAAATTTCAAAAGAAGAAACCGAGGTTTATGGTGACTTTATTGACTTTTAAATAATCTTACCATTACATAATTTTATAATAAATTACATATCGACATAAAAAAAATTTAACATTGACTACAATAATTATTCCTCAACTATTTATTTTTTACAACTATCCTATAGTAATCATGATATATATAACGTGAAATATATACTAAATACATATATTAAACACTATAAGGAGATCCGTACACTATCCATGAAGATCTGGTTGTCCACCAACCGGTAATATTCGTGCAGTGCATTAGTATCCTCGCGTCACGCTCTCTGTGTATTGACCTACCATTAATTGTCGGGCGTCTGTCTAAAAATGAAAGCGACAATTGGCTTAGAAATACACGGCGACGTTGATAGCTGGGTGGATACGCATAGTTGGAATAAATAAGAAAAGAGAAAGAATCAGAGCAATCATGGTAAGAACAATTATTACTGATAGCACAAGCTTGATTTTAAATAAAAGATGGGAGGTGAGATGGATTCTTTAAGGGCATTCTTTAAGTATTCGTCTTATAAAAATGATGCTTTTTCCATTGACTTATTCTTATTTCCTTGTTCTCACAGATATTAAGAATAATCACTACAACTACAAAGAGTACTTAGCCGTGGAATACGATACATCTAGGGCTTGAGAAATCGTGAACATAAGTCTCCTTACAGATATAATCTTAAGTGGCAATCTGATAAAAACTGACATCTATATTTTCAAGCAAGCTTTATTTTCAAATTATCTATATCAGAATGGCCACAGTATTTACTAAATAATTTCATTACTTATGTTAGGCCTACAGTTCTTAGGGGAGATCCTGCATCGCTAGTAGCGATTCGCTACATATTCATAAGTGCATTACACTAATGTACTACAGGACTTTTGGTATCTCTGGTTCCTATTTTTAGAACTCCCTCCCTCCTATCATTCGAAACTTTCCATAACTAAATACTTTTAGGTTTAAGCTTTACTTATATCTTCTGAATATAGGATAGATACGTATTGAAAAATGGGCTGGAGGAAGACAAAAACAGTACTTTTTGCCATTCAGATTTACTTTCTGTTAACCATATGCTTTATTATATATTAAACAATACCATAATGTAATACTGTTATAATCATATACTACGTAAAAATCGCCATCTATCTATGTTCATTTCAAAAACTAAATAATTACAAAAGGTTGAGCATTCTTCAACATAATTTTAAAGTGTAATGGTTATCAATAATTATTAAACGTTATTATATAATTTAATAGTTTTTGGTTTCAATTTATTATAAATAAGTAGTATTATATGCTTATATTATACTTTATAATGTACTATATGATCTTTGTACAACATAATGTACATGAATAAAATTTTCTATCAATCTATCTAGCTGTCTCTCTCGCTCTTCCTTTCACTCTCCCGCGTTCGTACAACGAACTCAACACGTTCGTCGAAATACAGTATATTTATACGGTCATAGCCAACGTTGAACAGCGTACCAACTTATTAGCCTCGTATGCAGACAAAACTCGCACTTGAAGAAAAACAGCATTCGTCTACAGAAATATATACAAATATATAAATTTTGCATCTTCTGCTATATAATTCATCTTTATTATTCGGCCTCTAACGTTCCAAATCTATGGAAGCCATGTGTGAAGATAATGGAATTCGTAGATGTGCTAAACTAATACGCTATAATTTGAAAATAGTAAGCTAATTCTTCGAATTTCTATATTTTTCCGAAAAAGGTACTTTCATTTCCAAATTTCGGATAGAAATAATATATTACAAGTTTAAGGATCAAATCTTTTATCGAAAACTATCGAAAAGCAGATACTTAAATCGCTTAGTTCGGATAATTCAATAAGCGAATTTCCAAATCCAAAAGCAGAACTAATTTATTTGAAATTTTTAATGTTTCTTTTACTGGATTTATTTTTTTAAATTCCTACTTCTAGCGATATCCCTTAATTTTGAAACATTCTACAGCTATTTTCACAACGTAATAATCGGGGATTCTTCGATCTTAGTTTCTCCCTTTTCTATAGCATTCTAGCATTTTAGTTTCTGGAGAATCTCCCTTGAGCACTTAATGAATACCTCAAAATTTACCAGTCTCCAGGGGACCAGCTGTATATGTATATGTATATATATATATATATATATATATATATATATATATATATATATTGCCCACACACTAGACTATAGGTAATTGCGACCGTAAGCTGAATACAGTTCCATAAATATGTGTGATACCTGAACATTGTAAATCCAGTTCTATGAGTAATGAGAAAGAGCGAAAAGGAGGGAAAGATACGTCACCACCTTCTATCGTAATTATATTTAAATTATAAAGAACTCCTTTTTCAATATCAGACATACAAATAAGGCATACAAGGATTCTCAAAAACACGGCAAGCGGGCATTCAAAAAATAGTTCGGTTCAAAAAGAATACGGTAATACTACAGAAACGAACTGCGCCAATAGTGACTTAGGTACCGGTAACGTGAGCGACAACCAAAATCGCGCGATGCAGAAAATAAAAGCGGAAATGCGGAAAATCGCGAACGAGTAGACGAGTTGATACGAGAAATCCGTGCATGGAATGAGCGTAAGGCCGGTCAGAATGCTGTAGCCCAGATACAAAGCGCTCAAAATAATGTTCCACAGAACATTTTGAACGAAAATAAAATGAAAACTGTAAATAAAAAGAAAAGAAAACATCTCACCTTTAGTTTTAAGACAAAGAGTAAGGATCTGCAATGTAAACAGAAAAGCCAAGTAAAGAAAAAAAATGCGTTAACTCATGATGTATGAACGTTGTGTATCCTCCGATCCCGTCAAATTTACTTATAGTAAAATCACAACAACAAAAAAGAAAAGAGTGATGTAGGAAGGTGGCCGTGCATGTGTGTGTGTGTGTGTGTTTTTTTTTTTTTTTTTTTTTTTTTTTTTTTTTTTTTTTTTTTTTTTTTTATTTTTATTAGGCGTAGGCAGAGCAAGCTCTGCACTAGTGGCCTCTCGAAACCAGCATCCCGCCGGAACTATCCGGGAATATTACTTCCGGGGCTGTTAATTAGCCTATACGACTCCTCTTCTTATGACACTATCCTACGTCCCCCATCCACACAGGTGATCAGGGGTTCGGTGTTCGTCCTCTGTATCTTAAAATAGGATCAGTTGGCCTGGTTCATCCTGGGCCATTCGCCTAGTTCTATCGGCATATCTAAGTTTGGTCATCACCTCTTTTGCGAAACTGGCTACTGCCTTCCAGTTTTCAGAAGATTCCAGCATTATTGATAGGATGCTCTCTGGTCTTATTGGCTTATTGATGATGTTCATCAAGTGCTCACGTTGTGTTCTAAAACGAGGGCAGCTCACCAATATATGCTCAGCATCCTCGACCAAAGTCGGACAGATGGGGCAGAGATCATTATTATCCAGGTGAAAGCGGTGGAAATAGGACCTAAAACAACCATGTCCAGTCAACAACTGAGTTAGGTGGAAATCTAATTCCCCGTGTTTCCTGTTGATCCATCTGTGTATGTCTGGGAGGATACGATAAGTCCATCGGCCTTTGCTAGAATCGGTCCATCGTTTTTGCCATATTTCTATAGAACGACGACGTTCCACATTTTTAGCACCTTGTAGGGAATCCACTGCGGCCTTACATATGTTATGCAGCCTAGCCAGTTCATCTGCAGCTAAATCGAAAGGAAGAATTCCGGCAAGCACCTCAGCTGTGTCGGTGGATACCGTCCTGTAACCACTAATAATACGTATACAGGAGCGACGACGGGTTGCAATGGCCAACTCACAATACGATTTAATTCCGCATGCATGATGCCAGATTGGTGCTGCATACATGCTGACCGAATTAACAACATAAGCTAATAGTTTCCTCTGGGGTGGACGTGGGCCACCAATGTTAGGCATGAGCCGACACAAGGCAGCTGAAACTCGTTGCGCTTTTTCGCCAGATATCTTTAGATGTTCTTTGAAGTTTAACCTGGCATCAAGCTGGACACCCAAGTATCGTAAAGATGGCGCAGAACTAATGCGGCAGCTACCAACTTTAAGAGTAATACTATCTACCTTCTTACGACTGCTGACAAGAACTACTTCTGTCTTGTGCTCCGCTAATTGTAGACCAGCCGTCTTAATCCATCTACTGATGTTGCTGATTGCCTCATTGGCATTTTCAGTAAGTTCATCAAGGGTCTTAGCCGTCACTACTAGAGCGATATCGTCGGCGTACCCTACTGTTATTGAACCAGGCGGTTGTGGAATCCTCAACACGCCATCATACATAATATTCCACAATATAGGTCCCATAACTGAGCCCTGGGGGACTCCCGCAGTAACCTTATGCGATACAGTGCCTTCATCCGTTCGGTATAATATTATCCTATTCTCAAAGTAGCTGGCCACGACATTCTGTAAATAACCAGGTACTCCGAACTCTTTAAGAGAACTCATAATAGAAGACCAGCGCGCTGAATTAAAGGCATTCTTGACATCTAGAGCGACAATGGCACAATACTGTTTAGTGCCACCTTTCCATCTCTTACCACTGATTGCATTTCTTGCGGTACACACTACCAGTTTAATGGCATCGACTGTTGATTTTGATTTCCGAAATCCAAATTGGCGTGAGGATAAGCCGTTCAATCCTTCAGTGAATGCTTCCAGTCGGCTACATATTATTTTTTCAAATATTTTACCTACCGTGTCGAGCATACACAATGGCCTGTATGATGAAGGATCATCAAGTGGCTTATTGCCCTTAGGTAACAGGACTAACCTTTGAGTTTTCCAGCAATCAGAAAAAATACCCTCAAGAAGACAAGCATTATATACTTTTAGAAATATAGCTGGATTCTTCTGAATCGCCAACTTAACTGCCGCATTAGGGATACCATCAGGGCCAGGGGCAGCATTGTCTCTAGTCTTAGCGTAAGCATTATGTAGCTCCATTTCTGTTATAGGAGGTATATCGTCCGAGTGTTGCGTGCGCTAGTACAGTCCCATGAATGTCATTGGGAAAGAGAGCGGAAACAATCTTATCAATCAATACCGTGCTAGTGGGTTGTATTGGTGCCCTACTCAATCGTGCCATGACTGTTTTGTATGGTCGTCCCCATAAGTCATTGTTGGCCTCTGCACACAGTTCAAGCCAGCATCGACGCTTGCTTGCCTTAATGGCCTTGACAAGCACTCTCTGTGCTTCTTTAAATAAACTATTAAACGTATCACGATGGGTGCGGGCTCTCTGGGCAAGTCTACGTGCGCGATGACATTGTTTGCGCAATTCTGCAATTTCATTTGTCCACCAGTAGACAGATTGACGATGTTTAAATCCGCTCTTAGTCCTAGTCATCGATGCATCACATGCTTCAGAGATATGCTTCATGAGTGCATTTGCCAGATGGCCTGGTGCACCATATTCTAAACGCTCTTCTGATATTATAGTGGCGAACACTTCACAGTCTAGCGATCTGATGTTCCATTTCCGTGTGGGCATCCACTCATTGCACTTGTTCTTTACTTTCTTCTCTGCAATCTCATACAAGATCGCCCTGTGATCACTGTGGGTGTAAAGGTCGCTTACTCTCCAATTAAGGATCCGCTGAATCAAGTCATCACTGGCGAATGTTACATCAATGACTGATTGTTTATCACCCCTAATGAAAGTGGATTCAGATCCCTTATTAACCACGTGGAGTTGAAGAGAATTAAGGCCATCAAGCAGCATACTACCTCTGTTATTTGTTGAAGCGCTTCCCCAGGCTGTGGACCACGCGTTAAAATCGCCACCGATTAATAATGGTTTCTTGTCCATGGCTTCATCAACTAATTTAGCTACAAGGATTTCAAACTGCTTGTCCGTCAAGCTTGGAGGAGCATATACACTAAAGACGTATATTTCTTGTATTTTAGCCCAGGATATCAATTCGCTCCGATGACTCGACTGCTTTAGTACCTGCCTATTTTGACCAATCCAGAGGGCAGCTCTATTGCTTGTGTCACTTATCCAGCGCTGTGGTCTGACCCTGTCACAATATGGTTCGGAGATTACAGCAATGTCTATTCTTAGCTCCTTTATTGTCTGTTTCAGCAGGTCATGAGCTGCTACGCAATGGTTGGTATTCAGTTGGAGTATTTTCATGTTTTATGTCTGTTTAAAAACTCCACGGTAATCGGGCACTTATAGCTGTATGCTGGATGGTTAATCTCCTTTTTTCCTTCACTATTTACAGAGTAAACAACAGGGCCCGTTTACACACAGCTTGGATAGATGGTCTTTTCCACCGCAGTGCCTGCAAAGTTTAGTTCTGTCAGGGCCCGAGCACACGGACGCTAAATGGCCAATCTGCCAACACCTGAAGCAGCGCTTTATTTCTGTTTTTTTTTCGAACTCTGCAGCTGACCCATCCGATTCGAACATGCCCTACACGTAGTAGCTCAGCTGCGTGGCTATATGGTACAGACACCACCGCCGTCTGAGTACCCCCATAAGCTTGCCGCAAGGAACGAGCAATTAGTAGGTTAGTCTCCTTTAGCTCGAGGTGTGTTCTCAGAGCCTCTAATACTTCATCCTTTGAAGTGACCTCATCTATATCTTTAATCTCCAATGTAATGAGATTACTCAGGACCGAAGTGGATGCGCTATGGCCAACCTTAGATTCAACAATGCGTGCCAACTCATGTGCATCTTTGGCTGTCCGTTCCAACTGAAGTACAAGGGCACCGCTTGCATTTCTACGTATCCTGTTAACCTCATTCTTGACATGAGATAACTCCGGGTCATTCTTTATTTGTCGCAGTACCTCCGCGTATGTAACTCCTTCATTGGCCTTAATCAAAATGGAGTTAGGCCTATTTCGTCCATTAAACCTGCGTGTACTAGATAATTCTTTATCTTTGCCTTTGGGCTTCTTACGCTTGATGGTCTGCCATTGATTTTCTTTGGCTTCAGACTTGCCTGTAGGTACTCCGACCGACTCTAGTGGTCTCCTTGAGCCCAATGGTGGTTCTTTCGTCCTTTTGCCACCTATGGTTTTAGGAGTGGAAACCATCGCTTCTGCTGCGCTTCGTTTGGTTTCAGAGCGTAGACTCGGCGTAGTCTGAGTCACCACTTCATGTGTACCAGGACGTTGATACTGTAATAGATCATCCTCTGCCATACTAATGCATTTATATGAGGCATTAATGGAACGAGCAAGGTCCTTAATGGTCTTGTGTACGTTATGCCTATCTTTGACAAAATCCAACAATTGGCTGATCTTCTCACCAAGTCGCTCCAGGTGATTGTTTCTGCGCGTGATGGAGATTTCTCGATCCGTTGTTTCTTGATCCATCATGACATCTCCTTTGGTACCCAGTGTACTATCTATGATTATGTTTGATTTGCCCTCCCCAGAATCCGAGGGGCTACCACCGACCATAGAGGCTTGCACTCTATCGGAATCGGTGAGGAGATTGACCGGTCTTGCCGGAGTTACTCCCTGGGGTATATCCTTGTTTATACCAAACATTAGTCATAATTGGCCTTACGTTCGGGAGGCCCTCCCTATTAGCTTTTTCTGTCCGCCCTGAGTATTTTATTTCCTCAGTGCCCTCTACAAATTGTAGCGAGCCATCCCCTATCCGCAACCTGGGGAGGCGCCAGATGGGAGAAAGCAACAAAACTCCACACTGGTGTATGTGTGTGTGTGTGTGTGTGTGTGTGTGTGTGTGTGTGTAACGTCTACACTCGTCTACTCTCATTACTGTTAGAACAGGCATGTTTCGCTAGATGAGAACTAGATGAGAATTGTCAACTTACACATATTAGACCGCTAGAGCAGAACGTTGTAATAATTATCATTTAAATAACATCATAAGTTTTGTATTATATAATTATTTTCGTAGTGTTCAATCTTTTTGCCACCACCTCAAACCCACACGTATGGAGCGGGATAGAACAATCAACCACAAAAACTGAGAGAATCATCTTAGTATACAAGTAGTACACGAAAGCATTGTTTAGATGAGTAAAATTTCGAAATTTTCAAAATTGCTTTTAAAAAATACTAATTTCTGTTTTCATTATATTCCTAAACTTGAAGCTGCTAAAAGTTCAAAGACTAATTAATTTGATGATATTAAACTGACGAAGAATCATAAAGAGTAAATCAACATAAGAAAAATGAAATGCGATAAAAAACAATAACTTACCGCTGATATAGTAATTATATTTAAAAAAAAATACATGTATTACTATTACAGATAAAATATAATAACATATAAAATTATATAGAATTACACCAGTTCGTATATATTTATTAAGATAGCATAAATATTAAATTTTTTACTTTATATAAATATAATAAAAAAATATTTCATTGTAATATAACATAATCTCTATACATATCGATTTCCGCTTAAAATTATAATTGTTTTAACTATTTAATTTTTATTAACTTGAACATTATTATAATGAATGCGTAGATTAAGTATATTTATCTTGAAAAGTGTGTTAGTATTCAGAATTAAGATTTAGATTATAATTTGTTGTATTCTAGAAAATATAAGTCTAAAATCTTTCATAAAATATTTTAGAGAAAAAAATTTATTTAATGAATTAAAATTAAATGTTATTTAATGTTTTTAGATATTTTATAACTATTAAAAAATGAATAGTCGAATAATTGTAAAGGAAAGTCACTAAAATTATGGATATTAGAACCGAAAAATTTATACAGTAAATATTTTTTATATAGTGAATAAAAGGTATTGAACAATGGAATTATATAGCAAAAGAAAATCAATTTGAATTAATTAAATTTGAAAAACTCTCGAGAAGTTTCTTATGATCAATGTTGTGACTGGAAAATGTCACCTTTTCTTATGAGAAAACTTTACATGCAAAATCCATCGGTGCCGTGACCGAAAAACCATAAGGTTTTCGAATGCTGTATTTCTGAAACTTATACTTAAAATTAGGAAAAAATTTTGGAATTTTCAAAATGAAATATTTCTATAGTAGATAGTAGATAGTAGATAGCAGATAATAAAGTAGTGAAGAGCTTCAAAAAGAAAGCTTATATATCTGAACCAAAAAGGTTACGAATCAAAAATTCTCGAGAGATTTATGTTTTCCCTTTGTAGCTTATCACCAAGTTCAGAGAATTTAACGGCAGCGCGAGAAGCGAGCCTATAAATGTTCAAACATGCCGAATGTTATTCCATTATATTACTGTCTGTCCTCTTCGGTACGTAGTAAAAAATTATCGTTCTCAATATTATATTATATTTACAAAGAGAAATACATATATTTGAAGAATTATTTTTATTTAATTCTTTTTTATTATTACATTATGTATTTAATTAAAATGCAAAGAAGACATTTATATCACATTTATTTTTTTTTAATATGCTATGAGATTCTAAAAGATAGAAAACTCCCATATTTTAATTAAATATCTGTACAATAATGACTATTATTCTTATGTCCATGAAACACATTTTACTTACCAAAACAGTAAATATTTTCAGAGCTAATAAAAAATTATTTTGTTTACACTAAAATAGACTACTATAGATGAAAATTTAAGGTTAGAAACAGTACTATTTTGTATGTGGATTATCATTCGAAATTCCATGTATGAAGTACTGCTCTTGCCATCTTTGAAGAAACAACGAGAACTTATTTAAAGTCCTAATAGTTGGTGAACTCTAATCTAACATGGTATTTACAAATTTATTTACAAATGTATTTACAACCGTAACAGTTATGGTGCAGCCAATGTAGCTTCAACGATGATTCTGAAATCTGTATTTTAAGATGCCTGTAGGTCGCACTCTAACATTACTGATGACTCATTCCCTATATTTCCCTGTATTCCACTACGGCTCCCCAAGGGACTGGGCGGAAAGCCGATTTTACGAATGAACCTGGATGCCACGAACAGAAGCATTCCTCTTCGACAAGAAATATAGAATCAGTATCCCATGCAAAGAAGAAATAAATCTGGCTTCACAGGCATCCCAAACATTAGAGATCTGTGGTTCATAGGTGGCTCTAAAAATGAAAGGGGTGCAGGTGCAGCGGTGTACCGCAGAAGTAATGGCAGGGGAACAATCGTCCAATTGGGACGATACCCCACCGTTTTTCAAACTGAGCTAAGGGCATTAATGAGAGGGACTGAAATGGCCACGGAGGCGGCCTTCACCACCCATACTTGCATCTGCTCAGACAGTAAGAGCGCATTACAAGCGCTAAATAGCTACACTACAAGAACCAAGCTGGTTAAGAAACTATTTTCTAGTCGTGAACAGGTTGGCCGAGAAGGTAAAGGTCGCGCTACTGTGGGCCCCGGGTATCAAGGGATCAAGGGAAACATGGTGGCGGATGATCTGGCCAAAATAGGAGCTAGAGCTGCCTATAATGACCCGCAGCCGGCCGTAGGACTCTGCAACACCCTCATCAAAGGGGTGATAGAGGGATGGGTAGCGTAGGAAAACAGCTGACAATGGAAGGAAAATGGAAAATGCAGGCAGACAAAAGCCTTTATTAACATTAAAAACGCTAAAGACTGAACCAAGGCTATTCTTGGTCTCAGTAGAAAAAGATCTAAGGTACTTATCGAGATCCTCACGGGTCACGGTAAACTTAATACTCACGGGTGCAGGATGGGTCTCACAAGAGACACCTTCTGTCGCTTCTGTTACAAGGAAGATGAAACCCCTGAGCATATTCTGGGTCACTGTCCAAACATATTTAGATGGAGATGGCAGTATTTAATGGCTATATTCCTGGATGTGGAGAACATCAAAGCCAACATGGTGAACAGAATACATTTGTTCTGGGAGGAATATGAGACGATTATAGCGGCTGCTTATTATAAAATAAAATATCTAATATCGTTGAAATTTGTTGGCATTTTATTATCACTATATATTTTTCATTCATGAGTGTATTTAGCACTATTAAATAGCACTATCAATTTCCTTTAGTGTTGAAAGATATGTGCTTCAATACTTCTAATAAATCTTTTATGTTTTTAAAGCGTAGAAGTTTCGCTTAATTCTACAATTACATATCTGGTACCCAGTTCATAATATAGTCAATCACTTCATTTTTTTAAAATGACACGCGGTATTCCAGTATCACTTCCTCGTGGTATTACACCAAAAGCTCTATCTTCACCACTCTCTATTTTTAAAATCTCTTTTTAACGATATTTGGCTCTCTTGCTACCCAAAATATTCTCTGCATGTTCTGAATAATTTCGTAATGTTCATAGATAAATTTGTTGAATGAAACCATCTCAGATCTCCTCTCTTTCAAATTCATTTTCAATTGTGACATTATCAATACATACGTCGATCTTCCATTCAGATCGCAGGTTTCCTTCAACAGTTCAACTTCAATCAACACTTCTGTTTGTTGATTTCACTTAGAAGCTCTCTGATATCCCATATTGATTGCGTGAATGTAGTTTTATAGATCAATTATCCAAAACTCTTTTCTCTATTCTGAATATCCATCATTTGCCTCAACAATTCATTTTTTCGCTAAACGAGTAAACACACGAGTTTCCTATCGAGTAAATAATTAGAATTTTTGTTTATCGATAGTTACCTCGCTGCGACTGTTCTGCCGTCGTCCTGTTCCTCTTGATGATCTCGCTGTAAGCGAGATTTTACCTCTACCTTTATTTGTAAAGCCGATGACTGACAAGTGAACAGTATCTTTTTTAACTGCTCACTATTATATTTTCTAGACATTTAAAAAGATTCTACTTATTTTTCTCCCAAAATGTCACTATTATCGTTACTGTTAAGTGACTGTTTACTATCGCATTTCTGGATTTGCAAGGATGACAGGAAAAAAATAAACGGATGAACACGGGTCGAATAATTATATAAATACTTGTATAAGTATTTATATAAATGATGTACTTGAAAGCATCAACATTCATGCCACTCTCTATGGCCCTCAAACAATATCCGTTTTTCTTGCATATCATCATTCTCTTATATAACCTACAAATATACATACTATTCAAGTGCCTTCAGAGCCTATATATTTGTACTCAATCGTTAATCCTTCTCGATAGTCCGTTAACGGTTTCCCTTATATACTATTACCTATTGGACACCGACCGGCTCTAGTTTCTTTCATTTCGCATTCTTCTATAATTTTGCTGCAATACGCCTAAAAATGCAAATAAATATTTATTTTATAGAAATAAATGCAGAAAATATATTCTACTTTTTTATATAACAAGTTTAATGTGAATACATATTTATTGCTCCATCTAGCATAAAATATTATCTGGTTTCAACCTATTTTTCCATTGTATATATATTTATTTGATACTGTTTTATATCACATGTAACACAAAGCGGTCACCTTACATTCGCAAGATCAGGAGTTTTGGCATTGAGAATTTGGTAGTATATTTCAATACATTTTGAAATTTTATTAAATTTTATAATTGAAATGTTAATAATAACATATACCATAATAACATTACATGAAGTTTTTTTTATTATATTAGAATGAGACTTATTTTGTAAAAAATTTTCTATAATATTACAAAGAGATTATACACATTCAATGAACTGTTTTATTATTTTCATAAACTGCTTCACTATAATATGTAAAGCATTCTAATTTAAATATTTTGAATTAAATAAAAAATACTTGTGAACAAAACTATGATAAAATGACTAATAACACTAAATATAAAAACTATATGGACATCTTTAGTTGATGTTTGTTTCCTTAAGCTCAACTACCAATGAATATGCCCATGCCACGGTCACAAATACGGCTATTGTTGGAGCTAAAAATAAGAATGAGCCCGTGTAATGATTTTATATTCACACCACTGCGAATACTTCGAAAACTATTCATAAATCCATAAAAAGTGTTTTTTTTCGTCTACTGTTCTCTTCCATGAACACGTCTTTAGTTGTAACTCGTGAGGACACTGTGACGATCACAAGATAATTTGTTCTATCGCTTTTATCGAAGGAAAACAATTGATAATTCCTTCCATTACTTCAAAAGCGAGCGAAAGACTCCGTCTAAAGTTTCATATTCATCCTCTCAAATCAAACCCAAATCCTGTATATTGAATTGACTAAACGTGTTCGCCTACGGTAATTTACTAAGATATTTCAAATTTCCTCATTGATACAGGTGTAATAATTCCAAGTGTACTTGTCTGAAGCGAGCGACAAGATACAAATGTATCGATAGGAAATTTGTTGTTAAGGAGCCTTAATTTTTTGTTTGGTTACTATGACAACTGTTAAGCATATTTAGCATATATCATGTCATTGAACAAACAATATTATATTTTTTCATCCTGTTCAAAATGTCGAATTTCTACCAGAAAGTGACGATTTGTGAAAAGCATTAATTTTTTGTTTTGATTAAAAAAAAAAGTGCTTCAGAGTCACATCAAATGCTTCTCTAGGTATATGGTGATCATGTTCTATCAGAAGTTACATAGAAAAGACGGTATCAATGACTTAGAAATAATAATTTTGATGTGAGAAATGAAGAACGTGGAAGACATTGGTTTAAAATGAAACTGAATCAAAAGCAAATGGTATAAGTATGAAATGTTGCACAGCAAACAATTTCTGATCGTTTTAAAGCTATGGAAAATATCTAACAGTGTGCAAATGGGTGCCACATGAATTAAATGAAAGGCAGATGGAAAACATCAAAAACACTTGTAAAATTTTGCTTCAAAGACGTAACAGAAAATAAATTTTGCACTAAATTATTACTGACAATAAAAAATGGATCTGCTTCAAGAAATCTGAAAGGAAAAAGTTATGGGCTAATCCGGGAAAACCTTCAACATCGATTGAAAAACCAGATCAATTCGGTAAAAAAACAACCTTATGTGTTTAGGGAGACCAAAGTGGGATAGTGTATTACAAGTTGTTAAAAGCCGATTTAAGTTCAGCAAAAATCTAAGCAACCTCCGTCATTCAAATAGCACCTTTATGCCCTTTATAATTAATGCAATCTATATTGCAAACGGATTTTATATATTTTTTCCTGAATTCGCAAATTGCTCTAGAAAATCGTACAATAGGACATTCAAACGTAGTAATATTGAACATGACTAAATAAAATTTAATGTCGCATACATTGTATTAAACGATTTTATAAAAACTTATTTTTATTAGTTAATTTAAAAAGAAAACAGGAAGGTCAAATTTCGCAAATCAAAAATGTTTCCCTTTCTCTTGGACCAATTGTAGTTAATACATTCAATTTTGATATATTCTGAATGTTGCTTTAATTCAAATAGCGCGCGCTATATTTTATTTAACAAGTTTCTCTCTGCTGTTCATTATGAAAGATTATATCTCTATGCTGTTCATCAGTAAAATTCCACTACATAAATTTAGCAATAGTGTCATGCATTCTCATATACTTTCCGTATAGATATCAAAAAAAAATTTGTCAACTACGACGGCATTTAATTTTTCTTACTTTAGTCCAATATTGAGGATTGTTCGTCAGTTCAAATTATGAAACGAATTAAATCTTAGAATTTTAACAGCTTTAGGCTTAGGAATATAATTAAAACTTGAAATAGTATTAACACTTCTTTTAAAAGTGAAGTCTTTTACTGCAGCCTACCTTAGCAATACTCTTTCGATGATGTGCAGAAACTTATATGATGCATTTTTTGCAATCATCACTCTATTAGAATACTTTTCTGTTTTGTTTTCATTTCTTTCGATAATTTTTATTTTTTTTTTAGCAAATTTTAATTATTGTATAATCATGGTAACTGTATTTTTTAGTTCTGCTCTGCACCGCTAGTAGCGTGTATACTTAACAGATGGGCTGAAAAGTTCGTAGTCTAACATAGTAAAATACTGTTTTTTTTCGTAAAATTGGAATTTAATATTCAATATAGTTACCTTCGAGGACGACACCACTATTATTTCGATCATACAATTTTCCGATATCATTTCTACAGTAGGATTTCTCGTAAACCTCAAAATAAGCTTCATTTTCGGCGATTACCTCTTTATCAGTGCTGAATTTTTTTTCCAGCGAACATTCTTTTGAGATTTACAAACAAGAAAAGTCACTGCAGGCCAGATCCCGAGTAGACGGTGGATAGGAAAGCAATCCATAGAATAATTTATGCAATGTTGCCACCATTTGCATTGATTTGTGACACGGTGCATTTTGGTGATGAAAAAACACTTTCTTCTTTTTCAAAAGGAGCCGTTTTGCCGCGATTCCTTCCTTCAAACGCTTTTGCAACACTGTTTAATTATCGCTATTGATGGTATTTCTCTTCATAAGGTAGTCGATGATTATTATGTCATACGTATCCCAAAATACTTATACCTGAGCTTGCCAGCCGACTGTGGCGTCTTTCCATATTTTCGATTCCACTTTGCACATAGCTTTCGCATATGCAAATATTCATGCACGATATGTCCAACACGTTCCTACTGTGAAATGTTGAGTTCTCAGCTATCACGATCAACTTCACTTTACAATCATTCAAAATTATTTTGTAGACTTTTTCGATATTTTCATCTGTAACAGCATTTTGCATCATCAGCGATGCTCATTTCGCCTCATTTAAATTTGGAAAACCAGTTTTCAACGGTAGATTTTGCTGGTGCAGAGTCCGAATAATGTTGATCAAACCAAACCTTGACATTAATAGTGTTTTTTCGCGAAAAAGCAATGTTTCATTAATACTCGAATGCTTTTTTAGCCATTTTTCACAATCACAAAAATTGCTTTACTCACAGTCAGAGATACGCCAGTATCTTACCTGCGGTTTCACCGAGTTTCCGACATGTAAATGCAGATACAGAGGTAGCATCACTGCGTTAGCTAACAGCATGCTATAGTGTGAGGAGTGTCTTAATAGAAAATTATCCTTTTGTATAATTAGTATAAGCATCGAGCTGTGCAATGGAATGAAGCAATGGAGAATTTGATACCAACGATAGAGAAATCGTATATCTACTACAGGTTCCCCGGAAACGCATGCTACAACTGCAGTTTTACCCATCAGTTATCATTTATTCTCATAAAATTCTTGTTCCATCTTGTTCTACAATACATGTAAGTTCATTTATAATAATTTTTAGGATTGCAACAATCTGGAATGTATGTCCGCTGAAGCAATGAAAAGTACGTTCCCTATAACAGAAACATGAGTAAAGTGCACTCGAAAACGCGTGCTTCAACTGCAGTTTTACCCCCGGTGGTGGGGGAACTTGTTTTAGCGATCAAAAAAGTTTCTTTTGGCGGCTACTTGTATAATTATATATTAATTTATAAATATAAAAGTTTATTTATTACTTAATCTTGTTTTTCTTTATTTCTATATATATATATATATATATATATATATATATATATATATATATATAAATTGGTTTAATCGTTTACAATTATAAAAAATAAAATATAAATAAGATAAATAAAATAACGTTACATAAATTAAATATAAATTTTATTTTGTTCAATTTTAAACAATGAAACCATTTCAAATTGACCGCGTTCTACTACTCTAGGATTACGCCGACCTGATGGCAATTTTCCAAAGCAATGCTTGTGTTATAACAGGGATTTCCCCCACCACCGTTTCCAAACCTCATGCATCCCAACCCAACCAAGAATGTTCGAATAAGATATAAATACAAATAAATCATACATAACCTAGTTTACTTCAATTTTAACAACATCCAACCCACCCTACAATTTTGAAAAATGTGCAAACATTACATAAAATATTTAATTTTATCTAAATAAAAACAAATTGGACATATATTATATTTTTAATTAGTATAAATAGTGGATAAAAGGTATATAAATTTAAACTTTATATAATTGTGTTGATACAGTGTTAATTAATTTAGTTCATTTAAATTTAATTGACATGAAATAATCTATGACATATAAGATTTATTTTTCAGCTTATTGAACGTCACAGATAATGCTGATAGGAATCGTAATAAAAAATGTGGATAAACAGTTACCTGGAGTATTGTGTCATTTATTTCATCAATCGCGTTCACTAAAAAATAAGGGAACTAGAATTAAAAATCGGTTTCCTCAATTGTCTTTCCAAAATAATTTTACAAATATACTCAATAGTATTCTTGAGAAACAGAGCATTTGGGATCCTTATGCAGAAGTAAAAAATTATTTAAAAGATAATGCCTGTGGTTCAAATAACGCAATTATAACATTAATGAGTATTTTTCAAATAAAAAGAAGCACAGCAAAATCTATTCTTATAAAATATCCAATATTTGCAGAATTTCCAAAAAAAAGAATAATTGATAGCTATCAACTATTAAAAAATGCTGGTATGAGTTTGCCAATAATTCATACAAATGTCAAATTATTGACACAAGATATCAATATTCTTAAAAAAAAAATTACAATTATACAGAGCATAGTATCACATCTTGACTATGGTGTATATTTTTTTTATCATAATTTAGATAGTTTAAATAAGTTTATGAAATTGATGATAAAGGTTAATAATCAATCGTTAAAAAATTTAATAAAAGTTTTTGAAGAACTGAAGGTAATTAGTTTATCTTAATAATTTTAATTTATTATATCTTTTATATAATTATTTTTTTTAATATTTGTTTCAGATTCCAAATCAAAAACAGTACGAACTTATTTCAAAATATCTTCCTTTAATAATATACGAACCAAATGAAATTATAAAAAAAATTCAATTACTGTTAGGTATGATAAATTTAATATTAATCTAAAATATTTAATAGAAGCATGTAATTTTTCCAAGTCTAAATAATTAAGTAAAATATATTATTAATAAATTTCAGATCACGGAGCGACTGTAGAAAGTGTTATAAAAGATGATTGGCCAATGAATTTCTCGTATGATAAAATGAAAGCCCGGTTGGAAAACTTTGAAACAGAATATTTACCTTCAAAGAAACCATGGATTCTTACATGCAGTGATGATATTTTACATAAGTAATTTTAAAGTTTGTCATTTCTATTAATTATTCTTTATTAATTTATTTTCATTAAGCATGATTTTAAATTAGTAACTTAGAAATAATGATTTACCACTATTGATAATATATTTTTTTTCAGCAAAATTAATATTTCAAAAAGGAATCAAGAAGAATTAGAAAAAATTGCTTGGATTGTAAATTATTTATGCAAAAATTCAGACTATAGTAAAAAAATAATAGAGCACAAAATTTTGTCTATAAAAAAAGATTTAAAAGACTTAGATCAAGTACAACGAATAATTAATATAATTCTAAAAGAAGGCTATCAATACCATGATATTATTTGGTCAATAAAAGTGTTAACTTGTTCTGAAAATACAATTATAAGTAGATTTTCATTACTGCAGGGGATTAAACACAATCAATTACTAGATATTTTGTTAATTACAGAAGAAAAATTTATTGAATATGTAAATAGTAGTAATAAGAATATATAAAATATTTTAATATTAATATACTGTTTGTTCAATTTATTATTATTTAAAAATTATTAATTTGAAATTTGGCCAAAATAGCTGAATGTATATCCTATAACCATATTAAATTTTTTTTATTTTATTTAATCTAAAAGACTACTTGTACTTTGTATGTACCTTGTTTAATTATTACACAAATATGGTGATTTTTATTCTAACCTTTCCAGAAATAGTGCAAATCTAATAAATACAAACGAACCATATATATTAAAGCAAAGAGCTTTATCGTGTTTCATATAATATATCCATTAAATGAAAGCATCAAATCATTCTTTTAAATTGATTATTGAAAACTTGAAAATAAGAAACAGATTTTAGTAATTTAGTAAAACTAATAATAGTCATTATTGTATAATAGTAATTTTTTCTAATATCAGTGTCGTCCGTTCGGTGCTGATTTTCTCATAAACAGCATAATTTTAGACCGAACCGTTGCCAATATTTAGAATAATTTGTGCTAATTTGTAAACTATCAACACTGATTATTCATGGATTAACCCTGATTTTGAAGAGAATCATCACTGATGTTCAGAATCTTTGCTGATTATACGATGATCAACACTATAATGTTTTATCCATCAACCCTAAATTTCGGTAAAATCATCGCTAATTGGACAATTAGCACTGATCTTTTATCGACCGGCGCTGATATTTCTTCATTTTATAAAGGTTTTTAATAAGTATAATTTATTTCAATAACGATTTTTTAAAATCATTTTCAATATTATAGTTTACTGGCATATATACGAAAGTGCATAATAATAATAACCTTATTATGTATTCTTTATTTTAATCATAACAATAAGAAAAATCTGCAAGGCAGATGATAATAAATCCTCTTTAAATTTTAGTCACTATAAAGTGATGAATACGATGAGATATTGAAGTAAAAATAAATTTAATATATATAGTAAAAATCTATGTTTATCACAACTGAATAATTCATATATCTATTTGATACAAATTAATATTGATTCATTCTTCAAACAACATGAAATGAATTCCTTAATAAGTTTAATTTGGAATGTTCAATTACCGATTGTCATCGCTAAAATGTATTATAAAAAGACTATTTAATGAAGATAAAAGTAACGAATAAAATATAAGATTTATTTATTTTAATATATTGATTTCAGTTTGGTAATTTGACGTGTAATTTTTAAATTGTTATAGATAAATTGAAAAATATATCAGCATTACAGTGGTTGCTACCATACATTTTTAAAACATTGATAAATTGAAAATACAATGCCCAAATAAAATTATGTATCAAATTTCTGCAAATTCTTGTCCACTATTTTATTATTTTACTTTGACATAGGCTTCTATGTGGGAATTCATGAAATTTTATTGTTTTTTCATTTAACTTAATAAAAATTATATAACAAAAATTTATTTACAATTCGCTCAATAGTAGATACATATATAAAAGTACATATAAATGACTGTATAAGAAATATCAATTAAAAATTTAATAACAAATAGAGAATATAAAAACCGGGATTATTTTGTACTTTGATATTACAGAAACTTAATTTTTTTCTTACTTTCTTCAAATATATTATTAAAATGTAAAGGAACTTACAAATTGACGAAAATAAATTAAATTACAGTATATAATTAAATAATTTATTAAATCAGATTTGATGTAATACAGATATTTATAAATCAGCCATTATTGTATAACTATTTTTTAAAAATATATTGTCTCACTTTTCACAAATTGGAAATACTGTGAAAAGTATATAATAATTTTTGGAATATAGATATTTTTTGGACATCTCTAAAGTTAGCCATATACAAAGTAATGTGTTAGAAATCCAAAAACATCTAAGTTAATCTAAGTCATATCTCAATATCATTTCAAATATTTATGATAGCAAAATCTTCGAAAAGTAGTTTTAAAATGAAAAGGTATTCATAAAGAAATAATTCTTATAAGTAAACTTACAGACAGAATTACAATGTATAATAGTTATTAAAATGAATTGAGCGATTTAAAACAGTCGATTTATGTTGGATATTTTTCAATATAAATATTCATACTAGCATCACCAGTTGAATTATCCTACTTCAAAGTTTATACTTTTATGAGATTCTCAGCATATATGAAAATTAATATCAGTCAATATTTCATATTATTGTGTAGTGTTTATCTAAATGATGGAACATTAATCTTAATATATTGTACAAGATTGTTCTAAAATTCAACTAGTATCGTTCTTTTGCAAATCAGTTTTAGTCAATTACTATACTGGTTTAAAAAGGAGCAGATGATATAGAAATTTGTAGGTTCCTGTGTAAAGAAAAGGAAGCATTTGGTTCAGACTATAAGTAATAATTTATTCATTATTAATACGAATTCATGTGCTAATTTTTGAAAATGCAAAACAAAAATATATTTAATATATTTTTTAATTGTAATACAATGTAAAACTAATTTATCGTTTTGGCTTTTTCAAAAAAAAAAACAAATGAACTATTAATGTTTAACATATATTATAAAATTTAACAAGTAAAAATATTTATACCATGACAAAGATTTTGAGCTTTTAAGAAAACAGTTCATAATAAAGATGTTGATTATCAGCACCAAAGAAGTTAATTATCAACAAAGAACCATCAAATTCTTCACTTACAATTCTAAAAATTATAAACGCGTTTATAATATTGTAATTTTTTTATTGAAATTCTATGGAAATAAAATTACAATGAAACTGTAATCTCAAAAATGACAGTTTCATTTTACAGACTTAAACTTATTAATTTTTGATCTCATTATTATTTTTTATTAAATAAAATTACAATTTATACTAAAAATTATTTTATCATTATTCAACAATTTACTTAAAATTTCAAAATAGTCTAAGTTTATTGCTGAAATGAGTTATAGAAATTACTTTTTTGCTCATGAAAGAGATTTTTATTATAAATGAATCAAGTTACTTGAATATTTCATTTGTAATAGCTTGACATTACTTAGCAATTAAAAAATATACTTTAATAATAAGATACATAAGGCACATGCAGTTGACTGTATTTAAAGTTTTTAACATAAAACGAAGTATTAAGTAACCTTGTTGATAAAACAAAACTCTCTTTTTCAGTTCTTCAATCTGCATATAGATTATAAGCTTTATCTTTCGAAATTAACTATTTCAAATCTATATTTTATATATCAGACAAGAAATGTTAAATTGACTAATTACTCAATTATTAATTTTATTTGTAATTAGTTTGAAATAATTTTCTTCAAAAGGATTCAAATAATCTACTGATAGATGAAGCAAAGAAAACATTTTGTCACCTTAAACATGCATAAACTTTAACTTAATAATTCATAATTAGTGAAAAGATCAGAATGATTTTTTACGACTTTTTATATAATGTTATTTCTTGTATTATCTTGTATTATCTAAAGTGGTAACGTGCCCGTGAAATATACAATAAAAATCTACTTTAACACTATCATAAAAATTCTAGTTTTAACACTGTTATAAATTTTAATATTTGTATCTTTTTACAGTCATTAAAATCAAGCAATTGCAACATCAGCATCATGTTAATAATATTTTTATGTTGCCAGTTATTGTGTTTAGTTATAAATAAGTAATAATATATAAAATATCAAAAATATATTAACGTTTCATATTTGTTGTTTATGAAAAATTACATAATTAATCTTAAATATATCATGTCATTTCTTAATTTTCATAAAATAAAATCAGTAATAAAAATGTAGCTGTTTACTATACTAGAAATAAACACTCAAATACATCTTTAAAGCAGTGTTGTAATTTGTCTAACATAACTTTTAAAGGAACTAAAAAAAGTAACTTATATATCAATTTTACTAATAATATTTTAATACTTTTCGCCCTGACTCTTGAATTAAATTATTATTAGTCTTTTTCTTCTGTAGAATAAGCCACTAATAAAACAAAAAACTTTGAAGCTTATAATAGTCCGTTTCAATTGGTAAAATAGAGTAAAATAAAGCAAATAATTTGTAATTTAATGTACTCAGTTTTGATTTACGTTTTATAAGATAAACATTTTATATGTAAAAAAATACATATGCTTTGTGTATAAGAATATGATATACCACTGATAATTCTCATAGAAATATACATATCATTAAATATAACGCTTTCCAAAATATTAATATTCTTTTATGAATGATACATGTAATAGTAATAAAATTAAATATATATCATTAAAAAAGGACTTTTATAAAGCTAATTCTATTGAGTAATCATAATTTGTACTACTTATTCTTAACCTAGAACAATAGAACATTTTATCTTAGACAAAAAAAATTAATTCCTTTAAAGCATCATAGAAGCACAAAACTAACATTTCAGATAAACATCTAATCTTATTAATTAACTTCTTATCTCTGCTTATATTATAGTATCTCGATTTTAAGTTTGTTCATTATATAAAAATATTTTAATTTATTATAAAATATCTGATAGTTTTTAAAATCTTGCATTTATACCATCTTTGAAATAATCAAGGAATGATTTAATATTACAGTAAAATGATTTATCTCTGTTAACTTAATCACATTCGTCCATATCATTTTTGGCATAATCTTCATTTGGTAATGGAATTGGCTGGTCATTTATGTAAGTTAAACCAGCATTATGGCACATATGTAGTAAGCTATGTAAATGATTCTTATTTTCCGTACCATGCTCATGTTTCTTAAGAACATCCTTTAAAGAAGGACTGATTAAGTCTCTATAACCAATCAATTTAGAATGTATAGATAAAGAATCAGTCCAAATAGAATGGCCAATATGTAAAAGAACCTAAAATTTAAAAAAATAAAATTAGATAAAAATTATATTTAAAATACTTTGGTATAAACAGTTTTCTTTTCCAATGTCTGTTGAAAAGATAAGTTTACCTTTGCAACTGCATAAGAATTAGGGCTGGTGCTATTGTCTTTAAACCACTTATGAGTATGATTCTTAGCTAAGTCAGTCCATTTATTTTCGCCATCAAAAGGTGAAATACCAGTTAAAAATATATCTACTATAGCAAATTGATACTGCAAGAGTTCTTCTGGGAGTTCATATAATTCATAAACCTTAAAATATAAATAAATCAGTGTTAAATTATACACACACACATAGAATTATATATAAATTATTTTATAAATTTTTAGTTATTATAAAATTTTTCAATTTGATTAAAAATACTTTAATTGTTTAAAATATATTATAGTAAGTAAATATCATGTTGAAATTGCTATTTACTATATAATGAACTCATAATATTTGTTCAACAATCTGCGAGTGTCTATTACAGGATTTTTCAATTAGTTTAAAAATACTGTATACTAAATGAGATACCGATGTTTCGTTATAGAATTGTCTAATCTGACAAATGTATTACTTTGAAAGTTTGCAAATAAAAAAGAAATAAAAAAATTTATAAACTTACAGACACTCGTAAAAAAATTTGACCATCATCTATACATCGTACTTTAACACTCTTAGGTTTATTAGTTTTAATGTCTTTATCTATAATATTTATTATTTGTACTCTTGAGAATTTATTATCAGCACTTCTTAAACTACAAAATTTGCTAACCACAACATCTTTCAATGTTCTCCTATAAAATAATATAAATTTTAGAAAATTAATCATATAAAATTTACAAATCAAATTGCGTTAACAAACCTATTCTTTGATGCAGAATAATATTGTTTCATCTTCATTTCCAACTTTATTATTTCGTATGGAAATTGAAAAGTTTCCTTCTCACCTGTTTTATTTCTTCTTGTACATTCCATTACTCGAGCAGCAAAATGTGAAGCATTATGTATGAATATCACATGCAATTTAAGCTCATCCCCTCTGCAAGTAAAGAAAAATTAATGTTTAACTTATTACAATTTATTATTTACAAAAAACTATTTATAAACAATATTTAAATATACATATCTAATACGTACATAATAATAGATGTACTTGGAGTATCTACCTCTGCTATTATGCGATGTCTGTATGGACAAGAATTTATTTCACAAGTTCCAAATGCTTTAATATCATCACAAATAGGATAATTTTTTTTCTTTATATTACTTGATAATTCTAAACCCTGTTAAAAATTTTATATAAAAATTTTTCAAGATAATTTTAAAAATTCAAGTTTTTTTGAAAAAAAAAAGATCTGTATATTATTCACAATGCTAACTATGAAAAAGATTGTACAAAAAAGGAACAGATGCAATGTTTTATATAAAATATTACTTCTATATTTTTATATGTTAAAATACAAATCTCCACTTTAAAAATTGTAAAAAAATTCATTTCACTTAGGCAAATGCTTTAAAAATAATAGCAAATTAAAATATAAAAAAATATATGACTACTTTCAAACTTATGCTAATTCATATCTACTTACATCAGCTATTTTATTCCAATCAGCAGGCAATTCTACATTTAATCTATTCAAAATACTTAATACTCCTTTGAAATGTGCATTTTCTTTAGTTTCATCAAAGATAATCAGCACCCTACATTTATGTTTCACATCCTAGATAATAAAAATTGTTCGTATAAAGATACTGCAATAATTATTCAAAAAAATTTTAACATACCAATATCCAATTGTCCATCAAAACAGAGAACCTTCTATTAAATTGAGTTTTAGAAGTTTCTGTAATAGAATAATGAATTAAAAATTCTATATCCGAAATTTCTAGCTCTGACAAAATTTCATCGGTACAAATAATAACTGGATACATTCCAGATAAATATTTAGCCCAGTCGTCTCTTATTTCTAAAAAAAAAAGATATTTACAATATGTATAAAATCAAATAATAGAAAAATATAATGTATTTTACCATGAATTGTAGTTATTGGCATATCTTCATGTGCTATTAATGTCTTAATATCATAAGTTTGAAGATAATTGTTTAATTCTACAGCTTCGTCTGTATTTAAGCAAAATATCATTGTCCTAATTTTTTCATAATCTCCAAGACATTCTAAAATGTTATTATAAGAAATATCATTAACAAATAAATTTTTCGTATAAAGAATAACAAAATTGACTATTGAAACTAATTGAAGTTTTTTATACAAACGTACGTTTAACTTCATAATTCTTTTTACTTGTGTGACGAATTAACATTCTTGCTTGAACTCTAGAAAATGCTGCTGCTTCTGTGAATGAACCAATACAAATATATGGATCCTTTACAAACATTTTTACAAATGAATCAATTTTATCAGTCCAAGTATCTGAAACTGCAATAATTTGCACTGATCCGCCTTGAATAGTATTCTTATTATCGCTATTAATAATTTTATATTTTTTAATCAAAGACATAAACTAAAAAACAAGTATAAGTTAATTTTAAATTAATATTTTATAATTAATACAAAATATATTTGGACTTACTTCGGTTAAATATTTGTTTAATAAAATATCAGCTTGATCTATGACAAGGAATGATAATTCTGATAAATTTAATTTGCGTGAATACTTTTCAAGTAATCTTAACAGATAAGGTGGTGTGGAAACAAGAATATGAAATTTATTACAGATATTGGTCTGAAAATCGAAATCTATGTATTCATTTTATATGTTATAAATATTTAAATACACTAATTTATAAAGATTATAAATAATCATACCAGTAATTGTTTATCGGTTAAACCATTGAATGCTGCTTGGGATTTAATATTGGAATGATAATATAAAATTTGATTAAAACTTGTAGTAATATCAATACATTTATTTATAGATGCACATAAAATCAATGCTATAGGCTTAGTTATAAAAGAAATTTTTTGTGCTTCTAATATAGTCTGTGGTAAATTTTAATATATTTAATACGTAATTATTTACATCAAAAACTTTAATTCAAGTTCATAATATATCTTACCTCTTCATTAGCAGCAATCCAATTAGCAACAGGAACTACATAGCCTATTGTTTTTCCTGAAGCCGTAGGGCTAATATTTATTACATTAAGACATTGTTTAATTGCAGGCCACATATAAGTTTGAATATGCTTTAATGCATATACACCTTGATACTTGAGAGCCTATTAAGTAAATTATTTTTATTAAAATATTCTTGAATTAAGAAATATTTTTATCATTCTTACATTCTTTATATAATAATATACTATGCTAATATAATGACAGTCAGATTATTCTTGTTTATAATCATCCTTGTAGAATTTGCAATGTAAATGACTACTAAAAAAATTAAATTAAATCTTCAAACACTAAACTGATTAGACCTTAAAGATAAACCAAAGTAATTCAAAACATCGATCATTAAAGGTAAATTTTGATTTATGGTGGTGGGGTCAGTCAAGTGGTGCTTTACTGATATAGAATATTGATTATTTTATTTTCATTTTTCATTTTTAATTCAATTTAATTTTGTTGGTAATAAGTATTTTTAGTTAGTTTCGATTTCAGATTCTATGGAGGGAGAATTATAAATGAGAAAAGTCTGATTGTCATTATATTGGAAGAGTATATTATTGTATAATGACTGTAAGACCAATAAAAATATTTATTAATTTAGTTTACAAAGTCGACATAAGCATAATTTATAATAAAATAAAATATTGTTTATTAACTAATGTGTATTAACTAAACAATCAATAAATACTTCTGTAATATAAGAATTATAAAGTAATATTAAAATATAATTTAATAAATAACCTTATGTATCAAAGTAGTAAATCTGGAATCTGCAATATGTTCTAGAGGATAGCATTTAAATTTACTTTGAATTAAAACCTTTGCATTTGTTTGTTTTCTTTTGGAACTTATATTATGTCTTTTATGACTTGGCAAAATATCTGAATTTGTTAATGTAGCTGAAGGTTTATCTAGTGGGACAGTTTTTCTGAAAAGTAAATCAATGTATTTATAAATATTGTTTATATTTTCAAATAAATATTGAATAATAATTACCCTAATTTATATGGTACTGAAATTTCATCAATAATATTGTTTGTTTTGATTGCTTGTAATAACTCTGAAAAAAATATTTTATAAAATATATTACATTATGCTAAATAATAAAAAGAAATATTTTACCATCATATAAAGGCACTGCTAATAGACTATGAATTAAAACTTTACTTAAACAAATATTTTTATTTTCAATTACTAAAAATATATCTCCATAAATTTTCGTTGTTTTTCTGTCATAAACTAAAACTTGAAAATAAATTTCCTTTGATGCTTGAAGTAACTCTTTTATAAGATCTATTGTTTTTTTGGGCCAATTTTTTACAAGTCTATGATACAAAATAAATGAAACAACTTGTATAAAGTTTCATTATTTAAAATTATTTTGCATTAAAAAAATTGGAGTAACTTTGAATAATTTACCGAAAGGTAGGATCCACAGGTAAAATGTTATATAATCCAATTGTGAACGTTAAAGCTGGTATACAAATAGAACTGGATGAATATTTCACCAATGATTCAGTTGGAACATTTACAGTAATACCATAATCTATGAGAAATACATCAGTGGAGCTTGATGCTGTATCATTAACAATACCTCTACAAATCCAATCTGGAAGATCTACTTTTTCACTCTCTATACGATTATTAGAAATTATTACAGCCTAAAAATATTTTGTGATTATTTAAAAGATACTTATATATATATATATATCTAAAATTAACATTATGGAAATGATGAAATTAAATTTTTCTATTATATTTACATCTCCAACTTTGTAAATGCATGAATTTGTTGATTCCTTTTTTAATTGTTGATTAACCACTTTGTTTAATATTCTACATAAATTATTTTTTCTATTTCGATCATCTGGTATTTGATAGATTCGAATAAAGTATGGATTAATAATATTTGTAACCTTTATCTGAACTGCATCTTGAGGAATCACAACACCAATGCCTATTATAAGAAATTCAATAGAAATTGCCATAATTAAAAAGTTGTTGAACATGTAATTCAATAAAGACAATTATTTTAAATAAATTAAAAATTTTTAAATGATTACATTCATTCTTTTCTGTCTCAGCCATTGTGTCAAATTACTTAGAATAATAGATGGTCATTTGTACCCACGCTGCGAGTGTCCTTTGAAAGTACCTGATAATGTATTCAAATTACAATTAATTATTTTATAAGTTATTCTATTTGTATTAAATATTCAATGATAATTTTTAATTTTCATACAGAAAATTCCAAAAATAAATCATAAGTATAAAAACAATCAAAACTTTTCGCGCCTGGAAGACTGGATCGGACTATTCGTGTATAAAATTGAGCCAGATTTGAGATTGAGGCAGATTGAGGCCTTGCTCAGGATGAGAGGTTGGTTGGTTGGTTCCAGTGGTTCCAGCCAGTCTAGTTTCATTTGCAGGAAGGGTGACGGGAACCATACAGTCATCACTGTCACCAACTGTCGCCTGCTGTCACCAGGTATAAGCTAGTATCTGCTAGTATAAACAAAGGCAGACAAAGGATAGAACCTGATCGGTAGTAGCACTAGCGCAACTAGCACTAGCACCTACAGCAAAGCCTGCAGCCTGCTTATATATAGTATACCAGTAGCAGAACGTGTGCTGCGTGCTTATTGTGCAAATGATAGCACTCGTGATTTCGTGAATTCTAATATAACATAATCACTGCAAAACGAGAGACGAGTGCTGAGAACAAAATTTGGCAGAATGCTAGAACGCATGCAATACTTATAATATACTAATAATTTCTTGAACTATATAAATTATTTATTAAATTCTATAAATTATCCAAATATAGATTTCTTATAATTTATTGCAAAGCAATACTATTTGGAATAATATACTTTGTATTTAATTAATCTAAGATACCTCTTTCTTTACATACTAGACAAAAAATTATTGTTGTGAGCCAATATTCAAAGCAATATAAAAATATAAATATACAGAATACAATGAAAGTATACGTATATTATATTTAAAGGAAAAACAATAAAAATAAGATTATAAGGAGCTTAAACGAAGACAGTAGAATTATTCTAGATTCCCTGATCGCACGGTTATTTAACTGCAATTGGGTTTTATATGCTTATTATACGTTCATAATTTAAATATCCTTGGTCGGGGACGGATTTATTGAATCACATGCAGGTGCAGTATAGTGTTTTTTGAGAGTAATTCTTAAAATCCCGATACGCGTTATTCACACGGCGGGCTTATTCGAAACCCCCTGTCGAACTTGAAACGCACATATCGGCACAAATTAATCGAACAAAACAAAATATGAAACTTTAACAAACAAAAATCAGTGGATGTATATAAACCCTATATAACAAGGTGGAATTTTTAAAATCGGTTTCTTTCTATTATAATTTATTATAAATTTACAGTAGTCAATTTTTCAAACAAAAGTATATGTATAATAAATATATTAATCTTTCCCATCTTACAATTCAGTATTGAGCTTGCCAGATATATGCTTAAACATTTATAAAATTTAAATTTGTGCCCCTGAAAAAGAATGCCCTTTTGTGTTCTAAATGTTGGTGGTTATGATTATATACAATAATATTATAATAAAAAATTATAACAGCAAAACAATTAATTGCTTATTTTATTTAATATATAGAAATTATTTTATCAGAAACAATGATAACTCAAGTATAGAAATGGAGGCTATTCTTTAAGAAAAAATTTATCAGAAAAAATATAGCTTGTTTTTTTATAGTAAATGGTTTTCAAATATTCATTAAAAATTTTCAAACTTGTATTCGATTATCTTGTCGTTTTTACCTAATAATACCAGATAATATCAAAAATAAAATCTTTTCTTTAAAAGTTTATCTGATTGAAAATATCTTTTATTGATACAAATATACATATTATATATGCATATTATATATATATATATATATATATATATATATATATATATATATATATATATATATATATATTAAGAAGCTATGATATCTTGATTCTATGACCCGATGGCGCCTCTTGCCTGTTGCTCCGAAATTATATGCATCATTAAAATGGAATTTTTATTTACTCTATAATATAACTTTATATATATATATATATATATATGGGTACGGCCAGTGCGGATGGATCCGTGTGTGTTTATGCGTGCCCGTGCATACCTTTACTTTGATTACTGTTTTTACTGCGCCAAAAGGGGTCGCACCGTATGTTTTCTTTAATAAAACCTTTTAGACTTAGCACCGATAATAATCGACTTTTTATTCACTCTGTCTATCAACCAACTCCTCCGCCAATCAATTATGGATATAGATTAATATTAAAGTTGATAAATATCAAATAAGAAACTTTAATTCTCTTAACGTTAAAATTGCTTTCACAATAATTTTTTAGTAATGAATAAATCAAAACTTCAAAAAATTACTGCAAAGTATTATGAGATTACTTTTTTACTTTAAATTATTTAAAACATACAGGATACAATTCAGTTGGTCTTGATACAGAAAGAGATTAAGGGGTCTACCAGGCTCTACATAGAGTTAATGACATATTACATAAATACTATAGAAATAGGTTGTGCAGATACATACAAAGTACACATACATACAAAAAGAAGTTCACAATTCTTGTTACTTGTTCCAGAGATAATATAGGGACTATAAGCTAATTTGATTTTAATTGTTTAAGATTAAAGAATATCAGTCCTCGTATTAGACTCTTTTTCAAGGAGTATGGTCACTCTTTCGAGAAGTGACTTTTAACATAAATTCGAGTGATTTTTTTATACTATTTGGAAGCATTGAAAAGAATGAAAAATGTCTCGTTTCGAGCGAGAATTCATTCGAACAATTTTAGTCTTAACTAGTTTTATACCAACATGAACTTTCAGTTTCTTACCGCTATTCAGTAGTCATAAATTATTATTTAACTACTTTGAAAAGTTAAGCAGTTTTTTTATTTATGTAATTATCATAAATCAGAATAAATCATTAAAATTCGAATAATACAACTTTGACCATGACTGGTTCACTCTCTTTAAATTATCTTTGCGAAATGGTCAATAATTTAAATATATTTTTTCTTAATAATCTACGTTCATTTGATATTTTTTTTTGCTTTTTAATAAACAATAGATTAAAACTTAAAATAGCTAAAAAGTTTATAAAATACTTTGCTAGCGTTTGTAACGTCATAATGCACTTGAGCAGCATTTTCTACAGGCAACTCTATGTTATAAATTAATTTTAGAATGAGGCAAGTTGTGAATATTTTGCAAAATAAAAAAACTTTCGAAACAATCAGTTATATACGATTGAATCCTTTTTTCAAACAGTGTTTACTAAGGTCTGTTTTTCAATGTCGATTTTTCTTAAATCTATTTTTCCAATCAGGAGTGCACATTTTACCTATTGACGACTTTTCTCTATTTCCAATATCTAAAACTCATTGTGGAACGATATGGAACAAAAATATTTAGAAATATCACACAATTGATGATAAAAATCGTGTCAAAAGATATAGTCAACATTTCAGAATTATACTTATTTTTCTTCTTTTTTTTTTTTTAGTTTTTATTATCAAATTCGATACACGATTGTTAGAAGAATAAATAAAACAAAAAAAAACTTCATATTAATTATCATTAATTGACTTTCATAAATATAGCAATCAACGCGTTCTTTAATTTTTTGATATACATTTTGACGATTAAGACTGGAAAAATGGCTCAACCGATTGGATTGAAATAATTGACAAAGATCATTGACAAAGATTAAAAAATGTTTTCTTAAAAAGTATAAGAAGTTTTATCTTATAGGTATTTTATTGAACTTTTTCGAACTGCATTGTAGTGATTTTACGATTATTAGTAGCTAAGATATGAACGATATAAAGTTAAACGGCATCTGATTCCATTCAAAGTTAAACATTTCATAAAAAAATTAACGTAAGAAAATAAAAAAATGAAATGAAAGCTACAAACGAATAAGATAACTGACATATTATACGTTTAGTATCTTAATAAAATTAATTTGTTCTTATACTTAATCTTTGTTTTTGGAATAATAATTGTAGCAGATATAATTTTTTAACTAAATTATCTGAGACCCATAGAAACTTCATGCTTCAAAAATATTTATTAAATACTCGTATTCCGTTGCTATTCATTTTCAAGAAGTTACAACATTTAAAAAGACACTAACAAATACACTTTAATTCTTATTTTCCTCTCTAAATTTTTTCACCGAGTGCAATAGTGCAAAATAACTTTTCATATGATTTAAAATAAATATAGCTGATTAATGAGATGCCTTATAGGCGAATGAAATATAGAAATGTATATTACATAAATACAAATGATAAAAAAAAACGCGAATAAATTCACTGTGATGAAAAGATAGAAAGTAACTATGCAATTGGTTTGTTAAGTATCAATTTACTATTCTAGTAAACGAATAATTTAGTTTATATTATGAAATATTCGCTTAATAAGAGTTTGCTGTATCTTCATCAAAAAGATCAGAAAGGTCAAATGAAACTTTGTAAAAATTGGAAATTAATTGTAAATATGTTTTAATGAAAACAATATGGATAATGGTTTCTTAATTTATTTACGTAATTATTTATAATATAGAAATCGTTTTTTAATGAAATTTTTCATAAATTTAAAAAAAATGTCTTCTGCAATATGGTTTTAAAGATAAGTTTTTACTAGAGTAAGAAGAAATTTCTCTAATATTTTTTTGGAGCATTTTATCGACTTTACTACCTTGTATTTGCCACTTTGTATAGTGAAAAACGCTGCAATTGTAAAATTAATATGGCTTATGATTTCTTATTGATCGCCCTGAAAGTATAGAGTACTCCTTTGAAGGCATTATAAAAAGCAATGAAATCAATAGTCTTCAACTATATTGGCACTTCATTAATGTTTTGGATTTTAAGAACCTATTTCTGTGAATTTTTAAGTATAAAACAGAAGCCTGATATTAGGTGTGCGTGCTCCGTTTTGAAGCGCGCGCGTTCGCGACTCCACGACCGCGTATTATTTGTAATTTTATTTTATATTCGAGCCGCGCAGACTCGAGTTCTGCTCCCACCTCGCCCCCCTCTCTACGTCAACATCATACCATATACAACAGTATACATACATCAGTTTGGATTTGGATATAACGCTGTCTCTACTAATTTTGCTGATGCGCCTCACTAATATATAGCGATGGTGCATGTTTTGCATGATAAAACCGGCGCGATACCGTGCGCGTCTATGTGGTGGTAATAAAGAATAGAAATCTCGCTACTACTTGATAATATCAGAACGTGACGGCAGTTCTGCAGCTGTGCGACTGTGCGGTGGCATCGCTCGTGCACAGTGCCTTATATATATATATATATATACACACACACCATGGCCTCGTCGGTTTTTCGCACAGCACAATATGGTGAGTAAATATATATGCGTAAAGAATCATTATATTCGGCAATCTGGCTAAACAAACGTCGTTCGTAAACTGGATCACCTTGACAAGTGCGTGGATATACAACTAGATTAGCGCGAGGGGAAGGAAGGCACTGTTTATATGCTTCGAAATTCATTGGGTTGACTACTCAGCTGAGTGTATTACATATATATATACACGTATACACATATACATAGGTACTTGCTTATTTTAATTTGGATCTGATGATTGATGTTTGCAGCCACTTTTTGAAAACTTCAATGCGAAAAATTGACAATTTCACGGAGAAAATTTAAGGCTTCGAAATCGGTATAAATAAAATATTGATATAACCTTTGTTATAGCATTGAACAATTAAATATAGTTCACGCGATAATTTTAGTTTCATAAATTGCGATAGCTGATAAGGGCATCAAGCTTATACATTGTAAGACTATTTCATAAGAGATTTTTGTAGACATCGATGTCTAGATATATAACGAATCATATAGTCATCTTTTATTACATAATTAATCTCTTATAAAAGGAGATAATTTCATATTTTTGGTTAAATTATGAAGAAATTTCATTTAATAAAATTTAAGTAAAATAAATATATAGAATATCGAGGTTGCCTGTATATATGTATAATCTCGCTGTTACTTCACTCAAAAAATTTCTGCTTATTCAACGAAAAATATGAGTTATGGACTTTAACCCGAAGAAATAAGAAACATGCGTGTATATAATTATGCATTCGTATTCATGTGTGCGAAATGCATGTGAGTATGCATGTGCGTGCCCTCGAACACGAGAGAATTAGGAATTAGAGCGGGGACTCTGTAAACGAAGTTGTGTACAAATTCTATACAGTTTATATCAATCAAAATATATAAAGAAATAAATTATCGATACCTCCAAAGAAATGCATATATTATACATTCTTTTAAGTATACCATATTGAACACAATACCCGCATTATTTTTAGCGCATCTGCTCATTTGTAATTTTCAGTGAATAGATTAAAACACCTGTCGCAGAGGGCCTACTCCGAAAGTGCCTTTCCAAAACTCACGACTCATTACACAGTGGTGCCACGGGAGAAAGATTCGAGATGGAAAGGTAGGTATCGCTTTTCTTATGTATCATTATTTTTATAATAATTTATATATATATATATGTATATATATATATATTTTATTATTATTTATATATATATATATTATATATATATATATATATATATTACAACTTATTTTCTATAATTAAACTAATTTAAATCGAAGTCATAAAACGTTCAAAACTATATATTGAAATAAAAAATATTTTTTGCAAATGTATATACGTTGCAAAATTTTGGAGTAAAATATTGTTCGATTATATTATTTTTGTATACAAATAATACTTATCGAATTTGTTGAAAGTCATATAAAATAATATATTTTTTGATGCTTAATATATGTTGTTTCATCCAATTCATTTAACGATCATTGGATAACATTCAACGATAAATATATATTCATATGTTTACGTGTTTTATTTATCGCTTTTGTATTATAGTATGAGGAAGTAGATTGTTGAGAATGTTATAAAAGTGTTATAATAAATTAAAATTTTTAAATTGCAAAAAAAACTGACCTTAACATTATTTCTGCGTCATGTCAAATAAGATACTTTTGAAATATTGAAAGGAAAAATAGAATTAGGTATTATTTGAAAAAGATATTTGGCCGACAATGATATACAATTACTTATTTATTATATAAAATAGGGAAGCGGCATTTTTTCTCATAATCTTAAAAGATATTCTATAATGAAAAAATAATAATTTCCTTATAATTTTTTATTTAGCGTATATTATATATTATAATATATTAGAAAAATCAATTGTAATAATTAATAATTAATAAAATAATCCACATAACGTTTTATTGTTACGTCATTTCATAATATTTTAATATTTTCTATTAAGAAATAGTTGTATCAAATAATTTTTATCAAAGTCGATGAAACTTCCTTATTGATAATAATATAAATGATTACTTATCATCTTTAAAAGTTGTATGGAAAAAAAATAAAATCTTAAACAATGGATTATATACGTTTATATATCGGTTGCAGAAGTGAACATGGAGAGGTACGTGGACGAGACGGACATCCTCGTCGTCGGTGGCGGGCCGGCCGGCATGTCGGCGGCGATACAGGCGCGCAAGCTCGCCGAGAAGCACGGCAAGGAGCTGCGCGTCACCCTGGTCGAGAAGGCCTCGACCATAGGCGGCCACATACTGAGCGGCGCCTGCATCGACCCGGTCGCCCTCGAGGAGCTGTTCCCGAACTGGCAGGAGCTGGGCGCGCCGCTCAACACGCCCGTCACCAAGGACAAGTTCGCCCTGCTCACCGAGACCGGGCGCATTCCCATTCCCATACTGAAGGGGATGCCGATGTACAATCACGGGAACTACGTCGTTAGGTGCGGGGTACAAATTTGTATAATTTGTACATACTTTTGCTCCGTTTACCCTTTGTAATGTCAAAACGAACGACATGCAGATATTGCCGCGTATGTCACATGTACACTGAGAGTAATATGTTATATTGAAATTTAATATTTTTCTTTGGAATTTCGGGACAGACTGCATTTATTAAAAAAAATCAAATTATTGCTTAACAAAAAATACTATTTTATATCGTGAAATTTAGCATTTATTATAATTTTTGCTGTAGAAAAGTGGTATTTTTTCTAAAGATTAATTGCACTTTTTTGAGTTAGCCTATATAGTCAGTTCCAAAAACTGTTAGAAAATAGTAAATATTAATATAAATGTGCATGTGTGTGCAGTAATGGGGAAATTCGATTACACACTCAAATATTCTTTTAACCCATTACTATTTAGATGATTTTCTTTATATTAAAAAATTTTCAAACACAAATTGATTCTTACAAGATTATTTCTTGTAACATTTCGAAAAGTATTATAATATTTAAAAATTATATGGGCAACGTTTAAAGCTTTGAGAAAATATATATAGTTTCTAAATAAGATTTTTTTAAATTTCAATGTTTGATTAGTCGAAAATTTAATTTATAAGAGTCTTAAGAAAGTGTATTTTTCATGTTTGCACTTTAAATTAAACATTGTCAAAAAAACTCGATTTCTATAATTAAATTATCGAATTCTGTAATAACACCTTTAGTACTTGTGTACGTAAATTTATCAATAAATTCCTAGTCATTAAGAATACAGCCAAAGATAATACTCCGAAATATATCCGTTGTGATTTTAAATAAATCAATGCTTAAGATCACATTGTATTGTTAATAAAAGCGATATATATATATATATATATATATATATATATATATATCGAGGCTTGTATTATAAAAATAATTAAATTTTTAAATGGATCAAGAGTTAAAAAATATTCAGTTTGATAAAATTAACTGTACTTTAAAAATTTTAATTATAGTTTTGTGTTTCCATCTCTCTATATGCTCAAAATTAAATTTCGTGCAAAAGATATAATTATAATAAAATAATAACAGACAACCTATTTATATGAACTATTTATACGAAAAAAAAATATATGCACTTTTCAAGCGAGAATTAAATCGTCTGAGAGTACATACCATACAATCCAATTCCAATTTTTTATAAAAAAATTCTAACTCACGTTTTAATTCAGAATAATATATTTTTAGTAAACTTTTAAAATTATTTTAAGTTTAATATAAAATCGTCATTAAAAATCTAAGTTAAAATATTATTTCTTAAAAATTGGAGTTTGATTATAGTGTTACCTCATGCTACATTTTTAGGTGTCGAAATTATATGATTATTTTCATATGAACTTCATATTTTGTAAACTGTTCAAGATATATGTAATCTAGAGTATACGATGTATGTAAGGTTGAAGGGGTGAAAATGTTAAAACACACACACACACACACACACACACACACACACACACAATTTGTAAAATGTTGCAATCTTATATATTTCATTTAATTACAATTTCTAAAATCTATTTTTAATTTTTTTTGTACTTACTAATAAGTTAATAATTCGATAGAAAAACTTAAATTATAAATTTCGAGAGCGAATGTTCCTTTCTTCGTCGCTTGAAAGATAATTATTTCAAAGATTTAATCGTTGTTATTCGCACTTTTAGACTGGGTCACGTAGTTGCATGGCTGGGCGAACAGGCGGAGGCCGCGGGAGTCGAACTGTATCCCGGTTACGCGGGCTCCGAAATTCTGTATCACGAGGATGGCTCGGTAAAAGGCATTGCCACGAATGACGTTGGCATAGCCAAGGATGGCTCCCCGAAGGACAACTTCGAGCGAGGCATGGAGCTGCACGCCAAGTGCACGATCTTCGCGGAGGGTTGCCACGGCCATTTGACCAAACAGGTTTCTAAAAAATTAAAGCTACGAGAGAGCTGCGAGCCGCAGACGTATGGAATAGGCTTAAAGGAGGTTGGTCAATTAAAAGAGTCTTTTATATCAATCGCATAAACAGTCTTCTATTTTTGCCTTGACATTCGTGAATTCAGAACTATCGAGATAGTCGATGATGTATTTTTCAAAATGTGTGAATTTAATAGAAACAACAGAGACGTTAAATTTTAGAGTTTTTACCGTTAGGTATAGTAACGTAAAATAATAATCGATTAAAGCATTGAAATTATTTAAAATTACTAAATTTATTCTTAATAATCATAAATAGGTCTTGAAATCATATAGTAATTTAAAAATAAAAATTTAACGAATCGGAACATACACGTCTTCAAGAAATTTAATAATATTCAGATATTTAAATATGTCACTATTAAATTTCATTAATCATTTTTTTTCTTAAATAAATAAAATTTGAATTCAAATTCGTTACTAATTTAAAAGTTCTTATTTATCTTATTCCGTCGAGACCTAAACAAAAATTTGATTAAATTTTTTTTAGATGAAATAAGTCGTTTGGTATCTTAAAAATAACTTGCTATTTCTTTACTTTTACAAATATACTTTACTAATAATGAATTGGTCAATAGTTAAAATATAATACATTTTTCATTTATTTGAAGAACGAGCTGTTATTTTAAATTTATAATTTTTAATTAGTTTATTTTATATTAGTCACTTTTTGTAAATTACAGATTTGGGAGATTGACAAATCAAAGCACTTTCCTGGAGCAGTTGAACATACGGTCGGCTGGCCTTTAAATAAAAATACATACGGTGGTTCTTTTCTGTACCACCTTAATGAAGAAACCCCGTTAATAGCAATTGGCTTTGTTGTAGGATTAGATTATACAAATCCTTATTTGAGTCCGTTTAGAGAGTTCCAAAAATTTAAGCATCATCCATCTATCAGATCAACACTCGAAGGCGGTAAAAGGTAAATTACATTTAATACTAATTATTGAAATATTAAGTAAGTATTCTACCTTCTACAATTACTTCGTTCTTTAATCATTTCTAGGATAGCTTATGGAGCCAGAGCGCTTGCAGAAGGTGGTTTTCAATCTTTGCCAAAATTGCAATTCCCCGGTGGCTGCCTAATCGGTTGCGCAGCTGGGTTCCTAAATGTTCCTAAAATCAAAGGTACTCACAATGCAATGAAGAGCGGTATGTTGGCAGCGGAGAGTGCAATCGAAGCAGTAATTGAAGCAGAAACGACACCTTCGAAAACCAAAGGACTAGAGCCAAAATCATACACAGATAAAATAAAAAACAGTTGGATTTATAAAGAACTGAAAGCTGTTCGTAATTTTAGACCAAGCTTCCATAATTCGCTTGGTTTATATGGAGGTATGGCATATTCAGGCTTCTCTATGGTATTAGGCGGCCGAGAGCCATGGACTCTTTCACACGGAGGTAAAAACAAATATTAAATTAAAATGAACAATCTTTTTTAATCACACAATTAGATAAATATTTTATTAAACAATATCTTATTGTTTATTCAAAAAATTTTGAAAAGAAGAATTAAATTACGTTTGTCATTATTCATTAATATTGAGAAAAACGAAAAAGAACGTGAACAAATTAAATATAATAATTTAAAAAACAAAATCAATTGTTTAATTTTAACACTTAACTTAATAGCCTGTTTTATATATATTTTTGTACTACATCAATTATATTTAAAAAAGTTTTTAAAATTTTTCTAAATAACAGATCCTGATTATAAAAGACTGAAACCTGCTGCTGAATCAACCCCAATAGATTATCCAAAACCAGATAATGTTGTTTCATTTGATTTGCTGTCATCTGTAGCCTTAACTGGGACCAATCATGAAGCAGATCAACCAGCACATCTTACACTTATGGATGATACAGTACCAGTCAAAAGAAATTTAGGAGTTTTTGACGGCCCTGAAGGAAGGTTTTGTCCAGCAGGCAAGTTTCTTTATATGTATTATTTTCTAATTACCATCTTTTCCTAAATGATCACCTATCATGGCTTCTGTATTTATTTGTATATATACTTTCTAATTTTTAATTGAAATTAGTAATAATTTCTAATTTATATTTTCAGGAGTATATGAATTTGTCCCATTAGAAGATGGAAACGGTCAAAAATTACAAATTAATGCACAAAATTGCATTCATTGTAAAACTTGTGATATTAAAGATCCAAGTCAGAATATTAATTGGGTTGTCCCTGAAGGAGGTGGTGGACCAGCATATAACGGAATGTAAATTTTTTTTAAAAAAACTGTGATTCTTTCACCAAGTGCCACAATGCTCTTATACGTCCGTGTACATTATACACGGGATCTATATACGTATATATTTCTACAGTGACTATATATCTTAAGCAAATGTATAAATTAGTTTAATCAGTTTTATTTTATAATTGTAAAAAGTAAATACTTTATTTTTATATATTCATCAGGTTTTTATTAATGAGTAAATACTCATTTGATTGTTAGGTAAGTTAATTAAATATTTAAAATTTAAAATAGCAAATGTTGTTTCCTAATGCAATTTCATCAATTTATTATCCATTAGAATAGAATATTTTATTGTTGAAATGGTTTTGATAAAAATTATTATCAAAATATGTTAAAATACCTATAAAAATATGTTCACATACTTTTTTACATTTATATGCTTAATATTTCTAACTACAGTATGTTCCGCTTTAAAATATATAGATTATCCTTTAAAATTTGTAATTATATAAATTTATAGGATATATCATTGTTATTTTCTATATGAAAAAAAATTATCAGAATCTATAGTACTGTAACATTTTATTAGAAACTGCAACACTCTTAAATAGTTCAAGGTTTACTGATTAATTTTTGTAAATAACGACCTTAGATATGTTAGAAGATTCGATATGGACTATTTAAAAAAAGGTTGATGTAATATTTTATTCTATTATAATTTCTCATAGCTTGAAAAATCGCAAACAAATCAATACAAATAATTAACAAGACCAGGTTCAAGTGAAAATATATAATATTTATGGCAAGTAGGAAACATTTATTATATAAATAATATAATCAGATGTGCCTTTTGATAAAAAATTGTACATAAACTTTGTTACAACTCGATGATAATTTTATTATAAATATATACTATAACATAAGATTATAAAATTGCTATAATCTAAAAAACGTTATTGTTTCTTATAAGTTTGTAAACTACATTTCTATTAAATAATTTTTAATAAAATAATTGTTTTTAATACATATAGTCTTTAAATTTATTTTATTGAATCTATTATTTATGTTCTTATATATTCATAAGTATTTTTCAGATAGTCTTCAATATGATTAGATATATATATTAATTAATAAATATTTTCATTCATCTTACAGTCCAATTAAATAAATCGAAAATAATACGTAATAATATCAATATATATATATTCATATTAATATTAATACATCAATATCCAAAAAATAATAAAAATAAAAAATAAAAATTATGTCAGTTAAACTGTCCTTGTTTAAAATCACCCCGTAGACTAATCTGAAAATAACAATATTAGCTGAAAAAAGTTTATGTTAGTAAAGTGCGATCTGACTGTCCCCACCACCCTTACCTAATTGAAGACGTAGTCCAACGTTTCGATCTCGCTACGGCTCCTCATCAGGGACTAAACAAAACCTTATATTCTAATCTAAACAATGCTCCTTTAAACCGGAAGTAATACGTAAACTACTTTATTTATTAATAAATTTATTGATAAATACAATTGGATATTCATTATTGATGTAGGTTTATCTTACTATCTGTGAATTATTTTGTCTAAAATCTTTATGTGACAATTTTATAGCTCTGTCAACAACACCTTTCAGTGCTCCAATTTTGTTTCCGAATTGGTGGTGTGAATTAAAATATAAAAACCTACCTAACCAAGTAGGTTTTCTATACCAATTAAGCTTCACTTTATTATTATTATACCTAATGACATTGATATCCAAAAAACTCAACTGATTATTGACTCCAATCTCCCTGGTAAATTTAATTCTGTCATGTACAGAATTAAAAACATCCATCATTTCATCCACAAAAACTTCTGGAACAACTGTAAAGATATCATTAATATATCTCTTAAATATCATTGATTCAAAAACCAATTTTAACAGAGCAATACTTTCTAATTTTTCCATAACTAAATTGGCTTATAACTAGTGACAAAGGTGACCTCATTACACATCCGTATTTTTGTTCATAAAATTTATTATCAAACGAATAAATTGTGTTATCAAAAACTAAATTAATTGCTTTAATAAATTCATTCATTGTTAATTTTGTATGTAAATTAATGTCATGCCATTTTTCTTGTATAATATCATTTAACAATTCTAAAGGTACATTTGTAAATAAAGATACCACATCCATTGAAATCATCCTGTAGTTTTTCGGAATAATAATATCTTTCATTTCATTGTAAAAACATCAACTATCTTTAATATAGGAACTAGTTTCTCCAACTATCTTAATCAATATATTAGATAAAAATCTGGTAATATTATAAGTTGGGAATTTTAGAGAAGATATTATTATTCTAAATGTCAGTTTTTCTTTATGAATCTTGGGAAGTCCATAACATTTTGCTACAGTACCATTTTCACATTTTAAATATTTATATGCAGTATCATTTATATACTACATATAGAGAGTATACATAGATTAGAATATAAGGTTTAGTTTAGTCCCTGATGAGGAGCCGTAGCGAGATCGAAACGTTGGACTACGTCTTCAATTAGGTAAGGGTGGTGGGGACAGTCAGATCGCACTTTACTAACATAAACTTTTTTCAGCTAATATTGTTATTTTCAGATTAGTCTACGGGGTGATTTTAAACAAGGACAGTTTAACTGACATAATTTTTATTTTTTATTTTTATTATTTTTTGGATATTGATGTATTAATATTAATATGAATATATATATTGATATTATTACGTATTATTTTCGATTTATTTAATTGGACTGTAAGACCAATGAAAATATTTATTAATTTGAATATAATCAGTCAACAAAAGCACAATTAAAGTAGATATATATTATTAGAATGAATGATGAATTTATGGAAACATGTTTAATTATACAAATCAAAATCATTTTTAATCTAAAACATTTCCATGTAAATAACAACAGCTGCAAGGTGAATTTTTTTCCGTTGCTACATATGTAAATTAATATACCTGAAACCAATAATAAAACAAATGCATACCTTACTAACATTAATTTTACATTCTCAGCTGAATTTTTCAATTAATCAAATCATAACATTCTAATCCTTAAAAAAATAAATCATATTTTATTCCCCCTCTCTCTCTCTCTCTCTCTCTCTCTCTCTCTCTCTCTCTCTGGCATGAATGTGAAAGTAAAATTCTTTGAAATATTTGAAAATGAAAAGTAAACTAATTTCAAAATGAAATTTTTTGTCACTTGTAACTGAATTCTACAAAAACATTAAAGATTTTAAACTTCGATAGAAAAAAATATTTTGATTATAAATTATAATAGTAATTAATTCATTATCGTTTTATGCATAACTACTATAATATGAGTTATTGAAACAAAAATTTTAAATTAAAGCTCATTAGAAACATGCTTGCAACTTGCAAGTCTGCTTGCGCATGACTGTAAACACAAGTGCTATATGTGTTAGTAAAGTGCCGGGTTAGTTCATTGCATGTATACAAGAAATTTTATATGTAGTGCGTGTTTTGACCGATAACCGAGCGTGATTTTTGATCAATGTCTTTATTGAATGTGTAAACTTGTATAAAATTGTTAATCCTCGCAAATTTGTCATGTCACTTTTAAAAGTGCAAGATCTTTTGGGAAAATTTTGCGCACATTATATAGTTTCTTTACCAAAATTAAATTTTTCTCGATCCCAAAAGGTAACTAACCTATAAAAGAATAGTTACAGGTTATGCCAGTACTAATGAATTATATTATATAAGTTAGAAGTCCCTAGATTTTTATATTTAAATATAATAAGAAATTAAAGTGGCTTTAAAAATGCTATGCATATATATGTTAATTTTATTTTAATTTTTAATTTTATTTAAGGATTTTAATTCATTAAATACCTATTTATAATGTTTTAGTAATTTAATATACATTATCTTCTGTTTATTTCCAGATTTTAATTATTTGCTTAGCAAGTGGTACTTTATTACTTGGTAGTTTATCACAATTTTTAAAGCGACGAAGAAGACTTCCAATTCCTCCATCTAGGAGATATATCAGAGAATCAAGACAAAGACTAATTAATGCCCCAAATTTTGGTAATCACTTTATAAAATTATTAAACAGATATTGGAAAAGAATATTTTGTTATGTTTAAAAAAACTTTTAGACATAGTTTCTCAAGCCTCCTGGGCTAGACGAAGTGAAGCAAGCACAAGAAGTCATATGAGTGATAGAGCATCCCTTATATCGTCTGTACCTGGAGGTTTGGATGGAGATTCCAAGTTAACTCCACAACAGTATGGAGTTCTTGGTAAGTTTTTTAAGTTTGATATGAAAGTATATATTGTTCAGATTGTTATATATGATTTTCAATAGAAAACTTCAATAAAACACTTATTTAGTATAATATTATTTCAAAGGCGATACTGTAGAAAATTTAAATAACAATTTTAAATAACAATTTTTAAATTTAATAAAATTTGTATAAAGCAATGAAGTACTGGTGAATTATAGCTTTGAAGACAGCAAAAATTATGTATATAATTTTCTTCTAAACTCTTTTTCAACTATTTTTCTTATACAGAATATATTTAATTTAAATGAATGAAAAATTTGTAGTGAGTGAAAACAATTATATGAACAATGTTTTTTATTATTTATTTATTTATTTTATTCTTTATTCCTTTTATATACAATAATTTAATTTAACTTCATGTAGTCCAAAATGTAAAAAAAAATTCTTGTAATTTTATTTAGAAGAATTTTAATGCTATGAACGGTTTAAAAAATTACTTATGGTTATTTTCATTTTGAGAATTTGGATTACCAGAAATTTCTAAAAAATTTAACAGATTCTTAAAAATATTGTAGCTCTAACTCTGCTAATAGAATAGTTCATTTTTAATCAAAAAATTAAATATAGCAATTGCAGAATTTTTTGATCATTTTTTCAGTTTCAATTATTTCAAAATGGATTTAATTAATAATGTACATTAATAAATTCACTTCAGGCGATAGTCATTTATATGTAGTATTACTTCCAATAAAATTAGTTAAATTGATGAAACAAGTTGCTGTAGAATGGGAATGATCATTAAAGTTCTGTTTCATTGATGTTTAATTGATCTTTAGTGCATCACTATACTTGTACAGTATTTCCCACTAATTCTGGAAGTTTCCAACATTCCAAAATTTTTTCTTGTATTTTCAAGTATATTTATATACTCATTTACAATTTTTTAAAAATATTTGTTTAAATATAGGAAAAAGATATTAAAACATGTTTCTTGATAATTAATTTTAACGCGCATTAGAAAATAAGTTAGTGAAAAAGATAAAAATGACATTATAAAAATTTCTCATTAAATTAAGTTTAATACACGTATAAATTTTTTTGTATGTTAAATATAATGTATATTAATAGATAATTAAGAAAAGAATGAAAGAGAAAAAAATCTTATTTAATTTATTATTGTAAAAAATTAATAATTTGTGAATAAACTTTTATGAAAAGCAGGGAATTAAATAGAGCAAGAAAAATTAATTTTCTTATGAGGCAGAAATTTGGACTGATTTATAATTATTTTTTGTAAATTTTTTTGTAATTATTTGTATTTATATTTACATGATAATATACAGATTTGTATTACTGAAAGAAAGATTTAACTATATCAAATGAATGTATGAGCATAAGCTGATCAAATGGTAGCGATAAAAGTCATAGATTAATATATTATAACATTTATTTTGAATTTTGTATTTACGTACAAGCGTTTAAATAAGCTTGTTATTAAGGTATTGGGCATACATTTTGCAAGTCGTAAATGCATTTTATTTTATTTTTAAGCATATGATTAAGGTATGACAGATAATTTTCATATTTTTGCCAAGATAACATTTTCCTAACGTTTTCCGATTCTGTTCTCTGAATTAGATAACATACCGACTTAGCAATACAATTTTTATCAAAAATGTTCGTTCTTTGCAATTTGCTTCTCAATAATTATATTATTGCTAACTCCTATGATAACGATAAAAATCGTAAATCATACCGGAATGTATTTCTTTTTTTCTTTGCCTTCTCAAACTTAGGATTTGCATATCACAATTATTATTTAGGACTTTGCGCTCTTTTTTACTCAAGTCTTTCACAACAAAGAAAATCGTGCATCCGTTATTATGCACTTTATTGGTAAAAGCTATGTAAATTATTGGAACCGTGCTAAAGCAATATGTAATTTATAAAAACACAACGGACAATGTACAAATAAAAGAAAAGTAACGCATTAGCATATGGAAAAAGATTGAGAAATTATTGCAACGGCTTTGAAGTTTATGTCACTGGAGTTGAACGGTAAATGTTTTTTTGATTAACGCTTTAGTCTGTTTTAGAATACTTAATACGTACCAAAGTATAACTTTATATTAATCATGTTAGTTTCTTTTATCAGTATTCTTAGCCATTTATAGAAAACAGCAAGCGAAGGAAAATTAGTTTCGTTATTGGTCCAACGACACAAACTTCAAGTTTGCCTAAAATAATATATCTATATAAGGATATAACAATTTTTTTGTTTGTTACACTTATGGAAAAATTCCAGCTTAAATTATTTACAACATTGATGCCATTCTTTATCTTGTGTCTCGTCCCTTTAAACAAATGCCAAATATATTATGATTATTACTGAAATTATAACTATTTTTTCTTGATAAAATTTAACAAATTATTACAGGTTCATCCATTTCAGTCTCTATAATGTAATGTAGCTATATAGCAAACTTGACCCTGACATTGGCGATTTTCCTGCCGGTATATATATATATATAATTATATATAGAGCGGGAGACATTACGTTCGGTTATCCAAGCGTAAAACACTCGCGCGCCCTTTTTATTTTTTTTTTGTTTTGTTGCTGATTTTTTGTTGTTTTTTTTTCTTTTCATTTTTTCGTATTTCGTACTTTTAAAAGATTGACATCGGGTATTACGCGCGCTATAGGAATTACTCATATAAGCCCTGCAACTCGCTATATATATATATATATATATATATATATATATATATATATATATATATATATATATATCGTTATACTCTTACAAACCTTACAAACCTTACAAACTTCTAAAATTATACTGCATTCTCAAAAATATAGCGTGGCCGTTCTCTTTTTCTTTATTATTAATCTTTTTTTTTTTATTTTTGTTTATTCTTCTTTGTTGATCGTCCTCATCCACTAAATCGGATTTTATTATTCTTATTATTCCTCTTTATTCTACTTTCTCTTACCGCCGTGCAAACTTATACAATCGACACCTCAATACCTCTATTACATATATTATCTTATTCAACCCTCGAGGTGGCGCATATCTAAAATAAAGATAGCTCTTGTACTTATATAGTGGCCTCCTTTCAGGCAGGACCACGTACATATAATATGTTAATTAATTATTTATTAATTTATTTACTTATTTGTTATTCATTTTCATATATAATTATATTTATCTATATGTCGTAACGATTTTTTTTTTCATTGATTTTGGGAGAGAGGTAAGGTTTAAATTTTTATTGTATATACTAATGGTTGCGTCACGCGCATATGCAGAAAAGCTTATTACGAGATTAAACAAATGATCTCGATTTATTATAATAGACATTTCAAAATTAACGCTTAATTACGCGAATACAAATAATATAACTAATACAACTTTCGCTTTAGACCGCCCTACTTCTCTTTGAACTTCAATCAAAAAGAAACATCATTATATAATAGACATATATTACATATATATATATATATATATATATATATATATATATATATATATATATATATTTATTGTATGTATAAGTGCGCTGAATTTTCGTCGCAAATAATTCCACACATGTAATCTATATCAATAAGGTAAGAAAGGACGTGGAAGTGTGGAACGCATGTTATCGGAATGGGAATAGACTAAAGATTGGAGAGAATAAAGAATCGCTCCTCCATTGTTTCTTTTCTTTCCCTCTCGATGGAATAAATTTTTCGCACTTGCGCATCGCACCAACAACAATTCATCGAATCAAAGGCATACAGTAGTTTTTAATGTATTCGATAGGATTCGGTACATTTTTTCTTCTTTTTTTCATACTCTTGAACCTACATATATTTATAATGCAAGACGGAATGTCGTGGAACTGCTTTTTTCCCATGGATATATTATTATACGTTTTACATATAAATCGCTGCTCGCGCGCATACACACACACGCGCACACACACGCACACAAATACACCCACGCAGAGCGTCCTGGATTACTATACATAATATATATAATTATGCGCTTGCATAGGCTCAATTGCTTGTACTTAATACTTTTTGTGAGAGACTAGCTCGTCGAGACCCCTCATCCTACCAATAAATATATATATATATATATATATATATATATATATATATATATATATTTTAAATATTCATTTCTTTTTATACCGTTATATATATATATATATATATATATATATATATATATATATGGTGCACGACTGGGGGAGGGGGAGTACGCGGGTGTTGTTTTAGAAACAAAAATACAAAAAAATACGCTGCTCCTGTTCTAATATTATTGGATCAGAAACACGTTCGCGCGAGTCACCCCACCCAGGCACCCACATACACAAACACATCATACATAAATACATACATATAATAACGAGTTCTTTGCGTAATTGGCCGATCTTGTATAAATCGCGTCCCAGGAGGAAGGAACAAGCCGGCTCACCCTTCGTAAAAAAGCCAATAAATTCTGTAACCGCAAACGTGCTTCGGTTATATAGAGAAAAAGCTCGGAAGGGCGCGCAGTGGTTTAGTCCATGCGAGGAAGTTTTTACAACAGAAAGCACAAAACTTAATCGTACACCCCCACATTTGGCACACCGTCAAATTTTCAGCGCACCGTTTACAAACAAGTATCATGTTGCTCCCTAAATACGACGGTGTAAAGTGTTATTTTACGCTGGCTGTGGTAAAAATAACGTATGCAACCCGATCGTAACGATCTACATCGATGTGCTAATCGTCGTATCTCTCAGATACAGACATCAGCATATAGACGTAAATTTATATTTTATGCACATGTTTGAGAATATGCTGTGTTGATAAACTACGCGAAAGATTGCCGTTTTAGACATCATTTTGCGAGCGTAAATGACCATTTTACGACCGATGCATCAAAAATTAACGATAAAAACCGGTAAAATGGTATTTTTACGCCCAGGTCGATCACGCAGTATCTGACGGTATTGGAGGCCGGCTTTCTCGACTCTCATGCGGGACATCACAGCTCGAAGCATAAAATACCATTATACGCTTTCTTTACGAAAACTACTATTTGTCTTCATCGCGTCGAAAGGCAAGCGTACGTCGGATCTAGCGATAATGATCGCTATTTCTCTCATGCTTCGCCCTCTAATTTAACAATCCCTTCTCTCTTTTTTATATACACGCGAGCATACATTATACATGCACCATCCCTCTTTCAGTCATAATAATAGCAATAATAATAGCAATAATAATAATAATAATAATAATTATAATAATATATAATAATAATAATTATTTTCTTATGCAAAGCCAAAAGTAATATAAACGCGTTTATATAATATTCGTCGAATTAGCGATAAATCTATATATATATATATATATATATATATATATATATATATATATATATATATGCTGTGCGATTCATGCGGATGGGTACCCGCTGCATTATAATATTTTCTAGCTATTGTATACGTGTGCGCAATGCCACTAGATGTATATAATCGCTTTTGGGAGAGATAATCTATATATATATATATATATATATATATATATATATGCACACGCACGCGTGTACTTACATATATAATAACCTGCATAAGGTTAAAAATATCAGTATAGTTTATGTGTGTATATATATATATATAATCTTTCACCGCACATCATCCACGTCCACGTGTGTTCAGGTGTGCGAGAGAGCACTCAGCGGCATCGGACAAGAATTACCACTACATCATATCATTCGCTCTCACATTCTTTCTCACACTCTCTAACCTATAATTTCTCCCCCCCCCCCCTGGCATACCGTACGGAGCCTGGCAACAAGCAAATCGATCGCGCATATATAATATATATAATAACCCAGAAGACTCTTGCACGTAGCGCGCGCACGCGTGTCGATCTTCTCAAAACGTCGTCGTCCTGGTCGTCGTCATCGTCGTCGTCTTCATGATCTTTGGCGAGGCTTCGTCGTAGTCGTCGTCGTCGTCGTCGTCAGGGTCGCGCGCTTCCCGCGGCCCGGCGCTTCACGTGGCGTAGCTCAGGACGACGAGGGCGCCCGCTGAGAGCGCGAGGCTCAGGCCCGTCTCTGCGAGGAAGAGGCCCGCGGCCCCGCTCGGCGACGAGCCGCCCGCGCCCTCGGCCTTGTCGTGGAGCGACTGGGGCCCGCCGTCGTCGCCCTGCATCCCCGTCGCCTCGGGCCGCTGCCTCTCGAGTATCGCGTTGTCCTCGTTCTCCTTCTCGAACTGGCGCTCGGTGGCGCCGGCCCCGCCGTCCCGGTCGAGCAGCGGATCGGTCTGCTGGTGCCGCCAGTGCGTCGTGGCCGGCTGGGTGGTGAAGAACCGCGTCGTCGTCGTCGCCGCCGTCGTCGTCGTGCCGACGGGCTCGGTGGTGGGCGGCGCCTCTGTCGTCGGGGCCAGGCTGAAGTTGCCGAGGAAGAAGGGCGGTCCGATCTCGGGCACGACGTTGATCACGGTGTCCTCGCGGCGGAAGCCGCTGATGGAGCGGGGCTTCACCGTCGCGTTGTCCTCGTAGTACGAGAGCAGCTTGCCGCTGTAGGGCACCTCGGTCTCCACGTATTCGCCCCGGAGGGTCACGTTGACCGCGGTGCCTGGATCGAGCTGTACCTCTATCCTGGAAATGGAAATCGGCGCGTTAGTCCGGCGATTATTACTTCCACGGAATTGTTTAAAATATACTGCTAACTTGGATAAGCGAATTGGAAAGCGGTAGCCCAATCGTTAGTTATATAAAAGTCAAAAGTTTAATATTATCGATTAACTTATGCTACATTAACGTATTAATTTATAATTATTCTTTTAATTCTTAAAAAACGTCGTATTAAATTTTCAGAATATAATTATTACTCTAATGGACTGTGGGCAGCCATTTTACAAGTGCCACGCGTATATATTTCATGAGCTCTATTTCACCGAACAAAAAATTCCGGCAGATATACTATTTCGTAAAGTGCTTCCGAAAAATTCGGTGGATCCCAAACAAACTCGGGCCGAATGGTCTCGAGACGGTAAATATAATCTGACGTTTAACGATGGTAAAAAAAACCCGATTCCTTTTATACTAATTGATGTAGACACTGCTATAATAAATGTTAGCTTAAAAATTGTTTTAAATAACATCGTTGTCAAGTTATTGATAAAATAATTTTGCGTACAATCCATTACAGATGAAATAGGCTAAAATTTCAAGACCTTTTGGAAAACTCTGATTCTACGTAAAAGTTTCATAAAATCGATTTTGCGTACATGAGTCTTAATAAACATAGAATGTCTGTCTAACGTAAAGTTTGAAGCGATTTTTTAAAATTCAAATTCAATATAAAAATGAATAATTGAGACGGTAGTCTCAAGACAGAGTCTTTCAAGTTTTTTTAACCGGTCTTCATGATTTCAGGAAACTGATTATATCGATTTCGTGGAAATTTTTATAATAGATACGTGTAACTATCGCAATAAGTAGAATTGTTGCAACATATCGAACCGTTTTCTTTTCATTTAAAAATAAGACGTAAAATTGGTTTTGTCCGACTGTATTCCAATCGGATTAATTAAAGCAAAAACTAGCTGGTAAAAACGATTTTAACCGCTATATAAATAGTCAAAAAAATCACGGACAATAAACTATAGACCCAAGACCAGAAGAATTGACGATCTTGTATGAACATCATCATTAGCTATACGCGGACCGCAGCTTTGCGCCACCGGTTCACGTCGTTGCGTTCACAAACGATCCGTGAAATTCACTTTTATGGCTTTGTACATTTCAACACTGATGTAGAAATTGATTAATTTGCACACTAGCGTTCAGCGATACGTTGCGATGTTTTACATTATGAGAATCGAACAATCATATATAGTATATATTAAAGCTGTGACTTTGAGGTTAGATTTGTAACAATTACTCATTACAGGGGTGTACGAGAAGCTTAATTTTCAATATTTTCAAATAACGGAAGACCCTACGATAGGGTTCATCATAATGCTTCACATTGAGTTTCACTTTCTGATTTTCGATGAGCTAGTCGATTGACTTTTTGAGACGAATACCGTTGAATTCGAGCGGCATATATCTCGCGTTATGAAAAAAAAAAACCCGAGTTACAGTTGAATATTTAATAAATGTATATATGGAAAAAAAATTTTAAACTCCACGTGTTTGCTAATTTCGCGCATTTATCTAATACGCGTTCGCCGCTACATACACGCGTCAACGACGACGACGATCAACTTACGCGTAAACGCCGGTCCTGTTCTCCCTGACGTCCAGGCCCCACTTGATGTCCGGCACCCGGGTCTTGTTCTGCAGCGTGACCGTCGTGTCCAGCCCCTTGAGCATCGCGTGGCCCTGGCCCCAGTAGATGGCGTACAGGTACTGGTAGCCGAGTGCCTCGGCGACGTTGGCTCGGCTCGGGCCGTCGTTGCGCAGGGTCGCATGGTAGAGGATCCTCGGCTCGCGCTTGTGAACCCGGATTTTGGCGTCCATGAGCCGCACGCTGTTCAGGTCGTAGGAGATCGGCTCTGTCTCGACCAGCAGCTGGCCGCTACTCGCGGAGCCCTCGGTGTCGTTCTGACGGGGAGAAAACGATAAATACATGCATGACTATGTACACTCGGTGTAAATTATTATTATGTGGTTTTTGCTCGGTATTCAGAGCTTGGTGTAATTGTTTATCGGTATGGCAATATTCTTTCATTATTATATAATTGTAATGAAGCTTTTTAAACAGCTAAATGAAAATTTCTATTTATTTTTATCCATATATATATACACATATATAACCAGTACAACCGACGAATAATTATTTATAGAATTTCTTTACAAATGTTATATATATATATATATATATATATATATATATATATATATATATATATAGAATATGATAATACTCGTTTATAAACTTTATATTACATTACATCAACAATGAATGTAAAAAATCAAATCGTAACGGAATATATTTTATACTACATTTACATACTATCCAGATGATTATCTCCAATCTATATTGAAGAATACACTCACACGCACACACACGCGCGCGCACACACAAAGGTTGCTGTTAAAGCCGGTCGTTTAACCGGTTACGGTATAAATAGGTGTGTATATATATATACAGGAAGTATCGGTACACAAAGGAAAAGGTTTAGCAAAAAATGACTACTAGGAACTACAGGATCTACTGATGTAAAAATGTAAGAAAAATGGCAATATTATATTATAAAATTTAGAAAACTACGTTAATGTTTTCTTAATTATAAAAGTAAAATTAAAAAAGAAATTAATTAGTTTTCTTGTACTTCAGAATGTGTAGTCGTAATCTTAAAAAGATAATAATTTTTTTCAAATCGCTTGAAGTAATTAATTTTACATTGCGGATGAGAAAAACTTTGGGGTTGAATTTAATATTTTTGGTTTTATTTGAAAGATACAGGCTATAATATTATGAAACCAGTCAATATAATTTAATCATAGTCTCACAATGGTGTATCACAAATAATATAACTCGTAAAATTTTTATTCAATTTAATTCAGAAATATTTAAAAATTTGATTACATTAATTTTCTGTTTCTTAAATTTTTGTAAAATTAACTAAAAATTCTAATTATTCAATTATTTTTGTAGTAGTGATAAAAAACTATTAATATATTCTATAATGAAAATGACTTATTTATATATTATTTATTAAAAAAAATTCTGGTCAATAGTAGTGATATAGAAATGCATCTTAGCTGCGTATTTGTGGCAAATTACATCTTTTAAAATTAAGCAACGCGATGTTTGTAAACTTTACGTAACGTATATAGTTGCATTTAGCATTTTAGAAGTGTACGCCATCAGGTCGACATAAATTATTGTAAAATTTACTAAAATTTTCTAATAAAATTTTTGGCATTTTCTTTTGCATCTTATTAACTATAATAACTGAAGAGTGAATATGAACCAAGCGATGACACGTCAAGTCTTTGAAATTAGTATATAGTTAGAAACCACAAATGCATATCCAAATCATCGGTTTCAATGGCTGCATTTGTTTTTGTCCTGGCAAATGGAGTCAATTGTGAAATATCTCGGCAGAACCTTAATTGTTTATCCTTACCTAAATAAAGCCGGTACATTTTCACTCTTCATTCACAGTAATAAAATCAAAGCAGAAATTTAAATGTAAATTTTCCATTACTTGTAAAAAAATACCGAATTTATCCAAGGTCATGCCGCAAAAGTCAAACCGAAAATTTCTGTCGTACAATTATATTTCGATTGAAAAGAAAACGAGAGGCAATGTAAGATGTTAACTGAAAACTCGAAGACCACTACTCAAGACGACAACTGATCCGTGCACTAATATAGATAAACTCCTGGTCTCAGAATCCCCCGGGCTCGTGTCTATTACATACTTTGCCAACCGCGAGGCAATATAATTATAAAGTATAAACGCCGGCGCGCTTCCGCGAATCCGGGGCGGAGGGGTAGACGCGACTATACCTATGTATGCATACACCCACCTCCTTGGCGAAGGTAATCGTGCCGAACGGCTCGGACGAGACGAGGGTGCCGATGTAGTGGGTCTGGCCGGCCTCGGCCTCGTCGCTCGCGCCGCTCGACGCCGCCGCGTGCCTGGCGACGTAGTGCCTGTTGTCGGGCGCGACGGCGCCCATCGGGGTCGGGTCGCCCGAGCTCCAGTCCACCCAGCTCAGCCGGGCCGCGCTCTCCACGTTCTCGAGGAGATGATAGGTGTCGTAGGAGCGCACGAGGCCTGTCAGGGTCACCGAGCACCTCCTCACGCCCTCCTTCTGGCCGCCGGACACCCAGACGCCGTTGTGGAGCGCCCGGCAGACGAAGATCGGCCTCTGGGTGCTCTTCGTCGGATCGTCTGTTGGATTTTTTTATTATTATTATTATTATACATATGATATGGTTTCTTTAGCGTCAGTTATGTTATGTACAGCTTTTAATAATGTTTCGCGTGTTGGAGTGCACGTCGGCATATATGTAAGTTACACATCGATGCTCGATGTGATCTTATTTTTAGGTCAAGTACAAAATATGTCGTTTATTTTTCCCCCACGCTCAATGTATGGGTCTTTAGGGATTAAGAAGAAATGTCGTTTTTAATTCAATTAATGGTACGAAGTTAAAGCAATGTAAACGGTATAAATTAAATACAGTCCAGCGGGCGATTTAAGGCGAATGAAACATTGCATTGGTAATTTTTTTTTTTTTTATATAATTTTTAATTAACCAATTCGTAAAAATCTATGATTTATAGCTTTATTATTTATTGAAGAGTAAATACTTTGTATTAACATTGCTCACGGCTTAGAATAATAAAATTAATAGCACAATCTACTACTACAATGTAAAGAATGAATAATTAATCAGCAGCAATAATCGATTGCATTAATCAAAAATTTCTTTTCTTCCCTTCCATATACTAAAAAAGGTTTATCATGAATGAATTAAATATCATTATGAGCTTATTTAAAAGGCTTCAGCTGTCTCTAAATATATATATATACTTTATGATTGTATGAATAATTTAATATAACTAATATTAATTTTGTCGCTTAATAATAATGAAACTTTCGCACATGAATAAATTTTAAGGTGAGAAATGTAAAAAAATAAAAAATATTATCCAGTAAATAGATTGATTTGGAATAACAAAAAATCTTTGTTCGTTTTATTTAAAAAATTTGTAAATATCCATTTTCCAAAAAAAAAGTACATAACTCCATAAAATCGAATAATTATTTCGCGTCAAATTTTCCGAGATACTAATCTGTGCTTTGACCAGCTAGGGCTTTTTTTACAAAACTAACCGATCGTTAAGTTTAACGACCTTACAAACATAGCTTTGAATTTCCTCCTATAGAGACCAGTATATATAGTTCATATATTTTTTCCTACCCGTTATAATCAGTTGAATGGAAAAAATATAATTTCTAAGCAGAGCTACGCGCAGGAAGAAAGAAAAAAAAAATAACAAATGAAATTAAGCTTCAAAAATTAAAAAATTTCGAACGCTACCTGAAATAATAATTTCCCTGTTAGTCGCTCGAGCGGAAAATGGAAGCTTCGAAGTAGGATGGTATATATATTGAGCTGGCGAACCTTGGGAAAGTTTCTTTCTCTGAACAACGCGGAGCGTTAGGCTAATTTGCGCGATTCGCCACGAAGGATACTTTTTTTTGTTGTCAGGCACGACGGAAAAAATCAATAAAAACATTCGTCGTGAGAAAGTAGGTCATCCATAGTCCCGATGGAAATTTGATTTTTCATGTGTTTATAAGCTATAATCTGACGAAATTCGAGGAAACGCCGATGTTGTCCAATCAGAAAACGAACCATCACGATTCTTTTCGCGACAAAATTTGGCACAATTCAATTCCCGATATAATAGCGAGTATTTCGTGAACTTCACGACGAATAGTCTCAAAGATCTCCGATGGAAAGGTAAGACACGTACATAAACTGTCGGTTAGTTTCAACAGATCATTGGAGCAGTACCAAAACAATTTATGTATAACAGCCGTTTTCAATATTTATAAATAAAATTTACAGTTTTGTACGTTGGGCTGGAACCCTTCTGTATAGTTTTTGGTGGCAATTTACGAATGACTTTCAGTGTCGTCTGTGCTGGAATGTATTAAATTCAATAACGATCGAACATCCTAATCTCCTGCGGGCGATTCTTGTAATATTCTAGTTTTGCTTGGAAATTACGATGAAAATTTAGAAAACTACTTCGCAACTGTGCTTTATCAAACGATAATTATGAATAAAAAAGGGTGGATGATTTATAAACTGTTAGTCGTCGCGTAGAGAGTATCGCGATGATAACCTTCACTTTTGACGATCTCGAAGCCACCGATGACGAAGTCCCTGGAGGCGCTGTAGCGCGAGGCAGGCACCCAGTTCAGGATGCTCGAGGTGACGAGCTGGTTGAACCGGTGTTTACCCGACAGTATGTGGACGCTGTTGTCGGCAGCGGCCAGCGGCAGCAGCAGCAGGCCGCACATGAAAATCGCCGACTGCAGCATCATCTGTGCGAAAACAAAAGGAATAGAAATTTGTATTTGTAATATATATTTATATAAACAGCAAATCGTCATCGGTAATTGGTAATAATTATGTCTGAACGGCGTAGCAGGACGGTAGCGGGCAGGACGCGTGTAACACCCATACGAATATTTCGATAGAAGCGGCGCTCCGTTGACCTTCGATCGCGGCGGAACGCGGTCGATCCCTATGTCATATTCGCTCGCTCCAGCCGGGCCACACCGATGCAGCGCTTGCGCGAACGCGAGGTGACGCCCGCGCCGAGATGCGCTGGCACCGCGGGGTTTAAGTGATATTAATTACGCGTAATTTAAAGATCCGTCTATGTATAGCTCGCTCGCGCTCTTTTATGCTCGAATTATGCTGCATGCACGCACGCAGTCGCACGGAGCGAGAGAGACCGAGACAGATACACATATGCATTCATATATACGTACGCTTCAGTACGCGTGAATTGACAGCGAGAAAGTGGTTGGATTTCTGTAAACGATCTTCGTCAAACCTGTATTATATGTGAACAGACTTAATTACATACAATTATAACACATTGGTGCACGCGACAATTTCACTTCGCCTCTTTTGCTTTTCGTCTTATCCTACACATGTATCCTTCCACGCGATTTCAATTTATAAACCTCGGCCCCGAAAATATTAATATATTATGCTTCTCGTGAGAGGAGGGATGGGAAAGAGCGTAATCAGGAATAACTCGTTCCAGTATTTAATTATATGGGGATTATGGGACCAAACGTCGAAATCGCCATATATATATATATATATATATATATATATATATATTGCGATACCGATCCACGGGTTATTGATCTTCGATCGCGAGATTAACACACAGTGAAGCCGGTTATGTACTCGCGTACGTCGTCCGCAGATGTAAGTTCCTTATGTATATAAATATTTATATAGGAGCTTGAAGTAATAAACGATAATCATAATTCGATATATATGGATATATATTGACGATGCAACTTTTTTTTCCCGTGGTGAACATAAGAAAGCTCTTATGCGTAAAATAATGTAATGTGCCTTGAATTGATACTTGATTCTGCCCCCTCGCCCTCCCGAGATTTTTCTGCACATGCGATACGTATCTCTCTCTCTCTCTCTCTCTCTCTCTCTCTCTCTCTCTCTCTCTCTCTTAAAAAGAGAGAGTATTATAGAAAGACGGGGAGGAAGACAGCAGAAGAAGAAGAGTAACTGGATCTCTTGATCACCCGCTGCATTTCCGGCAGATAAGATAGAGGGCATAAAGTTATAGGTGGGCATACATGCGCACATATATGCGCGTGTGTGTGTGTGAGTGTGTGTAAGGGGGAAAAATAAGTAATGACCGAGGCTGAGGGAGAGAGAGAGAGAGAGAGGAGAGAGAGAGAGAGAGAGAGAGAGAGAGAGAGAGAGAGAGTGTGTGTGTATGCGTGTGTGTGTGTTCTTCCTTGAAAAACGCTGGCGTAAATAATCGAGGAGAGGGCGAGAGGCCAGGTGTTATATATATACACACACACTTGGTCTCCCTCTCTGGAAGTAAACTCTTGTTAATTAATTATAGGTGATGGGGATACGGACCTCGGACATCCGCTGTATATGGTATGTTTGCCCAGTGCGTTATTTTTTTATTTTTATGGTTTTCCCTAGATCCTTCTTACTGAAGAGGTCACTTTTAAGGTGACTTTTTTAAATTATCAAGCGCATAAAGTGAATTTATAGGTCACATTCACGTTGAGACTCTTGATGAGTGCGGGAGTACAGTTACAGGAAATAATGATTTTATTAAGAAGCTGATGTACGCATATTTATATTTATAACGGTGTGATGTAGAGAAATGAAGGTCATTTTTGGGTGATAAAAGGTAAATAAACTTATCGAAAACTCGATACTTGACACAATTCAGCTTACAAAATAGGTATTATGAATACCAGATAGATATTTGAATCTATTTGGCTACTATTCTGAGCAACATTTTGACACATCAAAAATCTCATCAGTCTGACGATTAAAAGATTCGTGATAATTAAAAAAAAAGATACCTTTATATTTCAGATATATTGCATATAGTGTCCTATTAAAATTGAATATCATTTCATGTTAAAAAAATAATTAAAAATTATCCTTTCCAGATTACTGCTTCTATTAAAATTTTAATTATTAGTGGAAATGGATTTCTCTAAGCGGTTCCCTTATGTATATATCGGTATATTTATGGACCGTGATATATCCACAGTATTTTCCTTGATAACTCCAAGCAATTATTATAAGAAGAGTATAAGAATAGATGGACTGTATTTCCCATATATATATATATATATATATATATATATATATATATATATATATACTCTTCATACCCCTGTTAATCGCCATTTTATTTTTATGATATGCCGGAATGCGTAATAAATGTTCATAGCCGCCGCACGCGGTTGCAAAAGCAATAAAAATAAATTTCACATTTCTAAAGCCGATATGTGTATGTATAAAATTCGTTGAAAAGCAAATAAGCCGCGCGATATAAATCGAATCCGCGAGCTCGGGCTTCTTCTCGTTTTTAATGCAAGCATTTAATTCAAATGCATAAAGATAAATATTTACGCATTCCAGGTGAATTCCAACGGTAGCTTTTAAGCCATCATATTCTCTGGTTCGATTGGCAAGAATTCACGCACCATTTTTCTTGTCGTATAGATTTGAGCGGACAATGTATTTATTATTTTTTTTTTCTAAAATTACGCAACAATGCAATATTTCAATAATTTGTTGAAATAGAAAAAGAAAAGAGTAATAGTAACGAACCAATGAACGAAAAGTGCGCGCGAGCACTCTTGCGTAACTGTGTTCTAAGGCAGTTCTCATCAACTCGTAAATCCAAACCAAACTGCACATATATACACTTCATGAATATTGAATATCGTTAAAAAAAATAACGAGCGACTGTGCGCGCTGTAAATTTTTTGTTTTTGTTTTTTTTTTTTTTAACAAAAAGAATATATCTGCGTCTTAGCGTCTTTTTGCACACGCGACCGGAGGGGGTGGAGTAAGAAAGAAACTCGCAAACTAGAGTACTATGGCTGTTGCTCTATATTCGTGTACAGTCTTTTTCATTTTTTCAGGGTATATATCATATACACATTCTCTCAAAACGAATAAGTTATAATAATAATCACTTATAAAGTTCATGATCGTTTATCTGGGACGTTCAATTTTCTTCATGAAAGCTCATACGTATATGAAAGAAATTCACGTAATCAATGCATGGAAATATACTTATTTTAATTTTAAGTTAAAGAACCTAGAAGAAAAATTACTTATGGAACGAGTCCATATGAGTGAAAAAAAATAGAATATCAAAAGATCTTATAATATAATTATATACTGAATGAAAGAAAAGTAAACGCTTGGCATAAATAATATAGGATGGTTACTTTGAAATAATATTAAAAATATATAGATTGCCATCTAGTGGCCTATGACAGTACTGTCCTATAATGCTGAAATTATTTTAACATATAACAGAAACAGGAAGAAATTCACATAATGTTTTAAAGTATAGATTTTGGACGTTTGTATCCTACACTGAAAAAAATATTTTCCGATATCAAGTAAATATTTACTTGTTCCGTACCAAGTAAATCATTTTCTTAAATTAAGAAAATATTCACTAGACTTAAGAGTACGTAGTTTGATTCAAATGAATTCTTCATGCATTAAGTAAATACTTCCTTGATTTAAAAAGATGCTTTCTCAATTTAAGAAAATAAGTTACTTGGTACAAAACAAGAAAATATTTACTTGACAACAGATATTTTTTTTCTCAGTGTAAATTTTAATAATTACTAAAAAATACGTATGTACATTCTTTATCGGTAAGACGAAGTTCAAGTTAGCTTATATAGAACAAGTTAAAATTTCACTTATTCGATTTTAGAAAGTATTCTAGGTACGCTCGCGGTCAGGTTTTTAGTGTATCCCGATGAACATATATGCTATTATAGCGTAACGGCTTCAGCCAGATTGGATACCTGCAGCGCGCATATAACCCGCGCCTGCAATATCCGCCCCGCTTCAGTGTATAATATGTGCGCGTCGTTACGTTTTTACGTTAAACCGTAACAGTGTGTGTGTGTGTGTGTGTGTGTGTGTGTGTGTGTGTGTGTGTGTGTGTGTGCGTGCGTGCGTGCGTGTGCGTGTGTGTGTGATTCGCGTGTGCAATTTCTCTCCTATAATATACGCATATAACGCACCCCCTCTATGCGATATCTCGCGCCGATCGACGTCTGTTTCCCGGATCTCTCCTGCGCGCGACGTGACGCCGAGTCCCGCGAGCGGACATATACGCGCGTGTGCGATTGCAGCAACAACGGAGCCCGGAAACGTGCTCATTGTCCGAATATTCGGGTTCGTTGTGTGCGAAGCGAGCGAGCGAGCGAGCGAGAGAGAGAGAGAGAGAGAGAGAGAGAGAGAGAGAGAGAGAGAGAGAGTTGAAAAGGCGCACGCTGAATCTCGCCGATTCCCTATTTCCTATATACTTACTGTGAGCTCTTCTTTTTTTGCTCCATTTTGATTGTTCCGCACAATGCGTCGTTATATTCCGCGTTTGCGCCGCCCTCCACTGTTCGCCCCCTTCTCTCTCTCTCTCTCTCTCTCTCTCTCTCTCTCTCTCTATCTGTCTCTCTGTCACTTTGGCCATGGCTATTTATAGATAAATTGGGTGACGACGCTAACAGCTTCACGGAAATCATTGCCTTAATGTCCTCCCTCGTTAGACGTCAAATTTTCGTTATTATATATATATACACGTAGGGAGCTCGCCGCGCTATATACTTTATATAGAACGAGTTGTAATTTGTAATGCGCGAATATAATACGCGCGTCGTGCTCTTGGATATCAGCAGTCCAGTGCTATGATATATATAATACGAAAAATTAAAAGTACATCGTTTCAGCGAATCTCTGTCTCATTCTCTGGGTCGTTATTATTATATACCCTTTAATATTATCTTCATCCTCTTGTGTTATATCCAGCAAGTTTGATGAGAACTGATGTTTTAGAGCTCGCCGTAAAAACGGATTTCGCGCGAAGCGCGATTTTAACGATGCGATTTATTGTTATATTATGTTAATGACGCGGTAGCACGCGACGAAAGGTGCTAAGGTCGGAGATTGAGAAATTAATTAACGTAACCTCTATATAACTATGTTATTATAGATGCGCTTATAATGATGAAAGCCGCCCGTGCGTGTGATCGTTATTTCTATTCAGTCTCTCTTTATACAGGTCTGCAACTAGTTAAGAAGCATTCGTATAATTAAACGAGAAAAAAACAAGCTTGTAATTGGTCATTATGTAAGGAAAAACGGTAGATGATTTCGCTGTTCGATAAGCCGCCTTTTGGAGAATAATAGTAAAGAACTATACGCGCGGGGTGGGTAAAATTGCAATGAATCCCCCTCATTTCACGGACGCTGATTTCCGATTCATATGAAAAATAACGTCCGAAGCCTATTATATATCTCTTCTATTATGCGGTCAGATAGGAAGTGACCCTCTCGCAATGAGGGGGGGGGGAGCTTCGATAGAATGCGTCATTTTTTTATAGACAGGCTAATGATCCGTGTCCCATATAGTATCGTCACTCGATCGACACAGAAATAAAAGAATTGTATAGTCTTCCATAGCACTTTCTCGTAAATTTGTGAATAAACCCATACATGCATTCGTTAAACCTTTATTAAAACGCTACAAGTATATATTAAATAGAATATAACACGCGTTGGCTCTGTTCAATTTTCACTCCGAAATACCCCTATCTTTCTATCTTTCTTCCTTTTCAAATAACGAACATCAGTTTCTCGTACATTAGAAAAAAAGGAGTAGCTAATTCCATTATACATAGATCGACCGACTATGGCGCGTCTCCTCCAGCTCCGAGCGACGAGCGGATTAGCAATCATTGCATTCGCTTCCAAAGCGGCGCGGTCACGCGCACTGGCCTCGATTAATTGCTTATCATATTATATATATATATATATATATATATATATATATATATATATATATATATATATATATAGGGCGCCGTTTCGGTTCCATGCACACCAAGAGAAACACCAAGTCGCAACAAGATGACTTTCATCCTGCGCGTCCTTTTACCCTGAATGTTCCTCGTATATGTTGTTAAACTCTTTCGAGTATACCGTTATATGGTATAGCCGGCGCTCCTTATAGGTGCGATAAAGGATCAGCACAGCGTCAATCGCCCCGATTCACTCGATCTATTTTCGCGCGTGTGCCAATCATCTCTCACCATCTCTCCCTCCCCGTCTCATTCTCTCTTGTCTATTTATGTATATATATATCATGTGAAAATTGCGCTCAAGCGCGATTTGATAATTGAAATTGCGCGCTGATCCTGGCCGGGAAAGAGTGGAAAGGTGTAAGTGAGGGAGGTTATTGGACGAATTGATTGCCGGTCTAATTGGCCGAGGACGCTTTGCACAATTACGGACGGAAACTAATTTTTGGAGTTTACATTTTTCTGGGAATAAGGCGCGAGGCGAGATCTACAACTGGGACGAGTTAATCAAGTCCAAAGTATTCTTTCATTATACTTTAGATAAGAAGCGAGCTTATTGAGTTCCAAGGTGATTAATTTGTGGATTTGAAAGTAGCATTATGAAGATCGCAAATAGCTTCTACCTTGAACGCCGAGATTTAACGTGTAGGCAAGTGGTATGCGAATGAATTATATGTCCGTTGTTTGTAAATAGTACGAGCTTATTACGATTTACTATTTTAGCTGCCTTTGATGCAGTTAGATGTCACATATAGATATTAGTCATCTTCGTATTTTGAAGTTCACATCGAGATTCACATTAGGCTATAGATTTGGATAAGAAATACTAAATATGTCATGTATGTAGCGAAAACATGAAGATTATGTTCCAAAACCAATTTTGATCGATCTAAACATTCGAGACCTCCGAACATTAAGGATCATGAGTTCTTCGTAAATAAGTGTTCAATATACAACTGAGTATTGTTCATCCAGTGATATTCGTAGGGCGATAATTATTTTTCATCGATCATTATAATCATCGTGCAACGTTTCATCAGTACCATTTATACTATTGACCTATATCCAGATTTCTTTCCACGTTTATTTAATAATTATTGTTGTTTTTTATTATTATGTTTTGACATTTGATGAAGCCGTGACTGGATATATCTTGTTCAGGTGCACCAAACATCATGCGTTTATATATATATAAAAGAGCACGACCATTATACAGGTAGCAGCGAAATGTCACGTTTGACGACGAAAACGACTTACAACTTTCAGCGGCGAGGCTTTTAATATACATATACATGTATAGGTATTCTACCGGCGATTCTCCTGTCTCTGCTCTTTTTGTCAGACGTATATATACACACACATATAGTATTCTCACGCTCGCATGAAAATGGAGCAGGAGTCTACGTCCACGACTCGCATTCGAAGAACGATATGTATTTATATTATACATTTCACGAGGTTTGCGCAACTTAATGGTGGTCGTGCTACATAGTAATGAGCGGTTGCATATTTTATATTAGGTGCTGCCTTTTTTTTCTGTCCAACACACTCTGGCATATATAGATGTACTGCGGACTATATATACGAAATTTCTAGATCGCCATATAAGAGAAAAGTATATAGCATTTCGAGCGAATGCCCATAATCCCGCAGTCTCGGCTGCTGTTGCTGTGCTATGCCGCGCGCTCGTATAATTCTGTCACAAAATTGCCTTCTTACCCAGGACTATATATCCTATATACACTTCTCTGGAACCTGACAATTTATCGACCGGTAATTAAGTTTTCCTCTCCTCTCGTATGCCGTGCTGAGTTTGGATTTTATCACTCGGTCGCTCGCTGAATATATGTATATAGCTCTCTCGCATGTCTTGTAGAAAAACGGAAAACAACTTTGTCGGAAGGAAAGAACCACAGTAGGGAGTTTCTCAGCTGTCCTGATTTCATAAATCTAATTATTATAGTAATATTCGCAATATTTTATATCTGCGAGCTTTTTTTTAAAAAAATTTATTGAACACAGCCGTGTGCAGGAAGTGCTGTTGTAATGATTTTATTAGGTCATTATCGTAAAAAATAACAAGATCGTATCCTGTCATAGAGATGTTTTATATATAATTGAATTACTTGACGCGGCCGCGTACTAAGCTTAATTAACCCCCCCCCCCCTAGTGGGCTCGTTTTAAGTGCTCCAAAAGTAAGCCAGTCCAAACATTATTTAGCGTATAGCGAAGAAAGTAAGAAACATGAAGTACTACGTGTACGTGTTCAAAAAAAAAAAACAAAAAAAAAATGAAGGAAGCGACCAGTTGGAAACACGGCGAGGAAATAACGATTCCTTCAAAGTGGAATGACCCGAAGCTCGGTTTACCAATCGATGCCTGAAAAGTAGTTCTAGTCAATACCAATCCACGCTATTTATGCCAATACTGCAATAATATAATAAAGAAACAGGATTTGTTTGTATTATAACCGGTTCCGTCAGATTATCGTATAATGTTAAGATTTTTGAAATTATGCAGAGTTTTTATTTAAAATATATAAAAAGAATTACTCGTGATTTACTTCGCGAACATATTATCTATTCAATAGCATATTTTTGTCACATAGTAGGGCTCATTTGACGCATTGATTTTATTTATATTTTTGTCAATTTGCTTCAAACAATTTATAAATCTGATTCAGTGTAAGTCGGCTTACTGCAAAAAGAATAACAGTAAAATTGTTACTACTATATAATAAATAAATATCAGACTATTTATCCAGTCCAAATCGAAATTACAGCGTTGAGGCACTGAAATATATTCACTGTATATGTAGCGAAATTTTCATTGATTGATTTTTAGCAGTGAGATGATTTTCATACTTATTCAAATTTAGAGAGACAAAAGGAATGATTTACTGAAATAATCTATAAATTTGCTTTTTCTATGAATAAATCACGGGTTCATATTTAAATACATATATATGTATAGCAATGGATTCGATTTTATACTGTTTCTTACACGGTGAATTAATTATTCATTTTCTATTATGAACTCACTACATTCTTTGTAAACCCTTAACTTAATAATTTTCACGCAATAATGTGCCTGTAGAACGGTGTGCTAAATTTCCGAAATGTACAGTCCTCAATTTGAAAGCCCATACAGAATCATAACTCCTTAACGCGAGTCTTTCTGCGCGCGCCGATGGTAATAGAGCTTACTACATATATATGTACTTGGCCTTAAAGGCGTCTCTCTCTCTCTCTCTCTCTCTCTCTCTCTCTCTCTCTCTCTCTCTCTCTCTCGCTATACCTCTTTCTCACACTCTTAGGAAATTGATGCATGTGGCAGACGCGCAAACCCCTATTTCCATGTTATTCTCCCTCTCTCTCTCTCTCTCTCTCTCTCTCCTTCTCTCTCTCTCTCTCTCTCTCTTCCGCTTTTGCGTATATACATGTATATGTCTATATTTTCCCGCGGCGACCTATGGGAAAAAAGAGGGTGAGGCGCGGTGCGGGATATATAAAATAATCCTATATCGTCTCCGAGGTAACGCCGCGATGATGCCGAGCGGAGTGTACATATATATGCAGAGCCGGTCAAGGCGAGACTGCCCGCCCTCTCCACCCCCAGCCCCACGCGCGACCCGTATCGTAAATTCCGCGCCGCAGCGAGCGCAAATATAATATGCTCCACCGCTATCGGCGCGTCTCAGAGGGCAGGAGTGTGGGCGGTGGATTCTGTGGGAGGGGGGGAGGTGAGTAAGGGCGCGGCATATATTGCAAATGATTGGCGTTACGGCGTTATGGCGTTATTGCCTAAATACTGACGGGACTTAATAGACTCAGTGCGTCGAAATATTAAGCGCCCAAGATCTATTCTCCTTGTCTATGTGTATAGATAAATAGTTGCGTAAGTCGAATATTTTGTGCAATATATATATATATATATATATATATATATATATATATATATATATATATAATTATATCTCGTTGGGCACGCCCTTCTCGGTCTCGTTATATTATGTCGGGCAAGTCAAATTAGCCGGACAAAACGCTGGCTATTGTCAACGCGCGCGAGGATAATGATCAACGGGCTAAGGAGGAAAAAAGTCTATTCTGCTGATGGAATTGTGCCTTTTTTATTTAAGTATACGAAGAACGCTTTTGCGCATTCTTCCCGCTCGATAGAACTGCAACGAGTCAGCAATATTTATTATTTTTCTATACATTTTTCAACGGCTACGGCATCTTTATGATTTGTGTATTTTTATAAAACTATAAATCAAGAAAATTATGAAACGCTTATAGATAGAACTTCTTGACACAGAGATGTTTGATTTATTAATCACCTGTTTATCCTGTCTCACTCAGGATTTCGTTAAAAATAAATTTCAGCCTTGATTTTTTTACGATTTGTAAACGATCTATGTGTGATTTTTATGGAATATATAAAAACTAAAGTAACATTCATGAATGACGTTTTTATACTCTACGTACTAATGTATACGAGCAATTTTCGCGTTCGGTTAATGAATTATAGCCGAGGTAAAATGCGCGCGTGTATATAGATATTGTTATAAGGTCGATTCAATTATGCTCTAACGGTCTCTCTAGGGGGAAGTGAATATATTAAAGGCACATTGGTAATTTCTTCATTATTTCTAAGTAAAGCACTTCTAGCTAATACGAGTGGGTCATTCAATATTGGACTCGGTCGTTTGAAAATATCCATCCCCGATTCGTCACGTTCTATGTAACAATATTGGTCATATTTTCCATTAATCTTGGACAAGAATTTTTCAATAAATTCTAATGTAAATGAAATATAAATAGAATAAAATTTAGTTAATTTAGAAGTTGTAAATAAAATGACTAAGACCCTCATAAATATATCCATAAAAATTGATGTGTCGTCCTTCGCTGATAAAATAAAACACTGCCGCCGTGTTATAATTGTGTAGATAAATGAACGTGTCCTGAAATTTCGCAATATAACGTCATGAAAGTTCTGATGGGCATATCGATGAAAACAGTGCATAAGCTATTTCCGATAGTGATTCAATTATGCAATGATGCATTTTGAATTATAAAATTTTTCTAGTCGAATGTCGAGATATAATATCCCTATATTTTGTGTCCAGTTGAAGGGAATGCAAAACTGACAGGACGCGTTCGATATTGTGTAAAGGTGCAATTGTCTGAAATCGTCTTCTATTACTAGATAAAAAATAAAATACTTTGTCAAAAATCTGACAACTAACATATTCTAACCATAAATTCAGAATGGAAATCATGATGATTATAGGTGAAGAAACTTATTAACATGTTTTTTTCTCCTCGGAAAATCGAATAAATTACTGCTGAATTGGATTATTTGTCGGTGGGTATTATAATAACTACGACTTGTTGCATGCACGACCGACGAAATTACATATTTAAAAAAGTCCGAAATCTTATACCAACCCATATTTTATGTACTACGATCGGATTTAATTAATCGACCACAGTAGACAATTTCCCCCTATATATCATAATAATAGTGCATATTATTATTAATTCCTCGTTCCCCCAATAATCCTTATTATTATTGACGTTTCATCCAACTGATTCGTACATCACAGAACATATTCTATATAGTCCCCATCCCGAGCATTGAAATCCTCTTCTAATCGTACTTGGGTCATTTTACATGGCCGTCACACGTGACTATCCATTTTGGCGCAAGGGCGAAGTCAGCCTTTATATATCATATCCGCATCAGGAGGAAAAGACATCGTGAGAGTATACACGTGTGAAAGGCCACCTCCTTCATGCTCTCCCCGTGCCCAAAGCCGAACAAAAGCGCAAGACGGCAAAGGTGTGTGTGTGTTGGGAGGGGAGAGGGGTATATAGTATAGTGACAAAACAAAAAAGTCGAGAAACCTGAAAATATAATAGGAGCTTCTTTTTCTAACAGGGCTGACGCCCGATATGCGACCAAAGGGTGGCTGAGAAGGAGGAGGGTAGGAGGAGGATGGGGGATAAGGGGGCGGACTGACGGACGATCATGAGGAGACACGGGAGACGTGACGTGTGCGCGAGACGCCCCCGCGCGTTCCCGACCGTGAAAAAAAAAGGAGAAGAAGAAGAAGAAGGCTTCGCGTCCGCGCATAAGAGGCGCGGCTCATTTCGCTGATGTGTAGACGTCTCAGTGGTGTATACCTATATATGCTCTGATGATACTTCTCATCTTTTTTTCCCTCGCACCCGTCCTTATCCTTCCTGCCTTCCTTACCCCAACCATTCTCCTCTTTGCGTCCCTCATCTTCGGCAGATGAGTCGAAATAATAAAATATATATACGGCGTTTGATAAAGCAGACATGTCCTATTTCGGAACCTATACATCTATCTCTGTTTCTCCCTATATGCATGTATAGAATAATTTCACACTCATTGACAAATATGCGAATATGAGTGTCTTTCCTATCCCCGTCGCCCATCTTAGTACACGACATGTACGAACAATGTGCACATAAGAGAGAGCATGAATGAACGATTGAATGTATAAACAAATGGACAAATGAATAACTATTTATTTCATCTTTTGAATATAGCAAATGTTGAGAAAAATATATTGGAAGTAAGAAAAGATTAGACAAAAATGGATATAGACAATCAGCAACATACACAATATTTAGTACAAATTCTAAGATATATACATATCCTTGTAATAGAACTTATGAAAGCCATAAATAGGAAACTTGGTGTTAAGAAGAATTCATAAAAGACATAAATGCAACTTAACGGACACTGCGAAATCTCGTAGTATTTTCATGTCGAAATTATAACGTATAAAAAATAATCCAGTATCTCATTAATATTGCGATGACAGTCTATAACGTGAGATATGCTCAGATTTAAACAAGCAAGCCCTCATTGGCAGATTTCGACAGCCGGTCGAACGTGTCGTGCTCCAGAAAAAAGTATTACGTAATAGATTTTTGAATTGAGTGGGGTTGCTGAAGGAAGTGAGGGGGACTAAAAGGTAAGGGCGTCTATGTGCCTCTGCAGTGTGCCTCTCTCCTTTTTCTCTTTTTCCGCACAGCCTTATATATATATATATATATATATATATATATATATATATATATATATATATATCATCGGACGTGCGCACGAGCACTAGCGAACCTCGCACAGTGCCATCCTGAATTTATTTCAGAGGCCTCTGTTTTTCAGGGGGAAGGAAGTTGGCCTACTTCCCCTCGCATCGATTCCGCAAAGTTATACAGAAAGAAGGACACATACGACGTCTATACACCGATGTAGGCTATATATAACTTGGTTTGTGCCTGTATACAGTGGGAGAAGATTAAGCCGAAAGCCATCACCGCCCGCATGCATATGTATGTTTTTATGTATGTATGTATGTGTGGGTCTGTGAAAGTGAGTGTATATATATATATAGCCATAGACGTCGACATTGATTTTATATGTTTGACGGTTGTACAAAGAGAGGGAACAAGCGAGAGAAAATACATGAGAGCCCATTGATGATCTTTTGATTCGAAATATTTGTTTTTTATGAGTGGTGGATTTGATCTGTAGACTGATCAATGTAACTCGTGATTATTTCCACAATGAGCCATGTCAAATATTTTAACGCTGATCCTCTCCCAAGTTATGCTACTTTCTTATATGAGCTACGAGTATAATTTACTTTTTTATTAAATCAAATGTATTTCTTATAAATTAAAAAAAACTACTTTTGGCGCCAGGTCTTATTTGGATCTTGTCAATTAAAGTTCGGCTGATTTTATTCTCCTTACAGCGTATACACGATAGCTATGCGTTTGTCCGATAACACTTGTAATCTGAGAGCGACCCCTTCGCCAGCCATTCATTAAAATTTTTGCTCTGGAAATATGATTCTTTCTCTTTGAGACCGATACCGAAGTATGGCTTGTGATAATTTATTTTACTCTATAGTATTTACAATTGAACTTTAAATAGAATTATTAATACAGAAAAAACCGCCTGTCTTCTCCTTATGAATAAATAAATTAAAGAATATATGTAAGCAAAATTCACGGGCTTACTAAAGATTTCATCGGAGCCCAATACCATTTGTCTCGGTAATCTTTTATTGGCAAGATTTTGGCTTTATTCAATGGTTCTAACGTTTCCATGCTGGATCTGGAGAGAAATTTGGAAGCGTGGGAATATCAAGAGTCTGACGTTCTCATCTTGGGAATGAAATTAAATTTAAAAAAACCGTTTCACACACACACACACACACACGCATATTTCCATCGATGGATGTATAAAGATATTTTTTGTTTCATACGACTTAACTAAAATTCAATTAAAGGTATACGTATAGTTCTAATTTGCTAATTATCAAACTACAGGCAGGTTTGAAACTCATATATAGAATTCCATTAAAATGGATAAGATCTCTTTAATAAAAAATTCAATGAAAAGGTATTTCGACACTGTACAATAACTTCTCCCCGCCCCTCGGTACGATTTTGACGAATCTCGTAAATTTCGGCGACTCAACGATTTCAGCTCGAATCTCTATACCCCGTGTGTTCAGCTTGAATGTGTGAAAATGTTTTAAAAGATTCAAAGTTTCAAGCTCGACTATATATATAACTCTCGTCTATCATAACTCGGAGGATCCTTGAACTGTTGAATGGCCGACTCGCTCTCGTATATATGAATTTATTTAGTTAAATACGATGTAGCGCGCAGAGCGGCAAAGAAACTGGCGAAGATCGCAAATTTCCAATAAATTCTCGTGTAGCATACAAGAAAAAATCTGTGAAAAATAGCAGTCGCGTATATGCACGAATGAAGTGCCCCTGTTAAACCTACGAGAGCACCTATATAACTTTTCGATATCCAAAAAAAAAAGAAAAAAGCAAATAGTGTTTTGAGGTCAAGTATCATCGCGATAAAGCTGGGATAGGAATCTATTCCGAGTTCGATCAGATGTTTTATATACATGCATACACTTGCATCCATATCCCATACATATATATTATGTACACATTGTTAAAGTGCCTCTGTCACTTTGCTTATATAAATTCTTTTACGGGTAAAAATTTATTAGTTTATCGTACAGAACGCGATTATCAGAAAGAATTAATAATATAATTTTAATGTTTCCGCTTTTTTTTTGTAAACCACTTCAGTAATCTGGAAAATTAATTGGGATAAATTGTATAAAGGCCTTCATTTTTCTGCCGACAATGTTTGTATACGTACACATTATACTGCACTGTACACTCGATTTTATTTTCTTTAATAAAGTCAACTAATTATGTGCCTCGCTCTCTTATTATGACTATACTAAATAAGTTTCGCAGAACATAGGATGTATCAAATTAAAGTGGATATATAAGCTAACAACAACAACAAAAAAAACAACATTAGTCAATTATATCTGGGAAACGAGGTGCATCGCAAAAAAGACAGTATAAATAAAAACAACTTCTTAATAAATTCATTTGTAGAGAAAAAAAAAGGGATATAAAAATCTCTTTGACATTTCTCACTATACTTGCGCGTAAAAAAGTCATTTTATGACGCGCGGACGATTTTACTCTTCGCTCATCGAAGCCTCCCCGTATATCTTCCGCGTTGCCATTTTTCCCATGTGCGGTTTCAACCGAGGCTCGCGTATAATGAAAGACGCGTGCACGTACACGGTGCTGCCGGGTGACGAGGGGGGGGGGGTGGTGCGTGAAAGCTTAAAATCGCCGGGACGCGAAACCGCAAAAGCCTGCTCCTTCGGCCCTTTTCTTGCGCAAAAAATGAGGAAGAGGAAAAGAAACGCTCGCGTGCGCGCGCGCGAGAAAGACCAGAGTGTCAGAGAGAGGAGGAGAAGAACGCATATACCGCGAGTATTTACGTTTATTGCGGGGTCGCGGTCGCGCTTTGCAATGTGCGCAGAGTTTCAATTGAGCGTTCTATAGAGAGTTTTTTTCGAGCGAGAGTGGAAGAGAGGGGGGGGTACAGAGCGATGCTTGCGGCGCGAAAGGGAGGAAAGAGAAAGAGATAAAGGGCAAAACGGTCTGGATTGCGCGCCCTTTATAAATGTACTTGTGTATTGGGTCATTAGCAATAAACAGCCCTTTGCGCGAAGGAAGAATAGGATACGCATCGGACCATACGATGCGCAACAATCATACTACTAATAATAACAATAATAACAGCATATTTTTTTGTAAAGCACTTAACTTTCACTTTTGCTTTTGACTATTAAAGTAAACCTCGATCTTTTTGCAGCATTCTTTTTTTTTTTGCTTATTTTTAGTGGAAATTTTGATTTTATTTAAAACAAGATATATGACACTTGCGTATAAACGGTATAAAGCAATCTGCAAACAAAGCAATGCGCTTGTAAGCAATGGTATAAAAAAAAAACTTCCTTCTAGTCGATAAATAGGCGAGTATAAGCAAGCATACGTCGTTATACAGGTATTTTAAATTTAATCCGGAGAATTTGTCAAGGAGCTGAAAATTTCTGACAAACGACTGGACACCAAATGATAATTATATGCTTGACTATTCTTTTTTTTCTTTCTTACTTGAAACGCCCCTCGGAAAGTATGGATGGTAGCAAAACGCTGCTTAGCGCGGAATCGCTAAAATTTCGTAATCAAACCACGGTGTCGTGTGTATATATATATATATATATATATATATATATATATATATATATATATATATATATATATGAATTTACATAATACAGAGAAAATATTTTCAGATAGAGATTTTTTTTACTCAAAAGTTTTTTTACGATGAAATAACCACAAGCCTTCTACTTTAAGATTTGATGCAAGAAAATTGACGTCCTTGCGTCTAAAAATATACATCTATTTTATTATTTCGTTAAATAACAGTGCACGTTCGTATGTGCCGAGTGTTTTTGCATGCAATTTCTTTTATATTTTACCGTTAGTTCAAATAGAACTTTGAAAAACATATATTATTACACTGTGAAAGAAGCCTTAAAATGCAGCGAGTATCAGTTACTATTTACTACTAGCAACATATATAAATATATATCATTAAGATATATATTTAAATATGTTGATATAATAATTTGTAAGATAAATGAAAATAAATTTAATGTATAGATTACGAAATTTAATGAGTATATAATAACTGATATATTCTGTACAACTTGAATTAAATTAAAAATTTTTTTTAACAGTGTCCGCAAAGTATGTATATAGATATAATAAAATCAAATAAAAGGCTAGATTAAAATGAATAAATGCAAGTAAAATTATGTTTTTAATGCCTGCACTAAAGTTTTAATCATATAGAAGTTTTATGCTCTCGTACATTTAATGACATATTAAATGTTTTCTGTAGAATAAATTAAAATCCGCTTTCACTAGACCGCATCAATTGCTCGCAACTTTTTCCATATCTCTTAATATTTGCCAACAGAAGCAAATTGACGTATATAAAATGCTCTTTAATAAATAAATATATTTCACGACACGTTTGTACAAACATTTTCTTCCTCGCTCAATTTCCCGTCACTTTCGCTACATATACATCGGTCTAATATATATATATATATATATATATATATATATATATATATATATATATATATACAATTACCGTAAAAGCTTTAAGAAAAATCCAGCAATTTACTGTCGCTGTAGCGTCCCCTCGATCGTACACGCTAAAAAGACACGAAAACAAAAAAAAAAAAAAAAAAAAAACACGCGCGCGCCCCGCATTAACTGCGTACGCGCGTACACGTATACGCAATAATACAGAGAGGAAAAACTCTCCCTTTTCATCGACAGTTTTGCAGTGCATCGGTATAGAGGCTCGCTCTTGACGCGGTGCTTCACTCTATCGCGCCATTGTTCGGCGCACAACGCTCTCGCCACCCGCGTGTTGCTTTTCGCGCGCTCGCATCGTCCGCGCTGCACGCTCAGCCTATCCCCCTATACATATATATATATATATATATATATATATATATATATATATATATATATACAAATGTTCTTGAGAAGTGCGTCGTGTGTGTATTATAAAGAAAAGGATATAAAAGAAGAGAAAAAATTCGCGTGCGCGAAACAGGGACAGTATTACAATAAAAGCGCTGTTTCCAAAAATCGCCTCTGTACTTATGTATATACGTGCGTGTGTTTGCATCTCCTGGAATATAACTAATAGAAAAATGTGCGAGCTTGTATTTTATATCAAAACGCACCTGTTTCTCTTTCTCTCTCTCTCTCTCTCCTTATTTATATATATCTTCGTCCCGCGAGCGTGGTTCTTATGTATATACCCGTACATCTGTAGAGGAGATTGTCTAGACGCTCCAGACGCTCTATGATTTTCCTCTATATAGCCTCTCAAAGTATATATGGAAAGTCCGCCAAAAAGAAGCGTCTGTACATGGAGAGAACGAGGCGCCGCCGGCGCCGAAGGCTCGTTATTGTACTCGAGCGCCGGGGCGCCGCGCGTCTCTCTATCTCTCGCGGGTGGCGGTAGTAGTTGTGCATTGTACATGCGCCTTATCCGCGCGGATAAAGAGGGAGAGAGAGAAAGAGGGGAGCGAAGGAGAGTGGTACGTCTGGAGTCTAGTGCCCTCCAAAAGATGAAGCTGCAGAATGGGAGAGAGATAGTCCACCATGGTCATCTTTATGCATGCTCGCGAGACGTTCATCCACCTCTCTCTCTCTCTCTCTCTCTCTCTCTCTCTCTCTCTCTCTCTCTCTTTCGACTCTCTGAGAAAAATTGAGCGAGCCGTCAACTCGTTGTTCTAACATCAGCTCGACGCATATACAAGAGCTGTAGAGATAATAGTAGGGAAAGTGAGGTGTAACAAAAGCCCTTGTACGCCTACTTTTGGCCCCCTCCCCCATTCTTTCTCCCGCTCCCGGGCATAACGAAGCAATGGTGCACCTCGCGCGCGAAGAGCTATGCTACTATTTATGAGACTAAAAAGAAATTCGTCTCTTTCTTCCTTTTAAGATCACCAGACGTGGCGCACTACGATTCTTTTCCCAGCATATATATGAGTATATGAGTGTCTATATATTATATTACTGTGCGCTTGAACATTTTTATTACCGACGCGAATATACAATTGACGAACTGAATGTAATCTATCCCATAAACGGAGCTCTAACGCTGATTCTACTTTTTTGTGAATATTTCTTTTTATATTTATTAAGCAATAAACTTTGCCGACTTTATATTTCTAATAACTGAATCTCTTCTTTTCCACACTAAGTTCCTAACAGAATTACGTGTACAAAGGGCGATCTTCCAATTTTTTTAAGAGTCGTTATGGATAGTAAATCTCTATTATAATAGAATAGCTGATCAACGCTCGGTCGGACAATTTTTTCAGGCATTATAAAAATAAATCATATAGTCTACAGTTCTCAAATTCCAGCAAGTATAGTAAATTTATAATTTAATTTGGTTCTGGATCTAAATTAAAAATCTGACAGTAAGCTAAGAATTTTTCTCGAATATGTTATTTTCCAATTTTTATTTTCACTTCAGTCTCAAGTATTAAAAAAAACATTAATTTGATAAAAAAAGTTAGAATTGTATTTGAGATACAAATCAGCAAAATTATATATTTTCGGAAAAAATTTTAAGTTTGTTTAATATTATCATCGATATATATGGTGTGTGTATATATATATATATATATATATATATATATATATATATATATATATATGAATCTCAAGCTTGAAAACAACTGTCCTTCGTAAGTACGATCTACTTAAATCGTGCTAGATAATTACATTTATATTAACAGATGTGCTTCTATGACCAAATTATTGTCGCAGTAGGAAAAAGATCGTCGACCCACCAATGATAAATACACTTGGTTCGTTCGTCAAATTAATTTATATATCTGCAGACAGATTAGAACCAATCGATCCCAGCTTAAAATTGAAACGAGAGGGAAAAAGTCTTTTATCCTTCTCCGTTAGAGTTTTTGTGAATACACCGGGCCGAAACCCTGGGGGCTAAAGGATAAAATGGCAAGAGATGAACCACTTCAAAATCTCGTATACAAGATCGTATGAGACGCGTTGCGGATAATTCTTCACGGCCACGAGTGCGCACGTTCTTTATGTTAAATGAAACCCGACGCCAGGGGGGTGGGGCCGATGAAAACAAAGACGAAGCAGAAGAAAGAGGAAGAGATCAATAAGTCGTTTTTTATGCGCGCCCGTAAATGGAGGGCGGTTTAAGGATCTCTGAAACCAAGGAGCGACTCCGAGCTCGTGCATATATATATATATATATATATATATATATATATATATATATATATATATATAAGCACTCCTTCCTCTTCAATGCTCCCGCGAGAGAAGGAAGTCAGTAGAAACGGCGCAGCATTTCGGGACGCCCGTAGAATCGATGCTCTACGCTTTACATATATATATATATATATATATATATATATATATATATATATATATATATATATGTATATATACGCGCGCACGTGTGTGCGTGTGTAGATAATCAATCGTGTGCAGGAAAGTGGCAGAGAGCGACGAGCGAAATAGTTGTGGTTTTTACACGTTCGATAGTTTTCAAGGAGCATTACAGACCAGAGCAACGCCTCGAGTCTTTATACAAAAGTTATTCATTACGCCCGTTTTCCGTATCCGATGTATTTCATGCCCTTGGAAATATAGCAAGTTGAACGCTCCAAGTCCTTAAAATACGCGACTTCAAATATAGTGATTGAAAACTTATATATCTTATTAAATATTAACATAGGGCGATGTCACATTTTAAATTTTACCGATTAATCTGTTATAAATTTTATGCACATACATAATTTACAAGTTTTATACGCCTGCATTAAAATTGTACGTATAGGTAGTTACAAAGTTTTATTCCCTGGCTGTAGTTCGCGAGGGTTATTGGGTTATTACACCGTTTGTCCAGTATACTCCTCGATCAATAATATTTCTTATACGTACATATCTCTCATAGACGTCCTTAATTACTAAGAATTTCAGCTTCATTCGATTTTACTAAAATATGCTATATTGTAAATTTAAAGAATTATTAACGCGACTGGATTATTGAAAAAAATTTGTTAGAACTTGAAATGCTGTTGAATAATTTATTTAAACTATATCTACTGAATGATATGCAAAAAAACTGGTCTAATATAAGTTGCTATAATTGAAAAATTTATGAATTATATTTTATTTCTTTTAAATATTCTAATAATATATCTAAAAAAATTGTTTAATTTACTATATAGAATTAATTTTTATAGCGATTTGATAATACCAAACATAAAAGAAGAAAAGTAATATAAATTTCAAAACAATGAAAATTTAAATTCATATTTAAAATATTCATTAAATTAAAATACTAAATTTCAAATTTTTTAAGTCCAAAAGGATATCTGTCTTATTTAAATAATTCTTTTTCTATGAAAAAAATTTTTTTATAGTATATTTATTATTTTTATTCAAATTCTTGTTTTTTACTACATATCTTTTCTTAGATAAAGAATTTTGATTTTAATAAATCATTAAATAATATGTGTGACTATGATAATTATTTTAACAAATGTATAGATATGCCGCGGTATTATTAAAAAATCATAATTTGAAAAATATAAAGGCTTGCATTTCTGAATGATACTAATTTGAATTCAATGAGGTATAGAGAAACGCTGATTAATAAGCCGAGCCAGATTTTCAAATATAAAAAGCCCCTTTAACACTCCCTTCTAAAAGGTCCGCAAGGTATACCGGCATTAATAGTACATCAGTCATATGCGCTTCTCATCTCGGTTTGTATGTATGTGTATGTATATATATATATATATATATATATATATATATATATATATATATATATATATATATAAACTACACGGAGCGCAATGCCCGTCCTTAATGGATTTTGATTTGTCTTCAATTAAAACCAACGACCTGGCATGCGTCGCCCTTCTACCCCTTTTCCCCGTCCCTATACATAACCGTCAAAATAAGCATAGTCAAAGAGACACCCTCCTCGTCCTCATATCGTCATCTCACTGCTTGAGCCGCTGCTTATACTGCAAAGCCTTCGAAGCATATATATATATATATATATATATATATATATATATATATATATTATACATTCATGCACAATTGCACCAACAAATGCGCCGCGTGGATACATCAGTAAATCGCGTGGGTGCGAGAAGGAAAGTGGGAGAGAGAGAGAGAGAGAGAGAGAGAGAGAGAGAGAGAGAGAGAGAGAGAGAGAGAGAGAAAGTTCTACGGTATCGATTTTTGGCCGGCTGCATTGTCAGCGCGGCGTTACCATGATAACCCCGCATGCGTATCATATATATATATATATATATATATATATATATATAAACATGTGCGCGCCAGCGAGTCGTCGTCGTCGTCGTCGTCGTCGTGTCATCGTGATCGCATCGCCGCCGTCGCGTCGCCGACTTCAAATCGTGTGAGGCAATATATATATATTTATATATATATATATATATATATATATATATATATATATATATATATATATAGAGAGAGAGAGAGAGAGAGAGAGAGAGAGAGAGAGAGAGAGAGAGAGAGAGAGAGAGAGGAAAGAGCTGTGTATTAAAGTGAGTTACATCTGTGAGGATGCACGTATTTGTGTGTAGGTGCGTGCAGTTAGTAAAACGATTATATATATGTAGAGAACTCTCGTCGATCTCGTTCCTCTCTCTGATAAGCCGACGTCGTGCGACTATATAGGTATATATGCGCGTGTGTATATATATAATAGATACACCTTTATACAGCGAGCAAAGTTGCGTACGGGGATCGTGTATGCGCAGACTCTGTTCCGCCATGTGGACTAACCGATAAAAATAAGGAAAAAGGATAAAAGTATAGCCGGCTACATTTTTCCAGCTCCTGCCCTCAACACCCTGCAATCTTTCACTCTCTCTCTCTCCTCTCTCTCTCTCTCTCTCTCTCTCTCTCTCTCTCTCTCTCTCTCTCTCTCTATATATATATATATATATATATATATATATATATATATATATATATATATTCACTGAAAATATAGGATTTTGTGTATTATTATGTAAGTTATTAATGTACTATATACTTATGAAAAAATTGATTTATTTAAATGTGTTTCATCAAGTTTCATAGCGCAATAAAGTTATCATTTATTTGAATTAAATTTGTTCAGCACTGAGCATTTATCTATTTCCATTCTAGTTTATTTTAATGTTTTTTAAATAAACTTTTTATACAAATTTGTTTTTGTTGTATTGAAAAAAATTATATAATAAAAGATTAATTACTATATATTTTCATTAATTTACATGTATTCTAGAATATTTTGTACGAAATATAGACGAGCTAAAGAAAAGAGTGAAATTTGAAAATGCCGCGGTTTGTAAGACCAGCTGTAGTTGATGCAAGTACCGTTTGGTGGCGAATATACAGCGCATTCGATATTGAAATTGCATTAATGAATTTCTGGCATTGAGTGATCATAATTTAGCCGTAAAGTTCGAATGGGAATTCTTGGAGCATCGATTGGGTAACCTATTCCAGCACTTATTTGTACAATGCGATCGTCTTGGGTTGACGAAAAAAACAGGCACGCTCCGTTTCCAGACACTCTCGCAAGCGGCTGGCTATTGCCTCAGTTAGTATATAAGCACCGAGCTTCGATCTATTATACGAGGTGGTCCGATGTCACTCGACAAACTTGGTTGTACGAACCCCAAAGTTGGTGTAAAGTAGCCTTAATTGAATTCGTTAAGGTCCTTTGCGTGCAGCTTTGGAAACATTAAATTCACGTGAGATTTTCTGTACTTCATAAGACAAATATGAATCATGAAATAAGTAAATGAAATAATGAAACAAAGATGAATATATAAATTATGAAGTTGTGAAACGAAAAAAAATCACATACAGAATATTAAACGCGGCTTAATTCTCAGAGCAAATATGCAAACGAGTATGAAAATATATAGACATGTCGTTTTAAATAATCGAATGTGTATGGGCGACGAGGAGAAGCGTTATATTATATATATACATATGATATAATGAAGAACGAATGTTATTTTTACAATCTTGTTGTGCTATTGAGCCGGTAATATCCAAAAGCCGTGCTCTGTCGTAGTGACAACTTTGACTACCTTTTGGCGATTTTTAGGCTTTTTTAAAAGAATAACTGATAAATTGAGGAACTTCATTTTCTAAGATTTATTTTTGGCTATAACTGCCTTTAAGTTAAAATATTTCTATATTTTCAACAACCAACTAAACTTTATACAAACGGCACATGTTCCTGAAAGATTAATTAAAAATTATAGGTATTGTCTACAAAAAAGAGTAATTTTAACACATCGATATAGGACTACGAATGGAACGCGAGATTAGTTCACAGACCTCTCTTGTAGCAGAACCAGCCGTCCTTGAAATTTTCATGAACGTATCACTCCAACGCCAATTTCAGGTCCGACCAACTCGTTTTCAATTTATTGCCCTCGCTTCGACCCCCCCCCTCCTGCCTCTCCCGGCCAATATCGTGGACGCGCGGCTCGTCGCACGTGCATACTTGGTGCGCGCAACGTTCGGCTCTGCGCGGATCAAAATAAGAAACGAGGGACCACGAGACCAGACACAGCATCGTGCAGACGATGCTGCTGCTGGGCTCTTCGCGCACCGCGATGCGCGCACTCAGCGCCTCAAGGGGCGCGAGGAAATGAATGAGCTTGCTCTCCTGCATCAGCGTTATATATATACTTCCGTACGTTCTCAGGTGAAGAGAGAAAAAAATGTATATGCCGTGTGAAGCAAAAACTCTCTCTTGTTCTCCGCTCTTTCGCCCATGCGGGTGACAAACAGAAAAATATAAAGAGAACAGACTCTGCGACACTCTCCTTTCTTTCTCTTTCTCTCTTCTTCTTGTATACGCGAGTGCGGATTTTACCTCGTATTTAAGCGCGTATATATGAACGCTATAGTATCCTTCTTTCGTCGTCGACCGGACGACTTGCGTCATCGTCTCCTGCACGGCTATTTACCTTCGCGCTTTTGCCTCGGGCTATTTCGCCGGGACTTTTGGGTAAAATTTTTTTCTCTTTCCGTGGTTTCGCACTTTTCTGACTTTACTTTCATGCGGTCTATTTGTATATTGGCCTTTCGATTTAGCTTTAAGAATTTTTTAGAACTTGCTATTTCTACTTTATCTTGTATAACTAAATATAAAAATAAAATAAAATTTTTAAAACAGTTTCTCGCACATTAAAAAAAATGTTTTATCTCTAACGACAATCCGCGAGTATATAAGAAGAAATTAATAAAATGAGAATATAAAGTTTATGTATTGAAGCAAAGTTATCGTGTACTTTTCACGTTAACACACTGGGCTGATCAGTATATTAGCAAGAGTTGCAAACATAAACGTATGGTGACAAACCATTTTATTTGCCATACTCATAAGCTGAAGATGTTAAATTTCATTGTAGAAAAAGTGAAAAATTAAGAATTTATAAAAAATGTTTAATATGTCTAATCAATTGCATATAGTTTTATGAAAATCTGGGGAGCTATTCATATATTCGTATGATTAAAAATTGATTTCTTAAATTAAAGATTATTTGAATTATTTTGCAAATAAATGAAATTATATCAATTAATTGCATAATGATTCATTACAAGAATACAATGATTTCTCAGGGGAACAGTCACCAGATAAAAATGAGATGGAATTCCCTTATCACAGTTAGTAAGAAGAAATTGTTATTGTGGCTTATTGGCATTAATAGAAGTTTAGGAAATAAGAGTTCGATGAACGCTGTATTGAATTAGTACATTGAAACACTAAAAACAGGGACAAGTGAGAGATGGATTTATTATCAGATACGTCCTCGAACGAAGTCTCAGAGAAGTACATGTATTTTCGAACTTTTATGTAAATTAAAAAAAATAGCCTTTACTTTTTTGCACATGCGATATTCAGTACGCATAAAATTAAAATACCATTGGTTGTAGTTCCCTACATGAAATGATTCTTGCGAAAGTACGGTTTGATGTTGCGCTGTATCAAGATGAAATAACATTTCTAATGGACTTTGTAAAACATATTTATTATTAATTCTGCAGATTTATAACATAAATCTTTCTGATTAACATTATATTTTCGGAATATAATGTTTAATAAACACTATATTTTTGGATTAATCAATCGTGATATAGTACATTGCAGTCACCAGAGTCTTTATTCAATTGTTACTATTGCACACACTAGATTGACTCTATTTTACAATAGTGACAAATGGTTTCTCAACCTGTGCAAACCATCTATTCCACGATGAAAGAAGTATTTTAAGGAAAAAAGCCATCCGTAGTAGAGATCGAGCGCATATTAATATGCAAATGAATGCGATTCGTTTCAATATGTAACAAGTAGATCGAACATTGTCTCACGTGTCTACTAGAGACCTTATGATTAAGTCGTATAAGCACACATTTTAATTCCGACACGCCTCTGTAACACCCAAGCGCGCGCTTCAATTTCCATTATATATTATAGCTCGATCGTCAGTCGTCATCGGGACGTCTGTTGCGCGGAAAAAAGTTGTATTACGTACTGCGATGCTCATAAACTTTCCTTCGCGGGCGCTGGGGGGATGATATATATATACGGAACATCCAAGGATGTGCGAAGTCGTGTCGAGGCCACGATACAGTTTTTCAAGAGTACACGAGCCACATGCATAATGCCACAGCAAAGCTTCGATTATGTCATAGGTATTATTATACCTATACGCAGATATTTGCGCGGAAAACCAAGCTGAACTACGACGTACTGTTATAATGAGGCACTATCTTCGAGAGGCGCATACAATCAGGGGGCGATCCGCGCGTGGGCGAACTCTATACCGTCGCACTTTCAAGGGCAATTCCAAGAGCATCAGTCGCCGCGAGCGGGCATCTCGCTGCGGGGTATAACGTGCTTTGATGGTCTTCTCCTGCTTCCGCCACCCACCATTGTGTCGCGCGCGTTAAAGTCAAGGATCGCGCAACGTAGAAGGGACTGGCGCGTGAAAATAAACGGGAGCATATAGAGCGATTGAGGCTTCTGGCAAGTTATATTGTAGATCTTCTATATTTGGATCTGACATTTTTCAGTGGTCTTGTCTATATGGATAAGAGGTCAAATGAAACGGTGCATCGGCCGAGCAAGTCAATGAAACGAGTTTGGTTGGTTATATTCATATATACATATATATATTCGTGTCGCACCTTAATCCATCATTCCATGCTACATATTGTGTATGACAGCTTAAAACTGTAATCGGAAATTGGTAAGTATAGACGTTCATAAAATATCATAGCATTTGATGGAATATCCATCTTTATCATCACCTTTATCATCACGATTATATATCGCAAATTATATCTGCATCAAGCTGGCTAAATACGAATCTTCACAGTAGCGATCGTCACAGTGCGCGTATGCATAATGCTGGTCTTTTTCCGCGCAGCCAGACATTCAATCATTCTAGTGCTTTACAGATCTGGCCGAGCCTAATAAGTTTTGCTCAAGCGAATTAGAATCTGGATATACAGACCCGCGCCCAGAAAGATATATTTTATGATTTGTGAATTTTTTGAAGGAATTGATCAGAATTTTTGGCATTGATCGGGAGACTCAAGAGCGATTGACCCCTTGAACTAATTTTACATTTTACTTTTAACAACTATATTTCAAGTCTTCTTTCGATTTTCAACTGTTTTTTATCATAAAAGTCTTTTGATAAAACTACAGATAATTCTAAAATTCCACACACTTTCTACATTAACCATTTTAAATTATTATGCATATTGACTGACCATCTAGGTATCATATAAGTCATGTCCCCATGTCAAATCCCAATACAGGGTCCATTTTAGAGCCGTGCGTATATTGCCAAGCCATAAACTTTTTTACAACTATGATATGGCAACAGATCTGTGCTTGTAGGCATCAACACCGTTGCGCAACGCTTATCAATCGCTCGATACACGCGCGTATAAAAAAGCGCGCTCGGAAAACACTTGACCCCCTTTCGAACCTACATTAATATAGAGACACTTTATGCACTGTGCGCGCGCGATTCTTCCATTGTTTATCATCCGATGCACTTCTGCAGAGAGCGCTATGCATGCATTATAGTGATTACGCGTATACTGGGAAAAAGCCCGAGAGCAAGAACGGAAGAGATGGCGTATCGGGGCTACATCGAAGCGAGCTAGGAGATGAAGGAAGCTCGAGAGTATTGCAAAATTTCCAGTTTCTACTTCGTAAGACAGGACAAGATGTTAGGAAAACGGAGTTTCGATTAGTTATATCTATATAGACGATGGTGAAGCTGTTTGTCCTCTTTCTCAGATGAAACCTTGATAACCTCCTTCGGCGATCTTATGAATTATACAAAGATTCAGGTAGAGATATAGAGCGCAAATTGAAATTGCAAATCCTCCTCCACGCAACGGCAATTAAACTTTCAAAATAATCCTTCCTTTCAAAGTCAAGTCGGGGGAATCGGTTCAGCATAAAGTTATATGATCGCAAACTCCGCGGACAGAGAGCGCGCGATAATAATCCGAATGAACTCTAAGAACGGAATTCAACACAGAACTCTCGCCCTGAAAAGGGCGCTGTTCGAATCCAGTATATGCATGTATACGAGGAACGAGTGACGCGCTTATAGCCCACTATATTACGAGTCGAGCGGTATAAGTTCGGAAGAGGAGAAAGACACGAGAAAGGGAGAAGGACGAAAGAACAAAAGACGGCGCGGAGCCAGCAGCCAGAACTGCTCAAGTGGTGGGTGGTTGTCGTATTATATATATATATAGTCATCAGGGCAGTAGGTATAAGGCTTCTCCGTATACCGGCTCAAATATTAATCTGCTTTTGTGCGCGAGGACTTATCGCGCGCGCGCGCGCGCGCGCGTGTGTGTGTGTGTGTGTGTGTGTGTGTGTGTGTGTGTAAAGTGAGAAGAAAAGCCGTTCAGCGAAAGCTCGATACGAAACGTTTTGCCGCGCGGGTTCGTTGTACGACTTGACGCGGTGGCGATCCGAAGATTAGTCCGTTCGCGTGTGTAAATATAAAGTGCCAGTCGGCAGCGCGCGGTGTCTTTTCGGATCTTATTTGTGCAAAGTCTCTCACTTTTCGGCGACCCTCTTTTTTTAACGTACGTATGATATATTTGTAATTGTTAGGTGGCTTATACGCGATTTAAAGGCTTCCTTGTGAAATTGTCATATAGAGAATAGATTTTTTAGAATGAATATTTTATTTTTCTTTATTTTTATTTCTAACAAGAGTTTCTTACGCATAACATTGAGGAGAAGGGCAACCAATTGAACTAAGACCTTGTATAAACGATGTGCATTAATTTATACTCCTGATAACTGTATGCCTGCTGTAAATATTTTAAAAAAAGTCATTGTCATTTTAAAAGAATACTATACGTATATATACCACACATCACATTTGAAAGTAATGCTGTATTGAATCCCAATACTGAAACAATAACATGACAACTCCAATTTGATGGAAAAATTAATTACTAATCGAATCCATTCGAAAAATCTAAGTTGGAATCTTTTTCATGGAAAGATTCAGACTAGGATCTTAGAATTCCAGCATATTTTCATTGGAATATAAAGTTTCTCTTACGCATCGATATATTTTGATTTCGTATCAGAGTAGCTGTGTCTGATTCCTTGTATTTTTTGTGACTCGAGTATATTTTAATTTTTTATCCGCCTCTTCCTATAACCTCAAACTCGACAATTACTGAAAGGAGGTATAGATTTATTTTTGATCCTAATGAAGTATGACCTATAAAAAAAGCTTAATAATCGCAGCCTGGTCTTTAAGATGCTTTGATTTTTTGCTGTAATAAATGGTAGCAAATTAACAAGGTGTACAACACCTGTTTTTCATATTCATTATTGAAGGAAATAAAAAAAAGTGAGCAACCTTGGCCAGTGTTGTTTATGTTACTAATAAAGCCTTCCATTATTTATGAGAATTAATATTAAAATTATTGTTATGTAACAAAATGCTAAATAATTTATCATACATCCATAATATTCCACTGTAATATCAAAATCTTTAAGGTAAAAAAAGATCTTACAAAGCGTTCAAGCGTGCTACAATGCAATCTAACATCTGAATAAGTTTTAAATAACGTTCATTTACATATCAATTCAAATCAAATTGAAAATCTTGAAAAAAGTATTATTCTAGCATCGATGTCGTGTTTTGACCAAAATTTCCGAAGTCAATAATTCAAACCGAATGAAATTAACTATAATTTTACAAGGTTAAAAAATATTTTCTTTTCTTTTTTTTTAAACGAAACAAAAAAAAGTAACAATGCATAATATAATTTTAAGTGTTATGTAGAAATGAGGTTACTTCAAAATTGCCATTCCATTTGTAACGCATTTTTAACGAGTTTTTCTCAATGCAGTTTACAATACAGAAAATATTTATGTAAGATATATGTTATTTTTTTCGATAATACCGTGCGCATAAATGATATTTTTTGCTAAAGCCGTTATATACAAAACAAAGAGCGCGAAACACGGATTCTACATTACTAGTTAAGCCAACATTTTATCTATGAAACGGCTCTTATTTAAATAAAAGAATTAGAGAAGAAGAAAAAAAGGTAAAATAATCCTTTTACGGCATTTATGCTGGCTCATTTCGTGATCGAAACCACAATGCCCAGAGAAGATGAAAAAGAAACGAAAGTCACGGCGGGAGGGAGTGAGCGAGCGAGGAGATCCTTCGTGGGCCTGACGTCACCGCCCGAACTTTTGTACCCGGCGCGCTTACACGCGTATAATTCGTTTGTGTCGCTGCTGATGGCGAGGACGGGACCGCGTCCAACGCTAAACCGCTCGCCCGCTCCCCGTCTCGCAGCGAAAAGGCGCCAATGCCAGCCACGAAAGATGCGCGCACATAGGAAATCCGCGAGGTCTGAAAAATTACGCCGGCGATGACACATTTCGCAAATTGCTCCGCGCCGCCGCCGGGCGTATAATGCAGAAAATATCCGCGGCTTCCGGCGCGCAACGCGCGGGCGGAGGTCGCGAAGAGGTTGCGCGCGGGGCACGCGCGCACTCTGAATTTGTAATTCGACGACCCTGAGCGGCAGCCTAGCAGTTCTTTTATTCCTAACCTCGCGGATTAACCGCTGAGCTTGCTCGTGATTTTATTTCTCATTCTCCGAGTCCGTTCGCCCAACTTAATTACATATACACGTATACATATACATATACGTATAGATACATAATGCTCGTCTTCCGAAATGGGTTACCATGGCGACATTGAGCTTTTAAGTAAATAGCCGATCGTTTCGAATGAATCTGGCGGAGAGCTAAGTTTATGAGTTGCTGTCGTTCAGCACCGGTAATCCTCTTAAAAGATCGATATTAGATGCGCGGGAATGCTTAATCACCGGGGCGCGTCACTATATGGAAAAGGAAGAGTACAGCGTGCTGACAGCTTATACGTGAAGAACGCGCGAAGGTCGAAAATATAAAAAGGAACAATGGGAAGATTCTTTGTTTGCTTCCCAATAAAATTTTGGTTTGACAATCTGATTGAATCAGCGTTTCCACATTTAGATTTAAAAGGTTCACCGATGTAAAACCGCTTATTACTTTTGAAATTCAAACGAGCCCCCTACATTTCATCCACGATTCACAATGTAAAGAAGACGAACTTTTTGGTTCACTTTTGATAAGACTACTGATGTTTGATTTTTATTTTTTTATAGATGCACAAAAGTACTTTTTTCATACATTCGAAATTCAAGTCAGTAGAGAGCTATTGAATATTAGTGTATTGTCAAAAGGAGACTGACTTTATAAACTCTAAATTCCTTCACACGTCCATAATTTTCAAGCTTGCTTCACTTGTTTTGGAAATTCAGAGAACACTTCTGCATGCAAATATATAAATTCAGCAGAAACGTATTGAGGAGTTGCATAGTTATTTCACGCAAGGTATTTTTGGATTCGTAAAGTTCTGCTGTCTATATTACTTTTTATCTGATGTATTGAAGGATACGAGCAAATGAATAGTTATTGTAATAAATCAAAAATTTATTTAATAAATTTTATTCGGCCTGTTTTTTTTTCTAAATCTGAAGCTATAATATCCAAATCTGTTTGCATAAATATTATTTGAAATATTGGCACAATCATTTAATAGAGTAGTTTTTCCGCTATTTTTCTAACTAAAGGTAACTAAAAAAAAAAAGGTACTGATGTCATTGGATTTCATATGACTTCGACTTGGCATTTCATATGGTTTCAATGATTTCAATTTTTCGAAATTTAAAAATATTTCTTCATGTTCGTATATCAATGTTTTCATTGCATTTCAATTTGCTTTGGATTGGATTAGAGTCGAGAACAAGGACAGTAAGCTAAAGTAATATCAACAACCTAGTCCTTAAAGGGTAAATCAGTGTGCACGCAAGAGATTCAGTAGATTTACTAATTCTCTATTGATTTAAAATACTCATCGCTTATGTATTCATTATATATCAACTACTTCAATGAATACTAGCACATTACAATTAGTCGCAACGTGGAGCAGCGTATTCTAAATTAGTCATCTAAAAATAACACGGACTTTTCATACGGAGACACGGAGACACGGAGACACGGAGATTTTCGCGTATAGAAAATTAGGGAACATCGTAATTTTGTGTAGAAAATTAGTACGTTCCATATTTTGCACGTAAAACTAGCGCAAATCGTATTTTAGCCTTGAAAAACTATATAGGAATTAATCTGTGCTACGTTTCAGCGCTAATCACGAATTGCGTCTATCTTTTGTCCGTGAAATCAATTGCGCTAGTCTTCGTTCAAGTATACGTCTCTATACTTTTATACTCATATTATTTTCGCTTTAAAAAATCAGCAGTCATCCACGAAGACTAATTCGATGACATATATATACCGACGCACGCTGTCGCTTTTTTGTACATTTATATAGAACTGTGGTATATGGAGTAATCCAAGTGTTACACTATCAGCTTAAACAGAAACAACAGTGTAGAGTAGTCTAGCGTGAGAAAGTAAGAACGGAGAAGGAAAAAAAGTCATAACCAAACGAGGAAGACAAATAAAGTACGCTACTCTGCATTTCTTAAAAACGTGTTTCATCGTATTTTCATACGTATGGAACCCGTAAAAACCGCGTCGGCCTCTCCTATCATTATTCCGCGAATCTTTCGCCAATAATTCGACATTCTCTTTGTGTGCGCGCGCGCGCGCGTGTGTGTGTGTGCGTGTGTGTGGTGTGTGTGTGTACACTTGTACCAAAGACAAATATATAATGGCAGTTGGTGTGCTTAGTTTGCCGTTATAAATATCGGTATATAGTAATGCACGTGAGCGACGCTCTCGTAACGCAAATAAACATTGCGCCGCTATATCTTATCTATATATCTTCGCGAAAGAGATTTAAGAAAAAAAAATAGACGCCCATATACAAGACGTCGCGACTTTTGAGAAACTATACCCCATATATATTAATGTAAACGCGTCCGATGCGCGCGTACGATTCTCGAAAGCACACACGCTGATGCGGCCGGAGGCGAATTATTAACTTCACAGTCTTGCGATCCGAGCGCGTGCAACGTATATCGTGCGCGTGGTATACGAGCTTGCGCATCCATCAGACGCGCGGCAACTTCTTGTGTACGTTATACGCGCACACATATATATATATATATATATATATATATATATATATATATATATAAATTCTTGTAGAGCCTGGCGCGCAGCCGCCATCGGCTCGAAAAGACAAAACACTGTATAAACTGCGCAGGGGGTGCGACGCTCGTCTCACCCGTGTCTGCGTACGTAAAAGCACGGGGATCAAAGCGCATTAAATAATAAATGCAGCTGGTGTATATATATATATATAGTGAACGCGTATACAATTCGGCCCTCTCGAAAGAGGGAGAAAGATAGAGACAATGACTGATGGCACGCTACTCCCGACAAAGTGTGTACGCCCGTCCGTCCGTCTCTCGCTCTCTTTCTCCGCGGTATGAAATATGTATTTTGTGTGTGTGCGTGCGTGCGTGCGTGCGTGCGTGCGTGCGTGTGTGTGTGTGTGTGTGTGTGTGTGTGTGTGTGTGTGTGTGTGTGTGTGTGTGTGTTCACTAGAGGAGAGAAAACGAGGATCGACAGATTCCACCGAGAGGGCGCGGGAGGGAGAGGGAGGGCCGGATTCATACGTAAGAGAGGAAGCGAGGGCTTTTGCGACCTGGGTTGTGGAGCGTCTCACGAAAATCGAGGCTCGTCAGTGCAGTACTGGACGGTATACCTCTATATAAATATATATAAATATGTGTGTGTGTGTGTGTGTGTGTGTGTGTGTGTGTGTGTGTGTGTGTGTGTGTGTGTGTGTGTGTGTGTGTGTGTGTGTAGTATACGAGGTATATAGGTACAACAGCGGAACCATGTCACATTTATCAAGCTCATCGGGGTCGATATGATGATGTGTGTTATAGAACGGCATCTCCGCTCGTTCGTGCCTCCCCCCACCCCCCTCTTCCACCAGACTATATGCTATGCACTTCCTTGAATATATGCATGGATGCTCGACTTTTACACCTCCACCCCTCGGTCGACCTGTTCTTCTTCTACCCCCCCCCCCTCTCCCTGCGACAACATTATTATAACGCGGAAGCATAATTTGGGCTCGTTTCGGTGATCCCGATTTGTCCTACGCGCGTTGATTATTACACATATATTATCGAGGTGCACCCACCCGCTTGTATATTATCGACTCCGTTCTGTATATTACAACTCGTTTGAGAGGCGACATACATTGTAAACACGCGTACGCGTATACGTCAACGATAGAAGAGGGGCGGGAAGAAGGGAATTGTTTCGTGGACCCTGGCAAACAAGCAAGCTAATTTATCGACTGATTATCCCGATTAAGCCGGGCGCTAATAGTGGCTGTAGAACGGGGCATTTATCGAGCGGCGCCCGTTTATCTAACTGCTGTACACAGCGATGGGAAAGACATGATTCTGTTCGGTCAATACGTAAAACGCGCCTCGTCCCCGCGACGATGTCGCAACTGTGGTTTAGAAGATCAATAGGCGGCATATTGGCGTAAATTCATAGATTCTCTTTTTTTAACTTATCAGGATTTCTATGTAAGTGTTTTTTTTAATTAAGCGAAAATTTCTTTCTTTTCTTTTGTTTATATTTACTGTATCTTCTTGTATAGGTTAGAGGTAAAATATAATACAATTTCAAAATAACTAATTTTAATTTAAAATTGAAAACTATTAATATTTATAATAAATTGTTTTAATATAAATCAATTTATTTATGTATATATATATATATATATAAGGTAATATTAATCATAAATGAATAAACACTATTTATATTATTAATTTAAGTCACTATACATTTAGTGGAGCGTGTAAATAAAAAATAAAAGTAATATTTTGAAATACGATAAACGAATGATTTTTGGAGTATATTAACTGGAAAAAAATTTTTTACGAAAATATTCGAGGCAAACAATTATTATATATTAATGTAAAAAAGAATCTACTATTATAAGAATTATTTTATTAAAGTATATTTTTTTATTTTCTAAAAAGCCGAGAAATGTTTAAGTGTAGCGATTCGACAGCAAATTTCTACGTCGTATAGAAAAAAATTTAAAGAAACTGAAAATAAAGAACGAAAGACTTTTACAGACGTTTTATTACAAATATGCCATTAAAATTAATTAAATGCACGCGCGAAAATCCGTTATTACAGATCATTAGATTCACATGTATATAGCCCCGCATGAAACGATCGAAGCAGACACCGGCGTCATTATAATACGTACGTAATGGATTGTATACGAAATACATATACAAGAGAGCGTATTATTATGAAAATTAATTATCGCGCCCAGCTGTATAACAGCGCACGCAGCATCGAAATATAAGGCTTGACAGGTCGTACGACGGTAGTAATAATAATAATAACAATAATAATCATAATCGTTCCGTTTTCTTCAGGACCTGTATATCCTCCGTACACGAGTATAATCGCATACAATCAAATATCCCCATGTCTGCTCTACACACAAGCGCGCGCGCCTGTACACATACACATGCCCCACATACACATACATATACACACCACGTTTATAATAATATTATACCGCTCGCTCGGGGTGTAACGGTGCTTTCAAATCAAAAACGGCGCGCACGCACATTATAATCTAACTCTGCTCTAGCCACACTATTTCCGCTTTTATGTGTGTATATATATATATCAGAGCCTAAACTCGCCATCAGTCGCTGCATCAACGCATGGGAATAGAGCGTTCTTTATAAAGCAAAAAAGATTCTTCCTCCTTCTAACCTAGAAATCGCACCTTCACCGCTTGATTCCGATTCTCATGAGGAAAAATATAGTCCTTACCTAGTACGAAAAGGCTTTTTTACGAACCTCTTTACAACCCTCGGCTTCGCCTCGGGCAGCAACCCCGGTAAAAAATGTACTATTATATTTCTTACCCGGTAAGAAATGTACTATTATATTGCCTTCTTTAAGTCTTACCTGATACGATGCGTGCGTGACCCTCCGCGAGAGTCCGTACATCCAATAGAGCAAATACATTTAGGCGGGCGTACACACACACACACACGCGCGCGCGAGCATGTACATGTACAGACACGTGCAAAAACGCACACACAGACACACATTACCGCGCAATAGTTTGTGCGGTAAACTCCAACGGAGTATACAAGTACCGCACGAGCACGTGCGCGCGTTTATAATAAGCGCGTATACAACATGCGAACCAAATATCTCGATGTACGTGAGGTGGCGGCATATGCTTGTATTTTCGCAATGGAAACCGTTGGAATTAAGTTGTTGCGGAAATGTACGTAAGATCCATTAAGGTGTCATTTTCGCTCTCGGAACGAAAATGAGCAGGATTAATTTACTCGATAATTATTTTCGAGAGACAATTTGCACCTTTGTTTCATTTTTTGTTTTCTTTTTTCTTTTGATCCAGAGATATACACTATATCTATATTTTCACTCTGAATGTTTTAACAAGATAAAAGGCAGAGTTTACTAATGTGGAGTATAGGAATATAACTCTATAATATAACTCTAATTATACGACGTCCAGGAATCTGTCTACTTTTTATATTATCTGCTGGCAAAAACTTTCAGAATTTATATATGTTTGAATAAAAATTTTATTAAATTTCGTTCTACTGATTTGAAATTTTTTTGAAATAAGTTGTTTTTTCTAAAACTGGTCGTTCTGCCGAAATTCAAATAAAATGTTCTAAAATATAACCTAAAAAATTATCTAGAAAAAAACATAACGAACTGCATAATCTCAAATATTGAGTAGAAAATAACATTTTATGTTAGTTTTGCCGATGTGTTTGAAAACACCCAAAAGATAATAATTTAATTTCTTATTTAATATTTCAGATATTTCAGTATTCTTTGATAAACAAGGCTCTATGATCGTTAAAATTATTTCTTAGTTTTCAGTATTTCACTTGAAGTTAATATTTTCGAATTAATATTTCGAACGATGTTGTGAGTTAATTCGAAATATTTTATTGAAATTTCCAATAAATGCTCATTAGATGCTTGTTTACATTGAAATAAAATCAAAAATTCATTTTGGCGAAATTCAAATAAAAGTTTTGAGTTTGATAATTGTCAATAATATATAGCCGTTAATTTTTAAGCATTTACTTTCTACTATCCTATTTCGTTCGTGAAAAATTAAATTATGCGTAAATTAGAAAGTGCGAAAAGAATAAGACGAGACCATCATATATACGACGATACATTTCAGAATATTGAAAAAATGTTTTTTAGAAATCGTCGTTCATCTGCGGTATAGCAAACGTATAAATGAAAGAAACAAGAGTCGGTACTTTTTGGCCGATATTTGGATTCCCGCCAACGATTGGGAAGTTTCATTTGCCACTTTTTAAGATACGCGCTTTATTCCATTTATCATTCTTCCATTCCTTTTCTACGTGCATTCTACAACGCACAATGCACTTCCAAGCTAGAAATATATAGACATCATCCTGTATCCTAGAACTCCGGTGTCAAGAGTGCACGCGTGCGCGACGACAACTCTCTCATTATAATTCCCCTTTCTCCTCTTCCTCTCCACCCTCTGATGCACCCTGACCGGTGCACCAGCGCCTATTATATATATGTGTGTGTAGATATATATGCAGATATATATGTATAGATAGATGCACGCGCGGCAACAGCCCGCCGAACTGAAACGGGCGGGAGGCCGGGCCGTCGGGCCGCGGCCTCTCGCAGCGCGCAGTCGCGGGCTGCAGCGGCAGCGACGGCAGCTGCAGCTCCCGGCCTCCCCGGCTGTGCAGATGACGGGAGTGACGCGGGAGGCGGAGAGGGGCGCGGGGAGAGGAAGAGGGGACCTTTTATATATTAGGGTGCAAGGTCACCTGCTGCTCGCCGCGCCACCGCACGCCGAGAATCCGCGCGCGTCAGCTCTCCGCGTGCGCTCCTAGCTGCTCTCTTGGATCAAGTGCAGCAGTGGCAGTCGGAGAGAGGGACAGAGAGAGAGAAAGAGAGAGTCAAATTACTGCCGGCTCGGCGGCGCACGCGCGCACTTCTAAAATTCTCAATATATATATATATAGGTATAATACGCGACCTGGGATGGACGTGGCTGCTCGAGCGATTATTTGGACTAATGTGCGCGGTCTCGGGGATGTTAAAGGTCGAACTGTCGGAGTTGAGGGCCTTTTTGTACTGTATAATGAGTGGGTGGTTATAGGCGGGCAAAAAAACTAACGTGGAAAACTATAAATATTTCACTTTCCTTCTTATTCATAATCTTGGTTTAACGAACAAAGGTTTTTCTAGAATTATCGTTGTATCGTACAAAAAATTGCTCGAAATAAAACGGACATTAAGTATTGAAGAATTTGTTGATCTATATACGAAAAATCGTTCCAATAAAAATTCTTAAAATTTCCATAATGGCTAGAAATTTAAAAGTACGAGGAAAAAAACTGCTAAAAGAAATATATGAACTTTTAATCTCTGATTTTATAATTTTTATTATATTTTTTTGTAATATATATATATATATATATATATATATATATATATATATATATATATATATATATATAATGAATAATGTATATTTCGTAAAATTTAAAAAGTATACGGAACCATTTTTTTCATTACTTTTCTTTCTCCTATATACAATTAGACACTCTTATTCATGCATATGTAAGCTATTAAAACTCATCTAGCATCCCCCGATTTCTTTGGCGAAATTCCAGAGGCAAATCGAGACTTTGCCCGCCCGAGAGAAAAAAATTTTCTTCCACGTATCCGGCGCTCGTACAACCGCGCCGTAATTGACTCTGTAATATCGCGGGCTTTTCGTAAAACTGTGGCTGGAAGATGGAAGGCGAAGGCCGTGGGTATAAGCTGGTGGGACGCAACATCTCGCGCCCAGCATTTATTATAGCAGCTCGCGGTCGACTTTCTGAATTGCTATTCGGCTCCATCGCGGAGTTTGGCAGAATGTATATATATATATATATATATATATATATATATATATATATATATATGTATATATAAATAGATTTTCCGCGTATATGTGGATAAATGGATTATATATATATATATATATATATATATATATATATATATATACATACATAGATAAGCATTCCTCCACCCTCGGATTCCTCCTACCGGCCCCAGGGTCAATGTCGTATTTTGCACGGGCGAATCGGGTCAGATCAGATTAGCTAGTGCGCAATGTTAAGATCGCGAAACTGTATGCAAATTGGAATATAAGGAAAACGTTTCCCATTATTCCTCCCCCCCTCTCTCTCTCTCTCTCTCTCTCTCTCTCTGCCACTCTATATCTCACCTTGGTCGCGCTCTAATGACAGGCTCGCCGGATGGAGCGTCGCGAGGGCGGCGATAACTACGTGTGCGATATAATCCAATTCGACCTCGCTCACACATACACACGACCGAGTTATGAAAATCTCGAAATTTCCGGCGATCTAACAGCCCCGGAGATTACGAATTCGCAGCTGCATTAGCCCTGGACGGCGTTGGCGCGAATCGAGCTAATTTTCCGTGAAAATCTTATCATCCCCCCCCCCACAATTCTCCACCTTGTCCCGGCCCTGATGCTCTTCCGCTCATTTTCCGTCTCCACTCTGGTGGTGGTATCCCCGTGCTATATACCAAGTAGCAACGCAGTATCGGTTCATTATTATATGCTTTTGCATTCGCGGGCGCGCGCGCGTTTCTGTACGTACATATAAACCCATACATAAAATGCTTCAGCTTCATCGGCATTTGTGCGGAGATAGGAGCATGCGCACATTTCCTCCTCTCTCCCCTCACCAATGAAGCGAATGAAGAATGAAAAAAGTAATAGCAGACAGAGAGAGAGAGAGAGAGAGAGAGAGAGAGAGAGAGAGAGAGAGAGAGAGAGAGAGAGAGAGAGAGAGAGAGAGAGAGAGAGAGAGAGAGAGACAGAGAGATGGGGAAGGGAAAAAGGGAACCTCCTGCGCGCTTCTTTGGCCTCTCCTTCCTTTCTTTCTATCTCACTCTGTTTCTCTTTCTTTTTCTTCCTCCTCACTTACTTACGTCCCGGCCACCTATATATTACTGTCCTAGTCTGGTATGGTATATGTATACATAGAAGAATCGCCCAGCAGGTATAGACGAGAGGCATAGACTCGGAACAGTGCAGGTATTATTATACATATAGGTCTTTTTCGTCTCTGTCCGCCCTTCACTCCACTGGGAGTTCGTTCATCTCTTTCTCTCTCACTTGCTTCTTTTTACCCTCCCCGTTTTTTCGCTCCATGCGCTCTCTCTCTCTCTCTCTCTCTCTCTCTCTCTCTCTCTCTCTCTCTCTCTCTCTATCTCTCTCTCTCTCTTCTCCGCATCAACTCCCGAGTTTTTCAGACGGTTTCCTGCCCTTTATTCCGCTCCCCCGTCTCTCTTCTGTAGTCGATTGCTGTGTAGCAAAGTTTTCGGAAAATCGTTTCCTCCTCATTGTCCCCCTTCACCGCTCCCTCTCTACCTAACGGGAGCTTCTTATTTTCCATTTAATAAGTTGTACTATGTACTATATAGTACACGTATTCGTATACGTAACATATATATTTACGATTTACTTTTCCAAGAGACGCGCACGCAGTATTTATATATATATATATATATTTTTTCAATACTCGGGAAGACTCCGTTGATCGGCCTCAATTATTATTATTTACATTGAAGAAGGAGCGCGCGCATCAGTTCTCGGTCGAAATATTTTACTTCTCGTTATTACAACTTCCCGCAATCAATCTTCGTGCATGTGAGTTATTATTAATTATATATGCAGCTACGCGAGGTTCAGGAAGCTTTTTCATCGCTGATGATGCGGGAATTGAAAGAGAGAAAGAGAGACAAAAAAATAAGTTTCACAACGATATACGCGCATTATTGTATATGTATCTGTCAATACGCTCTAACCTTGACACATTCACAGACGCTTTAAATCCGTGATGTCATCGTTTATGTATTTTAAATTGTCACACTTATACATATATACATACGTACATACATGCATATATATTGTTAATGTGGGTTTAAAAGCATAAATACGCAGGCGAACGCGCGCGCCGCACGTCGCAGGCTTCGACCCTCGATTCAAACAGTAAACTCTTTCCCTCTCTATACAATATGGCTAAACTGTACTCTGCGCAACTGTAACAAAACCATTTCGAATCAATAAGAAGCCTCTCACACTCGCCGTGAGAGACATTGACGTGTTACTTTCCCATTTAAAGCCTTCGAGTTTTATTCGGGAAAATGTATAATAATGGCAACACAGCCGTATTTCCAATGACAGCGACAAAACGTTAATTTCAATGAAACGGGCGAAAAAAAATACGAATATGGGGGTAAAATGGAAAATTTCACAAAAAACTCGTAGCGGTGTCTATCAAAAATAATAATAATCATAATCATAATAAAATGCGAGGTCGAAAAAAGACAGCCAACGAGAAGGATGAGAGAAGTAGCGAAAAGCGGAAACGCTTACTGCACTTCTGAATGGGAGGAGAGAACAGTTTTTAGAAGAAAAAAAGACGGACCGAAGGACATCATATTGAGAACTAAGAAAACAGAAGTGTAGCAGTGAGGATCACAGAAAAACACTCAGCAAGTAAAAACTACAGCGAACTCAATACCGCGAGTAAGAAACATAGAAAGTCGAAGGATACAGTGAAAACTATCCAAGAGACATCAGAGAGAGAGAGAGAGAGAGAGAGAGAGAGAGAGAGAAGAACAGCTGCGAGAATCCAGCACACTGGTACTTTATTGTACTTACTGGATCTTATTGATGCTTTCTCTCTCCTCTCATTCTCTCTCTCCCTCTGTCTCTGTCTTTCTCTTTTCCCTGGTACTCTTCGGTTCCTTCTGATTCTTATTGATATTCGATTCTCTCTGATTTTTACTGGTATCGTTCAGTACCTTCGTTCATACGTGTATTTATCAACACATTATATTTTTTTAAGTTATAATTGTTTATGTTATACAGTTATGATATTTGATAATACAAAAAATAACAAGTTGAATTGACGTAGGAGTACTGTATGAACTCCCCGAGTACTAAGAGAATTTTTCATAATAAGAAGAGTGTTAGGTCCTCGAAAACGCCGCGCAACGATAAAGTGATCCGGGATGGATGCGACCAACCAAAGTGAGGTGGGAAAGTAAAAGACAGAGAGAGAGAGAGAGAGAGAGAGAGAAGCACATTATATATATATTATTCACTCCTCTGATTTCAGCCGGTTTAGAAGTGCGCGCGGCGCACATTTCGCGTGTCGCAATTTTATAACAGAAAGCTCGGCGACGAAGCGGTGGGGGGGGGGTGAAACGGGAAAGAGAGAAAGACTGAGCTTCGTTTGTTCCTTTATTGCGGCTTCGTTTTTAAAGCGAAGAGTGCTTGAGTTGTTTTTTTGGCCGAGAACGTATTTGCGAATCTTTTTTCTTCAAATTCAAAGGAAACTAATTGGGTGGATGAATTATTGATTAGATTTGGTTTCTTTTTGGTAGAATAAAACTATACGTTACAAATATTCAGCACGCTGATGCACGTGTTAAAAATTATTTTAAATTAAAGATTAGGCAGATTTTTTTTATTTACAGAAATATTTAAATTTGTTTGATTATATCTAATTTTTATTTAGGTAGGTTTTAGAATGATTTTCAAAAGTGTAATTGTTCACTTTGATACTCATACTAACAATTATCTAAACAAAAAAATTTCTAAATTATGTATATCAATGCGTAGATAATATGTCTAAATATTATACTATTATAATACTACGACTTGTAAACGAACAGTGTCATTAATAATAACAATTGTAAGCTTCTGCGTGCCCACTTTCCTATACAGGATTCATTATGTACGCATTATTTCGTATTCATCGTATCGAAAAAAGGCTGTCCATTAGATAAATTAAATTTAGACTTGAATAAAGTGGAAAGAAAATACGTTCATTTCGCTTCTGTTTCCTTTTAGAATATTTAAGCCGTATTCTCCTGACACAACCGAAAATCGATGTTATGTTTCAGAAAAAAATGTTTGTACACGATTCTCGATATGATCGGCGAGCCATATGAATGCGAATAATTTGTGTGTGTGCGTATGCATATACATATACCGAGGCTGATGGTACGTACGTGATATCATTTACCATGACGTAAGAAAGCGCAAAGACCCCATATCGACTTGGCGCTATTGAGTTCTCTCTCTCTCTCTCTCTCTCTCTCTCTCTCTCTCTCTCACTCTTCTCTGTCTCTCGACGGTTCCATAATTATAACTCCACTTGAATAAAACTGTCGTAAATTAAGTAGGCCTTATACATATAAACACACATCTACACATTTTCGAGCTCCGTAGAACTGCTCTCGGAAATCTGGCCAATTTAACTGTCCACGTGGTGTTTCTTCTTGCTCTCTCTCTCTCTCTCTCTCTCTCTCTCTCTCTCTCTCTCTCTCTCTCTCTCTGTATCGCTCGAGCTCTCCCGAGAAGAAGAAGAAGAAGAAGAAGAAGAGATCGGATAAATTCCGCATGGGAAACGCGAGCCCTCCTCCTGGCGCAAGTGTAATGGCCGCGTGTGTCCTTTTTTACAACCCCATCCTTCCGCTCTCCCCTTTTGACGCCTAATGCTATTATCCGCAAAAGTATATACGTATATATATCCCGGACTGTTCGCGGCGCCAGAGTATAAGAGGGCACTCGAGAAATATATTATATAGATGCAGGCAAGCCGATACCTCGTTTGTCTTTTTTCGTTTTTCTTTCTTTTTTACAGAACTATACGGAGAGGAGCGAGACGAAGGGCGCAGGAATGTGGGAAAGAACCACGCGCTACTCGAGGAGAAAAATTAACGAGAGATTTCAGATGCAAAAATTTCGAAAGAGGAGCCAAGAGAGAGAGAGAGAGAGGAATAATATTGAGAATTGCGTCATGTGGGAGCCGATGCATTATTATTTGAAAAAACATTCGCACTGAGAATATAACGGTTAAATGCTGCGCCTCTCTCTCTCTCTCTCTGTCTCTCTGTTTCGCTCTGGAATGAATAAATTTTACGGACACGCACGCAGGCAGGATGCAAATTCAAGAGATCCTTGTTAATTTGACCGAGACAGAAGCTATAGATATACATATATATATATATATATATATATATATATATATATATATATATATATATATATCTTCCTGTGTATATCTACTCATGTGTTCACCGGAATCTTCAAGCTATTTGTAATTAAATTCTTGTCCTCTACTATACGACGAATATACTTTCGTTAGATACGTACTGTTGCAGTTTTATTATTGCATATATAAATTTCTATATACGTCCAACCTAGAATTCAACGCGTTCAAAATTACGAATCTACGGATGTACAAAAAATACAAATAACTGCTCCGTCCGAATAACAGGGGGTGCAAGCATCTCAACAATATAGGAATGCAATAAAAATTGCTCCGGTATATATGTTTTTATTAAAAACTTTTCATTTAAACGTTTCGAAACGATTGTGAAAAATATTTTGCGCGACGTATAAGCAAGATTATGATACTTTATAATATTATACTTTGTAACATTATACATATGAAAGCAAATTTCTTTTAAAAACGCATCGAGAGGTACTTTTTATACATACATATACACCTTCCTGCATATATATATATATGCGGTGCCGCGATAATTTTGCAAGCAGCTCAAGTTCAAATAATTGCGCGTAAATTACAAATTACGTTCCAAGGCTGCGCGGCGCATGAGCGAATACGCGAAGATTCGAACGTGTATATATGCAACACACAGCGGAATTTCGAAATAAAACACCGTTGCGTTCTCCTGCCTACATTATTATTGCTATAGATATCGGTTACCAAAATGTACAAGTGCGGAAAAGGACCGGAAGCGCGAGACAGGGTACGCGTGAAAAACAAAAATTTTCATTGAACAATCCTGCAATGATATATATGCAGAACTAGTATAGCGAAATGTACAGCGAGACATACACGACGCCTTGTACTTTTTCATATAGTTCGATCCAACCTCCTCACCCCTATGACACTTTCGCAACCTTGCCATTGCTTCCTCTCTCCATCTTCACCCCCCCCCCCGACTATCCCGATCAGCGCTTTAAAAAAAAGAAAAAAAAAAGCGCGTTGCATAGGCGGCATTCTATAGCGGCCCGGCAATCGGAATCGAACGGTATCGCGTTACACCTGACGTAGGCCGGATAATAATTGCAAATTAAAGCCGCCCGTATATATACTGTATATGCATATAGCGCCTATTCAGGAAAAAATAAAACTGAAAAACAAACCGGGCCTACACAAATGCCGTTCCGCTACGAGGCGGAATATTTGCGCAGGTATTTGGAATACGTGCGTGTTTACGTTTCCGCATAAATAAGCAGAATTGTATATAATGTTTGGGAATAGTTTGGTTGCTCGGGCTCAAACGTTGTATAAATCAAAGGGGTATATTTTCCTTAATATAAAAATATCAAGCATCTTCAGCACGGGATGATGATGACAATCGTCTTCATTATCATAATAACAATAAAAATAACAATAATAACAACAACAACAACAACAACAACAACAACAACAACAACAAGGTAAACCAGTTCTGACAAACTTTTCAATTTCTAGACTTCTGTTATTTTTCTCAAACTAGCCGATTTAAAATAATGAAATAAAATATACAAATAACAGTATCTCGAAGTCTGTATTGTATATACACGCGCGTAACCGCGTATACACAAACCTATTCTTCGCGAATCAATCGAAAACGATTACGTTCAATTCTCGAGCCCCCGTATGCCGAGTCGCATTATAATAAGTAATTTAGCTTCAAAGGGAACGACGCGGCCCGCGCCGAACATGCGTAAACAGCACATGTTGCGCGAGAAGCACAAAGTGCTTTGACGCGTCTACGGGCATCGTTGAAATTAAAACGAATCCCTCTCAAAATCGTCGCCCGGCCTTTTAACTGCCGGACAACGGGGCCACAAATCGTATTCTGCATAATTGTGCGCATATGTAAAGGGACTTTTAAGATATCCCAGGATTCGAACAATTCGAATCGCTCATATTTATTACATATTCAAACTCTATTCCGAAATTTACGAGGCTGAAGATTGTATCGCTGGGAGACAGTAAAAGTAAACCTGCCAATAAGCAGCAAATTGTGCACTCGAGTGTTCGGTTTAATGTTACCAGATGTCACGGAACATAAATTATCTGCACAATTAATCACTATATAAACCAACGTTTGTATAAATCAATTTTTTAAAAATTTACTTCTATTTCAAAGATGCAAACTCCAGACTCTTTGGAATTTTTTTGAACATATGAGTTTTTACTTCAAGTTTTTATTTATATTTTGTAATTATACCATAATATATAACCCCTATTTATATAGTTGCGATTGACATACAGACTAACTACAGATGATCCATGTTTATTTCAGGATAATGATGCGTCGAATATCGAATTTTTAGGCTCTGTTAAAATAGTGCTTAGTCGCTTTTCTTTTCAGTGCCTATTCCGAAAATTTTGCAATATCTAAACAGTAAAATTACTTAGCAAATATACAAGCGCTCGAACACAGTATTAATTATACATTATTCAATTACACAATTAGACCAGATTCATATATATATATATCAATTCAAGGGTTTTCAAACGAAATGGCATATAGCACACGCTCATCACCCTCCTCTTTACTCTGCCATTTACCTCTTGATGCACGCGCGCAGCTCGCCCCGCGTGAGGGATCAAAGCGCGGCGAAATATGTACACGTGTCCGTGTGCATGTGTGTGTAATGATATATATAGGAGTTTATAGGATGAGTGCGTATACGTAATGTGCGCGGAGCAGGAGAGAACGCGGTCCGAGCAGCGTGGAGCGTACGCCGAGAAAGGGAGGTTATAAGAGGACGAGGACGCGGGCGAGAACGTCGTCACAGGACTCGGGCCGCGCGCCGGGCTAGCGAGCGTGGCTTGGACAGGATAATATACGTATACCTATATACGCATCCACGCAAGCACACTGCCCCGTATGCGTATTATACGCGCGCGCGTGCGGACGTTTCATATAATATATAGACTGCACACGGATAAACGATTCAATAGCCACATTTACACGCTCATTCGGTCGACGCCGGGACGGGAGGGGGTGGTGTGGGAATCTCACAGGAACAGAAGGGGGTCGCATGTGTATTTATATATATACTTACGTCGAGCAATAAGAGCTTCTCTCTCTCTCTCTCTCTCTCTCTCTCTATCTATCTTTCTCACTCTATCTCTCTTTCTCAATGCACGCACAAAACAGCAGCGGGGCTCTCCCTCGAACTTTTCCCAGGGGGGGAGGAGGAGGGGAGCTCTATTCGGCTGCGGGCGCGCGCGCACCCCGGATCAATCGAACCGCACGCTGGCACCGCGCCGCACCACCACCACCGGCTCTTCTCCTTGTATTCCACGCGCGCGCGCGCGCGCGGACACTGTGATTGCTCTCTCCTTTTTTCCTCGCTGTCGCCGCGTCTCTCTGTCCCGGAGCGGAGTCTCAGGTTGACATTGGCTGCTATCGTACGTTGCTCGATTTAGACGACGAGTGGTTCGTTCGGAATTGATAACTATACATACACACATATATACATCTACATGGAGCTATGTATGCATATACGAATGTATGTGTATATAGTTACAGAGGAGGGCGCGAAGGACGGGCGCCGCGACGGGCTCCTCCAAAAACTCTCGCTGTCGCGGCGACGTGAATCCGGAGCGCGGCGGCAGCGGGGCGCCTCCGCTCCCAGCGGGTCCCGAAGGTGCGAGCGCCGCTCGATGACCGACGTCGCCAGGTCGGCGCCTCGTCCCCGTTCCTCGCTCGTGCTCGCCTCGCCGGTCCGTGAACTCGCGCCTGCGCGCGCGCGCCTACATGTGCGAATGTGTGCGGGAGCGGCGAATTATATCCTCGACGACTGGATGCGCGCGCTCGCGTCTCACCTCGCGGAACACAAGTGCGCGGGGACAATGCTTTTGCAGGAGCAGCACTCGCGGGACAACGACGCGCGCTCCTCCCCGGCTCCTTCTTTATGTTCTCCGTTTCTCTCTTTCGTTCGCCGTCCTCGCTTTCTGCTAGCCCGATGCGCGCCAGAGGAGAAGCCCCGGCGTCGTGGACGTCTGTCGGCTCGCGCTGCGGAAGTGGAACTGATGCGCGAGGCCGAGGAGCCGCGCGAGCGAGGAGCGCGCGCCGGCGCACGCAGGGAATCAGCGGAGCGCGGCGCGCGCCCCTCTCCCTTTCTCTCTTTCGGTACATAGGCTATATATATATATATACATACATAGCTCGATTTTTGCCGGCACTGGTCTCTATATACACCTATAGTATATATATATATATATATATATATATATATATATATATATATATATATATACACACAAAGGCCCACGCGTACGTATGCATATGCCCATGCGTGCGAATACGCGATAGGGTTCTTTTTCTTTTGTGGGCGCGCGCGCGTGTGTGTGTGTGTGTACGCGCGCGAAACGCGTACTGACACGCGCGCGAGCATCGCGGTTCGCATATATGTATATTAACCGCATGTATGAAGGGTGCAAGGAAAGAGGAGGGGGTTACGCGTGGGCGCGGACTCGCGATAAAAGCCGCGTCTTACGGGCGCGCTCCTTCGGCAAAAAAAGGTCTTTTTTTTGCACGAGGAGGAGGATCGAAATTGTGCATATAATATACGGGTCAGTGATTTGTTTTTTTTTTCATTCTTCTTTTTCTTCTTCTTCTGCCTCTTCTACGTCCTTCCTTCTCCAAGCAGGGGAATTCCGAGTTTCGAGCTGGATTCGCGGCGCGCGGTCTTTTGTAAATCTCGCTCGTTTTTTTTACAACCCCCCCCCTCTCGCGCACACACTCACACACACACACAGTAATGCAAAATTTTTAACCCTGTAACTATATATGTATGTTTTATTAATTAATCCGAATGAATCGGACGGTGTAAGAGAAGCGTAACTCGGCGTAATTTGCCGTATGATTCACGCTACCGCGCCGGACTGATTCATAAACAGATGCACGCGCATATAACACCGTTTCTTTTTTATATCACCCATTAATCTGACCGCGATTATTTCCGATAAGAATTATACAACTTTGCCGAATAGAATCGTTCAATACTTTTAACTCGTATGTTTCATATATTCGGCCTTGAATATTGAGGATCGAATATCGAACTAATATATAATTTGGATAAACTGTTAGACTGATAATTACTTGAAAGATTGTTGAAAACTATAGGATAATATGATTCGAATAACATTTCTAAACTCAAAATTTAGTACATTTTTCTTCAGAATTCAGGTTGATTTTTTTAAAATTCACAAATATTTATTTAATCTCGTTATTTTGTTAATTTAATGAACGCATGACACGCAACATTATGCTTCACATTCATTGTTAAAATTCATTTACTTTTTCTTAAAATAGTTTAGTCTGATCACTTAACTGATCATTAATCATAAAGTTTGAAGAAATCTCTGATTGAGATATGTTTGATAATACTTGAAAATAGTGCGAAAAAACTAATTCCTTAACAAAACATATTCTTTTTATTGATTTATAAATCTGGTTTAAACAAATTCTCATTTAATTTCTATAACAAGTTTCTAAAAGTTGTTTGTATTTAGGGGTGTTCCTAATGAAAGTCAATTATAAACATTGTATAGTTAAAAAAATATATCAGATAAATTTTTTTCATTTTAAAATTTGAATAAGAATTTAGCTATAATTCTAATGATAATTAATGGTTTTATTGTCAATTTTTATTTGAACGATGTTTTATTTAAAAAGTTTGGAAAATTTTTTTTTATTATTTCTAAATTCTATATTACCAGTAACATCGTATAAATTTCATCACAATTAAATTCATTCTCAAAATATACTGTAATCGACACCACATCATACAATATTTTGTCCGCACTGATTCGAAGAATCGCATGCTGCATCATTGTGTGTGTGTGTGTGTGTGCGCCTGCGCGCGCACTTTGAGTATTTTTTCTTATGCATTGTCTCATTATGCTGGTGTTCATACATAATACGCAAAAAAGGAAACTTACGAGCTTTATATCCGCGGTCCAGCTGCTGGAGATAAATTTCACTTTTTCCGCTCCCTTCTTTTTTTTCTTCATCGCAACAGCAATTACAGATTTTTTATACATAAGGCATATATTAACCGATCTGTTCGCTTCTGAACATTGCGTGTGCGCTATGAATATATATATATATATATATATATATATATATATATATATATATATATAAATGCGATGTTTTACGCATTCGTTTTAAAACTGGGTGCGGTCCTAATTATTGGAAACTCATATTACTTATACTCTTATATATTTATATATACAGACTGAAAGTTAAACTTGAAAGCGCCATTTGAAGAATGATCTATTAAAATTTTTCGATAATTGATCCTTTTTTTTCTATTCAACCGGACGGTCATAAACAATGACCTTTTCCCGATAATTGTTCTCTGTTCGTATTTCATTGTTATAACGCCTGTGTAAGTTGAAAAAAAGCTCTTTATATTACTTTAAACAGTGCCATTTTGTTATTAAAAAAATCTCGACCTTTCGCGTGTAACCATCGATCGTTCCAATAACAAAAAAAAAGAAAGAAACAGAAAAAGAAACTGTCAGGCGCAAGCTCTGCAAATTTATGTCTCTGTCCCCCTCCTTCTCTTTATACTTCAGCGACTCGTTTATTATTCCCTCGCATTCTATATTATACCAAACAGTGTCGTCGCCCCTATGGCGAACTTTCTGTTATTTTCCAACTGCATCGCACGCGTGTTGCATACGTGTTCGTATATATATTTATATTATATAAGTCGAACTGCGGCGCAATTAGAATAACGAAAAATTTAAGCGTATATATAAATGCAGCGGCGACAGCGTAATACGTACTTTCTTGGCGTGTATATATATATATATATATATATATATATATATATATATATATTCTTTAGACGACGACCAGCGGATTATTTTAATTTCAACTTTGATTGGGGGAACTTTCTCAAGGGGTGGGGGCGCACCGCCGCTACCCATAGTTTACGACCTTGGTGCATGTAGATACAGTATACATATACACACGGGTGCGCCTCCCGTTATTGAGAGCCGGGGTGTATTATAATAATGGAGCGCCTAATTTACGAGGCTGCGCCTATAATAGCGCGCCGGGGGATGGTGTGAAAGTAATTTTAATGCCTCCGCACATTTAATATCGTATTATGTTCGGAATAAGTTAAGCTGCGATATGCGCGCGGTCATATATGACTTTGTCTTTTCCACGCTGCAGTCCGTGTACACATACACAGACACACGCGCGCGCACAAAATTATAAAAGTCCTATGTTAAGAACCAGAATTTTTCGAAACTCGTGAAGCAGTAAACGGGGTAAAATTAAAAGTTCATTTAAGACGATTCCCTCATTATATTCGCATATACGCTTCGGATTTGTTATTCCAACTCCAAAGGCTGTATATTTATTGAAATAAAATAAGAATGAAACTGATTTTAAGATTTCGTGTACATGATTGTCTTGTATCATCTCAGATATCGAAAAGTTGTTTGTATGAAAAATTCCTTGTATGCTATGTATTCTAGGATCTCTGCTAACATAATTTATGTTTTAAAATAATTTAAAATGTTATTTCATTGCAAGATTCTGTTTTTATTCGAAACTATTATATTCGAGCGGCTTCGGATATAATTTCACAAGATTTCATTGAATTTCATAATGATGCGTTTAACTGAGACAGGATGCTTAAAAGCGAATAGTCTCTTATTCTCTCACTTTCATAAGGGGGGGGGGTAATTCGTAAATTACGTAACGCCTAAAGGGGAGGGGCTCAACTGTCTCACCCGTAACTAAAAGTGTAATAAGAGGGAGCGCACGATGGGGGAATGGCAAGTATTGTTATACGTATCAATGGAAAAATGTAATTGATCTAATTCTAAATAAAGAAAAAATATTATTGTTTTACTTTATTTTATCAACGAATTTTTATATTAGCTCACTGCATTATGTTGTATCGCACCTCTTTCAAGTCTCTATATCTCATTCAGAGGTACATAAAAAATTTATTTCGAAATTGCTTTTAGAACAGAGACTTGAAATAGATGCAATGCAACATAATGCAGCGATTCCCGTGTACTTCAGAATGTTTCATGTGTATATATATAATAGTGCGTTTTTAAAATTTTTATTTTAATTACGGATTAACTTAATTATAATGTCAGTTTTTTATATCAGAATTCACATGTATGTGTACAAAAATATTAATAATTATATAATTATTCCTATATATAATACATCTCATAATATACGCATTTGAGTTTGTCAGTTTTACAGAATCTAGCTTGGCCCAGCCGAATTTCTGAATACGGTTAAATTTATTACACAAAAAAAATTCATAAAAATGAAAAAACCATACATTTATACTTGCAGCTGTATTCGTCTATAGACACATAGCCACGCACTTTTACAGGGATGAGAGGGGCGTGGGGTCGAAGTTGGGAAGAAATAATGCCCTTATACGTAATGGGTTCTTGTATATAAACGGTAGAAGCATATATATCAATACTTACACTTTTATAAATTTCGATTTTTAAAGTACCGGGTGGCCCGTTATAAACCGTTGAAATTTCCACTTCGAGGTGCCACACGAACGCACGAACGCACGCACACACACGTATATATATTACAAAGATATTCTTTCCTAAAAATTTCGCGAGTTTCAATCCAACATTTCGTGATTCCAGTAGCGCTCGCGCCTGCGTGTTTGCCCTCGAATTTACCCCGCATCGGTTCAAGTAGTAATAAAAATGAATAATTAAATTTGGTGCGGCAAAATACGACCGTAAACTATCGACTGTACCGGGAAACAGGACCATTTGGGGCCATTAGTTGAATTCCTAAGGGATTCGTCTATCTCTTTCTTCCTTCCTCACCCCCTCCCTCCCTCTCTCTCCTCTCTCTCTCTCTCTCTCTCTCTCTCTCTCTCTCTCTCTCTCTCTCTCTCTCTCTCTCTCTCTCTCTCTCTCTCTCTCTTTCCCTCTCCCTCTCTCTTTCTCTACAGTGAATAGGGTAAATATATTAAAATAAGATGGTTAAAACTTTTTGACAATGCGATTTTCCTTTTTTATAGATTGAACTTTTTCCTTTTGTTGATTCAATAACTGTGATTTTTCAAAATCATTACGATACCGGGTATCGTATGTGTATATACTCTCGAAAAATATTTGTGAATATGAATATCGAAAATTCGTCATTTGTTGGTAGGTTTACATACTCTTTTTAACTTTTTACATTATCCAATACGTGTACAATGTACAATATAAATTAAATTTATCGCAAACGAGCAATAAAAACGTAAAACATAAGTTATTATTTAATTCTAAGGAACAAATTTCATTCCTTTAATTAACATAAAAAAAAACAAATAATTAAAGAACAAAGAACAATACAAACAATTATTTCTCTTTTCACAGCGAATAAATTAATTTATATTGTAAGGTTTGATTTATTCAATTCGTATACAACAGAAATTAGTTTTCAAGTCCGACACCAAGCTATATTCAAACTTCACGAGATTTCACTTATGTTTCTTTTTAAAACGTCGATTTGACGATAGATAAAGAGATAAAAAATATTACCACTGTAATTATTTATCGAAATAATTGTCTTACCAACATTAACGTTTTTTTTTTTGTTTGATCTTGTTAAAAAATGGATCGTAAATCAAAAAGTATGACCATTAAACTGGGATTGGCAGTCTTCCGAAACAGTCCCTTCCCCTCACAAAAAAAGTCACATACAGAAACGTCAAGTTACCTCGTGCGTGCCTCGAAATGGTAATTGCAAAAATGCTCAACCCCTCTGATGCCTGGCGCCCGCGAACCGTCAGCTGCACCCGCTGCAGCAGATCAGCTCGCGCGGTGCATCGCGCACCGGTAAAAATGTGTATATGTGTGTGTGTGTGTGTGTGTGTGTGTGTGTGCGCGCGCGTGTGTATGTGTCAGTGGCACGGCGGCGGCGCGGCGCCGGCATCATGTGATAGCGCAGCTGCCGCCGGCGCGATCGCAACGCCGCCGCTTTATCGACCCCGCGCCCATTGGACAGGACGTCCTCCAATAAGGAACTCCCGTACAGGAGGATTGCGTCACGCTTCCAGTCCCCATCTCTGTTTCTAGATATATATATATATATATATATATATATATATATATATATATATATATATAATTTCCTCGTGGATGTGGTGCTAGCTTTATCTCTATCCCTCTCTTTCTCTCTCTCTCTTTCACCCCCCCGCCCTTTCTTCGACCAAGTTCCGCATACGTACACCATCGAGCACTGTCCTCGTTGGTATACATAATAACGCAGACACTTAAACTTCGCACATGTGTCTGTATACGTACGGCGGATCAACCCCCAAATTTGCGCAACCCCCATTCGACTGGTAAATTTCGAAGGATAGAAAGGCCGCAGGGGCGAGAAGGGGGAAGAGAAAGAGGGAAAGGTGGAAGTTGTACAATAGATAGAAGCTGCTGCATCTCTTCATGCCAGGTTTTACCTCCGTCCTCCTCCACTCCCCCACCTAGGATTCGATACCTTCCTTCTCCTTTTCACCCGCGATCGATCTCAGAACGTTTCTCCTGTACCTTCGTGTGCTTTTACACACACATTTATTGCACGAACGTATTTGTATTTATACATCTACTCCATAGAATCAGGTATATATAGAGCTTCCGCGCGATCTTTATATATATACATACACACACACATATATATATATATATATATATATATATATATATATATATATATATATATATATATTGTACACCAAATGCCGCGCCACCACCAGTTAGTCGTCGCGTCGTCCTCCACCTCGCCAGCGATTCAGTGCCGCCGACTTTTTATATCTCTATCTTGCCACCAACCTAGATATATAAATGTCGATTTTAACAAGTATATTATATAGAAAAGGTATAAAGAAATTTAAAGCCCCTTATAGAGAACGATCATGAGGGGCGGGTTGGGAGGGGGGTGGAATTCTTAGGGGAAAGATTTTTGATTATATCGACGACAAGGCGAACATCTGGATGCGCGCAAATCGTCGCATCGGGCGGCTGGTATGTCCAGCATGCGTACACAGCTACAGAACATCTATACTTTAATTATATATATATATATATATATATATATCCCATGAATATTTAATCTGCCACGGTACCCGCGTGCGATTGTGTGGCGCAATCGATGAACCACGTGTTGATAGCCTCCTGCGCAAGTCTCCCCCTCTCTTTTACCTCCCTCCAATGGCAAGGTCGTCCTGAAGAACGGTTTTGTTTCTGAAGTCAGGTGGTGAAGCCTGGGTGAGGGAGAGGGAAGGGGAGAGAAAGAGAGAGAGAGAGAGAGAGAGAGAGAGAGAGAGAGAGAGAGAGAGAGAGAGAGAGAGAGAGAGAGAGATTAATCATTGAAGCAGGAGGAATGAAACGGCAGGAGTAATAATGTCACACACGTAGCGTAACGCATTGATTACGTTCGACTTTTCACGCGCATTTTGAGTCGACTTTGCACTGTATTTTGCTCATATTGCTCTTTGTCCTTCTTTTTCTTCCTTTTGCTTCCTTCCTTCCTCTCTCTCTCTCTCTCTCTCTCTCTCTCTCTCTCTCTCTATATATATATATATATATATATATATATATATATATATATATATATATATTGCTTCCTCGCGATGCTTCCTCTGCCCGGCGGGGGAGGGGGAGCACATCAGGAAAAGAAAGAGAGAGTGTGAAACCAGACCATCAGGAGACACGGCCATTATGGAAAATTCTCAGTCTTTCATTGAATATATATGTATATATACTGAACGTCGCATTTCACGAATATAATGGTTATTCTTTCCAAGCTGGAAGCGCGGCGACTCTCCGATTGTTTTCTGTCCTCCTCTCTTCTTGAAAATTATATATAAAGATATATAATGCGGATGTGATTCTGTAAATGGGGACAGGCAGCGTTTGTCTTCGTATCGAGGCTGAATACAGTTTTCTTCTTTTTACAAACCCCACACGACGATATATAATACTTCTTTATTTCTATATAGAATATTAACTATAATTAAACAAAGAGGAAATGTAACAATTTAAAATAAATTTTAATTTAGAATAAACGCGGAGTTCGTAATTTTTCAAATAAGTCCTGATATTTCTCTCTATAAAAATAAAATTAAAACTAATCTAGTTAAGACACAATTAAAATTAGAGGAGAACAGTTACAAAATGCACTAATAGAATTTAAATAAAAGTTTTATTTGCTTTAAATAAATGTTTTATTTGCTTTTAATAAATATTTGTTAGCTGCTATCCAAATTATCCAAATAAGCGTTTTCTCAATTTTACTTGATTCTATATAATTACATTTTTTATCAGTGAAAATATGTGCAGATTTTATTATTTAAACTGTGACAAATATAATTTTAATTTATACTCTAAATTAATAATGATTTATATAAAAATCAAAGGATTATAATACAATTAATATTTAAACATAAATTTATAAAAAAGAAAAAAAATTATGGAATAGAAATTAATATAATGATATACTAAAAATATTTATTGCTAATATATTTTTTATATATTTCACTGAATTCTTTTAACGAACATAATCATCTGCTTAAGCTAATATTTCTCATGCTTAACTATATACATATAACAGACACAATAATTAACTTGTGATAAATGAAAATAATAATTTCATAAAATAATTTTTCTATAATTTTCTCTCTCTGTAATATTCTTGACTTTATATGAAACAAGTAGTTTACGAACAACCGGATATGAAACAAGTAGTTTACGAACGACCGGATATATAATGACCTTAATTCCCTCTTCTCTAATACATAAATTTTAAATCTATCCTTGATGTACAAATCTTACCCCAAAATAAGAAACCTTAAGAACAACACTTGTTTCACATAAATATCATTTTTGAGCATAATCCGTACTTACGTAATATAGGTCGAGTACTTAACGATATATCCATACAATTTCCCCTATCTGCAGACTAAGAAAACAGTTTACAAAGTCAGTCTATTTTCAGACATTTTAATTGTTACACAAACATGAAGTGCTATTTTAGTAATAGAAAGCTTAAATTATAATAAAAAAAAGAAAGGCAATAAAAATGCAACAAAAAAAACAAATTGAAAAAGTAATTTTTTTATTATTTAATTTGTATTTAATTTTTTTGAAGTCAGATTATTGAAAAAAGACTTGTAAAAATTAAACAACGTTAGGTAAAAACTGAAAACATCAGAAAATATAAGATGTAGATTATATAATTATGATTAAATAATCTATTTATGATATACTTATGATATACTATATAATAGAATTATGATATACTTTAATTTTGTTATAGGCCTCAAAACGGTCTAAATGATATTATTATTCTTCTTTACTTTTTTTAACGATTTTAATTAATATTTTTATACTACTCACATGTTTACTCTAATTTTTAAGAAACTTTAATAAAGTACGTGTTTATAGGTATGTATATGTACTTTAACGGTCTATTTTTAACAAAATGAAGGTTTACACATTTAATAAAGGAATTTTCTTAAAAGGCACTTTAACAGACTAATGTAAGAGAATTATTTCTAAATTGAGAGCAAAATTTAGTAGATTAACGTAATATATAGTTCGCTGCCAAACAAATTTTTAGTTAAAATAAATAATTTTTTATTTAATTCATTGAATATGTGATTATTCGGGAAATTGAAGATTTATTTTAATTTTTTAACTTTTTTCGCTGTAAAAAATATATACAAACTAATATAATTCTTTACAAATGTAAACATACGACTAATCCAAATTCTATATAAAAAGATAGCATTTGCATTTTAAAATACACTGAGAACAAAATACTAACTTTAAATAAATCTTTTTCCAAAAAGTTGATTTTGACAGAACATTATCGTGTACATATATTTATTTGACTTTAATTCTTTTTCTCAATGTATTAAAATTCAATAAATAAATTTGAAAATGTATTAATGCACGGTTGAAAAATTCCTACTTTCTTGTTAATTTCATTGAGAACTAGTGTTTTCAATTTAAAATAGATATATAATTATTTTTATAAAAAATAAATAAAAAACGTTCTGACAATGCCGTCTATTATACCGGTTCATCGTCAACATTATCAATTTCTATGTATCACCAATTGTTTCATAAAGCTTGAAACGCACTTAAAAAAAAAAGTTAACGATTTTTTAACAACTCCGATAATTTCAAAGTCGTATTTAATGGGATCCAGCTCTGCGCCATCAATTTTTCGATCGATAAAACGAAAATATCTCCTCGCGGTATATTACGCGTTTTACGAATAAAAGACGTGTCTCCATCAACGCCCGCCCCCTCTCACTTATGTATATAGTAATATATTCTCGCGATAGCCCTGCACTCGCGCCAATAATACATAGAAATCCCGGAAGCACGCAATAACGAGAGACGGCAGAGGAGGGAGATTTTTCGAGATTATATATATATATATATATATATATATATATATATATATAAGTACTTAGGTGCCGGAAGGCCCAAGATAGAGTCGAGATCATCGGAGCGCGTGCGCGCCTCGGGCGTGAAGTAGAAAATTATAAAAGGCCATGAGCGGGGGAGGGGGGCGGGGGCTGATGGGACTGACTCGTCGGAAAGACTTCCGCTTTTTGAAGCGTCGCCGGCGCAGGCGTCGCGGAATTGGCTGACGTACGGCTTGACACCGCGCACGCATCGCTCGCGGTGCATCAGCTCTCCGTGCGCGGCCGTCGCGGGTCTTGGCGGTTGGAGGGGCGGGGGGATAAATTAAGGCACACGCGCGCGCGCGCGCGCGCCCAGAATGATGGCGTCACGGCCTCGGAATTCTTATTCGAATTATAAAGCGAGCGCGGCGGGGGTGTTGTGGGTTGTGATGCGTCTAACGCAGCCCCCTCCTCCCGCCCCACCCCAGCCTCCGGTCTAACGCTCGGCAAAAAGATCTGCAGTGCAATAATTCTTATATATGTGTGCACAAGTGGGCTTCGCTTCGTCCGCTTTTGAACGCGAGACAGACGTGTAAATCTTATGAGAAAAGTATATATATATATATATATATATATATATATATATATATGTATATATATGTATATATATATAAAGTATAAGTGCGATATGCGCAACAATGTGTATAATAATAGTAAAATTACTATATACTGGAATATATAATAAGGGATAACAGCCAGCGGGGTTAACGAGTCAAATGAAGAAAAATGAATTTACTGGCCGGCTTTCTCCGGTGGAAAAAGAGCGATCATGTAATTTTACTATACAGGTGGACAATTTTCAAATGAAAATTCTGAATAATATTTACGACGGCACTGGTGCAATAATTTTTTTATCACTTCACCATATATATATATATATATATATATATATATATATATATATATATATAGTCAGGAAGCAGGTGTAAATTTATTGTACCAGAGTTTTTATCACGCGCACTGTCGTAGGTCGTTGGTTACGTGTAGAAAGAGGAAAAAATATAGATTTATGAGGTTTGATAAAAAAAGTACTTGTCGGATAATAAAACAATTATTACTATCGTTATAATTCCTCATTACTTGCGCTAATATTTTTTGCATAACGATTGAATTTATATCTCAGTCATATAAGGAGAAATTTTAATAAATGTGGACCACCAATTTATTTTTACTTATTCTTTTATTTAAAGTAATTGTTTGATTCCTATGAAAATTAATTGATTAGAAAGAATTATGACATTTTACTCTGCATACATATGGGTATAGTATTATCATGAATTGTACGGTTGTAAATATAAATATAATATTACGTGTATAATTTTGAAGATAGACTGAAACTCTATGCATATTAGTTGAGTCCATGATTTATATCCGTTCAATGATAAAAAATATGTTTAAAAAAATGAAAACTTTGAATTTTTCATATTTTAGACTTATATTTTTCATATTTTAGAAGTTCATATTAATATGTATGCGCGTTTTCAGGCAACACAATTTATTACTCCGATACTAATTCTATTCTTCGAAGATAATGACATTTGTAAAAGATAAAGAAAACTTACTGTGCGAATGTACGTATGTCTATGGGATCAATTTATTCAGTTGTAATTTTCATATTTAGAATCATCATAAAAAATCTGCTATTGTTTGAAGTCTAAAGCAAGATTAGACAATGCTGTACGATATTATAAGTCAAAATTATCTCGTTTACTGTGCTAAAGGTTAATGAATAGATAAGTTCTAAAAGGTCAAATCTCGGATAATGTCAGGGTTTCGTACATGATTTTAAATGAATTTCGAGCACCTTCAAGCATATTAAATGAATAATTCTTTATACAATATGAAATGATTTGAATTGGTTTCATAATCATTCGTGCATATCACTTCGGATAGGTAATTTTTTTATCTACACATAACCACATAAGAATAATAATAATACAATTGAAATTATGAAATAATATGAATCCATCTCAAAATTTTGATGAGAAAGATTTTATGCATTTATCCACATTTGGAAGGAAGATGTTTCCAACTAAAAATTTTAAATAACATAATCTATCACTTAATTATTTCAGCATCTGAAATAGGTTTTAGCTCTACTGTCAAAGTATCGATATGTTTCTATAAACGCATTTTTCCAGAGGCTTTACCGAAGGCCGCCCAACACCACATCTTTTTCCAATATAGCTTTCCAATATTGGTATTGGAAACCAGCTGACAGTTTCATAGCGTCAGCTGTTAAGCAGAATTCCCAAATTGTAGAGCTGCCTAAAACATTTGTCATTGCTTCCCCTGCCGCCCCAACGATGGACTCGCGCATTACGTAATACAGTTGAAACTCAGATGCGTATTTTTAAAAAGTTACAGCATATAATGCAACAATGCTTTGTTATATGTAAACAGTGTAAGTTAACTCATCGGAGATCAATGCGGACAGTTTTAATTGGAAAAACAAGTGCGTCTAGTAAATTGAGGGATTCTTCCATCTCGATTAGGCGCAAACATCTCTTCCAATATAGGTGTTATATTATTATGTACATTGCATACAGAAAAATATAATACTGTAGAATAACAACACCATATTATTATTTTCTTTATATATTTTTGATAATACGAATTACAGATTTTTAAAAAACATTCGAATACACCGCGAACTGCGGTTTAGATTTTTGCACCAGAGTCTAATAAACAACTTCAATTACCGATCCCTCTATATTACAGATGCTAAGTAGTCGACTAGCAGCAAGAAACGTACACTTTAAATATCGTTAAAAATGCCTTTCGGTTTAAAAACACGTGTTATAATATAATATCCGTAAAATCGATTTTGAGATCTTTTCTAAGGATACGAGCTGCGATGGAACAAAGATGCTTCTATATTGTGCGATACTATTAATAGACTAGGTCATCTGCTTAGAAACATCGCCGTATATTGACATTCAAGGTTACTTGCCCGTGGTGGAATAATTATTGTTATGAAAAGCAATATTTTAGTACATCTTTTTTTTTCATCTGCGTAAAACTCTTGTATATGTATAAAAATATTGTAAAAACACGTCAGTTGTACATTAGAATAAAATTTACTATGTATGTAAATTACTTATTCATCTGAAATATTTTTGAAAAGCATCCACCATTTCTGTAGTTTTTTATTAAATTTTTCGCATACCAGTGAAAAGGGTTTCCCTTTTACTTTACACTTTTAGGTTACATTAAGTTGGACTTCTAATTTGTAAGATATGTTTAAATAATTATCTACTGTTGGTTTTTAAATGTTCTTTTTAACATTATAGTATCTTAAGAAGCGGCGAACAATGAAGCTCCCGTAATCATCTAAAATAATCAATCATATTGTTCTCTATTTCTGCCAATAGCATGCTAGCATATTAGGCAACTGGAGGAATTGCTTCAGCTTTGTGATTTTTTAAAGGCAAGATGGATTCACTAGCTTCTTCTAAATGTGTATTTGACCTTCTATACACGAATTTAAACGGTTAAATATTGAAAGAATAATAGATAAGTTATTATTAACAATTTAATTACTCTAAAATGTATGAAAATAAGACTACGCATTCCCTCGTAGAAAGAGAAAGAATTTTACAGTAATAAATGGCCACCAGTTAAATGCTCTAAATGTCCACAAAATTAGCCATTACTTTTAGCCTAATTTCTTCCCTAAATCAAGGACTGTGTTTCTGATCTCTGTTCCCACCGTCGTAATTCGTGTTCAGGCGATCAAATAACATTCAAGAAACCTCGGATGATTCGTATGCCTTCTGAAAACACGTTTTAAATCTTGTGGCTCATATGCTACCTCTTAAGTTTTAAAAATCGTGACTTTCCGTAATTTTCACAAATCCACTAACTGGAATAAAATTAAAACTATTCTAAATCTGTAATACGGATGCGACGAACTATTTTATTTATTTAGACCTTGGTGTCTATGTCTATTCATGAAAAGCTCATCTTTATAAATTTTTTCCATTTTTGGCACGCGCGAAATAGTGATCGATTATAACCTTTTTTTGTCAGACACTGAAATTTGATTGAGCTTTATTTACTAAGATTTTACAAATGCATTAGACCGTGTCTTGTTATTTGTTCAAAAATATTAAATATAGTTCGACGCTGATAAATTAGGTGCCGCCACCAGAGAAGTCATCTTTATTGAGAGATGATAATGCATGTAAATTTTTTGATAGGTCTGGACATTAATCAAAAACTCCGACATGTCAAAATATGTAATCTATTTTTGAATGTTTCTTCCCGGTTACGATTTGTACAATCGATAGCCTTTACTCTAATATATAAAAACCATGACTTTATTATTAGATTCTTCACAATAATTTTTTAAAAGAAACTTGCTAATTTTTATTTCTTTTGTACATAATTAATTTTTTAATTGATGGTTATTATATGATTTATAAACATTATTGGTCTAAACCGTGCTACATATACAAACATTTTTAGTTCGTTTAAATTCAGTATAAGAGACAGTATTTTATCGATCATTTCGTGAACTGCTTAGAGAGTATTCAAAATACAGATTATTATACACGATATCTAATATTTACTTTTTCAGAATTGCTTACTTTGATTTAAAGGTGATATCTTAAATGTGAAGTCGAAAATAATAGTTCGAAGTAAAATCTTTCAACTAAACCCAATATTTTTAATGTTAATAAGAGTTAGAGAAAGTTTCTTTAAATTATTAACATTGATAAAAATAGATTTTTTTACATTTTTATATCTCTTTGTTCTTATCTATCTTTTTAAAATTTTTAAATGATTCTCGACTTTTTAAAATCAGAAACATCTATACTGAAATATTTTTTATATATTTGCAATATATTAATTTAGTAAAAATCGTAATTTTTTAATTATATATATATAGATATATATGTAGGTACACAGAATTGCTGAAATAGTGATGTACAAACTTCCTTGGCTTTATTAACTTTAATGAACAGATTTTTTTATTGCGTAAAGTCGTTGAAGTAGCCGTCATAATATAAAAAATGAACAATCAGTACTTGTATATACTGATCATTGGGGATATTAGTTTTAAAAGAATGAAGTTCTTTTATAGCCCACGACCTTTCAACAACTCATAAATCTAAATGATATAATCTCTGATATAATTACGCCTGAGGAGAATAAGATGCCGTCTAATGTATATATAGAGCACATATATTGTATAAAAAAGCATCCTTTTTTTATTCAACATTTCAATAAGTATATATATATATATATATATATATATATATATATAATTAATTAATTAATTAATTAATTTCACTTGTTCGCCACGCAGGTCTCGAGGCCCTGGAGAAGGCGCTCTACTGCTGGGAGGACGCACTGACCGCGTTCAGCTCGGCGCTGAACAGCGACGCCCTCGCCCTGCCCTCGAAGGCCGACGCGGCCTTTACGAGGGACGTGCAGAAGCTGCTCGACCTGGGATATGAAATACAGAACAATGCCGAGCTGCTTTTCATCGATCAGGTAATAATATTTCACGAGGTCGTCCACCCTATACCCTGCCCCCCTCTCTCTCTCTCTCTCTCTTCATCTTTCTCCGTCGCTACGCTACTTAAGTATTCTCGATTTTATTCGAAAGTTGTTAAATGCGATGACGATCCATCATAAATAACAGATTACATTATAAATTGATGGGACCCGGTAGTTACGAAAAAGACTTTGAAAATAAAAATCGTACGAAGTTAAAGCGGACAAAAATCTTAGATCTGACCTTGAAATTCATTATCATGGTTATTTGAAAGTCAACCTTATCTGTTTACTATATAAAGAACCCCATTTTTTGAGCGAATGAATTCAATAAGTATATTAAAAATTAAAAATTGTACTTATATCGACTGTTTTGAAACAAACTAATAAATATTTTTATCGTTTATTATTTTAGTATAATATATTATAGTATAAAGATTGTAAGACCGATAAAAATATTAATTAATTGAATAAATATAGTCAATTTAGGAATATTTCAGAATTCAAATCATTGCTTAATTTATTATACAACTAAAGATTAACAAAACTATGAACAGGTAGCTTATATTTTATAATGGAAATCGTACTAAATGTGAATTTTATTAAAAAATTGTCCTTCAAACGACCTTGAAACCGTTAAACAGATATTCAAGCTCAAATAAATCAAAGCCAATGTAATATTATTAACCGCACAGTCAATATAATATAATTGTGCTTAAAATTTTTAATAAAGTATTTTACTAGTTAACCCTTTTAAAATCCTTATAATCAGACACACATACGCGCGCGCGCACACGCACACACGCCAAGCCACATACGCCATGCATATACATTTTAGTTTTTTTGTATATAAAATCTTTCTACACATTTTGTCACTGCAATATAAACATTTTTAAAAAATTCTTTTTCATCCAAATTATCAAACTTTTTAGCTAATGATATACAAGTAAAATATCAACATTTTTATTATTGATAGATTAAAGAGATTAATAAATAAGTCTTAATATATATATATATATATATATATATATATATATATATATATATATAAGTATATAATTACATTGTATGTAAATCATCGATTTAAAAATACGAGACATTTAATTTCTATTGTACTCTTTGGAAAGAGTAATGACAGTATATTTTATAAAGAAGAGACTTAACCAGAAAAATGTTAATTCAAATTTTAAATATATTCATAATCATATAAAATCTATTAATCAAAATATATTAAGTAGTAGAAATAAATATTTACAATTTATATATATATATATATATATATATATATATATATATATATATAAATAACGTTAGAGAGTTTTTTGTAACTATTAATATAAAGGTTGATAAGATATACAAGAAATAAAAACTTACCATGAATAAAATATTATTCATGTGCTTCAGTTATTCGAGATAATTGAAACAAAAGATACTTCTAAACTTTAATTAAGATAGAAACTTATAAATTTATTCACGACTCGCTTTATTTCTAAGATCTAAATAACATCCTTACTTACATTATTCTTATCAATCCATACCTTATTACGCATCTCATTTGCAATATATGATCGACCTCAAATAACCTTTTTGGACTATGGACAGAAAATTATTTTAAATTCTAACTAATATAGTATAAAGTGTTGACACAATTCAAAATCAAATCGACAATTGGGAATTCTCATATTTTCTAAATCCGCTTTTAAATCAAAATTTTTAAATAGTATTCCATTGTTATGATGGTCAAATTATAAAGGAGAGGCGCCTACGAACATTTTTTAGAGTTTCGACACGGAGACCACGTGGCATTCATTTAAATGAGGATCTAATTTTTAGTCTATTTAAAAATTCAATAATTACTTAAATAATGGATCAAAAATTCTACTTTTTTTCTAACTAATGAGAACTCCCTATTGTTATTGATGTGTGTGTGTGTGTGTGTGTATGGATGTGTGTGGTTGTGTGTGTGGGTGTATATATGTATATGTATATATATATTGAAACGCAAATATACGAATTATCCATTTCACTTTTTTTTTGTTTTAGCATTCCGTGCTGTTCAGAAATGAAAGCGAGAGCGAGGAGAGCCGCAAGGCCTCCACCGCGGTGGGCAGATTATCATTGTGCAAAGATAAACACGATCCCGCGTCTTCGCCAGAATCTTATGCGTCTGCAAAAGATGGTGTAAGTATTGCACAAAAATACGACACTTTTCTGCTCCTACTATACGCCGCGCCTCTTTTTCTCTCAATTACTGCACAATTATTATATAATGAACAATATCAAGCAATTCATCTTGGCTGGATTATCCATAAAAATATACACCCGTAAATATTGCATTCCTTGCAGGTAGCGGATCTGCGAGAATTCGAAGAGTTCTCGGAATATTTTCCACACTTCGAACAGCAGAAGTTGTATCATGCGGCTCTCAAGCACCATGAGGATAAGGGAATACCGTGCAGGTAAATCAGTTACAATTAAAAAGCCGTCGACTTGTCATCCGCGACGTGTGCGAAATTGTCACGAGCATTTTGCCCATTGAGAAAATTATCGGAAACATTGAATTGCAATTGAAACGAATAATCGCGCGAAAACTTGAGCGTCGAATTATTCAAATGCGATTCTTGACGCGAATATAAAGTACTTCGGTTCGAGCCTCCATTAAATTCAATTGATAATTGAATTATTATACGACTGCAGTCCTTTACTGTTATATTGGAATTCCGATAAATCGTGTCGAATTCTCGGATAATTCTATTTTCTCACTTAACAACATTCAGGCGATTAATAAGAATGACATTTTACTTTTTAATTTAATAGCTGTATTAATACAGCTATTAACATTAAAGAAATAAAATTACAGACATAAATCTCCTTGCATATTAAACAGTTTAAGATTTTAATGAGCTGCAACTATAATCTGCGACAATCAACTACAATGTCATGAAAAGGATTCTTTTTCTTTTGTCACTATGTAGATAGCGCCACTGATTGGAGATTATAAAATGTCGGTAGAGTAGAAAGCTTCGTTACTATAGTTAAAACAAAAATAATCATATATAGACTATTTTTGAATAAATAATTCTTTAACGGAGCAACAATAGCCAAGTCGAAAGTTTATTTAATGAACAATGGCCACATGCTTGCGTACGCTCTCACGAGGGACGGCGAATCAATTTTGTATTATGCATAAAAAATACTTTGCATGTACACCAATTTCGTGTAAGAGTTTCAAAGCAAAATCAAAATCCTGTAAAAGTTGCAACTTATGATCTTTGTATATAGGAAATTTAAATATATACATTTTTTAAACCGTATACACTGTATAGGCATTGTACTCTAAAAACATTCATTCGGTTCAAAATTGTTTTAAACGTTGAATTATTGCCTTAAAATTATTGCTTAAAAAATATATACCTTATTTATGGTCTTAATAATATACTTTATTATTCAAAAGAGTGCGTCAAAAAATTCAATTTTAGAATATTACAATTCTTTTTAATTTTTATTAAAAAAAGCTTTTCTGTAATTTAAAATATTAATATATCTTAAAATACTTGTATAAATAACGCCTCTTTTTCCACTTTTACATGTATTTTTCTGCTTACCTGCTAACGTATTGTTTTATTGGCTTAAGTATATATATCTTAAATGCAAGTTTCATTTATGTTCAGTCTCATATTTAATTATTTTTCCCATGTATATTTTGTTTATTTTATAAGCTTAATTTTCTATTTTATTTAAAAAACTTTTATTACCTTACGTTTCAGGATGACTAGAAGTGGAAACGAAAAGTACGTATATTGGAGCTATGCACATTAATTTGCACTTGATTACTATAGTTATTATTATTCATTCTGCCGCATAAAAATAATTCTGTAAATATTTATTTTATAGGCGGTTGCATACAGAATTGGTAAAGTGCGGCTCGGACGTCGAATATTTAGCCAAAGTACACTGCCTGCGACAAGCATTTACCCGGCTCTTCAGCCTTCCAACCGCAGCTACGTGGATCGCTGACGTGGGACGACAGCTCATAAGCGACCTGATCATATTCGCGGATAGAGTATGTATACATTTTTTTTGGACCCCCGCATAAAAATAAGATTTAGTGCAATTATAGATTTATGTATATTTTTATATTAAGTTATCATTGAATAATACCCATGTTCCAGGACCCCAAAGATTATTTAGCGCATTACGAGCGTATGCTTGAATTTCTTAGCGAAGAGAACAGCGTTCCGATAATGCAGGAGGAGCTGGGCATGCGGGGGGTGAAGTGCATAAATTTCTACGATGTAGTAATCGACTTTATTTTATTAGATGCGTTTGAGGAAGTCGAAAAGCCACCATCTTCTATTAAAGCGATAATTCAAAATAGATGGATTTCTACGAGCTTCCGAGAAACGGTATAAATTTAACACTGATTTAATATTATTTTATAAGCATTAATATATCCAATACCTTAGCGTAAGAATCATATTTGTCATTCTCTCCTATCAAAATCACCTTCATTAAGTTGAAATTTCGATAATTTTCGAATAAATTGTCACAGCTGGAAAATTCAAACATTATTAACATTTTTTGTGAGTGCTTTAAGAAAAATATGGCATAATATTGGAAAAATAATTTTCAATTATTTAGCCTTTATGAAATTGTCTACAGTTTATCAATAGAGATCGTTTAATAAAGAATTTTCTAAGTTTCAACCTAAGTCTTTCATGGCTACTTAGACGTGAAAATTTGTTAACCAATTTTTTTCTTTTACTATTGTTATCAATTTTTTGTATAAAGAGAAAAGGTTTGATTATAAAAATTATAAGAAAAAATCAAGAAATGAAAACATTTTTTTTCTATAACTACTTTCATATTTTCTAGACTTTTTATACTTATAAATCTTTTTTTGTTAAGGGCCTAAGATGCGTTTCCTTGTCTTATCGAATTTTTCGTAGGCATTTTATAAACATCTTTGCCGAATTTATTGGTTACGGAAAGCGAGTCAGCCTATATTTATCTATGTAGAATGCCATGTAGAAAGCCTTGATATCTCGTTAAAATAATTAATCGCCGAAAAATTGATGATATTCTTATAACTTTCCAAATGGCGTTTGAATTTTACAGTTAGGCAAAGTTATTTGTAATATAGAAAATTTGAACGAAAGGTAAAGATTGCTCATGCGATTACTGAACACTTAGACGGCTGTGTAATGGATTTAAAGAAAACATTTTAAAAAGTGTATTAGTATGCTGAGTGAAGCCAACACGCATTATAACGCGTAATATTAATATATAATGACGCCATATATTTTTATTAATAGTCTAATTTCATTTTTTATAACAGTTTAAATTTATAAATAAATAACAAAAAGTGGACAAATTAAGCTTTAGGTTTAAATACAAGAGACTTAATAAATAATTCTTAAATATTTTATAACCAAAATAGAAAAACAAACAAAAAACCAAAATATTTAATTGCTAAGCTTTTATTTTTTTGAAAATTTATAAAATGCGAAATTAAATTAGTTATTTAATATTATTAATTATTTATTTAATAATTATTTAATTAATATTAATTATTTATTAGTTATTTAATATTATTAAAACCACAAATCAACATAAATTTTTTTTTCAGGCGATAGGTACAGCAGTGTGGTCAGTTCTCGTGGGTAAAAGGCAATTGCTAAAATATCCAAAGGGCTTCATGGCACATTTCTATTCAATTTCAGAACAAGTCACTCCTGTTCTAGTTTGGGGATTTTTAGGTCCCGAAAATAGTCTACAATCTACTTGTTACTATTTTAGAGAACAAATAAATGAATTTTTAATCGATATATTTAATATTTTTAAAGTTAGATATACAAATGTAGATAATCTTGCTGAAGATATATTAAGGGAAATGAAGATTCGTGTTGAAAATATAAATCAAAGACTTTCCCTGGAAGGGTGCTAGAAAATTAGCTACTATTGTAAATAGTAAAGTAACTGTTCCGAAAGGAATCATGAATTTGACAAATAATTATTCTAATAAGAAGATAGTTATGATTGATTGGAAAAACTATCGACATCTAATGCAAATAGATTTAGATAAATTTTATTATGAAGCTTATGCCAAATTTTATAATTATTAATAAGAATATGAAGATTTGTTTATTGTCCTTTTATATGTATATTACAAATTATATGCTAGATGATCAATCAAGCATTTCAAGTACATACATTTGTTGAATTTTTTCAACATTTATTTTGAATTTTTGTATATTCACTTTATTTATAATTGTACAGTTATTTCATGTATTTATTAAATCTAATTATTATTTTATCACTTACAGTTTAATTCTTTATCTTAAATTTTATAACAATCTATGGTGCTGTGGATTATAAAACTTATACTACATTCCTTAATATATAGAGATAGTAAAAAGTTTTTCATAGTTAAATAAAAATCTTACATACATGATTATTTATAAAGAATGCAAATTATATTAAATATTTTACTTGTACCTAGAATATGTATATTGAAGTCAGTATTGTTTAAGGAGATTATGCAATTTTATTTAATCTTAATAAATCGCTGATGTATTCTCATCCTATTTCTCATTTCATAATGCATGAAATTTTGTCAGACTCATAATTTTAATCTCATGAATTGTAATTTTATGTAGATAATTAAACATTTTATACTCTTCACTTTTAATTTGATTAAAGAAAAATAATAAAATTTTTGTCAATGATAAATATATGTGTATCTTTACTAAATTTATTTATATTACCTGATATCAAGAAGAACCATTATCAGTTTATGTAAATTTTTGATTTAATTAAGTCTAAGCTTTAAAGAAAAGTCATTTTTTGTCTTGTCACAAAATACAAATAAATACTTCTTAAAAATTTTTATAATATTGAAATAAAGCAATTAAAAAATTCCATTATAAAATAAAAATTTTTTAAATAAAGATTTTGTATGAATTCAATATTTAGTTCAATTACAGATTTACAATTTCATGTTATATAAATAGTTGTAATTGTATTGCTATAAAATTTATTTTTTAAATAAAATTATAGACAGATAATTATAAAAAATAGTCTTTAATATTTAGCGAATAACAAGTGTACAATATTTTCCTATTTTAAAAATAAAAAAAGATACTGCAACTAAAAATCATAACCAATGAATCTTTCATCATCAGAGTCAGAACAAGATGAGGATGATGATTCAGGAGGCCTGATATTTGTGATATTCATTCGCTTTTTATAATCAGCAAAGCTTTCTCTTTCTAAAATATAATTAATCATAGTTTTAATTAATAATACATTTCGAAACTATATTTTATTTCTTAAACTATATATATATATATATATATATATATACCATTCAGTTGACAATAAGGATCATCCCATGGTTTTTTGAGAATATGATCAGGGTCAGCAACAATAAATGGATTTCTTTTATTACTTAATGATAATCTAGGCCAATCTGTCCCTGAAATATTTTTACAAATTGATCTAAAGTTTTTTTTTTCTTAAAACATTACAATTACTTACATTTATGTGCCTTTATCAAGCAAACTTGGACTTCTCGACCCATTCTTTGATGTGAAGTTCTTTCAGCAATAAGAGTTCCACATAATTTTATACCAACAAAGTATTTAATACCATTCAATACTGTTCTAATGTAAGCAAATTATAAAAATATTTACAATTTTGTTTAATTTGACGTATACAATACACTTTATTTTTATCCACTAAAACTAACTCAGAATAATAATTTGAAATTTATTTACGTTTGTATTTACTAGTAAATAAATCAGATATTAATTTTATTTAATTACCTGAAAGTGAAAGTGTTGTACTCCACTTTAATATAATATTTTTGCACATCTACTAACATAATTCTCAGAAAAATTGCTTTTCCATTTTGATGCCATAAAATTTTTGGTGTATTATACCCACTTATGAGATTAGGACAATCTTTATCATTATGAACTATTTGGTCCATAATTCAAATAAAAAAAATAATTAAATGAGAAGAAAACAAAGTTCAATATTAATTAACAATGTACTTGTAACCGCAACAAAATGATACGAAGAAATAAATCCAAAAAATAAAGAATATTTGCAATTACTTAATTTACAACCGTTAAAAATACATGTTTGGTTAGAACATGAATGGTTATTTACTAAATATCAGTCAATGTCCTCATTTGAAATTTCAAATCAATAAATATAGATAAATGGAGATTAAACTTGTAATGATGCTCGCGTAAACATGAAGCAGATGTCATGAAGTTATAAGCCGGTACCAGAGATAATAAGGGGAGATCGCCGACGCTTATGGGCCAGACTGGAGTAAAAATTTTCGACTGAAATCGAGGGCCTCTGGCGGCCAAAGCGAGGTACTGGCCGTTTCGTGCGATATTCCAGATGTTGTTTTTCGAGCTCGTGCGATGATGCGATCGAGGGGGGAGACGACTGTCTTCGGCGCGTGCAGAGGAAAAGCTTGTCGAGACAATAGGCTGGCAGCGGGGGGTGCAATAAAAGATGAGTAGCTTTATACTGACCAAAAAGAAATTTTATTGCTACATGTATAAATATAAATATATATATATATATATATATATATATATATATATATATATATATATATATATAGTCTCGCAGCAGCTAGCAAGCAGCTTGAAGTTTTGAAACCTACGACAACTTTAAGGAAAACTGGCAAACATCAAAGCTGAGAAAATCTCTTATAGCAAAGAACTACCAAATTTTTCAAGTAGTCGATTAACGCGATTTTTATTAAAATTTTTATATATACGTTTTTTAGGATTCTGATTATATATATGGTAGTAAAAATTGGTGATAATTTCAATTTTATAATAAATCACATTAATACCCAGTGAAAATATTGATTTTCTAATTTATCTTGTAAAATACAAAAAATTCCATTAATTATGTAATTAAAATTTCAAAATCTCATCAAAATACATATTTTTTAATCTATATATTTTTTCTTTAAACGTTTTTTATTAAAGACAATGCACTTCACCGTAATATTCTCATTGACTATTCTATATTCTCCGTTATTTTTTTGGGAACTCTTGGTACAGAAAAATGTATAGAATAAGGAATATGTTTTTTAGTGGAATTTATAAACTGTACAATAAGAGTACAACTTTATATAAACATAATATTACTTATCTAATAACATAATTTGCGTTGCGCTACACATTGATAACAATTCGAAATGCAAATGAGTCAATTTCATAAAAGTATATTTATTGCAATCCAACAAACATTCATTCGAATTCTATTGAAACAAAAATATACAGCCTTAATAGGAACGAATATTCTGCAATTTCGAAACAACCCTATATTTGAAATGAATAATTAAGTTTATTTAAAGAGCAAAAGTCTTTGTTACGTTGCAAATATATAAACAATTCCAGTTGATGTAAATCAATTATATAACAACATATGTATTATATTTTTATATTACAAGTTTTAATTCTTTCTATTTACATTATCATCTCGTGCAATTTTTTAAAGAATATTATTTACATGGTGCTACACACTGAAATCAATTCCAAATAAAAATGAGTCGATTTCATAAAAGTATATTTATTGCAATCCAACAAACATTCATTCAAATTCTATTGAAACAAAAATATACAGCTTTAATAGGAACGAATATTCTGCAATTTCGAAACAGCCGTGTATTTGAAATGAATAGTTGAGTTTATTTAAAGAGCAAAAAGTATTTGTATCGTTTCAAATATTTTGAAATGATTAGAATTTCTAATACACCATACTAGCCCTATTCTATACTTTTGTATAAAATAAATTTAAAGTATGTTTTAGTTGTGTAAGTAATTTTTAAAATTAAGATTTTTAGTGCTGAAGAGTACATGTAACTGCCTTATTAAACAGTTAAACACTCTCTATTTATTAGGATTAAGTCCTAATAATAACCCTAATTAACATTCTGATCGGGATGCCTAAAGCTTGAACGGCAGATTGTGTGTTGAACATTCACTACCATTGCGTTTCGTATCATACATATATATTACATATAATATATATATATATATATATATATATATATATATATATATATATATATATTACAATAAAAATGATGGAAATATATGTAAATATAGTTAGTATTTATTGCAATATAATATATAGTGTACGTTTACATCGTTGAAGATTACGCAAACGACGGTCTAATAAGTTAAAATACTACAGTTGAATGTTATATTTTGTTTAAATTCTCAGTTCTCATATATCAAAAAAATATTTACTGTATTTAACTAAACATTCAGTATTTTAAATGTATAAATTACTTATTTTGAATAAATGGTTAATTAATGGTATACGAATCAACCCTTTATTTAAATCTATAAAAATTTTTTCAGTACAGACTTATTTCTATGACATACGTTTTACTTGGAACTAAAAAAATGTATATTTGATTTAATTTTATAATGTTTCTCTATTGAACTAAAATAATTAAGTTGCAACAAAATATATGTACGCTTTAAAAAAATTAACTTAAAATTGAGACAATATTCATAGCCATTGTCAGCAATTGATTTATGTTTACGAATGCAATAGATCTCGAAAAAGCTGCTAATTATAGATTGTAAACTTTTCCAAAAATTATTTGATTGCTTTTTATATTTTTGGAGTATCATATCAGAATCCTATATAATCATATGTGATACATAACTACCTTGTATGGAGAAGACAGAGAGAGAGAGAGAGAGAGAGAGAGAGAGAGAGAGAGAGAGAGAGAGAGAATGGGAATGTATGAGCGAGAGGATTACTCGATGTTGGTGGGTGTTACCATATCATGTACCTGCATGTACCCGCGAGTGTCCTCTATACTGTTTCGTTTCTTTCTCTCACCTGCTCTCACTGTTTATTACCTGTCCATCTGCACGCACGTTGTACGAGGCCTAGCAGGCAGTTTACCGATATACATGCAAAAAATGTTGCCATCATTTTGTTATTTTTTTTTTTTGTTAAATTTGCAGTAAAAAATATCCTATCATTTAATCCTGACCGTATAGAATACGTATTCAAAATTTGAAGGCGATCGAAATATTAACTTACCTTCAGGAAAAACATGATTTTCTTAAACCAAGAGAACAGATTTTCTTAAGAACAAAAATTCAGTCAAGTAAATATTTATTTAATTATAATGTTCTAATTACTTAAATTTAGCTCATCATAATCTAAAAATCTAATATCATTTTCTAGAAAACGTTTCTTTCAAACAAGCTGATCAAAATTAAAATGGAAAATCTGAATTTCTTAAATTTAGTAATCATATACCTGAACACAATACTTTTGATTCTCTAAAAAAGGCTTTACAGAATCAAACTAATATTTTCTAGAAATTAGTATTTAATTGTTTTTATACAGTACATATAGAACAGAGTTACAGAATACATATATAAATAAATATGTTCTTAATCTAAGAAAACAAAATTTTGAATCAGAAGGTTATTATATTAAAACAAAAAAGTAATGCATTGAATTCAGAAAATCTAATAGCTAGAGTTGCAAATAATCTAAATACTTAAATTATAGATTGATCAAATCTGTGGTCAAAGATTTTTCTGATACTATCAAAAGAACAATATTATCGAATTAATTAAATAAAAATGTTCTAAGTTTAAAAAATAGATTTTTCGAAATAATTCATTAAAATTATATACTGCTAAAATTCTAATATAAAGTAAATATTACTTGATTCAAGAAATTTATGCGATTTTCTGTACTAAGTAAATATTTTCTTTAACCAAGTAATCGCATAAACTTTAACCAAGTAAGTAGGTACTAAAATAAAGCTTATATTTTCTCAACAGCAGAACACAAATATTGAAAATTAAATGAATATTTTCTTATCTAAGGAAAATATTATCTGAAACCAATGATTTCAAATTTAAAATGAGGAAAATAAATTCTTGGATTAATTAAATATCTCCTAGATTTTTGTCAAGATTTTCTAGAAAATGGGTGAAAATATTTTCTTGAACCAATAACTGAAAATTTTGGAAACAAAAAATTTAGATATTTGATTCAAGCCGACAAAATTAAGTGAATATATACTTGGATTGAGAATTTCAATACTTCACTCAAGAAATTTAATTTAAAATGAAGAACTCGATTCTTATCTTTAAAACAATAATTACTTGAAATACGTTTTTATTTTCAAAAACATGAAAATTCAAGTATGTTAAATGTTTAAAAGTAGTTCATTGATTCAAAGCATTATTTTCTTGACTTTAAGATGTTAGCTTACGAATCCAAAGGTCTGTGGATAGAATCCCGGTTAGGTCGAAGTTCTTTTAAGCGAAAGAAATTAATTATGAGAATTCAAGAAATTATTCGCTTAGTTTAAATTTTTGATTTTTAAAGTCAAGAAAATAATGCTTTGAATCAAGAAACTAAGTTCTTCTTTTAATCATTTAGCATACTTGAATTTTCATGTTTCTAAAAAATAAAAACGTATTTCAAGTGATTATTGTTTTAAAGATAGGAATCGAATTCTTCATTTGAAATTCAATTTCTCGAGTGAAGTATTGAAATTCTTAATCCAAGTATATATTCACTTAATTTTGTCGGCTTGAATCAAATGACTAAATTTTTTTATTCAAAATCATAGCTATTGATTCAAGAAAATAGTTTCTTTAGATAAGAAAATATTTATTTAATTTCCAATTTCAGCCACCCATTTTCTAGAAAATCTTGACAAAAATCTAGGAGATATTTAATTAATCGAAGAATTTATTTTCCTGATATTAAATTTGAATCTATTGGCTTGAGGATATATTTCCTCAAAATAAAAAAATATTCATTTAATTCCCAATATTTGTGTTCTGCTGTTGAGAAAAAATAAGCTTGATATTAGAAATGATTTTTTTTCAGTATATATATACAAGAAATATATTCAATTTTTTAAAAAACCATTTACTCAAAAGAATGAACTAGTTTTCTCAAATGGTGGATTAGATATATTTGATTATTCCCTGCCAGTTGTAAAATCTAATAAATATTTATTTAATTTTATTAAACGAAACGCAAAGATTTAAATATTAAAAGTAATAAATAAATAGTAAAAACTACAATATATATATATATATATATATATATATATATATATATATATAAATCAAAAAATATTTTCTATTTTTGAAAAAATTATTTACTTATAACATATAAATAGTTTTATTAAAAGATTCATTCCTTTAAATTTAATATTTAAATCTTTGTGCTTCGTTTAATAAAATCGAAAAAATGTTTATTAATTTTTAACTACTCGTTGGGTCTAATCAAATAAATATATATTGCACCTTTTGATAAAGCTATTTAGTTGTTCATATTGAATAGCTTTCCCAAAAATTGATTATATTTGTTAAATTTGAGTATATATATAGTTTTTTAAATATTTATTTATTTAACTTTATTTTTTATATATATGTAGTTTCGTTTAGTAAAATTCAAGAGTTATTTATTACTTTTCAATAATTTATTTAGTTTAATGTAATAAATATATGTTCGCTATTCAAATAAACTTAATTGTTTGTTTCAAGTATACGGTTTACTCTAAATTACAAAATATTCATTCGTGTTAAATATGTATGTTTCTGTTTTAAACATAAATTTAAATAAATATTTGTTGTATTCTAATAACTATTGAATTAATTTTAATGAATGCGTGATATAATGTAAATAGCAATGAAATAAAATTTATTATATAAACATTTAATGAATGTTATTATATAAATAATTTATAGAAAGTATAATTTTTTATATCAAATTAGTCTTATTATTAAGTTCAACGCAATCTTATTATCAAGTTTTAAACTCAAAATTTTAAGAAAATACATGTGTGTGTGTGTGTGTGTGTGTGTGTATGTTCTTAAAAATTTGACAGCGGAGTGTAGTAAATGAGATTCACTGGTGTCGACGAAGAAATTCTTTAAGTGCGTATACCCAGGTATACCTTTTCGTAGCTTCGATCATCGCCACGCAGCGAATTTAAAATTTGAAGAAAATATGTGTGTACATAAATGCATTATACACATTTACACACACAGGCAAGAAAATCTGTACGTACTGCAAGAATTTCGACACCAGTTAATCCCTTTTATTGCATCTATTGTTTCGGCGTCCCCCCTACTGAACGCCGTCTCTCCCTCGATCGCACCAGCTCGAAAACCAACATCTGGAATATTGCACAAACGGAGTACCGACGTTCACCGCCGTAGCGCTGAGTGTCAAAATTTTACTGCAATGTCTAACTTGGGCATCGGCGATCTCCCCTTATTATCTCTGTCGGCACTTTAAGAGTGCTCCATACCGCGATCCCAGCACCACGATGAACTATTAAAACGGAAATGAAAATGTGTAAATCGTAGATTTCGTTTTGTGTCCTCATTTTACGTTTTACAATGTTGAAACAAATTTTATACGAATCTTTGAAAAATTCTACAATTGGGGGTATCCCTTACTGCTTTCATAATATGTTTCAAAGTTAGTTTAAAAAAATAAGAAAATGTTTATCTAACTGTCGTCTGCACTATAGACATCGCCGTTTTGCAGTAACATTAAATAACAACAAATATTATAAATTTTATACGTATAGTATAGATCAAACTTGGATAGCCCCGGATGTAGAATTGAATAATGAGTCGAATGAACTTTGTTTCATCTTTCTATTCATAGAATTGAGGGAGTAAAACGAAATATAGGATTTTATTATGGTTATAATGCAAGTTGTCAATTCTGTAGATAAAAAAGTGAGTACTTTAATTTCTGATTTTTTGAATAGGTGGCGCTGAAGAAAATATTCAATGCCGTACAAATCAAATAAAGATATATATATATATATATATATATATATATATATATATATATATATATATGCACATAAATACACACATTCATACATACATGCATGCAAATACATTGCAAACATAGTAACGTAATACGGAAATTTGAAATTACAGGGAGGTGCGAGATGTACGAGCTTGAGCCAATAAATATATATAAAAATATAATAGGAAAGTAATTGTTCTTTTCCTAACCTAAAGTATATATAATATTTATGTAGGCAAAAATGTTATTATTGCCTACGCAGATTTAATATTTATATACATCCTAAAAATTTTTTATAATCGTTTTTTATGACAACTAAAGCACTTTAATTCCCAAAATTTCAAACATGTTTATTTTTTTTGCAGGATAGTCTTTTAGCTACGATTAAAACTCATAATTTTAGGAGGAAATGAGAGTTTTGAGTATTCACGACGTGTAATGGATGGATTTCAGTTATTACTTCGATATGCACTCCTATTATATAAAACGGATAAGAAAAAGTAACGTGAAAAGAATATATAATTTTTAATTCAAATGTAAAATATCATAAAACCATCATTATTTTGGAATGTAGAAGAGTATGATTGTGTATTTATAGTACTGAATTTTGTGTAAGGAGTAAGTACAACTCCTAAATTAATATATTATATTATAAATATTTAAATATATAGTTATCTATGTAAAGCAATTTTTAAATTTATTCTTATATTACACATCATTACACAGTGATTGGCACTTTGTATAATTTATACAATTTATATAATAAACAGCTTTTATAGAAACTTTTTGTAAGAAAACTGTTACAGATTCAAATATTAAACTAATTTTTAATGAAGTAACACTATTTGACAATAGCACTTATATATTAGAAATTACTATCTTTTTCAATAAGTATCTTTTCAATAGAAGTTTTCTTTAGTATTTCATACATTGTAATTTTTTGGAATAAATATGTCAGATGAAATAAAGTCAATATGTCAAAATACAAAAATTATACATATATTCCCGCCAAAAATATCACGATATATAATACAGAAATCTTTTTTGTAAAAACATATATATATATATATATATATATATATATATATATATATATATTGTTTTTCAATAATTATAATGTAGAATATAATATGCCATTATATTTAGAAGCTGTACTTGCTCTCTATGTACAAACCAATCCTATTAAATATACAATCATACTGTTCTGCTTACTTTCCCAGAAGATGGTGATTTTATATTTTTCATTTAAAGTAAAAATTATATATTCTTTCCACTCTAATTTTTTGCTATTTTGCATATTGGACACCTTGCAACTAAAATAATAGTTATCTTTGTTGCATTAACATCAGATTATATCTATAATATTAATATTATCACTTACGAACAATCAAACCGCCCCCTTCAAAACTCTAATTTATCATTATTTTTATAATTATTTATATTTTAAATGACCCATTAAAATTAAAAATAAAGAAGGCCATACCTATTATACGATTTGTTTAATTATTAATACGTAATAAATTAATATGTTTGTACTATTACCTTTTATTTTCTTCTTCTATTACCTTTTACTTTTTATTTTTTTTACATATAAGAATCTTATTATATAAATATAAATACTTCATACCCTCGTGTCCCACTTTGGGGAAGGGGAGATGAAGCAAATTGTCTTTTGGGAAGCTTTACATTTTTGATGAATTTATTTAATAAGATTTTTCTTCAAAAATAGCACCTTAAATTATAGGTTTTTGTCTATCACTTGCACATTGAAGTTTAAAATAACTGAACTTATTTGAATTTTGGGTGCCCGTCATGTCTCGTCTGTATATAACCGTTTGTCTCTACTTTTTTAATGAAATATATACTGATATAAATTATATATATATTAATTTGCCATTAATAATTAATAATTTCTATTGAATTATTGTTTACATGTTTATTTAATTAACCATTAAATTACAATTATTATTGAAATAAAATTTTAATTAGCTATTATTTTTAATTCATAAAAAGTTAAATATGGAGATAATTAACATTTTAGGAGATAAAAGAATAATCCATTAGAATACATGACCAAGAATTGTATCAAGACCCATCTCCATTCATCAGGTAATCGTTATGTTGATACCTGAATTATATATATATATATATTGTGACGAGGAACGCAAGCACTGCGTGCGCCTGCCTTCCCCGTCCCGTTGCTCTCTCTCTAGCCGTAGCATGTACATATTTATCTGTATATTTATATGTAGAAATGTTTATATGTTGCAGGCCGACGCACAACCACCGGCGGAGAGGTAAGTGAGAGAGAGAGCGGCGAGTGGGGAGAGACAGCCACGCGCGCGAATTAGGCAGAAAGAAAGAGAGCCGCGAGGAGAAAACAACGCGTACCGGCCTTCTACACACGTCGTCCGTGTCCCTTTTTTTTCCGGTTGCTAACGCCGTGCCGCGACGAATCGTGTGTGGGAACCAACCTTGTGTTCCAAGGTTCCCCTCCGCCTCGTACCTCGTCCTCGGGGAGAGTGCCCGGTTTAACGCGCTCGTGGTGCTACAGTGGTGCGAGGGTGTGCAGTGTACCCGCGCCGAATACGAGCTCGAGCGGACGAATTGTCGTCCGCCCCATCTACGCGGAATAACCGCCCCATCCCGGAGATCAACGTCACCGCCGCCCCCGGCAAAGGAAGGCGCTATTGCGCTTCGAGAACGCGCTGCGAGACCTGCGGGTTCCGGCTCTCTGTAAGTGGCAGCTCCTTTTCTCTCTCTCTCTCTCTCTCTCTTCCCGAACGCCCCGCGCGCCGTCGCCTCGGCGACCCTCGGCCTGCGTCCCGCACGCCTCGTATATAGGCGCTGCATTGTATGTGTATATTTGGCGCCGCGGCATTAAATCGTATTTAAATGTTAATTATCTGTATTATTTTTTTCTTTCATTTTCATCAAGTGTGCTCTATTAGCCATCCTATTCCACGTGCAGTCCCACAACGCGATATTTCGCCCTTCGCGGACCGCCCCTCTCCCTCGCCGGAATCCTTCGGGGCTAAGCCCAGCCGGGCACAGATTTGCAACGGCCGTGCCCGCCGTCCTCGTGCTCGAGGCAGACACGCGCACCGTTACATGGCGCCCAACGCGATCTCGGGATCGCACTTTATATAAGAATATTTTATATATCTTTATATATATCATTACATATATACATTTTATAATATATGTGTAATAATATATCATATTACAGTGCCCCGGCGAATATTCGCAAGTGACGCGGATGCGCGAAAATAACTTAATAATTTTATTATATTGAAAATTATAATATTACAGAGTGCGAACGCACAGCACATCGCGAGTGTTTACGTTGCGAGCTCGTAGATGTAAACACTCTCGAAGTCGGCCAAGGCCAACGGCAATTCGGCGAAAGCGGCTGAAAAGCAGCACAAATGAAATATAATGCCGAATACGGTAATATAATATTTGTGCAGTTTTTCAAGCAAAACTAATTTTAAGTTAAATAGACACATATACATTAATTTATATAATACTTATATATATATTAATTAGATGTAACTTTAAAATTTAGCTTAAACTAAATATGTGGATTCCATCTAAGCTAAACTAAAATTAATCAATAATTAATTTTTAAGATAGCGTAATATGAAAATATAACTGATATAAATAGATTCACATTCGCCATTATAATATAATAATAAAATTTTCGCCGTTACAGGCATAAGGAACATTTAGTGTAAATAAATATAATTAAAAGTTCTCTTCATTACACATAGTCGACTATAAATAGCGAAGTCAGCGATCTGTGTATATTCACATACACACACCACCGCGACTCTACGCTGTACATAGAATGTACATGCGACTAACGCAAATTTTTCTTTGCTCTCAATTTAATTTGATCAAAATTGATTATTCCCTTTATGGTTTTCGCTTTCGGATCTTCATTTTGATATTGTAATATCTCTAATATTTTTGCAGTATCATTTTTTTTTGTTTTTCCCTTCTTTCAAAAATACAAAAACAAAATTTATTCTTTTAAAGATGCAAAATAGAATTTTTTTTTTAAAAATCGGAAAATATTTAAAAATTTTTTTTTTGAAAACTGTAAAATAAAATTTTTTGTAGAAGTTATAAAAGAACTAAAAATAAAATATATTTTTAGTTTTTTGTTTTTTTTTGTATTTTCTTTTTTTTTTGTATTTTTGTATTTTTTTTACATTGCTTAAAAAAATACAAAAAGGAAAAACTATTACAATTTCAAAATAAAATTTTTTTTTTGGAAAATCGAGAATCCGAAAGCTGAAATAAGAATTTTGGGAAAATTTTTGGTAAATTTCTTTTGATAATTTTTGAAAATTGTTGAATTCTTTTTCTCTTATATTTTCTGGGTTTTTTTTTTGCGTCAGTCGCCCCTAATTTTTGCGTTTTCGCCCTCGCACTCCACTATCTCTTGAGATTGCCGGCTTTTAGTTATTTGCTTTTAATTATTTAATCGAAAACTTTGGCTGTAACGCTCTATTTTTCTCACGTTGTACTTTCTTTTCTTTTTCCGTTTGTTCGTTTGTCTTCTTCTAATTTTCAACGAAAAGAAATAAAAGATGGCAAATCCGCCAAACGAATTTAACGACTGGCTTCAAAGCCTATGTGAGGAAGAAACAAACCTAATTACAGCGGAACTAGAATTAAAAAAATGAGGGTTCCCCATTTCAAAGGGCTGCTAGGCTATACCATAGACTAGCAGGAAATTATAGCCCAGGATATTTTGTGGAATGCGAGAGTGACAGTGATAGTATAAAAACACGCACGCGAAGAGATAAAAATCTGTTAAAGATAATCGTCACCTCGACAATGCGCGACGCAACAAAAACTTATATTTTGGATCGAATGGAAGCGATGTACGCCGAACAAGCGGATGAATCAGCTGACATACAGCAGGCTCGGGAAATTTACCCGAGCACAGATCAAAGAAATATAACAACAGCTGTCGATCCCCAAATACAAAATCTGATCGACTTCAATTTGGCCGAGATGAACAGGCATGAACCGCTCGCATGGAGCACTGCCAACGAATCGCCGATTCAGGCAGCCACCACGAGCGTAATTACGCCTCCCGACTCGGGTGTCACGAATGACACCACACGTCGAACCCAAGTCGCATCTCAGGCGACAAATACAACAGTCGAGCCTCAACCGACTGACCTCGAAAACAATGTAAACCTTCGTCAGGGATTACATGGCCTGCAAAATATGCTGCAAACTTGGATGCAACACCAAAACTGCACTGTCCAAGATTTGCAGCAGAGGCAAAGTGAGATGCACGCTACTTTAGCCAGCATCCAGCAGCAGCTGCAGAAATCGGCGCGACGCGACCGTGTCACTTTCCAAGACACGTACGATCTGCAATACGTGGAAAGTGACAAAAACCTCAACAATAATAGGTTTGTAGGGTCGACCGGCGAGCCTACGTTTTCGGCTCTTTGCCACCCTCGGTACCAAGGGCCTGGAAGGGGGGGATATCACATGGATCGAGATGTGATGAGCTCGCCCGCGAATACAACGCGATCAACGCTGTCAAGCACCTTGGCCCAGCGCACGGATATTGGTAAGACCGTGCGCCAATGGAAAATTAGATTCAATGGTGCCAAGGGGAAAAGTGTAGAAGAATTTCTGCAAAGGATCGCGGAATGTCGCAGGTTGACACCGCTCACGGACGAGGACATGCTCAATGCCATGACGGAGCTCCTCGACGGTGTCGCCCTGCATTGGTACCGTCTATTCCGGAAAGACTGGACCACGTGGCAAGAGTTCTGCCACGCAGCCCGGAGCCGCTACGGCGTCGATCGACGCTTCCAGGCTGAGCTAATCAGCGAAGCGCAGCGGCGTACGCAGGCGAAGCGCGAGCCAACACGTGACTACGTGTTTTGTTTGTTAACGATTCTCAATCGGTTCGAAGAACCATGGTCGGACGACAAACAACTCGCCCTGATCTACCGTAATCTACTCCCGGAGATACAGAAGTTAGTTCCGCAGGAGAAGATTACGAGCGTCAATCGGCTAATCGAGCTTGCTCGAGAGGCCGAATGCGTCCTCGATGCGGAGCGAAATTATAAGCCACCGCCACCACCTGAGGACTGCATAATGCCCGAAGTGGCCTTCCATGCGGCAGACACGTCCCGAACGCGCCCGAAACCAAGAATCGCGGCCGTGGACGTGAAGCCACCCAACTTCAAAGCTCTGGTGCGAGAAGTTTTACAAGAGGCTGGCTTTAGAGCCACCTCACCTGATTTAGAGGCGCCAGGCGTCGCAGCCCTTATCCCGAAGAGAAGCGGTCGCGAACCACGCCCGAGGTCGCCGCGTACAGGAAAAACCAGAGCGTCGACCTCACCTAAGTCGGAGAGGAAGCCCTCCTTCAAAGGAAAGCTGGTGCACGAGCCCCTCAGTGACAAGAACAAAGGTCGGACAGCAGGTCCTGATCCGCGGTTCTTGTGCTGGGGCTGTAGTTGGCCTGGCCACACCTTGCGCAGCTGTCCCGAGTGTTCGGGAAATGCGAAAAAGGGCGAGTAATTGAGGTCCAACTCGCCCCTACGCTCCGTGAGACCTCTGAAGATCAGCATGCAGCTGCGAGGACACAGGGTAATGATGATTGCCCCCTCCTGTCTGTAAAGGACGAGCATCACGACCGTCACTCCGCTGACTCAGCCACAAGTGTCGACCCCGATCGGTATTCACGATGGTGGGTACAGGTAGGCATAGGCGAGTTTCGCATTCATGCACTGCTTGATGCAGGGGCTGCTCGTACAGCTCTCGGAGCAATCGACCTGCAGATTGCATCTGCCCTCGGTCGTCTAGTTCGATCCCTTTCCTGGATCTGGCGCTCGACTCGCCACGGGAAAAATTGAGCCGATAATAGGCCAGGTGGCCCTTCCGTTTGCCATAGCAGACGTAGAAATGGAGCTAGACGTCATCATAATTCCAGACTTGGAAAATGACTGTCTGCTCGGTGCAGACTTCTACCGCGCCTTCAATGCGGTCATCCACCCGCGCGACAACACCATGTCGATCGAGGGTGCTGCGGATTTCGTTCCGTTACAACTCTGCACCGTCTCAGTTACCTCGGCGTATTCGCTTGCCTCTATAGGCTTGGCCGATATTGACGATAGTCAACGCCGAGCTCTCGAGGAACTCCTCAACCGGATGCTGCCTCCGGCTGATCAGCCTCTGGGCTGCACGCATCTGACCGACCACGTGATCGATGTCGGCGATGCTAAGCCGATTAAGCAGCGTTATTATCCGGTCTCTCAGAAGATAGAGCTGGAAATGCATGCGCAAGTTCGCAAAATGGTTGATCAGGGCGTAATTCGCAGATCAACCAGCGAATGGTCTAGCCCCGTCGTGATGGTTCGCAAGAGCGATGGGAGCTACCGATTCTGTGTGGACTATCGCAAATTGAATTCCGTGTCCAAGGTCAGCGCGTACCCGCTTCCTTACATGTACGTAATCTTACGGAAACTGAGAAATGCGCGATACATCTCCACCCTGGACCTCAGCAGCGCCTACCATCAGGTCCCTCTTCGTGAGGAATCGCGACACCTCTCTGCCTTCACGGTTCCAGGCATGGGGTTATTCGAATGGACCCGTATGCCATATGGTGTCGCCGGTGGCCCTGCCACCTTTCAGCAGTTAAGCGACAAGCTGATCGGCCCTGAAATGGAGCCGGTGGCCTTCGCCTACCTCGATGATGTGATCATCGCTACGGAGAGCTTTGACGAGCACCTCAGGTGGCTCGAACATATCCTGAGACTGGATTTCCGATGCCGGCTTGACCATCAATCGGCAGAAGAGTAAATTCGGACTCGCGGAGGTACGGTTCCTCGGCGTCCTCGTGGATCGTGACGGTTTTCGACCCGATCCGGATAAGATTGCACCAATCTTGACTTACGCCGCACCAAAGAACCTGAAGCAGCTCCGTAGGTTTTTAGGCCTTGTGTCCTGGTATCGCAAGTTCTTAGAGAACTTCGCAACGCTTGCTGAGCCTCTCACCCGATTAACCAAGAAGAACATCAAGTACCATTGGGGAGAAGAGCAACAGCAAGCCTTCGAACAAATCCGGACGCTCGTCGCATCTGCACCCGTCCTTTCTCGACCGTCGTTTGGAGAAACGTTCGTCATCCAAACGGACGCCAGCGACTCGGGACTAGGCGCCGTGCTCATGCAAGCTGTTGATGGCGAGGAGCGCGTGCTCTCCTACGCTAGTCGCACGATGACTGCGGCTGAGCGTAACTATTCGGTCACCGAACGCGAGTGCCTCGCCGTGCTATGGGCTGTGCGTAAATTCCGCCCGTACGTCGAGGGCTATCACTTCCAGGTGATAACCGATCACAGCAGCCTTCGTTGGCTGCACTCATTGCGCAACCCCACGGGCAGACTCGCCCGTTGGGCCTTGGAATTACAGGGATACGACTACGAAGTCATCCATCGGAAAGGTACCTTGAATTGCGTACCAGACGCCCTCTCTCGTTTGTACGAAGACGAGCCGACCTGCGAAGTCGCCTCCCTCGGCGTCACCGATGTGCAAAACCCCTGGTATTTGCGCCTTCGTAAGAAAGTGGTGAGCGATCCGACCAACCTCCCATGGTGGAAAGTCGTTGGGCAGCGACTATACTACTACCGTCCCGATCCTGCCGTCGAAGATTTAGTAGACGACCAGGATGCGTGGAAGTTAGTCGTGCCTAAAGAAGATCGTCGTACCGTTCCGCATGAATGTCATGAGGAGCCCACAGCTGGTCATTTCGGACGCCATAAAACATATGACCGAATTGCACGATCATACTATTGGCCATCAATGCACAAAGATGTGACACAATTTGTCCGTGACTGCACCGTGTGCGAACAATGTAAGGTACAGCAGACTGCACCAGTTGGCCTGATGGGCCATCGAACGGTCACCCGCCCTTGGGAAATAGTAGCTGGAGATGTGATGGGTCCATTTCCGCGATCTACCCGGGGATACGAGTATTTGCTCGTCTTCATGGATCTATTCACTCGCTGGGTAGAATGTATTCCCATCAGGAAGGCGAATGCGCAAACGATTCGCCGCGAGTTGAAAGATCGCGTATTTTTACGCTTTGGCACGCCCGAAGTATTCCTATCGGACAATGGCACCGAATTTCGTAATAAAATCATTGAGAAATTCCTTGTGGAGCGTGGGGTGGAGCATTCCACGATACCTCCTTATCACGCTCAAGCCAATCCGTTAGAGAGGGTCAATAGGACTCTGAAGACCGCGATAATCGCCTTCATTGAGGAGTCTCACAGTACTTGGGATGCGCACATCGCCGAGCTCATGTTCGCGTACAATACATCCGTACAAGACTCCATTGGCGTAAGTCCGGCCTTCCTTAATACGGGTCGTCACCCCTCAGCCCCTGGCACACACCGTCGCCAGGAGGAGCAGCGCGCACAGATTGCGCAAGAAGAGGCTGCTCTACAACATTGGAAAGAGCGCATGGAGAAATTATCTGATCTCCATCTAAAGGCAGCGGAAAACTCGCAGAAAGCGCAGGCAAAGCAAGCTCGCTATTATAATGCGAGACGTCGCGACGTGCATTACGCGATTGGCGATCGCGTATGGCGGCGTAATCGCATCCTCTCGTCAGGCATATAGGGCGTCAGCGCCAAGGTGGTCCCAAAATTCGACGGGCCCTTTACCATCATGGAGAAACTCGGCACGAATGTTTATCGACTGATCGACTCTACGGGAAGAGATGCTGGTAAGCATCACGTCGCCGACCTGAAGCCCTAACATCGAGATCACGACCCCGAAGATGATAGCAGTTCCGACACGGAAGAGCCTTCGGGCGAAGAGCGTGACTGCGATGCGTCGAATTGTAATGTCGAGGCGAGCGAGCGAATCCGCATTGTAACACCACTGGTGAGCGTACGGCGCCCCGACGACGCGCCTCATTGTAATTCCGATACAAGCGTGCGAAGCGATACCCCCGCGGGCAATGCCACGCGATCTAACACCGATATCGCACCGCGTAGATTAGGGAGACCGCGTAGGACGCGAATCGTAACCCGTGGAAGAACCCAAGCGCGAGCCTCTGCGGAGCCCAATAACAGCGAAGCCGCCTGTCATAACGACATGCACCTGGTGAGGCGAAAAGTAGGTCGCCCCAGGAAGAGCGGACGCTCAACCCCGCCGCGGGACCAATCTCCCAGCCGAACTCGGGCCCAAGCCCGCGCCCGACAACGGGCCGACTAACTTCGATTATTGACTGGCGCCGTTATTGACGGCGGACCACCGGCGATTGTTACCTCCAAAAATAACTGTGTCTAGGGAAGGGAGTTCTTTACCCATCCTTCCTCATCCCAGTGATCCTCAACGGTAGACCGCAGCCACCCCGTTCCTCATCCTGACACGATGGTCGATCCGAGAGAGAGATGTTGGGTCGAGCTGTCACGCTTCGGCTACCAGCGTCTGGAGGGGGGCGTGTGACGAGGAACGCAAGCACTGCGTGCGCCTGCCTTCCCCGTCCCGTTGCTCTCTCTCTAGCCGTAGCATGTACATATTTATCTGTATATTTATATGTAGAAATGTTTATATGTTGCAGGCCGACGCACAACCACCGGCGGAGAGGTAAGTGAGAGAGAGAGCGGGGAGTGGGGAGAGACAGCCACGCGCGCGAATTAGGCAGAAAGAAAGAGAGCCGCGAGGAGAAAACAACGCGTACCGGCCTTCTACACACGTCGTCCGTGTCCCTTTTTTTTCCGGTTGCTAACGCCGTGTCGCGACGAATCGTGTGTGGGAACCAACCTTGTGTTCCAAGGTTCCCCTCCGCCTCGTACCTCGTCCTCGGGGAGAGTGCCCGGTTTAACGCGCTCGTGGTGCTACAGTGGTGCGAGGGCTCGAGTACGAGCTCGAGCGGACGAATTGTCGTCCGCCCCATCTACGCGGAATAACCGCCCCATCCCGGAGATCAACGTCACCGCCGCCCCCGGCAAAGGAAGGCGCTATTGCGCTTCGAGAACGCGCTGCGAGACCTGCGGGTTCCGGCTCTCTGTAAGTGGCAGCTCCTTTTCTCTCTCTCTCTCTCTCTCTCTTCCCGAACGCCCCGCGCGCCGTCGCCTCGGCGACCCTCGGCCTGCGTCCCGCACGCCTCGTATATAGGCGCTGCATTGTATGTGTATATTTGGCGCCGCGGCATTAAATCGTATTTAAATGTTAATTATCTGTATTATTTTTTTCTTTCATTTTCATCAAGTGTGCTCTATTAGCCATCCTATTCCACGTGCAGTCCCACAACGCGATATTTCGCCCTTCGCGGACCGCCCCTCTCCCTCGCCGGAATCCTTCGGGGCTAAGCCCAGCCGGGCACAGATTTGCAACGGCCGTGCCCGCCGTCCTCGTGCTCGAGGCAGACACGCGCACCGTTACAATATATATATATATTATCGGATTATCTGTACGACATTTATCGAGAGGTTGGGTCGACTCTATTCGGATTTGTGGTTCATTCGTTTAGAAAATCGTAAACACTTGCATGCTGCCTATCAAATCGTATACAATGCGATGTTGCCACTACTTTTTACACGATTTTGGAACCAGTGTTGAACGAATTGATAGAATACACCAGCTACCAGCGCGATGATACGATTTGCGCGAACGTGGACCGTGATGCCCGTAATACAGTTATTGACCATATACTCAAATACATGATTCCTTTATCTGATCATTACAGTTTTAGTATGACAAAGTAATTCATCAACACAAGCTATTGTATTAATTAAAAATAATGATTAATTAAATTTTCATTTAATTGAAAATAATACCTTATTAAATATATATATATATATATATATATATATATATATATATATACATATATCGATAAAAATGAAAAAGTAATTATAAATTATTACAAGTTAATTAAAAAATATCTCAACCCTGAGATATGTATACCTAAGGGTATATATATATATATATATATATATATATATATATATATTTTAATGTGGATTCATAAATATTTTTATCGGTCTTACAGCCTTTATACAATAAAATATTATACTAATAGAATGACTTTTTTATTTATTTTTTATTTAATTTAATTTTTATTTTACTATTTAGTTGTAATTTCTATTTCAGATTGTACGGTGGTGATTATAAATAAGGACTGCCCGATACTCATTCTATTAGTATATTATATTATTGTAGAAAAACTGTAAGACCGATAAAAATTTTTATCAATTTACAGTCGAATTCTCTACCTTTTCAGCTGAAGCATTTGCTTTAGATATATGCTAAATACTTCTTGGTATCAGATATGCTCAATCCACTCGACACAGCTTCATCTTATATATGTGCATATTCAAAATGTGTACTAAATTCACTGCACAATCTTAGCGCCAATAATTAAGAAGTTAATGAAATGAATTATAAACTCATAAAATTCAATAAATCGAGAAAAGAAATCAAAATAGAAGTCTTAAGGACATCTGCTCATTCAAACAGCACTGAAAATCGTATTGCCAGCAAAGCAGCCAAAGAAGCAGTTCTAATACAGCGTAAAAAATAAAATATAACAACGCCGCAAATATGTTAATACGAAAAAGAATGGCACTACATGCGATAGAAATATATATTGTAATAACATATGGATAGAGGAAAAAAAAACAATAAAGACAAATTTGTTTCGAACCAAATTAAATTTTACAATAATAGTTATTTATTTTTGAAAGTTCTTAATATTCTAAAAACATATCAAACTCGCCTAGTTATTTTGCTTTTCTTAAAAAATTTATTATAAATGTATACTTAGTCATTAGTTTTATTTTTTAAGTAGTTAAAAATTGAATAAATTTTTATTATTTATTAGACCAAATTTCTGAATCTAAAATTTATGTTCCTCGAAAAAAGTCCTATTTTCGTAATATAGATGGGAGCTACGCTGTGATTTTATCACCAAGCCACGTAGAACCTAAACTTGCGAATGTATCTTTTTATAAAATGTTCTATATCATATTTAATTTTAAATAAATGAAATATATAAATTGGTTTTTAAACGTAGTATTTTTATTATTTATAGTTATTGTATCATTTTCGTATTGTAATTAAATTTTTGGTCATTCTTACTGTTGCAGGTTGAAATTTTAATTGCAATATTTATTGTAAAAACTAAGAAAAAATGATAATAAAAAATCAACTACGACTCTTAAAATATTAATACAAAGATCTTATTTAACCTATAATTAAAAAAAATAACAATAATTAAGCATAAATAAAGAAAAAAAATGTTAAAAACCTATTTCTTAAAAAATGGTTAACAAAATTAATTAAACGGTAAAAAAGAAATAACAGAGAAAAATTTAACTAAAAGTTAAAACATAAAACTATGCCCAAAAAATATTAAATATGAAAAATATTAAAATATAAAATATAAACAAATTATGCTCCAATGAGCAAAAACATCCGACTAAGTTTAGGTAATCTGGAGGTATCCCCGCTAAAAGGATCGATTCAATTTCAGGTAACATATCATATTATGTTGCAAATTTCAGAAGGGATTTTATATAAGACCTATATATATATCTATATTTGGAACACTGCATCAGACAAATGACACAATCTTTATTCGAATTTGTTTTTTAAATTTTTTAATATAAATCGATAAAAACAATTGAAATTTGTTTTCAAATATTATATAATTTTTATTAATTTATTATTTTCTAAAATACGCTTATTTAGAATAAGTAATTTAAAAATAATTTAATACAATAAATAAAATAATCTATTTTAGATAAATATCAGATAATGATTTAATTATTTTTTTAAATTACATAATTTTATATTAAGAATAGTCTAGAGTGCCATTATGTTCCATATAATTAGTATTTTTATATTCTTTACCCGATAGAATCAAGTACGGTTCTGTCAAATTATAGATTACCATTCCAATTTTAGATTAAAAATACTGATTTATAAGATAAAATTGTAAAAAAAAATAATACAAGAAAAATGAAATTGTAAAGAAAAAAGTGCACGGCAATCCTGACAAATTCAAATTTATTTAGATAATACGCAAAACTATAAAAATTTAATATTTTTATTTACTACTTTCATATTATAGCATTGCAATAACAAAACTAATATTTTATACATAAAGCCAATAAAATGAAAATATTGAATTTCTTTATATCTAAAAATTATACGTGTAAAGAATGTTAACTTGGTTTTCTATAAAATGGCGAAGAAAAATTCCTCAGATTACATTGCTGGTACTAAAAAATAATTCCAAATTTAAGTGTAGAAAAAAGGAGTTATAATGGCTGATTTATTGCGCAAGAATAGATTAAAAGTAGAATTTCACAGGAATGTTAAAAAATTAGAAACAAATCAAAGAATGACCAACAAAAGCTGAAAAAATACTTTCAAAACTTTCAGAACAGAATCGAAAATTAGCGTTATACATCACCTCGTAGGCATCTAATAATTTTGAGTAGGCTGAAATCTAGTCACTAGGAACTAAAAATAATTGAACTATTATGGTTATAAAATAGACAAATCTTAGAATGAAAAATTTCAACATTGTTATAGTAAAATTAAGAAAAAGGTATAAACTAGGTTCTTTTATTTCTGTCTAGTAAATAATAATTTTATTTCAAATGCAAGTTTTAATTACTATACTGCAAGAAATTAATATTTATAGAATAATAATTTATTATGTTATTTGTTTAATAAAAAATAATTTAATAGAATACATAAACTAACAGTTTGAAAGGATTATAAAATAATAAAGTCTATTGTGTATTGGATTTTGTCATCCCAAAAATTAAGTATAATAATTAATTTTACAATTGTTGACCTTAAACAGACAATTTTGTATATCTAAATTTTCGAGAAAAAAAATTAATTTGAAAATATTATTCGCTGTTATCCTTATACTTATTTCAATATTCATAATTAAGAGATCCTATTCTATTCATTAATGAAATAATTAATATCATTTAATTTTTTATCATTTTTTTTGTAACATTCCATAAACCATAAGTTTCGTATAAAATTGTGTAAATCATTGGTAAACAAGTTTTGAAATAAACTCAATATGAATTACTATATATATATATATATATATATATATATATATATATATATATATATATATATATATATATATATATATTAATCGTTTGCGACCACCACGGCCCTTGACATTTTTGAATAAGTAATTTGGTTAGAAATTAGGAGTATGGAGATTATATATGTTAATGTGTGTGTAGATACGCATACATATATGCGTATTTCAATCAAACGCTGGATGTCGAGCTGATGTTTCTTTATTACTGCTCGTCTCCTAGTATCCTTATCTTCTACACTTAAGTATACTATATATTTATATATATATATATACATATATATATATATATATATATATACATATATATATATATATATATATGCATGCATAAATTAATAAATATTTCCATCAGTGTTACAGTCCAATATAAATTAAAATTAATACATATGCATATCAAAATTAATACACATATATATGCATATCTCTCTCTCTCTCTCTCTCTCTCTCTCTGTGCGTTTGTATGTGTGTAAATTTATATATATATATATATATATATATATATATATATATATATATATATATATTAAACTTCTTGTGCCAAATGATCAACTACTCCGCTACTTATTTCATAAGAATATTATAAAATATAAATTTTGTATGGATCATTTATAATTTACATATTTTACTTGGGCTACTACGGCCCTGATTAATACTAGAACAATCGATAAAACAGAACAGCATTTTTTGTACTCTTCAAGTTTCGTAAACTTCCACAGTATATTAAAAATCAGGCGCTTCAATCGATTTTAACTTCAGTCAGAGGTATGGAGCACTCACGGACTAACGGAAATGAGGGGAACCTCTTTTGGCAAAGATAACAGATATGGATAGAAGCATAAATAAAGCCCATATAAAAAGTGTCGCTGTTCCAAGCTAAGCTACTACCACGCCATACAGATGGCACAATTCATTTCGAACCTGGATGGTAACCATATTCATAAATACAGGTAAATAGTACCGGCTAGTCTTGCTAGCACTAGTTCTAGCTAGTACTATCAGGTACTAGTACCAGACCAGTATCAACGAAGATAGACATGGATCCATCTGTAGGTATGGGTAAGCGTAGGTAGGAAAGAGAAAAAATGCCAACAAGCAAGAAGCAGCCGTCGAGAAGCAATAAAATGATTTGAAACGGCATTGAATATTTATTGAATAAATGATTTATAATATTGGATAATTATTAATTAGCTTTATAAATATATTAGTGATTATTTTTAAGATAAAAAAATAATGTCGGCTAAGAGGATCGACATTTATAACCTGTACTAAAGCAGTGATGAAATTTCTGATTAGGGAATATGCATGGTTTTTAAAAAAAATTGGATTCGAAAATACATATTAACTTTTTGCAGTAATTTTTTTTCGCAATTTTAGAATGCAAATGGAAATAGAAAATATATAATAAATGGAAATAGAAAATATATAATAAAATATTTCGTACTCGCTCGGTTTCCGGAAATTTTCGACGGTAAATAAATCTTGCGGTTACTATAGCAATAGAGCATGTGAATAGCGGGAATTGCAGAGCTAACCATGTCGGACCCTCTGGCAACATACAGGTATCAGCTATAATCGTAATGTTCAAAAGATCGTTATCAAATTTTGAGGTGAAATTTCGTAACTATACCGAAGACGGTGACTCGAAGACATACAGCGGCGTTGTTAATGCAAAAACCTTATGGCGAAGGTTTTACCATAAATAAAAAAAGAGTGCATCAGGCATGTACAAAAGAGAATGGGGGCACGTCTGCGCGAATTAGTCAAAAAAGCGTAGTTGATACAAAAACCAAGACAGAAAAAGTCGTAAAAAGAAAAAGCCTTTCTGGCAAAGGGAAGCTTAAAGCTAAAGTGATAGATAAATTTTCGGTTTACTATGGACTGGCTAATCGACGTAATCACGATTCAATTGATAAGATGAAATATGCAATTTGGGTCCACGATTGACTGGCGCATATACTCGTAAGTCTAAACATCGTAAATGCCAGATGTTGCACAGTCATGGAAAACTGAGCATCCTATCGGACTACATGGTTCCGTTCATTCGCTTTTTCTCCCAAAGGAGAAAAAGTAAAATTCTGGTTTCTGATTGGTTGGGAAGCGGCCGTAAACACTTTTCCTCCCTAGGGAGGAAAAGTAATATTTTGCTCCCTCTAGACAGCTGCAGAAAATTGTATTTTGGGCCCCGAGTGCGGGAAAAAATTTTTTCACGTCGTTCAATTAGTTTCTGTGAACCTATAGTGCATAGATACAGATTGTGATTGCTATATTATATAATATAGTGTAAGGAACGAGGACTGGATTTGGAATTTTAAGGCTATGAAAAGAAAACTTCAAAATTATTAATATAATAGAGCAAAGAAGATTTTATTAAAAACGAAACAATTTAAACGGAACAGTTAATCAACGGAAACAATAAGACGTCTGCACTAGAAGGCTGCCGCGAAAAGAATGACGCTCGAGTCTTGAAATATTTATTTCTTACATTACAGAAATCGCCCCCATCGAAAGGGCATGACGCGCTACGATCCTTCGCCGAATCGCAATAGGATTATATGTCAATGTTTATTTAGGCGCGCGACTTCGGACTCCCCGCGACTTCGCTTAGAGAGCCTCAACAAAACATCACGTTGAGGCTTATAGCCTTCACGGCCACGATTTTACAAATAGTAATTCGTGCACGTCTATTCTTAAAGAATAGTTACGAGCCTAGAGTACATCTGGCACGCATTTATGGCTTCCAGGCCATGGGCAAGCCCATGCACAGCCCTAGCTAGGTCGTTGGAAGTTTCTTGTCGCCCTAGGCCTGTTATTTTTTATATTAATTAATTAAAATAATATTGTCAACTTATTAAACATTTAAATAATAAAATTTATTAATGTTATCAATTTGTTAAATATTTAATTTATAAAAACACACAATTGTAAAATATAATATAATAATATTAAATCTAAGGTAAATAGTATTAAATCTAATTAAAAATAATATTAAATAAACTTATAGAAATAAATAAATATAAAACTCGAGTGTCTTCCCTTTCTTACAAACATAGATATTCTTATTTTTGCATTCGCCCAGACTTACATATCATTCTGGGGAAAAGGGAAAACTCCGCAAAAACCCAATTGGGAAAAAAAGCTTGAGGAAAAACCTTTTCCAAAAATAAGAATTTACAATGTGTTATTCACAACATGTTTTACTAAAATTTTTTTACTTTTACTTACAATAATTATAACAATAACAATTTTTATAATATACATATATATCGACAATTACTGCACCATCTCGCTCTAATTCGTATTGGTGTTCCTTTTCTCACGAAATCGATTTAATAATTTAATATTTTAATTTTAAAATTTGTTTTCAAATCCGTCGGTAACATATAGTTTCAATCTATTGCTTTAAATAGTCTTGAATTTATTAATTTAAAAAATCATAATCAATACATATATAAATAAATTTCAGGTTTGTGAATGAATACGATGCTCTAACATTAGTTCAACAGTTTCCGGTCACATCATTTTTTCTGACGCAAATTAGTTATCGACATGTAAACATCAGCTCGCAGATTTTTGCCAATTATTTACAGGACCATTGTATGGTGTTCGAAATGGAGAAATGGGTCATATACGGATTATGGCCAGTTAGTAGTCACGATCAAATTTTTACATTTTGCTTAAATTCTTCAGGGTTGACTCCGAGATATAATCATGACAATCTGGATGACCATTTAAGGAACAATTGAAACAACAATGGCCAATTTTAACATTAAATAGGACGGAAGAGAATCTTTGGTATACTCAGTACAATATGTACGGATCCTGTGTGTCGGAAAATGAGTCGTTTTATTTTCTAGGAGCTCTGCGACTTCTGGAACGATACGATATCAAGGTCATACTTGCAGCATCAGAAATTTATCCTGGCAATATTTATAAATTAACCGACATCATTGACTCGATGTCGCAAGGTTTAGGTGTACAGGTGTACGTTAAATGTTTACCATCTCAGGTACGATACAATATATGATATATGATATATATATTTGAGAAAATTATCTGATTGCAGTTCACTCGGGCTCAATATCTTTTGGAGATTCAACTATGTTTCAATAAACAATTCCATTTGGTAGACTGCTTCCATCGGTATCCTCTAGTATTTCATTAACATCAATGCAACGGAAATGCACCGGTGATTTATCCCAAATCTCCAACACATTAATTGTAATTTTGTGTTATATATTTATTTATAATATATAATAGAACCAAAAATTAAATTGGGTTATAAATTTTTAACATGCAAAACATGTTTAGTAATTCATTATTGCAAGTATATCCAGGGGTTAAGCAAAGAAATCATTTGTAGGCCTATACTTGTTAATTCTTAGGAATACAAATAATTATACAGCCGGCGAAACCCTGATGGATAAGTGGTGAATCAAAAGTATCAATAGCCATCCCTAGCAGGTAATCGAGGTACTGGCGTAAGCCGATAATTTCGGCATTCCTTACGAAGCACCACCAAAAAATCACCAAAGACTTTATTATAATTAATATACATAATTATATACGCTGAAAAAAAGATTAGTTACTTCTATGAAATATTTAGTTAAAAGAATTTAAATAATATTAAAAATATAATAATAAATAAATATTTTTTAGTTTTAATAAGAGCAATTAGTAAAGTTAACTAACTATTTAGCAAAACTGAACAAATGAAATATCGTTGAAACCAATTACGAAAAAGAATAAGTTCAAGAACGGTTTTTTTAATGAATTAAAGTCTAGTGAAAAGAACAGGGCCAAACTTTATTGAATAAATATTTACTTGTTACTACGAATTATTTATAATTGACAGAATATTGACAGAAAAATAATTGTTAAGTTTAACTTATTTAATAGTTAACATTATACATAAGTTTAAAGCTATAATGTGCCTGAACGTATTTTAGTTTTAAGTAAATAGTTAATTGATCTAACAAAGGTATTTATTATATATGATATTGCTTGAACTAAATATTTAGTTGAATTAAGAAAGTATTTAGTAACACCAAAAAAAATATTTAGTAATTTGAACATTTTTCTGTTCCAACAAAAGCAATTCTTTAAAGTTCTTCCTAGCTTAATCATCGAATTCATTGATTTGTCAAAATATTTCATGGATTCCAAATTAGTTTGAATCTACTAAATATTTCATTTCATTCAACTAATTATTTAGTAAAAGTATACTGGGTTAAAAAGAAAATTTGTAGAGTTATTGACTACATATTTTTTTTTGTTCAAACAATTATTTGGTAAATGGAAGGAATTTATGAGAATATTCAACAAACTCTAATATAACTGAATAAATGCTGGGATGTTTTATAATAATTAAAGATGAAACAAATTTAAAGATTAGACTGAATTTTATTTTAATGAATAATAATATAAATGTACTTAAGATATTAACCTTAGTTAAGATCAGGAAAGAATAATGGTCGCGCGCTCTCTTAGCGTTGTTTTATAGACACAGCCCACGCGCCGCGGCGCGGCGCTGTTTCGTCTCTCAATTCGGGCGATAAGCCCCACTCGCACCAATCGCAGCCCAAACTCATCGCGCAGCCGGACGGTCGGTGAGCCCAAGGTGGCAAACCATACTCGTCCCCTGATTTCGAAATTCTCGATATTTTCCAAGAGCCAGAATACGACTTACTTCAAAATAAGTCTGTAGAAGGGCTTCTTTTAAGGAAAATATCAGAATTTCCCGTCACAACACGGATCACTGCTTTTAGGAAGCATAACCTTTTAACTCTTTTGAAAACCTCAACATTTTTCCAACAGCAAGTATTCGAATACCTTATTTGTATCACCGTATATAAGCCATTTTAAGGTAAAATGTTCGGTTTTCCCGTCACGGCACGGATCAAGCGTGTACCTTTGTACACAAAGTTCGGCCTATAACGTGAGTTCGGTCGCGTTGTGCAGTGCATCGACATTCCATCATGTTCATCTATTCCTTCAAATTATTTCATTTAAAATTTAATTTCACTCGAATCATTCTTTTCTAGTCTTTGCTTTACACAAATTTTACAATCAAATATTTTATTTCAACATCTTACTAGAACTTTCCACGCGTAACCGCTTGTCCGAGTTAACCGCTTATCAGATTTCCTTTGTGATTTCGAGCTAAACAAACTATTATGTTCGGATTTTTATGGCGGTGACACCGCTCGCAAACATAAACAGACGGGGTAACATTAGTCGCATTTGCTTACATCTAATCAAACTACAGCTATATTCAAGGAAACCTTATTTTAGAAGTTATTAGATAAGTCTTGTTTATATAAATCTTACTCGATAATACACACGCTTATGAAATTATTAACGAACTAATGTTACATCTATATAGAGTACTTGACGACGAAGCCGTTAAATCTCATATTATAATATACGAATCTTAAAACTAATAAATATTTCGCTAATGTAAATTCCACTTATTATTAAAAATTATAAAATTATAAACATAGTCTCAGACCGTAACATCTAATTTTTTTTTAAGTAAACTTTAAGCGAATTCATATTTGTTACAATATTATTTTTTCATGTATTCAATAAGTAATTAAATTAACAAAAGTATATAACAATATATCATATTCTAAATATTTACTTCTATTAAACAAATATTTAGTAACTCCAAAAACATATTTAGTAGTTTAAACTAAAACATTTTTCTACTTTTACGAAACAATTATAACGTTGAATCAATCAAGTAGTTCATTTCTTTAATGAATCGCTTAGTCACCTTTACTAAATATTATCTTGAGCTACTTAAATCTTTAGTAATTTCAACAAAATATTTCATAAAATCAACGAACTATTTCATTACTCATAAGCAAGATTTAATATAATCAATAAGTTGCTTAGTAAATTTTATAAAATATTTATTTATATTAACTTAAATAATTCTTCATTTTCATTACGTATTTAGTAAATCTAACTAAATATTTTCTGGAATTTATCAAATGTAATTAGTTAATTGAATAAAATATTTTTACTAAATATTAAAAATTATTTACATGTGTTTTGCAAATTATTTGCCTGTGTTTTAGCGCCTTGTCTCATTGCAGCAGCTTCAAAAGCAGCGATCTAACTTGGCCCATAAGCTTTCACAGGAGAAAATTACATTCTCGTTCAGTATAGATTTGTGCGGATGTGGCGCATTTTTCTTTTTAATTTTTCATATCAATATGGACGAAAAATACATTCTAAATATAAATATAACATAAAAGTAACATATATAATGGGCGTTGGTATATAAATAATTTAAATGAAATGAAGATTTACAATTTAATAAATTAATCAAATTTATTTTAAAATTTCTACTTTAAGGATTCGCTTCTCACTCCCTCCACATTTTGCATCGCTTATCTATCCAGAGATGGCGAAAATACGTAGTCTCTTACAGATTTGTACATCTCAAATAGTAATCTCTTACAGATTTGTTCATGTTTTTTATTCGTTTAAAGACTGAACACGACATTTCAGATTCACAGTTCACGATATAGTTCTTGTAAATATTTTAAAAAGCATCTACCACCCGTTTCACAAAAATTCGTTACAAAATGCTTTACTTCGAAAAGTTAACTACTTGGCAAGTCATCCGGATAGACTTCTATAAATTATGTTTTGTGAAATTTAATGAATAATCATTAATAAACAATATTTTACATTAAAAACCAAATATTTTCTTTACATGGATCTATACGCTTTATTATAGTACTTTAGTTCATCTAGAGATTTGCCAATAAGTTTCTTTTTCTTTTGCCTATCATCAGAATAGGCATTATTTATTTATTAATAAATGAATTAAGTTCTTTGACTTCTCTTAGACTTTTCAATCGAAATTTTTCCAAATAAAAAAGGATTGTGCAAATCAATCGTACATTACTGATGTATGATTGTTTTGTGATAAACACAAATTTGCTAATCATTATGTTTTAGTATATCAGAAGTTTTTGCATTTACAAAAACACATCAATGGCACTTCCAACAACACTACGAATATAATTCTCAAACAGTCACAGATTATAAACATGCAAATTCCAAACCCACCAAACCCAAACCAACTAACCTTTACTTGATAAGTCCCAAGATTTTCGATTTGGATTTTGTTTTGAGTTTTTTAGAAATGCTGAAGGAACTTTAATTTAACAGCCTAAAAACAGATATACAACTACCTTCCGTAAGTTGTTTTTTATAGCATTTGTGGTCATGTGTAACTTGAACCTAGTATATGATATTCTTATTATCAATCATATCTTTTACTAAATTTACTTCAATTTTTTCCAAATACGTGCTTGCAACATAAAATCTACTTAGAACTCGATGATAAAACGGTCATAAATATATTTTGCAAATTTGATGAACTTTTTAATAAAGCTCTGTAGCAACTTGATTGATAAATGATATGTTATTGGGTTTGTTTCTACGATTTAAAAGGAATTCTTCGTAAGTAATTCGTTCTAGTGAGTCAAATAGCCAATTCTGTATATTATCTTGGTATTATGAAATAGTACAAATAATACTTGCTTAGCTCGGGCGGCCAACATAACCTCGTCGGAAAACGCCTATTTTGCTCCCTTGTGTCACATACTATTTTCCCATATGAGAGCGCTTTTCAAAGAAATGCACAAAAAATTGAATGGCAATCTATGTCAAAGTCAAGAATGAAACAATGTCAACCCCCCCCCCCATGTGTTAGTCATGCTTAGATAGAGCGAGCACGTATGATATCTAAAGGTCCAGATGATACTCGCTCCGAAATAAAATGCTCTAACATAAAATGTAATTCATTCGATTTGAAAAAATATAATATTATCGGTTTTCTCTTAAGGTTATTCCTGCAATTTACTTGAATTTTATAACATTAAATTAAATGATTTCCTCTTATTTGGAAATTGATAAAGTATGTTAAGAAGAAATGTAAGATCCGGATGTGGAAATGTATGGGGACGAAGTCTCCGCCGCGCGTTGGGGACAGAGCCCCCTTTTCTAAAAAGAAATAAGAATAATCAATTGAAGATTATAAGTTTATTAATAATCCAGTCTTAAATAAAATTTTACAAAATTTAATAGCATAGTAAATAGAATTTAAAATTAAAACTAATTAAAAAAAGATACAGATCATTTTTAATACTTAAAAGACATTATAAGAATTTTTATAATAAATTTCACATAGAATATAAATCTTATTTTATTTTAAAATCTCGAATACCTAACTCAAAGTGCAAAAAAAGGTCGAGCCCGCAGTCGACTAGCGGCGCATATACTCGTAAGTCTAAACATCGTAAATACCAGATGTTACGCAGGCACGGAAAACCGAGAATTCTATCGGACTACACGGTTTCGTTCATTTACTTTTCTTCCCAAGGGAGGAAAAGCAAAAGTAAAAATTCTGCTTTCTGATTGGTCGGCAAGCGGCCATAAACACTTTTCCTCCCTAGGGAGGAAACTACACGAAACCATGTAGTCGGGTAGGATTCTGTTTTCTGTGCCTGATTAACATCTAACATTTACGATGTTTAGACTTACATGCGCCACTCGACTGCGGGGTCGACTATTTTTATGCACTTTGAGTTAGGTATTCAAGATTTTAAAATAGAATAGGATTTATATTCTATCTGAAATTTATTATAAAAATTCTTATGTTTTTTAAGTATTAAAAATTATCTATATCTTTTTTTTAATTAGTTTTAATTTTAAATTCTATTTATTATGCTATAAAATTTTGTAAAATTTTATTTAAGATTGGATTATTAATGAACTTATAATCTTCAATGGATTATTCTTATTTCTTATTAAAAAAAGGGGGGTTCGCCCCTCTATATCCCGATGTCCGGATCCTACATCTCTTCTTAATATACTTTCCCGCACTCGGGGCGCAAGATACGATTTTCTGCAGCTGTCTAGAGGGAGCAAAATATTACTTTTCCTCCCTAGGGAGGAAAAGTGTTTATGGCCGATTCCCGACCAATCAGAAAGTAGAATTTTACTTTTCCTCCCTTGGAAGGAAAAGCGAATGAACGGAACCGTGTAGTCCGGTAAGATTCTCAGTTTTCCGTGCCTGTGCAACATCTTGCATTTACGATGTTTAGACTTACGAGTATATGCGCCAGTCGACCGCGGGTTTGACCTTTTTTTGCACTTTGAGTTAGGTACTCAAGATTTTAAAATGAAATAAGATTTTTATTCTATCTAAAATTTATTATAAATATTTTTATGTTTTTTAAGTATTAAAAATTATCTATGTCTTTTTTTTAATTAGTTTTAATTTAAAATTTTATTTATTATGCTATTAAATATTTTAAATTTTTAATTTGAGCGTAGATTATTAACAAACTTATAATCTTCAATTAAATAGTCTTATTTATTTATAGAAAAGGGGGGCTCCGCCCCCCAACCCCCACCACCCAATCCTACATCTCTTCTTAACATACTATATTAATTTCCAAATAAGAGGAAATTATTTAATTTAATTTTATTCAATTCAAATAAATTGCACGTATAACCTTCAGAAAAACCGATAATATTATATTTTTTTTAAACCCAACGAATTACATTTTATGTTAGGGCAACTTATTTCAGAGCGAGTATCATTTGGACCTTTAGATTTTATACCTGCTTGCTCTATCTAAGCACGGCTAACACATGGAGGGGGGGGGGTTAACATTCTTTAATTCTGTGAGTTTGCCGTTCAATTTTTTGTTCATTTCTTTGAGAAAGAAAAAGCGCCCTCGTATGGAAAAATAGTATGTGACACACGGGAGCAAAGGCGTTTTCGGACTCGGGTAATTTGATGTCCTCGCTTCGCTCGGGCGGCAAACATACCCTCGTCGGAAAACGCCTATTTTGCTCTCTTGTGTCACAATGTACTATTATCAATTTTCAAATAAGAAGAAATCATTTAATTTAATGTTATGAAATTCAAATAAATTGCAGGAATAACCTTAAGAGAAAACCGATAATATTATATTTTTTTCAAATCCAACGAATTACATTTTATGTTAGGGCAACTTATTTCGGAGCAAATATCATCTGGACCTTTAGATATCATACCTGCTCGCTCTATATAAGCATGACTAACCAGGGGTGATTTGACATTATCATTCAATTTTTTGTGCATTTCTTTGAATAAGAAAAAGTGCCCTCGGATAGGAAAATAGTTATGTGACACAATGTACTATTGTCGCGCATTTATCATGTAAGGTTGAAATATCTTGAAAATGGAAATTGGCGATTATATTTTACGATAATTCACGCTTGTCACGGATTGCTTAACAAAAATGATATTTAAACAATCATTAATCATATTCGTCTGATATGATACTGTGCGCGATAAAATTTTTTTGTTCGTTAAATGGCAAACAGCTATGAAAGGTATGTTATACAAGGATGCAAGGATGTTAAAGATATTCAAAAGGTGTCGACCGGCATCCTTAAACCAAAAAAAAATCATTCAATCCGTTTCTTACCTGTGCAAATCGCTGTCTTATGACGCAACATATTATTTGGTATGAAATAAATGATTCTCGAACAAAAATCAATACTTTTCTATTTAGTTGAAAAGTTCGGTTATTTTACAGACAAACTGTGTATATATAAAAATTATTATTTTTAAGATAAATTATAAGTATGTCCGATCAAAAGTATCTTATAAGCAAATTAATTACTCAATCCAAAATTTATGACATTTGAACAAATAATGTAATTAATTTAAATTGTCTAACAGTTATTCACAAATGAAAGCAATAAACTTGAATTGAATTTATTTGATTTGTATCTTTTATTAAATTGGTTTAAATATAGTGAGATAATGAGACTTTTTGATTTAGCTAAGAATTTCAATCAATAAAGTTACAGTACAAACGCGCTTCAAATTCAGCAAAGGACACAATATGTAACTGAATGGTTAGAAAACTATATTAAAAATTTTATATGGGATTAATGTCAAGAACTTTGTTAAAAAATAAAAATTGTTAACCTAAATGTATACTTTCAATCAATTTTATTTTACTATTTACAATAAAACAAGTTTATGAATTAAAATTAATTCTTAAAAAGTACATTCAAAAACTAAATTATTATACAATTTTTTTCATAAATTGATTAATAATATTGACTATTAAAAACTGTTCGTGTATTAATTTTCATTCAATTTCTATAAAATTTTTTTCAGTTTTGTTATAAAATGCGTACCACTATTCCATCTGTACGCTTAATTATTTCCTCTGCATATTTAAAAGAAGACCAAGCTTGATCAGTTTTAAAATAATTATGTTCCAAATAAGAATTATGACTTGCTTGTATTAAATCTTCTTCACTTTTATATATTTCATTTTCTGTAATATTATCTCGAGATGTAAGATTTTGTTGATTAATGGGAAAAATACTATCTAATGGCATAAAATGTAAAGAATTAATTAAATAATACGATACTGGAGCTTTAAATCCTGCACTTATATTTATTAAGATAAGTACTAATGATTTATTATCTATTGCATCCACTGGATATTTCCACGTATTTGTTACTTTATCCCATTCTTTGGGTTGTACAATACTATCTTCATCGAAACTTATATTAAGAATAAGATGCCTGCCATTCGCAGATTCTTTCTTAGCAATTTTAGAAATATTATTTATTATTGCATTAGAAATACCTGGTTTATATTGTTTTGTGTAAATCCAACTATTGAAAGTTTGTGGATAGGGCAAATAATGAGGAAATTTTTGTTTATCATTTTTATTTATAATTGGAGTATGAAATCGAATGGCTTCATCATAGTTTTTTAAGTTCTTTGAAAAATGTGCTGTTGGTTTAAGATCTTTCATTCGTAATAATTCTTCTACTTTCGGAGGTAAGTCCTGTCAAAATACAATAAACTATGAAAGTCTATGTTTGGCAGAAAATGCATTTAAAATAAAGTGCATAATAATGCACTTAATCAAGAAACTATATCACGAGACTTTTTATGAGAATTTATATATTTTACAATGAATATTTCATTATAATAATATTTTACAAACCTTCAAACATTTTACAGTTTCAGCTTCGCGTTGTTTTTTAAAATCTGCTATTAATTTCTTTAATTTGTATATCTTTGAAATGTTCTTTAAATGTTTTCGGCGTAGAGCTGATATTTTTAATTTTTGAGAAGCTATATATTTCAAGAATTGGTTCCAATTTTCATCTGAATTAAAATCTTCTCTACATATATGTTCTAAGCCATCCATGAATTCAATTCTTTTATTTAATAATGATTCAGTAAATGAATGTTTCCTACAATTATAAAGAACAATAAAGTAGAAAATATTATGGTATACATTATATAATATTTATTAACATATTATTTATACATTCCATTTTCAATTCAATGAAATTATTTAGAATTCTTCAATTAGGAAGTGATTCTAATATTTTTCAAAAAGTTTTTTTAACAATAATTTTTAATTTATCAATAATTTTTTTTAACAGAAGTCTTATTCAATTTTAAACATAATCCTAAATTATTATATATAAATTAATAGTTGATATAGCAAGGTTTGTCTATGAAAAATTACAATAACTATTAGATAATAGTCATTTATCTTTGGCTTTTCAATTAAAGAAACTTAAATATGCCAAATATACAATGTGTATGAAGATGATGTATTAACAGAATGCTTGTAGCAAACTGGTATGCAAAATTTCAATCAAGCAATATTAATGTTGAACGTGCAAATGTGGTTTTGAAAGATCAGTTTATGAATGCAAATTCATCAGATCACTGAGTGATTAAATTGATTAAAGTCAGCATTTATGATTATTTGAAATGACTAGATTTAATCTTAAGGCTCAATATACAAAGAATATATGTTCCATTGATATATGTGATTTGCTTCATAAATTTCAATAAAATTATCTATTTTTGATGCATATCATTATTGAGAATACAAAGTATGTTATCTATAACAATGATAAACACATTTACGAGTTTTTTAAGCTTTGATCAGATAACATAATAATGCATTTTGAAGTGCATTTTTAACAGCTAGAGTAATTGAATAATTTACTTAAACATAAAAGGCCAGAGTTAAACGATAAAAAACGACTAGTATTTTACGAAAATAATGGAAAATATTTGTTGACTCAAGAGAAGATTTGACAGCTAAATTGAATTTTATGTTATAGCAATCAAATTCTTCAGATCTGGCACACTATATTTATTACTTGTTTTAGTTTCTTGTTTTGAAATACTAAAATGTTTATTTAAAACAAGGAGGTATACAATCAGCTATATCAATTTTTTGACTGCAAAAAGCAAAATTTTTATAAATGTAGAATACTATTACCAGTGTATGACAAAAATATTGGACTTAATATACCGTGTATAATTTCATCAAATATTTATTCACTAATAAGAAAACCATTGTTTTCATTAAGAAAACAAAATTACTTTCCAAAAAATGAAATACAATTAATTTATAGATAAAACATCTTTCATAATCATTATTAGTAATATTACAGTTTTAATTATTCGTATTAAATTTTATGATAAAGTGAAAGATTTTATACCTTTTACTAATATTATAATCACATATTTCTTCTGCACTGGATGATGATCCATTTAATAATTTATTTTCAGTACATAAATATGATTTTATTTTAAATATATCATGACTACTAGATATTTTATCAGAGTTGTTATTGAGGATTTTTGGTTCTTCCAATAATTCTTTTTTTGTAGATAGGCACAACTGGTCTGCGTTTGTTGCTCTAATAGGAATGGCATCTTTATACAGCCTTTGCCTTCTTCTCAATTCACCAGTATAAACAAATGATTTTTTATGAAAATGATCACTGCAAATATATGAAGTTTTAAAATTTGGAGTTTTTGTTAAATTTAGAGCAGTTATCCATTCTTGTCGTCTTGTTTTATTAGTAGGAAACCTAAAATTATAATAAACATGATTAAATATTTTTAATGATTATGCAGATATGATTAATAAATATAAAAAACTTTTTACAATCTATTTTACTGTGGATGAAAACAATGGATTAATCAGTATTTTGACATTTCATTTTAATAACTTTGCATTAATTTTTACTAAATATAAAAAAAAATGTAAATTGTAATAGGAACAAATATCTTATATAATGGCATACATATAATAGAAGTAGATATAAGCTCTATAGAATATATTTTGTATTGTATACTTATTTATTTATTATATACTTAAGAAATTAATAGATTAAAATCGTTTTATGATAATAATACAAAAGTTGTGGAGGATAACATATATTATACAAATACAATATGAAAGAATAGTTATTCAAAATAAAATGATAAATAAACTGAATGTATTATAATAATTAAAATCTGAGATGACATTTTTAAAATTATAAGATTGAGAATAACAAAATAAAATCTTTGTGGAATATTAAAGCTGAAAATAATTATATTTAAAAAAATTAAGTTGTAACTTCAGGTGATAATTTATCTGAGAATTTGACATAAGTGAACTCATGTGAATTATTATGTATATCAACATTTTTAAAAATCATTTAAAGAAAATTGTTTTCCTTCACTGGCATCCTAATTGGATGCTATCATATCAATGATAAATTAAAATAGACTATAAGCAGCTATAAATTATGAATGTTCTATTTTATATTAACATTCTTAATTAATTTATTTATTTGTTAATATTAAAAATGTTAATTTATCTTGGCTTAAACTTTGCGTTTTTATCAATCTGCACTTTCTTTAAAATTGTGTTGTACATGATAATTCACTTAAAAGAAATCATGCCAAATTTTGAGAAAAATTTTAACTAGAATTTCATCTGAATTTTCGATGAAGATAGAATTTAGTCCAGTCAAATAAAAAACAGATTTGAATTATACTAAATGTAATCACCTGACTATATTTACATCGTGTTTGACAGTGCTTGCGATACAAACAAATAGGTTAAATCCGTATACTTACATATGATAACTTAAATTAAAAATTCTATCAGATCTCTGTTTACAAACTAAACACCTTTTCGGCATTATGAGATGCGATGTCTATAATTAGCAGTATCAAATATATTAATCTTTTTATTCTAACATTGAAAATTCTAAAAAACTATGTAAACTACACAGTATAATGCAGAATACCCAAAAGCAGAAAACTTCTAAGGGGGGGACCATAGGGAGGACCTTAGAAGTTCACGCACTTACGCATGCGCATTTATACAGAGACGATTGAGAATAAAGAATATAGTTATATAGATTTTAGCAAGAGCAGAGAGAGATAGCCAATAAGCAACAGCGTTGATTGACTGATGTACATGCAGGTACATGAGGACGCTGTGCTATCAGGTGCTATTTGTTATTATATGGAATGGACTGCTATGGACCACGCTATGTTACCAAGATGCTTCCAAGATGTTGCCAGATGGTAGATATCTGCATCAACCAACCAACATCTGCGAGATAGAAAGGTGGTGGTATAGTGTCAGGTGTCAGGTAGTGCTTTGGTCAGATATGGTCAGGTGTGGTAGTCTTGATAGCAGTTGATAGTACCTGATAGTACCAATAATACCAGCAGGAACCAGAACCCAGATTATGTCCTGACCTTAATATCTCAATTATCTTTTAGTAATATCTGGTAATATCTGGTGATATAAATTACAGTTGTTTGTATAAATTGGTGCATAATCAAAGTTGCAAATTAGGTGCGAAGCCACTGATCATCTCTGGCGCAAAGATGCATTAGAAATATGCAATACAACATCAAGTTAAAACGATTTATGTATAGACTTCATTGTATTTACATTCCATATACTTATATATTCTTTGGGTTACAACAAAACCAAATTGACCAATTTTGCGTTAGATAAATTTTTATAGCTTTATATATATATATATATATATATATATATATATATATATATATATATATATATATATAATTGTAATAAATATAATTGTAATAAATATAATTAAATAAGTAATTGAGAGTTTGAAAAATTTTATTAGCATTAATTATAAAAAATTAATTCCTAATAAAATGATTACCTCCGTTATTATTTATATATATATAGATAGATATATAAATTCACACCAATTACTTATTTAATTTTATATATTACAATTTTTTAAAATAATATATATATATATATATATATATATATATATATATATATATGTATATACAAATAAATGTTAATACAGATTAATATACCTCTGATAATACTATACAATTATATATGTATTTCATTATATTTTAAAGTATTTTAAAATTATTTATATACGTGTGTGTGTGTTCGTGAGCGCGCGCACGCGTGCGTGCTGTGTATAGTATTATATTGATATTTATTTGTACAGATATTATTTCAGGAATTATTAGATTCATTGCACCTTTGATTGCACTTTGTAGTTTAAACAGGACGAAATCGGGATGAAAAGACTGCTGTTGGCGGTGCATTGCAATTGCATTGCAAGATGATTGCAAGTTCGTATGGTCAGTATTACATCTAGTTATATCTGGTTATATATCCCTGGTTCTATAGAACTACAATATATATAATGTATATTCAGGTGCATGTATACACATGTAATTAAAAGGACAATCAGCTGAATGATTCAAATGGAATATGTGATTTAAATATTCAGATTCTATACTTCACTTACATTATAGTATAATATATTTTATTATAATTGTTATGAAATTAACATTTCAATATTTTTGAATACATTTCATAAGTAGCTAAACAGTGTGTAAATATATAAGAATTATAGTTTGATGCAAATCGAATGCTGTGTTTTCATATCATGTATATTTTTTCGTATGTTAAAATATTAAATTTTTATACTATGCAATTAAATAAAATAAAAAATAATTTATTAGTAATAAATAATTAACAATTCTAAAGAATAGTGCAGAAATTCTTCAACAATAAACAAATAAAAAATATTAGGTTATGTGGGAGGAAAAAATATTGGCTGAATTCAGTTTGAAAGAATTAGTTAATCACTATTATTTGAAGAGCAATATTTAATAAAAATGCAATATAAAATTGATGACTTACCTGATGAAATCCTAGAATATATTTTAAGTTTAATACCACCATATAAGGATTTACAAGAGTGCATGTACGTGTCAAAGAGATGGTGTCAAGCAACAAAGAGTATGTTTTCAAACTTATTTATCATTAATAATAATTAATCATTTTATTGTACAATAAATATGCTTTATAGATGTAATTGAGCACAGTAGAGCTCATTTTAAAAAATCAGTAGCTTATGGATCTTTATTTTGGAACTCATGGTCTGGTACACATTGGACGCCTACAATTGGAAAAAGACATTCTCATTCAGCATGTACTTATGATAATTCAATGTATGTTTTTGGAGGATGTACAGCATCCTGTACTACATTCAATGATTTGTGGAAATTAGATCTGGATACTAGAAAATGGGTGAGACCAATTACAATGGGTAGTTATCCATCACCAAAAGCATGTGCTACAATGTTATATTATAAAAAAAGTTTTATTTTGTTTGGTGGTTGGTCTCATCCTTCTCCATATCCTTTACATCAGGTGAATATACATTTATCTAACTAAATATTCTTAATTCTCATTATTTCGTAATATTTTTAGCAATGGAAATTGTTTAATGAATTACATGTATATTTAATTGAATCTAATCGATGGATTGCTATCAATGCATCAGAAACACCACCTCCAACATCTGCTCATTCTGCTTCAATTCATGGAAATCTTATGGTTGTATTTGGAGGTTTTGCCAATGGATATAGGTAAAAATAATCTAGTTTTGTATAAAAATATAGTATTAAAATATGTTTCCTTTAATAACTTTAATAAATGATTATTAAAGCTCAAATGATCTATGGTGTTTAAATTTGGATTTGTATTATTGGAAGAAACAAGCAACAACAAGTTTAAAACCACAACCTCGTTATGGTCAATCACAGATTCCATTGGATGATAAACATTTACTTGTAATAGGTAAAAATATTTATAAATATTTTATTACATTTAGATATTTTTAATTAACTTTAATGATTCATTTCATTAGGTGGATGCACAGGTCCTAATGTTGCTATGAATGATGCTTGGTTATTGACAATGGAAGATTCAATTTGGGCATGGAAAAAAGTTAATATGCGTCATACTGAATCAGCACCAACACGTATTTGGTGCCATCAGGCATGTAAGGTAATACTAGAATTTTCAAATAATTTTTTTTTGTAATTGCACAATTATTATATTTTTAAATTGGAATTAATTAGAAAATCATTTTAAATAATAGGTTGGAAATTATGTCATAGTTTTAAGCAAGAAAAAGAGGCAATCACAACCTAGTGGAATGAGTATATCTATAGGAAAACCTGTAAATCCACCTCACAGTTCTGATTTGTTATCTAGAGAAAGGTATGTATGAATACGCATCTTTACCCACCCACATATTTTTCTTATTAATAACAATTAAATTTTTGATAATGTAATTTATAAATAAAAAATTCTACTCTTTTCTCTTATTATATTCAATTTTAAAAAATATGATATTTTTTTTAAAGAATTTTCTGAATCCTAGTTGAAATATTTATAGGATATTATAAAAATCAAATTTTCCAATTTACTTATTTTTTTTTTAGACAACGATCTTTACGAGAAATTGATCGTGATGAAAATGTAAATGGTCGTCGAGGTTATTTTCAAAGATCAACTTATCAAAATTCTCAATCTGCACCATCAAACTCACCAAATGTAGTGTCTGTGCCAGTATATGATAGTACATTGAGCATGGCTGCTTTTCGAGATGAGCCAGTTCGAACTAACTCTTCAGTAAATCGTCAAAAACAATTAGAATCTCTTCGAAGGATGGAAGAGAGGCTTCAAAGCCGTAAAGCTCAGTCCAAAGCTATTAAAAAAACTGAAAATACACTAGCCATATTTGTATTAGATATAAGTAATGTACTGCGTGACGAGTGCTCTGCATCTTGGGTTTCTCTAAAACATAATGATCAAATAGGTCCAGATGAAAGGATGCTTTATTCCTTAGTTCTTGGTAGAGGAGAATTAATAGTGTTTGGAGGTATTAGAAAAGAGCAGACAACAATACAAGGTCAAACAGATATTGACGATTCTCAAGTGTATAATGACCTCCATTTTATCAATCCACCTAAATATGTTATATAATATACATATATAAATATATGCAATATAATATTGCAAAGAATAGTTGATTTTCTTAAATTTTACTTTAGGAAATCGAATTAATAACGAACTATTAAATGAGAAATGTTTTAAATTAATCAAAGCACTAAAAACCGACGATTTTTATAAAACTAACAAAGCAATCTCTCAAGCTCAATCCCTAAAAAGTATCTGTTTTTTTTTATATTTTTAAGTACAACAAATAATATCAAATATGAATTATTATAATTTTTTATATATTAGCTATTTGATTCAATGTAAAAACTACATATAAAGTTTATTGTTTCAAAAAATAAGATACAACTCAACAGTGTACAAACAGTTCATAAAAGTATATATTTCTAAGAAATAGTACGGTGTTTATTTCACGAAAAAAAGAATTGCCATTATTTATTGATATAATAAAAAATTACTGTTTTCATGTGTAACCTTGGTGAGATTGTCATCTGCTAATTGATAAATTTGCGAAAAAAGTGTATGTTTAATACTTTCTTATGCGTAAAATCAGGATATTTTGCAATGGTCAGACTTGAGAGATTTCCTTGTAATTGTCTTTCAGTATATATACTATCTTTTTATAATATAGTTTTTTTAATAAAATAAAATATATTATTAAATTTGTTATAAGTAGTCGGAATATAAATATTAAAATAAAAACTATTATTTTTATTTATGCTAAAAATAATTCTTAAATAGTCATTTATTTATTTACAAATTGGTATTAACAGTATTATTTTTTAAACCACCAAAAACTTGAGCTGGAATAACTTGTTTTTCAATTGGTACTTCTAAAAAAAATAATTAATAAATTAATAATAATATTTTTAGTAAACGATAACTTATGGAATGTTTAATGATTTCTACCTTCTTCCATTTCTTCAGTTTCACTATCATTATCACTTTCAGCATCGTCATCATCATCGTCAACATCCATGTCAATATTGATTTCATCTGGATTAACAACTTTTGCCTCACCCTTATTACCTCCTTCCGTAGCTCCTCGCACAAAAGCAATTGTCTTTGTTGGACGAATAATATCATTTGCTAAAAATATAAATTAATGAAGAAATTTGCTTAAATTGAAATTTTAACAAAATGAACAGATTTGTTTACCTGCTTCTGTAACTTTACTTTCTAAAAGATTCATAGCATCCATTGAATCATTGATTTGATTTGTAGAACTATTCAACATTTGAGCAGACATCATGTTAACTTGGGTGTTATACATAGCTTGTACACTTCTCTTTATTCTAAGCATTTCGCGCATTGTGTCTTCATTACCATGACTTACTTCAAATTCTTTCCAAATTTGCCAAAAACTACTAGTGACCTATAAAAAAATTATCTTGTAAATTTTATTTTTCTGTTCTGTATGAATTATAACGCACAATTTATAAATAATACATACTCTTGGATCACATATTTGACTGCAGTGCGCATAAATAGCTCTTGCTCTATCAACTTCACCTAATTTTGTTTCCATTTCTGCAAAACGCAAGCACATTTCTCTTGTGTTTTCTTCATTTAAAACTGCAACAGCTTTTTCATAAATTTGTCTTGTTTTTGGAACACCATAGATGTCAGCTGCTTTCTTTATGTAAATGTTAAACATCTATAAATAATACAGGTTGTTAATATCTTTTAATAGTAAATTTAATTATTTACATATATGCATACAAATATTCTTATTGCATACTTCAAATCGTTCTTCAGGTAAAACAGCACTAGTTGATCTTTCATAAACAGACATTGCATGTCTAGCTAAACCATGTTCTTCTTCTAACTTAGCATATAAGAGATACAAAGCTAAAACAATTAAATATTGTTAATTTCAAATCATATATCTAAAGCAATCTTAATAAGTTAATTTTCAATTGAGACTTTCCGGTAAAGACTTTCTGATAGAAGCTTTAGAAAATTTGATTTTTCTTCTAACTCTTCTACATCATATTCATATATTTATATACGCTGTACACACTTAAAACTAAAAAACAAGTTTAAATCAGAAATAAAGTTAAATTGAAGTGCATTATGTCATAAAAGATAAAAGCAGAAAAATATTATTTGCTTCGATAACTCATGTCAAATGGAGAATAAGAATTTTTGCTCTTAATCTTATCCTAAATAATTTGTGATTCAATATTTTGCTCTAATTTTCCATTGTGAAAATTTGAATTTTAAAAAAAAAATGTTCTTTTTCAGAAAATTAGCAGTGTCTGGTAAACTATCCACCTAGATAATAAAAAGGAATTATTTTCTCATCGTAATTGAATTCTACATAAAGTTTAAGCATTCTCAAAACTTACAAATTGATTATTGGTCTGTATTAAAAAGAAAATTTATTTTTAAGAAGTTTTGTGTTATATTTCAAAAATCAACGCATGTGTTATGGTTAGAGGAATAAAAAAGTGAAATATTTAGATCAAAAAGTTAAATCACAAAAAAAAACAAAGATCGCTCAGTTATGCTTTGTTACGCATAAACATTCCCGGCCGCACCTAGCTTTTGCTTTATCGGCCGGTTGTGCTCCAAAACTTTTCATTTTTGCTGAACTTTTCTTTTAGTTGCAGATCTGTACATCATTGCAACTTTTGTGGAAGTTGAATCACGCACTATTTTCCTATGAAAACATTTTAATTATATAATATGGCCCACTGTTGTGGACAATACCTTTATGCATTTTTGCCCAATTAAAGTTTATTTCTTAAAATACTGTTTTTAAAACACATTAAATAAAGTTCAATTAAGGGCTCACATGTATTTTTGTCTACTTTAAAGTTGACCACAATGTTTGATTTGTAAATGAAATTTTTTTTTATTTAATAGTCAGTTGTTTTCATTTATAATTATCAATTATCAATTAATGAATGAATATTTTTATCGTAAATACCTTTAGCATATTTTGGTGGACAATGTTCAAGACACTGTTCAAATAAATCTCGAGTTCTTTCCAATTTTGATCCACCATAACGTTTTAAAAATTTGGTAAGGTACGTATTCCAAATATCAAAAACGTTTGGCCATTTAAATAGTGCAATACCTTTCTCATAAGCCTAAAATTAAATATCAAAAGTTATTTAAGAAGTATATATTTCAATGTAAATAAAAATTTAATTATATTTTGAATTTTTACACTACTCTAAAAGCTTCTTGTTTCATACTTACTCTAAAAGCTTCTTCAAAGTAATTGTTTTCTTCTAAAAATAATCCATAATTTATAATTATTTGAGGTGTGGCGATTTTTAAATCTATTATTTTATCATATACAGCTTTGCAAGTCTAGAATAAAAATAATGTATTTAATAAAAATACATTGATAGTCATAAATTAAAACTTGTAATAATAAAAAAATAGTAAATCGATACCTTAAATGTGCCAAAACTTTCTTCGAGATCAGCATACATGGACCAAACTTTTAGAGATTTGTATAATCTCATTTGAACAGATTCCGTTTCATCGTGGTAAGCAACTTTTCTCGAGGGCATTGCAGTTGCACGATGCATGAGCTTTAAAGCATCTTTATAAAATCTAGAAAAATAGTTTTTTGTTTTTTTGTTTTTTGTTAATTAGAATTGAATTTTTGTTAATTAGAATTGAATTTAGAGTTAAAAATTTTACATACCCATGTCTTATTTCCATTTCAGCCCATTCACACCAAACTGTAGCTAAATCATCTACTTTAATGTAAGGAACAAGCACTGCTTTTTCAAAAACAGTTCTAGCATCTGATATTTGTTCATTTTTTTCATAAAACTTTGCAAATGCTACCCATAAACTATGTAATTTTCCAACAGCTAATTGTGGTTGAACTGTTTGCACAGCTTCCGTATAGGTGTTAATTATCTGCAATAATTTTAAATCCAGTAAAAGTTTACAAGTGAGTGACATTAAAATATATCAAAATTACCTCGTGAGGCTGGCCTTCATATAATTCTACTCTTTTATGCCAATCTAAGACATTATGAGGATTTTGTCTAAGTGAAACAGAATTCAATAACAATAATCTCCTTTCCATAAGATTTTCAAATCTTGCCAATCGCAACTCTATATCTATGTCATCTATATAAAATATAGATTATAATCATTAGAGCATAGAAATTTTTTAAATAGTATATAATCTAAAATTAAATAATCATATTGTGAATAAGTCATTCATTTTTTTACCATCTTCTGTAGGATTATCTGAAGCTTCTTCCATTCTTTTCTTAAGACTAAGTTCTTCAAATTGTGCATAAGCATCAAATACTTGGGAAAAATCTCTTACAGTTGTTACAGTTTGTATAGCTTCTTCATATATGTCTCTAGCCTAAAATTAATTAAGCCTATTTAATTATTTTCTTAAATAAAAAGGATATGTATAAAGAATCCAAAATGATTTAAAAATACCAACCCTTTCAAATAGACCACTGCGTACATAATAATCTGCTAAAGCATTCCAAAGAGGACCAGCTTGATCTGTATATCGTCTCAATCCTCCTCTTATAATGGCATCGACATTAAGAGATTTAATTTTTGTTGGATTTTTTGATATTAAGTCACAAAGTTCGTTCCATAACTGATGTTTTGATTTTCCATGTTTAGATACAAAATCATCTTGATTAACTACATATGCAAGTTTCATCGCTGCTTCATCTAATCTTTCAATAGAAATAAGGTAATCAATATATTCTTCAGTTTCTTCAGGTGCTAGCTAAAATATTTGTAAAATAGAAAGATTTATTCAAATAATACACTGAATATCATACAAAAATAAAATATTTACTTTCAAATATCTTCTGAAAACTCTAACTGCAGTTTCATGTACACTGTGTTTCTTTACAAAATCAATATATAAAGGCCATATTCGATGGTGCTGAGTTATAGGAAGAGCTCTAAGTGAACGATCCAAAATATGACGAGTGCGTGTTATACATCCTTGTTCTGTCATTAATGTACAATAATCCATCCAAATACGAGGCATTTTATGCATAAATACTAGTGCTCGTTCAAATGCATTATTTACAACTTCATAAAGAGAATCCGTCACACATCTATCTTTTAACTGGCCTACTCTGTGTCTTAAATAATTGTACCATAATTTATAACTAAAAAATATTATAATTATTGTTAATCATTATTTTCTTTTGTAATAGTAACATAGAAAAATTCCTTATTTAAACCATACAGAAAAAAAACTTATTTAACATGGTGCTTTTTAAAAATATTTCAAATTTCTCTGAGCAATAAATACTTTAAATAAATATGTATTGTATCTATACATATATAGGAAAATATTTTTAAGAAAAATCTTAAATAGACTAAAAAATAATAAATATAATTATTTATTTCAATTTATTACCTTCCAGGAAGCTCTTTGAGAGCCCGTTCGTAAACAACATTTAAGTTAGAACTTTGTGATGTTTTCAGGTGGTCAATGTACCTTTGCCAATGTTTAACTGAATATGGATTTCTTAAAATTTCTTCTTCGTAAAGTAAATCTTCTTCATTTTGTATAGTGAGCATTTTTCTTTCGATCTTTTACACGTTATTACAATTATTTATGTACATATTTTAGAATGTTTACCGGTACATCACGTGCAGCCGTTGCATTATGTTGCGTTGCGGCTCGTTGCGGGAATGCGATATTGTGGCGCGCGGCTACTGTAGTCTATACTAACGCCACTAGGGGACAGCGGCGTTAATCTGATTGTGTCAAAAGCTTTTGTTAGAGATAATAAGGGGAGATCGACGATGCTTATGGGCGAGACTGCAGTAAAAATTTTCGATTGAAAACGAGGGCCTCTGGTGGCCAAAGTGAGGTACTGACCGTTTCGTGCGATATTCCAGATGTTGTTTTTCGAGCTCGTGCGATGGTGCGATCGAGGGGGGGTGACGACTATCTTCGGAGCGTGCGGGGAGAAAGTTTGGTGAGACAATAGGCTGGCAACGGGGTGCAATAAAAGATGAGCAGCTTATACTAGCAGCGACCAAAAAAACAAAACCTCAAAATTTAGACGAATTACGGCAAAGAATTATTGATGAATTAGCGCTTATTACTACGGAAATGATCTAAAACGCAGTTGATGCTTTTTACCACCGATTAGCTTACTGTCAAGAAATAAATTGAGGTTAATTTGAGCAGTTAAAGTAAAAAATTGCAGTCCATAATGCTTATGATCAAATGTGAGACGCAAGGAGACTCACGCTAATCAATTACCCCAAGCATGTATCTTGATAAAAGTAAGAGCTTCTGTGGTACAAAAATGGAGAATTTCCTATGCCAAGAGGCACCTTGTGTGACCATCAAGGTCAGCTTGACCCATGACTTGAGCATATGTTTGGACGTAAAATTTTCTGCTCTTTCGATTTCCGTTCTCAAAAATAGGGATTCCCATTTTAGAAAACAAAGTTGATCTTGAAATAACCTTGAAGGTCAAACTCAAGGTTAAATCCAAGGTCACTATTAAATTCCTTGACAAAAGTTACCTTTATATTGACCTTGACCTTGTCCAAAATTAGTTCATCTGGAAAATTGTTAAGGTGTTTCGGGATTTTTTGGACACCCTGTATATATATATATATATATATATATATATATATATAATCTGTTATTTGAAGTGTAATAGTTTGTGTCCGATGTTCGCTAATTCGTGGCTCCGGTTCAGCACGCCTCGGCCCCTAGTCACTCAGCACGCCACCAGGTACTTTTCACGGACCCTCGCCTAACGGGATCGTCACCTCCTGGCCGGTTGCGATCTTTAAACAAATCGGCCGAGGTTCTGCCTCGATGGTAATGGGTTTGAACTCCTCGACCGGATTCGGCAGTACGTGGAAGGACGTATCTCATCACTGATATTGACCTGGTGTTTGTTCGATAATGCGTGGCGGGAATTGCAGTGGTCGGTTCCGGCTGTATGATGGCTGCCTTCCTAGCGCCTCCAGTACGGTTTTTTTCCGTCGGTCGGTACTCCAACGTCGGATTGGTCGTGCTGGTTTTCAACGGCTCCGGAAAACACGGCTCGTCTTGAGCCGCTGCTCCAAAGTACGGGGTGTTCTGTTTGTCCAGCCACTTTTCGAACTCCTCGTAAAATTCGGCCACCGGCAATCGTTCTATTTCTTCCACTGTCAGCGACATGCTTATTGTTAGAGCAATAAACATAAACTAACCATAATTAAAATTTAAAATTTTGCTAATTTATTTCAAGGGTACGTATTGTTTACCCTATTCTCCGAAGTATGGGAGATGCGCGAAGCGTTCGGGATAGATACTCCAGATTGTCTGTAGACATACGTAATCTGTATACCAATGGTCTGAAGGTGTAAGGCCTTGGTGTCGTAATTCTTGAATCCGTTCATTGTCTGTGAGCACCCAAGTCCAATCGATCTTCATTTTACTGTTTGTACTTTTGAACTGTGTGTTCTCCATCGCGAGACTCGTTTATATCCGAATGCAAAATGAAATAGTTACTACCCCCCCTCTCTCGATTTTGTTCAACACATTTTTATACTTATTTACGTTATAATATTCACCCTGCTAGAATATATAGTAAATCTATTATATATATATTCGTATTTCACGGTACTTATAATTTATACTATTATAGACTAATTTATAAAAATTCAATATTTACAAGTAATTAATATAACTTATATATAATATATAAACGTATATAACTATATGCTTATAAATCTACTTTCGCATAAATAATTATTTTATATAATTTACATATTTACATAATTTATTCTACAGAAATTACTGTTTCTACCATAGTCTTCTTTTCTTATTATTTTTTTTTCTAACTCAAAGCAATATATGGTTTTAAATCCTTAATATGGATTTTTTCAATAATTTTAGTATCTGTTCCTCTAAGGTTGAACATAACTGGAGAAGATTTTTCTACAATTTTATATGACCCGCCAAATTTCTCACAAAGTTTTGCGCTAAGCTGACTTGCTTTGTTTGAAAGTACGTGTTGACACTTCAATACTTGTTCACTAACACGTGGTTACCAATCACGTCTACGTAAATTATAATACTTTCTCTGTCGTGAGAAAGACTGTGCCGTCTTTATTTTTGCGAGCTCAAGCGCTTCTTGGATATTCTTTATTCTGTCTTGGTTCTTGATCGTCTTCCTTCTTCGTGATTCAGACTGCTTGGTGCGCTTAGCTCTCGTCCGAAATTTAAATAAGCTGGCGTATAGCCCGTGCTAGATAGTAGATAATTATCCCATGTTTTTGTAGATTTATCTATATACTGTTTTATTATTGTTTTTATAGTGCGATTTACCCGTTCAACAGAATTGCACTGAGGTGAATATGGTGGCGTAGTTCGATGTATAATTTTCGCATTTTTTTAAATTTTGCGGAACTCATTCGAAATGAATTGCCTACCGTTATCACTTACTATTACGTGCGGGCATCCAAAACGTAATATAATTTGTTCTTGGATTGCTCGTCCTATGGCGACACCCGTTGCTTTTCGTAATGTGCACAGTTCAATTCATTGCATTAATCGATCTTGCATTCCCAGAAGCATTGTGTATCTGTTATTCGATCGTGGGAGAGGTCCCCTGTATATCAACGGAGACCATCTCCCAAGGTAGTTCCACGTTCGTTACGTGCATTTTTCCCGCCGGCGCTACCTGCTGTGCTTTATGTTTCTGGTAGTTTATACACACAGCACATACCGGGTGGCTTCATGGAACATGTCGGGCCAATAGTACGTTTTAACTAATTTTGCTAATGTATTAGCTACTCCTAAATGTCCTGCGGCGGGATCATGTTGGCTTTCTTTTAGTATTCTCTGTTTTTCAGAATATGAAAAACATATTTTCCACTCGCTTGCTTCATCTGATTCGGTAAAGTCAAGCGTGTGTAATATGTGACAATACAATCTATTATCTTCTATTCTGTAATCCGGAAAATCTTTCGGGTTTTCTAGTACCGATTTATAAATCTTATCATACCATCTATTTTCCGTTTTCGATATCGCATTTATTTTGACTGGATTTCGTGATAGTATATCGGCTACGTTGTTTTCCGTCCCTTTGCGATACTGTATAACGAAATCCGTTGAGCTAATTCCAGTGCCCACCGTGCTCATCTCCCCTATTGATTATATAATTTTTCCAACCATTTTAAGTATTGATCGTCCGTTATGACCGTATAATAGATAATCTTCTAGATATCATTCTCACATTCATATCACAGCTAAACAGTTTAACTCAGTAACGGAATAATTTTTTTCTGCTGCATTTAGTATGCGGTTAGCATATGCACTGACGTATTCTTTATCGCCGTTTACCTGCGTTAGCACGGCTTCCAAGCCGAGAAAGCTAGCATCTATTTGCAGGACGAAAGGCAGGTTTCAGTTTGGACATGCCAAAACAGGAGCTTGCGTTAAGTTTTTCTTTTGCTCTTCGACAGCCGTTGTTTTCTGTTTTCTTCTATGAAAGTATACTTAACGGTGCTACTGTTTTTAACAGATCTTTAATAAAACGTCTGTACCACGAAAGCATTCCAAAAAATCTCTTCAGTTCTTTTTGATTTTTTTGTGGTGGTATCACTGAAATTACGTTTATTTTATCTGGATCTGTCCGCATGCCCTGTGCGTCAACTACGTGTCCTAGATACGTAAGTTGTGATCTTGCAAATTGGCATTCTCTGGATTTGGCTTTAACTTGGCGGCCCGCAACTTTTCGAAGACTGTTTTTAGCATTTCTTTATGCTCCTTGTACATATCAGTGACAATAATTATGCCATCAAGATATATAAATGCATTTGGTGCCAAGTCGGATGTAATAATTGTATCTAGTAGTCTTTGAAACGTCGCTAGGGCATTATTTAAACCAAAAGGCATTATATTGAACTCGTAAAGACCTCGTCCTGGCACTGTAAAAGCCGTAAGAGACTTACTTTATTCTGTTAAATCGATTGGCCAATAGCCATTTTTTAGGTCAATAGTTGATAATATTTTTACCCCCTCAACTTATCAAGGATTGACTGAATTTGAGGTAGCGGATAAGCATCTTTTTTTTAAACTTTGTTTAGGCAGCGAAAATCCGCACAAAATCGAGGTTTGCCATCTTTTTTCCTTGCTATTACCACAGGACTAGTCCATGGGTTGTCAGGTCGTCGTATCACGCCTTCCTGTATCATTTTATTAACTTCGTCATTGATAATTTTTTTCATTGCCGGATTTCTAGCCCGGTAACGTTGTTTAATGGCGTACTATCTCATGATTTATAAGAGGCGTAGCCCCTTTAATAGAGTTAAATTTTATCATTTCTGAATGTATAAAATTTTGTAAATTCCTTTTTGTTGGTTTGTTAAATTGTTTAGTCCTGGTGGATCATGAATACTTGAAAATTGATTTGCAAGTGTATTACCATTTCTTAATCTTCTTCTTTTTAATGAAACGTCAATATCTAATTTCGTTAAAATATCCATTCCTAGGGTAATTTTACTACTTAGATTTTTCATTACGTAAAGTTCATGATTTATGTAATAATTTTTTATTTTGGCAGTGCCTTTTATCACTTCCATTTTGGATATTAACGTTCTGTTAGCTAGTACTGCTGCTTTTGATTTTGTGCCCGCAGTCCAATTGCATTTATTTATGCAATTATTCGCCACGTCCGGCCGTATAAAGGAATTAACTGTTTCTGTGTCAACTAATGCTTTATATTTTTGGCGACCAATTTTTACTATTATGACATAACGTAAATCGAACTTTTGTTCGGCCGGGCCTCTGCTGGTCTCGCTGCATTTTCGTTTCCCGACTTTTAGCATTCACAATCACGGGAAAATACCCCGTCTTTGCCACACCGGGTGTAAAATTTTCGTTGCACATTGCAAATTTTCGTTTTCACATTGAAAGCGTATATGTCCTTGTTGCTTACAACGCTAGCAACATTTATTTTTATCATACGTCGTTGTAATCGCCAAAACTGTATTACGTGATTTTACGGACGAACGGTGATTATCATAATTCGATTTGGTTTGCTCTCCTTCGACTTTCTTCAATTTTCCATCGCTTACTGAAACTATATTTCCTCTTGTAACATATAATTGCAGTTCGGGCAACATATTTTCGTACAGATTATCGATCTGTGTACGAATGTCTAAGCCTCCGCGACGTTTCATTAAGATACATAGTGCGTTCGCATATTCTAAAATCGGTTCTTTGGGGTTTTGTTTTCGATCGATTATCTGTCTATCTAATGGTCTTTGTTCGTTCGGAGGTAAATAAAATTCACGCATGAAATTTTGTAAACCGTCCGATGTCGTGACGTCCCTGGCAAAATTTTTAAGCCATTACTGCGCGTCACCTCTTAACAGTTCGGGTAGACCTTGCAATAGCTGCGCATCAGTTAAGCCATAGACAACACGTAATTCTGATACTTGTTCAAAAAATGCGTGAACATCTTTTCCATCAAAGTGGCAATTTCACTTTCGCATCTGATCCGCTATTTTTGCTGCTACACCTCCAATATTTTCTTGGTTTAGCACCATTTGCTCTATTCCTATCTCTACGCCGCGAGTTTGCGTATGGCTTTAGCCAGCCATAGGAGATGAAGTCAAATCTGTGTATCTATAACCATATTTTTCTCCATTGCCGTGATGTCCGCTCGCTCGTTATAATCGTCAAGACCATCAGGCCTATTTGTAAAGTATGTGGGATTTTCTTTTGTAAAGGCTACCATTTGTATTTAATGGTTTTATTTTGGATAGGGTTTTCTTTTTTTTTAAATAATAAATATTTAATCTAACATTTAGTAGAAAATTTATTGCGTAAATTTTACAAACAAAAAAGTGAGAAGAGAACTAAAATTACTATTTACAAAATTTTACATAACTTTCGGCATGGGGCATGCCACCGTTTATTTCCCCGGCTACCGATGCTTTAACCTGTGAATGTATAAAAAGCAAAGTCGTTAGACTTAAAATCTGTAAAAGAAAAATTATATTTTCTTTCTTTTATTGTAGTCCTCGCTCGGACTTTACATTAAATATATTTTTTATTTAAAAAATTTTCGCGCGCGCCGAGTGTGCCTCAGACTGGTCGCCCGCTATCGCGCCGACGACAGGTCCTCTTTGTGAAGCCGATTTCAAGGCTAGCGACACACTGGATTTTTGAGTCCGAGTGCTACTTATTTAAGTTTGAGAAACGAACGATCCCTTACTCCGTTAGACCGTTATTCCCTCACCTCACCACTCCTAATAGTTTCGGCGCTCCCGCCTTACCGCGTCGCACCGCGCCAACAAGCGCGCGGTCTATACTGGCTGCGGAGCTCGTATTCGCTCTTAGACATAGAACATGCGTTCGAGTGCCTTCGCGCTCTCAATTTTCTCTCTTTCTACGCGCCAAGTTTTCCGCACCGAATTATTTTCAATATGATAATTAAATTTTTTGCGCGAGTATTCATACTCGTCTCACAAGTATGAAAGATACATGAAATATTTCAAGTTTAATGTCTATATATATATATATATATATATATATATATATATATATATATATATATATATAGGGGATGGCGAGGCATGTTGAACACCCTTTTTTCATTCACATTTAAAAAGAAATGTATATAATTTTTTAGATAAAATACAACGCAGATTGTAAGCTGAGGCTGAGCAAGTATGGTTTAATTTTATAAAATTTAAATTTTTAGTAACAATTATTTCTTTCGGATCGAAGCATTCAGCTTGTGTGCTCAACATGCTCCGCTCAACAAATTTTTCTAATTTGTCAATTATTGCATATTTTGCTACAATATTAGAAAATTAAAAATATATAAATCGATAGGCAAAATTCTCAGCTTTCGAACGATATTAATTTCATATATTAAAACTCTCTGACTGCCATACATATGTACATACCTATACATATACTCGTCCTGCGCTTGAATTCGTTCTCGCCATCACTCAGTCTTTCTCACTTACTTTCACTCTTGCGATCACTCTTTCTCCGTCTATCGCACATACTTATTTCTGTGCTCCTCCACTCTTGATTCTTTTCTTTCCCTCACTCGCTTTGGCTTTTTCTTTCTCTCACTGTTGCATACAGAACCATAAAGGGATTTGGATGGACGGCGACGTCTGCCGGACAGATCTGAACTACCATTTCCGACTAATTTTTGATAAGCTTTTCCCATCATGTAATGTGAGCGGAGTTACCACTCCTCTCTACTCTCTCTAATCTAGGATTTGGCTTTATAATCCCACAATGGCGCCCTCTACGCAAGTTTAAATTTTGATTTTTAACATGCCCAAAAATAATGGCTATCAGCAGCTAACATCAGCTATCATATCAGCAAGTATGTCACAAATGTCACAGTCATAATCGTTATGCAGAGCCTATGTAAATGTAAGCCCAGGTAAGCCTCTGGCAGCTCTGGATATGTGTGTGTATGTGTTTATATTATTCAAAAAAATAAAATCAGAAAATTATATTGTCCGTAATGTTTAAATATATTGCTTAATAATTATAATTTATTAAGACAATTTAATTCAATTGAATCTAAAAGAATGTTTGAATCAGATTCAAAGAAACAAACTAGAATAGAGGACTTTTTTAAAATTCTGTCTAAACAAAATATTTCTAGTATCAAGTTATTGAATTGTAAACAAAACGGAAAAAATTTTATTAAAAAATCTGTAAGTAATTTTTTACATTATTTTAATATCTTAAAATAGAATATATTTATTACATAGTGTATATTTTGTTTTATATAGCACAGAAAACAAAATGTAAAATTATCTGTACAAAATAAAGAATTTATTAAAAGTGATATAGAAATTCTTTATGACACAACACCTACAAATTTAACTTATAGTAACATGAATAAACGGCATTTATCTTTGAAATTAAATAATTCATCAAAAAAACATAAATTAAATGATGTTAATCCGAATAATTTTAGTAACGAAACATCTCCAAGGAATTCAAATAAAAGAAATTCAACAGGGAAGAAATCAAATCCTTCCCCTCAAACTACTCCAAAAAGAAATGATAAAATATTTGGTGCTAATAAATTTTCACCCAGAAAACTGTTTTCCAAAGATAGAATTAATGTTGATTCTTTATTACAAGCTCTGGAAAACTTAAATCTTGTTAGACAAGGTAGCATTTCTCTTAATGAATTTGATCTTCAAACCATTTATAAAAATCAAGTTTTCAGTATTATTTATAATGATCCTACTACATCAAATGCAACAAAATTTGAAATAAAAGATGTCGTCTTTCCTAGAGAAATACATGCTGATCATCTTTTTATGATTGTTGTAGAGATTTTTTCTGATCCTATGAATTGTGGTTATTTTTTAGAAACTGAATTAAATCTAATATTTTCACTTTTTACATTAGCTGCAGAATCACAAATGTTATTTGTAAGACTTCTAAAAAGAAAATTAACTTTGCGGAGAATAAATAGTATTAAATATCCTGAAATTTCAAATGATTTAAATCCTTTCTTTACAGAATTAGTACAAAAAGGATTTTGCATGTCAGGTGATAACCTTAATATTAAATTTTTATTTAATTTTTATTCTTATGATCATATAACTTTAATTCTTATTTATTTAGATGTAGAGTCAATAGATATATTAATGTTATTAAATATATTGCAAACAGAAGAGGTTAAAAGAATTTGTCAAAAATTAAAAATTGACCACCGTGGAAATAAAGCAGTCTTAATAAGTAGACTTTTAAAATATGGAAATACTACGAAATCCTTTTTTCTAGGTGCAAAAAGTCCAAAATCAATATTACGATCTTTGACACTATCAATTGTACAGTCATGTATTTATTTGCATGAAGATATTTTAAATTTATTTGATAGAATCATAGCATTATTTAATCCAATTCAAGATCCATCTGAAAGTATAGCAGATCTTTTCCTGACACTTTCAAATGTTGATAAAGGAGAAATATTATATCCATCTGTATTAAAGAAGAAATCATTTCCTATTTTTCAAAATAGATCTCATTTAATACGGTAGGCTATAATTTACTAATTTATAGAAATATTAATTTATGTAGACTACCATGTCCTTTCAACTGACCATTGCTTATAAGTACAAAAGATAAAATACAATAATATTAAAAAAAAATTTCTATACAATTAATATTTTACAAATATATTTTAAAATAATTCATTTAAAATTAATAATGAATAGAACGTAAATAGTTGTATTTTTCTAATAGAATCGATATACATTAAATATAAACTTCTATTATTAAATTTGATTTTTATTTTAATATATTTATTCATATTTACAATACAGTTTTGTTGAAAGTAAAAATACTTTAAAAGAAGTTATTGCTGCAAGAGAAAAAAAAGATTGGGATACAGTTAGAAATTATGGACGGATTGCTTTAAAACATGTATTGAATGGATCAATAAAGTACAGTATTATTAATTTTATATATATATATAATTTCAATATGGTTATCATTATTTTGTAATAATATATATTGATTTATAGACAAAAAGATTCTATAATTCCTTTACATGTAAGAAAATTTGAACCTGAATACTTATGGATTAAAGTTTTATCAAAAAGTGTCGATGCTTTTAAAAAATCTTCAGAAACTATACAAGAAGCTGTAAATATGTTACAAATTTTAATAGATGAAAGAAATTTTTCTCAAAGTAGTCGAGGACGATGGTATCGAGAACTTGCATTAATTAAAATGCATCATCTTAAAGATTTGGAAAGTAGTGCTGCATTAACATTACATGCTTTACAACAAGATTGTTTGACTGAAGTTGATATTTCAGATCTTTTAGAAAGGTTGAGAAAATTAATGAGACGAAAAGTTGGAATTTCTAATGAAACAAAACTTTTAATTCAGGAAGTTCAAGAAAAATTAGATAATAAAGGTTTTTCGTTTCAACCAATTGATACAAAAAATATTGCAGCAAATATGGTAAATAGGTAAGAAAACTCGTTCAACAATATTACTTTTAGTATTAAAGCATTTTATAAATAATTTAATGTATATTCAGATTTGAAGCTGGAGGAAAAAGCACTTGGTCTTTCAACATAAATGGTAATGATAAATATTATGGAAGTGTAGAAATGTTAGCTTTACAGTATTATACAAGTAAAGAAGATTTTCATGAAGGACTTCATTGTGAAGGCTCATTACCAGTTACACTTTTTACAATATTTTTTTGGGACGAACTTTATAATACTTTTATCCCAGGAGCGTTTGTGTCAGCTTATCAAGATGCGCCTTTAGATCTCTTTACTTCTGATTTTTTTCATAATAGAAAAGAAATAATTGAAAAGAAAATTAAATATTTACGATCATTAGATTTAGATACTTTTAGTGATTGGATGAAGGAAAAATATCTTAAAAATAATTTATACAAATCTCTTATGTCAAATGTTTTATTTAAAACGGATCAAGTTTTCAAGGTATTTTAGATTCTTGGTATTCTATAGTTATTATGCAACGATTATAATACATAAAATATAAAAAACATTATTAAAATATAATAATAAAATTAAAAATAATAGATAATAAAATTTTTTTTAGATATTTACTTTACTTTTGAAAAAGAATATTGTTTATATGAATTTTACAATATATTTTTGTTATACCATATATATATATATATATATATATATATATATAAACTTTTAATTAGTATAGTTTAACTGATTCTTTAATTGTTTTAGGAAGTTGTAATAAGTTTAGGTATAAATGGAGTTGCAGGAATATGCGAAAAATTAGTTTCTAATTTCAATCTTTGGAAATCTGGATTTCCAGACCTTATTGTGTGGAATAAATTGATTCCAAAGGTAGTTATAAAACAAATATAACTTATTTATACTGACTGATCATTATATTTACTTCAAATATTTTTCTAAATTTATAGTGTAAAATTGTGGAAGTTAAAGGACCTAATGATTTTCTATCTGAGAAACAAAGGTTATGGCTTCAATACTTAAAACAACTTGGAATTGATGTAGAAGTCTGCCATGTAGAAGGTATGTAATTTAAATACTTTATATTCTGTAGATATAAAGAAAACAGAAATGTTTAATTTATACATTATGAATTAATTTGCCAATGCTTCTGGAACTGTGATTGTACATGGTCCTTCAATGTAGTACCTAAAACATTATTTTAATTAATATTGTATTTTATATATAATATAATTTCAAGTCCAGATTTTTTTAGAAATTTTAAGTAATGGTTATGTATTAGATATTTCATTAAAATGTAAAATAATTTATGTTACAGCTGCAAGTGCAGGATCAAAATAGGGCCATGTGATGGTTGTTTTTATATTCATAATCGACAAAAAAATGTTGATGAAGATGTCTGTGATGATTTTCTCTGTTCATAACTATAATATAAAGACTGATTATTAACACAAACACATAATACTTTATTTAAAACTTTGTTTTTTTGGTGGCATTGTTGCTTTGGATTTACTTATGTATATAAGCTCTGTAATAATGTAAAAATTTAGTTAAAATTAATCAACAGTTTATAGATTTTGATAATTTTAGCAAATTTTACTTTACTTCATATTCATTTTTAATATGATGAACAATTTCTCGGAGTTTCCTTTGGACTTACTACATAAATATTTTAACTTATACATAAATTATTATACGAAAAATTATAGTTTATATAACTGACATTATGAAAATTTATAAATTATTAATTACATCTCAATTAAATTTTATTATTAGAGTTTTTATATACATTTTTGTTATTACCTTAAATGGCAAGCCTTAATAGATAATTAGATTACTATAAGAATGATCAGTCTTTATTGACAGTTCTAAAATTATACTCTTATCTTGTTAATTATTTTAATATTTAGTATTAAGTTTTAACAAATATTGTTTTTATTTAAAATACGATTGTGACTGCATGTATTTTTAGATTTATATTTTAATAATAATTATAAAAAATATTCTATCAAATTATTTACTGAAATTTTCTTGTTGCTGGTGTTGTTTCAATATTGAATTCAGCAACTGGTACACCTCTATCAGCAACTTGAGGTGCAAACATTGCTGCAGGATAAACCATTGAAGAAGTGCCTATAATTAAACAAATATCGCATGTTTGTACTGCTTCATCTGAAATATAAGAAGTAATGTAAAAATAATTTTTTTTACAAAATTATAACAAATATTGTACAAATTATATGAATAAATAACTTACTAGTTTTATCTAACAAATCTAAATCAAGGTTTTCTCCAAACCATACAATATCAGGACGCAATAATGCACCACAATTATTTTTTTTGCATCTTGGTAAGTCTTGAATAGGAACACCAGAAGATATAAAATCTGGATCTGGTGATCTATTAGTTTATTATTAATAATTTTTATATAAAGTAAAATTAAAAGTATTATGTTGTAATTACATGTTTCCTTCTAAACTTGGACAAATTGGAATATCACTGTTGTAGTTAACATTTTTACATTTTGTGCATCGTGTTCTATAAAGAGAACCATGTAGCTCTATGACATCTTTTGCTCCTGCCTTTTGATGCAAACTATCAATATTTTGAGTTACAATTATTACATTTCGATCTTCTTTAGATAAACGATTTTGAAATTCAGCTATAGCCACATGAGCCTATCAGATGTTATATTTGTACATTTTTATAAAAAATAAAAGAACATTTTTTACAGTTAAAAAATGTTTTGTACCTTATTAGGCTTTACTTTACTAACTAATGTTCTTCGGTATTCATAAAATTCCCAAACTAAAGAAGGATTAGCTTCAAAAGCTTCTGGTGTAGCTAAGCTAGTTGCTTGGTATTTTCTCCAAAAACCACCGGCACCTCGAAAAGTTGGAATACCCGATTCTGCTGAAATTCCACTTCCAGTCAAAATTAAAATATTCTTTGCCGTTGCCAAAGTTTCTTTAAAAGATTTTATTGCGTTCATTTTATAAAAATATAATTTTTCCAAAAGTCAGTTCATCATTATTATATCATTACTTTAATTATTTCTATTACAATTTTACTGCTGTTTACTGTCTGCTACATTATCTACCTACACTACCCTGTGATTGGATAAGGTGAAGCTTTTTCATTGGTTAAAAGATGGTTAAAAGACTGTCCGGGTTTAAGCACTAGGCAGAAGTAGTCACGTCCCTAGGGGCTCTCACCTGCTCTCACCAAGAAATTTTATCTTATAAAATTTAAAAAAAAAACAATTTAGTAATCCCAGAAATGTATATAGTTTGTAATTATTTTTAATTTATGTGTATATTAGGGAAATATTAGAAGATAATAGTGAGATGCTTGGATTATACAACCACATCATGAGCTTTGAAGAGAAGACAGTGTAAATCAAATAAATAAGTATTTTTCGTCCCTTAATACGGCTTTTAATGATTCACTTGCTCTACTTGTATCATTAAAATCTTTCATCCAAATTTGACACGATGCAGCATTTTCACGGTTCGAATATCAAGGCGCAAAGTTATATGCATCAAGCGAGTATGCAGCTGAAAATATACGCAAAAGTTAATGAAGTGTATTTTATTCCTGTGAATTATGAATGTATGTCCAAGCTTGAGTGATATCTTCTTTCGAAACGTTCCGTATATAAAATTGTCATTCCCTGTGTATGCACCGCGTTCGGTACATTTTCGCGAAATTTAATCCGCGGAAATAAGCTTTGGAAAAAATAATTAAGAAGACAAATCTAAATAAGAAAAACTATATTTTATGTTTGAAAGCTAGAGCGATGTGAACCTCACAAGATCTCAGCAGTAACTGAGATATATACATAGTATTTGACCGCACAGCGGTCCCTTCTCAACATCTTCGTCACAGACGTGCATACAGCTGAACCAAAATCTGTTGTAAGAAAAAGGCAAATTTTACAATCTATTTTTATATATATATACAGGCTTTTCTTAAAATACATTTTTTCTCAAGTAGTTTCGCGGCCGGCGCAGCGACTAATTGCGGAGAATCCCTTCGTAGTATGGCGCTCCGTTAGCCGGACGGAGCGCAATAAAATACACGTGTTGGTGTCGCACAATTCTCAGAGTCTGTCACCACTTATTCACTCACGTATACACACAGCATATGCATAGAAAATATGCGCTCCCACATGCGCATTAGTAAAGCCTATATATCTATACAAAGCGGAGTTTTAATATAATATTTTTACTTAAATATCTTCACATTATAATTTATTTATGAGCGTAGCGTTGTATTCGTATTATTACAATCGTACACCCTGATTCATCAATCAAAACAGATTATTTACTTATAAAGAAAAGATTTTTGAACAAAGTAAACAAACCCAATCCTCAAAAAATAAGACAGCCTGTTGAAACACTGTGTAATGTTTATAAAAATGGCCCTGGGACTTTTGGTATTGAACTTATATGTTCATTTATGAAGTATTATAGTCAATACTATTATAAAAATTAACAGAGAATAAGTCATGAATGCTTCATTAATTAATGTTTGAACTGCTGATTAAAGACGACAAAGTAAGAACTATTTTTCTAAACGTTAAAATTAGATTAAAAATATATAAGGTTATATTTAAAACTGAATTTATTGGTGATTGGGTATTTTCAAAATTAAAATGAATAAATAACAGATTATTGGCAATCGTCTCTCAAGTAATTCAACATTACGAAAAAAATTAATATTTCCAATCTCATTCGTGAATTTGTAAAGATAACAATCAAAAAAAGAATCTCTTTATGAACTATAATAAAAATTATTAAGCACAAATATGGCTCTCAATATTTGTTCTAGCTTCTTCAGCTGAAATTACGAACTTTCTGGCTCGATTTCGGTCCAGAAAGAGAGGCTTTTATGAGCGATTTCAGCTGCCAATACACGACAAGCGAATCGTTGCTGTGCCAGCATTTTTTAAGCTAATACTTCTTATAGTTCAGGAGCCAACGACTTTTTTATGTCAAAGATTTATCCTCACCCGAAAATTTGTTTAAATGATTCCTTGGAATGTGCTGAAGAGTGGAGTGACCACCCGCTGCAACAATGAATCTGGATGTAGCAACGCCAGTGATCCAAACATGTAAAACAAAAAAATTTTCAGTTATTTATTCTCGGTTTAAATTAGTTCAGAATAAAGTTTAGACTATATATTGGCGAAAACAAGACGGCCACCGGTTCTAATTATCTGGATTATACGTCCGCTGCTCATCTAACAAAAAATAATTTTAAACTTTCAAAAAAAAGTTGAAAAAAATTTTGAAAGAAATTATACTATGGACTTTCAGACGCTGATTACGAATATAACTGAGAAAATTTACGAAATGAAAAATCTAATTGTTAAAATGTTAAGCAAATTATAAACACCGAGTTTTATGAAATAATTTTGAGTTTAGACAAAATTATTCAAATGAAAGCTGTAGATATTATTGAAATAAATTTTTTATGTTCTATCCATGTTTTCTCGAAAACTAATAATTAACGAGAAAAATACGATAAATTATCCCGGACGTATTGACAAGGACTGGGACTGAGCAGTAGTTCGAAATGCTAATAATTTATAGTATTTTTCTCGTTAATTATTAGTTTAAGAGAAGATATGGATAGAAAATAAAAAATTTATTTAATAGTATTTACAACTTTTATTAGAATAATTTTGTCTAAACTCAAAATTATTCCATAAAACTTGGTCTTTATAATTTGCTTAACAAACGAATCATTTAAACTAATTTTCGGCCGAGGATAAATCTGTGACATAAAAAAGTCGCTGGCTCCCGGACTATAAGAAGTATTAGCTTAAAAATGTTTAATTATTTAATTACCTATTCTGTTTAACAGAATCCTTTGCTATACTATAAAATAGTTTAGTGAACGAAAAGAAATTTTTTTGCCGTAGTTATAATAAGTAGGTGTATATGTCCTGTGACGTCCAACCGAAGTTGGTGCCATCCGGGTAATCCTAACGGCGATTTTATGCCGTTATTTACCGGCGAATACCCCCTTGGTTTTCGGCCAACGCTTTCGCGTGTTGAAGCCGGGGACACACGGGGCAGATCGCGGATACTTTTTCTCGCGAGGGCGCGGCGCGACGCGGTGCGGTTTCGACGCTGGTTAAGGCCACTTCCGGGCGGCTCTCACCCCAGCGTTTCGGACTTGGAGCGACGACGGCTTCAATATCCCTCAAGGGTAGGAGCGGCACGCGTTCGGCCTCCCGCTATTACCTTGAGTCGTCGCGCTTATCTTTAGCGGAGTCTACGGGTCCAGCGACAGCTTTCTGTCTCCTAGACTCGTGTCTCCCGTCCTAAAAACAAGCGCGCGTATCGCGAAATACAAAGAAAAATGGGACTCGAAAAATACTCGAAATATATATATATATAATCCTTACTTTTATTTTAGAGATTAGATACACGGTACAAAGATTGTTTCGCTTGCTACAAACGCGACCGGCAGTCTGCTTTTCGCAGTCCAACGGGCCCGTATTTATAGTCGGGGCGCCACGCCGCCGAAATTTTCTCCGCTGAGAAAATACATGGTGGTGGGAGAAATGAAGGGACGTTTTTTTATTATAGAAATATTATACTTCCCTTCATCTCGTACAAATATTATTATGATTATTGCTTTCTCTTTCGCTCGACAAAGACTTTTCATATAACTACATGGAGCAAACCTAGGCGTCGTCGTGAATTATAAACTAACTTTATTTAATATTTGATAGAAAATATAATTATTAAAATAATAATAATTGATTAACTATAACGCTAATATAAAATAGCATACTCTTATGAACTATTACGTTTTATGATGGTGAATACGCGTCAGAAATATGAAGATTAATACTAAACGTTCACGATAATAACTAACTTTGTTAACAATAATAATAATAATTAAAACTACAATAATAATTGTGGTTCGCAAAATATGATTAACTTTGTAACTTTAATAATAATAATAATAATTAAAACTATCAAAATAAGGTAACCTTTCATGATAATAAATAAGTTTACATCATTAATAATAACAATAACAATAATAATAATTAACATTATAATAATAATTGTGGTTCGCAAAATAAAATAAGCTCTCGCGCTAATAATTATAATTATTTAAAATTCGAAAATAAGACCTCGAAGCAGGTATTATATTTTCAAATATTATTTCATTATATAAATTCCTTTTAAAATTCTTATTTTTCTTCATAGTATCGTTCTCGGTGATATTTCGTCCCAAAATTCGTTAGTGTATACAAAGGGGGAGGGGGTCATAAAAATCGCATTAGCGCGCCTTCCACTCGTCCCGAGTTTTCCGCGGGGGAAAGTACGATCGGCGAGGGGGAGGGGAGAGAAAGCACTTCGGTTCGCGTCGCATTACGGTGGGCCCACAGCCAGGCAGCCTCGTTTGGGCCGCATCTGGTTTTTATTGCGGGGGGGGGGGGTGCGCAGTTCGTCACTCGACGCTGTCTACACTTCTCCAGTTTCCAGGTATAGAAAGATTTTAGAATATTCTTCCTTCTTGTACGTATCTTATACGTATATATATATATATATATATATATATATATATATATATATATATATATATATCCGACATCGTTGCTGGACGCAACAATCCTATTAGCAACTAGCAAGCAGCTCCACGTTTTCAAACCTGCGGCAACTTTCATGAAAATTTGCAAATATTAAAAGTTAAGAAAATCTCTTACAGTAAAGCTGCCAAATTTCGAATTAGTCAAATAACTCGATTTTGATTAAAATTTATACGTAGGTTGCTAATTATATTTTGAGCCTAATAGTGAAAAAACAGTAATTTATTATCGAAAATGGCTTTATTGTTTTTCACGATGATCAATATACTTTTGCATGCGCTCAAACAAATGTTCGTAACATTTTTTCCACTCCGATAGAGGCACCTCCAAAACATGGTTTTTGAATGCATCAACGGCTTCTTCAGACGCTGAAAAACGTTGACCATGCAATTTATTTTTGCTGTACGAGAAGCATAAGTCATTGGGTGCTAAATAAGGGCTATAGTGCGGACAACTGATCAATTTGTTGTTTTGGCTTGTTAAAAATTTGTTTGTTCAAACCGAGGTGTGAGATCTCGCATTTTCATGATGAAGAATGATTCTTCGATGCCGGTTATTTTTTTTTTTATATTTCACAAAGCACTTCTATGAAACAAATTATGTATCATGCAGAATTAACCGTTCTACGTTGCTCTAATGCCATGACTGCCACATGTTCAGTTATTCCGAAGAAACTGCTGATCATTTGCTTCGAGGTGCTTCGAACACGAACCACTTTGGTCAGATTGTGCTCGTCTTGGAAGACCCATACAGTGGATTGCTGTTTTGTTTCGGACTCATACGTATAGATCCAATAATTGTCACCTGTGTAGTTGTTATACACAGCTTTTGATACACAGCGATTGTATTTCTTGAGCATTTCTTTGCACTAATTGACACGAGCATCTTTTTGAGCTTTTGTCAAATTTTGCGGGATCCAATGTGAACAAACCTTTTTAAAACCTAAATGATCATGCAATATCTTATTGATACTTGTCATACTAATGTCCACAGATGCCTCAATCTGACGGTATGTCGTATGACGAACTTGCATTATCAGTTCACACACAGCATCAATGTTTTCTGTCACAACAACCGATTTTGGACGATCACGGAATTCATCCTCGAGCGAACTCTGGCTACGATTAAATTCATTATAACAGCGTTTCATAGTGGCCAAGGATGGGGCTTCATCTCCAAAAGTGGAAGTAAGTTGCTCGATACACTCTTGTCTTGATAAGCCACGTTGAAAGTCGTAAAAAACCATTGGATGAAAATTTTCACGAGTTAATTCCATTTTTTCACTAGGAACAAAATTTTGAAGTCACTGTAGATAACACAAATTATACTTAAATGACAAAACTTTCTGAAGAAGGTTATGATGAAAAACGTCAAACTTTCAATTGGACACATCAGATCGCGTCTACAAACATTTGGCACGCTAAGGCTCAAAGTATAAATAGCAATCCTCATATGTTTTTACGATTCTAATTACAGATGTGATAGTAAAAATTGGCGATAATTCTATTTTTATAATAGATCACATTAAAACCCAGTAAAAAAATTCTTTTTCTAACTTATCTCATAAAATACAGAAAAATTGAAAAAATATTTCAAATAAAAGTTCAACATTTTATGAAAATACATATTTTTTAGTATATATTTTTTTTCTTTCTAAATGTTCTGTTTTAAAAAAATGGACTTAACTGTAATACTTCTATTGGCTATTCTATATCCTCTGTTGATTGAAATATTTTTTTTTGAAAATTACTGTTGGTACAGAAAAATGCATAGAATAAGAAATATGCATTTTGATGAGATCTATAACTTTTGTTAACAATCGTTTATGAAATTTTTCGTAATTTTAAAGATAATTTTGACAATCGAGATTTTTACGGCGTTCTTAAGGTTTTCAGGATAAAAATGTAATTTCCTCTAATTTTCACCATAATATATGTGCTAATCTCTACATAAAACATAAATAAACTATTTCTCAATATAATAAAGTAAGGTGACTAATATAAAATATAGATACAGTCTCATTTATCTCAATTCAAAAAGGAAATATATTTTCCTGTCAGTAATAAAATAATGCTTCAGAAAATGAATACTCCGACAAAGATTGTATAAAATTAAAGTTTTGTTAAAGTCTAAGAATAAAAACTTTTGGACAGTAAACAGTATATGAATATTATAAACAAATTATGAACATTGTAAAAAATTATTCTACGAAACTCTTCTCGAGATCGACAACGAATTGAATAAGTACAATTTAGCCCAAAAATACAATACAGAACTATTATTAAAATGAGTCGCATTGGCATTATTTGAATAATATTTTGAATTTGAATGGTACTTAACCTGAGAAAAATTTAGTACAAAAATATTTAAAAATTTTTTAAAAATATTCTATATTTTATTATGTTACATCTTTTTTAAAATCAATATTTACTTTTTAAGCGGAATTTGTTCAAACTGAATTTCTTAACAATAATTGTAATGCAAAGAAAAACTGGTAGTTGTTAATTGAATTTTTATATTGGAACATATGTTCGATTATTTTAGCCTTCTATAAAATACTAAAGCAAAAAATACTTGAGACTAAATATTGGACAGTATCTTAAAGGACTGTAAGCAGATGTGTCCACTTGGTTTTATTACGGTTTGCATTTCTGCTGCTCTACGCGGCAAATTATTTATGGGTTTGTTGTTTATATGCCTGAAGTTTTCTTATAGGTTTAGAGGTTCTCACAAGGACATGCAGAATTTTCAATTTCGTATATCTTAATTAGTCTTGAGTCATCTTTTCGACTGAACAGATGTCTTTCCTTCCCTCATTTAAAATAAAGTTCAAGATAAAAAATTCTTTCGTATATCTGTATTTAATATTGCAACTATTATATTTAATAAAAATTTAATAACGTCCGGCCCAAAATTTAATTCTTACATAGTTTTCAAGTTTTATAATCTTTATGAAACTAATATACAATCAAAGATGATTTATTACGACTATTTTAATTAAAACAAACGTTAGCTCATGTACAAACTATTTAGAAAACTTAATTTGAAGTTTAGAAGATATTATAATTTTCATCATTATAAGTTTTTGTGAATTATAATGGAATAAGAAGTTGTAATTTTTGAAAATTAATTTCTTCAAAAAGTTTTTAAGAAAAAAATTTGTATTTTATTCATTATTATGTGTTATTATGTGAACAGACTCGTGTAAATAGTAATAGGTAGCTTGTTAATATACTTTACTTTCTGTTCAAAACTTAATAATAAGACTACAAATTGATACAAACAATTCCACTTTCTGTAAATCAATTATGTAATAACATTTATTACATTTTTATATAATAAGTTTTATTTAATTGTTCTTTACATTATAATATCACGCAATTTACTAAAAAATATCATTTACATTGTACTACATAAGCGACGGTTGCGATCGTACACTTCCTACGATATGGAAGTCGCTTGCCATTTAATTCGATGCGAGACAGTGATGCAAGTTGAATACCAGTGCTACCAGCAGCTACCAGTTACTACGACCTGCTATAATTACGAAGCGACGAACTGTCGCGAGCTCTTTGACATAATCTGAAGAATTTACTACTCCTAAGCAGCTATCATCTCCGGTAAATTTTTGATAAGCTTTTCCCACGTAAAGCGAGCGGAGTTTCCACTCCTATCTACCCTCCATACTATTTAGCTAGGTTACCGTGTGTGTGCGCGCGCGCACGCGAGAGAGAGAGAGAGAGAGAGAGAGAGAGAAGAGAGAGAGCAACTATGTATGCCTGTGTTATACACTTGAGAGATAGGTGAGTGAGAGTGGAAGAAAAAAAGAAAGGCAGCATGTTCCAAGTTCCAATTACTGTTCGAGTAAAGTATATTGATACACACATATTAACACAGAGTTCTGATATATTTTTGTTATCGAGTCTGTTGACATATTATTTTTAAAATTCGTGAATAGAAATTGTAAAATAAGTAAAGTTGTGCTCAAGTTTCGTTTAATCTAGTGACGGAAAAAATTAATATGATTTAAGAGAGAAGAAAGAAACGTGCAAGCCGAATTTTTCTTTGCTTATTTTCATTTGAAGATCGGACTCGAACGTTCGTTCAGTGGGCTGTATTGAACTTCGTATATATTTAAAAGGTACCTGCGTCTGTAATATTTGCGGTGGTCATATAAAATATTTCTCTTTCTTTTCTTTTTGTATTCGATAAGCAAATGTATGTTTCTGATTCTCTACCTGCGCTGACGACACGAGAAATGCGTAAAATGCATTCGCAGACTTTTAAAATTAAAAATAATTTTAAAAATAAAAATAATAATAATAAAAATAATAATAAAAATAAAATAATAGTAATAATACGAAGAAATAAATCATTCTAATAAATCATTCAAATAAGAAAACAATTAAAAAAACTTATTTTGTAAATGTTTTTCTGTTCAATTTTTTAAAATTTAATTAAATATTTATTAATAATAATTAATAAAATGAATAATTCTAAATAATTTTTTAATATTTGTTGTTATTATGTTTTAAATTATATAAGTTTTGTCAATTTCTAAATATTAACTAACAAAAACTTTTTGAAAATATTTTATATTATTACTTTTTAGCAAAGAAATTTTATCAACACAAACTACTTGTCTTTTTTGCTTTTTTAAAAGTTTAACTTATTTCTTTATATTGCATTCTAACTTTTCATTGTCATTCGAGAAAAGTCATCATTAAAAAATTATGGATATGCAGTCTTTTATGTATATGAAAAAATGTATTTTCTTACACAGCTTAAAAATGCTATTAAACTTTCTACTGATTCTTTATATTATTAAAAAAATTTTTAATATTCTAACCTAGTTTTTATAAAATTCAAATTTTAAAACCTTGTTAAAACATAATTGAAGTATTTTGTTAAGAGTGCTCGATATCCCGATGCAATGTTACGGTGAACTATCAGAGAGGAATTAAATTTATTTCTATGTATCATACTTTCAATTTGCGTTGTAAACAGTGTTTTTTTTTATAAAAATTTTTGTATAAATCTTTGGACATGCTTTTAAGTGGCGAAACTTTGTTGATAACATTTCATTAAGGTGGGTAAAAATAAACAAAATTCGGGTATATGAGTCTTCTGTTTGATGTGATCCTAGTGCTTTCAAAAAAAGTAATTGTTAGAAATTTTCAATGTCAATTACGTATATAATTCGAGTTCCATCACCTCTTCAACAAAATAATAGATCAAATAAAATTTGTTTCACCATTCTATGTATTGTACAGACAAAATGAGACGTCGAAGTAAATTTATGTTGTACGATTCTTATGTCACTATATAATCACTTTTTTAGTAGATAAAATAGAGCGAAATAGGTTCCGATAAATTCAAAGAGGAGGTGAACAAGCAACACTCAGTGTTCCGTCGTCACAGCGCAAGGTAGTCGCCGACTGTATTTATGTATGAGTGAGTGTGAAAACTGCGAGAGCAGGAGCATATCCTTCGTTTTTTGTTTTGCTTTTCGTGCATCGAGATATCCGCATTAAAGTATTGGGTTCGTGATTGTAGTAAAAAAAGGGTGAGGGAATAAAGAGAGTGCGTGGGGAGGTAGGAGAATAAAAAATGGTTCATGCGTTGTTCGAGACTCAGACGAGACGAAGCCCTATAATTAGCATGCTTTAATCGAATTCTTAATATACATTCAACAGGCTCAGGAGCCAAAATCCTTCTACGTTATCTCCGAGGAGATATACATACGAGGTGGCCACCGACAAACGAAATACGAAGGAAGGAAAAACGATAGTGAAACCATTGGCAAATTTAGGTCCGATCGAAGTTAAATGGCGCATTCGCGATGTGATGTGGTGCAAAGGGAATCGCGTGCGATCAAGTATATGCGCAATTCAAGTAGACGAATTCTATATATGTATAATTCTTGTTTCTCTAAATTTAAATTTATAGTAAATTTCAGTGCATAATAAATAGGTTTTTTTATGTCTTAAAGGACTTTTTCCCCTCAACCAAAATTGTGTTAGTTTATTTATTTAATACAGTGTTTTTCTATATTGAATTAGAATTTATTTAGTTTAGTTTAGTTTACCTTTTGCAAAAAGGGGCTATTCTATCATCCAATTAATTTAGCCGCACACAACAATTCACTGTATATATACAAGTACCGTATATATATTATCGAAATAAAAAGAGCTCTGATGATCATTGCAATATGTCAAATTCATATTCGACGTAATATCTATAAATGAAAAGTAGGATAAACAACTAAATATATGCAAATTGTACTGTAAATTATACATTTCAAATATAAAAGATACATGCATCGACTATTAAATAATCATTAAATTTGATTAATAAAAATAATAAAATTAAAATTAAAAGAATAACTGATTTATTAAACAATTCAAAAATATCTATAAAAAATACTGCTATAAATAATTTTACTATGATAATTTTATTATGATTTCATATTACAAAGAACATGAAGAGTGCAAGCGCGCTGTAAATGTTCATATACGTATACATATTATACAGCGTTCCATACGAGCATCTCGGCGGGCGCCTTCTTATCAAAGTATCATCTATTAGTAGCAATACGTACGAGTAAGACAGAAACGAAAATGTTTACTAGATCTCATTTTCTTGCTTTTACCTTCTGTTTGAATAAAATTGGCTGTTTGAATAAAATTATCTTTAATAAATCAATTTTGTGTTAAATGTGTTATATTTGTGTTGGTCAGGAGGATCACTTGTTGGAGTTGATGGTTCAGTGTCCTGAATCTCTCCATTACTCAGGAGTTATTTACAGTTCGGTGGCCTCAGCTGCCCCCCTCCCCTGGATTCGCAGCAGGGTCCCATCCGTACGCCGTACGGCACTACTATAAGAAGCGGGGTTTGACACCGCCAGAAAAAGATAAAAATATGAAACCGGACAATGCCCTACCACTTGTGGGGCAGCCTCCCATGTTGGCTAGACTAGGTTCGGGCCCCCTACTTGTGGCGGACCAGGAGTGCCATCTGGTTTTATCACTGTACCCTCCAGAAGGGAGTACACATAAGCATGAAGTCATTCCCTCACAGCTAACGCCACCAGTCAACTAGTAATCACTGCATCTGTAAGATCTAATCGTTTCCCAAACTGGTCACAATCATACTTGAGAAATTCCTGTTTATAGGGCCTCTCATTCATTTATATCCCGCCTGGAAGTCATCCGTTTATAGGGTGTCCATCTCCATCATGTATGGGAAATACTCAATTGTAGGATTCGCGATATACTCCCCAGTCAAAGCACGGCCAACTTAGAGATATGTGAATTACACACACCGCGATTACTGAAAATTTTTGCGACCTTCCCCGTGTATCGCCAGCTTCAGCTCGTACATGCGTAGGCAGAAAAAAATTAAAAGGGCACCTGACGGTGATTTCTCGGCATCGAATAGCCGTTCAAATTTCCGTGTGACACCGTACGTACGTCCGGACGTCACAATAATATTGAAATTGACGTAAATAAGAAAATAAGCAACGCATTGACAGTCGGAATGCAGAATATGTCATGGAACATATTCAGACTAAGTCATGGAACTAAGAAGGTTTTAGATGTTGCTTCTGATAACGAACAGAAAATAAAAGCAGCATGAGCTAGTTTAGAAAACAAATATATAAATGACAGTATTTACTTTTCTTGATGCTTAAATCTTAAATTATCGAGATTTTAGATATTTTCAATGCCTATCATTTGTATGAAAAAGTGATCATAGGTTCCCAATTTTAATCCAAACTGAGACTAAATGTGTGCGAGTCGGAGCATGACACGTACGAGATGTGTTCAAAAAGTAACGGGAATTTTTAAATTTCGCGGGTTTGGAGAGTCCGCCTGTATAAAATTTTTGTATTATATTTAAGTACGATATCATTTTCAGCAATATTCATTGCTTACTTTTTAAGTGGCAGCCGCTAACGTTAGACGTGTTTTTTGAGCTCGGCGATTTTCGTTTGTCGAGCCTTTTTTGGTCTTAGCGATCCAGAATGCCTCCACTGGGACGATTGAACCGTAGTTTCGACATCATATCCGTAAACCCATGTTTCGTCACCTGTTATAACTCGTTTTAGTAGTTCTGTATCGTTATTAACTTCATTTAGCGACTCCTGAGTAACTGCCATTCGCCGCTGTTTTTGTTCGAAATTCAACAATTTTGGAACAAATTTTGCTGCCCCACATTTCATATCCAAAACATCCGAAAAAATTCCATGGCATGAGCCAATTGACATGCGAACATCATCAGTGACTTCTCTAATTGTGATTCGGCGATCGTTCATAACCATTTCTTTCACTTTTTCATGTTTTCATCGGTTGTTGATGTGCTTGGACGTCCGGGTCGTTCGTCATCTTCAACGTTTTCGCGGCCATCTTGGAAACGCTAATACTACTCGTAAATCCATGCTTTACTCATAGCAGACTCACCATATGCCTCTGTTAACATTTTACAAACTTCACTACACTTTATTTCATTTTTTACGCAAAATTGACTTGAATACAAATTTTTTGCTCCATTTTTTTTCAAACGAAAATCGCTGAGCTCAAAAACCACGTCTAACGTTAGCGGCTGCTACTTAAAAAGTAAGCAATGAATATTGCTGAAAATTTTATCGTACTTAATTCTAATAAAAAAATTATAATAAAAAATTTTTATACAGGCGGACTCTCTAAACCCGCGAAATTTCAAAATTCTCGTTACTTTTTGAACACACCTTGTATATGCGTCATGTTGATCCAGGACGATAATGTCGAGGTTAAATTTTTCATAATTGAAAAAAACTATTCTATACACATGAAAAAGTATGTATATATATATATATATATATATATATATAGGTTTTTGGGGTTACGCTAATTACGATCCTGAAGTTAAAATTGAAAAATTCGAACTTTCTGATGAACAAAATATAACAAATCCTTATTTAGTTTATTTTAAATTTTGATAATATGTATTTATGTATAATAATAACAATTAATTATTTATAATAATTTGTATTATTTATTGCTAATTATTATAAACACCTATCCATCATTCTTAATCATTATTCGGTACAAAATAGGTGTTTTACAATGATTTATTTTCTAACGCATATATGCGTCATACCGGTACTCTAAGGGTTAACCGCATTTTACATGTATTAATAAAAGCTTTCTTTAACTAACCAATTGCTGAAAAAGTAATGAAAGTGGCGGTATTCATGTGGAAAGAAATAAAAGAATCTCATGTATTAAATACCCTATTTGTTGAAAAATAAAAAAAGAACATGAACTTCGTTAAAATTCACAAGAATTTAGAAACCATCGTCGATTTCTTTAAAATTATTTTAGAAAACTGTCTGGGATTCTTCTTTAGAATGTTCGAATAACAAAAGTGAACGAAAGACTTTTAAAAGAATTATGAAAACACAATAAAGCGAGAGGAAGATGTGAAACTGCCAAATTCAGTATCCAAGCCTATAAAATGTGGTACAGATAGCAAATTCGAGCAGTTTCAATGCACCGACCACTCCGAAACAGATTTTTTGAATCGGCGTTTATCCCACTGGGTTTAGTTATAGGTTTTCTCCACTTCACAGACAGAACCCTGGGCAAATTCAGAGTAGCTGGGGTAGATCAAGATTCACTTTAAAATAGTTTGTAAGACAGGGAACAGGCATGGAAAATAATACAAGGGAATTATATATGTAAAAACATTTTGAAAATATACATATGGAATGAATAAAAATAAATTTTAAAAAAATAACTTTTTTTAATATACTTTATTTAATTAGTTGTATATAGGGTCTCTGTTATAAAGCATGACAAATAATAATAACCATGTATTATTCTCTTCTGCGATGTTTTTATAAATCGTTTTCTATCTTCATCAGATATTAAAATTATTGTGAATGCGCGATATTTAAAAGTCACTTTAAAAATTAAAAAAACTTGTTTCTTGTTGTTTCTTTCAAAATTCAAATCTAAAATATATAAAAAATATCCATGAAAGTTATTCATCTCAAACTTGAAATTGCCGATGATCGTTCATTATTAATTGTATACAGATTGTATTGAACAATTTTTAATAAATAAAGAAAACTAAACTAGCTTTCTTAATTTTTTTAAATAGAAACAATATTCTATATATGATGTAGTAATAAGTGTATGCCTTATGATGAAAATAGACAACTATCTATCGAAAAGTTGGAGAAAAGATTAATTATACGTTTTAATATTCATCTTAATCTAAATACATCGATCACGTACAAGTACTTTTTTTAAACGGAATGAGTGATCGACTTCGACATTATTGTTGAAATAATTTCACACTGGTAGTAGTTTCCAGCTAATAATAATTTGATTATACTAAAAGTAACGTGTCGGACCTGTGAAGAATATAACTAACGAATTTCGAATATATTGTGCTTGTTAAAGTTGAATTCAGTAAGACAAACAGAGAAATATGAAAAAGAGCCAACAATGGTAAAAAATAGATAAAAGACACTTGGTATGATAAAAAATGCATATAACTAGACAGTTAGATACCTGTAATTTAAACACGACTATAAGACATTTCATAACAATATAAACTTTTTTACATTTTAATGCTTATATATATATATATATATATATGTGTGTGTGTGTGTGTGTGTGTGTGTGTGTATATATATATATATATATATATATATATATATATATATATATATATGCCTAATTCGTACATCTGTCTCTATAATATCAATTGTTGTCAGCTCTTTATCATATTTGTGTGTTTGACTTCCTCAGTTGATCTTTAAGCTAATATATATTTGCCACCGTATATTGTAAATTTCTTAGTTATATTGCATTTTCATCTTATCTCTTTTCTTATATTTAATTTCTAAATTTAGAGTTAAAAATTTCCAATTCTTGACGAGGAACTTTCATAGGTTCGAAAGATTTATATTAATATAATAAAATTGTTAGTTAGAAAATACTACTTCTCTCTATTCAAGTTATTTATATTATTATGTACACTATTAATAGTAAAATTGAATTATTATATATCAATTACTTTGTTTTTAAATATAAAAATTTATACAGCTTAATACGTTTATAACGCATTACGCATGAAAAGATAACATTTTCCAACACATAAATTATTTTTAAACAAAATAAAGATTAAAGTGAAATAAACTTTATTAGTGTCTTAATCAATTATTTAATGGAAAGGGGTAAAAAAATTTCCTCTCCTACAATTAAAATCAACATATTTATCATTTTATTGTATGCTTACTTCGTGTATCATTATTCAAGCAGTTAAGATAAGCATAGGAGTAAATAAAGTACGGCTGAAATTTACAAAACTTAACAACTTTCAGAATACATTCTAAGTTTCACGAATTACGGAATGCCATTTGAGTGCTGGAGACTTGAGGTTTTCGACGTATTTGTGACCTGCAGAAGCTAGAAATCCACTACTAAAAATGCGTCTTTACCACATCATTTCCGGACTTTTGTATGGATTAATCTTGAAACCATCAAATACGTAAGAGCGAAATACCATATACTTTTAATTATAATCATAAAAACTGTTAATGATTCATTAAATGTATATCGATGAACAGTAGTATATTTGTACTAAAAATAATTTTGTGGCCAATCATGTATTACCTAAAGAATATTCAATATATCAACAAATACTACAGTTACAAGATTAGTCTTGAAGGAAATCTATCGTTCTAAATTAAAGAAAAAAGTGACATGTTACAAAGATAATATGTCGAACATTTGCTATGTTTCTGATCAGAAACATACATTGATAAAGTTAAACCTTTTGCTTGCATGATTCATCATAATACTCATGAATACTATGAAAATTATTTACTTCGAGAGATAGTGTAGATGTTAAACTCATAATATTTTGCTCCCTTTCCTACGAATCAATTTGTAAATATTGCGTAATCAGTCATATAATTATGATGAGCCAAGAAAGCATTTTAAGGCAATATGTACATTTCTGTACCTTAATATTTTTTGTTCCATTATAATTGAAAAAATAATAACTTTCAGAAAAGAATTGTACGACTTTACTACCAAAAGCAATTTAAATGATTGGGTCGAATCATCGGATACGGTACGAGACGCCGGCATGTCCAAAGCTGTGATGGTCCTGCAAAAAACTCACCTCGTTACTTACGGCGTTTTCTTCTCCCTTCTCAATCCTCAACCGAACGGCGCAGGCTTCGCCGGGGTCCAGTTGCCGGTTGCCTGGAACCTGAGCGCCTACGACAGCTTGGGGATCAAGTGCAGGGCTCAAGGTCAAAATAAAATTTACAAGGTTGTGCTGAGACACCACGGCGACCCGAACGACGGAACCAGCTACGAGCAGTTCTTCAATGTTGACATTTCCAATTCGGATTTCACGGACGTGAAAATACCGATGAGCGACTTCAAGGCATACTATCGTGGCCAGGAGGTGAAGAACGCGCCACCGTTGGATCGCGCCAGTGTAACAAAATTTGGCCTGCAGATTGCGGGCGGTGTTTATCAGGACTTCAAACAGTCCGGTGTTTCTTCTTTGGAGATTCAGCAGGTGGTGGGCAGCGAGAAATGAAATTAAATCTGTAATTTATCTCAACTGGATTTTTATAAAATAATTTTTGTATTTAACTATAGAAATAGATTGTGGATTTGTAAATTATTATTACGAAAATTATAAAATTAGTAAAAATTCCTGAAACAAAAAATAGATATTTAAATTCTGAATATATAAAAAGATAAGCGCTGAAGATGGTATTTATTTTGACAAAACGCTTTTTAATGAATAATCTGAACAGTGTAAAATTATTATCTTTAATTTAACAGCAGATTTTAATAACATGATTATTTTACGGTGTAATTAAAAATTCTAAAATAGTTTTTTCTAAAAATATCTAAAATATTTTCAGTTTATTGTTTGAATAATGAAGAAAAGTCTTTACAATATATAATTACAATTTATATACCTTAAAGATTCTTTAACAATATAATATAACTGATAAAACTCCTATTAAAACCTAGTCATATTGACTTCCTTTCAAACATAAGAAAAAATAAAAAATCGATTATTAAAAGAGCGTTTCTCTATTTACTTTCTTTAAAATTTTTGAAATCATTGAATGCATGTAAATAATTAATTATACATGCATCTTCGTTTGCTATTTGACAATCGAATTGCTGACTGCTTATATCTACTTCGATCTCGTCTTTCACAAACTATTCCATTATTGGTTCTGGTATGGCTTCGATTTCAATTTTTTTCAATATTCATAGGGGTATTCATATTTTTCTTTTCTAACGTATGACATAAACTGTTTACATTTTTTCTATTTTTTATTTTGAAAGGATGCTGTAATAATACTTACGATAAGTTGCGAATAATTTACGATACAAAGGCATTTTTGGTACTTTAGATATTTCTTCGTGAACCTACACCATGTACAGAATACTGTCTGTGTTCTGTTGTTCTTTAAAACAAAACGTTTTAAATATTACGGAATCTTTATGGAGTATCGTCAAAACAAATGAGTGCGCGAACGAGAGAAGATGCATGTTTGTTCGTCTGTTCATCCGAGTTCTATGTGTCACCTTCATGTATCATCAGACATTTTAAGAATATTATTAAAAAAATTAAATACGTGCACGGACATAGCTCGCCTCTTCCCCTGATGTATTCATCATCGATTTTCAGTAACCTCCCTCCCCTCCAGTAAATCAGCTACGTAGTCTATGGATAATTTCTGGATAGCCCCTATGATAAATATTTCAATTGATACTTTTAATTATAATGTTCTGGCATGCAGGCTTACTATTAAACGAAGTGTAAAAAAATTATCAAAAAGATGTCTATTCAAACAGTGTAATGAAATATTTTATTTACATGATATAATTCCTCACTATAAAGGTGAAAAAAGTTATTTCATTAAACGTAATAAATATTTAAATAAAGACTCTTTGGATAAATATTTAATTGAATTGAACCAGGAATTTAAAAAAATGTTTTTACATGAATTTAAAATAGTTTTATTTCTCAGAATTATCAGTTATATTTTCCAATTCACAAGAAATGCAACAAAAAAAAATATATATATATATAATAATACTAACATTCCCCGTTTCAGCTTCAACCGAGATAATAATTTAACTGATTTTTTAAATTATCAATAATATATATGTAAAAAGCTCTAAGTATAAATCTATATTCCTATAGATAATTTATCTATCGTTGCTTCTGTATAAAACGCTGCTTCAAAGCAGTGCCTGTTTCAAAATGGTGATATATATATATATATATATATATATATATATATATATATATATATATATACACGGTATCCCAGATATAACGGCTCATATTAGCGACGTGGTATCGAGAAGGAAAAGCTATATGTAAATATCAATATTTATTTAGGTAAATTTTTATTAGTTTTCGCAGTACGGGCTTCGCAGTCCGTGAGCCAATCAGGGCTTAGAAAAGTGGGCCATTGCCCGTGAGCGAGGAAAAACTTGATCAAACGAAGACAAACGGGATGAAGTCGATCGAACATGGCAAAGACCAGTAGTTATTATTTTTTCTATCATATCAGCGCTCGAGTAACTGACTTGGGTATGTGGACGCATTGACGAAATAATGTTCACGCGTCTTGTGAATAAAGATTATCTTTCTTCGTTTACAAATGACCCCTCCTTATTTTTTATCAATCTACATGTGAATGTGATTATCAAATATATATTTTCATTTCAGTTGCGCATTGGTTTTTATTAAACACGTGTGGACAGTTCGACCGCGCCGGTGCGGAAGCAGTGCGTCATGCACCTATGCCGATATTATCGCGGGCTGGGAAATATTCACTATTTCCAATGTAATGGAGTGGGTTGTTATAAAAATAGTAGCTTGACAAAAAATAAGGGTGGAAGTCGTTTGTAGACGAAAAAAGATAATCTTTATTCGCGGAGTCGCTTCGTCAATGCGTCCGTATATCCAAACAGAAACGTGAGCGCTAACAATGGACAGGAAAAGTAACAACTACTGGTCTTTGCCGTATGCGTTGGACAACACCCCGTTTTCCTTCGTTTGACCTCGTTCTTCTTCGCTCATGGGCAATGGCCCACTTCTCTGAGTCTTGATTGGCTCACAGACACTGACCTGCACTGCAAAAACTATTAAAAATTGACCTAAATGAATAATGATATTTATTTACACATAAGCTTTGCTTCCCGATAGAATGCGGCTAATGTGGGCAGTTAAAAAACGAGCTATGTTATGCGCAGTTACGAAAAGTTTCAGCAGCTGTATAAAAAAAAATCAATTTAATATCGTATTGTCACTGGTAATGGAAAATTGTTTTATCATGATAACCCTAAACGCAGAAAATTATGTACAAAGCCTGACGAGCCTGCCTAACTGACGCTGAAATCAAGTATTCACGTAAATAAGGTCATGATATGATGGATATAATGCATATCCATCTGCATATGATGGATTCAAATGGGCGTCGTTATTACGAACTGCTTCCGAGTAGTCAAATCATCAAAGAACGTTTGCATCGAACCCAATTTATTCGTTTGAAGCGTACATTACAGGAAAAACGGCCACATGTTACGGTTTCGGTCAAAAAGTATTTGGAGAATAATGGATGGGAAATTCTGCTCACCCGTCTTACAGTCTAGTCTTGGTACGATGTAACTACCACTTGTTCCTATAAATGTAGAATATTCTTACGGGAGTATGCTTCACTTCAGTAGAGGGAATCAACAATTGGCTCGATACGTTCTTGGACTCGAAAAACGAGAAAATTTTTTGATCCAAAATTCATAAATTTTTAGAAGGATAGGAAAAAGTTATATAGCTTTCGATGGACGATACTTTGAATAAAAGATATGTAATTATGTTTTCTGAATAAAACCTCACATTTTGGAAAAAAATGCTGGAATCTTACTTGTACACCCAATAAACAAGAATGTTAATATATGTACTAAACTATTAAATAAATTGAATCTGAATTATGAAAATACTATATCACCAAAGATGATATAGTATTTTCATAATTATATAACATATTTCTCATATACTTCTTTAAAAGAATTTATAAAGTTGCAAAAATTACTAGCTCATTCCAAAAGTTTACGTTTAACATTTGTTTTAATATAGTGTCAATTCCTGAAATGTGAAGTTATATATTTACATCATATAATTACTAGTAAATTTGTAAAAAAAAGTGATAGAAGATATACAAAAAATTTTCGTTTTTCTAACAAAACAGAAAAAAGATAATGTTTAGAATTAGTAGAATGTTATCGGAAATTTATTACCCACGTTTATTCTTCGATTTTAGATACCAATTTTGAGCGTTTTTTAGGCATATCGAGAATTAAAAATCTGCGTCCTCTAAAGGTTATTGATATGAAAGAAATTACCAAATCAAAAAAACTGTTAATTAATTTTTTAATGAAGGTCTCATTTTCATTGGCCTGATCTAAATTCAAAATTAATTGCAAATCATTTGAAAAATTAAAAGATACTACAATTCAGACAATTTCTTAATGGCGTCGAAAAAATCATATGTTGTTTTATTGCCAGTTAAAATTTATATTTAATTTGACATTTTTCAATGCAAGGAAAAAAATTTTTTATAGAAATTAATTTTTATTTTAAAATATTGAATTTAACGTTTTTTGGCGCTATTTCACTTAAGACAGCCGTCATTGTAAAAATCGAAGTACGAATTTTTTAAGTTACAGAATTAATCAAATTTATTCAAAATCATTTCAAGAGTGATATTTATAATTGTAAAAAATCGAAATATAATGCACTGTTTAGTTTTTACAATCTCTAAATATTTTTGGTAGATAGATTGGCAAATATAAAAAATAAAAAATATATCAATACCAAATTTTGACCATTCAATTCCAGCGGAAAGATCATCGATACATGGAAATTATCCATGACATTATGCATGAAAGGCATAACGTGGATTAATATTATTTGTTCCGAAGATGTCATTGAGCAAATAAGTTCCAAAGTACACTGTTTGTACCAGTTGTAACACAAAAAACAGGTTTTCTAAATTAATTGTTTTATTAATTGTTCAACTGAAACGGATTCTTGAATCTGCTGATAGAAAACAAAGTAGATTTGTAGAATGCCAAGCTAGCATTTTAGTTCAACGTTTTTATTTGAAAATTATGCTATTTATGAAAATTTTATTGCTTATTTTTGAAAGTCCTATAACATATTGCCGATAAGCGGTTTATTTAAAAAAAATTTTAAATAACGAATATTTTAAATCATTTCCTCGTTTGGACAAATTATATATATATATAAACTCTACGAGTACAATGTAATAATTTTGTAAGACAATATTATATTTTTATAGAAATCCATTTTTGGTGTTGTAAGCAATAAAACTGTTAATTTTTAAGAAATTCATTACTTTTTTAAAAATATCAAATATTATCTGGTGGATATAAAAATTAAAGCATTCAAAAATCAAAATATTTGATGATTAATGTAAATAATATCAATAATAACTTGAAGGAAGTATAAATTACATAAAGAATAATACTTGATATTTGCAGCAAAGAACATTGTAAAAATAATTGTCTTTGTCAAACGGACATACTCTCAAGCAATGAATTAAAAATATGCTTATCATTTATTACTTGAAGACTATTAAGAGATGTCTACATTGAATATTTTAAAAACATGCGGTTCTCACCAAGCGACCATTGAACCTTTACAGCTTGATAAAACTATATAAAGTATACACTTACCGCACGTGAATGGATGCGATTATACAATTAGTCACGTTTTTTTATTTCCTATGAATATTTAATTCTATACAATTTGCAAAAATAATAAGTAGTGTGCAATATTCGCCTTATACTCCTTTACGTGAGACTGCATTATTTTCCCAGATTCTTTGTTGAAAGGATATATTTATATCACTGTGAGTCATTATATTCAATCAATGTTCAGTTCTTATCATATGTTAAATTCTAATATAAGACCTATATAACGCTGTCTCATTCATAAAATATATTACTTTCTCACTTACAGGATGATACTTTCTTTTTATTAAATTGAATATATTGTATAATAATAGAATTGTTAGAACAACTACTACTTTTAACACGAAATCCCAAGAAAGAATATATAAGCTTATTGCAAATTTTTTTGTTTGGAATATCATCTATTGTTTAATTCGATGCCAAAAATTTAGATTTTCTTGAAAAACATTTTTTCGACTGTACAGTTTTTCAGAAATTTCAGCTTTTCTAAATCTAAATTTTTTTATTGAATTTCGATTGTGTAGAGTTTTCACGGTATTACGTTCTACAAATTATAAAATAATTTACTGCGAATATATCAAGACTTCAGTTAACTGCGATTATATCGGCTGTCTTTGGAGAATAAGCATCAATTTTGCATACACCGTTGCGTTATTCAATAGTAAAATTTAGAGTCCAATTTACGAAATTGTCCTGTGTTCCTAGTAATCGTTGGAAAAAAATACACTTTCTAAGAAATACCGTTTATTTTAACTGCTGAACTGTGGGAAACGATAATTATGTCAAAATTCCAAAGCATTTAATGTTTATAAAAAAAGTTCTGTTGAATTACACAAATTAAACCCAACTAAACGCGAAATGGTCCATTTTTGTACTGTAACCTATAGAATTGATAGCGCGCGTTGCGGTACGAATATAAAGCATATATGTATATAGCAGTTTGAGTTTCACAGTAAAAGGTTTATTTGACACATCGCTTTCAACCTATAATTTATGTTAAAAGATTAAACACAGTTGGGCAGCCAAAAAATTTTTTCAAAAAATTTTTTCTTTAAAATATTTTCAAATTCTAATTTATTAAAAATTCCGCTTATATTATTTTAGGAAAATATGGCTTGAAATCATTTGATTTTTCATAATCTTGATGAATTTGAATAAATCTACAGCATTGAAAAACATTCGATTCTTTATAATAATATCGACTGTAAAAACTTAAGAAAATAAAAAATATTTCTTCCAGGAAAACATTTCGAACGAAAACTGAAAAATATGTATATTTATAAAGCTCGTGTAAACATTGGAAACAGACCAGTTGAATTGTTTTTAAGAAATCGTGCTCATCAATTCTGAAAACCTGAAGTTTTGAAAAACAAACGCATTTGCAATTTCATAAACATATCTCCAATACTCTGAGATGCCTTTGCAAAACGTGTACATGATTTTTCACATAATTTTTCAACTCAATGCATATAAAATAATAAAAATGTACAATAAAAAATTGATATTTTAAAAATGAGCGACTTCTCAAATGATGAAGCATTCCAATTTCTTAATCAACTGGACTCATTGGTGCCGATACGAAATATCCACATTTCGAAATGAATATTTTCAATATTTAATGGAATAAAAAAGGAGAATGCACCAGGCGTCGAAAGAACAATGGAACAACATGGAACCGTAGACACAAAAATATTATTTTATTCCCCGACAGTTCCAGGCTTCTCGTTGTCATGCAAAGAAATTGAAAACTAATAAGAATTAGTCAAACGAGAAATTTCGACCGACCCATTCTGTATTTTCCAGATCGAACATTCAGATTTTTTACTTTTTTGGCAAATTGATTTCCACACTTTCAATAAAATCAATCTGCTAGTAAGTGCTTCAACAAATAATAATCTCGAAGAGAAAATGAAAAAAAAAATTATTCCACTCTCGAAGATTTAATTGAGGACATCCAAGATTTGAAATGGAATTATATATTGCTCACTCTTTTGAATTAGCATTGTATAAAACTTGATTTTTAGAAAACCGCATCCCAGAAGGTGAGAAATTTGAATTTCCCTCCGAAGGCATTGTGTATTTTCCCGATCTCCAGCGGCACGTGGGTGTGCGTGATCGTAATAGACGGAGAAAGCAAACATCGCGAAGGCGGCCGCGTGGAAGACGATCAAAAAATTCTCCCTCATCGCGGCGAAATTTTCACTGACGTAGCGCGCACGGTAGTTTGAAAACAATTAGAGCTGTTTGTTATTTTACCAAACGCGCAGACAATATACAAGATATCATGCTCCGTTGACCCTACGTTTTCTCTAAAAACAGAACAGAGGAGCGTGGAATTTAATGAGAGCCAGAGTGGTCAAATCTTCTTATTGTCAGTGAAAAAGCGAATTTCGATGCTCGGAACTATTTGCTTTTTTTAATATTCGCGCAAGGGCGTTTGAATTTTGTTCGATCGAATTTTCCTTATTCTGCATAGCGGAAACGTCAGTTTGATAATAATCGCTGCTTGGGAAATGCTTGTCTACTGAAATAGAGAACGGTCGATTGCATACTTAGTATTGTACGCGTGTATTTATCAGTTATGTAAAACAAAAAGTGTAGTTATAAAAGCTACTAGAAATAGATGACGCATTCATTTTAGAGTCGGCAAAAATTATTTAATTTTTAAAGAAAACTATTTTATCTTTTATCAGCTTTGAAGTCAAATAGATCGCGTATTTTTATGCTTCTCTTTTTAATAAAACATTATTCATGATTTGCAGGTCGAAACAGCTAGATTCTAAGCAAATAAATCTGTTTTAAAGATTTTATTATAAATTTAGTTTTATTATACATTTAGTTTTAACGACACGATAAAAATGTATTTTTTAATGCGTTTTTCAAATGTTCATAAAATAAAAATAATCATAATTGTTCGACGTAAAATTTGAAGAACCAAGGTCAAAATTAATTTATTATAATTTTAATTATTGTAATTACTAATTCATGTTATTTAATGAATTATTTTACTAATCTAAAAATTTGTTTTTAATGCGGCGAAAGAATGAGTTGCAACTGAAGAAGCGCTGCGCTTTTAAGCCTCTATGATAGTACCTTAATTCGCGATAGACCAGCGCTTCAAGAAGCGCAATGATGACATTCGGGAAGATAGTGAGAGGATTGGAAAGTCTTCGATTGTTTATAGATTGTTTCCACGTTGCACCCTTTCTACTTCACTATGCTTTATATAAATACGGCAGCAATACTTTTATTGTTGAAATTGCATTCTATTTTACTAGACTGATTCTATACCTATATATAAATATAATAAATTATGATTAAATGCATATATGCTATCACAATATGTGATTTACATCATAAAAGTTCTTTTGATCGGTGGTACAGGAATCAAGGATGAAGCTCAGAAAAAATCTCACTTGCAATTTTGTTGAAAGTTATATCGGCTTATATTATTTAGGGCGTTCATTGCAAATATGATAATGAAAGTTTATGCATATCGTATTTTCATTGTGAACCACACGAAAACACTATAAAACTCAGGGTCTGTTAAAAAATTTAAGTATTCAAAAAAAGTATTTTTGTGGAGCTTCAATTTTCGCCGACAAAAATAGCGAACAAGAAAATTTTATTATTATTATCTTACTTTGTATAAATGTTAACTAATCTAAAGTTTAGAATTCTTATCTTTTATTTCGTTTTTATAAAAAAAATTTAGAAATTCTAGAGCACAAATGTATAAGTCATGAACTATTATTATGTTAGCTAGATTTATAACGCTCTTTGAAGCATTTTTAAATTATTCATTACACTGCGAGATAGTATATTTACTATGAGTTATTATAGGTTTTTAGTATGAGCAACTAATTTTGGATAATATTTGCATGATATTCATATAACCAAAACAATAAAAAACGAGTGAAGTAAAATTTAACGAATAAACTTTATCCGAAAGGTCAATTTGTAAAAAAATTGCCATAATAAAATTTTCTGAATAAAATTTTTTTATAAAACGAAATTTTTTATTTATTCTTTTTTTACAATTTAGTAATTTTCAATCTGGCGTGACTTGGAAACTGCATGCAAATATTTTTGTAGTGAGTTGGACACAACTGTGCAAAATTCATGATAAAAATAATCATACACACTGTACACTATAAAAACACAATTGTAAAGTATATGAAAATGCCAAAGTTTATTTTATATTAAACATATAAGAAATAGTTCCATGCAGTTTTAAGGTCACGCTAAATTGGCCCATTATGAATATTAAAAAAAAAAATAAATAAGTCATTGTATTTTTTGGCAAATTTATCTTTAGACAAAAGTTCCTTTGGCAAAATGTATCCCACCTGATAAATACCCAGACTGTGTAGGATAAATCTCTATTTCTAAATAAATCCCGAAGATTTACGTATGGACAAATATTTAGAAATGATCCGAGATTGGCGTAACTTCAACCCAATGAGCATTGTAATATTACAATGATTTGCATTATCTTTAGATAAGACAGAGCAAAATTATTACAAGCAGTTCCAAAAGTAAGATTTATAATTCTGTTTAGCTATAATCTTAAAAATTCGTCAAAAACTTTTTTCCTCTGTATTAAGTATATAATCTCATGTTGTCGTATGAAAAGGGTTTTCATTTTGAAAACAAAGATAATACTTTACAAACAAGTATCCATAAAAATTAATAATTATGAAGTATGAAGTTTTATCGCGGCTTCTCCATTGATTAGTATTATGTACTGTAAGTGTTTTTTTTCGTTTTCCTATTCGGCCTCTCTTTTTCCTTTGGTTCCTATGCTACTTCGTATTTTATATATTTGTCATCTTTAATATTTAGCTTATTATCCTCGTTTGCATCTTTTCCTTTCTCTTTTAATCTGTTCTCCTGCTACTTATTTTTCTCATGTCCGTCTTGTTATATATTATATATTTTTCCTCCTTATTTATTTTACCTTTTCTTTTCTTCTTTGTTATATATACTTATTTTTATCTTTTGTTCATTTTCTCTGCTTTTCTGTTTTATGGGTTTCTTATTTTTGTGCTTTACATGTTTTTTCCGTTATTTATGTTATATCCTCTTCCTTATTTATTCGTGAAGTAGAACATTGCGAATTTGGGTCGATTTGCATTTGTATATTTTGTACTAATTTGTGTATTCTTAGGTGTTCATTGTATCTCTTACTTTATCCCTTTACATATTTGGATAGTTTGTTTATTATAAAACAATATAAATTTGATTTTAGTATGAATGTGTTAGAATTCTGGATAAAGAAAACTTATATCATAGAGGTTTTGTTTCAAAAACGTATTTTATGATTAATTATAACTGTATGCATGATTCATTATATCTTATTATACATGAATCTGAAATCTGTTTTTAAACATTTTATTGTTATAACTTAGTTTTATATATACAATCGCACAGTACTGTACAAGTTTGTCACAATTTAATTTACATAATTTTGGATGCACTTAATTATTTAATATGCAAAATAAACAATTCTGTTATTTTTAATGCACAGGCTGAAAAGCCCCGAGCTTAACAAACAAAACTTGTACATCTATTCGTTCAAAACTGACTTTATTAAAAAATAATTCTAATTGAAGATTATTATCGAACAACACAATAATTTCACCGCTAGTCTAATATTTTTAATAGCGCTGTTATAGATATAATCACTTCATTCGAGCGAAATTTCTTACCGTCATGCATTTTTGTTGAGATCTGCGGACAGCCAGTACACACGTAGCCTACTTTATGCAATTCCGTCATTATTTTCATTGATTCGTGACACGACGCATATTTTCGTGAGACAGAAAATTTTCTTTCTTTCTCATATGCTGTCGCTTTTAGTAATTTTGGCTTTCATACGCTTTAGTAACGTCATGTAACGTCCACTGTTGATGATATTTTCTTCCGAGGGCGATTCTTTTGTTTCCGGGGCGAAGCAATGAATTTAGGATTCATCCGTTGTCACATATGGACGCCAAAATGCCGGTTTGATACGTTGAAGCTTTGGCCAGAAACTGCTCAGAACCATCGACACACTGTTGTTTTTGGAATTTTCATATCTCTGCGCTTTAAAAAATTCCGAAAATAATATTATTGATACATGTCGGCATCATTGTTTCTGTTTCTTAGAGCACGCTTTACAAAAGTTTTCTGATTGTAATAAATATAAATGTTTTCTAGCGTGCTTCACTACTTACACGTCGATACAGCATTAACCAGTCCTGCTGCGCGGGCTCTGACGCGACGGAGACTCGCAGGTATTTGCGTAGGATTTGATAGATCGAAGAATAAGTCATCAAAGGATCAAAGATATAGGGGTTGGGTGTCGATCCAACAGCCCGGCAATTTCACGATTGGGGGGGGGGGGAACTGGGGTCGACAATTAGCGCGCGTTGGACTCTTATAAGTACGGAGAGTGGAGTGCCATTGGTTAGCAATAAACAGATGCTTTCATAAGCACAGTACTTGCACTTTCGAGACAAGAGAAGAGCTCAAACTAATAATTAATATACTTTTAATTTGTAAAAAGCAGAAATAGTACATAGTGACACAAGGGAGCAAAATAGGCGTCTTCCGACGAGGGTATTTTTGCTGCCCGAGCGAAGCGACTTTCCCGTACGAGGGCGCTTTTTCTTTCTCAAAGAAATGTACAAAAAATTGAACGGCAAACTCACAGAATTAAAGAATGTTAACCCCCCCCCCTCCATGTGTTAGCCATGCTTAGATAGAGCGAGCAGGTATAAAATCTAAAGGTCCAAATGATCGCTCTGTAGTTGCCCAAACATAAAATGTAATTCGTTCGGTTTAAAAAAAAAAATAATATTATCGGTTTTCTCTTAAGGTTATACTTGCAATTTACTTGAATTAAATAAAATAAAATAAAATAATTTTCTCTTATTTGGAAATTGATATAGTATGTTAAGAAGAGATGTACGATTGGATGGTGGGGGTGCAGGGGGTGAAACCCCCGCCAGGGGTTGGGGGCGGAGCCCCTTTTCTATAAATAAATAAGACAAGATTATAAGTTTGTTAATCATCTACGATCAAATTAAAATTTAAAAAAACGTAATAGCATAATAAATAAAATTTTAATTTGAAACTAATTAAAAAAAGACATAGATAATTTTTAATACTTAAAAAACATAAGAATTTTTATAATAAATTTCAGATAGAATATAAATCCTATTTTATTTTAAAATCTTAAATACCTAACTCAAAGTGTAAAAAAAAGGTCGAGCCCAGGGTCGACTGGCGCATATACTGGCAAGTCTAAACATCGTAAATGCCAAATGTTACGCAAGCACGGAAAACTGAGAATTCTATCGGACTACACGGTTCCGTTCATTCACTTTATCTCCCAAAGGAAAAAAAGTAAAATTCTGCTTTCTGATTGGTTGGGAAGCGGCCATAAACATTTTTCCTCCCTAGTGAGAAAAAGTAGTATTTTACTCCCTCTAGACAGCTGCAGAAAATCGTATTTTGCGCCCCGAGTGCGGGAATAGTATATTTGTTACCGAGTATGGAAAGGCTTTATTAACGAAACGAGAGGTTTGCGATCCGAGGCGAAACCGAGGGTTGTATCGAGGTTCGTAAAAAAGTCTTTTCGTACTAGGTAGGGACTATATTTTTCCTCATGAGAACCGGAATCAAGCGGTGAAGGTGCGATTTGTAGGTTAGAATGAGGAAAAATGAATTTCAACATTTTCACTTAATACCCAATGTATAAACAAACGTTTCAGCTATAATATTGATCATTCTGGAAACATCGTTGTGAATTAAAGAAAAATGGGTCACATAATGGGTAAAAAGATGAAAATATCAAGCTTATAATCGTTTGAACAATTGCTTCGTAATAATCATTATGGACCATTTAAAAACGAAGTCGATTTTAAAGAACTCAGCGCTTACGTTGAACAGAATTATATTTTTCTTAAAAAAGAAACATTCAAAAATTCTGTAATGGACAGGGGAGCTTGAGAACTTCAGTAAAATTGGCAAATTCTGAATTGAAATCTTTTTAAGATGTTAGACCCGGAACTTTTCAGCCCGTTTATTAATATTGATCTGATACGAAAATGATCTGTTGAATCGACTTCGAGCTGACCGATAGTCCTGTGCTTCATGAAAGTCTAAATCGGCCCTGGGTACTCCGTGTTTTGTTGATACTTTTCCAACTGGATTAATCTTCCTTCCCGCGTTGAGCACAAGTCGTGCTGTATAATTATAGAATCATTCTTAAAAATATTTATTTGTTCGAGAACTTAAACTTGTAGTTCATTTCGAATATCCAAACCTTATTTATTTTCACAAGACACGAAAAATTTTTGCACACAATTTAAAATTCATTATATTAAGTTCGCAGCAAACTATTCAACATCTCTTGAATCAATTGAAAGATTGCTTATAGTACATATAAGATTGCTTATAGTATATTCATAGAGTACGTTAAGCGTTATTATCAAGAAAGTAACCGAGACAAATGGGATAATTTTTTTACATAATATTTTAGTTGTAGAACTTTTTGGATTTGCTCTTCGTGAACTTATATTTTAACAGTCTTTTCTCAAATAAAGGCAACCGCATAAAGTTTAACTGTAAAGATCTACAGTAATAGAAAGCGAAAACAAAAAAAATACTGATGAAAACGTAAATATTAGAATATTTAATCGAAATTATATATAATCATGTAAAAGATTCACGACGTTCTCAAACTGATACTAAATAGAATGATGAGATAAGCAAATAAACGAATTCTTCTTTCATTTTATTTATACAACTTAAAGCATATTAAACTCATTTTCTTCTATTACTGCATTAAGAGAATGCGCGTGAATTTTTATAAATTTACGTAATATATCGTATTAACTTCATAAATCATAAATAAAATTAATGAAAATTCCAAAACTTTATTTCATATTGTTGTTATAAAAGTAATTCGAACATTGAGTTTGTTCTATATCAAAATTATTTATACATATTGAAATAAAAACACTGCTCTATATAAAGTAATATATATTTATTGAATTTATTTGTTGAAATAAATATTTCATTGTACAGTAGGCAGGTTGAAAAATATTACCTACAATTCTTCCACACATCTTAGGTCTCTGCTGTTCGATAAAGTGTTTAATATTAAATGTTTTTAGGTTTTCATCAAACACATTTTACGTACTTGGAATAATGCTTATGTATAGAAAGTAATAATGAAATTCTACTTATGAACTAAATCGTCCAATATTAATTACGACGAATATTTATTTTTTATAATTTAGTAAAACATCTGTATTCAAAATAGAATTTATTTTTGCTAGTGCAAGCTAATAATGTATTTGTGTATAACGCAATGGATTATATATATATATATATATATATATATATATATATATATATATATATATATATATATAACAAATTATGTGCAGGACAAAAAATTTATATATTTTCCACGAGACAATAGTTAAATTATTCTTATTATACTATGTATATATACAACATACTTATCAATATATTACTGTAATACAAATATGTACTTTAGAAATTATTACTTTTCAAACAGTTTATTCATTTTTAAAATATAATGAGTGACATAATGAAATTTATTAGAAACAATATTATATATATATATATATATATATATATATATATATATATATATATAATTAATTAACAAGGGAATCAATAAGTATTATTTTAATCAATAAATATTTATTTCGTAGCACTTATATTTTAAGGTATTTAATTGTGATAAGTATGTTATTGGTAAAACATATATAAGCTTTTGTATTTGAATTTCCACGTACAAAACTTTTTTATATAAAATACTCAAATTACTATAAATGCTAAATGTACTGTACCCAAAGATCTAAATACAACAATTTCAATACCTCCACTTATATAATAATATTATACTTATAATAATAAAGAGAGCTTTAATTAGAAGCTTTATAATTGTAGTAGCGTACAATAATTACTATTTATTTTAAAAAGTTACTACAAAATATATAAAAATTGAACTGTTGTTTTAATTAAACTTGAAGAATCTTATTCATGCAAAGAAAAGTTCAGGAAGTGACTTAATCGAAACTATCATAAATCATACATCTTAAGACAAAGTGTACTATTCTTAAAAATGATTGTGCACTAGATATTCATCCTAAACTTAAATATATCCATATTTAAATAAAATAAACTAATATGAATAAATAAAAAAAAAATATAAATAAAATATAAATAAACTAATTTGAATTTCGCTGTATTATATATATATATATATATATATATATATATATATATATATATATATATATATATATATGTATATAAAGTTGTCCAAAATAATTATTTGTTGCATAATGCTAATCAATCACATAGACGAGATTACACGTACTATAAAATTCTCACATCATTCGCGTTAATTAAATTGTACGCAAATTTTAAAATGTCAGAGGAACAAACAATAAGTGTCGTTTAATTATTCTTTTTTTCTTTACTTGTACTTGTTCTTCTTACTGGCTTTATCCACTGACTGCACTATATTACCTGTAAGTCAAATAGATTATATTAAAATAACATCGCTAAATAGATGTATAAATATATTAGTAATATTTTTCAATTATGCGAAATAAAGAGTTATATTTAAGTATGCTCGTGTAAGAACACCTTCTTCGATACAATAAAATGTTTCATTTAATTGTATGTTCGTTTGCTTTCAAGGAGCAGACTTTTCTATCTATGAATTTTTTTAGAGATTTTTTTAGATGTATCGTGGATTATTAATTCCGTCTATGTCACAAAAAGTTGATAAAAATAGTGAAAAAGCATCTGAAATCTAATCAGCGTTGGATTAAGAGTTTGTGAGGACCGGTGTTACGATAGAGAAAAGGCTCCTTCCAAACTCCTACGTCCACCGTTCACGCCACCTATTTAATATTTTCGTTTTGATTTATTCGTTTAAATACTGGAAGAGAACTTCCAAATACACAGTTGACTATAAGGTCTTGTAATCAGTAGCCTGTAATTTATGCAACCATTTGTAAAAATTTCTACGACCGATGTCATAAACAGCCGCTTTAAATTTTTTTTCTTCGACAACTAAGTTAACATATATAAATGTACATCATCTGGATAGACCTATAAATTATTACTCCATGGAGTTTATTTGATCATTATTAATGAATATAAATTGTAAAAAAAACTAAATAATTAGGTCACATAGCTCGAAGCTTTATCAGTATATTTTTGTAGTTCGATTGTAGATTTATCAATAAGCTATATTCTTTGACTGATTTTTCTAGATTTTCGAATTCAAGTCTTTAATTCTTAGATTCAAACTGGACTAAAATTCCAAAAGAGAACTTGTACAACCTAATTGTACACCTTTTAATTTTTTTGGTGTGAAATCCAAATTTGCTGATCATTTTGTTCTATGACGTTAGGAGTTTTTTGCATTTAACAACAATACTTCAATGACACAATCAAGGACACTTCATGAATACAATTTTCAAGCTGCCATAAATCCTAAACCTATGAACTGCAAACTCATAAATCGCGATCACACGAACCATAATTCAATAAATGCGAATTTGACATGATTAAAAAATTGCTATTTCGGTTTTTCTTTGAGATTTTTATAAATGGAGAAAAATCACGTGTTCTAATAAAATACTGAACGGATTTCAATTTAACATTCCCACATCATAGGACGTATACGGAATCTTCCGTAAGTTAGTTTTCGTATTTATGGTCCTGTGAAACTGACAAAATGATATTATTAGATTCTACCTTTACTTGAAGTTTTTGTTAATACTTGTTTGTAACATGAATAAAATATTTTGCACATTTAATACACTTTTTAATAAAATTAATGGAAGCGTGATTAGTAATTGTTATCTATTTTTGTATGTTGATCTTCAACTAAAATTTCTAAAGATTTGTAAATTCCAGAGAAGTTATTAATTAAAGCTTTTATTGAAACTTGTTTGCATGTCTACTTATTTACTGATAGTGTTTAAATTATAATTTTTTCTATTACAATTATAAACAAGGTTTAGGCTATCATACGTTACTTAGGCGAATTGAGCTATAATAATTAAGTTGAAAAAGTATTTCGATAATGTACTTTCAGATTTTGTAAAACTGAAATTGTAAGTGTAAATATACGAATAGACGACGATTTCTGCATTTGACGTTATATTTGGCTACGGAACGAATGAAGAAACAGTGTCACGAGCTAATGTGTATAGCGTAGTATACCTCTTTGGATTTATTTATAAGATCTTAAAAATTGATAAGTTATATAATCCGCAGTTGAACAAGAAATAGCCTGTCATTGTCATGGTGTAATGCGAATTGTGTCCTGGTAACTTATTGACTTTCAGGAGTAATCGATACTAAGGAGTAAAGATACTAAATAATACCTTCGCGATATTACGTGTCCTCCCGGAGCTTTTCTATCGTAATAAGAGCTTTGTGGTATAGGTGGCTTTTATGTATTTATAAGAAAGAAAAAGAACGATTGCGTATGTGTCTCTTAATTACGAGGGTGGCCCAATAAGCACTTAGATTTACTGTCCAATAGCACCACTACCGCAAATGTAATTTACTCTTATGTAAGCGTATGCTCTCTTATGTAGAATGTGTAGTACATTCTCATAAACGGCTGTCGAATTTTCATCCGAATCAAGCATGGAAATGGGTATATATATCCACCGATTGTTTTTGAAAGAATAAGAACGCTTGGATGTTGTTCACGGTGACTATTTTCCTTTAATAAAGGCAGTCTAAAATTCGATTAAGAAGTTTTAGCGTGGTCGCATTTTTTTTTTTTTTTTTTTGATGAGCTACGCCCAGATTCTACCAAAGAGGTGATCACGTAGGATAACGTGACAAAAATTGATCATCTGGTATTTGTAGACCGCCGATTCAAGGTGCGCGAGATAACTGAGACAGTAGGTATATCACACACACACACACACACACACACACACACACACACACACACACACACACACACACACACACACACACACACACACACACACACACACACACACACACACACACACACACACACACACACACACATATATATATATATGTTATATCTTGAATGAAATTTTGGGCATGAAAAAGTTGTTGGGACGATGTGAGCCGCGTTTGCTTTCTTTAGACAATAAGCGCAACTCAGAGACTACTACCCAGAAAAATTTGATCCTGTTTCAGCGCGATTTGAAGGAGCTTCGGTATTGCTTCGTTAACGTCGATATAAGATGGATCCAGTTGTGAACACCAGAAACCAAGGAACAGTCGACATAATCGACTTCACCCATGGACCCAGAGCCCCAGAAGGCGAAGACGTCTTATATGTCGAAAATATGATGCTCATTATTTTATAAGAATCACAAGGTCTGATCCATTGACTACCTGGAGAAGATCAAATCGACCATAGGTTTGCACTATAAAAATGCACTGGCTTACACCTCTGCCCTCGCCATAACTAAATTGGTCAAATTGGGCTACGAACAGCTACTTATCTACCGTATTCTTAATATACCCCCGTGTGGCTTCTATTAATTTATAACTAATATAATAAGTACCTATTATTTTATAACTAATATAATAATAACAATAACAGCAACAATAACAGCAACAACAACAACAACAACAACAACAACAACAACAACAACAACAACAACAACAACAACAACAACAACAACAACAACAACAACAACAAGTAATGATAGCATGAATATAGTCTATAACTACTTTGTGCATAGATTGAATTAAGTCAAAATGTTATCAATCAATTCCGACATTAAATTGTGAATTTTAGAATACAGGTGTTAGATTTGTTTTTATTAGCTATCTTACCAAGCAGTCTAATTTTTAGTACCAGTGTATTTAATGCATGTAGCAAATGTTTTAAAAATTGTATTGTCTTTGTCTTTAATATATTTTAGCAAGTTTACTTTTTAGTCTCTATATTTAATTTTTCATAAATCAAACTGTTTTGGAAAACATTTAATCTATGACTGTAGATCCATATTATCTTATACAATACATACTTGAAAATTTTAATATCGAATATCACGCCTTTTAAATGTACTGGGGTCATACAGTTGATTGTGTCCAAATAACAAATGAAAAAAGAAGAACAAATTACAAATAAGGAAGAGATAGAGTAGCAACAGAAGAAGCCTTCGATTTATTATAATTGCTAAAATAAAGCTGTGATAAGCAATTAAAAGTACAGGGTGATTCATTTTAAATGACTCAATGAAATATCTATCAAAATAATCAGTTACATAACATTTCACCAATAAAAGCTGTTATTGATAATTTGGGAATAAAATTATATTTTTTGGATTTGACTTTGAAGTTAATTTTCAAAGTTATGGAATATTTTTCACGCCGAGTTTAACCACAAATTTCAATTAATAGAATTTTTGTTATTGTTGAGAAAAATTTATTTGGTATTGTTACGAACAACGTTTAAGGGAGCGATTTTTTCCTGATTATTTTAGAAAAGATTTGAATCGGTCATTTAAAGTAAAGAATCCTATATAACTAATATTGAGCAAGGACATGCAAATAAAGAAGAAACATCTGCTACCAAATACATATATAAACAATTTATTACACAAACATAAAACTGTACAGATCTTCTCGCAAGAGTTTCGCTACGAACTGCTCACTTTTTGTATTTTATATCAAAATAATAAGAAATGATATTAATTTAATATAAATCTTATATAAAAATGTTTACGATAAATTTAAAAAATGTATATAATTATAACTTTATATACTTATTCATATTCTTAAATAGAGCATGGCTTATTAGCTAATATTTTAAAAAATCTCTTGTTAGTAAAAGACGCATTTTTCTCTATTTACGTCATAAAATTAACAAATATGTAACTTTACATAATGTAATAACATTGTTCTGAGAATAGATTTCTGCTTCAACTATAGTCTGTTAAGCTTAAAATATTATATAGCCAATTATATATTAATATATTCATAACAAATTACAATGGCAATGTACAGATTTTTAAGTAAAAAAAATCTTAATCTACATAGCATAACAAATGCATGTATGGAATAATATATAACTTAAGGGTAGAGCACTTTAGCGAATTTTATTTTACAGTACCTAGAATGAACATTGAAATATATATAACAAATTTCACAGAGTGTTAAAGTGATCAACATAATATTAAGTATAAGAAAAAAAAGTAGTTAATAAATTATAGATAATTATATTCGTAATATTTCACAGAAATAGGTATCATTGAAGTAAATATAATAATTATAAGTCAGAAATATTTGGATTACTGATTTGAAATATTGATAAATAATATTGGCAGAATATACGGAATAATTTTCAAATCATTATGTTTCAGTCTTATCGTTAAGGTAAGTTTAGATCATAAATACTACCTACACGCATTCATTTTAGCAATATTAATTATAAAATAAGTATACTTTAGTTGAATTGGATTTTTAATATATTTATTTTAAAAGTACTTAACAATCAAATAATTCTTCATCTGTATGTATTTAATTATTTTCTTCTAGTTTCTAACTAAAAAAACATTGGAGATATTTACAAAGATGAATTTTCAAATTGACAGTCCTAATTTATATTTAGATATCAAATTATTCTAAATAAGTTCAACTCGTAAGTTTCAGTACAGATTGGCAGAGTAAGATCAACTATTAGCAAAATAATATATGTTAATTATTTTTAATTATATTATCTCCTATTCTAAACCAACGTTTTAGTTTTCAATGATGTTTCTTTGAAGAATTATTTCATTATTGTAATACTTTCAAGACCCGCTATGCAATAAATTTACAGCTTAAAAAAATTAGTTTATAAAATATTTTCAAAATCAGTGACTATACGTACAATTTATTTGATTACTTATTATTTTAAGATATAACTTATTCTGTTTTAAGTATACAATTAAAAAATATAATTAGAAAAATGTTGTTTTATTATGCTTTACCTATGGAATCATAAATTTTATCCAAATATGACAAGTTACACAGAATATTAAGAAAGAAATTTCGAAACTATTTTTGGTTACAATTTATTGTCTCTACCCTTAATGCACTAATAATAATGCTTCTAAAGGTCCTGGATGGCTGAATTCATACGATTTCTGGATGAAAGATTCACAAAAAATCCTCTTGTATTTGACTTCGGCTTTTTAAATTTTCAGTTCTGGTGAGTTAGCTTCTGCTAGGTACCTTTTTCCTACATGCCGTACAGACAGCCTTAGTTTAATTTCATTATAATGTTTGTGTTACCATGTTTTTTCCCACCACTTCTTAAAAAGTAAATTGATCAGTTACGATCCACTTTACCAACCCAGTTAATATACAACATTGACTGAACATTGATGTTAATTTACAACAATCGCCTATTTCCATCGTATTATTAGAGATTTTTCTATTGTAGAGGATAATTGAATATACAAAGAATGAGGCTATATATAAGAAGAACATTCACAGTTGTCGTGTAAGCAGTTTTGCAAAGATTGCAAATGTAATGAAATATAAACTTTTATAAACTTTTATAAATTGAACTGTGTATTAAACAAGGAAGTGGAAATAGAACATCGAATGCATTTACGAAAGAAAATATTTCATTACTAAAGTAAACGAGTGCAATAGAAATTCGTTACAAAAAAGTGATAAGAAAGCTTTAACCAGATTGCACCAAACACCAGTGAGTAAATATTAATATACAGCTGACATAGTTAAGAATATAGTTATGTAAATCACTTCAAATTACATATATATATATATATATATATATATATATATATATATATATATATACACAGCGGCAAAAGAAATATAATCAGTGAATAAAGGCTTTGCATCATTTTAATGCAATGCCAAACTACTCTCTTTTCACACGCAATTTTGAATGATATTCACCCCAAATAAGTCGATCCAGTGTTTCTCCAATGTAGTACAGGCCAGTCACAAACGTCAATAGAACTAAATAGAAAACGATCCTTAAAGGCCATGACAAGATTTCTATAATAGGATAAGCCCAAACTCCACTCATATGATGTACGAAGTGCATCCTAAATAAAATAAAATAAAATCCATAGTTTCAGTTTTTCAAATAAAGAATTACAATTCAACTATCTATATGTAATGATTCATTGCTTACCAAGATAAATAAATCAGCATGAATCCCACAAGTATTCCTACTCCCTTGGATCGTTTAGGATATTGCCGTGGCGCTATGAGCATCTCTAGCAGAGTTGCAAACATAATCATCGTGTGCATGAGATGGTTAAGCCAGGATGGGAAGTAGGGATCCAGTGCTTTAGGCAACACTAGTTCACGATCGATCAACATTAGCGTCCAAAAGGTCAGTCCTACAAACTGTTAAAGAAACTTTAGTTGAACTTGAAGTTAAAGTTGCCTTTAAAATATAATTTTTTTAATAGTTAATTGTAATGAAATACGTTTAAAACTTGTTTTTAATAATATTAAATTAAATGCACGTACTGAAAAATTATTTACAAACGAATTTCAGTTCTCCGCCAAATGCATTGTCAGTGTTTAATTAATAATTTCCTTCTAATTTCTTTCTAAAAGTTTTTTTAGTTAATATTACAATTTTAGAACATTAAATATTGTGTGTGTGTGTGTGTGTGTGTGTGTGTGTGTGTGTGTGTGTGTGTGTGTGTGTGTGTGTGTGTGTGTGTGTGTATTGGAGATGGAAACAACTAAATCGTAGAGCATCTAAAGCCAGGAACTGCACTGAAAGATTAGAAAACATTGGACTAAATGAATCTACTAATAAAAGACTCTTGCTATATTGTAAATGAATTTGAACTTTCGCTCTTTCTATCTTGTAGTAATTAATTCATATATTGGAACAATTATGTCTCTAAAAAATTTATGATTCATTACACTCATTCAGCTTGCCTTCTTTGAATATAACCTGATTAAAGAAATAAATCTTAGAAACAAGTACATATATTTTTTTAAAACTAATCAAGTGTTTATTTAATTTAATATAATATTAATACTTATATTATTTTTTACCATTCTAATCTCAAAATGAAAACCTTAACATCATTTCGTGGCTTTTATAGTGAATAAAATAATCTAATACTATTGTCTAAGTTGATTATTACCTCTTTTGATTTACCCCTCTCGCTTAACACAGGGATAAACTATTTTACGAAATAAATAACCAGCTTCCAAATTCATAAAAATGTACTAAATGTAACTAAATTTGTGAAATAAACATGAAAAATATGAGAATAATAACTTTTGACCATTCAATTTACTTACCATAGCCACTGGGAAGCCCACCGTTGCATGGAAATTGTCCTTGAATTTACGAATGAATGGTCTTGTTTTCGGATTAATACTAGTCGTTCCGAAGATGTCATTGAGTAAACAGGTTATGAAGAACACTGTTTGTAAAATCTGTAAAACCAAAAACAGGGTTCATAATTTAAACAATTAAATGTATGTCGCGATTGTTCAGTTGTAACAAATTATAAATCTGATGGTACGAAGCAGATTTCTATAATATAATTCTAGGATTTAAGATGGGCATTTTTAATTGCAAAGTTATGAGAATTGTAAAAATATTATTTTATCTCTTAAGTTTAGGCCGCGATAAACAGTTAAACATTTAACATTTTTTCCTCGTTAAGCTATTAATATTAAGTAAGCGATTATGTTATTACAGTCACTACTGTGAAAATAATACGATTAAACTAATATACTACTGTTGTTAAAAGAATACGAAAAAACGTTACAGACAATCCAAATAACGAAAATAATATTTTTTCTTAGAACTGTCTTGATGATTGATGTATGATTAGTTATTATAAGGGCGCTTAAACATTCAAATTTAGAAAATACAAAATACAAGATATGCGAATAATGATCCGACTGTATATTATCTTCAATGTTATTTTCTTTACCTAGCAAAATCTTTTACTTCTCTGAGTTTTCCATTCAATGTTAGATTATGTATTGGCATTAAATATAAATCGAATTATTATCCTTGGTTTTATTTTTTTTAAATCAGGAAGAAGAGTTTGTCAAAAATGGGTGATGAATTTAATTCAGATTGAGTGCTGATTACCTCTGAAATTAGCCCTGTAAAGTAATTCAGCCATATAACGCTGTCTCATTTATACAATATATTAGTTTCTAACTTACAGATTGGTAATTCCTTTCTATCAAATTGAAAATATTGAATACTAAATGATAATAAAAATTTATAGCATCAATTATCTAACTGTATATGCTAAAGCGTGTAAAATAGGCTGAGCTTAAATTGAAATCACTAAAAAACAGTGCAATTACGCATGTGTATGTATATACATGTTTCTTTCAAAGTTTTGTGTTTAAAATTTTATTTTTTCTTTGAATTCGATGTCAAAAACTGGATCTTAGTTTAAAGTCATTCTTCTACTGTACAGTATATTATAATTATAATTATCGCGAAATACTTATTTGATAAGTATAAGAAGTACCAGATCTTGCAAATGGAAATGTGGCGTTAAGTTCTAAAACTTTAGAGGTTTATTTTAAAGGTAATCAGAGTTATCTTGTTCACTGTTTATCAAATTCATTGCGCATATTCGGAAAATTCTATTTTTAAAAAACATTAGATCTTCTGTTTAGATGTTTTCATAGATATACAGTAAAAGTAAAAGTACAGTGAAAGGGGTACAGTAGGGTTTACTGTACAAAAACAGTCGACGTTTCTTGTATTTTGCACAGTAATACGCTCTACAAACTATTAAATAATATACTACGAATATATCAAGACTTATATTAAGTTCTCCTTGAAGAATAAGCACCAATTTTGCATACACCGTTGTATTAATCAATAGGGAAATTTAGAGTCCAATTTACGAAATTGTCCTGTCTTCCTAGTAATCGTTGAAAAGAAAATACCCTCTCTAAGAAATGCGATCAATTTTCGCTACTAAGCTGCAAGAAATGGTAATTTTTTTCCAAAATTCCAAAGAAACCAATGTTTATGAAAAAGTTCTTCTCGATTCTGTAAATTGAACCCAACTATGCGTGAAACGGTCTACTTTCGGGCTTTAACCTTTAGAGCCTCTGGCGCGCGTTACGGTACGAAACGCAATTTTCAGTTATCTGCCTATGTATATAATAATATATAGAAAGCGTTTCAGCTGCAGTCTCTACAGTTCGGCTGGGGATAGCTGAGTGTCGATATAAATATACCTCTCTCTCTCTCTCTCTCTCTCTCTCTCTTCTCTCTCCTCTCTCTCTCTCTCTCTCTCTCTCTCTCACTCTCTCTGTACGCGCGCACACACACACACTCACACATATACATAGATACATATAAGACTCATTAATTGTGCGGTAATACTGGCAATAAAAATGGTGGTGTGCCTGAGAGCTGCGCATTTATACGCCAGCTTATGTCATATAACAGCGGAGCCGGTAATTGCTCGCGGCGCATTCCCGTTCTGTTGTATCCCTATATGTATGTGTGTGTGTGTGTGTGTGTGTGTGGTGTGTGTGTGCTGCGCGCGCGCGCGCACGTATATACGCTCGTGGCTGGAAAGTTCAGGGAGACCTTTTGGGCTCTGTCATTGCGCAACGGAGAATATAAAGTCGCGATGTATAGTGGGATTCCGCAAGTCTGGTGGATGGAATATATAAGAAGGATTGACGCTGAAAGATCGAGAGAGAGAGAGAGAGAGAGAGGAGAGAGAGAGAGTGCGTCCACAACAAAGGACACACAATTCGTGCTCGTTCAAGAAAACTCCTCAATGGTAAAGCGAGGAGAACAAGAGGCGGGCATCCGAAGATTAAAAGCGCGACAGGCCTTTTGAGCGTTCTTCTCGCGCAGGGGACGCGCGTGCGTTCGTTTGAATGGCCCGCGGTTTTTTTCTTCACGCGAGCCGAAAACTCATTATATGAACATCGGCCGAAGCGTTGGGTCCCGCACCCGCATGGCGTTTTTAAAGAGCCAATGTGAATTCTTTTCAGTGATACTTCATCACGCTTCTTCACAATAAATTTGCGTTCGCATGTTATTGAGCATGGTATACACACGCACGCACACGCGCACACAGATACACAGAGAGAGACTAAGATCCAGACTTAAAGAGAACTATATACACGTAGTGTGAAATGAAAATAAATTTTGCGAAATACACCTATATGTATAGTTTTTAAATGTGTTAATCTTTTGTTACAAGATGCTTTCAAACTACTCCTACACATACGCATAAAGTTTGGGAATAAGATATATAGTATCTTTTTGAATGTTGCTATATATATGTATGTATGACATTGTATGTCTTTTATTAAAAGATTATTTTATAATTTAATATATTTTTTTCCTTGTCATTAATAAATATTATAAAAGATAAGTAGTAATAGCCAACTTCTTCAATTCAGCTGAACACATGAATAAATTTTTTTCCTCATAATAATTCCATTTTCTACATTTATTAAATTGACCAAGTAAAAATTTTAAATTTCAAAAGAAATAACATCTATTACTTATATATACCGCTTCTAACACTTTTGATCTACAATTTGTATTAAAAGAATTACACAGTTAAAACGCAGTCAAAACAAGATTTTTCAATAAATTTTTATTTAAAACGAATTATAATTTATTAAAAATTCTAGGGATATATATTAGAGTACTGAATTAATACGGAATTATATGAAGTAGAATACTGAAAAGATATAATTTCAAAATATCCTTAATTCGTGAAATGGCATAACTGAGGATGATTTATCAGAAATCTACGGCATTGAAAAACATTTGATTCTTTAGAATCATATCGATTGTAAAAACTTAAGAAAATAAAAAATATTTCTTCCAGGAAAAATTTCGATCGAAAGCTGAAAAGTATGTATATTTATAAAGTTAAGTGTAAAAGTTGGAAACAGACCGGTTGAATTGTTTTGAAGAAATCGTGCTCATCGTTTCTGAGAACCTAAAGTTTTGAAAAACAAACGCATTCGCAATTCTATAAACATATTTCCAATACTCTGAGATGCCTTTGAAAACGTGTACATGATTTTTCACATAATTTGTCAACTCAATGTACAATAAAAATTTAATAAAAATTTATAATAAAAAATCGATATCTTAAAAATGAGCGACTTTTCAAATGATGAAGTATTCCGATTTCTTAATCAACTGGGATCATTGGTGCCGAAACGAAATATTCACATTTCGAAATGAATATTCTCCATATTTAGTGGAATAAAAAGGAGATGCCTATTATGATTTTCTTGAATCATTCAAAATTATCACGCGAGGATTCCTGCCGACTGTAGCGTTTATGAATGAGGCAGGCGTCGAAAGAAAACTGAAACAGAATGGAACGACGGATACAGAAAAATTATTTTACCCCGCGACAATTCCAGGCTTTTCATTCTCGTGCAAACAAATTTAGACCTAACGAGAGTTAGTCAAATGAGAAATTTCGACCCATTCCATATTTTCTAGATATCGAACATTCGGATTTTTGACTTCTTTCGCAAATTGATTTCCACACTTTCAATAAAATCAACATGCGAGTATGTGCTTCAGTAAATAATAATTTCGAAGATAAAATGAGAAAATACTGATTCCAAACAATATATATATCAGATTTTTCTAAATTTTTTTTATCAATGATATAATTGTTCTATACAAGTTTTTTATGTATAAACGTTCTCTTTTCAGTTTAGGCTATAATTATGTTTTTATCTTCTTTACATTTAGTGTCAATGCACTGTACTGACTTATGCGCTGAAAGAAGAATTTCACTAAAAACAAAAATTAATATCACTATTATAGAACAAAATTATTCTTTGAACGATTGCACAAAGAATAAATTATTTTAGCGCATTATACATATTTCATCACTTTTCTCTACTTTGTATTTCACGATGTCGATCGACTGGCAACTCAGCCATTCGAAAAGCAATATAACTATAATTTGTTCCATTGAAACTCTGGAGTCATACATAATAACTCGACATTTTCCTCGAATACATTGAAAGCACGGCATTTTTGATCCATCCATTGTTTCTCAATAAAGAAATAAACGAAGACAGAAAAAATGCGTGTCAAGAATACTTCGATCATCTTTACCAAGATTGTGAGATATACAATAATGAGATATAATCATGCTATGAGATAAAATGAGATAAAAAACTTAGTAAATTTGACCGAATATTTAATTTAGATCATCCAATAAAATTATTTTGGTCAATAAAAAAACTTTTTGTTAATTTTAAATCTTAGTCATCTTTATGAAAAATTGCTTTTGAAATAGCATTACATTGCATTATTTTTTGAAATATCAGCTGATAACATTTGCCGATTAAATGGAATATTATGACTAGGACGAGCCGTCGATATATCTACGTATGCATGTAATACAAACCGCATCCCAGAAGGTGAGAAATTTGAATTTCCCTCCGAAGGCATTGTGTATCTTCCCGATCTCCAGCGGCACGTGGGTGTGCGTGAGATCGTAATAGACGGAGAAAGCGAACATCACGAAGGCGGCCGCGTGGAAGGCGATCAAAAAATTCTCCCTCATCGCGGCGAAATTTTCACTGACGTAGCGCGCACGATAGTTTGTAAACAATTAGAGCTGCTTGTTATTTTACCCAACGCGCACTGCTCTGCAGGCGAGGCGATCGCGCGCACTTGCTGAAAGACAAAAAATCGAGCCTTTGTATGCTAGGTAATTTTTTACGCTGTTATTCAACGTGATATATATATATATATATATATATATATATATATATATATATATATACATATATATGCATATACACACACAGGTGCGCCTGCGCGATGACATAGATTCAAAAACATACCGAGATTATTTTACATGAGAGGAGTATGACTTATTTTATGTTTTAATAGCACTTTGTTAGTGTAACGCTCATTTATGATAATATCGATCGAACTCTCTCTCTCTCTCTCTCTCTCTCTCTCTCTCTCTCTCTCTCTCTCTAATTCTCCCTCTCTCTCACAAAAGTGTTATGATTTTTTTTATTGTTGTTGTTATTGTTATTATTATTATTATTATTATTATTATATTATTATTATTATTGATGTTCTTATTATGATTATTTACTATCATCATCATCGCTGTTGTTTTAGATTTTTAAAAACGGAGAAACGATATGCGCACGTTTTCCAAAATTGAATTCGATCCAATAATTAAAATCTTGCTCGATATATAGGAAGTTTCTTGGTTTAGATACAATTGTATTCAAATATATTCAATAACAAAGAGTCCTTGCCTGCAGCCACAATTTTTCGAGAGGCATATATATATATATATATATATATATATATATATATATATATATATATAACTCTTCTTTTGTATCTACAGCTTGTTATCAACTTCGGTAAAAATCCGGTAAAAAGATTTTAACGAATTTTGATTCACTAGTTGTATTAGTTAAGTACGAAAGTAATTTTGATTCCTTAATTTTATTGGTTAAGTAAAAAAGAGACCCTTTTTATGTATTTAAAAATAGACAAAATTATGGATGATACATTTAATTTTTACAGTGATTTGTGGTCTGAAAATTATTTTAACAATCCCAATCAATTGTTTTAAATAGAAAAACTGTTGAACAAAACAGTCACTCCATAAATTGTACAGAAAATGAAATATTTGCAAAGAAATAATTACAAAAAGTGTAACAAAGAACTATAAATTAAAAATTATTTAAAAAAAGGTATTATAAATATATCATTTAAGCTGACTAGATGACTTTTTGTAATTATACTGATATATTTATTTACAAAATGTTTTATTATGTATTATTTATTTTACACTTTTTAGTGTAAATCATTTTTCTAATGCATTTGTTTCTTGTAATTTTTTTAAATCCTCTTATTTTTATTTTTTACTGCATAATTTTCGAAATGAATTTTTTTTTGGTTAAAAAAATATTCTTGCTTTATCGTATATATATATATATAATTTATAATAAATGGTGCGTTGACCCTACGTTTCCTCTAAAAACAGAACAGAGGAGCGTGAAATTGAATGAGGGCCAGAGTGGTTAAATCTTCTTATTGTCAGTGAGAAAGCGAATTTCGATGCTCGGGACTATTTGATTTTTTTAATATTCGCGCAAGAACGTCTGAAAGAATTTCGTTCAATCGAATTTTCCTTATTATTTATAGCGTAACGTCAGTTTGATAATAATCGCTGCTTGGGAAATGCTTGTTTACTGAAATAGAGGACGGTCGATTGCATAGTTTTTCATTGTATCGTATGGGTGTATCTATCAGTTACGTAAAATAAAAATGTAATTGTAAAAGATATTAGTAGTAGACGATGCATTAATTTTAGAGGCGGCAAAAAACAGTTTAATGTTTAAAGAAAACAGTTTCATCTTTTATTAGCGTTGAATTCAACAAGATTTTTGTTTCTCATTTTAACAATACATTATTCATAATTTTCAGGTCGAATTAGCTGAATTGTGAACAAACAAAACTATTTTAAAGAATTCATTATAAGTTAAAAAATGTTATTTTTACAACACAAGAAACATTACGAACCAATATATTGTTTCTGGACTATTTTTTAACGTATATTTCAAAGAATTTTTAAAGAATTTTTTATTAGTTTTATATTGAAACTATAATTATTCGACGTAAAATTTTGAAGAAATGAGATCAACATTGATTTTTAATGATGTTAATTATCCTACTTATTGATTGATTTTAAAGCATATCCATCTACATGTAGATAAGCTAATGAAAGAAATAACTATGTATGCAAGTGAATTTTTAGCCAAATAGTAACACAGATGCACATATTTAAATGTCGATGTATTAAACAATTTTTTATAGATCTTTTACAATTATGCCCTTTGAACGAAAAGTGATGCTTAACACGAGAATTGAACGAATAATTAAACTATCTTTAATCTTTACAAAGCAAAAAAGGAGTTTTCACTATATTTATGTTTTGATTTTAGATGATACGTAATTTTATTTTTATTAATGTTTGGGGAAAAAGTCACACGTTACAACTCTCTGTACGCACGTGCAGAGAGAAAGAGAGAAAGAGTCATAACCACCCTTAATTACTCCAAAATATCGATCCACTTCTCCGCGAGCAAACATAACCCTCAATGTCACGCATGTAGGCAGTGAAAAAATTTATCTCTCGCCGACTTTTCAACAAAGGAGCTCAACGAGATCGTATAATACGAGTATTACTCTCGAGAACGCGCACTTAGATAAAGATAAAGCATCTTTTCTCCTGTCATTTGACTAATAATCAAGCCGTCGATTCGCTCGTCACTGCATATATTAGCGAACATTACAATGGACCAACCAAATTATATATTGCATTTTTTGATCGCGTACCTAACAGGTATATATATATATATATATATATATATATATATATATATATACACCGTTTCGTACATCAACACGGCATTTCGCGCACTTCGCACCGGAGATAAAGAGAAGCGATACGTTCGCACTGTTTTCCAGTCACGTATCTAATGTGTAAATCGATCTAACGCCGCGCCACGCCGCGACTTCCCCAACGGCGTATACGCGCCTGTCTATTTTAAAAGCCGCTTCAATTGCTCGATTTACGGGAGTATGCGCGGCGCCCCGTTGACTGCTGACGCAGACGAGGACGACCGAGAGGAGCCGTAGTCCGACCTCGCGTCCACACGGAGCGCGTATATCTCACCCTAAAATGCCTGAACCAGGTGTGTATATATATATATATATATATATATATATATATAAATGAGCACACTCACGCGCACGCTCGACACCGATTGAACGATTTAATTTTCGCGTTTTACAAAACTTATTTATTTATTATTCTGCTTCTTTGTAATTTAGCGCGTCGGGAAACCGCGAGAACCGCGCGATACGGGCGTCCGGCCGCAGACGAGGCTCTCCGCGAACTGCGAGCGCGCGAGCGACGTGCGCGCAGCGACCGCGCGGCTCGCTCTCTACATATATATGCTGCATCAGCTGTATATAGATAGCAGCAGTAAGCAGCACGAGCGGCGCACGCGCGACGGCTCTGGTTATATATATATATATATATATATATATATATATATATATATATATATATATATATATATATTATAACGCGCGTGGCGAGTGTTGCGTTCTGCTTATACAGCACCTGCGCATCATGGAACACCACCGCAACGCAGACGGAACCATTGACGGGAACTGATGCTGGTAATGGTGAGTACTTTTAGCTGCTGTTGCTGCTGCTGCTGCGCCACGACCGCATGCCCGCACGTGCAGAAAGCGCGAGGGGCAACTTCCTCAATTTGCTCGCTTTTGATAAATTAGGTAGAAAAACGAGGAGAGAGAGAGAGAGAGAGAGAGAGAGAGAGAGAGAGAGAGAGAGAGAGAGAGAGAGAGAGAGAGAGAGAGCGAGAGAGAGAGATAGCTGTAAATTTATTTCTTATATTATTATATAGAAACAAATGCATACGCAATAGTAATTTTGCATACGAACCGGAAATAAATTTATTGTAACATAGTGAATATGATTCTGAAGCAAAGTCAGAATAAGTAAAAACAATTATTATTAGCAGCAGAAAATGTGCTGTCGTTGCATTTATTATGTTTATGCAGTCGTTGCATTCATTTGCATTCGTTTGGTCTATTCATCTCTTAAATACATACATTCGTTGAATGAAATACGTAGGAATGACAAATGCCCCGGAAGAGGAGAGAAAATTCGAAACGTTGAATGTTATACAGGGGTAAAACCATTTTTGTGAAGGAGATTGTCTTTTATTAACAAAATTCTTTTTCATTTAATAGTTTAGATTTTTTATTTCAAATTCTACGAGGGTAATTAAAAACAAGGATGGTCCGACCGTCAGATTTATATGAAATTAGAGTGTTAAAAATTCGGTAAGACCGGTGAAAATATTCATTAGTTTTATGTGCAATGGTTGTTATTTTATTATTTTGAGTCAAATAATGAATATTTACTAATTTATTATTGAAAGTGGATTAATTGTTTATCGAAGTAATCTCGATGATCAATACGTTTTTGCAGTCTCTATGGAACCAATTTGTATTACTTGGACTCACGTATGTTCAAAACCATTATTTTGGCATGCATTAACTACTTTTTCAGGCGACCAAAAACTTTAATCATTCGATTTACTCCAATTCATTTATTTAATAAAGATACTTAAATCTGACATATGGGGTAAAGTTTTCCAAATGAACGTTTGCAGAAAAATACCAATAAAAAAGTGCAGAAAACTATTTGGTAAAAAATAGAATTTTTTATTTATTTTTTTTAACACTCCATTAGTTTCCAACTGACATATTTGAAAATATTGCACAATCATGAATATTAAGAAATAAAAAATTGTATTTTTTATCAAAATTTTCTTTTTGAATAATTACCTTCAATAAATTTTTTTTCACCACTCTAACTTAAAAATGACAAATTTAATACGATTTTCCGGTTTTTGTCATAAAAAACGTAATCTAATACTAGTGTTTAAATTAGTTTTTACCTCATCCGATTGATTCCTCTCGCTTCGCTTTGGGATAAAGTGTAAAAAAGCAGTTATTACGAGCGCTCTAGTAAAGAGCATGTGTAAAACAGAATCAGCTGTTCACGTGCGTATAGATGAGCATTGAGATACGAGCGTCAAATTGCAAAAGCAATATATAATGGAATGCAATGTCGCCAAACTCGAAAAGAATCAATAAATTATACTCTTAGTTTCTATTATCTCACTAATATTTTTGTACTGAATTTCTTCTTATAAAAATTTTTAAAATTAATTTATCCTAGTAAAAATTTTTGTTTTGTTTTATAATGTATTTTGTTATTACTGGGGGACGGGGGTTGAACCCCTGTCCCAACATATCCACTTAATCTGCATCAATTCGTGCGATTGTCGATCTCGTTTCGTTTGGGTGACAAACCACATGAATTTCCTCTCTTTGCACTCTTGTATCGAAATGTATTATTTTTAGTAATTCTTTTCCGACAAATGCACCTTTCAGCAAATGTCCATTCGAGGTAATTCATTCGATGCCAATAACTGATTTTAGACGGCTTCCCTGCTTGGATAATCGATATCGAAAAAAGTAGAAAAATCATCGCATAATAATTTCACAAGTTAATTTCATCTTTTGATTAGACACATCTCAATTTAAACAACAGAAATTATTGTGAAAGTGTAAATTGTAAACGCTAGATAGAGCTGAAAATCTCTAGGTTTGTAAAAGCTCTAAATATAAAGAGCAACCTGAGTATATGGAACAGTGCGCAAATAAATTAACATAAAATATAACTACAGCGATTAATCGAACTCCAGAAGGCACTTTTTCATCACTGTTTATAATCTACTCCCTGATGGAAAAGTTACGAATATCAGCATAGAGGAAGTTCTAAAGTTTCGAGACCAGAACTTTAAAGGATCATCTACCAATCTCCGTATTCTTCCGCGGAGTTGAGAATCTCTAAGAGCATACCTGGCAATGTGTCAGATACTATAAACGTATGCACAGCATGATCTTATATAACAGCACAACCATGAAATATTATGTCCTGCAATCAGTGCACCATCACATGCATATCATATAAGGAGTGATATAATTATCCATTGTAATATGCTTCATACATTTCACGCAGGAGTTGTGGAAAACGTGTAGCCTGCATCTAATTTTGAAAGAAGCATGAGAAAGAGGCAGGGAGGGAGGGAGAGAGAGAGCGAGCGAGAGAGAAAGCGAGAGAGAGAGAGAGAGAGAGAGAGAGAGAGAGAGAGAGGGATGTTTATTAAATTGTATAGATGCGATACAAAAAGAGAAGATAGTTAAACGACATGAATATATTAAAGTTTGTAGAATAGATTAATAAATATATAATATACACATATACTAACAGTCAGTTTTATATTTAGCAGTCAATGAAATAAAAACCACAATCTCATTTCGATTCATAGAATAATTTCAGTTGTTCTTAAAATACGTGTATAATAATAAAAATAAATTCAGCGCTTAATCGAGTTCGTGGAAGAAGATGTCTTTTTATTCGTGATTTAAATCATAGCTGATGAAAGATGAAAGAAGCAGGCAATTAGGAAGTGGCAAAAATATTCTATACCTTGAGCTTGGGAGACACGTCTTTCTGTTTCATTGAGCATTCAAGAAGGAAGGAGTTGCTTTGGAAATCCCACGAGATAATCAACGGAAATATATCTAGAGAAGAGACAATCTTATAGGTACTTTGGAATATACGTAGACGTGTGCCAGTTCGTATAAGAATGCAACTATAAAATAAATTTCAGTTCTCGAAATATTAGATAAAATTGTGGTAATTTGTAGTATGATTTTTTTGTCATGATTATATCATTACTCTATTACTTTCATTATACTTATATTAAAATAAATCCACTTTTTTGTGATTCACTGAAAACATCATCGTGCGTAAGGCGATGTAAATTTAGGATAGAAATTAATGTCATATAATTTTAACCATGATACGGAATGAAAAGTAAGAATTGGGCGGCTTGATCGAACAGTCACCGATAATTGACAGTGACTTAACAATTATAGATTGTGAAATGCCAGCGAAATTTCATCAGCGAACAATTGTAACAAATTGATAGATAAAGAGAAATGAAAGGAAAAAAGAAAACAAGAGAGAGAGAGAGAGAGAGAGAGAGAGAGCGAAAGAAAAAGATAGAGAGATAGGCAGACAGAGAATCAACGAGCAAGAGAAAGAGGAGGATTTTTCGAACATCCGCATAATAAGAATATCACAGAAAACTATTTGTGGCATTCGTTCGTATGCCGTTTTCTAGTTAACAAATCAGGTTATAATCAATATTGTATTTGCTCGCGTTTAGAAAGTAATCACAGAAGAATTTTAATTTACTGAAAGCCACAAGGAGAATTTCATTTTAAAATGAAAATAGAAAATTATCATTTTCTATCTTTATTTTACATCCAATATAAACAAAAGTTAATATATTTAATATTTTATGACAAATTTTTTTTCTCACAATTAATTAATATCCGACAGAACGATTAATTGTTTCTTAATTTGATGAAACTTTGAGTTTCAAATATTCGTCAGTAGAATAATTACAATTATATTACTTGCTATTTTTTTTCGCAAACATAAGTAAGACTCTCGTGTTTCTATCTAATTTAATACAGTGGTCAATTTTTGTCGCATTCTTTGGTCGTGATCGAACCCAGCGTGTCACTTCATTCTACCTGACTCTCTTCATATGGTTAATATGTGGGAAGCCGTTCTCTAATTATTCACGTTTCACACTAATACCAATATGAGAAACGTTATAATCATGGATGGGAGATCAATAATATGATTCTCATTCAAATGGAATTAATATTCATCTTAAAAATACTCATAATACTTAATGAACTATATAACTTCTCAGCTCTGGACTGCCGGTAACTTTTTCATTATAACTGCTCTTATTTTATTGTCACGGCATGTGCCAACTTTAGTACAACTCATATTTATCGCTAAGGCATGTCGGTCATCTTAAAATTGCATCATATTTTTCATTAAGTTGAAGTTGAATTAGCTTATGTTTCAGAGCTTGTCATCCTTTATCAATTGTTTTCGCATACCTCTGATATAAGCATGGATGGCCCATTGGTGGCCTTTACGGAAGGCTACATGCATGTATGAGCTGTATAAGAATATATTATATTGACGAATGTTTTATATTATTCACTATATGAGAATGCTGTGAAATTGTTATTTAAAAAATTGACAAGTCTAATGAGAATTCTTACTCAGTGATCGTGAGAATAGTCAAATGAAATATATGTCTTTGTATGGATTTGTGTTTGAGTTTTAATTTATATGATTTTACTATTCTTCTTTGGTATTGGGTTTATTGGCTTTAAATATAATGAGAACGGTGATATACCATTTTTCAATAGCCTGTACGTATTTGAGATAATGAGCTGATTATTCATTCAAGAACTTAGGAATCTGATGGTAAGTGAGTCGATAATCATTTAATAAAGCTGTATTGACGATAACACGTGCGAATAATTGCGATCTGCTTTCATGAGCAAATAATTGGCATTCAGAGCTGAGATGATATTCAGATTAGCACAGTTCGAGCAGCCTTTAATTAAATACTGACTTCATATGGGTGAGCAATATTATCGACTTTTTTGATAGGAAACGTAAGTGGTTGCATTCTTAATATATGTGTGTGCGTGTCCGTGTGCATGAGCGTGTGTATTATAACATAGAGAAAGCAGGAGGTGGGTTGGAGTATCGCAGAGGGCTAAATAAAATCTGGTTTTGCTTGAATTCTAATGTTTGTACAATGTGTTCTGATATAGTTAAAATTATACACAATGGTTGACAATTCTCAAAACTATAATAATTAAAAATCTTTATGAGAGCATATTAAAATTTTTACTTAAATATAGGTATAGCCCATTATTCTAGAGTGATGTTAAATTAAATTCTGTTCATATTCGAAAGATTATGTTAAATACATTATGTTATATTTTTCATAAAAATTTGAACTTTGATCTCAATCAATTAACACGTATTTTAAACATTTTATTAACGTATTTATTAACATTTTTTTAAAATTAGTTAAGCCCACGGATCAATGAAAACATGCATGGTTTTTTATGTCAATTAAAGTAAATGTTTTTTAAGGTGGATGAAAAATTTTTATTCATTATTATAAACTCTTTTTTACTCAAAACGGGTACCAGTTTTACATCTACCAGTTCTTTCAAAACATACGAATTCTTATATAATCAGGTGACCCCGCGCGTTTAGATTCCACCACGTGAATAAAATATTTGAAATTTAAAATAAAAATTTAAATTAAATCTAAAATTATGTAAGAAATCACAGCACAGACACATACACACACATGAGTGTACGCGTTTATAATAATTTATTAAAAAGTCATATGATTTTGTAGACATCTATAGAAATCTAAATCTTTTTTATTGTAGGAATTTGAAATAACCCGTTTTCACTATAAAATGCATGTACAAATTACGTGGAGATTACTAATTCGGATTCTAGGTGCGCATGTAATGCGTACACAGTGAAAACTTTGGAGAGGAATCTCACACAACAAGTGCGGTGTACGTAAAAAGATTATCTAACTCTACTTAAATCTCTCTCTCTCTCTCTCTTTCTCTCCCTCTATGACACCCTCCCTCCCTGTCGTTTTCCTTTTTACTTTTTAGAACTTTCCGTTAACATTTTTTTAATATATTCATGCTCACCATCGGTCCCATGTTCATATGCACATATACGATCAATAATTATTATGCACCTCGAAATTCTAACAGGAGCAGGAACTTTACGATGCTTTCGTATTGTACATGTATATGCTACCTCCCCATATATATGTCAATGCTTGAGTTACACACACACACACACACACACACACACACACACACACACACACACACACACACGACACACACACACACACACACACACACACACACACACACACACACACACACCGACATTGACAGATTTACCTTCCAAGAAAGATGCATAATCGTGCAGTTGCTCGGTGGCTAGTCGATGAAACTTTGTTGTGTCTGTGCCTGTATACAAACGAAATTGGAAAGCATGGATGTATATAAATGGTTAAAGGACAATGAGAAATCGAAGTGGAATTGAATTTCATTTATTGACATCCGAAAGGACACGTGGTCCTTCATAGATAATTCAATTTTGAATTGTTAGACAAGAGAAAGAGAAAGAGAAAGAGAATATGTGTGTGTGTGTGTGAGAAAGATAGAGAGAGAGAGAGAGAGAGAGAGAGAGAGAGAGAGAGAGAGAGAGAGGCAAGTCGTTCGAATGCTTTTATATTCGCAAGACAAAAGTTACAACTTCACGTAGACTATACTATAGGCTATACTTCTCTGCAACAGGTAACGCAACGATCCCCGTGTGCGCCGATGTCGAAAGGATTGCGAAGAGGACATTCTGCCTTTCTCTGTCCGTGTGCGTGTTTCCGTGTCAGTATGCCGTTCACGCGCAATGTAGATTTTGGGTGACGTCGAGAAAATCATCCTTTGTTGATTCTCTTAGCCAAATTACAATTCATTCCCGTGCTCCTCTGGTATTTAGTTCCTAATTATATTCCCTCAGAACTTTCGTCTTGCGTGAGCGCGTCTTTCCTTCCCGCATCCCCTTCCTCCCTCCCATCATTGCTTTATGGGCCGGCAATGCGTAAAATTCCGCCGGTAAAATTTATTAATGACTGCGTGCCGCTCGTAAAGTGCGAGCGCCTGCGCGCGCGGGCTTGATAAATGCGTATATAACTATATATGTCTGCTACTTTTGAATTTCATAATATAATATCGCCGTTGACATAACAGCTCGGAATATTTTCCTTGTGGGCTTATGTCGAATGCGTGTGTGCGCGCCCGCTATATATGTTATATGTAAACGTGTTATACGCTGTTTTACCGATATACTATATTATGTCAGAGGCGCGCGCGGTTCGTTCTGGTTTTGCAACTTTTCTGTATTGGATTCGCGATTATCTAAAACTGGTATAATGTGTATACTGGAATCGGCAGGCGTTGTCGGCAAGAGAGAAAGAGGGAATCGACTCTCTACTATATGCGTATCAATAAAGAAGGAAGGAGATGGCTGAACAAGTGACATTGACCGCGGGAATCGATTATATATTAAATAAACTTGATGTGGAACTTGGATTTCGTAAAGGATTCTTAAGTTGAAAGTTTACTTTTAGGAATGGGGAGAGAGCCTTCCATACGTGCGCGTTTCCAATTTTAATTAATCGATACACTGCCCAAGATCGATATGTTTTTCAATAGCAAATTTATCTAAAATTAAACTGTAAAAAATATCTTTATAACACCTTTGTGTCCAAGGAGCATTAACGGTTTTACAGCATGTAAAACTTGGTCAAGTTATTTTAATAATTGTTAAATATATCGATTATGGACACATACAAGGAGATTTCCAGGCAATTGGATGACTGATTTAATCCAGATGGAGCTAGACAACTCTGATTCCCTCTAAAATCAGCCTTGCGCAGTCTTAGGACCTAACTCGCTTCTATTTTGAAGATGAAGTACTGACTTATTTATAATTAGTACTTCCTCCTAATTAAGTTAAATAACTATATATATATATATATATATATATATATATATATATATATATATATATAATAGTTTAGTCAGAGTGCATCTAATGATGGAAGGAAGTAATACTTGTAATTAGAAAACTCCCATATTTTAGCAACGAGACAGTGATAGATTCTATAACTTCACATGTAATTAGTTTTTCATTATTCCATCTGACCTCAATTCGTTAGAAGGTTCTAGAAAATGTTTAGAAACTCTCTCTCTCTCTCTCTCTCTCTCTCTCTCTCAGTACATATACGCGTCAATATTCACGCATACATAGTTAGCGCTAAAAAATAGCTTACTTTTTAAGGCGATATACTTTTTCAGAAAACCAAAGTCGAATCTACTAATTGGATTCTGTATGGTCAGGTTTTAGATTAGCCAATACTTTCAAATTATATTGATCCACTTATATTGAGTATATATCATGTAACAAACCCAAAGTGGGATTTGCAAATAAGGGTCAGAATAATATACATTTATGAAATGGCTCGTATATATCTGAACAGACTAATTTATAAATTATTGTTTTAAAAATCGATCGGACAGTTATGATTTATTTATGCCAATAGATGAATGTGTAATAACATGATAACACTTCTCGATAAACTGGAATACGGAATACTATATCCTACACCTTTGTTCTCATCTAGTATCAATTATATGCTTATTAGAGTAAATATAGTTTTCGACAATTCTCCATGACCAACTATTATTATCAACGTAATATTTAGCTCTTTTTGTACTCTTCTTTTTAGTCAGCCTACATCATACGGCCTACATAAAACTATACGTTAAAAATATTAGGAATCCCTTCAACTTCTGATGATTGAAAAAGATTTCATTATCTATTTATATGTATATTTCTATAAATTAAAGACGATCAATAGTTAAAAATGGTATTACATCTGAATGACGTTATGCATTTTATAAAATGAATGTTCATTAAACTGTTAATTTTATATATTATGTAAAGAGAAATATTAGTTTACAATACGTTTAACTGTGTACGCTGTAAGTTATTAGATATCTTCATAACGAGATATTTGTTAATTGTCACTATTCATGCATATCAATTCAGAAATTATTAAAATATCCATAATTAAATAATCATGCAAATTGGAATAAATGTTTATCAAATAGTATGTATGTATGTATGTATATATGTATGTATGTGCGTATATATATATATATATATATATATATATATATATATATATATATACTTATATCTATATTCGTAATTCGAAGAGGATAACAACGCTAACCGAAACATAATTAATTATTGTGTAATAAAATTTGCAATAAGTTCTTTTTACGTTTGATTAACTGAAAGAGATTATATGTATGTATATATATATATATATATATATATATATATATATATATATATATATATACAGTCACCTATTATAATGATTTAATTAACGCAACCTCATGAAAGTCATCAATCACTAAATTAGCAAATTAGAAGGTAAAACCCGTACCGAACTGCTGCAAAAATCAATTCTTTCTAATATAATATATTAATTACTCAGAATTTTCAATAATTTATTGGATTTCAGTAGAAGCATCTTCTAAACATATTAGACATCTATTTCTTATCTGCTTAAAATTATTTTAAAGACGTAAAATACTTCTCTCTTCAGAAAAGATATTTGGAAAAATGACTAAATGACCATTTTTATGAGAGTTTTGTGGTTTGATTCAACTATAATAACAATAAAATATAATGCAACTTAAAAGAAATTTCAGAAAAAAATAATTAGTAATTTTTACATTCATGCAGAAATTAAATGAGAATTTTAAAATGATTGGTTAATGATGATTTGCGTATGAAAATTTCGTATTAAAATTTGAATACGATTTTTTTAATCGTTATAAAATTATTTTTTCATACATGCTTTTCAACATTAAGAGCTTCGATATATTTTGGAAGAAATTTAAAAGCGTATTTCTAAAAGTGTATTCATAAAAGTTAAGCCGGAATTCTTCGAAACCTTGAGACTAATAGACAGGAGTCTGGATAGAGTAATATGTTTGTGTTAATAATAATAATAGTTTTTTGCACTTCTTTCACTTATGATATTTACCTTGAAAATAATTACTTTATTTCACTATAAGAATTTTAACTTTATTTGCATTCCAAATTTCAACTCATTATTAATTGTGCATTTTTTTAAAAAATGCTAATATTTTTTTATATGTATTTAACTACAAGTATATATATATATATATATATATATATATATATATATATATATATATATATACACTGCAAGTCGTTGATATTATCTAAGAAATAAGAAGTTTTTGAATTTTTTCTATATTTAATCAGATTCTTCTTTCCTAATCTGGTATTTTTAGCAAAGATAGGGTTTTACTGGAAGATAATATATATTTATATTATGATACTATTTATGTTTGATTATAATTCTAATTTAAATTATTTATATCTAAATTAAATTTTTAGATTTTTTATGATGTTATTGCTTATTTTGTTTTTAGAAAAAAATTCACTAACTTGATTACGTTTCATTTATATATTTATATTTTATTGGTATAGCTTTGTATCGAAATTAAAAACTATAATTTTAAAGAATTTTTCTATAAATAGAGTTACTGCCTATAGTTCATCATGATTTGATTTACTTATTTACAAGCTTATCTATATATTCTGCATGAGTTTGCTCTACATACTCTCTGTTTACCAATAATACAACAGAGATATAAAAATACCGTCTTATGAAAATACAGTAGTAGTTTAAGAAAGATAAATTCTCCGTTACATCTATAATATTATCAGTATCAGGCCATTATTCGAAATGGGTCTTTTTATTCAGCGCACGTCTTTTATCAAGATAATATAAAGAAAATTTAAGTCACAGCTATAAGCAAAGAAATTAGTGCTTATAAACATGACTCTGAAATGAATACTATGATTATCTGATTTTTAAATTAAGTAATTAGTTGAACGACCGGTAAGAACGTGTCGTTCGTCTAGATGTCAAGATCAGCAGGCTATTCGCGCTAAAAATATTTCTAATCATGAATTAACATTTGTAAGCATAAAAATTAACAAGTGTGTTTGAAAAACTATTTAAATATTTTTAATTTATTGAGAAGTTTCTCTCATTAGAAAAGTATACAAATCTATGAAGACGCTGGGTTAGTTTTATAAAGCCGAAAATCATAAAAGAAAAGGAATAATTATGCTGATTTGGCACTTAAAAAAATATATATATAATCATGAATTAAGTGACAAATCAGCAGAATTATTCCTTTTCTTTTATGATTTTCGGCTTTATAAAACTAACCCAACGTCTTCATAGAGTTGTATACTTTTCTAATAAGAGAAACTTTTCAATAAATTAAAAATATTTAAACAGTTGTTCAGACATACTTGTTAATTTTTATGATTTAACCACTGACAAAAGACAATCCGTTTTAAAATAAACAAAATATCTTGATCACTAAACATCTATATTAAATTTTTAATTTATTTAATAACCAATAAGCTACTTTTCTTTTTATAATTCTAAAAGCTCACGATTAATTGTCTACAAAAACATGTGAAATGTATAAAACTTATAAAAGTCTGAAAATGATTGCGAAAGAAACCATACTCGGAATTATATATAATATTATCAAAAAATTTTTAAATGTTTAAATATTATTTCTTAGTATTTAACTGAAAATTATTTTGAATGATATATATTTCTTTTTATATATACTGAGAAAACCACATTCACATAAATATTTATAAGAAATGTTCTGTATTTTGCCCGTTTTAATAACTTCACTGCATTAAAATTTCGAAATTTGTAAGGTCAGTTCGAAATTACCATTTCAGAAAGTTTATTTTTAGAAATTTATTTCAGAATTAAATAGATTTTATTCAAATTGGACGAGTTATAGTAAATTTAAAATTAACAATTAATTAATCAAACAACCGATGATTCATTTTCATTTTTGCATAATGTCAAAATCCATTCGAATAATCAATAAGTAATGATAGGGCATATCAAAACAATATCGCAGCTAATTATATTTTATCATGTATCTGTTTATGGAAATATTTTCCATGTGAATGCATAAAAATTAAGGCACGAAAAGAAGTTGTTGAGAGGCGCGGGTAATGCCACTAACTACTAATTTGGTTTCCGTATATATATTACGATGAATATTTTTCAATAAAAATCTAACGTGTTTTTATGAATCAGACGAAGAGGTACTTTGCCATCGGACACAGCGTGTATCGTGCGTGATGAACTATTATTTATTGAACATTTAAATTATTATGTTTAAAAATTTCAGTAAAGTATAGTAATGAGTTTATTTTATAAAACTATTAAAAAATAAATTATACTTGAATTTTTCTCGCCTTACTTTGTTAATAAAAAAATAATTGCGAAAATGATATAACGTGAAATACTGAACAATCTCAATAATTAATTAGTAAATGTAATCAAGTTATGATTAGGCCCATTGATATTAGGCCCATGCCCAGATACAAAGATACAACGGAAAATAAAATAATTTTAATTTTAATTGATCTATATCATCGATAGATTATATTAACAAATTAAACATATTTTGAATTATTTTAGAAATTTTATACGAAACAATAGAGCAAAAAATATGGACAATGAGACCAGTAAATACCTAGCAAAATTTGTTCCAAGATCTAACTATCAGCAGAATGTCAAAGTAATTCTTATAGAGGCCAATTAACAATTCAATTATTAACATAAATATTTCCAAGTCAACGATAAAGAAAAATTTGACTTAACGCAAATGTATAAGTTTGCTTATAAATTTACTCAAATATTTAGAGATTGCATTTATCATTAATGTTATTCTCTCGTAGTATTCAAAACTAATATTCGATTAGCATTCAATGAATTTTAGGATAATTAGCATAGTAAATAGTATGAAAGTGTCACGCTAACTAGTGTTAATTGCAATACACTGTCGTTCAGCTATTTAAAGTTTAACTGTTCAGAGGTCGCTTTTAAAATAGCAGTACGTTTTCTGCATGACATTTACAGATTTTAATTCCAATCTCAAGATTTTTCTATAAATGCAGTTATAAAATTATTTGAAATATTAGAAAAGAGGCTTACATATTTAATTAGAATAGATGAATAAAATCAAGTTTTTATCGCTTACACAAATTCCAATTGTGATCTAATATGCTTTAACATTTTTCTTGAGAGTTTCAGTTGATCTTCTTGTATAGGTATTCACGAGTATTGAAGTATCAAATTTTAATACACTTACGAGATTCCAGACTGTGAGATACTGGAGCATACCAACATCAAATTCGCCTTTTTTCTTCTGCATAAATGGAATGTTCAGAATGAAAAAGGTGGCGTATAACGTGAAGAAGTATAAAGCCGTTGTCTTCACGTGAATTAATGTTAGAAGTAACGATGGCGCCATTTTGCTTCTGAAAAAATGAATAAGTTTATAACTAAAATTATTATCTGTATATTGTGTTGTATTATACACAAATATTCATAAGATAGTAAGAATTTATAAAATGATAATTTTTTATTTTGTTCAGATTTAAAAAATATATATTAATGTCGTAATGAAGAGATAAATTAAAAAAAATAAAAAGATAAAAAACATAGATCCTTCAGTCTGGGTACGAATCTATGTTATAAAATATTTAATACAATAATTTTTAATACAAAAGTTTAATAAAAAATTATAGCAAATTTAGAAAATTAATAACATGCAAGATATAATAAATGTATAATTTATACAGTATTGTACAAAGTTTAGTTTTACTCTTCGATTATTATTAGTTTACTTGAGAATAACATAAAGATAATATCATATGGAAAATCATTATTAAGACGGATATAGTTTTCTTGCTTTTGTAGAATCTAAAACTACGCTTTTATTTTAATAAATTTATGTTTAAGATTATTCTAAGACTGCACACAGGCCTGATTTTGGAAATCATCAAAACCATCTCTCTCAATCTGATCAAAGTCTTTACCCAAATGCAAGATTTTTATTCGGCAATTTAATTGTCCTTTAAATTGAAAATTGATATTTATAAATACATTTAGTGTTTCCATGAAATTAGATGACTAAATTAAACGCCATATCTTCTAATGATGGTGTTCAAAGATGAAACAAAATTATGGATTTTTAATGGATATTAAAAAGAGATATTTTAAACTATTGATCCGTTTTGATAACAAATGGAAAGACATTATTGGTCAGAAAGAAAGCAATTATTATTTGAAATTAATAAAAAACCTGAATAAATTTCAGGTTGTATATAGTCTAAACTATTCGATAAGAATCCATTTTAATTAAATTATGTAGTTGTAACATAAACGTATTGAGCGTAAAGGCCAGTTTTCAACGTTTTTTTCTCTCGAAAATGTGAGGTTTTATTATGAAAACTTGGTTACATATCCTCTATTCGAACTATCATTCCTTAGAAGCTATAACTTTTTCCTATGTTTCTGGCAATTTATGAATTCCACACAAAAAATTTTTCGTCTTTTGAGCCCAAAAATGTATCGACCCAATTTTTGATTCTCTATACTGAACTGCAGCGTATTCCCGTAAGAGCGTTCGCATTGATCGACAAGCGATAGTCGACTGGTACCAAGTCTAGACTGTAAAGCGGGTCAGGCAGAATTTCCCATCCACTATTCTCCAAATAGTTTTTTAACCGAAACCGCAACATGTGGCCGAACATTATCGTGATAGCAAATGACGGACCGATGCTTGGTATCATTTCTTACCGTTTTTCCTGTAATATTAGTTTAAATGAATAAGTTGAGTTCAATACAATGGTTCTTTGATGGCTTCACCACTCGTAAGTAGTTCGTAGTATATAGCACCCTTCTTGTTCCACCATATTTACGTGAATATTTCGTTTGGACATGAATTGGACGAGATCGTCCGGCTTTGTATACAATTTTCTGCGTTTAGGGTTGTCATAATAAATCCATTTTTCATTACCAGTGACAACACGATGCAAAAATGATTTATTTTTATACGGTTGCAGCAACATTTCTGGAATGCAAAATCGCCGTTCGATTTCTTTTGGATTCAATTCGTATCGCATCTAGTTTCCAATCTTTTGAATGAATTCCAATGCTTTTAGGCGCAGGGAAATAGCTTGTTCTGTGACACACAATGATGTAGCAGGTATTTTTTTTGAATTTGACATTGATCCTCATCAAGCAAAGCGTCTAATTCCTTGTCTTCAAAATGTTTCGGCTTTCAGGAGCGATTCTTGTCTTCAATCTGCAAATAATCGCTTTTAAACTGTTTGAACCAATCGTGGCACGTCGATTCACCAACTCAGTCCTATAAGTTTTCATAAGCAAGCGACAGACCTCAGCTGCTTTTTTTATCAGATGAAAGAATAAATGCAGCGCTTCACGCAAATGATGTTTATTCGGCTGGAAACTTGCCATGATTTTGCTTGATAAAATAATCGACGCATAAAAAATGCTCAAATATAACACATGACGTGTGACATTTCTGCCCGAAATCCTGGTGACGCCATCTTATGATAAACGCTGAAAAACTTGTACATCCAATAATGATTATTAGATTGTATCATTCACTAGCTATAAGTATTTTTTAGAGCTTTAGTTACAATAAAGTACTATATCTCATCTACTTAATTTATTCAATTTTTTTTAATTTTATCTGCCATTTAATTTTAGTATACCATCAATAAGGATTGAACTAATTTTTCAATAATAATGTTATGATGTATAAAATTTGTCTAATTGTTGAATATATGAATTTACAGAGTATATACATTAATTTACAGGATATAGTATATGGTAAATGGTAATCCATCAATGTTCGAATTATCACTGTAGTTTTGTAATTTTCAATAACTCAAACTTACTCATCGCTCTGTATCTTTATACGTATATCTGTATACGTAACAATCTTCTAAACAACTTTTCGATGAAGCACTTCTTCCATTTAATCACAACCATCAATTTACACATTTCTATGGTGACGTCATGCCGAACACGCAATAAATCATCTACGAACCACCTCCCTTTCGATATCCCTGAACGCATATATCTGACGAAAGATATAAAAAACAGTTTTGCTTGCAATTCACATTTCTAGGCCAAAGAATTCGTTGAGATTATAAAATATAAGAGCATGAAGAAATAAAATAGCACACAAAAACTAAAAGAATATCTTAAACGAATTTGTAAGAAACTTTGGTGTTACAAATTATTACATAAATGTACAAACTGAAAAAAAGGCCATCAAGTAATTAATAAAATGATCTGAAACGAGATAAAAAGTAAAAAAAAGAATGAAAAAAAGAAATGCGTACGTCGACGCGGTTCTAACAATAATCGTATAGAATATTATAAGAGTAAGAAGCGAATGATTTTCTATTCCTTGATACGTTGATTTTTAATATCGTAAAGATGAAATAAAAATACACAAATACAAAATGAGATGAACCGCCTCTTCCATATTGCATCATCAGTAAGATGTTTAATTTACGCTGAAGTTGGGCAATGCAAATACTTATGTGGCAATGCAAACAAAAATGCATCACGAATCGGCACACAAACATGACAAAAATAAGATAGAAGCAATCTCGAGACTAATCAGTTTCTTTGTAAAGAAGAATTGGCGCTTAACATTCACTATAATATTGTATACATATAATCTTTATTCTTTAAATTGTCACTTTATGATATGCCACTTGCAGATTACGTAAGTTTTTAATTTTACGAAAAAGTTTCTTGATTGTGTAGGGTGAGGAGGGGCGTTGTTCAAAGTATTCCCAAATGTTGACTCTTACAATGTTTTTTACCGAATGCGAAGATAAAATATTTTCTATTTCTTTTTTATACTATCTTAATTGTCATGCGTTCATCATTCAATTTACCGTCAAGATAAATCTCATTTTTTTATACCGTATGATTAAAAAACGCAGAGTCAGGAGCATGAAAACTCCTCTTAGTGACTGCCAACTTCATTTTCACAATATCTAATGAATTATATATCCACCACTCTTCAATTTTTATAATGAAAAAGGTTCTGTTATTGCATGAATTAATTGCGCTTATATGTAATCATAGTACCTCTTGGTATTATGGGATGGGATTTATCCCATATATAACGTTGGAAATACTTTGATCTTATATGAAAATCGACTAAATCTTCATTTAAACTTCTACTTTAATCGAGAGGCATTATTTCAATATTTTTCTGTGTCTGATATTTTTACCCCCTATTCTTCGTATTCTCGGAATTTCCAATTCAAACTCAATGAGCGTCAAGTAATCTGAAAGACAACTCTATAGGCGTGAGAGAAAAACTAAATTGTATTCACTGAAAAGCAAATATTTGCGAACGTAAATATGACCTTGGATCATCTAAGAGTTGAAAACGAACGCTGATTTGTACAACATGCGCCTGCAATCATAAGCATTGATTTAATATATTGTGTTATAAACTCAGATAAAACTGAGCGTATCTTTATATTATGCCTCAAATACAAAACAACTTTTTTTAGGGTAAGAGACTTTCCTTGTTCAATTTCTTCTTTAGTATTATTTTTTCGTTGCTTTCGAGTTTTTTCCTTATAATATTTTTTTTATTTCAATCATAAATGATTAATTTTTGTTCTATTAAAAATTTATCTTTGCTTTTACGCATTTGTAAATCATAAAAATTTATAATTTCGTCAAAGTTTTAGTTTTTACCGATAATAAAATTTTCACATCTTCGAACAGCCTAGTTTGTGAGTTTACAGTTTAGTATTTAGGTTTGATATCGACAAGTTTTTGTTTGGGTTTCTGTTTCTGGCTTTAAATACATTCAGTCTAGTTATGTCTTGTACCAAAACTACCTTTGACGCTCCTATTTCAATCTTTAAATTAATGCACATACGTGTTTTATTTATTTATTATTTTGTGATACTTTAATAATTATAATTATTTTAATTCTTGACTATTTATAGATAATATTAGTATAAAGGATGTGACACTGGAAAAAAAACTACCCAAATACGTTGATGCGCAGCTTTGAATGAATCTTTTAATTGCTTACCAAATAATGAAGTGTAATGAACGTCTATGAATATTTTCAATAATATTCTAATAAAGATGTTCACTTTATTTTGAAATGTACATAATAATGTATAAAATTATTATAATCAATGTGAGTAAAATTCCTTCGTAAGTATAACTTCCGCAGTTTTTATCTTACGGTTACGCTAAAAAATGTAACCTGCATAAATTGATTATTTCGTTAAGAAATATAAACTAATCTAATTATATATTACATATTACATATATGCAAATATAAAATATATAAAGAAGTATAGAATGAACTGTCGAAAATTTTTCTATGTTTATAGGAGGTGGAAATGCGTTGCTGCCTGGCGGTTATACTTTCGAGAATATTCGAAAGAGTCGTAAAGCTTGCGTTAGGCCTTGTTATTCGATTCGAACAATAAATGTGCACCGGAGGCTTATGCAACGGCGTGCATTAAAATAAGTAAAGAATCAAAATTTAATTATGCATTCCATAATATTAGCTAATGGCATTTCCCACGCACATGGGCAACTGGCTTATTCTTACCCATAATCTTCATTATAATACTTTCGTATATCTAAGTTGTTATAAAAAGTACGATCGATATTCCATTTCAGGGTTAAAATTAAAATTTAAATTAATTGAAAATTACTAATTAAAAAAGTATGTACGTTAATTGAACACGTGAGAGGCCAAAGTACTGTTACTAGAAATTACTACATACTAAAGAAACTAGTAAAAAGGTTAACTTATTAACTTGCGGCTGTATCCTCTTGGTCAAATTAACATTTCTCTAACTAAAAACATTAATGAGCCATTATGCTTTTCCGTTAATAAAACAGATTTGTTGCTTTTATTAGATAGAAAAATGAAGCAACGACAATGACTAGATTGTACGTTGAGATGCTAGTTGCTCGTTATTTTTGATTACTATAATCTATTCAGTTATATCATTTGTTAGTTGCTAGCGAATGCTGTATATTTGGTGGACAAATTCAAAAGCTTTTCGACGAGCAAATTTATTACTCAATATATTAATATTATAAAATAGAGATGTTGGCGTTTAATCAAGCGTTTTTATCAAACAGCAGCTCAAATTCTATATATATTTTTTTCTCATAAAAACTATAATACATATATTTATGTTTATAAATATTTTTCTATATTTCTTTGTAAATGGCAAATTATAATCATTTCAATCTATTAAAAGATAACCTAAAAAGAAATAAGTGTACCGTTTTTCCTCCGTGACAGATTACTTTACATCTTTAGCCACATCCAGAGAAGCTTCTGGTCATATTTCTAATTTACTTTCTTATGAACCTATGAGGTTTTAAACGTAACGAGGCAACTTAAAGTGAGTAAATTCGATAAAATTGATTTATTTGTTCGATTCTGAAGTGTCTAGAGTCTACAAACTTTAGGAGTATCTATAATATGTACTGTGAATGGAGTGGCAGAGGAGAACGGCCAGATTTCACACACTTCAAGAACTACTTTCGAAATCCATACTTGAGATCTTGAAACGAAGCTACTAGTGATAGAAGCGTCTCAATTATATAACATTAACTTTCTCAGCTTATGCCTGTACAAGCAAGTTTTTGAGACAATGTAAATATTGTTACGAATCAGTTCGCTTTCATTGTATTATCGTAGATGCGTATTTCATATACGCATGTAAATACTTTATAGTTGCAAAATTTTCATCCGAATTTGAAATTCCTTATATATCAAATGGCGCTAAATAAAATAGGCAATATATCATTTTAGTGCGAAGGAACTTTGTTACAATTAAAAATCAGTTTTATAATTTCGTAAATTCCATTGGTTAAATTGGTTTATAAATTGGAATTACTACATGCTCCGAATTTAAAATATTTATTACTTTTTCTTTAGTATCCTTTTTTCTCAAAGATCTATTAGAACTTGCTGAGTTTTAATATTATTGCACCCATTAGCATTCTCCGAAAATATCTTGTGAGAGTTACCTACTGGCGGTTATGCAATATTTTTCTAACAATGCGCGTAAATGATAAATTTAATTGCAATTCGTTATAACTCTGAAAGTTCACTAATAATATGGAATAATTTTTAGAAAAGTCCGTTGAAGATTATTCATTTGTATATCCTAAGTATATACAATAAATATACAAAAAGTTATATATGTCTTGTTCACAAAAACTTGTACATGTCTTGTTCAATGATAATTCTATTCATTAATAATATTATATTTAAATTAATGAAATCAAGAACAGAAATATGGGTGACTATTTTTTAAAATATAACTATATATTATTTAATAATGAAGAGATACACTATATTTAAACATAATAAGATAAAAGTATTTGACAATTTTTATGAATTGTCATCTATTATTATTATTAAATAATATTACTATTATTAGAATAATAATTATTCTTTAATAATATAATATAAATATTAGTTTACAACAACGAGTTTTAACAGTTTCAATTTCTTATTTGTATATAACTTTAACATTGAGTCAAACTCCAACATATACTAAAATAATTTTTGTGATATAATTTATAGGTTATATTTATATCTCTTATTCTTATAATGGCTAATAAATTTTCTTTTATGATACGTTGACTGGAGTCTGGAGGGCAAAGTTCGCAGACATGCAAAAAGCGATAAAGTATAATAATTTGGCATTAACATCAGATAACTTTGAACAATTCATTGATATGCTTATAAAGTTTGCAGATATTTTTGGTGGCGAACGTACTTGATTTGTCACTAATATTATATTGACGGTCGACTTTGAAACAATATTATTTAAAGTCACATAATCTTAATGGAAAATTGGAATTAATTAATAATAGTTTGATAATATAATTTTGTTAAAGTTGGATAACCTGAATTCTTTACCAAATAATTTTACCAAAGAACATAATATATCGCGTCTTATAAAATTAAATTAATGATATCCCTCTGACCGCGATGCATTAATAAACGAATATTACGCATTCAATCGTATATTTTCCCAATTTTCATTAGACATTTAAATATCGTCTCCAGTATCTTAAATTATCCACACAGGACTTTTAATTTAATATTTTCTACGGTGTGCAACCTACGGACTCGCGGCTATGTATTATAATATGATTTGTATATAATAACCTCTACTTTAAAGGCCTTCGCTGTTAAGGTTATGTATGATGAAGGAGGATTCGGAGCCTCGTCATTATGCGCGCGGGCACGGAATCGAATCGCCAAGTCATCGGTTGCCTCTGCACGGTGATTGACACGTACGAACGCCCTCATAAAAATTTATAACAGCCGTGTTTATAAACACATGAGTTGCATAGGCTTTCGTCGGTGATTAGTATTAATGGAGCAATGAATATATCAAATAAGCCATTAAATGTGAAAATAAATCATAACACTGAGTGTAATTAATTTGCGGTAAGCATGCGGTATATTGATCTTGCGTACATCTTTCCATTGTAAATATGTAAGTAAATATTGAGAGCTATCGGACATTTCTATTGGATTTATTTTAAAATTTACCCGAATAATATTTCGACTATATTTTGATCGTCATTGTCAGAAAATACGAATTTTTTTGTTCGTTGCATTTATAACACGTTATAGAATAAACGATCAATTCTTTACTAATGGCAGAGCAATCGGATGAATTTTGATCGAATATAAATATGTTTTCGGACATTAGAATTTTATGTTTGAAATGTTACGTTTTCTTTCAAATTGCCGTCAAAGAAAAATGGCCAGGTGCATTTTACAGATATTCGTAGTTACTTTACTGAGTCCGCTCAATCAAGCTTCCTTTTTAGTATAAGACAGAATTCACAATTAGTCAACATTATAATGATAAATTCCCCCAAAACAGAGCACTCAAATCAACTGAGAGATGAAAAATAAAACCATTTTAACATCCTGTAAATATAATTTTCAATTGTTTACCCAAAAACTCGCAAAATTATTCATTCTTAGAATGCAGAAACAGTGAAAATGCAAGTTTTTTAAAAGTAGATTGTAAATCATAATTCTCAAGCATTAATATAATTCAGTTATATTGCTCAGCAATTTGCATGCTAAATAATTCTGATTTATTTCTTGAAATATCAAAAGTAACCACAATACATTTAATTTAGATTTTTTTTTTTGCAATTTTTTACGACGTATCTTAATCATCAATATTCAAAGAACTGATTAATTAATAAATAATAAGGAATTGACGTACTTACACGTATACAATATAGTTCGGAGCTAAGCATCTGATTGGGAGACTAAATGTATATAGCGTATAGGATAACACAACTGCGAAAACAAAACAAACATTGACGAATCGAATTGGCAAATACTAGTGGTTAAATGACGTAAAGTTCTACTTCAATAAAAAAAGTCCAATTTATCATTATTCATTATTATTTCAATGATTCCAAGGAGCTTCATTATGCTTCATTAAAATGTTTTCTTTTTTTATGTTCTTGTAATTAATAATTTTTACTTTATTGTTGACAAAAAATCTACTATAACATCAACATTTTATTAACGTTGGAAACACTGACCGTTATATTGTTTCAGCTGTCTTGAATAATCGAGCGTCTTTTTTCTTAGCTTTACTTGTCTCTAATACAGCGCATACGATGTTTAAATTCACCAATACGTTTGTCGTCATCATTTTCTGCCGGTAGAATTCTTTTAGGAATGTATACAAATTATTTTTGATAATTATTTTTAATAATTATATTATTATATATATATATATATATATATATATATATATATATATATATATACATATATATATTGTGCGATATTTCTTCAAATTAATTTATAAAACAAGACGAATCAATTTATGAATCTCCATCCATAGATAATTACCATACTTAATGATTTTAATTTCAATAAAAAACATAGTTTTGTAACTCAGCCTAAATATATTTAGTTGGGTCTTAATTTACCTTACCCATGTTTTCATCTTTTTCAAAATATATGCACCGAGAAAAAGGTTGCTTAAATTCAACGAAATGACATATTGACCAATATTTTAGTAAATGGTGTTACTAAAATATTTGATTGATTTTCAGAAACTAATTATTATTCTAAGAAAATTTTGGTTTCATGAATTACATCGTTCTCATATATTTCGTACGTAAGTTTGTAATTTAATGGAATACATAATATATATATATATATATATATATATATATATATATATATATATATATATATGCAGATAAAGTTATATTTATCTAGCAAAATCATGTTTATAGAACAAAAATTACTTTCCATTTTATATCTTCCTTTCTACCTACACTTATGAGTACTGCCAAATATAAAATTATTAAAATAAATATAAACTATTAAATACATAATAGTTGGGATTTTTTCATATCTCCATGTGTTAGAGGTTACCTTTAAAAATGATACAATTATGGTCGACACAAAAAATTTTATTATGCTTCATTTATAATATTGATGTTAAAATATTTTATATAGCAATTTTACCCAATTAGAATATGTTCTATACATCATTTTATCCAACCTATAGAAATGTAACTAATCCAACCAGTACTTGATACATTGTTATTGTACTATTAAGTTCGGCAATATTAATTAGATCTGAACAATATCAATATAGAAGCGCATAAAATATGCAAATATATAATTAATGTTTGACTGAATGTAATTGAAAAAATTGAAACATCTAGGAATTGAACAATTTCTGACAATTTTTTCCGGCTATGTTTCGTTATGTCGAGTCAGAAATTTTTATCATTAGCGTACTAAATTAATTTAATTCATTCAATTACTAGATATACTTTATTTATACATTAATATTGTTTTATTATATATCTAACTAAAGTTTAATCGATAGCTTAGAATTTTTTCAAAGTATTGCCATGGCTAATTTAAGCGAATCAGAAAATGCCCAGTCTGTTGCAGTAGAGATTCTTTGAGCACGAAATATTGATAGAAATTTTTATTGAATTCGAATATTTTGTATTACTTTCTTATCAATATACAGATATTAAAATAATTTTTACATTTTTTAATGTTTTTATCATATAAACTTGACAAAAGCGCCAATAAGGAATGTAATTTTTTTTTTTTTGAAAAATTCGAACGACTGAAATATATGATGAATTCAAAAAATTCTCAGAACATTAAAGTTCGACTTTATTTTGGTTCAACTTCGATGCATATGATAATTAAGGAATGATACAGCGATACAGAAGAATACGTGGATTGCTGTATAAGTGCCACGTTATATTTAATCTGAAATGAAAACTAAAAAAGATGGCCATTTTTCGCTAAACCGATATGCCACAACTAAGATATTAATGACGTACATACCACGCATGTATGTATGTATGTACATATGCATGCATATAGATATAAACGTTGATTTGCTTTATTCAACCTTGACGTGGTGTGCGATTATTATACACGTGGGGCAAACCTATGTATATATATATATGCATGTCGAACCGCAGCTTCATAGAGGCGGGATGAGAATGCGAAACGCACGCGATGAGACATAATGCATATTGCGTTATGGATACATCGAGTATTTGTAGACGTATAGTAGCGATATATGTTGCATGGAATTATAAGTAAGTAAATTTCGAGCTTTGCGGATGATTAAAATAGAGAGAGAGAGAGAGAGAGATATCTATTTAGTCGAGAGAAAAGAAGAGGTTTTTTAAAGTACCCATGCAAGGATTATGAAAGTATGAGTATAGTTTATTGTAGACAATTAACGCGAATGAAAAAAGAAAATACAAAAATGCGTGGTTGAAAAAAGATGAAGACGTCATATCGAGATATAGTTTTTTTTTTTTAAATTACAACATCGCCATACAATTTTAAAGTAATTGCATTTCAAAGTCACTGCTACCATTTCAGTTGTCTTTTCGGCCTTAGTTTGGCGACATATTAATTTGTATACCCATATAGTGATAGATCTGGCTCATTCGTACAGGGAATAACATCGGTCCGATTATCTCCCTCAATTATTCAAGAACATTGTCGGTCTGACAATTCCGTATTATTTTCTTGCATTATGTTGATTTTCTCGCTTAAAATACAAATGTATACAGCTACGTGCGCGCACATTACATGTGTACCGTCGATGATCTTCGCGCGCGTTTCCGTTAGATTTTTTATTTAATGCACATATATGTAAATGCATTCCGAAGAGCCGAGGAGTACTATATGGATAAACAATATAATTAAGTACGTAGCTATATATATATATATATATATATGCATGCCCGTCCCTTCGAGTCTTTCGCGATGCACGCACAGCAATTTATCCGGCCTGAATTCCCGAGTAATAAAGGCACGAAAGCCGATACAGATATACGCACGCCCACCGACGCGTGTCGGTTATCTTAATTTATGAATAATTAAGAAAAGTTGCGGCAGCTCTCAATAAGATATCATTGTAAAGTATTATGCATCTCAGACACTGGCTTAGATGTATATATATATATATATATATAAAGAAATTTCCCTTGCTTCCTCGAAATGCTGTTCTTGGATAATACATCAAAATTGATTTGATGAAATCATTGATGACCGTTTTGACATAAAGTTTTCTCAGTGGGAAAAATATTGCCCGGCATGTCCAACTCTTCCAAATATTACTAAGCGTATATCGAATATAAATGCTTATTGGAAAGCCCGTCAGACTCTGTGAACGTCTGACAATTTTTCGACGATATCCGTCAAAATCGATTCGGGGTTGAATATTGACAGAGCGAAAATTTGCCGAAGTTTTCCAGTCTTCGTCAAACTTTGCCAAACTTTACTAATTTATGCGAAACTTTGAACGAATTGTTTTCGGAACTTGTATTCTAACTTGACACATTTTGTCGTACTTGGAAAAAGTTGAACGTGTTTGTCGATATTCCAAAAGTAATTCGTTCGAATTATAAGGCTCGACTTATAAAACTTTGAAAATTTCAGATTTATTTTTTATTGCGCTTCTTAAAAGTGTGTAGACAGATTTATAAAATCATCTCTGAAGAACCGGCACGAAATGACACTCGTGTATAAGTATCATTCTAAAGATACTGTAAATCTTTTAAAAATTTACATTTTCAATTTTTAAAGCCAGATCGACACTTTTAATATACGAAACTTTGTATAGCTTGAATGTATTCGCGACTTAATGAATCTATATCGATATCCGAGAGATATGGGCACTATATCCAACTTCAATTTGGAAAAAAGGCCTGTCTCCAATTCGAACTGTGGACGGATAGAAGTCCAGGCTGAAGCTTTTCCGTGCATTTGCCTACTGATACTTTTTGATTTGCGAGTTGTTTTGTCGTTTAAAATCCGAAACTTCTTCAATAAGCGCTCGAGCTTGAGTCGTACTATTTCGGAATTTCGAACGGGCATATAATTACTGCCAGGTGTTCGATTTCAACCGACACATTTGCGAACTTCTCACTTTAAAATTAGATATATATATATACCGCACACTTTCGCACTTCGTCTTCGAAGGATTTTACGCGGGACCCCTAATAACGGGCGTACTTACCGTTTCGTTGCCTCGGTCGGTGCGCGCGTACCACTGATGTATCCCACGGCGTCCTCTGTCCCGTTTCGTTGCCGCGTCGTTGCGCGCGGATTCCCACTGCACCTGTATACAATTCCTCCGGCCGGGACGCGCGTCTATCCTCGGCGCAGTAACAGCAGGATACGCCGCCGATGCGGCAGGGTCAACGTCGCCGTCGTTTGTGCCTCTGTTAATACTTGCTCAAAGTTTTAACAGTCGCGCGCCACGAAGAAGATCGGGCGCGCGCGCTCCGAATCGAATGAAGACGGAGACAGAGAGACAGAGTGAGAGGCGATGGCGGGGAGGTGCACGCACACACGGCCACTGTGCGTATGGAGGAACACGCGCGGCACGAACTCTCCTCGGGCTCTTATCCTACGGGCGAATACGCGATACGGGCGTATCTGTATGTGCTATAGGAGAACCGATATAAATCACTCGCAAGTTATTATATCGCCTCGGGAGAGAGAAGGCGACGATGACGCGACGGCGCTGCGCGGCGGGCGTATGGCAGTCTATATAGAACGAAGGAGAATAGGTGTGGGGGAGGAGGTGGGGGCCGAAGCGCAAGGTCGCGGACGTGCGCGGTTCTTCTTTTTCTTGTTTGTTTATGTTTTTATTTTATTTTAATTTTTTTTTCTTCGAAGAAAGACGCGACGTGGAATAATCAAACGTGCTGCGCTATACAGGGACAGGAGAAAGGGAGAGAGAGAGAGAGAGAGAGAGAGAGAGAGAGAGAGAGAAAGGGAAGTAACGATGAATTTATTTTACAAACATATATATATATATATGTACACGAGAGATTGGCGAGTAGGCCGCGATAAAGACGGAGCGAGAGGCACGGCCGGCAACGCGATCTTCTCGGCGACTAGAGGAGCATATGACTGCGCGTTGTAGTTTGTAGTCAGCGGTAGTGAATCTCGAAAATTCACGGGCGTCTATGTAAGTGTATAGGCGGTACGTATACACGCGCATGCGACATAACACATCGTGCGCTCCCCTCTGGTCCCTTCCTGCGCGTATGCGCGTGCGGTACTATATTATTGCAGGATGTGTGCATGCATCGACCGCCCGTGCTTCATTACACATACACACACACACACACACACACACACACATATATATATATATATATATATGTGCGTGTGTATAATGAAGCTATATATGCTTTTATCCCTTCCACTTGCGCAATCGTTCGGAGGAGTGCCATCGGTTGCGCAGGGTTTATCGGGAGGGGGAAGCGAGGAGTGGAAGGGCAGATTGGACGCTCCTATGCGGAAGTTTCACCGGTGCCAGTTTGCGGGCACTAGAAGATTTTTGAAGAATATAAATAGATAGATATGTAGTTTTATTTGTACAGTAAGATACTAAAATACAATATTATATAAGAGGAGGGAGGAGAGTGAGTTTGATAATGAAAATAGAGGTGAATTGGGTAGATAATCAAACAGATAAAGGTGTGATTTGTATTATTATAATAAGAAAACATTTACACAAAGAAATCAAAATAGAACATTGGTATAAATGTATGCTAATTAACATTTCTATGTAGGTATTCACGTATAATCGTATCGAAACAATGTGTCATCGTATTTCATTCGATTTCATCACTTCATAATAATGATAAGATTGTATACAATACAGAAGAATCCGTTTATATTACATTAAAATTCACAAGGTCATATATCCAAAAAAAAACTGCTTGCGAATGAAATAACTGCTACAATAGAAGAGTGCTAAATTCAAATCCATTGAGCAGAAACGCTTCAGTTATCTTCTACAAGCTGTTTTTCCTGTATCTGTGCTCTTGAATTACATGAATTTCATCAGATCAGTCAAAAAATCGCATTATCAGTCAATAATTAAAGTAGATTTAAAATCAAAATTTGAAGATGGTCCTTGAAGATGAACGGTAGCGGCTCGAAACGTCGGACGTTGAAGGTAAATTTAAATTTAAGGTGGCGGGGACAGTCAAGTTGTTCTCTGTTAACATAGAATATAGTTTCTTTTTATTATTTTTATTATTTTTAATTTTTAATCTGCGTTTATTTTATTTTTAATAGTAATTTCTATTTCAGATTCTTCGAGCATGATCATAGACAAGGACGGTCTCACTGTCATTATATTAGTATAATATATTATAGTATAAAGACTGCAAGACCGATAAAAATATTTATGAAATTAAATTAAATTGAATATAAGAAGAAGAATAAATTATGTCGATGTACATATTTCGTCTGGATATATTGCGAATGTCTTTCAAGCGTAACATTAAAGTTTTTTATGAATGTCGCAAATCTTCAACTTTTATGAACAGTGTTTCAAAATCTCGACATTCAAAAGCACGTTTTCAAGTTGAAAAAGCGTAATCCGATTTCGGTGCACGCCTTTATTAATGAAACTTCGTTAACTTCGTTACGACGCGGATGTCTGAAACTATATAATGAAGTAATTTATCAGTTAAATACTGAATTCTGATCGATTTATATCCAACAATAGAATAATCCGGGCGTGTTTGTCAATCTTACTATCGCATATGAAATTTTATCTGTAGTTACATGCAAATCCCCTTAATACCACATACGTATGTCGCACACTAAGGAAGAAAGAGGGAGAAAGAGTGGAGGGGAGAGGCTGATGATGTACAGAGAGCTCTAGTGATAGTGTTGTTGACATCTGCTAATTATTCAACACAAAGACGAATTGTGAATGACAACGTGCGATTCGCACACATGCACGCGCGCACGCACATATCTATTTGGTGCTTAAAGTATCTTAATAATTGCAACCATGGAAAATTCAGAATCGATAAACTTTTACGATTTTTTTGAATAATTGAAAAATTTTGTGCTATTTTTGCTTCTGTTAGGTTGCTAAACAAATATCCGAGAAAAAAATAGATGGCTCGCTTATTATGCCCTGATAAATTTGACGTGAAATAAAAATTACTTGAATGGTGATACGAACTAATAATAATTTCTTCTTGAAAAAGAGAATTCAATAATATTAAAAAAAAAACTTATTGAAAGTTTAATGTTTTTATTGTTTTTTATTTTCACATTGTTTATTTTATTTTTAAAAGTAACGGGTTTCAAATTTACAAATATTGTGTTCAATAATTTTCTATGTCCTATTTTGAATAAGCTAAAGAATTAGTATAATTATTACATTAAAATAATAACTATGTTGAAAATAAATACTTTTAGCTATACACTGTAATATAAAAATCAATGCAGTTTACAAGAAATCATAAAAATATAAGAAATTTATAACGTTTATAAAATTACATTTTAATTTTACACCTTAGGAATTGTTATATAAGAGATCATAAAACTCCTTATAGATACAGCCCTTTATTAAAGAATTATCTAAACATTCTGTGGCAATCCATGGAATTTCAAAAGGTGAATGAGCGTTAAGAATGCTGAACGTGGCCCAAAAGTCTGTAACTACTGATAAGAGCAATGGTAATAAGTAGAGTGTTTCCGGGATCAGTCAGACCAATGTTCATTTATAGCCGATTCACATAGTTTCAAATGTCAACATAAAAAAAGGTTTTTTGAATTAATGAACAATTAAAAATCAGTAAAAAATTGTAGATTACTATATAAGATTGTAGATTTGATTCTTCATTTTAATTAATTTTTTACGATTTTTTTACGAACAATGATATTGTAAACACATTAAAAAATTTAATATTTGCATTGATAAGTATGAAATGTAATTGACAAATAAGACGGTAAGTATGGATTCTAATCATTATTTAACAAATAAACTTGAAAAATTCAAGTCACGTTTAAATCACGTATATTTTATTATATTGTATATTTACTTACATTTTATGTATATTTTATAATATTTTTTCTATTCAGAAATTAAACTAAGGTAATATATGTAACATAACGAGAAGCATAAAGTAACAATGAGCGGTTGGCTTTTACTTCTTAGTTTCAATTTTTATTTAAAATAACACGTAGCTTCGTTAAGCAATTATTAATGGCCAAATGGGATATCTAGGAATGTTTTTAATAATGGATTTTGAGGTTATAATAAAATTTTGAGATTTCATAATAACCTCCTTACGAAGTATACAATTATTGTTACATATGTATTTATAGGTTTTATAGAATGTAAAAACTTTTATCGGTGCTTTATAAGGATCGATGTTAAAAATAATTCTTATACAAGTGCCACACTGCAATAATCATCATTATTCAAATATCTTTATAGCTTTAAAAATGTGCACCGTAAGGCCGACGGTGCGTTTCTTTTTTGTTCCCTCTACCCCTACTGACTTGGACTATATAGTAGGAGAACGAGTGGAGGAGAGGAATGCGCGCATCTCTTATATACATGCAGTCGCGCACGATATTCTCGCGGGCGCGGAAGTGAGCAAGTAGTTTCATACAGTTAACCATTAAACCGAGAGAGCCGCCGAAGTAGAGGAAAGAAAGAAGAAAAAGGAATCAGAGAACAATATATATATATATATATATATATATATATATATATATATATATATTGGCATAAAAGACGCACGCATCAGCTGGATACAATACAAGCTGACGTAAGGAATGCACTCGATTTTTCAGTTTGCCGTACGAGCAGGTTGCTGTGTATATATAGAGAGAGAGAGCAAGTGTGGATTCTAGTCAGTGGTTTTCTTTGGCATGCACAGAATACGCATAGGATATATATATATATATATATATATATATATATATATATATATATATCCTAGCTGCAAGGAGAACTGCCCACGTGGTGAGAGCAGATGTGGACCGCGTAAAAGCCAGCAGCTTTTTAACTCCTGTATTATCAAACTCCTAAGTCCGTGGATTTTTTTCCTTTTACAAGTGCAATGCCAGTCAAATATGACACGATACGTCCAAGGATTCCACATTTATATCCATTCGTGACTTTATTCAATACTTGGCGTCGGACGACCGCGGAAACGACGCGCGCTCGCGCTGAAATTGCGAGAAGCTCTCGGCTCGACTGAAATTGCGGAAGAGTACGGGATTGTGTTTATTTGCTTATGATATATTTTTTACAAGTGAGATAATGAACATGGAAATTTTAGCGGGACAAATGTCTCGAGGAAAAAGCATCGAGAGTTAATGAGATTTATTACAGTAATAATTACAAACAGTCTTTGTTGCAATGTATTATTTATGTTCCGCGCATGTTTTCCGTAGGACTGAGATCAAATCGAGTGATGGAAAACTTATTTTACTGCAGACTACGCTGTCTGTTCATAGACTATAGAGGTCTGAGTAATTTCTTTGGATTAATAGAGATACAATATAGAACTGACTGTCGTCATTCTGATCATTTATTCGGTAGGTGTTTTTCTTAAAAAAAAAAAAAGTATAGAAGAACGTAAAATGTTTCTAGGATACTAAGAAGATTGGCATATAGACTTTTTACTAATTTCTATATTGACACTTTATTTGAATAATATTCAAAAATTTTTTCAGTGGTTAAAACTAATAAGAGATTTATGTTTATGAATAAAATTGACAAAGATTAGTATTTTATTTGAGGATAATTTCTTTAAATTAATTCAACGTTCTTCTAGATATTTGAATACCTGATTCCTATAGGTTGGCTATATAATTTTGATTTTGAAAATTGTTTTTCGTCGTCTAGATATGACATTCTTATGGGATTGTATATTTTACCATGCCTCTATATTCAATACATTCAATAAATGTAACCATCGGTAATTAACATTATTAATAGATAAAAATGTAATTCATTAATCAACGTTAGATGATATTGACTCACTAAAGATGCACAATTCAATAGTTCAGTACAGGCTAGCTTTGAAATTACAGATAATAAACTCTACATGCGTCGGTGTAATGCCAATACTACGATTTTGAATAGATATGAAAATGGATTAATACAATGACATGTTACATCCTATTTAGTTGGTGTGCAGTCTGATGTAAGAATTGCATATCTGTCCAACTGAGGAAATGTTAGAGCGTTGAGATTAGCTGCTATCAGGAATGATTTATTTTCGACATGCAGAATTCAGCTGCATAAATTTCATTCAAATTCTATGACCTACAATTTTTCTTGCTACTCTAGTGCAGGCTAGATTAGAATGCAATATATTAGAAAATACATTCAAAGCTAACCTGATGTAATCCTTTTTTTTTTTTTTTGCTACAAAAATATTTTTTTAACAATGGTTTTGTCGAACAGAAATAATTGCCCTAATTAGACTCCTTGCTTTCATATTTCTAATGCTCTGTTTTAACTTTTTCTTATCTATTTCTTTCTCTTCCATTTACTTGGATCGCTTTTATACATGCTGCTCCTCGATCCAAGGAATGCGGAACTTCTCTTTCACTGTTACTGATTCCGTTCGCTCGAGCACTTTGAAAAAAAACTGACTATATTCTCAAAATGTCAATCGATAAATATACGTTTGCGGGAAAATTACGCAACTCGCTTTTTAAGCCCCACCGTGAAAATGAACACCGATGTATCGTAATTAAGTCAATTAAATTAATTTTTGTATTCAGAAAATGTAATTATATCGTTTCATTTAATACTTGAATACGCAATCTTTATCCTCGCCATAATTTAGTCGATTACTACTATAAATTATTTATGTTCATTCTTGTACAGAAACTAATTGTTTTGTAACCCCAGTGAGATCAATTAAATATCTATAATTTGCTTACTATACAAGTTACATAGGATAATATTTCTGTGGGTAAAATATAACTTGAAATAAAACAAAACAATACGTCTCTTTATTTGCGATATATGTTGGTATTTAAAATTCGCGAGACGAAATTTTAATACCTTTGGTATACCAGACAACTAGAAATGATTTCTTGAACTGTATATATGATTCAAAGTAGATAATAGGGTCCAAACGTTGTGAAAGATAATCTCAAGTATAACAGCTACTGTGTCGCATGCAGTCTAAATTTTAATTGCTATAGAAAACTCCTGAACCTGGCTTACGACTGGGATCTCTCGCATACATTCGATTACGGCAAATCAGATGGATTCTATCCAAGTTAATCGATTCAAATCGTATTTTATCTATACCGGCTACCTAATCAAATTCACTGAGAAAACTATTTATTAAATTACTTAAATTGAAAACGATCGAATCCGCTAAAATTTCATCAGCTTTACGCCGATTTATGTAAATAGATGGTGATTGTCGATAAATCACTCTGGATGTTCCAGACTCCAATTTTGTGCGAGGGCAGCAACTATAGTGAGCAATTCGTTAACGAAATTCATTAGTTTTTACATCGATAACGATTTCATGAATCTGGCCACTTTTAAGAGTACTAATGTGAGGCAATCAGCTTTTTACAGATTTACAGTTACCATAATATTACTCTATGAGTTTCTAGTGTTCTTGGTGTTAATGATCTGTTCATTTTCAAACTGTCATTAAGAAATCTGGTCTCTAACAGCAATCTCGTAATAATCTGAATTCCATATCCTTCTATTATTTGATCGCATTTTACGCTACTTGTATTAATTTACGGAGGCTGATAATAATTAGAAATATATCTGACTGGAATTATCAAAAATGATTCTTGTTTTTTATTTACAGTTGCTTCACTTATATACACCTTATAATCTGGGAATCTATAATGTTCAGCTACGTTGATTATCGGCCGTTCACCGATTATTTATTTTTATATACGCATTTACTTATCGCATCTTAATTTAAAGCAACTCATGATACTTATGCCATTTTGCTAACAGTGCTTTTCTTCGGAACTCTTCACGTACACAAGAGAATTGCTTCATACACATCTACGTGTATGGCGCACAATTTGCGGTTTTCTCAAGAATTTTACTAAACCTTCGAGTATTTGATATCTTTCTTCAGTTGTTAAAGAAGATGAATGCGTCTGGCTGAGTAGATCACGTGAGAAATGAGTATAAATGAGTATAAATGAGTATAGTGCAATTGTTGGACTTGGTGAGATTGGTATCGATGGATGATCGCAGTCAACGTTTGTTTACTTCATAAAGTGCGAATTTCTTTGTTATAAAATTTGATAGGAGCACCTAATATTGTTGGCAAAATCTATGTTTAATTAATAAAAAATTTTCACTTTGAAGAATAATTTATTCACCACATCGGATCAAAATAAAAAAAGATTATGTTTTGACTAAAAAGTCAGAAGAAAAAGTATTTTATACTGTTTACACAGTTTTATAACTTTCGTTTCGATTAAATTTAAAAAAAATTCTACACAGAAACAAGTTTTTCAATATATTTATAATCGAAGCATATTGAATTACGTTTTTTTTTTTAATCTTCGTTATTTAACCATTTAAGGGATACACTAACTATTTCGCATAAGATACTGTAAGTGAACTATAAAAATTTCAAGATTTAATTTCTTTTATGATATTGAAATGGTAAGCATCCATAAAGAATAGACAAAATTAATAATAATTCAGAGATTGAATCCCCGAAGAGGAGCCGAAGCGAGCTCGAAGCGTTAGACCAGGCGGGAGCTATAACAGTAAATAACAATATAATAAGAGATAAGTCGATGTGGGAGGCTGTCAGATTTTTATTTACTAACTACAATATTTTCTTTCAGCTAAAATAATGATTTTTATTTCAGGTGAGTCTACGGGGTTGATCATAAACAAGCATGCTTGACTCATTATCATTATAATATTTTCTATATATTTATTTCATTCTATGTAATAGGATATTGCAAGATCAATTAAAATATTTATTACTTTATTCATATTTATTACTTATTAATTTATAACAGTCGACATAAATAATAACAATACATATTTTAATTATAATTAAATGCGATAAAGTAGTCATTTACTGCGATATGATCGTGGTTCTTCTCAACTATTAAGACAAATAAAACAATTGTATTACATTTAGTCTGTTTTCTAATATGCTCGATGACATTATAAAATGTAGCAAAACATTTTAATAAACATTTTATGCACGGCTATTTATTTATTAAAATATATATCGAAGTATACCTTTTTCGGTCATTTTTGTTTTCATTTAGTGGCACTGTCGTACGTTGCTGGGTGGACGTTCTTGAACAGCGTATAAATCTAGGATGGCAGGAGCAGTGTTCGTGGCCTAAGAAATAATTGAGAAATCAGTTAAGCAGTGCTTCATTCGCATACAAGTATTAAAGTGGCATTGTTTGAAAAACTTTTGTTAATTAATGATTCTTTAACTAATTTCATTAATGATTTCTATTATACTTAAATTAATTGAAAAATCATAAATTGCCGAATTGAATAATATGTGATAATGAAGTAATAATAATAATATTACTATAATAACTTTAATATTAATTAAATAATTTAAGTTATAAGGATAATAAGAATAATGAATTTATTATAAACGATAGATATATGATATATTGTAAAAAAAACAATCGAAAAAAGTAATGAATATAATAAACGTTGCCATTTATAAAACCATCTTTTTCATCGAAGGCTCGAACTGTCCCCGCGCCGATTGGTCTTGGACGAAACGTTCAAGTTCACGTAAAGAGGACTCTGTGTAGGCCAGTAGGGCAACGCCGAGTTTTTATCCTTGTGCCGTCAGTGTAACAGTTTTTTTCTGTTTCTTTTTTTTTCATTCAATGCTCGGTCGCTCGGAGCGATCGGATTAAAAAATTTTCATTCCACGATCACAATAATAAGATTTTATCGTTGCTACCTGAAATTGTCTAATTATCGAATTTGCTGTTCATTATGATTATAGCCATTGTTATTATTACGTTTATTTTTGTTAACGTTGCCGCCTGTTCTTTGCCGTTATTGACTATTTTTCATCGTATTTCCGTTTTAAAAAATTATACTAAAAAGTTTATTAGATGCTCGTTGTTAACTTAGTTTACTTGATGAACTTGTTTCGAATTACTCTAGTGAGCCGTCTGGGTCTCTTTATTTTATTTGTATTTCAAGACTTAATAACGTTATCAATAAAGCAATTCATCGATGAATCTCTTTTTCTCCTTTATATTCTCTCACCCTCCCTCTCTCCATCCTTCCCTCCCGCCCTTTCTTGATATCTATAAATGTATTAAAGCTATTTATATCTTGTCAATGGCTGACAAATAAGAACGACGATCAATACGCTCTGCGATAGGTCCTAAAATAGAGGGCACGAAAATTCGAAGAGTTTTTCAAACCTTTTTCTTTATGTAAACGAAATTTTATTCTTAAAGTAAATAACTGTATTTTATCATACTAATTAGCTAATTTAGATTTGCTAGAATTATTAATAAAATACGCGCATATATATTTATAAATTTACATAATGAATGCTGAATTTATTAATTCGAAATTTCCATCAGCAATTCATACAAAATTGAATTTTTATTACTCATCTAAAAGAAATGTATCTCAAAATAATTGTTTATGAGTGTATATATCTTATGAAGTTTGGTCATTTCAAAATTATATATTATAAATAGTGAATAGCATTAGCAATTATCAATTAGCAATATGATACGGGACATTGAAATAAATATAAAATAAAACTTAATAAATTATTTGATAAATAAATTACGAGATCAATGAATGACAATCATCAAAAAGTAATAAATTTTTACGAAGATAAAAGTAGTTTAGCAATTATTGCAAATTTCAGTATTTTGTTTATACTATATATTTGAAAGTAAATTGATATTGAGCTATTCAAAATATAAATTTTATCAGGAAATTAGGGAGAAATTTGTCAAAATTTTTAGTAGAATAATTGCTTAAAAATTTAAGTTAAAAACATGTTATATTGGACATTAAATTTATTTTGCTTGATAATTTTATATAAATCTAGATATTAGTTTGTTACTATATCTATCTGTACTCTTATATTATCTAATATTTTTTTATTATTAAGATTAAACTTTTCCGTTTATTTTATCAATCAATCAATAAATAAGCTTATAAGCTGAGGTTCTATCTTTATATAACATAACCAATAGCTTGTCTTCTTAAACCATTACTATCTATGCTACTCTATAAATATAATACGAACTTGGATATAAGTATATACGTAAATATATGATGGGAGAAAAATTTGTGGTTTTTACAAAACTCAAGATCCCATTTTAAAAAATTGTAAGGAAAATCGACGTTTTACTAATGAAAAATATAATTTTTACATTATAATGTCCTTATCTCCACTTGAAGGAGAGTTTTTCAATGATTTTTATTATTATCTAGAACACGATTATAATCATTATTAAACTATATATTATTATTAATACAATGTGCAGCCAACTTCTATTATTTATAAAATAAAGTTTTTTTTCGCTGATATTATTTTCTCTTTATATTTTCCTATAAATTGACTCGAAAGATTTGTCCATCATTGGCTATGCATATATTAAATTGCTGGAACTTCACATTATGACGAGTCTCCGTCGTATTAACCTACATTAATTTTATTATCTTCTCCCTTAATAATCATGTACTTTTTATCGGCCCAAGGTAAATAAACCGATATAGCAGGCCTTGAATGTATATTAGCCTGATGACAATCTGCATATAGTTCAAACGCATTCGGTTTCACATTTGTACATTAATCGATGTATTATAGTCAGTCACGAAAATTTATATTTTTGCATAAATATAAAATTATAATCTGATTATCCTGCGTAAATATGTTAAATGAGTTCTCAAATATATTTACGAAACTATAGCTGTAGTGACGAGCGTAAAATTTCATGAAATTGCCTTCAAAGTTAACGATTCAAAGAATGCAATTTTCCCTATTAATTAAAGCTATATATATTTATAAATAGTAAGAGGAGGGATATAGTCGCTCGTATATTCAAAGAATATACTATATCATGGGCTTTAATATAGTAAATACTCAAATAATTTACTATAATATTAGTAAAGTCACACGTTTAATTTTTTCGTTATTAATACATCCGATTAATATTTAGCTGGGGAAGCATGATGCAAAATCTTTTAGACATATTAAGTAAAAAAAATAACGCTTGATCAAAGTTTCCACAAATTTTGTTTTGTTTATGAATAACGCTTTCAACTGGCAGAGCATTCTCTGAGAATCGTATAAATACTTTATAATACAGAATGTATTAGCACAAATCATTATTCGATGATACCCGAATATTTTCTAATATACGATTGGAATTTATATTCCAATTCAGTAAATTTCACAAGAAGAAACAGTGATGTATTTAAGATATTTTCATGGTTTCAGCACAGTTCCTTTTAGAAAAGTAAAAATATATTGTAATAATAAAATAAATAAAATTAGCACTCTTAATTATGTACAACAACGGACAAATATCAAAGCACAGGAATGGAAATTTTTGAAGAAAAATATTGAGAATTTATATTAAATCTGAAAACCTATCAATAGAATTAGAAAAATCTATTGTGTGCGGTTCGCCCTGAACCACCAACTGAGCTCATCGATAATTATTTATTCATCTAACGTATTAATGTCCAAAATCCAGTACATGTAAATTCACTCGCTCAAGTTGCTTAAGCGAACAAGTTCAACACATTTATAGTCGCACGTCGTTTAATTATTTTGAAAAAAAAGCTTGCTGACAAGCCTAACGGGGTACAACGTACACAAGATATTTTCATAGTTAATTAACAATTTTTCAAATTGAATTGAAATTCTCAATAAATTTCTTTCAAAATTTGAATTCGTTGTATTTCGATTTTGACTAATTAATCATAGATTTTAACTGAATTTTTATGAAATAACATTCTATCTTCGAATATTTTTATTTTATATTTCTTGCGATCAACGAATGGTATGGGTGAAAAAGACACAGATTCTGCTCTTTTTACATTTCTGTTCTCCATTGCTTGATAAATTTTAACTTTCGGATTTTCAGATATATACGGGCAACACAATGTCTTAATTAAAAATTTGGAACTCGGCAAATCAGCGCTAAAAACATTGAACAGAAATCAAATTAAGATGCTTGCGATATTCCAAAGAAATACAAAAATATGGTTAAAAACATCTACCACCCTTACATCACGCCTGCTATTTTGCAAGTGGGATAAAATAAACTTTAATAAATATTACGTACACTATGTTTTAAAAAATTAGATAACGAAAAAACAATGTATATATTATCTAATGCTTTAAAAAAACTCAATGGGCAACATTGTTTAATTGTCTATTATTAGTAAAAGTTTCAGATATATAATTATAAAAATAAACAGATCAATGGTAATAATATAAATTTTTAATATATACATACACACACACACACACATATATATATATATATATATATTATATATATATACTTATAATTATATATTTAAGTTACCTATATGTTATATATAGGTAAAATAATAAATAAATATTATTGGAAGGTTCGTTTAACTATATTTCATCAAGTCAATGACCAGGATTTAATTAATTAGTTATTTTATTATCATGAATGTGAAAAAAATTCTTACAGAAAACCAACTGTGTATTCGATATAAACGATTTAAATAATACGAAGATGATTCATTATTCTGGCAGGCAAGTACATATATTCAGTGAATAAGTTGTAATAATTATGAGCAAGTATAAGTTGTATATGCTATTTAATGCTCCGGTGTATAATAGTTTGCATATACGTAGGCGCTCTCACCGTCCACTAAGACCATTCGGTATGTACATTATTGATACGTTCTCGTATGATCCTTTACATCGGAGTTCAAAATTTTTTTCTTATATTTCTCAAGATGAATTAAAAAAAATTATTTAAAAATCTGGTTTATATAGCACACTGTGTTAATTTTTAATATATTAATTACAGTAATTAATCAGTGTATTATTATATTTATAATGTGAAATTTGCAATCTTGTTGAGTAATTTAATAAGGGATATGTAAATGTTGAACATTTTAATTAAAATGTTTACTTAATATATTAATGAATGGTTTTTCATACATAGTTCCATTATTAAACATTAATTTTATTAAAAATATTACATACTGTTACATATTTAATACTGAGACTGAATAAAAAACAGTTATCTTTGAAAAATGTTTTACTTTCTGAGAAACCTTTATCTTCGAATATTTTTTTTGAACATTAAACAATGTCATTAATTTACAATTATTCAAAATAATTAAATCCGTGGTTCTTCCTCCACAGCAATAAGAAGAAAGCTTAATAATCTTTTCTGATGGAAAAATCACTGTTAAGAACTTAACTGTAATTTAATAGCTAATAATTATTGTGTATTCAGGATAATCTACTTTAAAACGCAATCGTACGGTTTGACGATGGATTTATTGTACTCGCGCGTAAAGCAGAGAAAAGGTTGCAAGTGCCGCAAACGTAATTTTCCAGCATGTGTCACGATATTGCCATGACCATTCTCTCGTTTTCTCTTTAGATTCCATTTTACCGTTTCTACCGCTGGCCTATACACATTTTCAGAATGTGTTAGAAAAATACGTACATTTTGACCAACTTGTAGAAAAAGGAAACGGAAAGCGACGGGACGGAAGAGACGAAAGCAAGGGGAAAAAATTAAATATTTAATGACTGTGTGTATAAAACTATAAAAAATTACTGTGCGCATTAGTTCCCCCTATCCGAAGAAGATTGTTTTGTCTAAGACTTCGAAGGACGTTCTTAGTCATTTGTATGTCGTTAAGATATTCCGCTTTCAAATATATTTTGAATTATATTTTCAATATTATATTACGCAACGATTAAATGTCTATAATTTAATTTTGATTTTTAGTCACGATTAACACGCGTGATGTTAAATCGAAATTTAATTTTTCGCACTTCTCACCAAATTTCTACAACCCACATGCATTTTTAATTCGCCCAGATAATCATCCATGATAAATATTGCAGTATTTTGATGACCTGTTTTATTTTCCATATGTTATTCCTTTTTATGGTTTTTTATAGTTTTGATATTTTCATGATTAGGTTAATTCTTTTAATCAGACTGAGAAAAGTGAAGATAGATAGATCAAATTTAGATGAAATGTTACACAAATTAAAACGACTAGCAGTCCAAAATTTCCGTAAGTATTATTATGATTTATCTCATCAAACTTTACATTGTAAAGAGTATATAGTTTATTTTTATTGAAATTTTGTTTCAAAGTTCAGTAAAAATTATTTTTTAAATTAATTATATAATATTAATTCACAAAATAATTACTTCTAATCTGAGTCGGGACACGGTCTAAATCAATTGTAATACCTGGAAATAATATTGAATAGACATTTTTTATTTTCACATCATGTTGACACAGTCATTTTCAGAGGACTTAAAGCGAATTTGAATAATTGCAATCGATTAATATTTCTTGAAGTCTAAGGCATTGACGCAGAAATCTTTCAAAATATATTTATGCAGAAATTTATTTTGAGAAATTTTGAAGTTGTTATGTGGATTCAATAGGGCATCTGTGGAAACTGCCTAAGTTATCGACACTTTTTATTAATGACTTGTATGCATATATTTACCTTGAGAACTGCTTGAGTTATTATATTGACGCTGTTATTTTCAAAAGTTTTGTTTGGAACTTATTTATTTGGAGTACGTATCGGTTATCCATAAAGACTGTGTAAATGTCATTGCACGTCAAATATTAACAGAATTTATTCAATAAAAGATTATTCTTATCCCTTTTTTGTTGATATATATTGAACTTAATTAATATTTCGAAATTAGATTGTCACGTTGATATAACTTTTCTTAAGATCGAGTATTACTCTACAACGTAGCTTATAGACACTGTAATTTATTTAATATATATATATATACTGCACTGAAATGTTCCTTCTCGTACTTTACATACACTGTATAAAATATTATTTTTTGTTTTTCGAATAACTGGATTAATTATATTTAATGTATTTTTTTTCAATTACTTTCAATCATTGAAACATCTCTTTATCACTTATTAATTCACATTTTTTATTATATATGACACATTCCAAAAAAAACTTGCTATTAAATATTTATTCTCAGATAAATTTAGCAGAATATTGAATAAATTAATTGAGTCTGCACAATTTTTCTTTTTTTTCTCCAGTACTGATAAGAAAATTTGTGTCCCAAACGCAAACAAGTTATAATATCTAGTACGCTTTGTCCAAATTGTCAATTCGCATATCACGGCCATTAGAACTATGATCGCTAGAACATCGCCTTTAAAATTAATAACAAAAATTAATCAAAATTTGGAAAAGATATCTGCTACCATAGATTCTATTCTAATTCTAACATGGTGTTTTAAAAGTATTCGGTAATAAGTCGAAGTTCCCAACGAACAAAAAACTTTTTCTGATAAAAGGGTCGCACAAAGGGGTCATCTTGTTGAGGTATTCGTTTTTTACTATTACAATCTATTAGAAACAATATTTTAATTTACTTCAGTAGTTCAAAAATGATTAAATCATTTTTGATTTAGCGATATTAATTAATTATTTAAATTTAAGACGTCACGTGAAATTAGGTATAGATATGTTCTAAAATTTGTTAAAAAACAATTTTGAAAAAGAACTTTTTAATCTCGCATATTTTAATCTTACTATTTTTTAATTTTAATACTAACGCATTTTTTAATCTTACTATTTTAAAATATATGGCGTTCTGTTATACTTCCTATGAAGGATCTGATATAAACAGAACTGTGATTACTTAATAACACGTAATGACAAAATCGAAACATGCTACATTATAGAGGAAGGTTAGACATTTTCAGTCATTATTTTTTGCTCATAATTATTCTTTCTAAACTTCATAGGAGATAATTTTCTTCCGAAGTTTTTTCGTCTTCCATAAGAGTCCACGTGTAAGTGACCAAATAGTCACGTTTTCAAACTCGAATTTCTCAAATATCTGCACGGAACAATGCTAGAATAAGGATATCATCAAATTCATGGAATTTTTCTGAATAAAAGGAGCTTTTGTTGCTATTTTGCTACTCACGTAACTTTTGTGGAAAAACTCCTTAATTTCCATTATATATTAACATATTTCCACATAGAGGATAAAAACCAGGTACTATGTAGTTCACCTTTGAACTCAAAACCTTGATTAGAGATAAGAAATTTGCTCACTCAATTTTATTTGATTTCAACAGACTCGTACCTTATGTATTTGATTGTTCCCTAGACTATTGATAACTTATATCATAGATAACTTATACATCACGGATCAACAATATGGTCCATTAAAAAAATATCATCCATTAGGAATCTGTGCATACTCAACAGAAATATAATAACAGGTAGTTAGATGCTGATGACTTTGATTACTCCTAAGTCGTTAACTAACTTCATTATGAATTATTACAATCTAAGGTATTTAATATGCGTTCTCTAATAATTTAGAATTAACAATTGTACTTATGTCGACTGTTCTGGATTAAATCAATAAACATTTTTATCGGTCTTACAGTCTTTTTACTATAATATATTAGCTAAAATAATGACAGTCAATTCTCCAATAATATGCTGCACATAATCAGATTCTATTTAAGCAATAGAAGACAGATCGTCAGAGTTAGAGGAGTGCTTTCATCATAATTCCATACTAAGTCTGGTGCAAAGCAAGATTCTCATTTAGGACAGTTTCTTTTTAACATATTTATTAATGACTTACACTTCGACCTATTTCTTATACATTGTTTGATGTACGTCAATAATTTTAAATTATTTCTACCTATTTCAAGCACATCTGACTGCCTTAAACACTAAATGGATATTAACGCTTATTATTATTAATACTATTACTTTAAATATTAATTAAATATTAATTATGCCTATTACTTGGCCAAAGACAAATAGTCTATCGTCAGATTACTCTAAATGTAAAACAGTTTCATTGTGCCGTTGGCTTTTCCTATACTAATTACTACTATACTAATACTTTTGCGTGTAGTGACTAGGTTAAATATCTTGGAGACATTTTCAATTCATCGTAAAGATTTTGAAACCATATTGATATGATCTTCTCTAAAACGAATAAACTTATTGGAACTATCAATAGAATAATGTATAGCTTTCAATCGACTAATTTTATACTAAATACATTTCATTCATTTATCTCTCTAAACTATCCTATGGCTTATTAGTATTGTCTCCATACGAAGAATTATATACGTTGTGATTGAATTATATATACATATGAATTATATATATATATATATATATATATATATATATATATATAATTATATATACTATGAATTTCTATAACTATGGTTTCCACTCTTTAAGAAAAATCTTTAACTTATATCGGTTTTAGTACGTTCAGTTTTATACCTATTGGCAACTTAAATCTAATATGCGATACTAGCACTAAAGAGGAGAACTAAAAAAATATCAACTATGGGTGTTACTGAAGTATTCGAGAACATTGCTTAGCTTAGTAAAATTTCGGAGTACTTTAAAAATTTCTTTGAAAAAAAACTGAAAATGACCGAAATACATCAAATTAAAGGATAAGAAGTATTTTAGTAGAGTCAACACTGTAAAAAAGCATCCTGGAGTTCTCTCCATATCACCGAAAGGATTGTTGTAAAGAACTTTATTGCAGTGGTGCCCTCGTAGATGCGTTGGTCGTTTTCTTCGCCAATTCTTATTCTCTTAAAGATGTAAGATAAAATTAAGAATGTTATTCCTCTAAAAAATCCATTTTCAAGCATCTTTTTATCGATTAAGGAATATACTCACTAAAATCGTGCATGTATAATTAGCTCTTTTATGTATATGAATTGATCATGCAAATGCATCAATTCATGTAAAATTGGCATCAATATGCATAGTAAAATCATTTCAAAGTTTTCTGATGATGTAGATGTTCTACTAAATTTATTTTGATTCGATGAATGTAATGAGCCTAAATTATAATAAATAAATTATAATGTTCGATATAATAAGCGTAAATTGAAAAAGACTATATTTTATTCAAGATAAAGTATCTTGTATTTGTGATTTTAAAACTAAGTTGACGTGTTATTATAAACATTAAGTGGTTTATAATGATTTAATTTAGATAATATTTTTTAAAATAATAATATAAAATTTTATAATCGAGCTTTGGAAAATTGTAATAAGGAAAAGTAATATATCTAATGCTTGCGTAAGGAGAAATAATCGACGTGGTTCACTGTACTTTTACCATCGTGTGGTCTTATTTTTTTTGTGAAATATTTGCTTAATTCATACATTTGTAGCATACTGTATTTTATTAAAAAGACCTATTTGAAAGTTTTACTAAGACTGCATAATGCCTATATCAGTAAGGCATTGCGGCCAATAATACTATGAGTAAGGATGGTATTTATAAATGAATTATGGCAAAACTTTGTACGCATTATTAAATGGTAAGCTAGACAAACCGTGATGTAATTTATTCAGCAGAGTTACGGTATAATGCACTACGTTGTATCACTTTAATTACATTAAAATATGTAATGGACATCTCGAATACAAGGTAATTTTTTCTGTGTATTTTAAACGTTGATTTTTACTCCGAATATTTCGATTTTTTAGACTACAACTCTAATACAGTTCAAACTTTAGCAATTTTTGCGTGGTGTTTACTCTTAAAAAAAAATAAAAATGTATGCAGAATTTTTTTATAGCTTATAATGAATGACATTCTCTCTACATCTCATTAACTGTATTGGCTTGGCAGAAATATTGCTAGAAATTCAAGTGCTTGTCTAAATTAAAAAAAAAAATAAGGCAAACAATTTCTGCGTTAAATTTTTTAAGGTAGAAATAATATTTAGTATACAATATAATAAAAATCTAGTATAAACAATGTTTATTTTAATATTCGTATCTTAATCAATAATATGTATATATATATATATATATATATATATATATATATATATATATATTGTTTTTTTTCTTCATTTTTTCGAGCAACTAATAATTCATAATCAATTTCATCTAACTTGATCGCCTCTATGTACTGGGCACTAAACAAAATCTATTCATTACGGATAGGAGGCATTGTGCTGCAGACTTATACGTGGAATCGTTGTATGATCATCCACCGAAAGATGGCTATTTATTTTTCGAAACCATGTTGACAAATGAGCAATCTGCATGCTTAAATATACATGATATCCTAAAGATTTTTGTAAATTTTCAATTTGTTACTCCTTGACTTGTACTGTAAGAGCAAGAGAGACAGTTGTTATATTGTCCTTCTTATTTAACAGAACTCCCATAGTTTCGGGTGTAATTCTGTAAACTTCACCCCCTATTCATTCCAGACCTTCGTGATCGTTTACCCTTTTCTTTGTTCTCGTCACCCCTTTTGCTTTCTTCTACTTACTTGAAATAATATCGGTACTATCAATTGTACTAGTTGCATTATGTTTCTTAATTGATTTTCAACTAGAGTTATTCTGTACTTTTTAAAAATTCGAAGTATCCACGAAGTTTGTTTCACATTGATGTTATCTTCAAAATATATTTATTGTCTTCTTTATTAATATTTGATATACTGATATTACTATTGGTCATAAGTTCCTCTTAATATAGAATTAATAATTATACCATCCACTTCATACTTTTAAAGGAACAATGGAAGTAAGCTTATTAGCAGACTCCATATTGATTTTTTATTTGGTATATCTTTAGAAGTTAGGTTACTGCATACTTAAAACTATAATGAAGATCTCGGAGATAACAAAAACAAGTGAAAGATAACGCATAGACAGTTCGAATATAGAATGGACTGCTTAACTACAGGAGCAAAGAAATACAGAGACAAAATGTTTCTAGTACAATTGACAGCACGGTTATTATTTCAAGTGGCCAGAGGGAAGGAGAAGTGGAGATGCGAACAGAGAAGCGGGTGGCCGAATAGGAAGATTTAGAAAGAATAGGAAGTGGAGTTTACAAGATCATAGTCGGAACTATGGGTGAGCTCTTAAATAATAAGGACAATATAACATTGGTTCTCCTGCTCTTACAGTGTAAGTTGAGTAGAAGCAAAATGAATATTTACAACAAACTTCGTACTCATTGCTAGGCATTTTCGTGAACGATACGATTAAATATCTGAATCAATCTTGTAATGCATCGTTAGATTGCTAGTCCAAAATGAAGATATTCAATACAGGTTTCTTTGTCGCAAGAGGGACACAATGTGCATTCGGCGAAATACTTATGCACGTATTGTATATTGTTAGCTCAAGGAATAAAATTAATTAAGAAATTATCTATATCGCTATAATGAGCAGCTAAAACTTTGTGCAATATTGTTTATAAATGTAAAAATTCAATCCGGTCCAATAAAGAAACGTAACATGTAGGCACTCATTTTTTGTTGTCGCACTTTTATTTATAATGAAATTATATTAATAAGTTGGTATAAAAAATTAATTAACTGTTATTATTTTAGTATAATATATTATAGTATAAAGACTGTAAGACCGATAAAAATATTTATTAATTTAACGAGCTTCATGTTTATAAATATATAATTAAGTAGAAAATTCTTTCGATAATTAAATAATTAATATTTAATACTGCTATGATGAAGTTGTATAATTATTGTTAATTAATAAATTTGACAAATAATGAATAAAAAAGAGTTTAGTTTTTGTTGGATTGATTGTGTCGAAGAATAACTATAGCTTGTTTCAAATTGATACCTCTTCAGGCTTTAATAACAATTGACAATCATTTATGAGGAAGAAAAAAGATATAACACTTTAAACTTACGAATAGAAGGCAATAGTGAACGTAAAATTATATGTAGCAAATTTAACTTATCGTAACCGAATAATGCAATAATAATTATAATTTTATTTTCAACTTACGTTTCTTAAATGTATATGTCAACAATGTGCATCATTGAAAAAATTGAGGGTCCTTTAATGTTTTACGTCAAAGATTTTTAGGTTAGTTGCAACTAATTATGTTCATATTCTTTAGAATGATAAAATACCGGAAAGTTATTATTGATATTTGAAATCTAGTAATACTTGACATATTGTAATTTAGAAACTATACTTGTAAGAATGCTATATTACGCCTGCATAATGCCTATATTACTTGAGATATTGTGACCATTTAGGGACATCTTGCCAGTAATTTTGGCGAATAAGGAAGATACTCTGCTTCAGAACAGAATCTATTATCAAGAACTTTTTCAGTTTCTCGTATATAATTTGAACAATTCTTAAAATATGCTGTTTTGCTGCTGAGTTCGTTCCCAAAGTTATGATATCGTTTAATTTATTAAGAGCTATCCATAAACTACGTTGCTGATTAAGTGGGGGGGGGGTGGGGTTACTGAAAGTCAAGGATGAGTTACGTGAAGGGGGGAGGAGGAATTTACGAGCATGTGGTTAATTTTACTTTATATTTTTTTAAATGATTGAAAAGCCTGTTTAACTTTCTTAAAAGGACTAACAAATAATGCGAATGGCTTTAGAAAGACAAGGTCCAAGTAGATGTAGACAGTCGGAAATTCGGTTGTCAAATAACAAACAAAAATGTACCCGTAATTAATGATTTATTTATGTGGCTTGTTTCACTAGTGTTTCAACTTAATGTCCTAAATGAATGAGAAATTTGTTATTTCTTTTTATTCGTTTTTAATTAAAAATATGAATCACATTTTTAATGAAAAAAACCAGGTGCTTTTGGGAGGGCGGGAGGGGGATAATTCTACGATGGGTTATATGAGGAGTGGGGTAGGGATAAAAAATGACACAAACTTAGCTACGCAGTTTATTATAGCCTTATTAATGAGCTGGATAGTGCATACACTAAACTTTTTATATTTGTGGTCTAATATACTGATGATAATCAGCGACGGAGGTCTACTATGTGTTTAAAGAGCATACGTAAATTTTTACAGTGGTACTTGTGTTAATCGGTCGAAACCGGAATTTAATCCACCTATTTTGCACCGAATAATGATTAAGAATGATGGATAGGTGTTAATAATAATTAGCTTAATAATAATTAGCAATAAATCATAATAATTATTATAAATAAAGAATTATTGCAATATTAAATAATATTCTACATAAATATATAGTTATATTATCAAAATTTGAAAATAAACTAAATAAGGATTTATCATATTTCGTTCATCAATAAGTTCGTATTTTTTAATTTTGACTTCGGAATCCTAATCAGCGACCCACACACACACACACACACACATATTTCCATGCGTATAGAATAGTTTCTTTTAATTATGAAAAATTTAACATGGGCATTACCGTCCCGGACCGGCATGACGCGCATTTGCGTCATGCTCCGACTCGTAAACATTTAGCCTCAGTTTGGGTTAAAATTGAGGAGCTACGATCACTTTTTCATACAAAGAATGCACATTGAAAGTATCTAAAGTCCTTCGCTCTAGCGGTCGAGCCATCGTATGATTCTCCATTAAATTTTTTTTTACACATTTATAAAATTGCTTTATTATGAAAATAAACGATTGTAGGAAGGTGATGTATTGGTAGTTAAATATTATTTTCGTTTATTATTATAATTACTATTTTTTTTTTCAGTAATATGTACTTGCAATTTACGCATTCCCCATGGCCCCTCTTTGAGAAGTAAGTATCAAAACTACTTAAGTTACTAAACACATATCTGCTTGGTTGCATCGATACTTGACCGAAATTATGATTTTCGTGAATTCAGTTCTTGCGTGATCACAAGCCTTCATCCCATTTGTATAAATATTTCAGTTGTTCACGATTCTATAATTTTCTTGCATATTTTTTTCTTACACAATGATCTTCTACAATATATAACTAAGATATTTGATCAATCGAATCTACATCGTGTTGAGCCTTGCATCATGAGTTCACCAAATAACGATGATTGCTTGACATAACCACTAAATAGTGTTTATCATGCCATTTGTACATTACGCATTCGTTTAAACAGCTTTCAGGTTAAAAAATGTATTCGCTAGCTTTAATATGTTGAAGGATTTCTGACAATAAAGACTGCAAGATAGTTAACTATTTATACACATCAACGACATTATAAAATATGAAAATACCAGTACATAATCGAAACATGAAACAAATTGTTGTTAAAAAAAGTTGTATTAAAGCTTCAGTTTCATAACTGTAAATTTTTGAAAAGAAAAGAAATTTATTTAGGACATCGGTCAAGTGAAAAAGATCATAGTCCAGATCCTAAAAAAGTAGATTTAGTAAAAGACTGCCTCGTCCAAGACTATGAGTAAATATAATATCTAGTTAATATCTAGCTATAATCTATATATAAAAATAATATCTAGCCGTTGTATTTAGCGTACATGTGCTTTGCTTCAACGTATATGAGAAGACAATCACATTTGTCCCGATCATCAACCCTGGGTTTTACATCAGCATATTTAAACACACGCGTGAAAAAATAGCGCTGTAAACTATTAGAATATGATTATACAGATTTCTATAAGTCAGCAAAGTTAAATAGCAATGCAGATATATCAAGTAAAGAATAAAACAAACATTATTATCTAACCCTTCCGAAATACTCACTACTAACGCAGTCACGAGATCCGTACGCGAACTCGTAGACAAGCTATGACTCTCCAAAAATCAGAATCTAACATCAGTACCTAGTACTGGTGCAGTACGCGAGCTCTGGGTAAGGAAGCAATTGAAAATTATGAAAGAAGAGAAATTCGAACAGCCATCCACACAATCGCCGGGCAACGAACTAATAACCACGGATAAACCGCTACCTAAAGAAATTACGTACGATACATATGCACTATTTCTGTCAGAATCAAGACTTAAACGTGTCACAGCAACAAATGTACTGTGCTATGCAGAGAGCAAGCTATGACTAATAAAAAACTTCGAAGTCGAACCAATGGAATTATCACAACTGGCCATTATTGATCAGAAAGACTATTATTGACCAGAAGAGCTGATGTCTGTATCAGCTACACTTCCCTTGAGTTCGAATCTCAATTACGAACACGATTTTAGTAAAGGCAGAATGATAAAGGGCATAATAATTCGCCGTAAAAATAAAATTGCATTTCGCGTAACAGTGACTACTAATTTCTTAATCTGTTTATAACGTCTTATAATCAATTCCAGGAGTTTCTAAAGTTATAAAAAATTTAATAATAATATATCATATAATATATATATATATATATATATATATATATATATATATAATATGTTTTTCTAAAAATATTTATTTAACTCTTTAGTAAATAAGGAAACTAAGATAGTATAATGTTTAAGCTTTTGATGTTTAAGCTGTTATATATCAATATAAATATCGTCATAGTTTATGGTTAAATCTAACAGTTATATAAAATAAAAATAATATTGATAGGGCATAAAAAATCAAGCGAAATTAGAAATGAATTAAAAAGGTTATTATAATAATTTTTATACGTTATTATAGTATGCATTAAAAAATAAGAGCATTTATTCTTATAGCATCTCTTTGATGTGGAAGATGAGCTCGAGCCATCTTATATGCTGCATCGTATGATATTTAAATTTCGCGCTTAATATATCTCTATATCTAATAAGTATTTAGGTATATACAGTTATACAATTTTGTTAACTAAGTATAATTAAGGCAGTATTCTACTTTACAACTTTGAAAAAAATGTTTTTTTTTTTACATTTTTCGAAAGTAAATATATTCAAGAATGGATAAGCCATCTACCTGGCCTTGTTCGCTGCAGCAGCAGTTCCTCTATTGTAAATCATTACACCTATATATATTCTCATCAAAATATATACTTTTGCTTCTTAATATTACCTTCCCTTTATAATTTTGCTTCTGTATTTCAGTTCTGTATTTTAGTAGTGGAGAATCAGTCGTGATACGAAGTTCAAAAGTGAAGCATCTATCTATTCGTAATGGTTACGAAGAAAGTGTATCGTGCACAGAAAACTTCCAGTCGTCCATCGAGAACTAGAAAACGTTCTTTTCATGGAAACAGATTCACTTACGAAGGAGGTACTAGTAACACGAGTACGTCAGCAGCAAAACTGAAAAAGTCCAACGATCCTAGTTTTGATGTAAAAGTTGATAATACTGGTAGTTATTCTTTTATTCATTCTTTTACTCTGTTTTCAATGTTCTCACAGTGGGCAATGTGTTCTGGTGCTCAAACCGATCTACGAAGATCTACAAAAATGGAATTGCTGGAGAGATATTTGGGCAGAAACACTCAAAATAAGAATGAGTGTTTCAACTGAACAGTTTGAGCTATGGAACCAAAGCATGTCTATAATGGAAAAAGATCGTTAAAATTGCAGCTTCACTGTTGCCTGCATTTTTAATGAAGGATTCAGGCCACTTTTGAAAATAATGGAAAGTATGGGCCTGAAAATCGGCCCAACCGCCATGCAGTTCGCCAATATGCGCGACCAACAGCGCATCGTTCGAGAGAACCGCCGTTCGACTGAGACTTCTAAGGAGAGCAGAACTCAGAAAAGCAGGCTAAATTAGATGAAAATACTCGCCTGGAACAAGTTGAAGGCATATTGTATGGCCCAGGCATCGCTGATTGAGCGTAAGATAATTTTTACTTACAAAACTTTAAACGCGTTTTTCTCAAAACAGCGTTTTCAAGCACCGTGGTTGTGAAAACTAAAAAACTATTGAACCGATCCTTATGAAATTTTGAACACATATTCTATATGTTTATATCAACCGTTCTAACAACAAGCAACTTAAAATTTTAATTCTAACTATATTTTTATTGCAAAAAAAGACGAAAAAAAGCAATTTTTTTTGTTTCGTATTTTAGCCGCCATTTTGTCGATTTTGCACGTACATAAAATATTCTAGTTAGATCGATTTCTAGAGTCATACTGAATATACAACTATTTAATTTTTTTTTTCAGACCATCCGTCGGCAAGATTTTACAACCACGACAACGTTACCTACTTTTTGAGGTGTTGGCTTTGACCATACTTTACATGTATAAAAAATGTATAAATAAATAAAAAAAATTTTTTTATGTATTTCAAGAGTGTATTTATTAAGCATTTCAAATCCTACATCCATATCTTCAATAGCATTCTCAGAAAAATTTCACAAACATAGCATTTTTTTCGAGGATCTAAAGTAAAATACTGCCTTAAGTTGGCTTTTATTTATTAAAAATTGAAAATAGTACTTACGTCGACTGTTGTAAATTAAACTAACAAATATTTTCATCAGTCTTACAATTGTATAAAATAATATTCTTAATATTTCAGATTCTGCGAGGACTATAAACAAGGACAGTCTGACTGTTATTATTTAATTATAAATGTATTATTTTATACGACTGTCAGACCGATAAACATATGTGTTATTTTAATTATCGAATTTAAACATAGCATCAATATGATTATAATTTAATATTACAGATGTCTATAACAACATTTTAAGCACATGTATAGACATTGAAAGATATGCAAGAAGAATTTTTTTAAATAAAGATAATTCAAAATAACTAAAACTATTTGATTTTAGTAATAATTTCGTTAATTACTTATTTTATAAAGTATTTATATGTTTGATTATTCAATATCTACTTTCTACATGCAATTGTCTATTGCATGGATACAATCGAATGGTACTTATTTTCATTCGCCGAGTACATTTTTATAAAAAATTCTGGCGTTATACATTAGTTTGATTAAACTTTGCGTTAATATATTTGCCAAACATAATTTATTTACAACTATCTTCGATATTATGAATTTGGTGGAATTTTACAGATATCTTAGATAAAGTATAATGTTGATTGTTATAATGGAATTAAATTATATATATTAAAAAGAAAGTGACGTTGCAGATTTAATTTGAATTCCTACACTGAAAGCCAACTTGAGTACATAAAAATCACTCGAGAGCTTTGAAAAATAAAATTTTCTTCTATTGTCTTTAAATGTCTTTAGCAACCCATCTATGCCTCGCCCGAATTGGCAAAGACTACATAGGTATAGGTTTTCAAGAACCCCTGTCATTTAGCTCAGAGTCAATTGGAACACTATGGAATATCGTTTTTGTAGTCATTTTAATTGTCATCTCTTTTAGTTCATACGCAATTAGAGAGAATAAAATTTTTTTTACATAAGGTAAACGCTTGCGACGTAACTCTATTTTTGAAAACAATGCATTATCAATATTAAAAGATTTTTTACCAAATCAATATGATTGAAGCTTAAATTTACTTCAGGTGTACATTGCATATAAATCTATTTAGTCAATGTCTTGCAATGTTTGATGATGATATTACAGAATTGAAAACCAGATGAAAACAAACGTAAATGAATTAAAGCAAGGACAGTTCTTGAATAAAAATAAAACCACAATTTGGAGCGATTTATTGTTTTTACCTATTAATTTACATGCTCGTATAAAAATACCGATGCGTGCGTATTCCGTCGAAAGATGGAGAGGTTAAGAGTGAGAGACAGGGAGTTATTACAAGCTGATACTTGTGCTCCATACCGCGATCCCAGCGCCACGATGAACTATTAAAACGGAAATGAAAATGTGTAAATCGTAGATTTCGTTTTGCGTCCTCATTTTACGTTTTACAATGTTGAAACAAATTTTATACGAATCTTTGAAAAATTCTACAATTGGGGGTATCCCTTACTGCTTTCATAATATGTTTCAAAGTTAGTTTAAAAAAATAAGAAAATGTTTATCTAACTGTCGTCTGCACTATAGACATCGCCGTTTTGCAGTAACATTAAATAACAACAAATATTATAAATTTTATACGTATAGTACAGATCAAACTTGGATAGCCCCGGATGTAGAATTGAATAATGAGTCGAATGAACTTTGTTTCATCTTTCTATTCATAGAATTAAGGGAGTAAAACGAAATATAAGATTTTATTATGGTTATAATGCAAGTTGTCAATTCTGTAGATAAAAAAGTGAGTACTTTAATTTCTGATTTTTTTGAATAGGTGGCGCTGAAGAAAATATTCAATGCCGTACAAATCAAATAAAGAATTATGAAGCCTGGTGCAGAAAATATATATATATATATATATATATATATATATATATATATATATATGCACATAAATACACACATTCATACATACATACATGCATGCAAATACATTGCAAACATAGTAACGTAATACGGAAATTTGAAATTACAGGAAGGTGCGAGATGTACGAGCTTGAGCCAATAAATATATATAAAAATATAATAGGAAAGTAATTGTTCTTTTCCTAACCTAAAGTATATATAATATTTATGTAGGCAAAAATGTTATTATTGCCTACGCAGATTTAACATTTATAAGCATCCTAAAAATTTTTTATAATCGTTTTTTATTACAACTAAAGCACTTTAATTCCCAAAATTTCAAACATGTTTATTTTTTTTGCAGGATAGTCTTTTAGCTACGATTAAAACTCGTAATTTTAGGAGGAAATGAGAGTCTTGAGTATTCACGACGTGTAATGGATGGATTTCAGTTATTACTTCGATATGCACTCCTATTATATAAAACGGATAAGAAAAAGTAACGTGAAAAGAATATATAATTTTTAATTCAAATGTAAAATATCATAAAACCATCATTATTTTGGAATGTAGAAGAGTATGATTGTGTATTTATAGTACTGAATTTTGTATAAGGAGTAAGTACAACTCCTAAATTAATATATTATATTATAAATATTTAAATATATAGTTATCTATATAAAGCAATTTTTAAATTTATTCTTATATTACACATCATTACACAGTGATTAGCACTTTGTATAATTTATACAATTTATATAATAAACAGCTTTTATAGAAACTTTTTGTAAGAAAACTGTTACAGATTCAAATATTAAAATAATTTTTAATGAAGTAACACTATTTGACAATAGCACTTATATATTAGAAATTACTATCTTTTTCAATAAGTATCTTTTCAATAGTTTCATTACTATCTATTCAATAGGTAATTATAAAAATTTTATTTTAAAATATATTCTTGTACGGCTAAAGTTTTCTTTAGTATTTCATACATTGTAATTTTTTGGAATAAATATGTCAGATTAAATAAAGTCAATATGTCAAAATACAAAAATTATACATATATTCCCGCCCAAAATATCACGATATATAATATAGAAATATTTTTTGTAAAAACATATATATATATATATATATATATATATATATATATATATATATATATATTGTTTTTCAATAATTATAATGTAGAATATAATATGCCATTATATTTAGAAGCTGTACTTGCTCTCTATGTACAAACCAATCCTATTAAATATACAATCATACTGTTCTGCTTACTTTCCCAGAAGATGGTGATTTTATATTTTTCATTTAAAGTAAAAATTATATATTCTTTCCACTCTAATTTTTTACTATTTTGCATATTGGAGACCTTGCAACTAAAATAATAGTTATCTTTGTTGCATTAACATCAGATTATATCTATAATATTAATATTATCACTTACGAACAATCAAACCGCCCCCTTCAAAACTCTAATTTATCATTATTTTTATAATTCTTTATACTTTAAATGACCCTTTAAAATTAAAAATAAAGAAGGCCATACGTATTATACGATTTGTTTAATTATTAATACGTAATAAATTAATATGTTTGTACTATTATCTTATTTTTATTTTCTTTACATATAAGAATCTTATTATATAAATATCAATACTTCATACCCTCGTGTCCCACTCTGGGGAAGGGGAGATGAAGCAAATTGTCTTTTGGGAAGCTTTACATTTTTAATGAATTTATTTAATAAGATTTTTCTTCAAAAATAGCACCTTAAATTATAGGTTTTTGTCTATCACTTGCACATTGAAGTTTAAAATAACTGAACTTATTTGAATTTTGGGTGCCCGTCATGTCTCGTCTGTATATAACCGTTTGTCTCTACTTTTTTAATGAAATATATACTGATATAAATTATATATATTAATTTGCCATTAATAATTAATAATTTCTATTGAATTATTGTTTACATGTTTATTTAATTAACCATTAAATTACAATTATTATTGAAATAAAATTTTAATTAGCTATTATTTTTAATTCATAAAAAGTTAAATATGGAGATAATTAACATTTTAGGAGAGAAAAGAATAATCCATTAGAATACATGACCAAGAATTGTATCAAGACCATCTCCATTCATCAGGTAATCGTTATGTTGATACCTGAATTATATATATATATATATATATATATATATATATATATATATATATATATATATATTATCGGATCAGTTGTACGACATTTGTCGAGAGATTGGGTCGACTGTATTCGGATTTGTGGTTCATTCGTTTAGAAAATCGTAAACACTCGCATGCTGTCTATCAAATCGTATACAATGCGATGTTGCCACTACTTTTTACACGATTTTGGAAACAGTGTTGAACGAATTGATAGAATACACCAGCTGCCAGCGCAATGATACGATTTGCGTGAACGTGGACCGTGATGCCCGTAATACTGTTATTGACTATATACTCAAATACGTGATTCCTTTATCTGAACATTACAGTTTTAGTATGACAAAGTAATTCATCAACACAAGCTATTGTATTAATTAAAAATAATGATTAATTAAATTTTCATTTAATTGAAAATAATACCTTATTAAATATATATATATATATATATATATATATATATATATATATATACATATATCGATAAAAATGAAAAAGTAATTATAAATTATTACAAGTTAATTAAAAAATATCTCAACCCTGAGATATGTATACCTAAGGGTATATATATATATATATATATATATATATATATATATTTTAATGTGGATTCATAAATATTTTTATCGGTCTTACAGCCTTTATACAATAAAATATTATACTAATAGAATGACTTTTTTATTTATTTTTTATTTAATTTAATTTTTATTTTACTATTTAGTTGTAATTTCTATTTCAGATTGTACGGTGGTGATTATAAATAAGGACTGCCCGATACTCATTATATTAGTATATTATATTATTGTAGAAAAACTGTAAGACCGATAAAAATTTTTATCAATTTACAGTCGAATTCTCTACCTTTTCAGCTGAAGCATTTGCTTCAGATATATGCTAAATACTTCTTGGTATCAGATATGCTCAATCCACTCGACACAGCTTCATCTTATATATGTGCATATTCAAAATGTGTACTAAATTCACTGCACAATCTTAGCGCCAATAATTAAGAAGTTAATGAAATGAATTATAAACTCATAGAATTCAATAAATCGAGAAAAGAAATCAAAATAGAAGTCTTAAGGACATCTGCTCATTCAAACAGCACTGAAAATCGTATTGCCAGCAAAGCAGCCAAAGAAGCAGTTCTAATACAGCGTAAAAAATAAAATATAACAACGCCGCAAATATGTTAATACGAAAAAGAATGGCACTACATGCGATAGAAATATATATTGTAATAACATATGGATAGAGGAAAAAAAACAATAAAGACAAATTTGTTTCGAACCAAATTAAATTTTACAATAATAGTTATTTATTTTTGAAAGTTCTTAATATTCTAAAAACATATCAAACTCGCCTAGTTATTTTGCTTTTCTTAAAAAATTTATTATAAATGTATACTTAGTCATTAGTTTTATTTTTTAAGTAGTTAAAAATTGAATAAATTTTTATTATTTATTAGACCAAATTTCTGAATCTAAAATTTATGTTCCTCGAAAAAAGTCCTATTTTCGTAACATAGATGGGGGCTACGCTGTGATTTTATCACCAAGCCACGTAGAACCTAAACTTGCGAATGTATCTTTTTATAAAATGTTCTATATCATATTTAATTTTAAATAAATGAAATATACAAATTGGTGTTTAAACGTAGTATTTTTATTATTTATAGTTATTGTATCATTTTCGTATTGTAATTAAATTTTTGGTCATTCTTACTGTTGCAGGTTGAAATTTTAATTGCAATATTTATTGTAAAAACTAAGTAAGAAAAAATGATAATACAAAATCAACTACGACTCTTAAAATATTAATACAAAGATCTTATTTAACCTATAATTAAAAAAAATAACAATAATTAAGCATAAATAAATAAAAAAAAATGTTAAAAACCTATTTTTAAAAAAATGGTTAACAAGTTTAATTAAACGGTAAAAAAAGAAAAACAGAGAAAAATTTAACTAAAAGTTAAAACATAAAACTATGCCCAGAAAATATTAAATATGAAAAATATTAAAATATAAAATATAAACAAATTATACTCCAATGAGCAAAAACATCCGACTAAGTTTAGGTAATCTGGAGGTATCCCCGCTAAAAGGATCGATTCAATTTCAGGTAACATTATATCATATTATGTTGCAAAATTCAGAAGGGATTTTATATAAGACCTATATATATATATCTATATTTGGAACACTGTATCAGACAAATGACACAATCTTTATTCGAATTTGTTTTTTAAATTTTTTAATATAAATCGATAAAAACAATTGAAATTTGTTTTCAAATATTATATAATTTTTATTAATTTATTATTTTCTAAAATACGCTTATTTAGAATAAGTAATTTAAAAATAATTTAATACAATAAATAAAATAATCTATTTTAGATAAATATCAAATAATGATTTAATTATTTTTTTAAATTACGTAATTTTATATTAAGAATAGTCTAGAGTGCCATTATGTTCCATATAATTAGTATTTTTATATTCTTTACCCGATAGAATCAAGTACGGTTTTGTCAAATTATAGATTACCATATCAATTTTAGATTAAAAATACAGATTTATAAGATAAAATTTTAAAAAAAAATAATACAATAAAAATGTAATTGTAAAGAAAAAAGTGCACGGCAATCCTGACAAATTCAAATTTATTTAGATAATACGCAAAACTATAAAAATTTAATATTTTTATTTACTACTTTCATATTATAGCATTGCAATAACAAAACTAATATTTTATACATAAAGCCAATAAAATGAAAATATTAAATTTCTTTATATCTAAAAATGATACGTTTAAAGAATGTCAACTTGGTTTTCTATAAAATGACGAAGAAAAATTCCTTAGATTACATTCCTGGTACTAAAAAATAATTCCAAATTTAAGTGTAGAAAAAAGAAGTTATAATGGCTGATTTATTGCGCAAGAATAGATTAAAAGTAGAATTTCAGAGGAATACTAAAAAATTAGAAACAAATCAAAGAATGACCAACAAAAGCTGAAAAAATACTTTCAAAACTTTCAGAACAGAATCGAAAATTAGCGTTATACATCACCTCGTAGGCATCTAATAATTTTGAGTAGGCTGAAATCTAGTCACTACGAACTAAAAATAATTGAACTATTATGGTTATAAAATAGACAAATCTTAGAATGAAAAATTTCAACATTGTTATAGTAAAATTAAGAAAAAGGTATAAGCTAGGTCCTTTTATTTCTGTCTAGTAAATAATAATTTTATTTCAAATGCAAGTTTTAATTACTATACTGCAAGAAATTAATATTTATAGAATAATAATTTATTATGTTATTTGTTTAATAAAAAATAATTTAATAGAATACATAAACTAACAGTTTGAAAGAATTATAAAATAATAAAGTCTATTGTGTATTGGATTTTGTCATCCCAAAAATTAAGTATAATAATTAATTTTACAATTGTTGACCTTAAACAGACAATTTTGTATATCTAAATTTTCGAAAAAAAAATTAATTTGAAAATATTATTCGCTGTTATCCTTATACTTATTTCAATATTCATAATTAAGAGATCCTATTCTATTCATTAATGAAATAATTAATATCATTTAATTTTTTATCATTGTTTTTGTAACATTCCATAAACCAAAGTTTCGTATAAAATTGTGTAAATCATTGGTAAACAAGTTTTGAAATAAACTGAATATGAATTACTATATATATATATATATTAATCGTTTGCGACCACCACGGCCCTTGACATTTTTGAATAAGTAATTTGGTTAGAAATTAGGAGTATGGAGATTATATATGTTAATGTGTGTGTAGATACGCATACATATATGCGTATTTCAATCAAACGCTGGATGTCGAGCTGATGTTTCTTTATTACTGCTCGTCTCCTAGTATCCTTATCTTCTACACTTAAATATACTATAGATATATGCATGCATAAATTAATAAATATTTCCATCAGTGTTACAGTCCAATATAAATTGAAATTAATACATAATAATATCAATACATATACATATCAAAATTAATACACATATATATGCATATCTCTCTCTCTCTCTCTCTCTCTTTCTCTCTGTGCGTTTGTATGTGTGTAAATTTATATATATATATATATATATATATATATATATATATATATATATATATATATATATATAATAAACTTCTTGTGACAAATGATCAACTACTTCCGCTACTTATTTCATAAGAATATTATAAAATATAAATTTTGTATGGATCATTTATAATTTACATATTTAACTTGGGCTACTACGGCCCTGATTAATACTAGAACAATCGATAAAACAGAACAGCATTTTTTGTACACTTCAAGTTCCGTAAACTTCCACAGTATATTAAAAATCAGGCGCTTCAATCGATTTTAACTTCCGCCAGAGGTATGGAGCACTCTTAAAGATCAGTTTTAAAATGCTTGTTTCATGGTCCGTTGCAGACGACGAGAACTTTGATGCAATGCAATATAGGTTGAGCGGAATCAAATGTAAAAACTGCGCTGGGTGACTCTACGCCGGCTATCTTGCGAACAATATCGTACTCCATATCTGAGATGAAAAGTGGATTTGTTTTTTACGTATGCGTATGTGACGAAGTTGAGTTCTCCTAGGACTAAGAAATTTGAAAAATGGAGGACCAGAGCGCACTCTTTCGTGCTAACCGTTAGATGGAATACGTTTTAAAAAGACATCAGAACAATAGATACAATTTTATTATCCGGATCAAGAAAAAACTAATCAAATAATATATTTAATTACATACCTTCTGGTTACGGTTTTAATTTTTTATATTTAATACACTTATATTATGGATATATTTTATATTTTTTATCACAAATGATTTTTTTTCATTCGTCAAAATTGAGATAATTTTTTAAAGAAAGCGAACCTGACATGTGTAATTCTTACGACAAAGTAGTGCCACATTCGTTTTTGGCTTACGCATAAAGTCCCTCTTATACGAACAAGATTGTTTGATCAAAGATTGTTTATGTATGGACATTTTTTATAAGGAACTGCTAGTTTACTTAGTCACTTAGTTTCGATAAAATATGTTGCTTTAAAATCGATTTTCAAGAAGATTTTGAATATTTGTAAATATTTTAAATAATATATTACACAACGATAAAATTTCTTATTTATTAATAATAAATTTATTAATTAATTGTTGCATAATATATAAGATTTTTTCTTCCAATTACTTAAACTTATACCGCCATAGCTTATAATAATGATAACAATTACTGTTGTTTATAAATATTAATAGTTAGTATTAACACATTCTAATTGTTCAGATGCAACTGTACAATTTAAGTAATTTATACGATTTATTTTAAGAAAGGTCTTAATAAACACCGTATACTTAATAAATCAATGCTTATTCGGTTACTGTGGCAATTTTCAATTAATTGAAATCTGAAAAAATTGTTTCACGTATTAGACTGCGGAGGTGAAAAAGTCTTTACTAAAATATTTTGCTAAATTTTTTTTAATGAGAAACTTTAAGTTATCGTCATACTTAAATTAACAATAAGTTAAACTATTAATTAACAATAAATTAACAATAATTAAAATAACTTAATAATTTTTAGAATGTCGGTACATTTAAATTATATACATTATGAAAACTTTTAGAAAAAGCCGCACTATCACGTACTATTGCAGATTAGAATAACGAATTTTCTATTTTTTAACCATTAAAATTGATAAAAATATACTCAACCTCAAATTCAAGCAAGATTTTTAACGATGTAAATGATTAATAGTTAGTGTGTTATTCATGCTCTGGTATCGCTGGTAAGTATTAAAATTTTTATTAATATTATTGAAATAAAGTGTTTAAAAATTTTATATGCTAATATACTACAGCGCATCTAAACATTTAATATTTTTCTATATTTAATAAGTTGTAGCTTTGGATCTATAAGTATTTCAAGTAACTGTTGTAGGCCGAGTAATTTGTACTATTCGGGTATTGGTACTTTAACTTAAAAAAATTTCTTAATCTTAAGTCTTTTGAATAAGAAACAAAAGCTATAATATAACATTTGAAAAAGTTCAATTTAAAGTAGTTTGCTTCCTTTTTTCTTAAATATATTCAAAGAACTGATATATTATCATTTGTTTCATTTTACTACATGCACATCTCGATTTATAAAGTGCTGATGAAAATGTACTCACTATGGATAATACGTATTTGCTGCGGAGTTATTCGCAGAATAGTAGTACTATTGATCAGCAAAAGGTGGCTACGTACTTTTCAACACATATATTATTAAATTAGCCATCTACAGACTTAAATAGAATCAATATGCTCAGTATTTTTGTAAATTTTCAGTTTGCTACTCCTCATTTTGCACTATAATAGCAGCAGGATTAGTGACTATATTGTCCTCATAATTTAATAGAATAACCATTATCTTGTGTAAACCTAGTAAACGGCTCTTGTACGCATTCTAGATCTTCATATATATTCAACCGTTTTTTTGTTGTTATCATCACTTTGTTTCTTCTTTCTTGCTTGAAATACTGTTGTTACAGTTAGTTGTCATTTGTCGATTCATTGCGTTGATCGATTTTTTCTAACTTGTTTCATTTAGTATTTTTCTAAAATCTGAATTTGCGAATATATGCACCGTCGCTTTTCTCAAGTCCACAAGCTCAAATTAATTGTCTATTGAGTTCCTTTGAACGAATTGACTTAGCTGCGTCTGTCGCTTCATAATTTTCCTCATTGGTGAGACGTCAAAAAGACTTTTTGTACAGTTCAGATCTGTAAGAAACCTTGAGTGACTCGAAATATGAAAAAATGGTGAAATGTAAGAAATTTCTGACAACTAATAGTGACTGTTTTAATTCAAGCAATAAGTAGAGGCCGAAGTGTTGATGGCTGAAACAAGCGAGTAGGATACTATGAGGATCTAGAATAAGTACAGGTATCGTTTACAGGGTATATTCAAGATGATGGTGATTGCATTAAATTATAAGGACGATATCTAACTACTCCTGCTGTTGATATAGATCAAGATGGCGAGAATCAAAATGAATATTTACAACAAACTTCGTACTCATTACTAGATCTTGCGGATAACATTACTGTATATCAAAATAACTTTTCCAGCGCATCGTTAGTTTATGATTTTGGTGTCAAAGCATTAAAAATCTTTTTATTATTTCCTACAGCACCTAGCACACCTGTATATTTATTTTTGCAGCATTGATTCATTTATAATTTGACAATTATATTTACATCATTTTAACAACGGAATCACAACATTATCCTGAGGTTTCGTTTCTGATTGTATAAAATACGAACTAAAATTGATGTGTAAATTAAATTTTACTTGGCAACATTTCTCTCCCTTTCTTTGTATGGGCTAAGCGATCTTATGACGCAAATAATAATCTTCGATACGCATATGGCAAAGTACTATTTCAATACTGAGTAGACGAAATCCGATTTATCACGCTATGTACTTCTTTTAAATACTTACTCTAAACAGTGTGAGAAGCCAAGTTTCCTCGCTTCGATCGGGTGGCAACTTTAAAACCGGTCCAGAATCTTTGATTGTGTGGTTATAAATAAAGCCGAATCTTATCAGAATATAAATCGAGTGTCGTTAACTTACGTGGTATTCAAAAATAGTATATGAAATAGGCCCTCGAAGCCCACGTATTAGGTACGTGCACTACTCATATAACCATAAACGTTTAGCCACATGGAAAAGCATACTTAGCGTACTTGTTGCGTAAACCGTAAAATTAATCCTTCCTACTTCATTCATACTTAATCTGAATTTTCGCATGGATATGATTTTTAATATTTTTTAATAAAATTGATATGACTTAATTATTTGAGGTAGAAAGTTATAATAAGCAGACGAATAACAAATTATGAGTATTCATTAGAATAAACAAGGATTTGACCTAAAATTATAATAAAGAGATAACAATCAAAATGTGGCTCTTTAAATGAGTATGAACATAGCATAAAAATTTTTACTCAAAACTTGATAATAATTCTTCGTATTCTATTTATAACAATTTTGTATGCTTTGGTCAAAGAGAATCATCGTGAACCATGTTTAATAATCGATGTTTTTTACACAAACATCTTCTTGCAATAATTTTAATAATTAATAATCGTTAAAAAGAAGTACATATGAACCAACAAGGCCAATCTCCACAAAATTTATGGTGTTTTAACGTAAAACACTTTTTAGCATTACATTTATAGAGACATTCTTTTACAGTTTCAAATAATCACTATTTATTTTATTAAACGCTGGAATGCATGGTACAGTCGGATATAGTAGAGAAATGAATATTATAAACAGAATAAATGCTATAATTTTTTGTATGATATAAATACACTTTCGCAGAAATTAAAAAAAAACTCTCTTTAAAAAAATTTTGTACTATAAAATTAGATATTATAAAAGAAGTTTAAATTAAAAGATACACTTAAAGGCTACATGAAACAATTTTTGTTTACCTATAAAGTTTGTGAGTACGAACCTAATCAATGTATACGTATAATTATTTCAAAAAATACTCATAATTTGTTATTCGTCTGCTTATTATAACTTTCAACATTTTTAGAAAACTTTTCCAGATATGCTATTTTTCTTATTTAGTAATTATATAATACTGATCTTCTTTATTTAATATAAATTATTCTTTCTTTAAAGAAAATGGTGGCTGAATTACATCATAAGCCCTAAAATATTACGGATAATATTAAGAAAAATAACATGGGCATGAAAAAAAGCTGAAAACGTTCCAAGGATCTGAATTGCCGACCCAGACCCAGTGAAGATTCTTGACAATTGTATAAAGAGCTTGCTGTAAAGTTAAAATTTATCCATCGAACTATTTCCAAGAGATGTTCTTCAAAGAGACCTTCCTCTTTGCTTCTACATGATTTGAAGTAAAGACCACAATTCTTTTTTGTAAGATTTTTAGTAAAGACCGTTTTTAATATTAATAGCTTTCATTGTTTTGCTATGTTTTCTATTTTCTTCTTAATTTCGTTTTGCAGTATTCGTATAATTAACATCATTTTCTATTCCAACACCGCTTTCTGTCAATACTCTAGTTGCACTTAAATCAAGAAATAAATGTGTAAGAAATTCTCAAAAACAGTTTTTGAAGAACTGGCAATTCTTGCGATAATGACGTTACGTTTGCCGCCCGCCTTTGAATTAGCATTGTGAACGACTTTCAATAAAGAACGAACTAATTTTTGAGTACAGCAACTTGAGAACATAGAATTTGTTGCAGATTTCATTTTTTCTTCTTTTGGATTTATTGTCTTTTTCCAGTAAAATTTTGTTTCTTATTTTTGTCCAACCCTATTTCACACATTAGTTTAATATAATATTTTATGTTTAAAATTGAATTCTAAACTCATCTTACACATACATTTTAAATTTATGCTTTAATAAATTGAAAATTATCGTTATCCCATCATTTTACAAATAACTTAAGTAAAAAAGATTGGAATTCGCCATCAAGTTTGATCACTGTCTTCCATCCGAATTTCTTATGAACTTTCTTGATGATTTTCGTAACAATGTATTTTCGACCTCTTTCTAATTCAGAAAATCATTCCTGTTCATATTTTCATCTATAGCTTTGATATTGAGATTGCTTTATTGTGTAAGAGAGAGTGCACTAAAAACAGTAAATGACAATAGATCCCTGGAGCGCCAAGCCCAAAGAAGGCGAGAATGAGCAAGTTTAAAGTGAAAACCATGTTCATTTGTTTCTTTGACAGCAAAGGGGTGGTTCACAAAGAGTTTGTACCACTTGGTCAAACCGTAAATCAAGTATTCTACCGCAATGCGCTCGAAAAATTACAAAAAAGGCTGCTCAGAGAGCGTCCAGAGATCGCAATCTTGGGTTCTGCATCACGACAATGCTCCCAATTACAGTGCATTTAGTGTCTCTCACAAGAAGTGTTCCAGAATTGTAAGGAAAACTGGAAAACTTACTCGAATAAGTGTATAAATTCGAGAGAGGGCTACTTTGAAGGGAAGCGCAGTGATGTACTTTAATTTTTTAATTTACTCGATTTTTGAATTTTATCGCATTACTTAATTGTCTGACCTCGCATTTAATAAGATACTTAGTAAATTATCTATTAAACTCCATTTACCAGGTTATCAATACTGTGGGTCAGGGTTAAAAGTTGAAAAAATGTATAACTCGTGGTGATCCCTGAATCAATTCCCTTGATTCTGTTTGCAAAGATCACGACATAGCATACTCCAATATTGTTATCTATTGAGAAAGCTCGGCTGCGTCAAAAATCAAAGGATGCATGTATGGCCGAAAAGGCTGCTGCACTTGTAGTCTACAATGCAATGAGACTTAAAGTAACGTTAGGAATGGCATTGAAAAAAAATAAGAATAAAAAATTGCGTGGTAAATACAACAAATCGACATTTAAAAAAATAATTCTAGATCTTAGAATCTATAATCTAAGTTCGAAATCTCAAAAATTAGTTCGCTCGCAAGTAGATAGGCTATGGGCATTCTAGCACATGGGCATGTTGGCACACTCTCTCCCTCTAAAATTTGTGCTTTGGCCCTGTGGACATTCAAGCACACCTCTCTCCCCTTGAAAACTGTGCTGAGGCTCCCCCTCGCATATTGTAATGTATAGAGAATGAGATCGCCTCCCGAAACGATGCCGCTCTCGCTATATTATATTAGATAATGAGAGAGAGAGAGATGGGGAACGACTCGTTTCATCATTTTTCATACATTAAAATTTAATATACGTGTGAGAAAAGGCGAACACCTTTGATGGTAGAGGAGGGCAGAGCATGCCTTCCTCACACGCGACTATACTTTGGGTGCTCTACTAGAGGGGAGGGGGGCATGTCACACTTGACAGGTGAGTAGACTTTAGGTGTAGTAGAATACCTTTATGTGCCGTGATGCCTATAGCGAAGTCAACAACTTTTTTTATTTTTTTATTTTTTTTTTTCATTTTTCTTCTTCTTTGAATTAAGCTATATTTAAATAAGCTTTCTTACATCTCCACTGATGGGATTATACTGAACTATGCGATTGTGCAAGATCAAGCAATAGTATTGGCTACTATAGCAATAGTATAGCTGTAGTATTGGCTGGAAAGTTCTCTTTAGCCGCAAATTCTAAACGTACATCTACAGGAGTGCTCTTTAGAGATTCATTTTGTCGTGATCAATCAATCGCTATGAGAGGTTCATTATCGAGTAACTGTTTCTTTGAAAGCAGTGGTTGAGGATCCCTTTTATAGTATGTTTTTTGGGAATTTGCATACATATAATATAGTATTGCATATTGATTATTGGATATGTCAAGGTTTAAATTATTGTATGAATAATATTGAGAATTCAAAAAAAGTCTCACGTTAGTAATATTGCAATGATCAAAACGACTGGCGTTTGCGGATGCTTCATATTTTTTCTTTGTCTGTAAGCCGAGAATCACATAACGTGGTTTCTCCAATTGATTGGAAGTTTTCACTGTCCACACATACTTATTGGCGCTTGGCAGAACAGAATATTCAAATAGTTCCCATGAATGATAACACATTGGGATGGGATTATCTTTGCCAATGAAATTTCAAAGTTGGATTTTTTGTTTATCAGAAGCAATGACATAATTGTTATTTTTATGTTACATGCTTCATATGTAGTATTATTACCAACTATACTACCTTTCTGGATTATGGCATTCAGATCAGATCTTGATCTTACCAGAATGAGTTCATGTTTCATATTAATTACAATTTTTCTGTAATCTTCTGCGAAGCCCAAAATCATACTTAGAGGAATAGAAACGTCAAAGTTTCCATGCCTATCTATCAACGTTCTCGTTGTTTCTTCATTGCCAATCCAGTCTGCATTTTCAAGCATGAGCGTCTCGTTGGTATTGAATGAAGCCCATTCTTTCATGACACTACTCAATCCAACATTTTTACTTTTGTCTATCTCAACACCATTAATTTCGTAGCGAATTTCATCAAAAAGATGACAAATACCATTGTTGACGAATCGAGATTTAGTTGGTGCATTTCCAGCAGTGTTTTGTAATTTTCCGTAGATATGGATAGAACTACGTGATGGTAAAATACACAGATCTTGGTGTTGGATGGAAATGCAAACCTCCCTCCCCGGTTCGTGGGGTGCCTTCCATTTGTTCATCTGGCTGCTCTGTTACGTGTTCCGCCTCGCTTCCCGGTAACCGCTTGCTCGCATGTTTTACTTAATTCCTTCTCAAGTATACATAAGAATAAATAATAAATGCTTTTGTCTTCGGTAATGGCTAACATCTTCAATACAAAAATGATTCTTCTGATCATAAATGTAAATACAGAGCTAATGATTTTATTTAATATTTTCGATTGTGATTTTATACGTCTTAAGGGTGCTCTACTTCTATGCGGAAGTAGGAATGAGAAATTTCAATAATTTTGTTCTATTTTTTTTTTTTTTTCATACATTATATATATATATATATATATATATATATATATATATTTATATTTTCATATTTCATATTTTCATATTTTTATTTTTTTACATTTCATTAATTTTCTTAATAAAATACAATATATATATATATTTTTTTCAATTTACATCCATTTTTTTTTCAATCTGACATCCTTGATAATCCTTGGCTGCGCTAAGGGAGGTTCGGCGTTGATTTCCTTAACGCTCGACCAGCTTGAGTATCGCATACTTGCGATGGATGGGCTGCGGCTGTGGTGCTGCGTCATCCTCGGTGTTCTCGAACGGCTTCGTCTTCTTTCCTTCCTCACTGAATGGCTCCTTAAGCGTTTACGATGCCCATCACTTCCATTCTTCGTTCGTATAACAAATAACCAAAAGTCATACATATTAATATTAATATTTTAAATTAAATATTAAACATATTTTAAAATTAAGTATATAAATAAATATATATTATGTAATATATATATTATATAATATATTATATAAATTATATATAAATAAATATATTTCTAATAGAAGAATTTGAAAACAAATTATTATTTTCCTTACCTCGATCTGGCTTGTCGAAGAATTCCGCGAACTTGACAGCTTGACGAATAGCTTCCGTCATCTCCTACGCTCTTCGGTATAGCGCTCTCCAATCCGTCGCAAAGCCTGGAAAGCTCCTTACGTCTTCTTCACAACAGGGCGTTACAGCCCTTGTCAGCGAGGCTGCGACGATCGAAATTGGCGTCGTCGGCCGTGCATCCTCCTCCTCCTGCTCTTCCTCCCCAAACAAGTCCATGAACTTGAGATACTTCCCCCTGCTTCGGGGAGCCTTTTCCATAGCAGGCAGCCGCTTCCCGGTGCTGTTGCTGTTGCCGTTGCTTCTGCCGCTGCCTGCCGTGCTCACAACTACCTTCATTTTTTCAATTTTTAATATTCTTAAACCTTGAAATTTGAAGGCAGATTGTGATGGAAAAACTGACTGCGATTCTGCTTTTATACAGTTTTCCAGTGCTGACCTTTTATGAGAAAACGTTTCTATTGATTAAAAAAAATAAAAAAGAAGAACCGCCTTTGTTTACTATATTATGGGAAGGATGGTTCACCCCTTCTACTTTGCTGCAAGAAAATTTTCCTCATTGGTGGTGGAGCACAAGTTTTCTCCTCCCTCCTTGATAATCCATCCCCTCTCTCCATTAACTTGTATGGTGATCGGTTATACTTTTCTGATGGACCAAACGAAAATTTTAACCTCCTGCCTCTCAGCCACGGCAAAGCATATAATATTATTCCTCATTGGTGGAGGAACACAATTTTTCTCCTCCCTCTCAGACTCGGCGGAGCGTACGTTATTCGTCATTGGTGGAAATTGTATCACTCCATAAGCAATAATGAACTAAGCGTGCGCCTAGCAGAGACAAAAAGACCAAAAACACAATCGCTCGCTATAATATTTCTAATGACCTGTCTATCTCGTATGATCTATGATTTTAGGCAGTTTCACGTTCTTCTTTATTCGAGCGAGAAAGCGTGACACTAGTACAGAAAAAATATCTCGCTTCCAGCATTTAGTATGGTCGCACCTGTTCTTTATAACAATACTCATCTATAACCATTAACGATAAGCGGATTAAACTATATGATCAGTCACCCTCGGTCAGTATATCAAGAGGCGCGCGTGTTCGCCTCTCCTCAGACCTACTTTTCCATGCTCCTTCCAAAAAGTAAACCATTTGAAAATAGAACTCCTATATGCTGGTTTTCTACAGTCACTCCCTTGGATTTCCAATCGCATTGATGTTGTATTCGACCGAAATCGTAAAGATCTAAACCGAGGGAGTGACAGAGAAAAATAGAAACATGATCTTGCTTACAGTATATCGTATTGTCTCGAGTGTTTGCTATAACAATAGACATTTATAACCATCAAAGGAAAGCGCATTATTCTAATTGATGAGTTAACCTCAGTCAGTCGGTCCATCATCATATCATCGTGACCATACGTTACCGAATTCATTGGTCTTGTGGTTATTACCAATTTTCCGTATATGCAATATAATATAATAATGTACTTAGCACCTAAAATATAGTAAATTTAATATTAGATTATTATGGAAATGAATGTCTGAGTAACTGATAAATCATAACTATATATAGACCTTGTTGTACTCAGTGCCAAGAAAGGTCTTCTCTGTACAGCTAGTGCATGTTTATATACTTAAATGCGAAAACTTAGTTCTATCGACCACCAACAGGTGTCTCTCTATTCATCACCAATCATATTAACATCTTTACCATCTACAAGCTTAAATATAGGCGATATTTTTTGATTTTTGTAAATGTTCATTTTATTACTCTTCATCTTGTTCTGTACAGTGGTGGAATCATTTGCTATATTTTCCTCATAATTTTCAAGTCAATCCATAGTCTGGGATATTATATTATATACGTCACCTCCTACCCATTCCAGATCTTTATCTCCGTCATTCCATTTTTTTGTTGCTATTACCACTTCTTAGCCCCCTTTATTTAACGAAATGCGGCTGGTATCTTCAAATTCCAAGGATTCATGGCTTATTTCAATTTCTTTCAATTATGAGCCATTTTTTTGAAAGGGAGAAGCAACAGTAATAAATTAAACAAGGAAATAGGTCAAAGTATATGAAGATTTGGAATGGGTAGTGGTAACGTTTATAGGATCATGCCTGAGACTATGGCTGTGCTCTCAAATTACGAGGACGACATAAATTTGGTTCTGCTACTATTAAAAATGAAATGAAGAAGAGGAAAAGGAATATTTTCAACAAACTTCGTACTCATCGCCGAATGATCTTGGAAAAAATCTAGTGAAAATTAGAATGAGAATAAAATTCACAATGCGTCGTGAATGTAGAATAATTTTTTTATGTAAGCAGTATAGCGCAGTGTAAAAGTACTGAATAATAACTGTGTTCCAAAAAAATATTAAAATCATGAACACGATATGTATATATCAGTGGCAAAAATACGAATATTTTTCATGAATAATTTCAATATAGTTACAATGATTTATCAAGTATCCAAACACTAATACCGTACAATTTTTGGGTTACACTGTCATGATTATCCATACTGGCCAATTTACCTTAATCAAACCTTTCCTGTGATCTAGCATAGTTGTACAATTAGAATACTTTCTTATTTTCATATCATTGAGTTTATTTCAATTTCAATAGAAAATAATAGAGAAAGAAAGGTTTTTTGGAAAAATGCGCTTTCAAAAAATAGCCTTTAAAAAATATGGTCTTTCAAAAAAAATGACAGTAAGTAATGAGGGGAGAGAGTTTCAAATTAAGAAACATGGTGGAGTATAAGGATATGACACTAAACTCACTAAATCTCAAAGAGGAGGATATGAAACCACCACCAGTTACACCATTAAGTTCGAGTAATTATGATCATAACTACATTGAAGTTGATAGTAATTATTATTAAATGAGAATGGACGTTGCTTTCAGCATAGATTTAATAAATAAATAGTAGGAGAGATATTACAACGATGAAATGAAATAAGTTTGTCTTTATTTGGAAGCGGTTAAAATTTAAGTTTTTCAACTGAATAAAACGTATTCTTCATATCAGGTACCGTGTACTAAAATTTAAATATTTCAGTAAAATATCATTAAACTTTATAAATAAAAAGTAGCAGGACCTTTCGTATACGAGATAACAGGTCGTTCAGTTACTCTTTTTTAACGTATTTTAGATCGTAAGATTAAAATGAGAGCGCATGAGGGTGTTCGTGGCTCTCAGAAACTATTTATCTATTAAAGTAAAAATGGTTGAGGATATCAATAAGTGTTTTAAATGAAACACGTTAACGGGATATTTAAATATTTTGAGTTCATTGCATTATTTATTTATTCGATTGTATCATTTATATTAATTCAAAAATAGATTAAAAACTGTTCACTGATCGAGGCCGGTAGGATGTGCAGGAAAATTTACGATGGCTTGAATTTTCGGCTCTTGTAAACACTTGGGCTTATGTAAATTGTTTTTGGATATATATTGAAATAGTATTTGAAGTTGATAAGGCTTTGTTTACTAATAGAGTTAAGTACAGATATGGTAATTTCTATATTAATTATATATTCAGAAGTCATCGTGATGAAAACGTAATATTTTTTATATAAATAATTAAGTAATAGGCAATGACGAAAATAATAAAAATAATTATTCTTCAAGTTTCGGTAGAACTTGAATATATCTGAAAATTATAATCTGTATACTAATTTAATTAGAATAATGTTCAAGGGAAAAATGAATTGGTAATTAAAAAATGTTATTTTCTATGAATGATGTTAATGAAATTAAATAGAACACAATTGAGTTCTGATTAAGATCAGCTTGAAAATAAACAAATTTAATGTATATTTTAGAGAGTATATCTTAAATGCTATTAGCTTCAGAGATATTTACCTACAACAGTGAATTATTAACATATTTTAGACTATTCATTGAGTCAAAATAAATATCGTATTTCGACACATTTCAATGGGCTTACGGGTACTGAATTTTACTACTTAAATAATAACTTACAAATCATTCATTGCATTATACGCATGTTTGAGCTCGATAATGAAATTTGAGTTAATTTTCTATTGTTTTCCTCAAAACCATCAGAATGAAATAAAATTTAACGTAATACTTTTGTTCGTGCTCCAAAATTTACTACAAAAATTTCAGAGGTATTTTTCAATGTCCATTCCGAAGAAAGTGAGGATTGATTTTACAAGTGTGCTTAAAGAGAATAAACTCCATTTTGCAGCATTTTTAGCATTTTTCAGCTCTTATTTATTATACGATAAGAGAATATTTGAACCATAGTTTACTCATAGTTCTGAAAAAATAATCAATGAAAATATGAATAAATAATCAATATAATTTAAATGACAAAATTAACAATAAATAAAAGATGCGCTGAAAGATTTGATGAAAAATTATGGTAAATTTTTCAGATAATCGACGACTTCTAGACCACGAATCGATTCTACCACCTTTTTGGCGTAAATTGGACATTTAAGTATTACGTAGGCTATTTTATAGAGAAACAGAAAGATTACGTGCACAGAAATTGTTTAATAAAATTTTATTTCACTTGAGTTTACAATACACAAACAGAATGCATCCATACTGTGCTAAACTGAACTTGGCGAATTACTGTGAATAGAAGCACTCCCTGAAGCACGTTCTCATATACACCGCAAGCTATATCGAAAACTGTAAAAAAAATCGATTTTTTGTTATCTATCGACGAGGACCTTGCCTTAACTATACTTACGCTGTTGTAACAGCTCTATGTAATAAAAAAGAAAAATAACGCGCAGCAGCCACCCGTGCCTCGCATTATATACGATTCGTATACACGTTACCATCGAACCGTCGACTCGCGCGCGCGCGCTCTACAATGGCAATACCACCGACAGAGTGCGCGCGAAGCAACGAGTCTCCCCCAGTCCTCCGTCCGACTGGTTCTCCCCTCGTCCCAGGGAAGAGGGAGCCTCGCCTATGGCGCTGCCCATTCTCGCGCGCCCGAGCAGTTCTCCGCCGTCCGCGCTTCGGGCTCGTTTATTTTACATTCATCAAGCGCGTCGGCGCGGAGAGAAGTCGCGGTTTCCACGCGCAGCTATATAATTATATATAGAGAAACCGGATCGCGCGTGCTCCAAAAATAAATAAATAAATAAATAAATAAACAGAAAAAGAGAAAAACCAAACTGGATCGGATTCGATTGTTGTGATCCGCAGTGGTGGCAGCCAATCGGCGCAGTCGGTTCGTCATCGAGGGTTGGACGGTCGTCGATCGACTGTCTCCGTTCATCGGCCTTTTTATTCAGGTAATCGACTGGGCGATATGAAGGTCGCGCGCGGCTTCGGGAGCGGCCCTTCGTATGCTTGCGAGTGCAACGCTGTTACAGCTATTTAGATCGGATTTCCATTTCGGTGTTTAGAATTTTGTTTTTTTTTTTTTTTTTTTTATATACTTTTAGTCGATTTGCCCGATTTATATAGCGATAAAGTGAAACTGTTAATTTTGAAATTTATCGAAGACCGGGAATTTACAATCGACGAATGTCAGAGAATGAATAAAAAAAGATTTCCCTTCTTTACTGCGCTCAATCGTTAGTTTTTTTTTGCTTTACGTAACGGAGAATAAGCGTTTGCGTTGAATAATCGAAATTCAGACTTTCAAACTAGAGAAAAAAAGTGTCGCGATAAAAATACCTGCCAGTTTTTCTCTTCCCTACTATAAACGATTCGAGCGAGACAAAGACGAAACATCTGTAGATGTTATATATATATATATATATATATATATATATATATATATATATATAAGAGAGAGAGAGAGAGAGAGAGAGAGAGAGAGAGAGAGAGAGAGAGAGAGAGAGAGAGAGAGATCGGTATTTATTTTTTCATCCGCATGAATTTTTGCACGTCGACGGTGACTCTCATCCATCGTTGGCTGAGTTCTCACAAAAGAAAAAAAATTTAATATCTTGCAATTGTAATTCATTGAATTTGCGAGGTGCGCTAAAGTACACAAAGCATAGAATTTCGATTTTCCTTAAATAATTCAATTCGCCAGCCACGGCGCAACAGCTACTTTATTACTTTATATATTTACGATCTTTTCATGTATATGCATGCAGGTTTAATATTTTCATTTACGGTCCCGCACGCGAGAATAAAAACAGCGATATATATATATATATATCCATGCAGGTACGCACGCGCACACACACACTACTGGCAACCGAAATGTATTCTAATGCATTTGCATATGTATAATAATAATGAATTAGTATAATCGTGTGGTGGATCAAATGCAGAAAGAGTTGGTTGTATCTAATTAGTCCACCTTACTATTATTCATCTAAGATTTATTGATATTTATATATATATCTATATAAAAATTAGTAAAATGACAAAAATGAAATAACACGAGAAATGCCGAAGTTGCCGAATACTTTAGCGTGTTCTTTAGTATCTTTATAGTTCTGATATATACATGTTAGAATAATTAGCCTATAGTGCGAGAATCGAATAAAAAAGTTATAATAATGCATCAAGAATTATACAAACAATATAGAACGTGTACAGTGTTAAAATACAATATAATCTCCTCATTTTTCTTTTGTGTGTGTGTATAGTTATACAAATTTTATTGTAACAAATCTACGATTATATATATTTTATATATATATATATATATATATATATATATATATATACATTGATTATATATTAGATTTATTAATTGTTATATATATATATAATACATTTATTCGGTACAATAGATTTATATTTGTATATACGTAAATTCATTCAAGGCGATTCTTATTGTGCTCAACTGAATAATCCGGAAAAGGTGTGTGACACCTCATTTATATATATATATATATATATATATATATATATATATATATATATATATATATAAGTGTATCAGCATAAAGAGGTACATATGTACAATTGCACTTTTATTCGCTTTTCACGAATGGCCGCACGAAGAATAAGTCGAACTGTTTTACCAACTATACATATAAACTATACATATAAACTATACATACATGTTTATCGCGAAATACACACACACACACACACACACACACACACACACACACACACACACACACACACACACACACACACACACACACACACACACATTGTAATCATTGTCGCGCGACAGACTGCCTGTGTAATGAGTTTCTCGATGAAGTATATATATTTTCCGTATTTTAACGAGCGGACGTGGTCGTTATTATGCGCCTTGTCGATGCATATATATATATATATATATATATATATATATATATATATATATATATATATATACAAGTTGATAGGGAAACGGGGGTAGTAATTGTTAATGACAAAAGTGTCGCTGCGCGACGTTTCAAAACGCCCCATGAGGTTTTCTCAACATTGCAAAACGTGACATGAAAAACTTGCGTAGATAGCATCTTTAACGTATAAACAACGACCCTGGGTGCGCGTGAATTTCGCATTGTTCGCAGAAAAAAAAGGAAGGAAAAGGACGCCTAGACAATATTCCGAAATCGCAAGGATGTCAATTATTGCAAAAATAATTTTACAGTTAAAAAGTTATAATGCATCTATTTCGAAAATAAATAGTTCTGAAAACAAAGTCGATATACAGTTGATATTTTTTTGTGATAAAAATTTCATATCGCGTTAAAAAAAAAGCACCGTAACGAGTAAATGCTTGCGAAAAATATTGATAATCAAAAGCAATTATTCAAAGTAATGAAATATTTTCAATAGAAAACAATCACAGTCTTATATGAACTAAGGGGAAAAGCTACGGCATTTGTGTGATGGATTTAGTACAGATCACGCGAGTTAATCCGATTATCTCCGTTGTATAGGATGTATAGATGTATATTTTCTGGGATTTAAATTACTACTTTCCTCTATTTCAGTTGAATATGCTCGAGGCTCGGAATATTTTTTTAGTAAAAATCGTACAATTTTAGCGCCGGATCTACAAAAAGAATAATACATTCAAAGCAAAATCCACCTATTTATTATCCGCAAATCGGCAGTTTTTTTTCAGTTATGTATTAATAATGAAGGCCGGCCGATTTCGTAAGCATACAGGTAATGCTTCGCTAATGTATGTAAAAACGATCGAGCCTCAGTGCACAATAAAAAGAAGAAACTGCACATGTACGGATATAAAGACGCGTTAGAATTTTTTTCGCCTTGTCGTGTTGCGCATTCTTCAAATCCGACGTTAAAAATTGAAGAATTCATGTACAAGAATACATTGACCAATTTAATTAGATAGAAGTTATGGTAATTTTTCATAAGACAGTAACATATCCTGAAAATGGAACAGCATTCGCAGAGCTCATTTTGGAATTAATCCGTGCTACCTCGCTCAAGCTGGATCAAATGATGTCGAATGGCTTCCCCTTGCGAATATTTCAAAAGAATAAATTACATTAAAACTATTTTTTTATCGACTTTTAAAAATTACTAGTATGTATTATATATATATGCATACTAGTATCCCCCGTCACGGCTTCGCCCGAGATAATAATCTAACCGATGTATTAAACAGCTCAATAATATCCATGTAAAAGATGATCTAGGTATAAATCTATATTCCTATATTTAATTTTATGCGTCGCTTTCATATACAAAAGTGCTATCTCAGCGTCCGATTAAAAACGTGCTATTTCGCAGACGATTTTTTCTGCTTCAATTTTATTTCCCACCAGTAAATAAATTTTCGCGTTATGCAAAGTAAAACAGGCAAATATACGAAATATGTGTCTATATATCTCATATACGACTTTTAGCGGGTAATATTGTAGTTTCGCGTTCGATCGATAGAATACGGTATCCAGTTGTCTCGGGACCGACTTCTTCGGGTAATTTCGTATTCACGCGGTGGAATACGAAACTTCCCGTATTCCCGTAGCAGTCGTTCCGAGATACCTGGACATCGTGGTCTACGGTCCGATCACGGATCTTAATGGAAAAGTTGTCCGGGGACACCTGGACATATAGTAATTTACCGTCCGTCACGAAACGCCCCATAGAAGTTGTTTAGAGACAGCTAAACATCATGTTCAAATATCCAAACACGAAACTCTCTGTAGAAGTCGCCCCTCAGACATTTGCGTATCATGCTCTACCTTCTGAATAAGAAGCGCCCCTTAGAAGTTCCCTTAAAATATCTGGACATCCTATTTTCCTATCAGAAATTCCTCGTAGAAGTCCTTTCGAGACATGCGCAAATGATATTGTACTGTCCAAATACGATACTCCTCGTTGAAGTGATTCCGAAGTACCTGGACAGTGCACACGGACGACCTTTCGAACACGAAATTAGAATATTTCGCCGTAAGAAGCCTCATATAAGATATATATATATATATATATATATATATATATATATATATATATATTAATTATTAACTATATAATAAAGCTTAATAATGAACTAATTTTGGCCAAGTGTACGTGAGCAATGAGTTAATTCCATACTCTATATGGTTTTGAAACTGTTTTGCAATTCATTAACGTTAGCGTGAAGTTATCGCTCCCACGCTCGTTTTTTTTTTCGTTCGGGCGAAAGAGAATCTGATCGAATTGCGCGCGATAGTCATCGCGCCAGTATAGTGGAAATACACCAAGTTAATAAAGTCCCGGATTTATGTAAGCCTCCGTTAATATAACTTTTACTCTAAGCCGTTATTAACCATAACGATCGGCTTTACGCTCGATTTCTGCTGAAAATATAATGTCGATGTTCGAAAAAACGAGCGGCGTTGCATAATGAAAAATCTAAATTAAAAGCAAATCGCTACGTTTTTGTTTTATTCAATAAAATATAAATATTTCCAAATGATTTCGAAGTGTGAATTATAAGTTGTATATTGTAGAAATGGTAATTTCCATTTTAAATAAAAAATAGCAAATTAGAACCTAGTTGGTTAATATGTAATTCATATAGCTGGTTATTTCATTATTTTTAATTTTACTTGCTAATAACTGTATAATAAAGTATTTGTAAAAGAACTGGAACGGTTTATAATTTTAATAATAACTTTATGTAACTTCATGGATCTGTTTATTATTATGAACTGTACAAATTTGTTAACGTTTTATTATCTATCCATTTTTTCGTGTCGATTCTTAAAAAACCGGTAGTGTAGCTTGGAATATTTCTTTATGAATCGAAACAGAATTCATGATATATATTTCTTTATCCATAAAAATAATTAAAATTCTCCGTGAGTTTATTTATTCACTTATTTATTGTAAATAAGTAAATAAAAAATTTATTGTGAAAAATAATTTCTTGTATTGTATAAAATTATTATAAAAAATTATTATAAAAAATAATCCAGTATACGTATCTGAATTTCATTTAGATATACCAGTATACGTAGCAGATTGCTTAAAATAAAATTCTATATCGCTTAGAGAAAGTATGCGAAATAATGGAAAAAGGCCATTCTGCGCAGGTATACCAAAGATAGAGTATACTCGCAACATTTTTAAATGATTTGTTTTTGCGCCTCATTATTTTGCACGAATATGAATCTTACTTGGATTATTGAAACGTGTGTATTTTAGTTTGTTTTCCTCCCGTTTTTTTACGTTGTGGTAATGCTGTGCACATGAAAAATGGCGATTTATTTCTGAAAATAAAAATAAAATAAAAAACATTCTCCGTAATTCCTATACACATAATATTCAAACCTTTAAGTCATTAATATATATATATATATATATATATATATATATATATATATATATATATATATATATATATATACACAAAGTAACACAAATTCGTGCCCAAACTTATATATTAAACGCGTACGTGACGTGGAAGTCCTCGTGACGACTGATAAAACAAACGAACAGGCGATCGGCTCGGGGGCAAACTCCAATAATTCTGGCGAGTATATAGTAATCGATGTTTTGGGATTACGCTCAAGCTCCCGGAGGTGAAGGGGCCGAGCGTTTCCTTGAATTTATATATATATATATATATATATATATATATATATATATTATATATATATATATATATATACGCATAAGGTGTATACGGGAAGGTGGTGTGGATCGGCCAAGCCCGTCCCGTCGAGCTATATTGAAGAAAAGAAGAAAGAAAGTAGGCCACGTGCTAAACAATAACCTGAGACTCGGCTGAAGAATAATATTGCGCGCGAATTTAATCGGTCGCGACGTTTGAAATTCCTAAGCGCTCATAATATAGTTTGAAGGGGGGACCCAACCGAGAGGTGTGATGAAGCGAGTGAAAGTATTAAGTTTTCAGTATTCCAGATGATTGGGTTAACAGAACCTTCGTCATCTTTTATACATTCGCAATTCAGTAGTTTACACTCGCGATAATATAGAATTAGTGTTGGGTTCACGATAAAGAAACAGTAGAGACAAAAATTTACATTTTAAAAAATAAAGAATAATTTCATTTTCTCATATTTCCTCATTATTTACGGCTGTCGTCGATCAGAGTCCAATAAATCCTGTGTCGATCGATATCCAATTTCTCGATCATTGACACAGCCGCCAAACTGCCCAACATTCTGTTTTGAACGACCTTTTTACCTGTCGTTTGAGAGGCGGCGCAATCAAACTCCTTCCCTAAAATTTTTAAACATCAATAACAATTTGAAATATACCCGTTTGTAAAAGATAGTTTGGCAATAGTACTCTATAAAGACAAGGCTTTCGAGGAAAATATAATTAACAATGGAGCTATATTATTACTTTTTCAATTCGGAGATGTAACGAGTTAATAATCGTCAGATTAAGAGTAGATTCAGAATTCATAATCCTTTTTACCTATTGGACAGATAGAAATAATTCTATAAAATAAGCACGTGGAATCAGGTATTTTATTTTTTAACTTTGATAATGAGGATTTATATATGGGGAAACATGTGGAAAAGAAGAGAGCTTGAAATAAATATTTTAAGTATCAAATTTATACCGTGAGGACAATTTTTGGTTAAAAAATAATTAAAAGCTCATTTCGTTGATTGAAGGTGAAATTTTAATTCTATACCAAAGTTATGCATAATGCGCTGTATTTATTTATTGCAATCTGACTCAATTCTTTCCCAATATATTCCGGTCGCGCTAAAACGCACCGCTACACTCGTGGCAGTTACAGAAATCGTAATTTATTATAACATTTCATTGTAATGTAAGTTTTCACAATTTGGCTGTAATTTATAGCGTATAGAAATCTCCGATTTATAGTTTCGCCCGGCGTGTCGACTGAAATATATGTTGCGCACACAACTCAGTAGGATTAACTATCCCAAGAGTAAATAGTGTCGGAATTAGGAAATTATATTTGAGGAGTGACTATATCAACAAACAGATTGTAATTTTCATATACTTATTGAAAAAATGATAGACACGCGTTCGTTTCTAATTGATTTATTAATGAATTCTATTTGATTTACTATAGAGTCCTGCGGAAAAATAACCGAACCAAAGTTTATTTATACAATACTTTATATAAATATTTATTTGTAGACTAGTTTTTTTTTGTTCTTATTTTTTATTTAAAATAGTCTATTTGATAACAATTTATGTACCAGTAGTAAAGAATTGTTTTAATAACGACTGACAATTTTATCCATTTTCTGAAATAAATTTTATACTTAGCCTATAGATTTAGTTTCATATACTATATACTGTCTATATACCATCTTCCATTTAATGCAATTGTAGTATACTCTAATATAGTATATATACTGCCAAATGGATAGAAAGACTCGCTATCTGATATATACTTTGATAAAGTAAATTAATACTAAAATATAAATAACAATATTCTTTAACTGTTTCAGAATAAATTTAAGAAATTTATTATGGCAGCCAATTTTGACATTTAAACTATTCTTTGATAAAGTAGCAATACTCTGTAATGAAGAACAGTATATTATATAACTGTATTTATGCAACTGATCTACGGATGTTTCTATAGTCGTTTACGACAACACTTATTTTGCTTAAATATCTGCAATATTGCTGAGCTCTTTCGAAATTTTTTACATAGTGAAGTATCAAGTACATAAACATGTTTTACTTCCGTGTATAATTTTTGGTATTTGCTTTTGCTTTGTATGTTATTTACACATTTTTGTATAAAATATGTTCTATGTTATCATGAAATTTATAGTTGAAGTAATAACGGTAGAGATAAAAAAATATATAATCTTATAATACATAGTTTCCAGAGATGTAAATATAAATACTTATTCTACATTTATTGAATTTTATGTCATTTCTTCATATTAAACAATAATCGGAAATGAGATTGTTGACATTATGCGATAAAGACCTAGGAAAATGAGAAATTTGTTGTGAACTTGGAAGAACTTGAAACCAGTAATAATAGTGAATGATAAATAAGTGATAAATTAAAGAAAAAGTGCGTCCAGGAGACTGAAATGGTTAAAAAAATAATTCTATACGTTTTCCAAAGCGAAATATAAAAACTGTATGTTCATGATTTGTTAATAAATAAGTAAATAAATATAAATAAATATATATGTATATATTTCTTAAAATACATTAACTATATTTATAATTATTTATTTATAGAATGAGTTAAAATATAAAAAGGCCTATGATAGCTCGATCCGTAGAGTATGTTATTTGTTTTTTTAAGCGAAATGGAAACCTTTTTATCCAACAATGATTCGTAAATACTTTGGTATGCGAATTATTGGGAAAATCTATACTCTTATTTAAACAATATAGTATTTGTATCTATAGAATGATAAAAATTCAATAAAAATTTATTGGATAAATATTTAAAGAATGAAGATACTAATTCAGAATCTGTTACTTCGTTCAGAATGTAACAAACAATATAAAAAATTAACAGTGATATTTAAATCCGAAAATTAATTACTAATTACTTTTTTTAATTTACATCGATGAATCCAATTTTAATATTTATTTTTTGTACTAAATATTAATTTTTCACATTACTTACGAGTTTTGTGAAATTGCGTGTAGAAAATTTTCTATTTTAATTGTTCCAAGGTCTTCACTAAGATAAGTATATATATTAACATATAAATTCTTTATAATAAACTTCGCTACTGGAGAGCAAGAATTGAGTTTTAATTTATAGAATACGTATTATTAATTACTATTATTTATTTGATACATGCATAAGTGTGATGAACTAATTTAGGCATTGAAAACACTTATTAGTGTAAGGAACAATCTTTAAAATATAGATAACGCATATTTCCAACTACCTGTATTGAATCACCTTATTATTGAAATAGATGTATTGCTATAATACGACATACGTAGTTTCATTATACGCAAATTCCATTATTTTCTCGCTGTAACAGAATTTTTTTTTATTAAATATTAAGAACCTCATCAATTTCAAACCAAGTAACCTCACTCACCATGCGATGACGTACATACAGATACAATGAAGGGAGTGTCCATGTGTACAATTTCTCCTGGATATTTCTTCCATTCTACTAACCTATTCGGTTCGACCCTACATCATCAAATCTTGTTTTGAGGTCCAGAATCACGTAGCAATAACAATTTACCCTGGATCAGGTTTTCGAGCTACCGTGCATCAGTACAATAATACAGTTAAACCAAAATAGGTCTAAATACAGCCTACTGTGAGGATCTAACAGTGTCGGCCATAATACTGTTAAGTTTTGCGGCCACTTAGGCAGTTTTAAACGCTATTCATTTTATTGGTCTACAAATGTTAGCATGAAAATAAAGGTCACCTCCAAGAAACTAACAGCCACTTTGTTACTAACCGTCAGATTTCTAACTTGCATATGGATTACCGTTAAAATACGCCTCTGTTTAGTTTCATCTGTACAGCGTCATAATCTCTAGCGATATGAAATACACCACGCGTCAACTTGAGGCTTCCCAGCGCTTAACTTATTTCTTCGTTGGCCATTCCATCTCTCATGAACCAGATAGCGGTCCCTCACATGGTCACTAATATATACGGAGGATGTAACGCGGTATTCCGAAGTCAGGCTTCGTAGATATCAATACTATAATAATAATAGTAAGCATGTAGTAATAACAGTAATGATAATAAAAAATCCAAACTACATAATAAATAAAAATATCTTTATAATATCTTTAATAATATTAACAATCAAAAAACAATTGTGGAAATGCTCCATTTATATTAGAAGTAAAATTTGAAATATATTTTCAAAAGAAATGATTTCAAATATATTTCAAACAACTTCACATTTGTTTATATACTAATTTTAAATTAGATTATTAATTTTGATTTTGCTTTATTATTGAGAACAAATGACAATGTCGTTCACTCTTATTTGTTAACTTAGAAGATCATTTTTTTATCATCTGTTTTAAAAACGGAACCATAATTCCAACGAGTCGATTCGAAGCAAGCACGAATGAAAGTATTCTTTCATTAGGAATACGCGACTAAATCTCGAGCTTGTCACTGCAGTTTATGGCCTCCATTCAGAGTCCACTTAATGAGAATTAATGTGCATCCACCCAGTCTATATGAGAATGAGAGTTCGCAGTATTAAAGCAATAGTAGTTCCAACGGCGTGCGTCTAAGAGAGGTATTACCAATAAGTGGCTAACTTACGAATCGATGCTGGATACTTGTGGACGAATCGAGGACCTTGGTTCGCATAAAGGAAGCCCTGTATATGCAGGCGAACCACGATATACTGGCCATATATAGATGCATTAATTGCGACACCATACCAGTCAGAGGGTATTTTCATATATTTTAATTTATTCTTTTCACTGATATTTCTATGTTAAACAATGCTATAATACCGGCAGATGTATTATAATATATTTTTAATTATTCACATTAGTGTTTCACAGTATTTTATCCCAATTATTTATCCCAAGTGTACCGAAATATTAGTACTTTATAGCTGTATAAGTCTTTTTATAGGCTTGGGTAAGCTCAATAAAAAAAAAAAAAAAAAATTAGTACTTTATTGAAAAGAAATGGTATATTATTGTATATATATACCGGTATATTCATCATAGATTTTCATAAAAATGTATTTCTAAAATCTTATGTATAAATTGAAAATTCAGCACGTTAAAAATATTTTTATTATTCTTGCAACCCTTTTTATGACCTAATTATATTAGTTTCTAAAAATGACCGTTAAAAATATTTAATATATAAATGCTTTACTATGTAATGACATACATTGAAGAAAGAAATTAATATTAGCTTAAATGCTATATCAGTTATAGGATAACCTGAAACCATGCGCGAAACCAAATACGATCTCGGCATTTATAAGAGCGACTAAACTGATATCGATCGCGCAAAAGAGATTAATTGCGATTTAAATGTTCGGGTTAAAAATTACTTAATATGCGTACAATGCGATTGAAATAAATTTTTAAATAATTTAAAAAAATAAATAAAAAAAGTCAAAAGCAAACCGAAGATTTTTTAACTATATGTATATGTTTTTTGCTAAGATATAGTCCATTATCACATCCATCAGATATTAAAGCAATTCGTTCTTATAAAACACCTATATTAGTTTTTAATGTGCTCCGCTCTTATTTATAAATTAATTCATCTTCATACGAAACTAGACACAGTGTATTAACAGAGCTCGCTAATTAATTCATCAGTCAAAATCTAGTGTTGAGGCATTCTTTAAAGTTCGCCACATGAAACTTTTGCGTTCGCGATCAGCTACTTTGTCGAAAAATAAAGGAATTACATTGCGATATTGTAATAATTTTGTTAACCATAGATTATTGACTCGTGTCAACGTATTTCATTTTTTCTTCTCACGTATTTGCCACGAAAAGGATTGAAATCAATAATGAAACTCAGATGTGGGCGATTGCAATGCACAATTGTAGAAAATTTCGGAATAAAAGCCTAAATAATAAAAGTCTAATAATCTACTTTCTTTCAGTATATTCACCCAAGATTTTTAAAAAATTTATATTATTGTTTATAAAACAATTATAAAACAATTTTCGTTCACATAAAAGAGAGTATAAAACTGAAACCAACATGATCTGGTTTATTTCAAATAATCGTCGAGTTGTCTTGCAAGTACATCCACCGTTATATAATAAAAGTCTTAATAAAAAAGGAGAAAACTACACTAAGAAAATCTCAATAAAAAAAAAAATAATAACTCAGTATATACACTTTCATAGAATGGTATTATTTTCGATTATCAATTCTGTATTCCACGAACTGAAATATTCTCTACCCGATCTAATTGTTTGCCCCTGCTCTTCGACGACTCATTTCCGTTAGTCTTCTGTATCTTCGAATATTCCTCAAGTTTAGCCTTAAAAAATTTCTTAAGGAGTTTTTAAAACCGACTCAATAAGAAAACGATGAGAGATTTTCTTTTATATATATATAAATAGTGCTTAAGACTCCAATAATTTCAAATGTAACATACGCTTGACACGACCAGGATTCTCTGGCGATGTTTGACTAAAAAATAGTACGAAAAAAATTGTGTATCTTCTATAGATCTCTGGACTTCGTCTGGAATTCCGGCACGAGACCGTGCAATATCATGATTTGTTTCGAGTAATGGCCCTACTTCTTGCGTCTTTTTTTTACCTTTCACTTTATTTTATGCTTCGCCTCGATCTATATAGATATATCATCAAATAGGTATAACCCATTTAAAATTTCAATTATAAAACGAAGTCTTTTTTTCTCTTAGCGCACGCGTCTCCTTGAAGAAAAAGCCAAATCATGATACAGCTAAAAGATCGATAACCTGCCTCTTTCCGCACAAATGAACTTTTCGCAAATTCTATTAGCGAAATCGTCAGCCGCTCTCCCGATTTCGCGCTCTAAATTCGGCTCCCCAGCCGGCGCTTTCCCAAGGACTCGATTTTTGGGCTCGAAAGATCCTTTCGTCAATACAGCGAGATACGCCATGTGCGGGCGCGCGCGTATACACAGCTACACAGCACATACAGGCATCCACGCACAAATTCAGACGGATCGGAGGTCCGAGCGTTTTGACGAGCGCAGCCGCGATTCCGCGCCGCCTCTCTCGAAGCGAGGCCGCACACCGCAAACCTCTCGGTGGTTTAATATTGGAAAGTTCTCCAGTCCTTCCATATGGAACGGAAACACGCTACGGCACTTTTATCCTTTTTCTCCCTTTCTTTCATTTTTCTTTTTGTTCCATTTATATATATATATATATATATATATATATATATATATATATATATATATATATATACACGTCAGCAGGCTATAGCTGCATGAAAAGTTGCGTGCACGTCCCCGGAGCAAAAGATGGGCTCGCTGACGAATGAGGAGGGAGGCTAGAACGGCAGTTCGTTCATGTGCGATTTCTGACGTGCGATCGAGAGAGAGAGAGAGAGAGAGAGAGAGAGGAGAAAGAAGGAGTGAGTGAGCGGGAGAGAGGGGGGAGGGCTGTAGCCGATGAGTCAGGAAGGCTGCACATATATAGCTAGGAGATCCCGCGCTCATGTTATAAGTTATATATTATACGAACGTCTGCAAGATATTACTCGTCGACGATTCTGCGTGCAGCGTGCACCTTCCTTTTCCTTTTAACTATATATATATATATATATATATATATATATATATATATATATATATATATATATATATACTCCTTTTTTCCTTTTACCGCGCGGAGCGAGAGCCCCGCACTACTGATTCCTCGTAACGCCGTGCCGAGCGAGCGCGCGGATTGCGCAAACGCTTGTGGGCCCGCGCGCGCGTGTAGCTGATGGGTGTACTGGTTATATACTGTATGTGTATTCATACAAGAAACCTCGCGGGTTCACTCGCATATATCGCTCCGCTCCGATAGCCATCCACGGCTGTATATTTTTTCTTCTCTCTCTCTCACTCTCAGGATTTTTTCTTGCTTTTCCCTCGTTAATATCGCGCGATTTGTGCATTTTTTTCACTGAGCTGATGGCGCCATCGCCGATTTTCTCCGACCCCGTAGAAACGATCCACGATTATTCGCACACGGTTTACAAGAAAATATTTTTTCTTTATTTTCCTTCAAGCCCTACTTATATTATTTATAAACCTAATCAATAAATATTTTTATCGATTAGCATTTTCCTGAAACCAATGATAGTAATAGTTTATTGTATATACAATAACGTTTTAGATTGAACCCAATGCTTTTACTATCAATTTGAAAGTTACACTGAAAAAAAAATTTTTAGATTTAAATTAATTTTTTTAATTTAAATAAATGGTTTATCCGTATACTATTATTGAAATGTTTGACATACTGAAATATTTTTTCAATGTAGAAAAACCAAATATGTTTCAAGAAATTGGTTTCTTAATTTTAAAAAATATTTATTTGTTTCCAATAAATATTTTTTAAAAACAATATGCTTTAATATTGTATAGTTCAAAAACAAATATAATGGAACTGTAAGTAAAATATTAGTTTAATTAAAATTACCAAATTTTTTTCAGTGTAAATTGAAATAATTTACACTTTTTCCTTTTGAACAATTGTCATTACAGAGGTGTCTCAGTTTTTTTGTAAAACCCTTGTTAAAAATATAATTATTTACATTTATCTTTCAAATCGATAGTGCGACAATTAACTTTATTATAAAACACAATTATCGTTCCTATAGTCTTTTTTTAAACTATTATAATTAATATGACTGTCAAAGTGTTCTTATTTATAAATACCTAAAATGTCATTATAATTACATATTTGTTTATTAAAAATACTGTAAGACTGATAGTAATACAATTGAAAAACAAGTATAAAATATCTAATGATTCTGCTGATCTAACAAAATTGTATTCAAATTAAAAAAAGAAATTTTAAACAAAATATTGTATTGCATCTTTGTCCTCAGCTACTCCTGGACATATAAGTAAACTGACAGATCACCTAATTCTAGATGTATAATGATAGGATTTCATCGCTACGTTACTTCATTTCGATACAATAACATTTACTTGGACGTCGTCTCAAATGCAGAACTATAGAATGCGTTAATTTCATTCAGTCCTATTTTTCGATCGACATTCGACAAAGCCTTCCGAGCAAAATATGGTCGTCATTCCGTTGCTTTTAAGTTTGCCATACGCCGTATATTTTAGAATTTCTCAAGTAAATAATAAGATTAATGAGTGCAACAATAATTGTCCATTTATGATTATATATTTGGACAGTTTTCAACTTTACCGCGGACAGGTGAACTTGTTTGAACTAAAATGGCAAACCGTATCTTAAAAATTGATTAATAAACATAGTCGATATGAGATATTTAAATTCAATTAAACCTTGATAATAAATTCTCTAATTAAGGCTACTACTAAAAAATCTTATATTTAGAACGATTTTTTTCATTATATTACGAGTAAAATTTGTTTTGAGTAAGTTTGCATTGTAAATGACGGGTTGAAATCGGTGGCTTATCACGTAAGTCTAAAATTAGGTTTAGGTTATCTGACTGATGAGTCCAGCTGGTGTTTTTTAGTTTTTCCCTTTGACGATTATAAAATTTCGATTAGAGAGCAGTGTCAATAGGTTTGTTCTAACAATTGATCAAAACTGTATGCAATATCATTAAAAAATCCATATAATATTTAAAGAGGTCCAGAAAAGAACAAAAAGATACTTGGTTCATTTCACAAAATTATTTTTTTTCTTAACGACAGTTTCGTCCTTTAACGTTCTCATGAAACATTGCAGATGTATAACTTACTGTCAGAATTTAATACGATAACACTGCGTCAGCCGTACTGTACCGCATACCAGCGTCAGATCATATTGTATTTTTGTGTACATCTTGGGCCTGTATTATAGGTCTTGAGAATAGCATCAGAACTTAAACCGCAGTTGGTATAAATAAGATCATTTTATGAAACTCTTACCAGCTAACTTTTTTCTCCTACAAACATCTTTAACTATCCTTCATCTCACATTGTTTCATCAAGTCCACGGCAAATTATGAATTAATTATATATTTTGCTGAATGGAATTGTTCATTCATGAAGATAATTATAGTGAAAAAATCAAGAACAGATTAACAAATAACTACTTCTTCTACCTGCTCTAATTGTTCTATCTCTTTTTCTTCTTCATAGTATCATTATTTTGTTCAGTGACTCTTTTCAAACAAAGTATAAAAAATCCTTACAGATTCATAACTCAAAACTTAGCCTTCTTGTTCAGGTAACTTCTTTTACTCGTCGTTCTCTTCTGTGTTCTCGTCTTTCTGACTGTGACGGCATAGAGCTTAACGGTGCTTTTCCAGACACCGTATATACGAGCCGACGTTTAAATGTAGGAAGTGAAAGTGCTGAAATCAGAAGCTGAATTTATGTATATATGAAAGGTGCTTAAACTCGGTTTTATCGTAAACTTGATTATTTGAGGCGAACGCGAGCTGGGTGCACTGCATCACCGAGCCATTATTTTTACGGAGTTTTCTTTTTATTTTTGGCTTGTATCTGTAATACGTACAGAGGTTGAGGACGGGCAGGGAAATCAATAAATACATTCGTAGTAACGGGCTGGATCGGCGAATTGATCAAACGCAGTGGTTATCTATATTTAGAGTGCATTTTTGCCTATTCACACCGGTGCTTATAGGTCTGTTGCATAGACTCGTGGTAGTAATGATCGAGACGAGACTGATGATCCCGCAGGGAGAGTGTGCCGACTTTGGATCAGCAGTTTTAACGTACTTTATTCACCTTGACGCGGGATGCTTCTATAGATGATTCGTCGAGTAGTTAATTATATTGTCAAAAATATCTTTCGTTATGCGATTGTAATTATGTATGAATATTTTCTTAGAAAAAATGGAAAATTAAAATTGAAAGTTTACTCTATAATTCAATGTTTGTGTGTACCGATTTATTGAGTGACCACGAGTACGTATTTTGTAATTTACTACAGTCTACCGTGAATTATAAAGTGAAAGCTACGATTATTTCTTGCATTCGTCTGTATTGGCATAATATAAATAAAAATAATTGTAATCTATTCATAGATACCATAACGATATCATTCAGGAAATTTGGTGCGCAAGGATTAACTGCTTTAACAGTCATGTATCGAAACATCTGTAAAACTTAGGTGAACAAATTTGATAAAATCTACGATCCAAAGTTGGGACATTTCATGTAAGATTTACGAGCCAAAAGTCGTTTGTGTACAAACTGTATTTGTGTACAACCTTGTTGATAGCCTGATCGGCCGAAACAGCTGTCGGTGTTTGAATAAAATAATTTTAGTCAAACTTAGCCAAGTGTTTATTAGTTGGTTGAGTGTGTATTACTTAGCCAACTTATTTATTCAGTTATTATACCTGAATTAATTTTGATATTTAATCATGTTTCACCAAATTTTTATCGACATCTCGATAAATTTTTCCAAAAGTCTTGTTCTAGATAAAATCCTTGTCAGGATATTTGTCTCTTTCTTTATTTTTCTCTTTCTTTCTTATCTGCTTGTTCTGATAATAGTAGAATATGCTGTTCATTCTGAATTATTATTTAAAAAAATCAGGTTTGATTCTGGCCAGATGTTATTATTTCGTTTGTAAGTAATCAAACTACCCGAAATTCGTAGACGAGGTATTAACAATAACCTCGGATATTCTTACTGCATTGTTATTTCGAATAAAATCATCCAATTCTGGAGATGAAAATCATAGTTTATGCTTGCGGATCCTTATATGAATTTTGTATCCGAATCGCATGTGGTAAATGCGGTGAATTAAAATTTTGATTGCAAATCATGAGTAAAGTAAACAATTTAATTAATTTTAATTAAACGATATTTAATTCAAAAGAAAGTGAATCAACAATAAAAATGTAATTTATGATTGAAAAGAAGATAACGCATTGATGTTTATGTTTTTCTCCAAGGCAGGTATATATATATATATATATATATATATATATATATATATATATATATATATGTCGTTATGTAGAGCATGATACCGCAAATATGGCCGAGGTGAAATATGAAAAAATGTGTAATGGAGGATGATTACTTTTAGGTACATATAGTATGCTAAAGTGGCTTACCGCATCGGGATTTCTTCTACTTGCGAGGACGAAATGCACTGCCGTTTAGTAATCCCTGCATTTAATTAATCCAAACTAATCGGTTCTTTTGAATTTCTCTATAAATTATACTGGTCAATGAGCATACTTAAAGTCGACTACAAATCTTGCAAGTAATATTTAATTATAATATAGTTATATTATATTTATATAGATAAATTTTTTGCTCTAAAAATAATTTTCCGTAAGACAGTGAAAGTATATAATGTTAGTCATTTTTACAACGTGTAAATAATTTTTTCCTCTTATTTCAGTCATATATTTTAAGAAAATTTTATTATAAATCGTGAAACATGCGATAATTCAAAGAATTAGTTAACAATCTATTTTTTTTCTAATAAATTACTTTGTTAAAAAAAACCTGCAAATTTCGCAATTAACTTGGATGATCAACAAAGCATCTTCCCTCGACAAAGTATAAAATCAATTATGAGATAATTGCAAGGAATTTATTCTTGCTAGCGCCAATCAAGCGTTTTTCGAATTTTCCACATTATCTTTCGCTTTTCGCAAAAAGCGGACATTCACGCCGGAAGCCTTTTACATAATTTGCCATTCAGCGAATTTTACGAGATAAATAATTAGAAAGCAGTGATATTAAAGTTTATATTATATGGATGCATATAAAATTCGCCTCTCTGGCGGGAGGATAAATATAAAGTTTTTTTATTTGAATATACTTTAATATACGTTAATCATTTATTTTTGCATGTAATATGAAAAGCAGGAATATCTCATGCAAGCTAATCTAAATAAATTACAGATTGCATAATATACGCATTTAAAATTTACGCTTTAAACTAGAACTAAAGAAGTTTGGATTTGTGTAAACGAACGAAGTTGAGTGATATTCAATGTTAGCTTCGAATAATATGCCTAATTATAATTAATTTCCTTAAATAAGTGTGAGTATTGAAATTGTTTTAAAAAATATTGAAAATATGCTGTAATGGTCTATTGTACAATAAATACAAACGTTTTTACTTAAAAACGAGCGAACATTTGTTTCTAAATATTTTTATTGGATTTACCGTAGTTCGTATGAAATTCGACTGTTCATTAGTTGAGTATCTTACGTGCTTACCTTCAGTGAACGTCGTCCGTTAAACGTAAAATATTTCCATCCGATTCTTTTGCTTCGCAAGGTGATTCATTAACACCTTCATTTTAAGAATACAACAAGATGATTAATCATTCCTCCCCAATCGAGTTTCAATCGGAAAGTTCTGCGCGTCATTAAAATTATGTACGAACAAAAGAAATGAAAATTACGGACGTATATCGGAATAAATTAAAGCCCTACAATAATATATTACGAATTGGACGATTATACCTCTTTTTTTTCATTCTTTTATTTATTTTTTTTTGTTTCTCGCGTCCTATATATAATTACATTAGTACAATGAAAACAGCTCGGCCCATTGAAAAACCGCAGGTAACATGGGCAATCCGGTAAAATCCGATGTTCCGTGCCGATAGCCCCCGTCGATCTTTTTCTCGCGCATGATGCTCGACGCCCGTTGGACGCGACGATTTTTCGTGCGAGCGAGTGTGTATTATGTACCGGTGTATCGGTCGAAAAACATGACTCTGAAAACAATAAAACAAAAGGCACATGGAGAGAGAGAGAGAGAGAGAGAGAGAGAGTATGTGTGTGTGTGTGTGTGTGTGTGTGTGTGTGTGTGTGTGAGGAGCTAAATAAAAAGAGACAGAGAGTGCTCCGACATAACGGTACGTACCTTCATTGTTCCAGGGGAGAGAATCACCGGTATAGAGACAGAGAGGGAGAGAGGCTCAACGACCCGCGGCACCTCCATCATACACGTTCCATTTCCTTCTCGCTTAATCGGACCGACTGACTCACCCGGGGCTCACCTCTGCACCAGGAGAGCGAGAGAGCGACGGAGAGAGAGAGAGAGAGAGAGAGAGAGACGCGCGTGCCGCCACCGTACCGCCGCGCAGCTCACATCGGCCGCGCCAGCCGCGCGCGCCGTGGAGGAAGCGCGGGCGCGGGCGCGCGCGCGCACGCAAGACATGCATCGCGAGCCATCGGTGCGCTACGCCCATTGTAAAGCCGCCCCGAGCCCGGTGAGGAGCTGCCGCGTCGCCGCGGTGACGACGGCCTCGACGACGTGGAGGAGGACGTGGAAGGCCGCCCCCGCGCGGACCCTCTAGTGGTCTCCTGCTTTATCTCTCTCTCTCTCTCTCTCTCTCTCGCTTATCGATATATACACATATAGCTATACTTGTTGCCGACCGGTAAACAGCGCGATGGCAGAGTACTGCGAGTACATGTGGGACCCGTCGCGGGGCCACTCGAACCACGCGCTCGCCCGGAGCATCTACGAGGAGCAGGCGAGGTTCAACGTCAAGGACCGGAAGTTCGCCATCAAAACGGTCAGGGCCATTCTGCGGGACATGCCCGGCGTCGGTGAGTATTTTTCTCGTCACATTGTGATTTACCGCATGTTGCGTGTATGCATATCTCGCGCGAAGTCCGGAGACGCGCAGCATTAGCGGGAGGCGACGTGATCGGTACACCCGTCTGGAAATACCTAGTGCCAGTGTTCAATTTATTGGGCCCGATAAAAATACAGAGGTTTGAAGAAAGTTTCTAATATCGAACTATTATTTAGTTATTCTTTATTCTCAACATTTATTGATAAGTTGTCGAAATAATTTCCATGGCTTCTGAAGACGGGAGCAACGTGCATCGAAGTATATTTGTGTAGAGCCAAGAATACATTTTGCTTCTTTGCACCGATTCGTTGAAAAAAATTAAACCCATAGGAAATCGGTTAAATGGAAATTTAGTAGACGAATCAAAGCAGCTGAAACTAATCCTTCAATAACGTGTTCATGAATAGTTACAAGGCGGGAGTCAGTTTTGTTGAGATCCTGGATATCTCTGGTCCAAAGAAATTTTGGATTAAAATTTTGAAATAATTCGTAACCCAATAAGCAATTAAAATTTTCTCATATTTATAGTTACTGGCATAGCCATTGAGATGTTTTAGACGCTATAGACGTATTTCGAAAACTTTCTCATTGAAGTTTTTTGCTAATAGAAATCTTAAACTAGGTATGCATTGTCGTTGATATTGAGCTTGGAAAACCAGTTTTCAATATTTTTAATTCTGAAGATAATTAATCACCAGTATAAACATTTCTTTTTCTTCCGGTGGGCATGATCTTTAAATTTCTAGAATATTGCTGTTTTTATCTTTTTATTAAGTTTTTATCTTTTGAATGATTTAAATAATCTAACTTTTTGAAAAATAGAAAGTCGTTAGTAATTATAATTTTTTAATCTGGCCTCCAAAATGCTCATTGCCATTTTAATTGAAGGTCTGAAATTTTCATCACAAATATTTATTGTGCCGAACTATGGCCGGGATAAATTAAATCTTTAATCTATCTAAAATAATTTTAATAATCAATTTGAAGCAGAGATCGAGTATTAGTACTTATATGTATATATACATATAAGTATATATTTTAAATAAATCATCTATTCTTTCAAATGACAATAACGAGTTTATCGCTATTGATTATCTTATATTATATCGATCATAGTCAAATCATTTATTGCTAACACTGGCATGTATAAAATGTTATGAGTACATTAGTAATTTTACTTATATAGTCAATTATTAGCGTAATTTAGTAACAAATCATTGCACCTTTTCTCTGCTCGAGGACCCTAAAAGCCCTGGTGCATTCACATCAGCGAAGCTGCTCATATAAATTCTGCGCCAACATTTATATTCTATTTATTACTACAAAAAAGAACAAATAAATATTTATACAAGTAGTACTAATTAAACCTTTAATTTACAAGGAAAAATACTATTTACATAAATGTTTCTTGTAGTTTAGCAATTTTAGATTACTTAAATCATTCCGTACAGAAATTGAAACGACGTATTTCGAATATATTAGATCGAACATGTCTAATGACATGTAATTTATTGGTACATCCTAATTTACATTCAAGCAAAGTTTTTGATTTATTCTAATATGTTTTAAAATAATTGTACTATTGACCTGTTTCCTTTAATTTCAGCAAATATAGTTTTCTCAAAAAAATATTGTCATTAATCTATAGTGGAAGGGAATGACATTGATGTTATACATGCATCTATATAGTAGTGAGCTTTTTCAGAATGCACTTTAAGATTTACGCAATTAATATTTAGCATATATAATAGAAAATAGAGTAGATAAGATAATACTTTGTCTTTATCAACATTAAATTGGGAGAATACGAGTAAAAAAAGGTATTAAAAGTTTCTAAAGTTACAAATAACCTTAGAATTCTACAAATGGATGAAAAATACGTTGAATCATAATTAAAAATATTGTTCAAATTGACTAACATTCCATGATGTTGTTTCATTTTTATTACACTGAATACAATATGGAGTATAAAAATCCTACGGTTATCGCAAACTAAATAAACCATATAGACTGGAATAAGGTTGTAAAGTTTTGTGAGTTTGCTTTCAGGATTAAATGGTTTATGTCTCTGATCGGACATGCGCAAAAATTATTTTTGACAGTAATAAGATAAAAATAAAACATAAATATTATTGAACGTTTTTTGAATGGTAATATGGCTATATAAATTATAAACTAACGTATTATAATTGTCTACAGATTTGGGTAATTACATTTTCCAATGTGTGCTCAAACTAAAGACAATCATAAAAGGAATTAAGGTCGGTTAAGTTCTTCAATGTATCATTTGGGAAGTATTTGTTAAATATTGAAACTGACTATAAATAGAAACTTCTTTTAGGACCTCTAGTTTTGGAACGTAGATTGGGCGATGACAATGAAAAGCTCCAAATACAGAATACTTGTATTTATGCGTCAACTTTGCTATATATACTCGTATATGTATATATATGTATGTATGTATGTATGTATGTATGTATGTATGTATGTATGTATGTATGTATGTATGTATGTATGTATGTATGTCTGTATGTCTGTATGTATGTATGTCTGTATGTATGTATGTATGTATGTATGTATGTATGTATGTATGTATGTACACACACACACACACACACACACACACATATACAGCTGATCGACAGTGACGTCAACACGTCACATTAATTCAAATGGGGAATTTATTATACCGTGGTTCTTAAAATTATAAATTAAATAATAAATACAATGTAGCAAAAATATAAAATATCCTGTAATATAATATAATATTGAATTGCTCATTGAATTTCAGTGGTTAAAAAACATTATTGTATTAGTTTGCAATTCCTAATGAAATTTATTCATTTACTAGATCATATCAAATATTAAAATTTTCATTTTTTAATAGTTTAATCTATATTTTTTTGTTTATATGAGTTCGCCAACCTGCATATATTTATATATATTCGTACGTCACTGCGGATTATTTTGGCACATGTTGTTTCCTCAATAAATGATTAATACGCACGCATAAATACCATAGCCATCCGGACTTGGAAAGAAAAGCGTCATATGCGACATTAGAATTGATGTCGCACACGTATCGCGCGATATAGAGACAGACAAAGGGGAAGGAGGGGGAAAGAGGGGGGGGAGGCAGGAATACATTACCTACATGTTATATTACGTATGTATATATATATATTGTACGTTCGCAGAGCTGAAAGACTGCACGGACGAGTATATCACGCGCTTCCTGCTGGCTCGGAAGTACAGGACGGAGCAGGCGGCCGCGCTGATAGCGGCTTACCAGGCGCAGATCGCCCACCGCCAGGACATATTTGGAAATCTAACGGCTCGGGATCCGGCGCTACAGAGGGCGCTCAGAGCCGGTATACCCGGGGTCCTGCCTGCGAGGGATAGGTACATAATTTTATAATAAACCTCTGCGATATTGCTGCTTTTCCATATAATATGAGAAGTTAAATTTTAATTTATCGAAGCCTTACAAAGTTGTGAATATATACTCGTATATATATATATATCCTAAAGGGAAAAAATCAGATTATCATAACATTAACGAATTCTACCAAACTTAAAGCGAAACGTATTGAGTTGAATCCAGAACAACGTTTGAAAGCTTCTGATAATCGTTAGTAATGTTTAATAAAATCTTTCTCAAACTTTTCAAAGCTTTTTCAGATATTCCCAATCATTTTTAAAATTTGCCAAATATTATGAAACGTTGCAACGTTTTCCGAAGTAAATTTCCATTGAATATTCATAACAAAATCAAAATGAAATGGTTTACGATGAATTGTCCGTTCCATTAAGTCTCCGAATTCGAACGAAATCGGCCTCGAACAAAAATTAAATCTATTTTCTCAATTCATCGATCAATAAAGATATTTTTTATAACGGAACGTGAAATTACTTAAGAATAATTTTCGAAAAACAAGTAACTTTTCTTCCATCACGCGAATAATGTGAAACTAGTATTTTTATAATAATTCTGAGGAACCATGAGTAAAAATATGATATTTATACATGTAAATGATGGGAAATTCGATAAGCTATCGATTTGTGAGAATGAAAAAAGAATTATAGATCATTCCTAAAACAATCATTTATAAAACACTTTGTAACCTACAATATTAATTTAGTTTAAGCACATACACTATAAAACAACATTTTAAAAATACATTCTCAAATCACGTTTTCTATAGTTTCGTATGAGAACGGAGAGATGAAACTATCTATCATGAACGTAAATTATTAATGTAGTTCAAACGATAAAAAAGCATTGAAGAATACGCGCAGTTTATAGTTTGCGTTGGTCGTAAAGCGAAAGTCAATCCCTAACTAGGGTAAAAAAAGTCCAAAAGGAATAATAGAGGGACGTATAAGAGATCTGAAATTTTACGAAAATAGAAATACTTATAGTTGAGATACATGGAATCCGTTGTTCTTTGAGCATGGACTAATTTATTTTATATTTATTTATATTTTACACTATACCAAATGTTCTCAATTTTAAAGCCGTTTGTATACCTGTATTTTTTTTAATGGTTCGGAAAAATTTCGCTCGATTTATCGTTGTTCATTAATGATAGTTTTGTTAATTATAAATTTTTTGTTTGTCTATACAGGAGTCGTTTTCATTTCCAGGAAATTTTGATGAAAATAAATAACATATTCGTATTCAGAATATGATAACAATTCTCGTTTCATTTTCTCTCACAAACGGCCTGTTTTTCAATATATTACTCCATGCTTTCACGATTTTTACACTGAGAATTATAGAATTTTACAGAATTAGTTGTAAATAATGTACTGTATATAATTTAATATAAAAACTACTATATTTCCGAAAATATTTAAAAAAGAAAGAAATAAACGATCTTAGTAACTTAAATCGATTTCACTGGTTCACTTTGAAGACTGATTTCATCACTAAGAATATTTTTTCTAGCTAATGAAAAATCTGTATCCTACCTGTTTTTTTTACTTATACATCATGAAATATTGCAATATCGTTATGAAATGATAATGCGACAGTTCCAGCACATAATGCGGTATAACGTTTCAAGCAATTTGCATGTAAAAATATGGAAATATTCGAAATGCGTACATAAATGAAATCTGTCGTCTATGCGATGGTTCAACAAAACGTCCTGATTAAGATCGCATATCATTGTATATTATAATACTAATATTGATTAAAATTTTGCATTTTGCATCGAGTAAAAACGAAAATTAGCATATCGTATATATTGGGTATCGCCAGAATTATAATGAAAGAAATCAGTTTCACTTTTGTCCATAAGAGATTTTCATTGAATTGAGATTAAACGATCATATTTTCATTATGATGTATCGACTTACTTCTGACGAACTCACAGTTACGTTAATTTAAGTTTTAAATTAAAATCTTCATTTTAATATGGCAGTAAAACTGAAACTGTGCGATTCTTTTACACTTCACGAATTCTGTATAGTGCATTGGATATAATGAAACGAACTTTTTGAACCATAGGCTTGAAAATTTTTATCACGTGTTAAGTAAAAATAATCTATATTTTGTCTTATCAATGTTATATATCTTAGTTCATAGATAGGAAAGAAAGATTATAACTAAGCCATCTATTTTCTGTTACGTTTTTGTAAATATATATGCGTATTCTGAACAACGTATATAACGTTAATAGAAACAAAGAATGGGACTTGATCATTAAATTGATAACGGTTGACTTAATAACAATTAGAAACGTTTTAAAAATAGAAATTTTATTAAAATTCAATATAAAATACTATTTTCTTTGTAGGAGGGATTTTTTCCTGGATTATAAATCTATGTGAGGACTTGACGCCTACTATAATGAGAAATAATATTGACAACGCACTCTTTTGTAATAAAATAGCAAGTTTCAAATCCAAAATTTGTAAAAAAGTGTTTGATAAAAATGAAACCATACAATTTTACTAACATTTACTTAATTAAAGCGAATGTTATTGAGTGGAAAATACGTGATATTATATTGTTTTCAGTACGATTTTTCAGTACACCTGTAATACATAAATTTCGCTTGCAGGAAGGGACGATGTGTTTTAATCATCCTGGCCTCGCAGTGGGATCCGCTCGCGATTCCAGCATTGGTCGTCCAAAGAGCCATTTTCTTAGTTTTAGAAACATTAATTCAAGATCCTAGGAACCAGGTGAGGAATTTTTTTAATAAAATCATCATCACTTTCACATTGTACGTTGGGTACTTGCATATAATATATTTGCATAAAATTTAGACTGATTTACTTAATAGAGATTGAAAAACAATTCACGCCAAGAAGTTTAATAAAATAGTAAAATAGAAAATAAAGCAGATGCAACTAACGATGACAATGAAAAAACATATACGAGCCGAAGGAATATCGATCTAAATTCTCGGAAAAGAGCAACTAAAATGTTCGTCGGTCGCGTTTCCGTCAATGCTTATGGCTTTACCTAATACATAGATCACCGCATATAGATGTATGGCTGTGCAAATAGAGGCTCAGCGGGAAATTGACAACAAGTTGTTGCACTTTCCAAAATTGGCAATTTGACCGAGCATACTGGATCTAATAGGATGGATTATTAGACTGTAATTAGAATCGACGAATTGCGATAAAGTCATATTGTTTATGCTTACATTTACTTCAACTTACATAAGGCAAAAGAAGACAAAAAATACTTACATATGGTAAATCGCCTCGGTTGGCGGGAATCGAACTCGGATCTCTTATTCAAATTATTATAAAATTACGAGTAATGCAAATTATCGTAAGATTCGGTGCTATTTTAGAAGCTTATGAGTTTGAAATATAGAGATGTCTAAGATAGTCGGAGTTAGGGATTAGTACGCGATTTCTGCGAGCGTGCGCTTAAACGCCGGTCTGGACAAGGCAAAAAGAGCGAGAATTTCTATATATATATATATAATATTACCTAACTTCCGCATTAGCAGGTAGCAGCCGTTAAAATTAATAGCATATATTTTGCGGATATTCAGCTTCAAGCTGATCCATGTTACAAGGCTGAACTAGGTTGAATTTTTTTCCCACGTAAAATTTAAAATAAATAATTGATAATTTCATATAGAAATGTTGAATGCATAAATAATTTTATTTTATCACATAAATGATATTATCAACAAAATAATATTGCCGAAGAAATTTATTAGTTAAAAAAAACGATAATTTTCGAAACGACTGCGTTAAAGTGGTATAATTATTGGTAAATACATATATTTATCTAAATTTTAGCATTTTTCGATTCCCTTACGTGTTATCAATATACTTAAGTATTTCTGCTAAAAATTTTATTATTTTTTTCCTTTATGCGCGTCATTTTATCATTTAGCCCCACAGTACGACGCATAAAATAAACTGTTCCATTATTTATATCACTATTTACTCAATATGCTGCTGTATTATAGTTTTAGGATCTTTTTTGCCATTTGCTATTGTTATTCAACAGATAATGTCGAATTTATGTTTTTCCCTGAAATGATTGAATGATGAAATTTCCCTCAAGTTTCTGTGATTCCCAGCAATGTCTAAATCATGATTTTCAATAGCTAACGAGTCCATGCCATTAATCATATTAGCTTATAAAAAATAAGTGCGCTCTTCCACCGAAAAATTGACATCGTGCTTCCTCCGTATTTCAGCAATCGGGCTTCGTCGCCGTGGTGGACTGGAGCGGCTTTTCCCTCAGGCAGGGCGGCGCACTGGGCGCGGGTGCCCTGCGCAATCTGATATCGGCCCTCCGCGGCCGATTCCCAGCCAGATTCAAGGCCATTCACTTCCTGTCCTCGCCGCTCTACGTGCAGGCGACCTTGGCGCTGGTCAAGCCCTTCCTCGACGAGAAGACGAGGAATAAGGTATTGCGGGACGGGGGGGGGCGAATAAAACTGTGTCACCGCGCGTTGAATAATGAATTATGGAGTTATATTTGCTTGTATGCAGGTGCAAACAAGACGATATTATCGATCGAAGTCCGGTGCACCGAGCCGCGTATGTCGAGGCATAGAATTAAACTGACGACAAAGTGATGGAATGAATATAAAAAGAACGTTGCACGTGTATATAGCTTCGCAGTTATCGATTTTAGTTAACAACATCTGTTCCATATATAAAAAATAAGTTTTTTTAGATTACACATCAATATTTCTAGATCACAAAAATAGCTGGTGATCAAGTAAATAAAAGTTTTAGTAAAGTAAAGGACTCTATAATTTGTCCTAAATTCTCCAATAATTAAGCATATATAAGCTTTCCATGTTCATTTAAATTTCTAATTATAAAAAAATACTTATTAATTTTTCATTTTTTAATTACGTATTTGAAAAATACATTACAAATACAATAATTAATAATTTTTAAATTGAATTGAAAAATGTTCGTTCATATATTTGTTCGCACAAACTTAACAATTTATATTAATAAACAGTTAATTAAACTTTAATCGTTTGTATAAATGATTTCCATAGCGATTGAGCCATTTTTGAACTCAAGGTTTATTTAGATTATCTCAAGAGTGTGTAGAAATCTATGGAGTTTGTAAATCATAAAATATGATTTTTAATAAATTACTTTTTCACCCACTATATATATTTGTAAATTAATCCTGTTTTCAAAAATGAGATTACAATAAAAAGAAAACGCTGCTCAATAATTTCTTTTAATGCAGTCATCTTAAATTAAGACGTCATAAATTTATTATGAAAGTTACTTTCAGTATAGTGAAATGAATACTTTAGATTATAATAAAGGTAGAAATTTTAAAAATGTTGTCTGATTAATTATTCGAAATATAAATAATGGAATGCCTTAAAAAAAGTTCACTGTATATTTCTTAATTTAAATTCAAATTTATATTATAATTGACAAATTTCACAACATTGCAGCGTATAGGTATAATCTTACCGTTAAAATAATGCAATATCTGAAAACGTTACACGTACTGGAAGAAATTTTCATAATCTTCGGAAAATTAAATGTCCATTTCATCAGTGCATCTTCTAATGCTACAACATCGACACATTCTTCCAGATTTATCTTCACGGCAACAATCTGAGTACTCTGCACCAGCATTTACCCTTGGACATATTACCGGCGGAGCTGGGCGGCACCGGGCCGGCCTTCAACCCCGGCCTCTGGGCCGAGCCGGTGATCCACTCGGCGATCAAGGAGGCCGAGATTGCCGCCGACAACGAGGCGGAGAACCTCCGCAACCTCGACAAGTCGAAGCAGTCGCCGAGGAACGTGGAGATCGTCACCGTCGCCGAGATGCACGCGAACGGCTCGCCGGAGTCGGCGGGCGATAGGCGCGAGGCCGGCGACGGGAGCGAGGCGAAGAACGGCAGCAACTCGTCGCTCGCGACGAATTCGATAGAGATGAAGAATATGAGGCTGTCGGGCGAGGCGCGCTCCAACGGTCTCGAGGAGCCCGAGAGCCCGGGTAAGCGGCACTTCGGCGAGTTCGGGCTCGCGCAAAAGGACTGCGAGGAGGACGCGCATCACGAGACGCAGGCCGAGGAGAAGCGCAATCTCATTGCTTGAGAAAGAGAGGGGGGCGGCGTGAAAGGGCACGGACGGATAATAGACGACGATGTTCTTGATATTTTTCGAAAAAGTTACTTATTACACGTAGTATTTAGATTGATGTAGAAAATTTTGTGCCCGTAACAAAAACGTTCGATAACGTTGACACACCGGTGCCGAATCCGACTAGGTATTCTAATTCGTATACGACCTTGTGATGTGTGTACGAATTTCAACATGACATGAGAACTCCGTTAATTTTTAAGTACCACTGGATTATTATTTTGATAATAGCTGATAATATGTATTAGAATTAAGTGTTGAGGTGACTTGACAGTAACGTAGCTGTGAATCAGAATAGCGTCCCTGCTGTTTGTCAATTTGCAACAGAAACAGAAAATGTACGAAGTGTTATAGTTTGATAACGTACTTTACACGATTATATAAAGTATTCAAGGCGTATCTCAGATTATTGGAATTTATAAAACTTCAATAATTTTATATAATAATTATATATAGTATTTTATAATTTATGTAAAACAAAATACTAGGCTAGATGAAATGAATTAATTCATTGGGAAAAATTATGATCTGTTCATATAAGGCTTAGGCTCGTATAAATGTATCACAAAAATTCATATTTATAAAATAAATTACTTTAATTTGCACAACATGCTTCATTGTTATAATTCATTTTTTATGCGTGTATATATATATATATATATATATATATATATATATATATATATATATATAATGTCGTTCACAATTAGCTGGAAAGTTTCGTTGGAAACTAATTCAAATAATAAAGATTTCATGCATATTAATTTGTACATAAATTAGACTTTGTTCAAGATAACAACAAGACACACAACGATCACATTTTCTATCAGTTCGAAAGTTTAACCAGTAGAGTCAATACATTGTTGATCGTCTGGGGAAACTCGGCATACTGCAGTTGAGTCAAAAGATTAAAATACGCGTATTATTTGTCAACACTGTCGTGTGTAGGTTAAAAAACAAAATTCGTCGGGTAATTAAAAACGTAAAAAAGTTCGAGGCTTCACCCGTGGCGAGGCTAAGGCAGTTTTTGGTCAATTTTATCTGTGCAATTTCAAGATTTCGCCTGAAATTAATGCTATTCGACTACGGTGGGAGGGACCCAGCCTCCAAATCCACGTTGAAGCTCCTCTGCAATTGCTATTGTCAAACGATCTTGATAACGTCCTCCTACAACCTAAAAATGAAAATCACATTTTATTTGATTAAATAAGTTAACTTAAAGGAAGAACATTTAAATATTAGAAATGGAATATTTTTTATAAAGTAGACTAAGTTATCAATCTAGCTAATGTAAAAATTTTAAGTATTTCCAAGCTTCGTTAAAATTCATCAAATTTTGACAAATTTTGCTGAAAATGCAAAATTGAAAGGAACAGGGAAAGTAGGAAAAGTTTTAGAAAAGTTTTACGATCGTTGGCAAAGTCGGAAAACTGTTATAATTTAGTAAACTAATAAAAATTCATCGGTCTTTCAGTCGTTTTCACAATCTAATATAATATAATTATGATCTACGTATAATTTGAAATATAAAATCTAAAATATTAAAATCAAAATAAATTTTGTTAGTTAGTTAGGAGGACAATCTGACTTCCCCCATTACCATTAATTATTTTCTCGTCTACATTTACCCGTATCTGCTTCTCTTCAGAGACCGAAATAAAAATCTATTAATAAAATTATATATACCCATAGCCCGTCTTTCTACATTTATTCCTCTTTTTTCCTAATTGAATTGATAAAGTTTAAAAATTGTGCAGATTCTCCAGAATTTACCTCGACGACTTCACTTCAACTAATTTTTGATTCTTCGAAAACAAAACCTTTAGAACAGCCTACAATTGCATACTAACTCAACTTGACAAGTTGATTTCTCAAAAATCGCTTGATCAATTTTTAAAAAAAATGTAAAAAATTTATTTTTGCGAAAAACCAATACATAATCAATCAAATCAAAAAGTCTGCATGCGCACTTAAGATGATCATTGTTTATACATACGATTGACAAAATACAAAAGAATCAGATCATTGAGAATTTACTACACAATAAGGTGAACTTTTCCAATCTATTTATAAAAAAATCAAATTCACATTCATGGAAATTCCTTTATAAAGATTGTTGATGCTCTCATTGATCCAATGTAAGATTAGTTTTATTAATACAAATGAGATCTATATTAAATTCGATCTTTGTTTAAATAAGTTTAAATAAATTTTAAATAAGTTCTGTGTATAAAATTATATACGGAAATGAACTTTTTGTATTTATTGATGGTTTGTTGATTTTTCAAAACTCTAGATAAGTGCATTTTTCTCTTGATGATTTCGTAAAATGTAGTTTAATATGTAGCTTGTGAATATTATTTTCCGAAAAACCTTATGTTGAGGGTTGATTTTTGCCATGTTCTCTCAATTCTTCAATTTTAGCAAAATTTGACCATAAGTTTATCACTTTTTTACACTACTATAAAGAATCTAAGATTTAAGAAATAAGTATATTTTAGGAAACAAGTCAAATTTTTTGTATAGTAGCCTACTTGTATGCCAATAGGAAGTCCTTGTTTATTCAATCCGAGTGGACACGCGGTGGCGGGTAAGCCAAGCACATTAATAATGGCTGTGTACGTGAAATTGAAGGGCTTCGCATAAGGCTCGTAATGCAATGGTGCAGCGGTAGGATGGGTCGGGTATATGAAAATTCCCGTGTCGCCCAGCATATCCTGAAAAAATATCAATTACAAGCAATTAGCAATATAATTTGTTTAACACTTAAGTAAAGTATGGATCATTAATTTTTTAATATTAATGATTGCAAATATTACGTGATTCACATTTACTATATTATTTTCATTAGTATAAACTGGCAAACTGCACCAATATCAATGAAGAAAAAGCGATAATTAGAAATAAAGGAATGTGTATATCTCGTTTATGGCCTAATTCATATTACGTAAGCATTAAATAATCTTATAAAATTTCAAGGTTCGCCTTTCGTGCACCAAACTTCACTTTCGACTTTTATATCTTAATCAGTTGTGCAATACTGGCAATGGCAATTCTGATACAATGCTGCGTGCGATACATGCGATTTCAGTAATTGACCGAGGAGATGCCGAGAGCAGAATCAATCAGAGACTTTCATTTTATTGTATTATGATGGCTCTGTATTTTGTGCAAATTTTTCAGAATAATTTTAGATGCTAGCTGAATTTACTCTAAAAACATACTTTTATTTTAAATGTGTATGCGAATACTTACATATTGACAGAAGTTAGTAAATTTTACAATATATTTCTTTTATAATAGTAAATATTATATAAACGGAAATCGAAGACTAGTTTAGATAAATACTTTGTTTATTTCATTATGATAGTAATTTTTTATTAACTTTGTTATGAAGAGCCCATCTAAAAATTATATTAAAATAATGCAATATTTGACTCTTTTTTCATATCATTTATATTTTTCTTCATAAATCTTTATAATTGTTTATGTTAAGTTCGTGTCATCACATTATAGTTATTCAGCTTCTTCGATTTCCTTTGGACATATCATCACTTTTCAAATTTTAAAGGTTGAATCTAATAGGTTTATTAATTTCTATTAATTTTCTATATTTTTCCCTATATAATACGAAATTTATGAAGTATTTTACTTGATTTGAAATAAAAAAAATTTTTCTGGATCGTCCAGTTAAAATGTACGTAGTTTATTTTTTATTTCAAATTATTAGTGAATTCGTTTCAGTAAAAGTTCAAATTTTAGTCCATTGGAGGACTTGTTAGACTACAAATTTTTGGGCAATAATTTTAAAGACACCCACGAAAATCATTATATATATATTTTTCAAATATTGGATATTTACGTAATTTCAAAGTTTCAAAAACGAACATTTTTACGTCAGTTTTGATATATTAAATCTAAGTTGAATCAGAAGAAAAATTATTCGCAATATCTAAACGGATGCACATGCGCTTCTTTATTTCTTCTAAAATGAATTTGGTACGCTCTGCAATTTTTCACTACGGTAATACGACTGACTAGGTAAGAATGTCGACTATACTGCGTCTGAAACCGAACTCCTACGCATACGCCAAGCAACCTAAATCCAACAAATTAACGAATACTTTTAAACGTACCCCGTCCATACAAGAATGCAGGGGATATTTTATTTTTAGCATTAACAGCTGTGATTTTTGAGACCTGATTTTGCACTTTCGAAGTATCAGGAAAAAAAATAAAACGTTTCAAAAAATTTTTTTAAGAATCATTTTCATAAACGACTTTTATTCAGTGTTGCGTGTTCCATTATTTGCAGCGAATGCAAAAACGGCACGATGTTCAATTTCCTTGTAATTCGAGATCATTGAGGCAAATATCAATTTCAAAAAAATTTAAATAGAAACAATTTTTTTGCTTGCTGTTAAATCTAACGAATATTTGAGATGCTATTATTATAAAATTTATTTTTTCTCCAAAGACCTTCGTTTAACCCTGACCAAAATTGAAAGTTCCATCGTTTATTGACAATCAAAATCTACTTTTTTTCAACTGTAAGAATTGTACACTCGAGGATAAAAGAAAAATTGTTCGTCGCATGACCATTAAAGACACTCGAGCAAAAGTCACGTTGCCAGGCTGCTCATTTACAATCTTTTGTTCAAATATGAGGCTACAAATATTCACACATACGATCAATCAAAACCAATCTTTCCCGTTTATATAACTCTTTCACTCCTTGCGACTCGTCGCGCAGTTAAGCTTTGTTAAAGCAGTCGTTCTTATAATTGAAGACCTCGGGCTACGACAAACCGCGAGCTGGCGAACGAAGATTTTAAGGGTGTAGGCTACTCTGGAGGGCGACAAAATGAACAAATCATGGGAGTTTTTTTTTTTAATAAGAACTACACAAAATATTTCTATTCGGTCATCAAAAAGCATGGATTATGCAATTATCAACGAGTATTTGAAAAAAATTTTCAGAGCTATAGAAAAAGCGAAATGGGCTGTTTCCGAAATGTTTCCACAAGCCAATTTAATAAAATCTATTGAATTAATTACTTAGACGAACTAGAAATTTCATTTTTCAAGAAAAATTGATTTGGAATTTTTTAGTACTTTAAGGCCATGATTTTACTCTGGATTTCAGTTGGCTTCGCTGACTTAAATTTCGAAAGTATAATAAATCTCTTTATAATTTTTACTGTAGATCAAAATGAAAGTAATTCCTGAAAATTATCTACTGGACGACTTTTTACGCTATCAAACGGCGATTCAATAATGCCCCTACATAAGATGCAACGTTCACTTGTTCGATTCATCCAACGATTGGCTTGATTGAATCAAGTTCAGAAAGAAGTTTTGCGTTTCGTTTATACAGTGTTTTTTTAGCGCATTGTCTACCATAGTATTTTTTATTGGACACGATTGCACTAGATGTAATTGTTTTTTTTTCTTTTTTTTTGAGGCAAAATAATCATAATCATGATCTTAATTTTTCTCTAAATTAAACAATTCTACACAATAAAGAAAAGAATATTGCCATGTTAACTGGGAATTTTATTACTTTGACCATTTATAGTAATTTGACGATTACGTTTAGTCAATTTCATTTAACGAGTTTTCAAATTATGAAAATTTTCAACCAAAAGAAAAAAAAACAGGTATCGATTGTAAAATTACTCATACTAGGTCGCCTTATTCCCATAGATCGTCTACGCGTTGACATTTTTTGAACAGCGCATAAGGCACGAACGGTAACACGAAAGTACTTATGAGTGATTAGTAATACGATAATAAGTAGAGTTGCAAGAAAGGTAAAAATTTTTTTTTCGAATTTTGAGTCTCAGGCAGATAGATAGAGAGAGAGAGAGAGAGAGAGAGAGAGAGAGAGAGCGCGTGAGGAGGGAGAGGCGAGCGTCGGCGTGATTCGTCATTCCTCTGTACCTTGAACTCCTGCTGCAGCTGGCTGCACTCTTCCTTCAGCTTGCGATGTCTCTCCGAGCCGATCTGCACGTTGAACCGCTCGAAGGTCGCGGTGATGAGGGAGGTGAGGGTGTGGACCCCGGTAAACGTGAACCACCTGAGATACTCCCAGGGCAGATTGACGCGGCCCTGGCGATTCGACAGCTCGTAGGAGAAGTCGCGCTCGGGCTCGGTCACCATGCAGGCGAACCATAGGGGCAGGCTCTTCTTGAACTTGCGCACGTTCACCTCCTTGGCCTTGACGCCGTACACTTTTTCCAGGTAGCGCGCCGCGCGCAGCACGGCTTGCCTTATCTCCGGGTCCACCTTCGAGACGAGGAGCTGGCCGCCGTCCTCTATCATGTAATACACCTGCGGAATTTTTTCAACAATCTCATATATTCGTATGCAGATATATATGCATAAGTTCGTTGTTTTCATATTTTTTAAAACGTTTGAGGCTCTTCTTTTCATTATATTATATATAATAGAAACCTATTCGATTTTACCAAAAAGGAATATTACTTTAACCATTTTGAGATGCCTGATGAGAACAATGGGCTTGGATTCTTTAGAATAAATTAATATTAAAATTATCCTTTAAACATTAAGGATTTTCAGTTCTTCATGAACTGACGTTCAATAATACTTTTAACGAGTTCAATAATAGTATTTAAAAAGAGAATTAAAGAGAAATTAAAATTCATATATTTTATATGTATTCGAAATTACGTATATATATATATATATATATATATATATATATATATATATATATATATATTTAAATGCTGAAATTATTCAAAGAAATTTTGGATGAAACAAAAGCTACGATTAAAACTATAATAGTATGATAGACGACTCATCCAGTTTATTAAAAAATCATTTCCTGTCTCATAAAAGAAGATATAACTAATTTAAAAAATTAAAAGGAAATGACATTTTATTATATTTATTATAATTATATTTATTATATTTATTATAAGCAAATATAACTAGATATTATATTTGCTTTTTCCGATTTTTACTTAAAATTGTCATTCTAACGTCAAATTGGCCTAAACTTATAATTATGTGCAAGATTAGTTTCCATGCTTATGTGACTTTTAATATTTCGAAAAATGGGCAGCGAACGATTCAAAATAGAAAGACGATAATAATGCTATTAAAATAAATAATGACCTTTTTTTTTGACTCTTTATTGTGATATTAAAAGAAAGTAATCTTGTGTACAGATAAATTTCTTTTATTTTTCTTATTAAGAAATTCTGTCCAATTAAATGCACGATTAAGATTATAAAAATGAGCTATTTATCTGTGACTATAATTACCAGTAGTTCATTTTCGTTATAAAGTAACGGCGAATATATCAGAGTGTTAATATATTTTATGCTAAAAAGACTATAGTTCATACGGGTTAAAAAAATACGATTGTATCTCTATTACTGACCTTGAGCTTGGTCATATCGACTTTCGACTGCAAGTTAAGAAGATCGGCGTTCTTCCCGGCGATCACTTGGAGTATCGGCGATAAGTCCTCTGCGAAGCGGCACATGGGTCCCAGTCCAAGAAGTTTATCTTGAGCCGCTGTCTCCGCACTCGGGTATTGTCCGTCATTCGAGACAATCCCTGGTAGGTTAACGTGACGCTTTTTATTATTATTTAGTTAACAGAGGTCTTTTCTTATAGATAATAAAAAATCGCAATAAATATGTGTGTGTTTGTATTTGTTTGTTAAGGTATTTTTCTGAAATTGGATAATAAAAATTAAAGGAAAGAAATTTCGTTGCAAATGAAATTTTTTTTTTAATTAATATAGTACTATTTGGTTAAACACTTATACAGATTTAACAACAATTTTTTTCAGTGTAAGTAGAATCTTTGAAAATAAAAGAAGACGATGATGAAAAAACACGATGATTACTTCTCATTAATTCTAAACTGAAACATATGTTTCTCAGTCTTTATTCGGTAGTTGAAGGTGATTCAATTCTTTAATTTGTTGATTACCAACTAAAAGTTTTATATTTTAGTTTGCCTTTTATACGAAACCATAGTACAGGATAGAAAGATTCAGATAGCTGAACCACCTCAACAGATATTTATAAAAATCCGAGATTCAATTGGTTAATATATAGGGCAAAAAGAAACGAGATCCGTGCTGACCTGGAGAGGGCTTATGGCCGAATACTCCATTGAAAAAGCTCGGCATCCGAATCGAACCGCCTATGTCGGATCCTATTCCGCAGGGCGATCCGGCCGCGGCTAGCAGGCATCCTTCTCCACCGGAAGAACCGCCCACAATGTGCCTAAAAAAATTTTTTTTTTTTTCATTTATTAGTTAGGTACACGGTTTGTTTGTCTAAATGATTTACTTATAAATCGTGCATTACCACAATGATTCATGACTGATTAAACACAAATTTCAGAAACGAAGTTTATTTCGAAAGCCGTGTATTTGAAGAAAACATCTCGATTACCTGGTATTGTAAGGATTTTTCGAAGTGCCGTAAAGATAATTTGTACTCTCCCACCACATCGCGAGCTCGGAAACGTTCGTCGTCGCTAGTGGAATGCCTCCCGCTAATCTCATTAATTTTATCGAATCCGCGTCTCGGGTTGCCCGAGTATTTTTTCGGGATACGAGACCCGCCGTCTGTTTCATGTTTTCAATGGCGATGCAGTCCTGGAATTATTGAAATATTATTGTCAGAAATCGCACTGTCGGCTGAATTTGTCAAATTAAAAAATTGAAAAATAAATTACAATCTCGAATTCGTGGATATAATTGTTGAAAAATAAAATATATTATACGTTTATAAAAAGTAACTGCTGAGTAATGATTTATTTATAAATAGAAATCAATATTATACAAGTAATGTAACGCTTATAAATTTTATATAATTTACGAAATTATTAAAATTAAAAACTTTTAGATTAGTTAAATCAATAAAATTATTCTTCTATACAATGTCAGAAATAAGACATACATGTTCTAAACAAATTAATTATTTTAATAGAAAAATTCATCCAATCTAGTGAGTATATGCTTAACATTTCTTGCGTAAATATTTCTGCTATAAACAAAAACTATTCAGAAAAATTTTATGTCCAATTATGTTTCACGCAAGAGTGTTTCAAATTAGTTATCGTGCGCATTTATTTTACTATACACGGGAGCATAAATAAGATTATACATTAATTAAGTATAATGCTACCTTGGAAAATATACCGTAATATTTAGCATACGAATGCTATTTATAAAATACGACCACCATACGTCTTTTAAACTCGAAACATTTTCCGTATGTGTGTGTGTGTGTGTGTGTGTGTGTGTGTGTATGATACATTTTGCAAAGATCTTCTAATTGGCTATAAAAACACAGTAGCAGAGTTAACAGTATCTTTATTCATGACTCAAGAAGCAAAAAATATTTGCAACGTGATTAAAGTACTGGATATAATGTTATATAACACTAATGAATATGCGAATATTTTGAAATATTTAAATTTATATAAAGGTTTGCAATCAACTAAAATAACAAAAAATAAAATAAAACAATTATCGGTAGTCATTATAAGCAAATAATAATTTCAGCATTAAAGCTGCATTTCTGTACATAATATATAAATAAATATAAATAATGAAAAGTAACTTAGTGAATTTAAATAAATTTGCAGGCAAATAAATAAATGTATGGGTCACTTAAATATTATATTAATCTCATGGTACTTCGTTGGAAAATTTTTTTTGTCAATTCTAATAAAAAAGATCATTTTTACGGATCGTCGAGAAAAAATACTCCATTTTAAATAATATTCTATTAATGATTAAATTATTACTGCAACGGTTCAAGTACATTCACATCAAACCACGTAGATTGCGAACATTTCTGAATTTTGATTTATATTTTCTGGTTATAAAATTTTAAGCGGTCTCATTTTCCGACGACTTGACAAATCAAGGCTTTGCGGTGATGTGAAATAGATTTCAATTCAGAGCATGCTTAATTCAAATTTCAAATAATTTAATTCTTAGGTATATTAAGCTATAATATTATTGGTAACAGAGGACTTTTTGCTCTATTGATAAAAATGGACTTAGTTACCCCCTTAAATTAATAAATTATTTTATTAAAAAAAAACATTTATTTAATTTGAGGAAATTTTATTTGACTTAAACAAGACTTTTTTACTAATTTTAGTAATATATTTACTCAGGAAAATTTAAAGAAATATTCATTTGAAATTACGAAATATGCTTCTCAATGTACATCTATTCAAAAATATTAAATATATGATGTATGTGGATGTTATGTGCAACTGTAACTAAATATTCAATAAATCTTGCCTTAGTAGTGAATGGAACGCCGAAGAAGGGCTTCTCCTTCGCCAGCACCTCGGCCGAGGGCGCGCTCGGCGATTTCAGCAGGGCGTCGCATTGTTTCGCCTCCTTCAACGCCTCCTCGAATCTGTCCTCGGCGACGCAGTTCAGGATCGGCTGTATCGCCTTGACTCGCTCGATGTAGGACTTGACCACCTCTTCCGAGGACAACTGCACACAACGATATTATTGGAGAAAAAGAATGCAAACATTAGGGGCCGTCTCGGATACGCGCGCGTCTCATCTTTGTGGATTTTACGCTTAACATATATGTATATATATATATATATATGTATATATATATATATATATATATATATATATATATATATATATATATAATTTTTATTTCCTTCCCCGGTGTTCTCGTAATTTTATATATACACCAGAGAACTTTTGTTTACTCTTCTGATTCGCTTAATATGCGCGTGCATATATGCATGCCCCTCACTTCGAGTCTTATGCACACATGGACTTTGCCAATATCTGTCGAGGCTCGTAGCAATTTATGTCGAAGTTTAACTCTGTAAGCTTAAAACTGTGTGCGTGAGTGCGTGCGCGTGGCATAAGAATTATTATATTTTTCTATTTAGCGTCGAAAAAACAATAGCTAATTCGATGGAGTTTTTTAAAAATTTTCTGATGGCATAACACTTACGTTTGTTGAATCGCAATTTAATCGATAGAATTTTCAATTTTATACAAAGTTCTTCGGTAATAAAAGAAAATAAATCTTGAAAAATGAACGAAAAATTATATTTTAAGGTAAAGTTTCCAGGCCATTACGTTCAAGGTAACTTCTTGTTTGAAATTTTTTTTGTGAAAATTTTTTCTTTTCTAACACGATGTATAAATTAGTCGAAAATAATATACAACGAGAATTTTTAAAGGAAAGGCTGTTATAAATAATTAATTTAGGTTTTTTTTTTCAAAAGTACCACTGACCAGTACGAAATCTTTGTAATAGCCGTTCGACGGTTTAGTTGGTAGTTTTTTTGGAGATTTCTTGTATCGTTTACTTCCTCAAACTTTTAAATATTAGAATCGCGCATTAACATATTCATTTATTCAAAAGCCGATCGATTTGAAATAAGTTGAAGTTAAGCCCGGTATCCTGCTTTGTGTGTATATTTAGATTCTCATTTCTCATTTGCGAGAAGCATAAAAAATAAATGACGATGACGGTGTGTTAATGGCGTTCACAATCTATTCGATCTTAAGTTTCTATTATTAAAATCGACCAACACGCTTTTATAATATTAATGAGCGAAGAGCGGCAACATTTATGAAGGCGCAAAGTATTCTATAAGTATTGCAGTACTAATATAAACAAAACTGATTCGTTTTATAATATCAGTTACTTTTTTCTAAAATACTTATCATGTAATATGCACTTGTAATAAACATATACTTAAAAAATTAAGAGTACCGATGGCAAATGTCTACAGGGCAAGGGTTCGAGTAAAATTATTAGTACTATAGATGGAAACCTGTAAAATTATATGAAAAAAAACTATGAGTATATATTAACTATATTTATTAAAATATAGTTTTTAAATAACTTTTATGTTTCATTGTTAATACATTGCAATAAGCTATAAATGTTTGATTAATATAGTTATAATTTATCTTATAAATGAAAAATTTCTTAAATATCTTGAAGTACCTGACAATGGCAGTCGTATGTTAATATTTATACAGCCATAATGCACGATAAGCACTCTTTGATTTTAGCATACAGTTATTAGCACGAAATTATGCGAGATAAAGCATTATGTAAACGCGACTGTAATTATGCAACGCATGACGAATCTACGTTTAACTAATGTAATTTTGGCTCAAATGAAAATACTTCTAACGCGTACAGACGATTGCTTGGCCGAGACCAAAGCCAGAGAACTGAAAATGTCAGTGCCGTTCATAATAAAAAGAAATCCCCAGATAGTTACTCGGCGATATACTTGACAGTATAATATATTGATTTAATATAAATTGTAGATTCTACACTTATACGAGCCTCGATATTAACAATTCCCTATTTATAAAGCGTGTGCTCCAGCAATGAAATTTCATTATGCTCGAATAGCGCGTTGCACCCCAAGTTTATGACTTATTTATTACTGCTCTGTCGCTAAATCTTCCCGACTCCGAGCGGTTGCTCTAACCCGTATTCGGTCTCACGCTCGTATTAATACAGCTAGAAACGAGCCATCCGACGATTTTATAGATTGCTAACGAAATAAACTGAATCGCCTGAAATAATCTCTAATCGTCTACATATAGCAATATTATAATCGAAAGGAAATAATTAAAATCGATAAACAGGACGGAAACGATCGATCGCTCCAGGCTATTGAGGTGACCTTAGGTCGAAATGTAAAAGAACCACGATTTTCGTGCACATATTTTAGGTTGCATATAGAATTTGACGTTGAAAATTTTTTCCATTCTTGTTCAATTCATCTGGAAAGATTAAGCACATACTTTATTCTTGCAAATGTATATGTGTATAAATTTCGATTTTACGTCGAAAATGCTCGTACACTGTGACACACTGGATGAACTAGAGCTACAATATCAATAAAATCAAACCTGTAATCGTTCAAAGTTGTGAAATTAAATTGTTATTTTTCAGATAAAAAAATATCTGTATAAATTGATATTGATGTTGAGGGAAGAACCGGGAAGTACGCTTATTCTTTCAGATACGTCAAACAGTTTTCGAAAAATCCACGCCTTGGCAATTCTGTATATAACCGTAACTACATAAAAATCGGGCGTTTTTTAATTTTGAGCTTAGGTTATTCGAAATACCTGAGATAATCGAGCATTTCCGTCGCTAGATTGGACTCTATCCAAAATCTACGGGAATCGAATTTTCCACGTCCGATCCAAGAGAGCCAATTCTGCAACGATGTTATTACATACGTATCTATAGATATATCACCTGTCGATTTCTAATCTTGAAGGCGAGGACGCTGGCGCTGTGCATGAGGGTGAGGTCCTTGATCGGCGGCTGGGCCTCGGCTGGGCCGCCGATGTAAGCGGCGAGGAGGAAAAAGGCCCTCGTCACAAATTCGATCAGCCTGTGCACGACATTGACGATTTTCACGACGTTCCTCATCTTTCGCTTTGTTTTTGATGCTTTTCTCCGTTGAATAAATGCATTTATCTGTGAACAGACGACCGCGATACGGTTGCGATAAATGAATCTCTTTTTTTTTTGCATAAAATATCTGGAATTGAATAAATTGCTTTAATCTTTCAGCAAAAAAGATATTCTAGAATATAAAGATTATTTCAAGAGTTTTCATTACCAATTATTATTATAATATTATAACAATACTTATATAATAATAGTTATCATAATATCGTTTTTAAAAAATGTTCATACATTCTCCGTTAATTCATTTGTTCCAAATTCTTACTAGAAATGAATTACGAGACAATTTTTTAATTTAATATAATCATTTATATAAATACTCGTATATAAATATTCATAATTACATGAATATATTTTTAAAAATCAATTTCGTATTTACAGATAGTTTCATTTCTTTATGGAACAAATCTATTAATTACACTAATGAATAAAGAATAGTATATTTAATTTATTACATATAAATTTTTAGCAGAATGAATAAAATATTCTATAATATACTATATTAATATCACAATTATACAATTTACATTAATATAAAAATTCTTAAATATAATAAATAAATAAATATATATATATATATATATATATATATATATATGTATATACATATAATTATTTATATACTATATTATATTTATATATAATTTATTATATAAATATATCTAATAGATTTGTATACTTAATTGATTTTTTAATAACATAAAAATGAAAGTATATGTGAGTAGAAAGTGATCGTTCAAAATTATATTAATGCAATTATGTTCTTATAGAAAGTAACCTTTCAGACTATTAGTAAACACATATAAGTTTATTGATTTACTTAAGGTAAATTGCGGATAATTTTTTTTCTGAACTTTTAGAAAGTTTATTTATAGCATCGCCGTGACAAAGTAAACCACTCGCCTATTTATTAAGCTTTTGTTCTATAATACTGCTCGAATATTACCTTAACTGCACTTTTTATTGGCTTTAATATCGTTAATTGTTAATTGCATATGATATATGAAAAGTATCAGTATATTACATCCTAATATTACTACTATATAACATTATATAAATCTTTTTGAAATGTATATTTCGATATAAATATTATTATTATTATATTTATATATGTGATTTATCGGGGTTTTTGAAAATTTACTCCGTTCTTTTTATCTTCTCAAGGTATTGAGCTTAAAATAGTTACCAAATTTTTAATAAATTAAATTATGTTTATTATTAAATTATGTTTGATAAATTAAAACACTTTTAACGTTACAATAAATCGTTTTATTATAATTGTTTTTTTCTGAATTTAGTTTGCGGATAAATTTATTTTTTCCAATACTTGTATATACCCTGACCGTACATCTATGTCCGTTAATAGATATTAAAAAATATACTCCGTCATACGCTTCGAAAGAATTAACTAAGAAAGTAGTCTAATTATACATATTATACTGTATATGGAATGGGAATAAAATTAGCTCCCATCTATTGGGTCACGACGAGAAATTCGAATAAAATTTCCACCTTCGCTCGATATCGACGATAGTATTTTTTTGTTCTTTTATTATATGCATATTTATGATATAAAATGCAGTTCTACAACATGTTACTTTTTTAATACCAAAACTAAGATATTTATCACATATTCTAAGCGTATAGCTTTCATTATAGAGAATTGAGTAGATTCTATTCCTATCATATCCCTCACTCACCACACACACACACACACACACACACACACACACACACACACACACACACACACACCGGGCATTGGTATCAGCGTTCTTTTAATGTTATCGTTAAAATCACTCGAATAATTGTATACATCAACCAACACGTGTTTTATAATGCGATTGTTGCCTTGCGATATTAGAGCTCACTAAGAATTTTCGAAGGTGATATCATCCTTTCTTGAACTCCGCTGATTTATATATATATATATATAAGGAGCTTGCTCGATGAGTGTGAGAGGGCGAGTGAGTGGGTTAATGAGAGACGAAGAGAGAGGGAGAGAGAGAGAGAGAGAGAGAGAGAGAGAGAGAGAGCAATACGTTTAGGCCTGCGCATTCAGTGCGTGTAATACAGACGACCTCGTGGCTCCGGTCTACACTCGTTATTTTATCGAATGACGGTTTGCGGAACGTGTGAGAGCGTGTCTGGTTAAGGGAGATGAGTTTTATAAAAAACAAATTCTTCTCCAACGATGCGTTGGACGGAAATTTCGTATTTATTTTCGACAAGCATAATTTAGAGGGTAAAATACCACCGAGGGTAAGAAGGCGACAGCGTGACAAAAACAGTATCGCCTGCATCTCGGACAAAACATTATTAATCATGTCGTAAATGTTACCTTCTTTTTCGTTATGCGGACGAAATCAAAAAATGTCGACGGTAACGTTCAGAGGAATAGTGCAAATATACGGCAATAGCACCCACAACGTGACACTCGCGAGGGCCAGGAGATTATTAATTCCGGTCGGTAAATAATGTTTGCAATATCCATCATAACCTGTGAAAGCATAAAGCCTTATTTATGTTTACAAATACTCGTAAAATTCCCGTGAGAACACCGACATCTGTCCGACATTGCAGCCATTTTCTTTAGTTCATTAAACGATTGCTGATGTTGCATGCTAATTTGAGAATGTCAATAGCCGGCTATCTATTTTCCGCAATATGTTTATTAAAATAATTGATCGAAATTTCGCGAGTGTTATGTAATTCTATGAACGCTGAGACTATGATCTCCCATTGGCTAAAAGTGAACATGACGACACGATTAAAAAAGACCCTTAAAGAGCTATTCACTCGTGAACACGCGAAGGCAGACGATGAAAATTCTATCGGAGCCCATCGGGTGGAGAAATAAGAAACCGAACGCATTTAATTTTAGAAATAGACTAGTGTATTCCATTTTTTCCATACTAGAATATAACAATAGTGGTATTAACAATGCATGCAGTTTTACAAGTTTTTAATAGTTCGGCTAAAAATACTACAGAATTTAAAACAATCACAGCAGTCAGATAAAAAAGAAGAGTATAACCTAACTTTTAGTTTATGATGAAATATTTCAGACTGTTTGGTATATTTTCAATTGGCATAGCGTTATAAGAAAAATTATGTACTAAATTAGAATAAAGATTCATCTCGCCTATTTCATTGCTATAAAAAGTTAGGGAAATCATTAAACGTTACTGCATACATGTTTTGTAGTTAGTAAGTGTATTTTAATTGTTAAATTGAATATGATATAGTGTTTGTGTCAGTGCGTAGTAATAACTCGTAATACAAGAACAGCTGTAAGAAAGTAGTTGCTCACGTTTATCGATTAGGTGGCTTAAAGGAAAAATTAGGTTATATCGATTGACGATCAAACTCTACGGTCAAACTATATCAATTATGCGTGGCTCGTCCGATCGTCAATCGATACAAGCCTAAATTTTCTCTTCTATTATACCAGTTTCTCTTAATACAATATACACGCCATTTTTAATACTTATATTATATTACCGATGCACTGTTATTGAACACGTGGCCAGCTGAACTTTTTCATACGTTCAATCTTCTTTTTTTACTCCTGTCACGCAGGCTTACCATTTATATAAACACGATTGTAAGGATTTCAGCGTGATCAAAGATTGCTTAGTGTCCGAGGTGTATTACATATCGTTTTTTTTTTCTGAAACGAACACGTGCTCTATTCATATTTGAAAGAAAAAATTGCTCTGAATAAATCGATTAAAATTAATTCTGCCGTACCGTATAGTTGAAAACTTCAAAAACAGCCCTAGTGATTATTGCGGTAGACGTAACGGAGCAAGTCTCTATCGTTTTCTCCTCCATTATTATTGATTCAATCTTATCTTTCGCACAAACACGGGCACGCGATGCTTTTTCTCCTATTGCACGATGAGTATAATGGAAATTTGCCATCCGCGTACAAAAGGTCCAATATTTAAATAACAAGACAAAGACGAACGGCGCAGATTTGTACAGAGCATCGGCCATTGCTGGATTTCCAGGCAGGCTACTCGGTTGTCTGTACAGAAGCCGGGCGTTGGTTTGGATTATTCCACGAGCCGCGCACGCCACGGTGCAATCATTAACGATATTTCGATCGATTTCAATGGGATTTTACAGGTTATTTTTTTTTTCGCGTGAACGAGGAATAGTGGTGGATATTTAAGAGTGGTTTGATATTTTTATAATTGATATTAAGTCCGATGTTGTTGAGTTTCGACTTTTATTAAATACTAGAAATAACAATCTCGAATAATATTGACAAAATTTGTATGCAAAAAGCAGTTGCAAAAAATTCCTCAGTGAAACGTAAGTGGCAGTTATTTTTTAGCGCAATATTTTATCTTTTATGAAGAAATAAAATTTTTTTTCGTATACTCGAGGGCAGCCAACAGTTTCTTCAATTTTAATTTCATCTCAATTTTCATGTTTCGTGCATTAATTAAAATACTTCAAATCATTTTTCTGTCAAGTAGCTCATTTAAAATTTAAGAACGCTCAAAGATGATATTGCTAATTAGCGAACACAAATAACGAAGGCCAGATGTTTCAATGAAATATCATCCATTGGGATAACCAAAGAGAAATAACAATAAAATAATAAAGTTTAGAAACTCCACGACTGACAGAAAAGTGAATGTTAAAAATTATTAAAATTGTTTATAAATTTCTAAAAATTTTCTAACGAAAAATATCTAAATTTTCAATTTAAAAGCTTTGAATAAATAAAAAAAAATGCTAAAGGAATTTTTCACTATTTAAAAATCAGTCGTAGAATGTGTCCGTACGAGGACGAATTTTAAAATTAAAAAGTTAAAAATAAATACTTTGCAAGATTTTTTCTCAATTTCTTCCAGTGAGAGTCCTACATTCGTCTTAACTTAACAATCAAGACCATTTAAGCAATAAGAAAAATCTATGGTGATTCTATGATCTAGAATAGTATTACAGTCGGCTTTAATATCGAAAACAATATGCATAAAAATAATAGAAGCATTTCGTTTTGTCAATTTTAGAAATATTCATTCAATATAAAAATATATTCTATACTGAAAAGAAATTTTTTTTTTAAAGAAATTATATTTTACATTAAAAGGATTCCTATAGGCTGACTCTTCAGCGGTTAGTTAAGAATTTAGCATAAATTTTAACCTAGATTTAATCATTCTTGAAATATCGATAAACTCGATATCGTTTAAATATCGTTACAAAATAAAAAGCGTCACAGAGTAAATTTGTTTTATTTAATGTTTTTAATACAATATTTTGCACTTTAGAAAGGCATTGTTTAATGGCTTAAAACATATGGTTTTTTGAAACAGTCTTTTTTGCAATAATACAAAGTTTCACCAAAATTAATGAAAACTATAACCGAATAACCGGACTGACGTCATGAAAAATTTACAAAGTGACTTTAGTAAAAAGCATTTTTGACTAACGCACATATAAAAACATGCAAGAATTTATATGTTCGATTTAAATAAATTTACGTTAAATTCAAGTTTTTCGATTTTTAAATACGAGGTATTTTCATCGTATAAATCTATAAAAAAAATCTATCATTTATTAATCTACCACGACTGACTAATTCTTTCATTCTACGAACCCATTCGTTTCTATATACACTGGTACAATCCAGGAAACAAGAGGAAAGAAAAGTAAATAACAGGCTGCGAACTCGGCGACACGGCGATGGGACGCGCAGCGGAGTTAAATTGACCGTCTAGCAACGACAATCGACAGCTCGAATGCTGATTCGAACGATTTTGTCTTCTGCAAAGCATTCTTGAGTAATAATTTCTACAGTTACGATAAGTATAAATGTAACATTGCGCAGCGTACAAGCGCGACATTAAAAACTGGCTAAAATTTAAATTGGCAACTGGTAATATTGAGTTTTTTAATTCGTATATGTATGTTAAAAATAATCTAATGGGAATGAAATAGATATTCGTTGCTGGACATGCATAGCTTCTCTTTTCTATGGATTTTAAATGAATAATTCTAACAACATATCGTCTTAAATAAAATACTCTTTGAACAGCAGCTCAAAGAGTATTTTAAAAAAGAAAAAGAAAAATCGTTCAAAGAGTAGTCCCCACTTTTGGCCGACGAGTCCTACAGTTTCACGTCCTGCGCGCAGGCGCGCAGCGCCACGACGTTATTCCTTCGACGAAACGAGGCGTTTGCCAAAGCTTATTATCGCGCTGCTTCCGTATATTCCAGCGCAAGGGCCGCGCGCCCACCGTTCGAACGATCGAGCAGGTTGCTGCACCTTCGGTGGAGCACCCGCGCGACGACGGCCGAGTACTCGCTCCGATGTCGAATTCGGGGATTCGCACGGCTTACGAGTACAATCACTGTATTAATAACTCCCTCGCCGATCTCTAAGCGCGTAATGCGCGTTTAAATGTATGTACGTATATACGTGTGTACCAGCAGCGGCAGAGTCGCGCATGCGCGTATGCGTTGCGCACTCCCGAGCGCAGTCGAGTACCCCGCCTCGTCCTGATATGGGAGGCGGCCGACCCGGCAGCGGCAGCAGCGGCGGCGACAGCGGCGGCGGCACTAGCTCCTGTATATTTGTATATCGGCGTTCCCCGTACGCCTTATGCCCGTAAAACTCGCCGACTGTTGAATTATTGAGGGCCCGTTAATTAGTCGTGCACGCGCGTACGTACTGCTCAGCCCGGCGCGCTCGACCACCGGGCACCGACTGAGATATAGCGCGCGCGGATCGCGTTCGCACCGATGACGACGACGACGATGATGATGGTGATGATGATGATAATTGCGGCGGGCGTCGGTCGCGCGCGCGCCACAGTCACAGCGCGGCCGCATTATATATATATTATACACACAGTGCGTATGTCAAAAAACAGATGCAGATTTATGGTGCGGCGAGCTATCGCGCCGAGACTCCTCTTATCGGCTCCATTTTTTTTATCCGTTTTCTCTTTTTCTCTTTAGTTTTTAGTTTTTGCTTTTTCTCGTTGTTCTTTTACATAATAATTTGGCGACGTTCGTCGTTCTGGTTTTTTCGACAGTCGCGAAATTGATGGCCAGTCGTTGATTTGGGGTAACTTTGTGATCCGAGCGCAGATACAGCATAATTCGAGTTGCCTTCGATGAATATTTAAAAATGTTCAATTTATAAATCGATGTAAGTGCGTAGCGCGAGAAATTGGGGTTTGATGAAATGACGATTTGCTCAAATATTTAGAGTTGATACAATTTCTCGATTGTCTATCATATTTAGGAATTGTAAGAAATCTAAAACAGATCAGTGATTAATATATTAACGTGTGATGAAATATTATGATTTCATAACAGGGTATAAATTTAAAAAATATAAGTGATCGATACACATAGGACGCACATACATGTGAATACAGTACAGCATCAAGTGCTAAAATTTAAATTAAGAAAAAAATCATATTGTCAATATTTTATTAATTAACGATTCATTTCTTTGAAATTTGAATGATATATACAAATATCAAATTTCAAATAAATTTATCTGAATTCTTGTGTATATTATTGATTTTTAAAATCTATAAATTTTCTTTTAAATTGTATTTATGTAAATCAAACTTTTTTTCATACATTAATAATGTTTAATTAAATTTATGATATTTTTTTAAATGGTTTAAAACTATTAGTATTTTTTAGGTATTTATACTATAAATACATACATTACACGGAACATTTTTTTCGATTTTTTCGAACTTTTATACATATTTTACGTAAGAATGATCGATCATTAAAGAAAACTCATTTAGTATCTTGTAGCGCTGTAAGATTCGTCATGGTACACAGTAAAAACTTTATCTATTTTTTTTTAATCCAATTCTTAATGAAGATAGGCGCGTGTTCGTAACAATAAGTTCTAAACGTTCCTTTCAATGTTCTGGCATCGCTGCTCACTATAAATTGTCAGTCACGCAAGTTGTGTTAATTCTCGCTCTCTCCACGGATGCTCGGTTGAAGAATGTTTCGATTTTCGGTTGAATTGCCGATTTGTACAACAAGATGAATATTTAAAAAAATTATTCAGTTAAATTTGGAGATATTGAAAAATTCGAGCTACAATATACACGAGTGCGCGCGCGCGCACGCGCAAACACACCTACACGCATACGCTTGAATACTTCCTTTTATGGAAATGTTAAGTCAGCCAGCATTCGCAGTCTCGGGCAGAACATTTTACTTTATTGATTATTTCGAAAATAGCCTTTGTAGATTTATGTAGTAATATTAGCTAGTTCTATTGGCTGTCCGTTATTTGACAGCCAATTATCAACCCGCGCAAACACAATGGAGGACACGTAAAATAAGGGACAGGAACGTGTAGAATGTCCCGGCTCACGGTCCCGATTCTTTATCCTGAGTTCCAGCGGAAATTGATTTGTAAACATTGGAGAAAAATCGATAGATATAGAACTTACATGGTTCGTATGCACCTATTCCATATTCTCATATATTACGGCGCACTGACACGTTAAAATATTTGTATTCCAGTCGAATTCTGTCATCCCTTTGCGAGCAAAGTCATAAAATGGTTAATCAACGTAGAGATAACGTCGAATTTATTTGAGGATACTGTTCTAACTTTAATACCTCTCACAGAAAGTCACTCGCTGTACTTTCAATATTAATGTAAATCAGGGCGTGATACATTAATTTTTAAGATCATTGGTAAACAATAAAGCTACTTATATTAAATTGTAATTGTTCATATATGGAATGGGTTAAACTAAACTCATTCGCGTATGCGGGTTCAATTTTTATTTCATCATTCAAAATTCTATTTTAATTTAACTATTTCTGATGCCTATCGGTAATAATTTACCGTTACGCTCATTTTTATTCGATTATTTTTTAGTGAAATGTGCTTTATTTTTAATAATAATTAATTAAGAATATTTTTAAGAGTAATACGCAAGAAAATAACATTTATATTATCATAATTTATAAACCGTCATCGATCTCCAAAATTGAATTAGTCATATATATATGTGAGATCTAAGATCATAATGATATACTATGACACTTAAAAAAAACTTTTCACTCAAATGGATATTTCGGAAATCTCGATTCGTAAGCAACTTTTGTAAGTGTTATAAATTTTTAATACAAAATTATAAAATTTTGTATTAAAATACTATGAAATTCATCGACTATTTATAATAGAAAACTAAATAATTAAAAAAAAACAATTAAAAAGAATGTTATCATAATTGTCTGATTATTATATTTTACACTGTCCACAATTAATGCCTATTGCTTGCGATTTAAAAGTTTATCAAATTTTATACATGTTAAATCTTTTCCTCAAGAATAATTTCGATGATTTCAGAAAACTAACAGTATACATTATCTTTAATCAAATTTTTATTAATTAACTTTTGGCACGATATTTTTAATGATATCGGAGTAGTGCAGTTATGGAAATCGATTTGTGCTGTAGCATTTTTATAAAGACTCTAACCTTTCACTGGTGGTTTATCAACATTTTTGCAGTTTGAAAATTTTTCAAGGTTATATAGCGCAGTATTTCAGAATTAAGAAAAGCTAATTTTAAACAAGCAATGGAAATTCAATTATAGAGAAGTAATTATTTTAAGTGGATCATATTTTTTTTAAATTTCAATTATTAAAATTTTTTGTTTATAGTTATACATGTATATATATCGTAAAGAAGTACAGCTTCTGATTTCGTATTTAGAAAATATAGATTTTGTATATATTAAATGTATAACATGCTTATACGAATTCCCGTTTTCTATTCTAATTTAATTTCTTTGGTTTATTATATTTTTGGATTCACTTTAAACAATGTAAGCATTTAGACGATTAGAAAAATAGTTGAATTTAGGATCCGCGCGCACGCTTAAGTTTCTCCTGATTAAAGTCGAAAAATGCTCGCGGTTCTTTGGCTGTTACCGCTATATCGCCACGCAATGTCATTGTTTTTGCATTTCGCGCTCCTACATAAATAAGTCAGTAAATAAATAAATAAATAAATAAATAAATAAATATAAATATATATATGTTTATTTCTATTATTTATTCTATTTATAACGATATATATATATATATATATATATATATATATATATATATATAACGAAAGTGTGCGTGTTATATCTTTATCGACTTTTTATCTTCTTTTAGTTTGACGGAAAGCCAATCGGAAGTATTCACGAAATTTATACATTAAAAATATATTTTGCCATATGTCGCTGTGCAACTTTGAAATATATGACCTATTTGTATACAGAACAAAATAATCTGTGGCATGTGTGTGTAAATGTTGTAAAGGCTCATTTAATCCGTGCGCTTATGTATTTTGACAATTAATTTCGATTTTGTTTTTATATAGCAAGTGTTGAAGAAATATAATCAGAGCCGAGTTATTATTGGTACAGAACTTATAAGAGGGATATGTCCCTTTTTATAAATGTGATGTTTTGGAATTCGCAAATCTGGACAATTATTGATACAATTCGATTTTAGACAATCCCCGATGATCGATAATTGTATGAGCAATAAAGTATCATGTGAGTAGAGAATAGTACGAGTTATACGATAAAAATATACAATGACATTCCTATAGCATTAATCTGAAAGGTCAAATAAAATTCTGAAGCTAAAAATTTTGTCCTGAATTGAGAACTAATGGTTATAATAGTAGCATAGTACTCCTACTACGATAAACTTTACAGTTCGTTAAATTTTATATTTAAACGTATTGTTTATTATACATATACGTGATCTGAAAAAATTCCCGGTAAATAAATGTATTTATACATTTGGAATTGTATAAAGTATACACGGCATGTCCACATAAATCGATGGCGCAAAAATTATTCTAGAATAAAAATAAAATTTTGATTAAAATATGCGTCCCTCGTCTTCTATGCCGATACTTATCGTGGAATTAATACCGGTGCGATCGAATACGGCGATATAGCGGAATAGCCCGTGTAAATATTCACACTAATCGAGCTGAAGAATACTTTGAGATTATTATACGACTGCTATACAAAAAGAATATAATAAATTGGATAAGATACGAGAAAAAAAAGAGAAATATTATCTCTCTATTAGTTACAAATATTATGATGGATTTTTAGAGTATATTTAAAAATTAAGGACAAACTACAGCCACTGATGAATAAACTGCATCATTGATAAAAATAGATCCCGTGAGAAATTTGAAGACACAAAGATATTGAAAGGGGCATTGGAGTTTCAACGATATCGATCGAATGAATTTCCATTACGATACACAGCGGTGAGCATAAAAATAAACAATGACAATGCAATCCAATTTTGTAATATTACATATTCATAATTGGATGAACGTGCATCGCGTGTTATGTATATGCAGCTACAGGTCATGTCCCCCTCAAATTCATACACTCTATATACGACATTTGGTATTTTACTCTGAGCGACTCGTCGAAATCCATTGGGGTAAAATGTTTTATACTTGCAAATCTACATTTACTGACAGCATTCTTTTGTACATGCTATACTAATGCAGCCTGATCATGGGCGTCGGTTGTTATACTTTTATGGATTTTTGATCGCAATTGAGATTTCACTCCAAATTTTTCTATTAGCTGCAGTGGATCTGTTTAAATTATTCATTTTTACCAAATCTTTTTTTTTATTATTTATATATGTAACAGTCTTTTCTGTTCAAAATTAACAAATATGTTTATACTAATATATTAAATGTACAATGTATTATTTTTAGGTACATTCATCTTGTTAAAATTCGAACTGTATATAACGTTATATATTTCTACATGGTTTTTTAAACAGTGTATTATACTCATTGCTATTTTGTGATTAAGCTGAATTGTTATTAAATAGAGTTGATTTTTCAATCATTTCAATCACATAAAAATTTATCTTCAAATAAATTTTGTCGTGGAAATCGCTAAACGAACAAAACCATTTAGAAAATGTTACTATATTTTCTAGAAATAACTAAGGAGAATAACTGACAATGCAAAGACTAAGTGCGTGGAAATCATCATTCTCATCATCATCATCATCATCATCATTATCATCATCATATTATAAATATGCTTTGAAGCCACTACAAAGCTCTTATAAATACAATACTATAGAGAAGAGCATTTAAATTGTAGATTTTTTGTAAATCTGGTTGGAGGTTAGCAACTCGAGTGGTACTGAAAATTACATAGCTTAGCAATTAGGTTTGGCTTTATTTTACTTGTGTTGTGTAGTCGAAATGAACTTTTTCTACTTTGAATAATATTTATCTTTCTCTCCAATGCATTAACCATGACTGCTTTATAGAGATTGAAGATTCTCAACTTATTTCTAGGTTAATAGAGGACTGCTTCAGATAGTTAAGAACGAAACGTTAAGGCGTCCCATATTCTGCGAATCTCTACGATGTTCTAAACAGACGTTCGCATATGTAAAAGAATGTCCAACGGAAGTTTTCAGAGTGAAATGTTTTGATATTTTACTAGAAGCTTTTACATAAATATTTATTCAACATAGATAAAGGAATTAAAGTAACTAGGAAATGAAAATTATAGTAAAATATAACATTCGATACATCGGTAAAAAATTTTAATAAACTGTAACTGATGCTGAAATCCATTGTGAATTCGACAATTATACCGCAGACATTGGACACGTACTCGAAACAGTCCGTGATATAAATCTTCAAAAGATCGAGCTGCAAGGCAGACTCGACTGCATTTGATAATTGAAAGTATATTACAAAAGCAGGTCAAGTTAAAAAAGTCCTGCTTTTTGCAAAAAAAAACAAAAATAAAGTTGCGCGAATCTCCAGCATCACAGACGGCGTCCGTAAATGAACCATGCCCAGCTTTTGATATGCATTATCGAATGCTATAAACGAAACTTTGTATTGAAAGAGATAAGCACGTTTAATTTATTTCTATTCACGATACAGATTTATGATTGTCCTTTGCTGATATCCGTATAATTATGTAAATTTTCGAATGTTCAATTAATTTTAATGAATTCAGCATAAAATTAAAAATCGACGAAATTATTCGAGATAATAAAATTGTTCGAAAGTACTATTGTAAATCATGAATTTTAATTGGAATTCTTGTAACTTACTAAAAAAGAATCTTAAGTTCAATAAAAAGGTTTGTTATCTATTCGTATCAATAAATTTTTGCTGATTTTTTTATTCCATTCATGCACTCACTTGCGAGGGCTCACTTGTTGCATGCTTATGAATTTTCAGTTCACTATAATAAACATAATGTCAATAGTATTATTTGCCCATCACTAAAATAAAACTTTAGTGTATAAATATACATTTGAATATTAATGCTCTCGCCTCTGTTACAGAATACGATTTCATCGATCTGTACATAGAAGTTGTCACGATATTATGTTTTCACGTTGCTGCAGTTATCTTTCTCCTTTTAATTTTCGGTCGTCCTACCTAGAGAAGTTTTCAGGTCGCGTATACACGTGTCGATGAGAAAAAATTTTTATTTTAATTTTTCTTAATTTTTATTTTTTCAAAAATCAATATCTCGCTTAATACTACAGCTCCGTATATTTGTATGTCATATTTCGTACCGATTTCACCTACATATAAAGTATTTTCGTGTACTTTCAGTATTGCATTATTGAAAAAAAAAAAATATATATATAGGTAATTATAAATGTTGCTGTGATAATACGTTAACATGTGAATTTCCACCTTTTGCCTCAAATATTTATCTATTAAACAGGGCTCAGCAGAAATTTTTAATGAATTTTTGTAAGAAATTTCGATTAGAAAGAATTGATATTTAAATATTGCTTCTTGTTCTATGTATTTTTTTGTTGAATTTATTCTGATTCCAATCTGTATTTATTGATTATGGATCATTGTGAAGAATAATATGCACCATTTCAAAGTAAAAAATCATAAATATAATATCAGTCTCAATTTCGAATTACGCACTTTTATACGATATTTCTTGTCATTTTCCAGCGTCACCTAATGTGTTCATTAAATTACATCACTGTAATTTTTGTTTTGAAAGCGATAACTCTTTGGTGTTTCGTGCAAAAAAAGGTGCAATGTCATTATAAACGACGCGGCTGGAACTCGAATAAGTCCCTATAGAAAAATTAATTCTTTTTTCATGTTCGTATTTCGCAATGTTTAGATCATAAAAATTATATTATATAGCGGATATTATATTGCGCAACGCATCTATCAATACTAGTTGTAAAACTTATTTCCCACCGTAAATCAACGTAGAACCGAATGTACAATATTTTATAGCTGTTTGGTTCACAATTCTGTCAACGTAAAATTACTTATTCATATATATTAGTATGACTTGTTAATACATTAAGAAGAAGTAAATTTTCAATGTTTTAAATATAACTTCTTTCAATTTTATTTTTATAAATACTTAAAAGTGATAATCACGAAGTAATGTATTACAGATTACGTGCTCATAATTTTGTATCAAAAGTTCGTTCTGAAATGTGCAGAATACTTTTTTTTATGTTATATATATATATTACGGCACTATAAATGTTATGCATACGTACACATACATATGATGTACGGATATAAGAATTCTTTAAAAATTACTTTCCCCGAAATTTTTCCGTCGCTCATAAATAATCAACTGTTATCGTATAATTTAATGCTTTATCGAAAATTCTAGAAAATTTCGCAAGCCTATTTAAGCGCTTGTGATTTTGTTTTTTTTTTTTTATTATTAAACATTGATAATTCAGAGAACTGATCGATAACTTACTTTCCTTTGACAGTAATTGAAAGATAAAATGTATTGGCAACATCTTGTTGCAAATTAAAAAGTAAGATATGCAAGCCAAATATGGATACCTTATCCAGTGGTCTTATAATAATTCACGTTAATCAATACATTCAAAAAGTAATGTATAGTAATTTTTACTATAGTACCTTCCAATTATTACCGGAACGTCGTCTGTACTAAAGTGCAACAAAAAATCTGTAGTTTTATTTATTTACGACCAACACTCATTAGCACAATCGATTATTTTAGAATCCATTTGTCATCGACTATGCCATTCATTTTCATCCGATTACAGTGCAGAATATTATCATTCATTAATCCTTTGGATTTAAATCTTGCCTCTATTTGCATACGTTTGTTAGTGTCGTGATAATTAGAATTCGTGAATGGTAAGCGTTTTATAATAAGTTTTCGATTCATTATTTATTTTTTAGCTTGTAATTTTGTACTTTTCTAATACCGAGGACGTATCAAACTGTCATATTTAAATTATAAACGTATAAAATACATAAATTTACAAAAATATTAATTATTCGCCTATACACATCTTGCCAAGTTTTTCAATATATTTATAATTAATTATATATATTTCTGACGATTCAAGATTATTATTATCCCTAAATTAACTGATAATTAATGCATAAAATAAATAAAGATACATTGATTAGCATCGACCGAGTAGAGAGACTTTTTAAGCCTATTTAAATTTTTATTGTTCTGATGCAAACGCTTATAGTTGTTGAAAATTGAAAAGATAACAATATTAAGTAAGTAAATCGAAGACAGAACCGTGCCCGATGATTAATTAAAAATGTTGCTTACTAAAAGCATTTAATATGTTTTTAGAATACTTTTTCAGCCGATGTGCATTCTTTGTTTTATGAAGAATATCGTCAATGTTAAAAGATTTATACATAGAATCAATAGAAGGTAATGGATTAATTAACTAGTTGGAACATAAACTATTGTGTATAATCTTTAACTAGATATTGATTTACTTTACATACAATCATAAATAAACCATACGCCACGAACTTGAAACCAAGCTTTTGCATCATTGTGTACAGAAAAATAACAGTTTACCAGAGAGTTTTATTGGAAAAAGAGGCGTTCATGAACATTCGACTTTGGAATATATATATATATATATATATATATATATATATATATATATATATATATATATATATACAAATTATTCGATATTTCAAGTAAAACAGTGGCCATATATGTTAAGTAGAAGAGATCATATTCTACTCGTGCGAACGAAGCAGGTTTCAATAAGCAATGTTTGTAGAAGGATTGCTAAACCGCTAAGCGAGCGAAACAAAGTTTCTGTATATACCGTACATACTGTTTCTACAGTATGTATAATATTATAACACGGAAATGCAGCACAAATTTTATGAATATATATATATATATATATATATATATATATATATATACACATTTTCCATAGCTCGTTTTTCATATAATGAAAATCGCAGGAGATCGAAATCCAATAGATTTCGAAATTAATATGACGAGTGTAAATATATTAAATATATAAATATTTACTAATTTGCTAACTAAATTAAAAATCCGACGTCTATTAATTTCGCCATTGTAAAGTCAACATTTTTAGAGTATGCAAAATAATCGTAGGTATGGGATATAGGCCAAATCCTTATATCCATGTTCAATATAGTATAACCTGATTAGCAGTACATATATTAATTTGAACGTAAAATTATGAAAAATATGAAAGATTGAAGTAAAAGTATGTACGACATTTTACTAAGTTTTTTTTCCAACATAATTTTTACATGATTAGCGAGTATAATGTCAGAACATATATATATATTAAAATTAAAAATATTGTAAACATTTACAAAATTCTATAAACTGATAGTATAGGGTTCCAAATTCTTTCAGTTAAGAAAGAATTTTATTTTTAAAATGAAATGTTTAAAAAAGTTTATTTCTGTAATGGAAATAATATTTTAAATTGTAATTAGAAAAAAGTACGAATCTGACTTATTGGTAGAACTGCTTATACAAGGACAGAGCAGTTTCCAATATCCTATATCTAACATAATTCTTTACACACGCTAAGTTTTAATTTTAGTCATTTTGTATTTATACCAGTCACAGTTTCGTAATCTGTCGCTTGTAAACATGATAAAATGTAAAAACGCATTCGTCTATTAATTATCCATTTATTACGATTGCTCGAATTTTCAATTTTTCTTCAAGCGGAGCTATGAAATTTTAAAAATTTTATAAATATAGTTGCATGTACATATGAAATGTGAAATCTTCGACCATAATAAGCGTTTGACGTTATTATGAATAACCATATAGAGGATATATCGGAATGTGTGTGTGTGTGTGCGCGCGCGCGTATGTGTGTGTGTGTTAAGGTGCGCGTGCGTGCATAGTAATTTGCGCACAGTGCATATCATACACATGTATAGACTGTCGGAGCTTCTACAATTCGTCGATTTTGAAAACTCGGCGGCTCTCTAGTCGATCTTTTAAAAGCACCAGTACCGTGTCTCGAGTTCCCGCGTTCGAGCTTTATAGGATATATAGATAGTGTAAGGGTGGGGGAAGGGGCGTCAAGGCGCGCGCCGACGCGATACGACGTACGATCAAATACGACCGCGCCGGCGACGCTCCAGTGAATCTATAATAATTTCAAAGTCCGTGGGCAAGGTCGTCGATCCGTGCAGTACCGTCTGCTGGCGGCCGCTTCTGCCTCTAAACTGCGATCCTGGGGGCGGAAACCCCCGCCGCCGTCGTCGTTGTCGTCATCCCCGAAAGACGAGGAGAGAAACATTGTTTATAGATATCTATATATACAGGCACATATATATATATATATATATATATATATATATATATATATATATATAAACTTGCGAGGAAGAGAGTTGCGTTCCGCGCAGAGCGGAGAGAGTTTTATTTATCGACGCCGCCTGGTTTATTTCTCGCTCGCACTACGTCGGACTCACGCACAGACACAAACACAGACGCACGTAAGCGCAGGTACGCCAGCAAACAGCCGAACGGCTTTATGTATAAGTTTCACTTATTTTTGTTGTATATATATATAGGTTATGTTCGCGACTAATGAGTGTATAGCTACACTTTGCCTTTCACTTTCTCTCTCTTTCTCTTTCTCTCTCGCTCTCTCTCTCTCTCTCTCTCTCTCTCTCTCTCTCTCTCTCTCTCTCTCTCTCTCTCTCTATCTCACGAATATGCCAAATAACCGTGTGAATTTTGCTCCCCTCTCATCATCTCACAGTGTAGAAAAGCGTGCACAGATCATGGATATCCTGGTTATTATATATCGCCTGCACTGTTATGCCCCGGCCATTCAACGCTATATTATTTACGCTTTATTATTTTTATATGTAGATACTCGTTTATCCCTTTTACACGCCCGCTCGTGCTGTAACACACATGCAAGCATAGAAAATCAGCGGCTTTTCAGAGGCTGGTTTAAAGGGCTTGACAGCTTCTCCTAAGCTATAGTGCCCGCCTGCCCCACCCCCTTGTGCTCGCGACCGCGTGTGTGTACAGGTGTGTGTATAGATAATCCACATCGAGTGCTCCGAATCGAGCCGAGTGACAGCTTTCTGCCCTCCGCGTTATTATTATCATGAAACGCAAGGACGCAACGGCTCCGAAATCGTTTAGAAAACGGAACGGCAGATTACAACGTATAACATAGCTGTATATATAGGAAGGATCTATAGGAAAACTGTGCGTGGTCATATTATATAAAAACAATTGTGTTTATATATATACCACATACGTATCGTATAAATGAACTCACCAGTTCCCGGACGACATTCCGGCTCCCCTCGCGTCTCCTCCACCTCCCGATGATAAATCCGGCCGCGGCAGGGACGAGCCTCTTCTCCTTCCGCGTCGTCTCTTTGTCCGGGCCCGACGCTGCCGTCGCCTTCTTGCTCGTCCTGCGGGTGCGGCGCGACGACTCGACGTGGGAGCCGCGCGCGCGCCTCTCCTGGCCTGTGGCTCGCCGGACTCCCTTCTCGCCTCGCGGCGCCTCTCCGGCGTCCAGTCCCGCTGCCGTGCCGCGTCGCGCGCCCCTCGCGACCGCGCTGATGCCGATACCCGTGCGTGGTGCGGGACGAGCGGGGGGGGGGGAGGCGAGGGAGTGATAGAGAGACCGAGACAGAAGAGCAACGTTCCCAGCTTCGGTGCGTCCTTTATGCTCCTTCCCCGGCTTTTGCGTGTCTGTAGATAAATACCTACACAAAATCACTAGCTTTGCGGCGATATATATATATATATATATATATATATATATATATATATATACACCTGCGTATGTATGCTTTGCGGTTCGTTGGACTGTGCCGCAAAAGGTAGCCGCGTATCCGACTGTTCGCCGATTTGATTGCAATCAGCTCAGTGTGTAGGTGTCCTTGATTTGTGAATGTGGATTTTATGTATATATGCATATGTACGAGGTGTGCACTGGATATATTGCGTATGCACCAGGTGATGCACACGAGAGAGGAACTGATAATATATATTACAGCTGAAGAATCTTAGCAGTTGGATCTATAAAGATGTGTGTGTGTGTGTGTATGAATATGTTTTTAAAAAATGTTTAATTGCAGCTCTTGTTTTATGTATCGCCGATATTTATCGTCACTCTCTGTATGCTGATAAAATATAAGCCTCGTATAAGATTAAATTTTATCTTTACATTTCCGTTTTGTATATATATATATATATACACACACACACACACGCATATATATATATATATATATATATATATATATATATATATATATTTAACTAAAATTTAAATGTCTAACATCTGTTCGATTGTGCGCACGTGTGCTACAACTTATAGTTTTAACATTTCACTGAAAAATAGTATTTTAACATCAAGGATTTTACATACTTTAGCTTCTTATTTTATTTTCCTATTGTACAGAAGTGATCTTTATCTGTTAAAACTCACATTATTCGTATAAAATAGTTACGTGTTATTGTCATAAGCAATTATATATAATAAACTAATTTACAATTATATATATATATATATATATATATATATATATATATATATATATATATATATATATATATAATGAAAACTTTTCATCGTTTCCAACGGATGGTTAAATCATGACGTCTGCATAGTGCTGCCGCCTGACGGAATTGATTAGATAGGTCGGTAAGGCGGGAATTATGTTTTTGGAACGATGAGTATAGTGTCTTTCAGATATTTCTCAAATTTTTTACTATTGCTTAAACGGGTTTCCGGAATAAAATCTGACCATAGTAACCTACGTAATATATCTGAAGATTTTGCAATATACTATTTTTGATAATATAATAATTAATATACATGCCTGGATAATGAAAAGCGTTTATTTGACGAGCTGCCCCTCCTCGATAAACCATGGTAATTTACCATGGTAATTGAAAGTAAAATTTCGAAATTCTCTTTTTTAACAAAATTTTGAAATATAATCTGTAAACATTAGCTTATTAATAATTGTAGTTAATAAACCTTTTAATTAAAAATATTGTATACGTTGCTGCACAGTTTGAAATGAATTTTTGGAACTTCATTGTAAATTTTTTAACTCTCGAAATAATAACATTCTATAAGTTTCACTAGAATTTTTGGGTAGATGTGTGAGGTGTAAATCTTTAATATACTTATGTTTAAGCTGTCAATGATGTAGCAGAGTAGGATATAAAATATAAATCTCAATCGGTTGGTCAGAAAAAAACATGAAATATTCTTTGTTTTTTTGCTACATGAATAATCTATATATATATATATATATATATATATATATATATATATATATATATATATGTATGTATGTATATATCAATACACTATTTATACATGCTAAACAAATATTACCGATCGATTACAATCTTTTTACGTTCAGGTATTGTCATACGGGTATAAATGTTATATTCCTCTGATTTCTCACTCCACCGCCAGGGTGAATTTGTTCTTTTTTTATTCCACATCGTATAAATTATATATAAATTAAGAAACGTGCTGATATTACTATTAAAATAAATTTTTCAAATACCCGTCAAACATAAAATATGATGAGCTTTAGTTTTAAGTTTAATAATTAATATTAATACTAGTTTATATTGTATAATATCGATCGTCTCTGATATAAGTTTTCTTCTTCTCATTGCATGCAGTATCCACTGAAGATAAAAATAAAATTAGTATTGATTATTATATGCTAATTCGTAAAAAAATTTCCCAATACATTTATTGTTACTATATTATAGTTTAACGATTATAAGTACTACAAATAAAGACAAACCTATATATAAATTAATAAATATTTTTTTATTGGTCTTACAGTCCAATCAATTGGACTGTAAGACCAATTAAAAAATATTTATTAATTTGTATATGGGCAGTCGACATAAGTACAATTAAATTATTTTAAACCTATATATATAGTCTCCATTTTATCAGTCTTATATCTCCTGTTCTTCTGTCAGTTTTTAGTCTTTCAATTGCTTATGTTTCAAGTTATTATGTATTTTACCTTCAAGTTATTTTATGTATTTTATATTATTCTAAAGAAATCGTTTGAAAAATATTTTTAGTAGACAGTTCAGTACTTGAGCCTGCATTACAGGAATCGACTTACGTATTGATCAAAATTTCGCCCCCTTTCCTCGTTTATCCGCAGGCCATGGGAAGTAGGCAGACTCCCGGCGAAACTGCCCGTAAGGACGACGGCTCCGCGGCATCCACAGCCGGCAACTCGTCTAAACCGACGTCGACATACGAGCTGGGCGAAAGAATGAAGAACATCGACATGAAGCCACCGCCTCCGCCACCGCCGGCGGCGGCCGTCGGGACCCTGGCGAAGAACTCGGCAGCGCTGCCGGTGGAGATCGCTCGCGTCAAGCAGCTGAGGGAGTCGGGGCTGAATCAGCCGGGCCCGGTGGCGGGTACGTCGGGTTCTGCCACGGGTAAGTCCAGACTGTCATTGTTTATAATCGCCCCCGTATAATTTGCAATATAAACCCGGCCACTTAAAAGGTAAGATGCATAAAAAACAATAAATGGACTATTGTTAGCGAACGATAATCTAACTGTTACCGTCACCAAATTGATCGAATCTAAGCATTCGTTTTGTGCAGCAGTTCAAATCGGCTTCGAACATTAATTACCATTCTTCTATTTTCGACTTTATACAGTAATAAAAGGAAACCGTTGCTGAAGTATTTTTTTGCATGTTGGTTTTGCGTATTCTTAAATGATATATGTATAAAAATCTAAATGTAAAGTACGCAGATATAATTCAGTCGTTTATAGAGCATTTAAAATCTACAGAATGAGTCGACGATTTTTTTCAGAATAAATTTTCTTTATTTCGAAATAATTATTTTCATTTTTAATAATACTAGCATTCCTCGTCTCGATTTTGCCCGAGATAATGTAACTGAATGATTAGTAATTAAAAATATCTATATAAAAATATTCTGTACGCAGATCTTTATCTATATATGGAAGTCTATATCTCCGATCATATATTAATTTAAGAAACGTCAATTAATTTACTAATTTTATTTGTTTAATGTTGTCTAGAGTCTGTAGCCTCTAAGCTTACATCGCGCTGTAATTGGGCTGAATTATGATTTTTGATAAGAACAGATAAATAACTTCTATTAGTATATTGTTACATTTGCAATTATTGTTCTCAAAAAATCTAAAAAATGTTTTTTTTTTTGTTTATTGTATAGTTCAGAAACAATGAAGACGCAAATCGTTTTCAACGTAATCCAACATATTAAAATTGATCTTGAGCTGGATAGTTAATAGCAAAGGAAAATTTTTATTCGCATTGAAGTTTCTTAAATGGGAAGGAGAATTGGTAGGAATCGTGGATAGGTGGGTTATAAGCGAAAGTTCTGTCGATGCTGCTCCTGTAAGAACAGTAGCCTCGGTTATTTTTTATAACTATAACATGCAGTCGTCTCCCATAGCATAATTTTCGTGGGTTTAAATTACTATATGTCATTAGATTATGCGTCAAGTTTTAGCTATAGATTATGAGTGGAGAAGCCCAAGGAGTTGAGGGATTTTAAAAATTCTTATGGATAATGAACAGCATCTATATAACAGTAAGACAAATCGACAAGCAATTGATTTAATATTCTTTTATGCATATACTTATTTAATATTCTTTTATAAATACACAGTAATTGAACTGAGACATATCTAAAATAATCGTATTGGAATTTTGAGCTGTGTTGAAAATTTTTGGCCAGGAAAGGCTGAAATTTAATTTACGTGAAAACCAGTAATTTATTAAAAGATGTGTGGATTTATAGCTGATTATGTTTGAACAAGTTTAGAACAATTGTTTTGAGAAAAACGTTAAGAAATGAAATATTGTAAGTAATCTTTGGAAATAATTAATAGCACTGAAGCCTAGTTTCAGGCTCAAATAGACAGAATTCCATAAAATTTGTGTTTTGTGCTTTTGGGTTCTCTTAGATTTTGTATTTTTCCAATTTTTTAAAACATTGTTTAAAAAAATCTAAAAATACCCGCGAAGCTGTGTCAGAGACAGAGATTTCATGTGCATGACCGTCGATATCGAGCCCTCTGTTTCAAACACAAATGTCCCAGTCCGTAATTGTTCAAATAATAGTTCCTATCCTGTCGGTAATTGCAATCTCAAACAAGGAAAATAATATAATTGAAATTGACCGATCAAAGTAAATCGAAAAATACTATATAAAAAAAGTGTCATTATTTAAAATAATATAAAGTGAAGACAGAATTAGATAGATAGTGACGATTTTTTTACGAAATGCAATGAATTTGAATGAAAATACTCTAAAAACAAAAATATTTATAGTTATATAATTGGAGTCTCACAATACTTTTGAATCCTACTAGAATGATATGACGCAATTTTTCAATTTTCAAAAAATTAAATCAAAATTTTCGAGAGCCGTTAAAAAAGTTATATTGTATCAATTAAAAGGAGGGTTAGTACTGTTTGGCTAATTCGAAGACGTTTTGTTCTTAATAATTTATGTTTAATCATCTTGTTATATGTATGACCTTTTTTAAATAGAAGAAATAATTTGTATCTTAAATGTTTAAATTATAATATTTTTTAAAATGAAACTATTTATACTAAATATCAAAGTAACAAAATGAGCAACTTGTTATTAGATATTATTATTAAATGTAAGATTTTTTTGAAAAAAATGGAGGTATCTTTAAAAGTCAAGTAACTCGATAGAACTAACTATAATGCTTTGTTAATTAAAACCTTTTGGTGATCCTCATTTAGATGGAAAACGAATATTTAATAGTTTTTACCATTATTTCAAAACTTATTAATATTTAGTCAAAAATAGTATGTTTCGGATAGGGTATACGAGTATTATATCTTTTTATAGTATTATATCTTCGATATAGCGTATACCCAATGAAGATATAATACTATATCTTTGTTTCTCAGTGGATGCAAAATAAAACGATTTTTGTGTACTTTTGAATATAAATGATTGTTGTTCAAGACTTTTATTTTTTTAAATTTACAGTCACCGTCGAGTTTAAGGAGTAGTCTTTCACTTGCATGGATTTATTCGAGCAAAAAAAAATTCGTTCACAATAAATAAATTCAGTACAATAAATTAAGTGTTTTCACGGAAATCAAGAAATAATAGATCACTGTAGAATAATTTAATTCATAGTTTCAGAAAATTTTATAATTATATTTCATTTGAATAAATTCAAATTAAAATAGATTAAAACTAAAATTGATAAATACCGAATTCTCTCGTCTGATTCAATATATTCGTTCATATATTCACACGTCAGTTACGCGTACGTAAGCGACGTAAGAAGTGAAACGAATCTAAATTCAATATAAAGCAGGATCCTTTCGCGTGTTCTACATTGATTTCGACGATAAATGACGATAGAGACGGAACTCGTTCCTCATAATGCTGTCACGCGACGTCAATATTCTCCCACGGCTCCGGCATTCTTGTCGGATAAAATATCGTTGCGCTGCGAGCGGCGTCTTTATATAGAGTTTTTCGCGATAATGAAGATAAAAGCGGAGGAAAGTGAAGTCGGATCTTCATTGTCGAAAGATGGATTTCTTTATTTTCTAGGGGCCGGGTCTGTTTTTGTCTGTGCATTTATGATCCTCTGATCTTCAAAGCTATTTAGATTTTTAAATTACCAAAAAATTGCCGAAAAGAGTTGTGCAGAAAACGGTATGATATAACAATCGAAACTTCTTAACGAAGAAATTTAAAATAATACTCCAAGTTTTACTCTGTCATTTTTCAATTCGGATCAGAGTGTTCTAAATTATTTATCGTGATTTTATGTGGATGACAATTATTTTGCAAAATTCACTTGTATAAATAATCTTTGAATACCAGTACGTACCAGTATAAACTACGACTAAATACTATAAATTAACGGTTCCTGACGAGGAACCGAAATAGTTGAAACATTCTGACGCTACCGATGGGGAAAACAATTTTTGATGAAACGGTAAGTCAGATTGTCCTTGACTATCAAAATATCAATATTTTTTTTTTAATTTATTTATTTAAGGTCGCATCCCCTGGAAGGTATTAGCGACCAATACAGTACAATATTGATTTTGCTTTTAATATTTTAAGGTATCTTTTTTTTTTTTATTGAGCTTACCCCTATAAAAAGACTTATACAGCTATCTATCTAAGGTATCTATTTAAGACTCTACGGGTTTTTCTTCATAATAATTCATTTACTCTTCATAATAATTATTATAATACCTTGTTTATATATATATATATATATATATATATATATATATATATATATATATATATATATATATTATATATATATCGAAGGTTTTTCCTCTTTTTTTTTTTTTTTTTTTTTTTACTTAACATCTCTCTATTTATGTTTCCAAATATCGGTGCTAATCAGCGACGGAGGTCTACGATGTGTTTGTAAACAAAGCACATGTAAATTATTACAGCGTAAATTATTTTTCCTCATTTCATATTAGAATATTAAATAAAATAATAACTGTTTGTTAAAGTAAAATTCAGGAACGAAGACCGTTCAAATTTAAATATTCCTTCATTAGCACGTTTGTATCTTCAAACAAATTTTTTTTAAATTTGTTAATTTTATTTTTGAAAATAATCCGATATTTCTTTTCTTGTGAATTCTTGTTAATTTATTGATTTATTCTATAATAAGGGGCCCGAATAGATAATTAAAGATACGTTGCAACAAATAATGAGTTTGAATTTCTTACCATTTAATTTATTCTTGAATTAAATTAGACAAATATAGTATTAATTTTCTGATACATATAAGTAATTTAAAATATATGGTATTTATAAAAATTTCCATATTTATATTTCAGATACAGTGATAATAAAAGAAATAAATTTTTATAAAAATATACTTTATTATAGTTATTCTATGAATTACTTTTACTATATTAATATATATACAGAAGACGTATTAATTTTGTATTAAGTGCTTAGCATACCGTGAAACTAATACTATTATAAAATCTTACAAAATAATATAAGATGCTTCAGCTTTCTTTTCTTAACAGGATAATTATACAAATAAATTTCCTCCGTACTGCGGCTTTTCGCCGAACCACGGAATTTAGTCGTTATAGAATTCCGAAAAGTCTATTGAGTAATGCAAAGCTTAAAGTCATCGAGAAGTTCCGATAAGAAGCCTTTTATGCCCCCCCTCCCTCTTCTCTATATAAGCTTTATTGAAAGACTCGGTCGCGTTGATGGATGTTAGCTCCGTCCATTAATGGATGCTGCTGCGCTCACACCGCAGTGCCCTCGCGCGGGACGAGGCATCGGGAATGCGAAATATTCGCCTATATATACGCGCATGCATACACACATTGCTCGGTTGCCCGCGGTCCGTGGATCGATAATGCCGCATTCGAAAAAATCTGGCGTTCCGGAGACCAACCCTCCTCCCCCCCCCTCGCGGTTATTATATAGGCGCATAATCCTTGGCGAACTTTCGGAGTAATAACTTTTGCTCGAGCAGCGAATGATGGAAATTAATACTCGCCCTATTTTCCAGGTGAAGAGGAAGGGGCGGTGGGAGTGGGCCAGCGATACCCTGGACTAAAACGCCCTTTATGCATGAAGAGAAAAGAGCTCGCGGGATAATTATATTATTGGAAAGTTTTTGTATATATATATATATATATATAAATTACGAAATTTTTTACGAGTTAAAGTTTTCCACCGCCCGTCCGTCCCGTGGTTTCTTTTCGCCCCCCCCCCTTTGGCACTAGAATTCCAACGATTCGGAATCAGTGGAATCGAGCTCTATGCCGCCCATTCGGCTGACCAAAAAAAAAAAAAAAAAAAAAAAAACGTTACAACGAACCCTCGCGCTACGCATTGTGTACCCCATTATTGAATCGTGACAGGGGGGAGATGCTGATGCTGGAAGCGTGCGCGCTCGAATTTCCAGGATAGGGGATCCAGAGCAGCGCGTACTCGTCGGCGAAGCCGTCCGTTCGAGCCGGCTACGGGGAGCACCAGCTGCGCGACTGTTCCAAAGGACGGTGGCAATGACTTACGACTCCGCGCTCCTATTAAATTCCCCTTTTGCGAGCGCTCGCCAAAGGTGTAGCCGCCGGCCTGCTGCGGGCGGGTCGAGCCAAGAGGCCATGCATCTTCGAAATATATTTATTTCTTGATCGTACGGAGCGACATACGTGCGCGCGCTTTTAAAACGAAGATCCTTTTTTGTCGGGCATAAATGCAGAATAAGTTCACCTTCGGAAAAAGCAAGAGACAAATTTTTCAGAAAACAAACCAAAATTTTTGGCTGAAAATCCATTTAACGCGGAGAACGGGGGCTCGAGCTCCGTAAAGCTGGCGAGATATACGCGACTGTCTGATTTTCTTCTTTTCTTTCCTCTTTTATACTCGCACCTATTCTCCGAAATTCTCTGGGGATCGTTGTTTACGGCTGCGAAATAGAGCGTTAACATTTTTAGACAGACGAAGAAAGAGAGGGTGGGAGGGAGCGAGGGGGCGGGGAGTTCAAATAGATTCTGATTGCTGTTCCTTTTTTGCCGGAAACGAAGAGTTTCTAATCTAGAAGATACAAATGTATTAAAATATTTCACTCGAATGAAATAGAACATTGTGCTGTCCGAGATCGGAATAATGTATAGCTACAGAAGCTTTTATATTATACGAAGTATATATTGTAGATAAAACTGTTGCCTTTTGTTGAAATAAGGGTCAAATTAACTTTTTCATAGCTTTCGTGAAATTTTGCATAATACTGCATAAAATATTTTAACGTAGTTCCGTGAAATATTTGCGACAGGAGCAGTGATAAATTATTTAGCTTTGAGATTTGTTTACCGCACTTACTCGTGAAATCCCTTATTTTTTTCTGAAGGGGTTAAGGTATGCAAGCTTAAATATTTTCATTTTTTCTGTATGCATCTGATTAGTTAATTACGAAGCCATAAATATTAATTTAGACAGGAAATTAAAGGTAAATGAAGTAGTAGGTAAGCTTATTTATTTCCATATTGTACAGTTGCCAAATATATCGAATTGAATTAATGTGGTATTTTTTTATTTTTTAATTAATAATTAGGCAGAATCAATTAATACCAGCATGAGAATGTGAAGGCGGCGCCGCTTATTGATAAAAATGAAAAACTCGAAACACCATCTATACATTCATTACATCGAATACGTTTTATTTCAATTGAATTAAGCTTTATTTATTAATTTTATTTATTTATTTTAGCGTTCGTTTTATTAATGATTAAAAAAGTATAAAATTGTATAAATACAGAATATAATACAAATAAATAATTAATTGTACAAATTACTGTTAATAATAACAGATTATAACATCATTTTAAAATATGATACTAATGAGGGTTAATATTGTCAAAAATAAAAATAAATATACCTGTGGATCGATTTAGATACTTATTGGTCTCTTCTGTTCATGATTTTTTAACATCAAAAATAATGAATTTAATAGTAAGCTATAAATGAATGCAAAATCAATTGGAAATAAATTTACAATAGAAGGGATAATAATGTACATTTTTTTTAAATAGCATGATTCATTAATAAAATGAAAAGTCGCAGAATAATTTCCAGAACAGAATTAAAATTTATCACAAATATAATTGAATTATTTTACTTGTGAGTATAGAGATTAGAAGAGATAATTTAAAATTAGTAATCTGAGTAGACATTAAAGATTGGCTAATTGGAGTTGTGTGCTCTTATCGACCAAATTAGTGTGTGATTTACGATCATTTGTATCACATTCACTAATCTGGCCGATGAGGACACATGCTTCCGACTTTTGACACGCACATAATACTGACGTTGAGCGATAAACTAATTTACCATCGGAAGAATGCGCTCGTAGTCAAGCTTTGCGAAGAAGACACTCATGGCAAAATATAATTTTATACCCGTTATTTCTATATCACCCATCAGTCCCAATTTTGCTCCCTCTGACACTGTCTTAACTTATAGTGTAAAATTAAGTCTGAAGGATCATCGTTCAGGAAAGATTCCACAATGCTCGACTGACTAATATTATTACTGTCAATAAGTGAAAAAATGGCGTCAACGCAGCGTTAATAAAGGAGGAAATGCAGTAGTTTAAAAAGTCTAGTTCACACAATTTTTGATATGGTATCAGTATGGTGAGCTTTATTACCCCGTATTACATACGGAAACAATTAGTAGAATAAGTAGGAATCAGATAGACCGATAAAGAGAATGTTTCTTTCGTTTTTTATAGTGGCAACTTTCCAATAATACTGATATGTTATACAGAAAATATTTTTTACAATAAAATTACATTAACTTGATTTCAAAATGTCTGTGAAGGTTTGATGTGAAGGAGAGCAATAATATCGTTATTCGCGTTGATATGATCACGAATCCAATTTTCCTCCCTAGAAATTGAAATTCAATAAACGTCCACCACTGTGCCAAACGTCTCAATCCTGTTAAATTATTCAAAAACTACGTTTCAATTCCTTTACCAAATCTTTACTACGCTCCCCAAAATCTCTACAAGCGTTTAAAACATTTACGATCGAAACGCCGGAGCAAATTAGCTTTCTGAATGGCAAACGTTTCTGGGCAGCGAATCGAAGCAATTTTTTTTTGCAGATATTACGTAGACGCATAATTGGCTTTACGGTTGGCGAGTCAGGGATTCAGCAAAGTTCCATTCTGTGGCAGATTGTAATCGTTTGGCAAGACGATATTCGCTTCGTTCGCGATTGCAGTTCCGTCGAATATAAAAAACTGAAGGTGGCTGTTGAATGAAAGAAATATAGCTACAATATAATCGAACGAAGAATGACTTCGTCACCGAAACATACTACTGTGTACAAATATGAGTAAGAATTTTCAATTCAAACTTCCAGGGTTGATCCAGTCGGACAAATGTTTTTATTTTTATGTTGATAGTACTATCAGAGTTATCTGTGCCAAATTTCACGCAATTATCTTCATTTGTCATATAGTTACACTTGTCTTTTCTGAACAAAGAAAAATTGTCTCTTCGGTTTTTGGCATGTTTCAAATTATTCAACAAAGAAATAGCAATAAACTTTGTGCGCGAAATAAAATATCGGCCACCGAAACGTTCAGAATCTTGCAGAAGGCCTTTGATGAGCAGTTAATGTCAAGAGCAAGTGTTTTTGATTGATAAAAATTGTGCAAAGAGGTCGAGAACGCGTGAAAGATGAACCACATCAAAGACGACCGAGAACATCTACTGATGGGCTACACGTCGACAAAATCAAAGAATTGGTTCTGTAAAATCATAGATTGACTACTAGAGCGTTTGCTGATATTGTTAGAATTTCGAATGGGTCAGTCAACACTATTCTGAACGACATTTTGTGCCTGAAAATAGTGAAATCTCGATTGGTGCCAAAAACATTCATTTTTCTGGAAAAATAGCGTCGCATGGAGGTCTGTGAAACGAAGCTTTTGGACTAGCAGGACAAGATTGAACGCATAATAACTGGAGATGAGACTAGGGTCTACGCTTACGATTCAGGAACAAGCGATCAATCGAACTAATATCGTACCAAAGGAGAGTGGAGACCGAAAAAATCACGCCAAATCCGAATCGAAGAAGAAGCTGATGGTCATTCCGGAATACGAGTATAAAAAATGTTTTCAAAATTGGAAAAAGCATTAGCATAGTCGCATTACATCCAGGTCGAGGGGTTATTTTGAGGGAGATGAATTAGATTTAGAATAATAAATAAAGATTTCAAAAGCTATAAATAAAGTTTTACTCATATTTGCACATAGTAGTAGGATGGAATAAATTTCTCCATCCTAAAACAATTCAAGTGATTTTTCTTATTTAATACATACTCATACATTATGGAAATAAGTATATATGTAAATCGAGGAGACTTTTTTTACCATATGCCAGCTCGTAAGTGGAACCATTGACTCGGTAGCCGTCCTTGTGCAACCAGGATTAACAATTAAAAATAACTGCCTCGTCGAATGCCTTATGGACTGCTGCATGAGTCAGTGGCAAACGTCGTCTTATTCCCCTCCGTATAGCACGGCCGTACAAGCCCTCGGAATCAAACACGACGTCCCATCTCTCGATTTGCGTCAAAAGTAGAGAGAGCTAGAGAGAGAGAGAGAGAGAGAGAGAGAGAGAGAGAGAGAGAGAGAGAGAGAGAGAGAGAGGGAGAGACGGTAGGACTATCCACCAGATGGATTATATAATCGGATGTACGCGAATCTATATAGACATTATCCATATATACATTAATTTCGAGGGTGCGTCGGTTTCGATCGTCCCGAAGGCGAGGACAGGGCGGCGTATAGGCTGACGCACGGTGTCTTCGCGGGGGGAGGGAGGAGGTAGGAGGACTGTCCCCGGACTCCGAGGACTCGCCTCGGCATATTGATCGATCTCGCTCGGAATTGGTTAGTCTGGCGCAAGAGGAGTCCGAGAAGCCCCCCCTCCCCCCTCCTCATCGCTGCTTGGTTTCCTCTCGCGGTGCCCGTCGTCGGGGACTCCGCGGCGGCCCCGATGCCTCGGCCCGCGTGTACAATCCCGCGCGACCGGCCCCGGCCCCTTAATTGCCAATTATACGACGGCGGCCGCGGTGCGTTTGTCGGTAGACCGGTTGCACTGGCCTATTGGGATCCGCCGCCGCTGGAGGAGCTGGGCGCGGTTCACGTATGCGCGTCGCGCGCCCCGTAGCAGTGGTTGGAACTACAATACATTGGTCTTACGGATTGCGGAAATGAGATATGAGCCAAAATACCGGGCCAATATCCGCGAGATTCAGCTTGCTACATCGCAACCCGGTCCTCGTAACCGAATTCCAGAGTAAAATGTTAATAATTGCAAGACCATAGCAAAAACAAGATTTTAAGACAGGTCAGGGGACGGTAGAATTATTTTTCACTTAGATGCTGTAAGGATCTTCGTTTGGGTGACACTGAATTATTTGAAATCTCTAATACCTTAGAAACTTATTAACCGGATCTATAGTAATTTGTTTTTTTTTTTTGAAGTTTAAGTCGATGTCGGGAGTTAAATCTGACTGATCTTAACGGCGCGTAGCAGGACCGAAAATTGAGAAGTTTTCAAAAATTGCCGATTTCTTTACTTGAATGGTGAAAAACAATATTATTTCTTCCTGTCGCTGTAACAATCACAATTTATCTGTATTCGAAAGAATGCAACATTGTGACTGTAAGTCGTAAACTGGACACGAATAGAGAGACACATGTAGAATAGAAACGAAAATATAATAAAATTATGATTCTCTCATTGACTGCCTTGAATTGAATTTTTCATTTTTATGGTAACTGAATTAAGGACATTCACGATTCTTATTATTTACATTAGTTATTGTCGTTTTTAAGACAAAACAAATATGCACCCACACGTTTATTTTTTTTTCATTGTTCACGTCTTTCTAATGCTATTGTGAGACATGAATTTTCAATTAACAACGATAAACATACTATACAAACCATGTATAATAACTCCAAATAAATAATATATAATAAATAAAAAAAGGTACGACACTATTACTAACCTCTTAACGGTTAGTATAATATAAGCAGCAAATCATTTGAATGAATTTTGCTCGTTTAATGATTTATTGAATAAACATAATTTCCGTATTAATAATATATAAACTACACATCATTACAGGCTGCTTATTATTTAAAGAAATGTTCAATAAACTCAAGAATGTTAAATAATTTTATTTTAGTAATTATTTTATTTCCATTTTTTGTTCATTTGTGGTGAATTAATTAATCAATCAAATATATTATCAATTTTATACTGGAATATTTTTTATGTACTTTACAAAAAATAGAGTAAATAAAAAATTTTTATAAGAAGAAGTCTAAAAATCTATTGAAGAAGCAAAGCAAGAAGGTAACTAATTAAAAATATTAAGCTACAGAAAATATTGAATGTGAACAATGATTATTTTATTCGACTTTCTTTGCTATTTCGATTCAGTACAGGATTATTTCTTTTTACAACTTTTGTGACAAATATTATATGAAACGATAATTAAATTTTACTTGAAACATATCTTTATTGTTAGAGTGAGAGTGCGTTTATAAAATATAACTAAGAAAAGTACGTTAAAACTACCAACTTTTGATTTATATTTTAATGATTGACTTTAAGCTCAATATCGTTTTTTTATCAATATCAGATTTGCAGTATCGATACATTATAATATTCATCATTGTGGAAAAGCAAGTAACAATTAACGAGTAAATAAATACTTCTGAAGCCGTTCGATTGTGCAATGAGTAAGGATGTGAACGTTACGAATTCTGAAAATTTTGTCGAATTGAATGTTATGACGTTCCTGTAATTGGTAGGATAGTGACATCGGATACAAATAATTGCTGCCTGCGAATATTAATAAGCATTAGTTTAAATATAACGATAAATTTTTTTAGAGCGTAGCCGACAAATCCCAGGAAAAATTGCAAAAGCTTAATGGGTTTAATTTAATTTTTGCACTTGTTTCGAAAGTCTTGCGATGAGAGAACTGATATGCTCTTATTCTAAATATAAACTCATACTGCACATAAGCCTGAACATCGAGGGCGGCCGGTCTATTTTTAAATTTTACGAAGGTCGTTAGCTTTTTTTTAGTGCAACACTTTCACCCATTTACTCATCGGTCTTTGGTATGATAATAGGGCGCGCAAAGCAAACTTAACGAAATGAGATTACCGAAATAGTTTAATAGTACGAGCGAAAGAGAAAAATATTCGCGGCCCATTGGTTGTAGAGAGTAACGTTGCTGTTAACAAACTGACGTATCACTGAAAATTATCCAAAGACCGATTGTGCTTTTACAATCAAAAATCGTAAATTAGAGAAATACCGTTGTACATCTCAAGTATGAACGAATAAATGAAAAAGTTGTCAACGATCTTGATGAATTGAAGTAGAACAATTTGCTAATAAATCGTGTCATTCTCCTCCCCTTCCATTCGAAGCGCGCGCGCTCGTCAAATCGCAGACATATAGCTATTAAGGAGGTTCTTTCCACCTTAATACACCGATATTATTTACGTTGTGCTGATTGATATGGAATTATTATTTGTTATTGCGATTATTATTATGATTATTATTATATAAACATATACATATATCATTCTACGTAGATCATGGACTTTACTAGTATTTTTTTCAGCCCATGTATTATTGAGGAAGCTTCTAGGAAAAAAGTTAATAAAATTTTCGACTATATTCATAAGTATAATTTTTAAACATAATATGTAAAGATAATAAGTGATGTTACACAATTATAAACATTTTTTTGATTTTTAAGAATGACAAGAAAAATATATCGTACGGTTAAAAATGACAATGGTATCACTGCTTGGTGTCTGTATTTGGCGCACCATGCAACCGATAGCATGAGAAATTTTTACCATATATTGTTTATATTTTTTTTTTAAATTTGTAAAATATGATAAAATATAGTTGAAAGTATCATTCATTAATGTATCCGAATGATATGGGAAAGTCGCCCGATGTCGCTCGCGGCTATAAAAGCGTTACTTTCCTAAAAAATCTCCTCCTTATATTACGTAATTTTTCTCAAAACGTCTGTTTTTTTTTCTGTTCGCACGACACGCGCAGGCAATCCGAGGAACAAAACGGCCCTGGCTCCCGGCCACAGCCTCATGGACTGGATAAGGCTCGGCTCCTCCGGGGTGGATCTCACCGGGGTCGGCGGCAAGCTCCTCACTGTCAGCCCCGCCGAGCTGGCCAAGCACAACAAGCAGAACGACGCCTGGATCGCGATACGAGGCGAGATATTCACGAATTTATAATACAAATATATATACACATATATGCGTGAGAGAGGGGGAGTGCTTAGCCTAGAAACCATTTTGTCGGGATCTATGGCGCTAGACGCATCGCCTCTCCCCCCCGTCTCTATTACCCATTCATTGCATTGTGCATAGGAGAGAATTGAGTTTTGATTCATCGTCATATATACATATGCGCCCCCGAAGCGACGGCGCGGCCGAGCACGAGACTGAGTTATATGGTTTGTCCCCCCCTCCTCCCCCCGTGTAACTTTAGGCATAGTATAGCGGAATCGATAATGATCGTCGGGGGCAGTTGTTACTAAAAGTCAATATGTTCATTGGACAATATTTGCAGTGTGCGTGTACTGGTCAATGGTGCTCGGTCAATAATGGCAAAGATTCGATTCGTCTCTCGCACCAGGAGCATCGGGGGACTTGATATTGCGATGAATTTGAGTCGGGGCTCTAGTGGTTATTTGTCTTTTCGGAATGCAGAAGGCCAGAATTTTTTTTTCATCGGAATAAAATATTTATATGTTCAATGGAGGTGTTTAACATTAATTGTTAATTGTAAATCCTATCCGTAATAATATAAAAAGTAATGGATAAATTCCAATGAATTGGTATGCGCTACTTAAATACATAAATGTAATTTTGATTATAAATAAATAAAAATTCAAAGAGCTAAAAAAGTATTCACTAAATAAAGAGAAAAAAATTGAAACAAGATATGAATCGTATTAACTTCTAGATTTTCTGACTAGATTGTGTGCTGCCATGCCAAAAGGAATACGAATCAAAAAACAAAAAGTTAATTCCCTAACTAAAACGCCAATAAAAGTAGGACAACCCGTGCAGAAATATACTCGGTATATCCCTAGTTCGGGCTAGATCCTAGTCAGTATTACTGACGATTTCCTCATGTAGGTAAAACTCGCCAGATCCGAGTTAGATTTCCCTACGATCATCTAATAATCGTCATATATTACATATTACTTTCTCGAATTTATTCAGATTTCCTTATCTTTTATTGATGTTAGAAAGAAATACGTGCTTTCACTAGTCAAAATTTTACAAGTAGAAAACTTAAGGAAATTATCAGGCTTTCTATCTTGGATCTAGTCAGTTTTCCACAACTTCTCCCTACTATGGAAAGAATTACGTTTTTCTAGGTGGAATCTGCCAAGTAGGCGAAGTAAGGAAATGGTTAGACTTTCTATTTTGATTCTAGTTAGATTTCCTCAACTTTTTCTAATATTGGAAAGAACGACGTCTTTTCTAATCAAGACCTTATGTGTACGAAAATTAGATATTATTTATATATATATATATATATATATATATATATATAATATAATAAATGTTGTGTGTGTGGGTGTGTGTGTGTGTGTGTGTGTGCGCGCGCGCGCGTGTATGTGTGTGTAATATATATATATATATAGTATATAGTATATAAACACCCGCAGATCTTTTCAACATGGGAAAGAATTTAAAAAATTGATTTCCTATGTATGTCTTATCTTGTGTATATAAAATTATTATATTATCTTAAGTGCTTTACGGTCATAAGCAAACTATAGTATAGTAATTCCACATTGCGTTTTAGCATAGTGCATAATGCGTTAGCTTGCGAATCGTAGGGTCGTGGGTTCGATACTCAGCGGAGGTCGGAATTTTTTTCATCGAATAAAATATTATATGTGTTCAGCAGAGGTGTTTAACATTAAAATTTACAATAATTAGTGTATAAAAAATATATTAATAATCATTAATTGTTATTGTAAATCGTAATACGTAATAGTCATATAGAAAATAATTTATGAATGCTAATTAAATAGTATGCGTCACCTAAATACGTAAATATATTTTTTTATTTTAAATAAATAAATATTAAAGAGTCAAAAAATTATTCACTTAATCGCGGAAACAAAATTAGAATAATTTATTACTGGCTTAATTTCTAGATTTTCTGACTAGATTTTGTCTAGTTTCTAGTTTGGTATACCTACCAAAATCTAAGCTCGTTCCCTATTAAAAATGCTATTAAAAGTGGGACAAATCGGAACTAGGATCAAACTAGATTTCCCTTCTGGGTCCGAACATTTGATAAGGAAAACTCACCCGATACTAGTTAGATTCGAGAATAAATTTCTACACGGGAAATCGCAGCTAGGATCCGACTAGATGTCCTTTCTCGACACTAACATTAAATAAGAAAACCTTACCCGACACTAGTTCGATTCAAGAACGAATTTCTACACGAATCGTTGTTTGCCCGACTCGCCTGTCCATCGAGCGAGAACGAAAACTGGCTTTTTTCCGATTGCCCGAATAATATCGGCAGGCAGTGTGCTAAGAAAGTATTTGCAAAAATGCCCAAAATGCACGTTGACTTTTAGGCAAATATTCACCCGATCATTGAAGATCTACTATGCGTGTCTAGTGACGTCGATGCCACCGTGTTTTTACGCACATCATCATCGATATATACGTTGAAATAATGGGCACAGAGCGCTCGCGAACGTCCGCCGCGGAGATTCTTGTGAAAAGAGTCTCATCGTCTCCTTTGTCGCGAGCACACGATTTCCCTGCCTCCTCCTCTTCCGCGTTCTATATCGCAAGCTCGTCCGCCGCGCCGGACCAATTCAATTTTCTACAATATATATATATATATATATATATATATATATATATATATATATATTTCTCGGACCACACAATTCGCCCTTCCAAAGTTGAGAAACGGCATAGTCGAAAAAGCCGAGAGGTCTATCATGCCCGGACGAATTGGCCGCGTAATATTGTTTGCGACGAGGGAGGGGGGAAGGTCGAGGTAAATCTCGTTTAAGAAAAATTTAAATCGCGGAGGCAAGTGAGAGGGGATGGAGAATGGAGATTTTGGGTTTATGGAGAACTACAGTGATATTTGATTGCGGGAAATCGCCTTTCAAAGAATTGCCAATCAATATCAATACAAAAAATCATGTTAGAAATTCGATGTATAAATATGTATATATATATATATATATATATATATATATATATATATATATATAACATTTTTATTAATATATTTATGTAAATATATAAGACTTAAAGATTATAATATAAGAATTGAGGAGTAGTGCTGACAAAACATGCAAAGCTCTGAATGCACTCATATTTTTTTCCTGACCATCCTCTACTTACTGATCTGTACATTCGTGCTTTTTTCAAGCTTCAGCTGTATTCTAAAGAAAAATTAGGACAGCTGATATTGAGCTATATCTGTCTTTAATATTTCCTTCCGCAATTTTTTTCATTATAGTTTATCCTTTCTCTCTCACATACACATGCACACACGTACAATTTTCTTTCTTTTACCTGAGACGCGCCACCTTTATATTTCGCAATACCAAAGAATTAATATTTCATTGCTTATTTCGTAAAATATAAAGTTATGATAAAATTGCATAAATCTATCCATCTATCGCTCTTTAATATCTATACTGAGGAACTATATTTATATCTTGTGCTACTTTTAGGAATTCCATGATATTGTTTTATATGATCCATTTAATATAATTTTTTTATATTATTTTCGATATTGTTATAAATTACACATTTTAATGCATATTTTCGTGAATTTAATTTTATAATTTATTCAATCGCGTGTACGGACGTAGTGCATATACATTTTAAAATAATGAAGCAAAAGATTCGTGAAATTTCTTACGCCAATGATCAAAGTTGAAATCCATTCAATATTTGTTTTATTTATTAGTATTTTATTTAATTCTGTTAATGGTATAATAGAAATTAATTAAATTTTCTCTGAATTTTTATTCATACTTAATGCTAATGGTAAAATTATAGTAGCGAAAAATTAATGTATACTAATAAACATATTTTCATTCTAAATTTTTGTTCAACTGCTATATGAAAAGACAACATTTTCATAGAATTCACTTGAAATGCCTTCAACTGTAAAATCCGTGCGGATAAACGAGGCTCCTTGATGGATGCTTTCCTGATTAATTGACTTCAATCATTAATGCATAGTATCGTTTTTACAGGAGTTGTATTCAATGTAACCCGTTACATGAATTTTCATCCCGGCGGCGTACCCGAATTGATGAAGGGAGTAGGAAAAGACGCGACAAAATTATTTGACGAAGTAAGTTAAACTCTGAGTAATTCTGGTAAATTCTGAGAATCTGTTGCATGTCGCTCTCTGGGTTATGTTTAACAAATAGTTCATATCGATCTCAGGAACTACGGTAGTCTTCAAAAATTAAGATGCTTTTGATAATTTGTTAGAATCGATCGTCATATCCTTCAACACTTTGTTTTAATAATGTCTATAGAATGAAAATTATGAACTGGAAATACAGTCTTCGAAATGTTTTTTTTTTTTTTTTGTATATATAATAGTCTGTAGAAATATTATATATATATATATATATATATATATATATATATATATATATTGGATTTCGAAAATTCATTTTAGATTCATGCCTGGGTAAACTACCAAAGCATTCTGCAAAAATGTGTCGTCGGGAAATTAGAGCGTTCGGCCGGTCTGGAACTGCGTTTCGAAAGCGACAAGGAGAGTCTCGGTAAGTTTCTGTGAATATTTACGAATTACGTTATAGATTCCAGTGGAAAGATCTTAAGAATAAGTACGCCGTTACGTTTAACCCGTTTGTAAAACAACTACTTTTCCCATTCGCTACGCAGAGTATCGCCTGGCGCACTTTCAGTTTCAATGCGCTCGTCACATATACGTTACGCACTCGGGTCCGAAGCAGAAATCCAGTGTTTTAGCCGTTAAGTTTGGACGATCCATTATCTTAATCGCGCGATTAAAACTCGTATTTACATGCTTGTTTTGGGTGCGTGAAGCATTTATTTGGAGCTATACTGAAAAGAGTGCGTCAAGAATTCTCCATCTTTCTTGATCCAATGTTTTTAAGCTAAAAAAAATAAAAGCTCGAAAAAAATTCGATACACGTATCAGTCAAGCAGGACCGATGCAATTATATTCTTGTCAAAGCACACGCGCACTGGAATCAGCGACATTTCAGCAATTATAACAAAATATACTATTTTAGAATTAATACATAGAATCATCAGTAATTGTTTCTACCTTCAAAATTTATTAGAAGTTATTTTTATGAGAATTTTCATAATTATAAAAGCCATAAAAAGAAGAGAGACGCCGTCGAAACTTGCCGACAATTTACAACGTATTAGTTCACGAGCATATTCAACCTATATAAAGTCTTACGACAAATCTGCGCCTTATAATCCTCGGGAGTGCGCGCATTTAATATGCACCGATCGTACCTAAAGCCATTTTAATATAGGCCGACCGTATTTTCTTTCCTCCGCCCCCGTTCCCACGCCAGCGGAGAAAAGCGCCAAGAGCGAGAGCGTAGGGGAGGCCGCCGCCTGCGCCTCCGAGTCCGATTCCTCGTCCAGCCCGGAAACCCGCCTGCAGCTGGACTGGCGTCAGACCTCGAACACCATCTCGCTGTCGTACACGTGCCCGGAAAACGGGCCGGCCGGCGAGTGCCAGGTGACGAAGCTCGGGGGCGCGGAATTCACGCTGCGGATCTGCCTGGAGAAACTCGGCGAGGTCGTCATTCACACCATGAAACTGTTCGCGGACGTGCGCTGGCCGCCCAGTTGGTACAGGAGCGCCGAGACCTCCCAGGTTCGTTATTGCTGAGACTGTTTTTCCATTCTTTCGTACGCGAGTCGACAGAAACAATTTATTAGATTGGAAGGTCTGTGACTTAACGCGATTCCTGCACATTCCTATTTTATCTGCGGAAAATTTTTTTTCAAATACTTCTAGATTTAATAACAAAACAAATTACTGTAATCTATGTTTTATACTAAAGCAAGTCTTATTAATAATAAAGGAATATGTACAAGAAATATTTTAATAAATTCTTTTCATTTTTATATGATATTACGAAAATGAAAATTATAAATCCGCACAAGTGCGTTTTACACAAATTGGAATAAAAGTGATGTAAATTGTACATAATTACTATTTTGAATTGTAATTAAAAATAAATAATTCGTTATTCTCTAGCGCACTGCACGTGTGCAAATATTAGCAATGTTTCATAAAAAAATCAATTGAATATATAATATGTTAATTTTATAAGGATATATGCATTAAAAATCAATAATCAAATGATAGTGATCGAACATATAAATTTGGCATAGAAATTTGTGAAAATGAGACCTTGATTAAATTTTTGAATAGCTCAGAATGTAATCGTGTAAAGTTTTAAAAAGCGAAGGACGCTCATCTATTCGCAAACGATACTGCTTCATTACTCATAAATTAGTATACTTTAAAAAAATGAAAACTTCGAATTTTGACATCACAGGGAGGGTAATTACAATTGAGATAAACAGGTTCTCTACGAGTATATACTATGTCCGAAAACGTGTAGTTTCTTATTTATGGCCATTGAAATAAATTTATCTGAATTTGGATAATCTAAATTACGTTTTTATGGCTTTAATAGTCTATAATAGGTTTTTATTATCATTGCACACCAAACATTATTGAACACTAACTCGAAAATTTGGTATTTAAATACTTCAGGATTAATATTTTAGCTTGTAAAAAATTCTTGTGCTTCAGAGTATATTCAAATTATAAATAAAACAAGAGATTCAGAAGTAACAGAAATGTTCTTAAGAGTTTTAATTAAGCAGAGTAGAATAATGAATTTTATTTTTTTAAATTTTTTTAAATTTAAAAAAATATTGTTTTTTTTTATGTAAATATTAAAAACATTACAAGTACGCATAAATAGATATTACAGTAACCGAGAAATGCCTTGTTCTTCTTGGTATTTTGACAGTTATAGCAACTCGTATATCTATATATTTATATATATTATTGATCTATCATAAAGATACCTAATTTAGATTGTCAAATAAATAGAAAAACTTATATTAAATCAATATAATAGTATATCAAAGTTACTATATATAATATAGATATAAAAAAATAAGATCATAAAAAATTAAAAGAAATTTTACCGCAATGCAGAGTTTTTATAGATATTGAAGAATCAGCTTTTATATAGTAGAAGCTATCGACGGATAATGATTAAACTAAAAAAAAATATGCTGCAGAATCCAGAGTCGTAAAGATAAAATCTGTAATATTTAATTAAAAATCAATTAACTTTTTGCAAGAATATAGGTCGATTTAGGAAAACGTTACCGATAATTCAGCAGTAGATGATAAATTAGCCATTCATAATTTATTCGTTCCCATCTGAAGATCATCCCCTGCATGCTTGAAATTTAGGTACAATTGATATTCAAGAAAAAAGAACAGAACGTGTGGAAAACGTACGGAACGTCCGATGAGTCTTTCGAACAAATCGGCCCTTCGAAGCGGACTTACAACGAGTACGAGGTGCTGGAAAACACTCCGCTCTGCAAAGTGGTACATCTTTTAGTTTTGCGCTCGCACAATTACATTCAAATCATGCCGCCTGGTAGACATGTCGAGGTCAAATTGAACGTTATGGGTAAGCATCGATTTATTCCATGAAAGAATAATTTTTTTTTTCATTAATATTCGTTCTCTATTTACCGATAAAGGATTCTTTGATATTAAAAAAAAAAACAGAATTTGAATGAGAATTTTGGAAAATATAATTCGATTAAATTGTTCCGATTATAGAAAAACATAATTATAGTTAAAGAAAATGTAAAATAATTTATAAGTATTTACTAATTCAACATGTGATCTTCAGAGTTCGTGAAATATTGTCAAAAACTGAAAGCTTCACATTAGTTTTACATAATCGAAGAAGCGGTTCATGAAGAAAAACAAATAATGATCGTTATACATTAAAAGACAGATCTATTACCAAGATATTTATTATTACAGCACAAATTTTAAACAAGTCCAGACTAAAACTGCTATATTGTTTTGTTCAAAGACCCCAGAAAATAGTCAACTCTTCCATTTGTCAATAAGAACCTGTTATAAATTAAAACAATGATAACTTTTAAAATATCTTATGAACCTTCCTATAATTTTTCATAGATTACTTTTTCCAGTTTATTAAGAACATATTATTTTGAATATTTTGATGGATGTAGGACTATTTTGGCTGATCTGTGATGCGTACTTAAAGTTGATATTCTCTTTGTCAACTCATGTTTATGATAAATATATTAATTTTCATTTATTGAAATATTTAAGTTTCGTGCTAGATTACGGATAAATCTTTCTAATCTTTCAGTTTCTGAAACGACCTCTAATTTATTTCGACAATGATGCCCTCAATATTATCTCGAGAAATCTCAGGAACAAGGATTTTTGAATATTGTTAATATACTCGGAAAAATGTTATTATAATTACTTAAGATAATTCTTAATTTTAAGACACCTGAATTTTTTATTAACCTTTAGAAGGAGAATTTCTAAAGCTTGATTATTTTCTATTTTTATGTTGTTCTGGATGGCTTTAAAAAATGAGTTTTTTCTATCCTAAAGAATACCACAACAAATACTTGTTTAAGACCTTTTAAAGAATGTCCACCTTCCCATAATTTGGACTTAATATCAAATTATGATCGATGTCTCATACCAAGTAGTTTTACAACTATTAATATATTATAATGTAGAAATTACTATAGTGGCATCATATAACACAAGGATAACAGGCATAAGGTTGTGAAGGATATTGGGGTGAAGAATTTTTTTTAAAAAATTCTAACAGGAACTAGAGTCTTACATAAATAAATATTCTAGCTCTGGTGGTTGTTATTTTATCCGTCTTCGAAATAATTTTTAGTAAAAGAATTGTTATCGATTCAGAAAAAATGTGATATAATTGCAACTGTCTGCAATTAATATTCTCTTAGGAAAGTGCTTGAATAAACTCTTTCTGAATGCAGCTTATGGTATAATAATGGCCTGAGTAAAATAAGTGTGTAAACACTGGATTTGACCGTTACAAGAATAAAGAGTAAAACATTAAAGACCAATCTTGTTCTTAGCACTCATTAACTTCATAAATGATTGACAGCATTGAAAAAAAATCTTTGCCTTTTCTTATGCATATGGTAGCCGAAGCGCAGGCCAAATTGGTGAAATGTAGTTTTGAGTTCAGCGGAATTTTTTATTTGAAAATTTGCATATGAGAAGTATTGTAAATTTGTCGCTCGTCGTATTACTGTTGATCAATGAGAGCATCGGCTATGGGCCCGCTTGATGCTGAAAAAAGAGGTCACTGTATATAGGATCTTGGATACTTATAACTTTTGTTTACTGTTCAAACTCTTAGACTCTGAGAATAAGACGTATAGAGAAAATCTTTTTATACAATAAGAGGAGGTAAAACAAAAATCATCTTATGGAAGCAAAGGCAACTACTTTTGACATTCCCGCACAAAATTACGTGTAATATTCCCTACTTACAGCTCGGACTCTGCCATTAATTATATAACGTTTTTCTCTAAAGAAGAATCAACTGAATGTCCAACCGTCGAGTAAATAGTTCATTAATTCCGAGGATCACAATTTCTATTACGAAGTAGTCGTTAGGCGTTTGTCGTATTTCGGCGCTGCTCAACTTTCCTCACAAGTCACTAGAAAGTGATTGTGTCAGCTTCTTGTACGATATATGCCTAGTAATTACTATGGGATTGAAAATGATAACTCGATAGTTATGTGACGAGTGCTCGTCTAACTTGACCGTTTTTTATACCATTTATATATATATATATATATATATATATATATATATATATATATATATACCCTCTCTGTTACGATCAGGCACCGAGGTATCGCGACCGTACACCCCGGTGCCGTGCTGCCTGCATCCGGACGATCTGCCAGCGAGCGCCGAGGACGGCAAGGACTGCCTCTGCCTGATGGTGAAGCGCTACGAGGACGGCGCGATGTCGCCGCGGCTTACCGGCCTACAGCCCGGCGAGCGCCTCCTGCTCAGCAACTGCCTCGGCGATTTTCGCGCGCACGACTACGACGGGTGCGCCAGGCTGCACATGCTGGCCGCCGGTACGGGCCTCACCGCCATGCTGTCCGTCATCCGTCGAACACTGGCCAGGCTCAATCCGTAAGTCTCGCGATGTCTTAACTTATTTGCGTGCGTAGCTCCTTCTCGTTCATGCGATCTTCTGCTTATGGCTCGGATTATTGGATTATCTACCAATTTACTGTCGAGTAATCTCCCGGTCGCAGATGTCAAAGCTTATATTTTTTGGGCGGAATTTACGCATTTATTTCTTGATTATTATGTCAAAACGTAATCTATGCTGTGAAATTCGAGTATTTAATGCAATTGTAGTTAAAATCATTATTAAGTGAATCAAATGATAATGTAAGTCATTCGATTTAACAACGTTCATTGTAGAACAATGGAAAGAAATAAAAGCAATTCTTCTAAGAAAGCTGTTCGATTGAAAACTTCTTTATATACGAACTTCTCTTTTAAAATAATTATGCAATCTTTATCGAAATATCTAGACTTTAGAATCTGTATTATAATTCTATGATATTTATACTATTCTTTTTCTATAATTAATGTTCTTTATAATAAAATAAGTCTCTGGAGAAACTTCAATGATTAATTTGAAGGATGGGATTGAACATTAATTATGAAATAAGTTTAATAATTGTCAGTTAGGCAAATCTTATTGTAATTTTCTTAACAGTTTTAAAAGTAGATCAAAGAAATAAAAGAATAAAATTTGATACTCACTTTCTCCTTAAGATGTATACATTGCTTAATTTTTTTATTGCTTGGTTATAATACATTATCTAGTCCATCATCTAGTCCATATAAAATGTAATAAATAGATAAGTAAATAATTTAATAATTACATGCATAACAATTCGAAAAGTTAATAAATTATATAAGTGATTGGAAAATTAAGTAATTTTATCATTTAGTATTATCATTCAGATCTTAGGCTTGGAATATTTAAATTCATAAAATTGTTATTGCGATTAAGATATATTTCTTCTTATTAAAATATTTAAAAACTCGAAAAAAATGCAAAACAGCAAGTTTAAAAAAAAGTAGGAAGCTCTACAACTTCGACAAACATTTCTGTTATCCCCGTATTTACTGAAAATACAGCCTCTATTACTTGGTTTCTTTCACTCCCTGTCTCTCTCTCTCTCTCTCTCTCTCTCTCTCTCTCTCTCTCTCTCTTTCGCGCACTATCTCTCTTTCGCTCCCTCTTCCTTTTATCCCAACTTTTCGCACATCTTGTTCCAGGCCATCAATGAACCTCATCAACTTCAACAGAAACGAGGACAGCATTTTCTACACGGCGCCGCTCCAGCGAGTTACCGAGGAACGTACGTGAGTACATTGGCACTTGTTATGGATTTTCACGAGACGGCGCGGGCGCGGCGGACTTTTTTCTGCGCGCCCGCCGACCGGGGTATCGAGGATTTGCGGAGATTGAGCGAGAAGTGCGCGGTCGCGCGCTACTGTAAGCTAATTTGCGGTTCCCGGTGTCTTTTCTTCTGCGCATTTCTTTTTCTTCGTTCTGTAAATCCTTCTTTCCGTTGAAGACTGCATTCTACGGGCTTTTCTATTACACGCGCGTGTCATTGCAGGGCTTTCGATGAGCCTCTCGCCCGGCGAATGGTCGGCGATTGATTTGCTAGATCTTTTTCAAATATATGCATTTCTTCAATTTGTTTTTTAATGAGCTACGCGAGTTGGAATAAATATTCTCTTAATTTTCCAGTTGAATTTGGCTGAAGTTATTTGAAAACGGGAGAAAATTTAATGAAATTATTTTAAATTAAACCATCAGATTAGCTTGTAAATCGATTTAAAGTTAATATTATTGTTTTAAACATAAATTCTTTATTTATCACTTTCTAATTCCATAATCACGACTTTGCGGATCTGATAGTATAAAATATACTTGGACAACGGAGGAAAACTCTTTCGCAAGGCAAGTAATGAACTTCTACACTCGTCTTTTAGTACAATGTCCTAACCTCCAAAATGTAGAATATAGCATAAGCATAAACATGTGAATTTACTGCTAGTATTTCATATGCTGTACATAAAATGCAAATATTTTATTTTACACGGAGGTGTAAAATGGTAGATTTTGAAACAATCTGCTGCAAAATTTGATTTCACACTTCGTAAACGCACATAAAGTAAAGCTTATTATGCCTAAAATATGGGAGTAGAAAATTGCATTTTACGTTGCAGTTTTAAAATAAATTTGCTGCTTAAACCTGAGATTATATTAGAGATAAATGTCTTGTAGAAAATTATTTACAAATCAACAGATAACTTGTCTGGAGTTTATTGTTTTTAAAAATTTCAAAATTGATGATTTCCTCAGCTCCCGTTTAAAAGCTTGCATTTTAGAATTTGGATTCCGGAATTTGTATTCACTGATCCAAAATTTCTATATGTGCAAAATTTTATGCGAATTAGATATTTCTTTAAAAACCTCAGATTCGTGATCAATGGCAATAAATTCGTAAGGTGGCTAGGCGCCCGTTTGTTATATTGGCTCAATCTGCTCGAAATGATCAAAATAAATATAACTAATTTAAACTTAATTTTCTGTAGTTAGCAATAGATAAGTGCGAATAGCGCATTCCTCTTTATTTTGTATTCAGATTTATTTGGGCACTCTATTTCATAAAAATTTGAGACAGTATTGCATCTTTCATTATCGCACCGCATTATAGTTTTACGTTTGAATAATGATACTTATTTTGCGTAATGCAATGCATAATGCTCTTTAGTAATAATTGCTTCTACTTTCTTTGAATTGCTTATTTATTGCATCGTACGCAGGGTTTTTAATTAATTTTTTGTAAATAGCCATCGAAAATCAGCACACTGAAAAGCATTGTTTATAAATTTAAAAAATTGACAATACGAAAACACAAACGAAACACAAGATTATTATTAATTATGGACTATATGTATGTGGTTTTAAAGGAATGGCTCACGAAATCTGGACTAATTGTAATTGAAAAAATATTGCCCTATACGCAGCTCGTCAATTTTACAAACAATTGATAATAATGCGGCTTTAACCGTCCAATTGATTTCTTGCACAATTCATCGCCGCAGAATTCGAATCTATCCGGCTTCAGAGTCACGCGGGCCGTATATATCCTCTCGTGTTCGGGCAAATTGAGGATAAAGTGGCGGAAATAGCGCGAGCGCGCTCACCCCGTGTACTCAGGGCCGGGCTCGAAGTCGCCTCATACCCCGAATCGAAGCGCGATTACGAAGCTTCGATAGAGCGAAAATCGCACATATAAAATATAGTCGTGGGTTTTACATTTCCTTAAAATAATCGCGTCGTATGGGGATGAATATTGTTTTTTTTTTTTTTTTGTACTTATAAATTATTCCGGACTTATGTAATTTAAATAAATTACGGACACTAAGCTATATGCACTTGATGAAAGATCATCAAATAAAATTTAACGTATAACTTAAATAGAAGTCGTTTTTAAGTATTATTTCATAATGATGATAAATATTGACTTGAACGTGGAAACAACTGTCGGTAAAAAAATCAAATATTTGTAAAATTAATTCAAGTATCTTTTTATTCATTTTTTAGACATGAAAAATTTATACACTCAAAATATACACATTTTCACAATTTAAATATATCGGTATTTCCTATTGAACTCGTACAAATGATAATCCGTTTGGTGTATCAACAAAAAAAGACAATCCAATCCCAAATCATAGCTCGTAAAATATTTCATACATCTTCCTACATTCTCCTCGCTTCAAATTACTCTACTAAATTCAACCACCCCCCTCCCCCGTCCGACGTGTATTTTTCCCCTTTGGCAATGTTTGCAGATTGGCAATAACGCAGGTCCTATCGGCGGCCGAGGGGGGCACTTGGACCGGCAGAACCGGCAGCGTGTCGGCCGCGCTGCTGAAGGACTTGATGGGCGAGCACTCGAAGAAGGCCTACGTTTTCATCTGCGGCCCGCCGGCCTTCATGCAGGCCGCCAGAGAGTAAGTTTCCGCACTCGTCCGCCCACATGTGTACACGTATCTTGTAATTTTGTGCGCGGCCTAGATTACCCTCGCGCGGCGCGCTTCGGGGTTTTTTTTTTTCTTTCGGGAGACGATACAGGCCGGAGATTCGGATCGCGAGCTCGCTCGTCGGTAAATTTTTGGGAATGTTTGTTTAGAGATTCGCGTCGGGAGCTTCATTTTGAACTTGAGATATCGGTTGGCATATGAATGAAATACACGTTCAGAGTTTGACATCGGCAATTTCTTTTACATCGGAGAAGGATGAAATTAACGGCCACAACTGTTAAGAGCAGATTATTTTTAAGAGTTATAATTATTAGACTTTTCTTGATTAACATATTGATTGCTGAATTTTTATAAGAGGAATGAGAGTACTGTTATTTATATTTTAATAGTGTATGAAAAATAATTATACGCCTTCAGTTTTGGCTCCAGGAACACGATAAATGATTAAAAGACCAAAGTTTCAATACAGAACGGTGTTAGTCTAATTAGGTCCTGATATCATATTAGGACGACTCATGGCTGAAAATTTTTTTAGTCTTCCAGGGTGTCCAATGATAATAAATTTGTACTAATTAGACGTAAATTACAGACCCGCGTGTTTCTAACTGTTCAATGGAAGATTTTATCATTGTATGCTTCTCTTATATACGATGATAATTTAGTTATTAAAAATTAGACTGAGCGTATGCAAGTTTTGAAAATTATTTATTAGAAAATTGCTTTGGATGAACAAGATTTTAAAAGGTCTGAACTAGTTCTATTTACATTGTTGGAGAAAATTCAAAATTTCTTTTATCGTTATATGTAGTAAAATTTTTGGACTGCACTATATTGCAGAATGTTTATTTAAATACCAGAACAGCGAGATAAGATTAACAATAAATTCATAATATATGCACTTTTTATAGATCAAAAACGTTTTCCTAGAATTTTCAATGGTAAAATTCGTATGCCCGATTATTTTTCTTCTATCATTCTCTTAAATGAATTAAATATCGTTGTTCTCCTGATAATACTTTGATGTTAAGCAATTAAAAGTTAATATATATTAGGAAGACGTTTCGTTCGTGAATAAAATGATATTAATACTTATTTAAAATTGTTCTTATTAAAAACCATGATTTTATTGCCGATATCAAAGCCAAGCTTCCTCTGAAAGTCGTCACAACAGATTAATTTCTATTTACTTCTCGTATATATATATATATTTATATAGTCACCCCTTTTCTTGGCACGGAAGCCATTACTTATACGTATATAGTCCGCCGGGCAACTAAATTTATAAAAACTCCCATTCGCGTCGCAGCCTCGCCGGGGCGTCAATTATAAAGCGCGTAGTTCTTGTAACATGCATATACGTATAATGTGAATAATACTCGGCATTGCGTATGTAATTGGAGCTTCGAAGTTCGCCCGGGCGCGAAAGCGGCACGGATGACCGCGTGAGCGTGTTCGTGGGTCTAATCGATGCAACGAGCTAGCGAGCGAGCGAACTTTTCGCCGAGTCAGCCACTATATGGATCCTACACAGATAGGCTTAGGCTTGTAAATTCATGTTTGACATTAGTGCGCGGCTCAGTGACCTATTTTTGATATATATATATATATATATATATATATATATATATATATATATATACATACACTCTATATCAAAGCGTAAAGCTTCAAGCGCGGCATCTATATATATATTGTATATGTGATTCCAGATCCCTCAAGAGCCTCGGCTGGGGAGAGTCTCAGATGTACGAATTTGGTGGCTAAGCAGACGACAAATTCTGGAGAGGAAGGATGGGAGAAAAAAGCTCTTATCATCCAATACCCTCACGCCCCTCCCTCCGCCTTCTCTCTCTCTCTCTCTCTCTCTCTCTCTCTCTCTCTCTCTCTCTCTCTCTCTCTCGCTCTACCTCTCTCTCCAACTGTACTGTCCGACGAGTAGCCCCTATAAAGGGAGCCTCATGATGACCACCAGCGGCATCGGCGTCATGGGCAATGATGAACGAGAGACGCGCCGTCGAAGCACTCGACGGCTCGTCTGTTTACTTCCGTGGGAGGGTAGAGCCGAGAGAGGAGGGAGGGGTGAGCGCATAAATATACGAGATCGATTCCAGAAGCTCCGTCCGCGCTCTATATTTGCGCGACTCATCCACGCCTCCCCCCCCCCCCTGGCCGATGCAGTGGGATCCGCAGTCGCGCGTCGCGGCGTCGGTACGACCGAGCAGTGCATTTACACTTACTGTAAATATATAAATATGTGAATATATATTAAGAAAGGAATTGACATATATAGACATTTGCCAAAAGTATCGTCTTTTTATTTCCGGTCTCAAATACTCTCCTCAGTCAACGTCCTGGAATAACTCCTCCTATCATTCCTGACTCTCTCCTTTGGTGCAAGAAGGCTCGTCGACCGTGAGAGGAATTTCATTTTCTCCCGCTACCTATTTTATAAGAATTTCTTATATTTTCTGAATTATACATCCCGCTTTTATGGAAAATGAAAAGAATCGACTCGTATATTTCCGAGCCTGCGCTGTAGAACTGTGTCAACTGTTGCCGAAGATTTTTAGATAATCATTGTGCTTGAACGGAAGTTGAGGCGAGCTTTTAAAAATGGAAATGATTCTTGTCATACGCATTATGTATAATAGATGCTGCTGGAAAACTTTGGACCTAAAACTGGAAAAATATTTGTGAAACGTCTGCGTAACTCGCGTTAGATTAGATTAGAAGTCTTTTTCTACTATTTTTGACAATAACATGAGCTTATATTATAATGTTATTATGAATATTAAAGTGAAGAAAAATTTTTAAAGAAAAATTATTAGTATTGAATGATTAGAATATTATTCGAATATCCGTGCAATTTATTAATTTACCATAGAATTTTTCTTTACAGAAAATTCTTTGTATGTATATTTATTGTATTGTTGAATTTTTACAATTTTTGTTAATTTAAATATCGTATGCGTTGGCATCAGAGATTAGTAGAATTATCAAATATGGCTATGGCTAATTGACAATAATTGCAATAATAAAGCAGAAATTATTTAACAGATTTAATTAACGTTCGTAAAATATTGAAATTTTGACAGATTTTGACAGTAAACAGAGTAACAAATTATTACATTCAAAATCATTAAAATATAAAAAGTGTTTAAGGTCGGTTAAGCTACAAGCTGATTTCTTATGTTAACTGACAATACTTTTTAAATAAAATAGAATATTATTCTATTTAGTCTTCGTATTATCAATTCGTGATTTACATCTTTAGTTTTTTTCATGTTCATTCTCCCACAGAATGTGAATCTTTGGTTCTTCAATTCTTATCAATTTATTATAAATAATTTTGTCTATATGTTCCCGAGTAACTATTCCGAGAGTTGTCCAAATTTTTAATAAGATTCGAATTTTAACCGCCGTTTAGCTGTAACCTTCAACGTACTTCAACAAATCTCAAGATGAAATTTCAATAACAATAACGTTACTTGCAATATTGAAAACAGAAACCGCACTCTGATGGATTTGCAAAAAAATATTTTGAAATAGTTTTTTTTAGTTTAACAATTTTAACGTGAAGGAGGAGTCTCCATTAGTCTAGATGGATGAAAAGGATGAATTTCAGTAAAAAACTGTATTCACTTTTGGACAAAACCACTCGTATATTAAAGGTAACGTATTTATGGCAATTCAAAATTCAATAACAACTTGATCGATAAATAAATTACTTAAATTAAGACAACAAATGCTCTACAAAATTTGAAAGAACATATATATATATAATCTCAAAGATTTTTGTCCACGCTTTAATAGCATAAAATGAGACCTCGATCTGTCATGTCCCTGGATGACAAATTAGACCGTATACTAATTGTCTAAGTAAACGGAATACAATACACACACAGACACATACACACAGTTGCATTAGTTTTTTATTCAGGAGTTCTATACGAGGACGTGGGAAGGAAAACAAAAACCGGTGACGAACGGCGACGGGAGGGGGGGGTAGAAAAACCCCCGAAAGCTCTCCTCTCATTTGCGCCCGGCGTAGTGCCAGTCGACGTAGTGCGTGCGCCATCACTGAATAATGCATTAATAACCGCCGCGCAGGCTACCCCGGGGGTGATAAATTTTATCAAGCCGACGCGTTTTATAAAGCGACCAGTCCGTTCTCACCCTCCCCGCTCTTTATCTCGCGTAGCTCTCGCGCCGCAACTTTATAAATAAGGAAAAGGGACGGCGAGGTGTTAAGGTGGGAAGAAGGGAGGAAGGGGGCGCGCGGCCGGACTACGAGCTTAATTCCCTCGGACAATATAAAGACCGCCGGGGGTTTGCTTCCCTCATGTTCTCTCGGGCGCGAGGAGCTTTATATATCTCCTCCTCCCCCGGGGCGCTCTCGGCAGTCGCCACGCCGGTGGTCGCTCGATGCACTCCGCGCTTTATTATGTAATACTTGGGGGGTTGTAAGAAGAAAGTCGCCCCTACAGCTACGGTGCGCGAAGAGCGACGGCTACACAAGCTCGGCCCGCGGAGAGGCTTCCTTACGGCGATGCGAAGACGGGGGCAGGAAGGGAGCGCGGCCGGGTTGAAATCGTAAATGGGTCGGGTATAACAATGGTATATATCTCCAGCCGACGATTGCCCCAATTTTGTTTTCCCTGGTAGGGTTTAATTGGAGCTTTTTTTGGTAAGAACGCTTCCTGGCCCCGCACGATCAATAAGCATCCTGCTAAAAATTCGTGATTAAAAAGGGGGCGATACGTGTACTGCGAAACTTATTACCGAGAAAGTCGGAGTCTTTGATGGTTTCGCTGATTGTTAATGAAAGAACGAACAAAACCGAGAAGTGAAAGTTCCGGGAGATTCGTTTTTTGTTTTTTTTGTTTTTTTTTTTTTTTTTGTTTTTGCGCGAGGTCGAGTCTTTCTGTAGACAAACGGAGAAAAAAGAGGACAAACCAGCCGCGGATTATTTCCATGGAATATTTGACGTACAGGGAGGAAAGATCTTCAATTCTCGTTTTGTCGTCGATTTCGGCAAAATCGCAAGGCGAAATACGAATGTCGGCGCACGCAATAGGCTTTTTCTGATAAAAAATATTTCGCTCGAAGCAATTCGGTTATCGCGTTGGTACGGAATGGCTTTGACTATTTCACGTCGGCTTAAAATGCTCGTAAAATACTACATCCATCCCGTCGGAGGTACAATTCGCACCTACCAGCATTGAAATTCTCCATTTTGAGGGCTTATGGTGATGGTCGAGGATTGATCCTGTGTTTTATAATAGTGACAAATATTACTTTCGACTTTGCAGCGCCAATATACGGAAAAAGATTTTCGGCCCGAGATCACGTTCTTAATAATCTCTCGTAATTAAAAAAAGAAGAAACTCCTTAACCATTCTTATATATTAAACCTGGTAACAGGCCATCGCTTGGCAATTAGTACGCTGATAAGCAACAACTTCTAACTGCCGACTAGACTATTGATTTCAAATTGTTATTATCAAAGATGTATAAATATAATTTTTTATAAGTCAATGGCTCTAAAATTGATGGAGAGCGCTATCGTGCGAAGGAGTGAGGGGGCAAAGAAAAACTCGAAGAGAATTACTAAGTTCGTTACTTATTTTTACTTTGCTTCTTTATTTTCGAAGTGGAGTAATGAACCTCTCTTACCTCCGGAGAGCGGGAGTGGGAGGGAGCGAGCAACTTTATGAACGGACGTGGGTATAATTAACCGACTCTTAATTGCTCGACCGATCGACTGTTGTGGCAAATCTGCTCTTTTTATGAGGTGGTTTTCCGTCCTTTTTTATGACGAACCCGCCGCTGACCGATGGCTCTCTTAAGTACGATGCCATCAAGTGCTAATTTCGAACAACGCGCTCTCGACTCTTGCCGTGCATTTTGCTTGCACATACATTACAGTTATTATTTCGGTGCATGCGTTGTGTTTTGTTAGTCTTTTTACACTGATGTCGATTAATCGTTGATATCGTCTCTTTATTACGGCGTGAATTTATTTAAGAAGTTTTTTGCTATATTATTATTTCCGGCATATAATGCTTCAATTTAAATTCGTTATTAACTCAAATGTATCGTAATATAATTTGTCGTAATATAGTTTATTAAATAAATCATTATAATTTTTATAAATGGATTATTAAAAAAGATACATTTGTATCTCGAACATAAATAATTTCATTTTGACTATTTATGTTTCTATCATATTTGTATTTCTCTGTTACCAAGATTCATTACTATAAACTTCACTGTCCTGATAGAAATCTAACAATTTTTAATGGGCTGAAAATTAGTTACTTGGTAGTAAAAATAGAACCAATCATGGTGGCAAATAGAAACTCAGATAATAGAAAGGTAAATCTCAGAATGCAAAATGTGAACGTTGTCCATTAAATTAAGAAAGAGTTAGATAACTACGTTTAAAAACTAGTTAAAAACTACGTAGAACAAATAATATTTATAAAATATTACAACACAATGGTGTTTATTTGATAAAAAAAATCATAAGATGAAACAATTTGAAAGAATTACAATGGAATAATGAAGTCTATTTTTTATTCCATTTTGTCATCCTAAAAATTATAAGTAATAAATTAGTTCTGGAAATGTTTTTCTTTTATTATTTAATATCTAAACTTTGACATGAAAACATTAATTAGAACATACTTGTTTGTTAATTAAAGATTCTATTCTACTTATTTATAAAATAAATCATATCATTTGATATTTTTGAGATTTTTTCATAATTCATGTTGAGTTGAGTTTATAATTTTAATTTGTGGAAACTTTAATTTATGGAGAGTGAACACACTGCATGTTTGGTGACTGAACACCCCCGCAAGTGGTAAAACATTAGCTTGGTAAGCATTTAAGTCCGATTAAGTCTTCATAAGTGAAACATTGTATACGAATGTGTAAACTAATATGTCGATGCACTAAAAATGCTTATGCATCAGATATATAGCGTGCGTATAAATTAATTAAAAATTATGAACTCGATAGAAATTTACAATTTATTAATTAAAATAATGCTTGTAGCCAATGAATATATAAAAGAATTCATTGTAATGATATTAATGTTTTATTATGGCTATATCTTATACCTAGTTTCGAGTTGGTTTTAAAGTAGATTTTAAACATAACCTAAAGTATACTTAGGCGATATTATTACGAGCATTCAATGCCTAAAAATTAAATTTAGTAAATGATTTATAAATTGGTCGATATGACTGGGAAAAACGTTTCATGCATTTCTAGTTACTGCCGTAAAATATCTTTCTAGATTTCCTCATAAACAAATACGTTTTTTCTGGCTAAAAAAACGGTTAGCATTTCTACTATGATGTCATAAAAAGCGATGTATGTGTCTCAATTGCTTTTTTTTACTTATCATAGGAAGTGCGTGTTTCCGATAGACCTAATAGGAATTCATTTTTATTTTAGAAGCCCAGTGAAGCTGAAAATTCAGAGCTCAATATAAAAGTTAATGGAACGCACTGATCATTTATTAAGATTTAAGATAATATTTGATGTGAAGCTAACATAATAAAAATATCTGAACATATCCGAAGGGAGTGATGTTAGGTTATATTAAGGAGACAGGGAAAAAGTACAAATAAAAAAGTTATATGAAATAATTTTTAAATTATATTATAGTTTTTCTCATCTGATAATTATTAATAAGTTAATATTGTATAACACTCATAGCTGCCTACGAACATCATATTTATAAACATTAATCAGATTGATAAATAAATATTCGACTTGTTCTATTGGTAGTATATCAACTGTTCCAGTTACGTGTTCTAAAGTTCAAAAGCATATTTCGGACTAAAATTTTGTCTATACTAGAAGTATATTAAATTAATCATTCGTAGCAATCGAGTTTTGAGCCAGCATCAAATTTTATGCTTCGTGATGTTGTAGTATTTTGTATATAAGATAAGCGTTAATAGAAAATGATTTTCGCCATATTTGAATTAAAAAAATTAAGCATTCTATAAACTCTAGGCACATATAAACTACGTAATTTTAAAACTTGTAAGCATTCATTTCGTTTAATCGTTAATAAAATTGACGAACTTTTTAAATAAGTTTTTTTGCATATGAACGATAATTCCTCAATTATAATGGACGATGCGGTCGTAGGGTGATTGACCTCGGAGGAGGCATCAAAAAATAGCATCATGCCGAATTACAGCTGCGTAAAGTTTTAAATGTAAAAAATACGATGAGTGTCGTTGGAATTCTCCGTTAAGTATAGATAAAAAAGGCAGGAAATTCGCGCGTAGCATGGATCCGTCAGGGAGCACAATATAAACATAAGAGAAATCTAATCACGTTCCCGATAGTTTCGAAATTGAAATGGCTATTTTTTTACATAAATCTCGTCCTGCTTTTATTTTGCCTACAGAATACGATGAGTAGAGAGCGCCGTGAAAATTATCTCCAATTCATTATTCTGTTGCACTGTATATCTAATGGGTATAATATTATAATGGTTATCTATGTATATAATTAGAATTTTATAATGTTTGATAAAAATAGCATGAATTGCATAATTGTATCAATGAAGAGTAAAATTGTATAGAACTATTCGAAGAAATGCATCGTTTTGTCTATAGATATGTTACAGTCGCTTAAAATTTACGTGCTCTTTTAGTTTCGTGAAAGCTTTATTTATTTTTATTTGTGTTTATATTATGATATATTTATATCATATGATATTAGCCTAATCATTACTTTTTTTTAATAATAATGATCTTCTTGTTAAATCTGTCTGATATCTGTATCAAAATATAAGCCTGATAAGGAACTATGACTCAGTTCCTGATGGGACACAGGACACATTCACGGGACTGAGTCGATCAGTGTTCATCGTGCGCGACATGAAACATAATCTGTGTACTTTTTTATATTATTAAATTATTAAATGTATTTTAAATAATACATAAAATCTTAAAATGTCGGAGAGTAATTGTGAAAACACTTTTGAAAATATGTTATACGATGGTAAGTATATCGTGTAGTAATGAATTTATCATAAGCGATGAAATATAGATTAATGGCGTTAAACATACATTTCATGTCTCTGCCGAGTAACGTATATATATATATATATATATATATATATATATATATATATATATATATATACACACAAAAGAATAAATAAATTTTTTTTAAATATCTACGACAAAAAATTTTTTCGGATTTTTCTTTTTGTGAACATGGCGAATGGATTTTCCTAAATACAAAAATCATTATACAATCAGATACTAACATGTGTGGAGGAGTTCCCATTGATGTTTTGAGTGTTAAGAAGAGTTATATACCGAGGCGGTCGTATACAAGCTATTTAAATTCGAAGTATGCGGTTGGTGGACTGGCATTTTTTATAATTATTATCATTACAATAATAGCAGTTTCAGTGAAAAAATCAAGTAAGTTTGAACTTCTATATACAGTAATACGAATCTCATAAAGTTGTGATAGCCATTTAAGTGCGTGTAAAACAGTTTTATCACATTTTAAATTTATCATTTATTTAAATTTTATTCAAATTTCAAGCATATTCGAATTTCTCAAACAGTCTGTAATAATATGGAATATTTTTAATGCATCCTATACACTTTGTAATATTTAATGTTCTTTAGGTAATGATTCCCTGAATTCACTTAATATCATTTTGCACAGTAATGGTTCCCTATGGAGATATGATCCAACATCAAATGAGTTTTTTCTTTTGAAGAATACAACGCACAATATCACAGCGTTTAATAGAAATTGCGAAAATGAAATATTTTGGATAGATAAAAATACAGCAAGGATTTATTCAGCAAGAATCGAGGAAAGTGATTCTGTCGAAAATGTGCGCTTAATTTTTGAAAATCCAAGAATAACACCCGAAGCTTTTGCGATTGATTATATTAGTAAAAAGTTATATATTGTTGACAATGTACTGGACGTGCTGCTGATTGTTGACATGCAGACTGGCCAATATGTTCTTCCTTTAGCTGATCTTAGTAATCCACGAGATATTCAAATAGATCCCGAGACAGGCCACATGTTTATCCTACAATATTACGATTCGGTAATTATATCAATTAGTCAATCTGAATTCCACTTATATAAATATAACACATCAAATGCAGTTGTTTCTAAAGGAAGTTGAGTATTTTTTTTATTTTTTATGCAAAAATCATTTTCTTTGCTTATCGTGCGAGAGCAGACAAAAGCAGGCATGCAAGCTGTATTTTAAGATGTAACGCAGAAGTGCTTATGCAATGTATAAATTAAGTCATATATCGCTGTATTATAGGAGGGCTATCTATATTTAATAAATAAATTTCACAAACGCCGATAAAACGTGGACACGCATCGCAACATAGTGATCTGTGTCGGAAACTAAAAATAATTAGAGCGTAAACTTCAACGCTAAGGAAAATTATTTTTCTCATGCTCTATCTACATCTGTCAATGCAAAAAATCGGAAAATTTATCTAGCCAGAAGACTATCTTCACTTGAAGCATGCGTTATATTAGTGCCTATCTGAGGAGATTACACTGATAGGCTTAGCCGAAATCTTCTTATTCGTGAGAAGGGACTCTGTATATAGACCAACGGCTATAGTGGAGACAGACGTTAAATTCTATATTATCAGTAAAATAATATTTTTATTGATATTTAATCTGGAATGATCTTTTTGATTTGTCTTTTTAAATATGTTATATCTAATTATATCTAATATCTATTAAAGCACAAATTAAAAATAAAAAGAAGTTAGGAAAATAGAACGCAAGCGGATTGATAGTTTAATATTAAAGAAATTAAAATTAGCTAGTAAAAGAACATTTAATTGAGATTGTTCAGCGATATAAGGAACACTAGGGGCGTTGAAAGAATTCGAACCTTAGCAGCAGTTTGTGATATAAATCACTTTAGTGTGTGTTTGTATAATTATTTGATTGTTATTTTATTATTTATCTTTTAGATTCTCGCAGGAGCAATGGATGCAACGAGTGTAAGAACAATACAGAAAGGTGAAATAACTGCTATGGCCTTAGATTATAACACCAGAAAAATTTATTGGCTTGTCGATCCAGGTACAATTCTAAGTTGCAATTACTATGGAATAAATACCGAAGTGGTTTTATCGAAACAAGTTCAGATTACTAGCTTGGCAATATCTAATAATCAGTTACTTTGGCTGTCGCCAATTGAAGGGAACGCCGATGGCTTCGTGTGGACATGCATGGTTGAAACTAAAAATTGCAACCACTTTAAAATGCACCCGTTGTCATTGCCTAACGTTAATCTCATTAAATCTTTCACGGATTGTCGCAATGCTTCTGTCAATAACCCTTGCCAATTTCAAAATAGCAGATGCGAACAGCTTTGCTTGTTATCGACTAACGAAAAGGGTAGACACAGCTGTGCATGCCAATTAGGGATGCAGCTGACCTCCAATTTCAGAACTTGCAAAAATATTACTGAATTTATGCTTTACATAAGAAAAGATTTTGTAAGAGGTTGCCTACTCAACGTAAAAAAAGATAGTTTCGACAATACCATTTTACCAACGCCTCTACGTAATATATCTTTAATTAATAAAGACACGATTGACTTCGATTACGATATACGCACTGGTGACTTTTACTTTAGTGATGATAAAAATATTTATAAAATAAATTTGAAAAATTTCAAAGATCAAACAATTATTCGGAGTTGTGACAATCCCTATGTAATCGAAGATCTGGCATTTGATTGGCATTCCGAAAATTTGTATTACTCTCAGTGTTCTACGACAATAAAGAATAATCATTCGTTTTCAGTTCTGAATATGAAAATGCCTCGGACGTTCCATCGAACTTTAATGTCTTTTAGCTATCTCGATCATTTTGGACTAAATGCTTGTCCATATGCCACTGTCATTCACTCAAAACTCGGTTACATTTTCTTTTCCGCCGGGGATGTTAATATTAGGAAAATTTTTAAGCTATCTTTGAATGGTACAGTTCAATTTTTTGAACATCCCGCTGAAGGGGTACAATTTGGAGACCATCATAAACTTCTTGCCGTAGACCATGAAAAAGATCTCTTATATCGTTTGAGTCGTGTTATACCTTTACAAATCGATGTGGCAAATATGACTGGCACTAGAGTATCGTCATATAGACTTGGCTATCTGCTCATGTCTCCTATAGATCAAGCTAAGTCTATTGATGTGAAAGGGCAATACGTGTATCTGAGCGATGACGTTGCCGTGTGGCAGTTTGATCTATATGATGACGCTAATAAAATTATCCATGCCCACAAAGTTACTCCACCCGAATACGTTAAAACAAATTTTAAAATATCTAGCATAAAAATTTATGATTCCGTTAGACAATCGAGTTATAAAAATAATCCTTGTGCTTTCGAAAATGGGGGCTGTGATCAATTTTGCTTTTCTAGCCCGGTGAAATCCTGTGGCTGCAGCGACGGTATGCAATTTTCGAATGGTCATTGTACGTAGTTTAGACAAAATACAGCAATAAGATAAGACACAGAACCTTGGCAATTAGGTATAATTAATAAAATATAGCAAATGATTATGAGAGTCACTTGGCTAATGAAATATTAATTTAGCTATAATTTTTATTACTTATTAAATCAATCAGAAGGAATATTTTTAAATTCGTCTTTTCGTATTCATTTTTTAAAGTTGTTTACCCAGAAAGATATATCGCTCTTACATATGTATAATTCAAAATTCAAAATTCAAAATATATTGCAATTAGTTAATCATTTATGGAAAAATTTATAAATAAAAATCTTTTTACAGAAACATATATAAATATGTATAATAATTTACAATGCAGAACTAAATAATAATAAATTAGACTGTAAAATATTAATAATAAAAATAAAATTTATCATTCGACTAGTAGCTATCTACTTTTTAATAACAAGACAGGGCGATCATTGCGAAACTTTGAGGCTTGCTTTTTCTATGCATAAATATAATTATAGTAAAAATTGTAGCTGCATATTACAGTTGAAATGTTATAATCGCTCTCAAGCAAGCTTAAATAATTTCACATAGGTTAACAATATTTATATAAGAAAATAATGTACTTCGATATTGATAGCTTGTATACAATTTTGAAAATTTGAGGCTTCGTTTCTAAAGAATAATGTACTTTTAATAAAAATTACATCATGTACCGAAATATACTAATGCTTATAATTACACATTTAGGCAATTAGATATTATGAGACAAGAGTTATTTCTAAAGGGAAAAAAAGGTTTTTCTTAACTGAGTAAAGACTGACGGTAAGTGTAAAAATAAAAATAAAACGTATTGCACTCGATCCTGATGTTGTTAATTCCACTTAATAAAAAAATCATAAGTCTTTTTATGTAAGGAATTCAAAATGTTCAAATGTATTTTCTTTACATAAGTAAAAAATTTATCTCGAGATAATCGGTGTAGTGTGAAATACATAGACAACTGAAATCAAAAGATTTATTATTAATTTCTATTTGTATATCAATTTAACAGTTGAAATGAAGAGATGATTGACGCTGCAGTCGATTTCAACCATTTTGTGCCTTATTTGCCACGAAGAGTTTTAATCCCAGTTGGACGTTCTATCCTTGTCGTCAGCCACCTCCATTTCCTCGACGTATTCTCCGAAGTTGACGGCTGCTGCGATCTCGACTCCGTGGTCGTGCAAACCGGTAACTAGGTGTTGACGGGGATGACTTGCTGCGTTTCTCCAGGATGAGGGTATTATAGCTTAAGAAAGGTGCAAGTATGTGACAAATGTACAAATGCCTGATTTCGTTATTCAAGGGCATTTTTTTAATTTAAATCGGTATATGAATGGTACAATTAAAGTAAAACAATTAATTTTTTAATGATTTTATGAACGAGAACATGTTCATCAGTACTTTTTATGTATATTACGATCGGTATTTTTGAGAATTTTGGGTATGACTAGAGAGCGCCGATCTAAAGAAACGCAAAATTGAAAAATGATAAGTCAACGAAAATTGATCAAAAATAGAAGATATTGCATTTTGTTACAAAAGAATTAATTTTGCGTCTATTGTAAATTATCGAAACTGACGCTTTCGCGTAACAGCCAATCAGCATAGCCTGTTCTTCCTTCGGAAAGAAAGTGTTGAATGATTGCTTGGCTAGACTTGGCTAGTTTTACTCATTTCGCGTTTGCTTTTGCCCACAATCCCTACCTGACCGACTGCGCGCTTTCAAATTACACCAGTTAACACTATATAAAATCCGAGTTACCCGCGTTTCTCTACATGCAAGTAAATAGTTCATATTTGTGGTTTATTTTTTACTCAATATTGTAGAGAATATCCCATTGATTTTAAATAATATATCTATTTCTAAGATATGTATTTTTTACTACACATATGTTAAAAGAGCTTTAACCAAAACTAATATATTTATTTATTCAACGAAGTCGAGAAAACAGTTTGACTTTCCATTTTCTCTAAGAACGTGTGTTAAATTAACATGACTATAACTTTTCACTCACATATAAATATTATATATCACAGAAATATTGCAGCAATAGCACAGGAAAATGGAATGCCGTAGTCAAACGGGACGCAGAGAATTGCAATACATCAAAAAATTCCTTCAATTTAAGAAAATATTTTTAGTAAAAAAACCTTTTTATTGAATTAACCAAATTATAATATTAAATTATTATTATTAAAAATTTATAAATACTTACTTTACGTGAACAAATATGTATTTGATGTTCATCATTTTTCCATTTAAAAAAATTTACTTGCGAGAAGAAAACAATTTCTTGTATGAAACAATATTTATTATAAATTAATAAACAATTTACTGAATGTCAGAAATTCGATTTATTTAAATAAAGTAATGAATTAAGTAAATTATTTTTTAGTAACAAAAAAATAGATTATTTAAATTTAAGAAATTATTATCTGTTTAAAACAAAGAAACAACTTTAGTTAACATTACTATTTCATGCTAAGTAAAAATTGAATTTCATTTTATTTATAAAAGTAATAGAGAATATATTATGAAAGATAAAAATACAAATAATAAAATCGATTTGTTACCATATGTAAAAGATTTCTCAGAAAGAATTAGAAGTACTTTTAAAACACATAATATTCAAGATTAATTCAAAACTAATAATAACATTAGAAACTTATTTATCAATTTCAACGATAAGTAATGAGAAGTAGGAGTGGAATATAAAATAAATTGTAAAGATTGTGACAAATATTACATTGGAGAAATGGATAGGTATTGAAAACAAAAAATGTATAAATATGAATATGCTTTACGGAGTACGAAGGGGTCGGGGTTGAAGGAGCACAGGCTAAACTTGTTACATTCATTCGATTTGGAAAATATAAATATTTTAGAACAACCTGCCAAAAGTCGATAAAAGAGAGAAACTTTTATAATAATTCATATTTTCGCATATTGCAAAAATTTAAATGGAATGTTAGATAAGTAAATTGGAAAACACTTATTATTCTTTATTGATATAAAATTATGATTTACATTTAAAATAAAGTGGGGTCGGCATAGGGTACACATTCTAGCATGCTGATTTTTCTTTTAGTGAATATGAACAGGAGCAGTTCAAAACGTCGAACACCATCGAAGGTAAATTCAGGTAGTCGGTCAATTTTTATACTATATTTCAACTACAATATGAATTTTATGTCCAAACTCAAAATGCAAAAATGAGGTCGAGTTATTAAAGGCCCAAAAGTCGTAAATGGCAGATGTTACGCAGGTACGGAAAATTGAGCTTCCTGTTAAACTATAAGGTTTCGTTCATTCAATTTTACTCTTTATTAGGAAAAATAGTAAAGTTGTACTTTCTGAGTGATCGAGAACGGCCATAAACACTTTACCTCCTAGTGCGAACAAGTACTATTTTTCTCCTTCCTGACAATTATAGAATATCACCTATTTGTATATTCAATATATATATATATATATATATATATATATATATATATATATATATATATATATATATATATATATATATAGGAAAAATATTTGTGTATTATAAAGAATTAATATAAAGAATAAATTATATAATGTATAATATAATATGTGTATGTATATAATATATATAAATATATATATATATATATATATATATATATATATAATATAAATTATATAATACAAAAAATTATATAAAGAAATAATAATAAAGAATATTTTTTTCAAAAACAAAATCTGTTTAGTTTATTATAAAAAAAGTTTACTTTGAGAATGTTAATTGAAGACTTATAAACGCAACAAATATCGAAATGTGAATAGCCGTGAACGATGATTTCGTGGATTTTGAAATTTTTATTCGCGTCCATCGTATTCTTTTTCATTTCAATTTTTATACTCGTTATTATTTCAGTAAACATTTCGTAACATTACTCATTATTTTCCAAACCCATGGAATAATTTCCTACGTACTTTTGAAAATTCGGGGGAAAGGCCATGACTATTTTTAAATACCTGCAATACGACGAATGAGGGGGACTCGATACAAGGTAGATTTATTTGGTCGCTTGGTCAATTCCAACGAGTATCTTCGATATATTAGGTTGTCAAATACAAAGCGGTACAGAGCTCGTATCTGGCAACACTATACATCATTTGAAAGGTCTTGATATAACGTACAAAACGACACTTTAGTTTCGATATTGCGTTCAAAACTTATAGACGTGTAAACATGGAGTTCACTAACGCCGAAATTTGCGCTATTTTAAAGTTTTCCTTCGTCAAAGGCAAATCCGCTAGAGAAACGTTCCGTAAGATTAATGGTGTTTTGGGGGATGGCACGCTATTTATTTGAACCGCAGAGGAATGGTTTCGACGATTCAGAGCCGATGAAAACGACACCATGCATAAGCCAGCCGGCGGAAGACCTGTGGCGACGAATGCCGATCAAATCATGGAATTTATCGAGTTAGACCGGCATGTGGTATTTCGTGACATCGCCCAGGAGATGAGAGTTAGTCACCAAACTATTTTAAACCATCTGCAGAAGGCTGGATACAAAAAAAGCTTGATATTTGGGTGCCGCATAATTTGACACAAAAAAACCTTCTGGACCGAATCAACGCCTGCGATATGCTTTTGAAACGAAACGGACTCGACCCATTTTTGAAGCGGATGGTGACTGGCGACGAAAAATGGATCACATACGTCAAAATCATCGAAAACGGTCGTGGTCCAAGGCCGGTGCACCGTCCCAAACAGTGGCCAAGCCGGGATTAACGGCCAGGAAGGTTTTGCTGTGTGTTCGGTGGGATTGGAAGCAAATCATCTACTATGAACTGCTCCCATATGGCCAGACGCTTAATTCTACCATCTACTGTGAACAACTGGGCCGCTTGAAGCAGGCTATCGACCGGAGGTGTCCACAATTGGCCAACAGAAAGGGTGTAGTGTTCTACCAGGACAACGCCAGACCACACACTTCGTTGATGACTCGTCAGAAGCTACCGGAGTTCGGATGAGAGGTTTTATCGCATCCACCATATAGCCCGTACATAGCGCCAAGTGATTACCACCTGTTCCTGTCCATGTCGAACGCCTTTGGTGGTGTAAAGTTGGACTCAAAGAGGCTTGTGAAAAGTGGCTGTCCGAGTTCTTCGCAGATAAGGAGAGGGTTTTCTACGAGAGGGGTATTATGAAGTTGCCGTCTAGATGGAAACAGATTATCGCACCAAACGGCGCATATTTGAAGTAAATGCGACCATTGTAACACTTTTTATAAAGCATTGAATGAAGAGCACAATAGCGGAAGGGAGATATTTGACAACCTAATATATATATATATATATATATATATATATATATATATATATATATATATATATGTAATTATTTGATATCTACTTGAAGAACTTAATAAACTATATAAAATTTCTGCATGCCACAATAGATAAATTTTTTTATATCATATAAATTTATAATTATATTATACATCGAAGTATATTATTAAATAAATAATCGATAAAACGTACCTCCAGTGAAAAATTCGTTTTCTAAACTTTTCAGTCTAAAGTATGTTTTATATTGAATTTTTGGTTCGCTGATTTACGCCGACAACACTGTTTGAAGTATTAGTTATAATACATATTGCACAATGATCGTGACCTTCTGTATCCAATTTATGCAAACATTTGATAAATAAAAAAAATATATATGAACACACACACACATATATATGTATATAATTATATATATATATATATAAATTAATTCTTTTCATATCCTTAGAAATTCAATTGGATATACTGATATAAATATATAAAGCGAGATTAAGAAATTCGATGTCATTTTCTAATTAAAAACATTTGAATATTATACACATGGTATAATGTTTTTCTGTAATTTTATACTGATCCTTGTTCTTTTTTTAAGCAATTTTTTTATTAACCATGGTAAGCAATTATAATTTATTCTATGCTTTGTTTTATTCCGTTACACGTGATAAATTATATTAAATAATTCCATATATCAATAATAGCAACTAATTTATTAACAATTTAAGAGATAATTATATAGTAATCATTAACAAACTAAATACATACATTCAACAAATCATAGTTTTTCCTTAATTAAATTACTCGTTCAGTACTATTTGATTCGTCTTTCTATGTAATATAAAATTATCTTGCACGTAAATTTCTACACTGAACTTTATTGAGCTTCGATAGTAAATAAAATTTCTTAAATTTTGAATTCTCTCAATGTATTATAGTATCCACTATAGTGTGGAATATATCTATATATGCGTTATAACAATAATGTAAAAGTTATATATAATTGTATAAAGAATTATTCTGTCCCTATTCATTAAAGACTATAACTATTAATTATAGATCTGGATAAAGAATAATTTGAAGCAAAAAATTTCCAACAGATAACGTTCCGCAAAATGTTTTTTAGTCGTTATCTCAGCTTTGTAATGATATATATATATATATATATATATATATATATATATATATATATATATATATATATATATATATATATATATATATATATATTTAAAATTTTATAATAGTGCATATGTGACAATTAATAACTGTTTTAGGAATATGAATAGAAAACATCGTTTTTTTTTAATTATTAAATTCAATTGTTATTACCCAAGGTTCCTTGAGAAGAATACCATGAATAAATATTCTAAATGTCTGAATTATTGATATCCACCGCGAATCGTGTGAATAAGAGATAAAAGTCTTTTTATTATGTTATTAAACGCTACTCAAATTTCATCTATTATTAATTCGATAACAATGACTGGTTGTTAACCCTTTAGAGCTTGTTTTGGAAAGATTGAGTTAAAATTCATTGAAATTTTCTTATAGAATTTTACAAACAATGATTCTCAAGAAAAATCATATAAATAACTCGTGTGTTTGTAAAATTTATGATAGAAACGTGAAGACACGTTCCTTTTCATTCATGTATATATACATACATATATATATATATATATATATATATGTATGATGTATGTATTTATGTATGTATACGATCTTTAAGTATAAAAAGAATTTCTTAATTTTCGATCATCCAAAGTTTTCGATTTATTATTAAAAAGACGCAAGGATCGTTGATAAATTACAAATGTAAGGAATTATTTTAATCATCAAAATATACTTATATTCGTAATATATATATATAGTTTTTTGACATATAAATGGTAGTAGATTATTGAAATCAGTTAAGTGTCCTGGGAGGAAGCAGGTAATGAATTCTCGAAGGGTCAGTTTTACTTGTACTTGTTGCTACGTCATGTATGTAGTGTTTCTTTCGCATTATCGTTCAATAAGACGTTGTTTCATATAGACCATTCTTCTTCAATTTTTAGATGATATCATCCAATTGGTTTTAGCATATTTCGGCCATTCTCAATAAAGTATCATTTCGTGAAAGTAAACTCATAAAAAATCACATTTGTATTAGATGAACAATTGTTTTGTAACTCACTCAATTAGATGTCTCTTATTGATATGTTTGAGAAATTCTTCATAAGTGAAAATTCTATTAAATAATGTAACAGATATGTCATAAGAAAGCATTGCCCGTACAAGAAACAGTTGGATTTTATTATCTTTCATTTTGTGGAAATAGAAGCTGCTTATTCACATTTGTCACCATTATACGCACCTGTGCTTATAGTAAATTAATGTTATGAACTCTGTATAAAGATAAACCCCAATATTTTTCTACGTCTTACGTCTGCGAAAGAGGTCTCAGATTGTCGCAAAACTAATAAATTTAGAGTATACATTTATTAGAAACTAATACATTTAGAAAAATATTTGCCAACATGTGGATATATTGAAGAATACATCTATGTATAATTTTTAAACATATCGATCGTAGCTTTACTAATTGAACAAATCGGGCACACTAAAAAGATGTAGGAAATAAATAATATTCAGAATTTAAAGCAGTAAACAATAAACAATAAACTGTAGCTTTCACTTTGCACGATAAATCTGCCGAGTTAATGCCTGTTGGGACCTTAATCTCTGATGCATGCCTCTATATATACATTATTTTCAGTAGCCAGATTATACATGTTTTATTTGCTCGATATTTAACATTTAGCCTTGAAAATGGAAGAACTCGTCGGCGGTTACTCCGCGTATCAGCCAAATTACAAATATCACGTCGCAATAATAGGAAAGTACAATCACTCCGAGCAGCGGCATTTGGTCTGCAGCGGCTGCATTATCGGCGAGTACTTCATACTGTCCGCCTCCCATTGCTTTTTCCTAAGGGGCACCTTTATACTGAAGAAGCTGACTTTCTACGCGCTGGCTGGTTCGACGAAGATGACGTCCCTCATGCCTGACGAGATCGAGATCGAGACAATTTACACAGCCGGCTATACATACAAGCTGTTTAGCAACGATCTCGCAGTGTCAAAGGTAAAGTTTCGCCGGTACTCGCCACTAAATCGAGGAGTCTGCGATTCGCTTGGCCATGTTTAGCGTCAGGGGCGGAGGTGATCTGAAATTTCGACAATTGCATCATTTCAGCTGAAACAGGGCTTCGGCTTGGGCGTCAATAAGAACTTGATCAGTCTGGAAATACCGTATCCGAACGTGACGTACGAGGGATCACAGGCCGTCGCCGGTTACGGGAGTAAGAAGTACGACGCCTCGAAGAGCTACGTACCCTCGGCGCAGCAGCGGCTCTCCTACTTCGGCATGAGGCTGACCTACGCGTTCGTTACGCTTTTGAAGGACGAGGACTGCGAGAAGGCCTTCCCGAAAGTTCAAAAATTGATTCATCTGTGCGGCGTAATAAAGCCCGACATCCATTATAGCCACAGGGGCCTCTGTACGGTTAGTGCGTCGCCTAATTTATTCTGATAATGCAAATATTGTCTTGGATAAAGTAAAGGAAGCAAAAAAAAAACGGTCCAAAATAATCCTTTATATTACATATTTGTACCAGATGTATACAATTATAAATTATCCATATTCTATCGATCATTACGAATTAATCCAAATATCTCTCTGGAAATATACTACACAAAAATACCAGCGATTTTCAGTTCAATTAATTGAAAGCAAATAAATAGAAAGCTACCGAATTACAAAAAACCAATATAAAATGCTAAAAAATTAAGAATGAAAAATAAAATTTTCAAAGCTTACGTTGACTCACAAATATGAATACGTTTACATATTCTTCATCCAATTTCTACACAATTACCAATAGATATAAGAAATAATTTTCAAATAGAGTGAGTAAATATTATAAGGATAATATGTTTTGTGTGGTGGATTGGTGGAAGATACTATTTTTCTTTCAAATTTATTTATTTTCATTTGATTTTATTGTAAAAATTGGAAGAGAATTAAGTTGCCATGAATTGGAGAAACTCTACATAAATAAGTATGTATTTGTCAGCACCTTGTAATCTAAAAATTTTATAGATTCCTAAACAGTCAATATTATAAATTCTTAATCTTTTTAATGAGATACGTTCCATTAGAAATTAACGCGATTCTCAATATTTATTCATTTATTAATTATTATTTTCTAGACAAAATTTCATAGATCTATTGCATACTAATCTAATGTTGTTGTTTTTTACAGAGCGACGGTGGCGCTCCCCTCGTTAGGCAAGGCAAAATCCTTCTGGGAATCGCCGGTAAAAATAATGCCAACTGTAGCGATAGCGAGAGAGGATGCGTGTACACGAGGGTGCCGTTTTACAAACGTTTCATCGACGCAATAATCCGCGGAGAAACGGAAAATCCGATAATTCTTCCAGTTATTTTTAAAAATAGAGCGCATGTCTTGTAATGCGAAAATAAAATGTCGCCTTCGTATTTTGGGCGTCATGGAATGTGTAATTATCAAATGGGAGCGGGGGCAGGCATAGTCGCATTCAGCCCGCCGGCGTGTGCTTTGAAGTAAAAATATGTAATTAAAAATAAATTTTCATACTCTCAATGATTGTATTATTGACTGTAAATCGACTTGTTTTGGTAGTGTCTATATTATATTGAAATTATGTTAATTCGCATAATTATTAAAATAATACACGATTTACGCTTAATGATAATTAGAAATTATTCAAACATTCGAGGACTATGTCTCTCATACAAAAGTTTTTATCGTTCACATCTTTGATTGAAAACATCCTAAGAATTGACGACGTTTCTTAATTTTGTTTAATGTATTCGAGAAAGTAGTTTTTGCTAAAAATTTAAGAATTTCATTTTTGTTGATAAAAACTATTCACAAACGTTATATACTGCTTGTTAAAATACAATTAACTTCTATTTGACCTTCTTTCGGTTTCTAGAACTGAATTTAATGACTGCGCTCAAAAATTTTTTAATCGAAAACTCATGTTTACACGAATGGCACAGTAACTTTAACGATGATCGGAAGATCCTCGAGAAAAATGACTCGTTTCGTACGACTTTTGAGCCTTACGACTCAAGATCGCTTCGATAATGTTCGGGAAACTGTGTCCGCAAATCGTTATGCTATTTTTGACAAGATAGCACGTGATCTCAGCGTTTCTCCGAAAACCGTTTATTTTGCTTGATTTTGACTCGTACGGACAGAGCTGCGACCTAGTCCCAAGCGGTACATTGCGAAGAATTCGGTAACGACGCGTGATTTCTCATTCCACGCTGATGAAAGCGATCGTAACTGGGATTGAGGCATGGATCTACGAGTCGTACACGCGATAAAATAAAAATGACCGGCAAAAAAATCGCAGAAGCTATCTAAAGATCAAACTGATGTTAATCGTTCTCTTTTATATTCGTGGCGCGGGTTATCGTAAATTCAAAGACGGTTACAAAGAAATTCCATTTATTCGTTTTAAGGGATTTGCGAGAAAGTGCCGCCTGTTCACCTGCTCTAGCATCGCGCGAAATATCTTTGTTTCCTGTTTGCCCAACTCAAATTTACGTTTCGCAGCAGCCGAAGAAAATTCGTTAGCAGAAGTGGCTAAGAGCTATAAATTGAAAGGACAGATAAAAAATGTTTTTGTGATTGGAAAAGACATTGGAATATGAGTATGGCCTCGAAGCTTATTTTAAACGAGCTTGAATAAATATTAGGTATTTTTATCGGAATATATTCACTAATAGTTTAAGAATTTCGCCCGAATCTGACTTATGTAAACTACTAAAAAGAAGATATTCCAAGAACAACGAATTTCGTCACTCATTTTCCCTTTATTACAATCAATTTTGGTTTACTTCATTTTTTTATTTTTATTTTTGGTCTACTTTAATTGTTATATATGTCTTCCATGTTTAATAAATAGCGAAGAATATCGCTTAATGATTGATAAGGAAAATTTTTGAGAATGATCTAGTAAAAATTGGTTAAAAATTGGCGTATGTAGCCAGAAAATTTAATTCTTATTTTAGCACAGTTTTGACCTGGGGGTCGTCGATAAATTGCGCGATGCTCTTTAGATAGACGGGATTTGTCAAAACATAATAAATAATGCCTTGGACTCACAAGGTATTCAGCTCCTCCTTTTTGAATATTCATAAAATTTATTTTAATTAGCAAAATTTCAGCTCACCTATCACTGTTTCCGTATAAATTCCACATAAAATTTCGAAGAATTACGTTCTGACTTAGTTGAAACAAAGTCAGTTATTATTAGCCTGGTATTTTGGTTGTGAAAATGGTACGTTTCCCAACGAGGGTGTGTGTGCTACCCGAGCGTATGGAGGGCGTCAATTATATGAATCTGAACGAAAACGCCCTTACTTCCAAGTGTCGTTTGCTATTTTTCCAGAAGAACGAAGTTGTTCGATAGGTTGTAATATTCAATACGTCCACTGGTTCGATTGCACCTAAATTACTCCAATCTAAAAATAATCCATCGCACTTACAACAACGCATCGTCGAAACAAAATTTAACTTCAAAGTCTAACGATGTTGTTAGCCAACGTCAAATTCAATTTATGTAAATTCCATTATATAATAATCTTGTAAATAAAAGGTTTCGAGTTAACTTTGAGAGACGATCGATTTTTTTCCATAGAAATCAGTTCCATCCAAACAAAGCGTATAATACGTATCGTACCTCTTACTTTTAAAATTAATATATTACTGTAACAACCCATTAAGAGTAATATAAGCATCTTGTAGTTTCCCGTCGTAAAATGCTTTAAAGTAAATAATCCCATCAAACAAAGATATGAAGGTTTATTAGGAATGAGATTGGAAGATATAAGCATTTACGACGAAAAGTAAGTGAAAACGGAATACGGAAAGAGAAGCAGTGAAATATGATAAGTAAGTGCTTTCGGAAAACTCTCATAGATTTCGATAAAATTACCATCTCTCCAAGTATATATATATATATATATATATATATATATATATATATATATATATATAAAGTGAGCCCTGTTTTTCTCTTTATTTTTCAAAACTCCTCATTTTATCTTAAAAAATCCTTATTTTTGTTGTTCAATATCCTGATTTCAACAAGTCAATAAGAGATCGTTCTTTATGCACGTATTAAGTCTCCAAAATTATTGGAGCCCTTAGCATCCCTTGTTTAACCAGGGAGAACTATAGCAGAAATTCAATTATACACAATCTTCTAATGAAGTATAGTTGTCTAAAATAAAATTTATTTCTGATTCTTTACCACTCTGGAATAACATCCAAATGTTATATAAATCATCATCACTTGCCTAAAACATCTTGCTCACAAGATAGATAAAAATTGCTCAAGTATATAAAAAGATAATAGAATCAATCGATTTCAATCCACTAGGCAAAGTAATTAGCTTCTTGACAATTTTTCATTATTAATCTACATATTAAATCAAAGCTTAGAATGAATTTTGATTTTTAAAAAATGTTTTTTGCAATTCCGAAAAAGGCTGTAAATTAATGGGTAAAATAATCGTAATACATTTTTTAAACAAGAATTTAACAAAAATCAAAAGTAATGTTTGTAAAATTAACGACGAAGTAAAAAAATAGTTTTTATTACTAAATAAAGATTTTTCATCTAATGATTCATAAATTCATACTAATATCCCTGAAAATTCATTCATACTAATATTATTTATTGTCAATCAAATTATCGGCTTTTCTCGACCCACGTTACTTTGCGAGAATTGATTTTCATAGAAATCGAAATTTATATAAAAAAATTATTTTTTTAATTTTTACTTGCTTATAAAAAAATAATTATTATTGTTTCAACCAGAGAAATCGCTGTTCTTCACACGGGCGCTCTAATTTTTAAGCCTCTATCTGACCTAGATTTGTATAAAAATTCATGTTAAAATCCCAGTGGAACAGTAAAGTATATATGCTAATAGATAAATTTGCCGTTAGAAAAACTATTGAAGGCGTTGCGTAATGGGTTTTAGCGATACAGAAAGAAAGTAAGAAAGAGATAGAGAGCGAGAGAGGAGAGAGAGAGAGAGAGAGAGAGAGAACGAGAGAGAGTGAGTGAGAGGAGATGCGCAGGATATACAGGCCCGCAAGGACATTCATTGTACACGTATTCGCATAGCTGGATCTCCGTTCCAAATTCAGAGCGCGAACGAGCAAATAAGAAAGAGAAAAAAGATCGGGGCCGAGAACTTATATTTGCGCACAGTAAATACGCACGTGTCCTCTCGCACGTACACGTGCACACGCATTGTCTCGTCAATATATATATAAATATATATATATATATATATATATATATATTCGGCGGGACACGCAAATTATCAAGCGGTGTAGGTATTGTCGGCCACACATACGTACATACTTGTGCATATACTTATAGAGGAAAGCCTCCCCGCGAACAAGGGCGCGATAAGATGGCACGGCAGGGGGGGGGGTAAGAAAAGCCACACACAGCCGCTGTGTAGCAGCAACCACGCAGCAGCGCGCCACCCGGGGATGTAACCCGCGCGTATACGCCCCCTCCCCTCGCAACCACCCCCTCCTCGACATTCTCGGCAGGGCTTGCGGGGGAGCGGGGGAGCGGGCAGGAGGCAGACGGCGGAGGAGGGCAGAAGAGGCGGGAGCGGACGACGGATAATAACGCGCGACTGTGTGCCGGGCCGGCGCGGGCGGACGGGCGTCGGGCGCGCGCTCGACTCGAGGCTTCAGTCGCGCGACCGCTCTCGCTCAGCTCGGTAGTGCGCCGCGTACGCGCCGTACACGCGCACGCAGCCCGCGTGCATAAGGAGCGCAGAGCCGATCGCGCGCCCGCCTGCGCGAATTCCCATTCGCGAGAGTCCGTTCGCTTATGTATAGATAGCAAAAGGCATATTCGTATCTGTAGAAATACGCGCGGAGCGTGAGTGCGCGCCCGGAGCAACGACGCTCGTCTGCGAGTCGTCTTCCTAGTCCCGTCGAATACTCGTCGGCAGGCGCGGGAGCCGCTCGCCCGGTTGTGCGTGTCGCGCTGCGCGCGAGTTAAGTAGATAAGGTAGATAGACCCGTCAGCAGGGCTCAGGCAGCGGTGTCGACGGTCGTCGGCTTCAGTTCCACCGTCGAGGTAAGGTGCACCAGCTGCGGCGGCGGCGGCGGCGGCGGCACAGCCTCGCCGCCGAAAACACCGCGCGCACCACACCGGCTGGAATCGCTTCCGCGCGCGCGAGGGAGAGCCAGAAAAAGAAGTAAGATTTTCTTCTTTCTTTTTTTTGTCCAGACCCGTGCGCGTAAGATTCCGATGTTTATCGCTTCGCGGCGCTCTCGTGGCGGCCGGCCTCCGGGGGGTTTTGTCGCAATCGCTCGCGCGCGCGCCGCGGTATTCCTTGGGCGACCAGGAAAATGCGCGCGAAAGCCGCTGAGTTATTGAGTAATTATAGGAGTTCGGGAGACTAGTTTTTTGTTTTTTAAGTGGATCGCTTTTTTATACACGAATTGATTTGTTTTAATTTTAGGGAATCGAGATGCGAAAGACACGCGCAGTACATGTTTCGCTGAGAATTTCCTGGCTTGATTATACATGAAGTCGCTCGATTTTTATAATAATGTATTGGGTGTTGTGGCTCAATGGCTTTACCTAATGAAGACGGCTAGTGCGTTAACGAATTCGATATTTGAGACGCTAGCCTTAGATCTTTTTCATTTCATATTTTAAGAAATGTTTCCTCAAATGATCGGTGCATTTGTAGTCAATTTTATTAAGTATTTATATTTTATGAATGGGATATTCGCATTGCCATAATAATGAATTTACACGAAGATCAGATCTGATAAATGTACTTTAAATCTGGAATTTATAGAGTCTAATTACATGCTTGATCCCTGATCTATAACCATTGAAAACGTTTGAAACTGCCGTTTGGCGAAATCCAATAGAATTGTAAACCAAAGGTACTAATGAAATTCTACAATTTTATACTTTCGAATTACGAGGTTAAAAACAAAAAAGAAAGATGGTAGAAATAGTAAAATGTATAATTTTGATCATATTCTCACGTCGTCTTATCACAATTGTTCTTGTTCTAAATGTGAGAGAATTGTTCCATGCGCTCTCGAAATCGAGCGAGTCATTTGGAATAACCATAGGATACAATTTTATAGATTGTAATATAAGCAGAGACGTATCAGTCACCAGACAAACTTGCAGTGGAAATTTAATTTATAGCAAAAAAAAATTATTTTGTATGGAATTGCTGTAGGACCACCGATGCAAGGTGAAAATTAATAGTGCAGTTTTCGTAAATAAATTAAGTAATTTATAAAGAAGTTTACTTTGCACGTATTTTAGTCGTAGGTATATGCATACAAACATTGATAACATTGACACAGGCTCCATAAATTTGAAATGTATCCCGTCTTACCTCGAAGATGTTCTCTAACTTCATTGTTAAAAATTACATCTATTCTTCCTAATGACTGACAAGTATGTATACGTTTTCCAACTTTACAAATAACTTGTGGCTATTGTACGCTTATCGATTTACAGACTCCTTTACTATGAGAATAGACCATCCAATCTAATTTTTTTTCTTCCTCAATTAAATTTGTAACTCCTCCGAGGTTAAAAGCGCGATCCATGTAAAATTTGGTACCGCCTGTACTTTCGATTCACGAAGCGGACATCGTTCCAGCACGATCGGGAGCGTCAACCACCGATTTCCACGTACACCAACTGACTCGAACAGGACGTAATCCGTTGGTCGCGTGCACCGCGCGCCGGCGTTGGTGCGCTAGGAACTGCGGCGCCCCGCTTTGTATACCAATTATACATATATATATATATATATATATATATATATATATATATACTCCGACCGGCATGCAATCTGGGGAAAATCGTTCGGACGCGCCGCGAATCGCGAACTCCTCGATCACCCCCCCTCCCACCGCCCTGCCCATTTCCACTCCCCCGAAAACTCATCACCTCGAACGGGACGTTATTTGTCGCGCTTTCAGTTAATAGGCCGACGAACAGCGAGAGCCCCACGCTCGCGGGACTAAAAATAGAGGCTGCGCACGGCTTTTGGCAGCCTGGAAGCGGAAATAATTTATTCGCGGCCGCGCTGCCGCGTTCACCGTGGCTCTCCCTGTTTCGGCTTAGGCTGGAGCGCTTTGCAGTGCGGCGCGGCTAAATGAGATTTTGCGGGCAAGGCAAACTTTGTTTCGGGCTAGTTTTTTTTTTTGTCATTGTTGCTCTGCACATTTTCATGTCGCACGGGAGAAGCCACCTTTCATTCAATTCGGACGAGTGGCTCGCGTGTAGAATTAGCAAGCTATTAACTTTGAAAAAATCCAGGTGTGTTCCTTTGATGTCAGAATGACATTGAATCGATTACGATGAAATTAAATTTCCAATTGACACGTTCGTTTTGTTATTTGCAATAAATACGATGTTTAAAAAGTAGTTAGAACGATATCCCTTTGAGCTTTCGCTGAAGATCAGCTTTAGGAAAAAAATCTGCTAATGAAAATGGTGATTTGTACCAATTAAAGTAATGCCGGTAGTCTTCCGCTCGATATTCAATCCCATTTATCTTCACTACCACGAACTCTCTCTCTCTGTCTTATTCTTTCGATTTTCATTCTCTTCCTCATTCCTCTGATGTTCTATTCATGCTTGTCTCGATTTGCTTCGCTTTGTTTTCACGTTCCTAATAGTTTCTCAACTAGGATGTTCCATCTTAACTCTGACAGACGTCTACTTATTTTAATGGAATCGAATTTTTAGATACGTTACGTTAGTTACATTAAGTATACTTGGAGTTTAACAAAATGTTTCGTATCTATACGTTAATTACTATGGAACGAAATTTAACTCAGAATTGTAATATTTGATCGCAAATAGTTAGAGATAAATAAATATATATATGAAGGAACAAATTATTAGAAGTCGACAATTCAATTGCGATTGTTAATTGCGTTGATAGTAGTGCGCAAACATATTCAGTGATTATTATACAGTTTGAATAAATTTTCAATATGGTTGTTAATATAGCGTATATTCAAAGCAATATTTTACGGCACGGCCATCTAGACCATTATCATTGGAAATTACAATTTGAATATGATATAGAAATTTATGGTAAAAGCCTGTTTTTATGAGAAACTGTTGTATTACTGTTATAAGCTCTTAGAAGTACAGCTTTATGGTACATTAATATTCAGCATATATCGTAATAAACCATGTATATGCGTAAACAACAATATCGGTTACAGTCAACTAAATAAATATTAAGTAATGGAAACATAAAGTAATAAATGTACTTTATGCTAACCCGTCCATCACAGTTAAGGCGAATCTTATTTCGGTACATAACAAGAATAACAACGCGCTGTCTATGAAAAGACATTATATTATTTTAAGTCAATTTTCATCAACAGTTGGACCACGAAAGAAGAAAAAATATCCCTGCAAACGAATAAATCCGCGTGACGAATCCCGAATTCCGCTGAACATCTGTATGCACAGCGTCCCAGGCAGCAAAGACGATTTTCCGCAACAGATGAGTAATCGTATTGAAATTGCTCACTATAACGCGATTATAGGCGAGTAGCTCAACCGGACCGGGTGCGATATATATATATAAATGTGCCTGCTGGTGGTCCATTTTGGATTAAAAGAGCTGACCTCGCTCCGGCTCTATATACGAAGGTGCGTGCGTGAAAGTCTCGCTGCCGTGCGGGAGAAAGATAAAAGAGTTACGCGAGCGCGCGCGGAACGTGCCGGCGAAACAACAGTTCATTTCGAACCTGTATGTATGTGTGTATGTATATACGCCAAAGGCACTCGGTTAAATAAGGCGAATGCCGCGTTCGATTGCGGCGGCGGCGCTGCGTCGGCGTCGGCGTCGGCTCGTTGATCATCGGGAGAATCGAAAAGCCATTCCTGACTCCGCCGGGTGTACATATCGATGGATAAACGCGTTATTGCATCGGCATTAAATCCAGAATTTATTTTATTACGCGCGAAACGACGCGGGCAGATGTTTGACGAAGAAAAAAAAACGAGAACGAAGAATTAATATTTTTCCTGCGGCATTGTGTCGAGACTGTCGGGACCGACGATCGAAACGCCTCGTCCCTTTGTTCGCGTCTCGTTCGATTGCGCGATCTCCTTGTTTATAATCGTTCTATGTAGCTGAATGCATTTACGCGGTACTCTTTATGTAGGCAATTGAGGGACCGTTGAAGCGGAAAATCAATGCAGTCGTATTAAATTTAAATGCGCGGCCACAACGTAATCCATGTTATTGAATTAAATGATTTGTTTTAATTCGACAATCGCGCGAACGAGTTGACGCATATAGGCGTCTTGGGCTTATTGCAAATCGATCTTGTAATCGATGAGAGCACGCCTTGGATAGGAATGGAATAGAGACTTGGATGAAAAATGAATGTATCGATCGAATATATCGGATTAGTTGCCAGACAGGTATGAGAAAGTTTTAAAGAATATTAGCATTAATGCTTTCGCTTAGACGTTCTACTAAACGAGTGTTGAAATTCAATTTAACTTAATAGTTCAATTTATTGGTAAAATAGAAAACTAAGAAAACTATCGATTTTCATAACATACCGTGTGATTTTATTCTTCATAAATGTCCTTATTTACTCATTAAAAATAGATTGTAATGCTAATTATTGCGAACAATTCAATCACTAATGTAAATGGTTAATGACTTATTTCTAACTGATGAATCCTCTGCCTTTAACAATACTATTCTTGCGAATCAGTCATATAATTTTAAAACGGACTTACCGAACCAATCATCAATAATAAACATATTTTACTAATGGAACAAGATTAGAGTAATTGGATATTCTGATTACACCAAATGATAGTTTATACGCACAGAAATCCCTTTTCTAAACCAACTTTAATAATTCGACTGACAAAAGGAATTTCACAGTAACTTTTATAAGTTTTCAAATATTATTTGATATAAATAGCTACTTGTGGCTTATTTTTGAATCCACGTTAGTAGTTTTGGATGAAGGACCCACGTTATTACTATAGAGAGGACTATATTGGTGCGTGAATCGTAACATTTAACGGAGTTTCTGGCCCCGTATTGCCAATGAAGAATTTCTTAATTAATTATTTATTTGGAAACACTCTTTTTAATGTCAACGCTTAATTGGAAAACGTTATACGGAATCCAAATATTTTTTATCATTATATGTGGGTTTTTCCTCACATCCGGTTGAGAATTACTATTGACTTTTATTTAGCAAAAATCACAGGGTTGGCCCTTGCTTCAAGATCCATCAACGTCTGGTATGAAAGAGTGCTCGTGCAAAAAAAAAAGTTAGAAAACACGCATAAGCTTCCTATCCAAAAGATATATTATTGGAAATTTGTATCTGGCTTTATTGCTCGAGGATAAGCCATATCTCAGTTGGCAAAGATAAATATTATAATTCTAAACGAAATTCGCAGCTTTCAATGAGAATTACATGTACAACGTGAAATTTGTAATTGACTCATTCTTCAGAACCGTCAAAGCCAATTTGAAAATTACTGCTCCAGTAGAGAAAAGTGTAGGGAACACCTGTGCGCCTCGTGCACTCAATTTTATTCATCCGCCGCTCCTCCACAATGATTTATTGCGCACTCGACTGAGGCTAATAGAATATTCATTGCCCGTATCAACTATTTAATTTTCATTAAAAAGGAGCTGAAGCCGCCGAGTTTTATACGGTAATCTTTCAATTTGTTAGTAATCTTTCGACTATGTGACTAAACAATGGTAGGATGTTTTTTTCAAAAATGTTTACAATGGGTCAATATCAATAGTAGGATTAAGAATCATTAGATAGAATCCATAGTCTCGGATTATAATGCTCCACTTTTACATAATGATGGGTATATTTTTTACAAATAAAAGTAAAAAATTTACATAAATAAATTATAATGTAATATATAATAAATAATAAATAAAAATAAACAGAATTCGCCTGATGAGATGCAATGAATAAAATATGCAATTAATCTTTTCTGGTTCATCAGTATAATAGGTTCAAATAGAATTTATCTACTCGCATAATACGAATTGTGCAAAATAATAAAGATGCACGGTCTGTTGCTGTACTCTTACAATGATATGTACTTGACAATATATAGTGAAAAAAAAATTCTCAATAAATTCTCAATAAATCTTTAGCAAAACTAAGGTCTGTAATTTTATCTGTATCGTACAAGTCCATTCTTCTCTATTTCCATCTAATTCTACACAAGACATTTGTTCGTGCACTATTTCTTTTCAATCTAGTTTAAATATTATATCTATCCATTCGTCTTGATCTATCGGGAACTCTCTCCTTTTCCAGCTTTCCAGTAGATTACCCGGCTAGGTATTCCGACCAGGTATCCTGCACATCTTCATCTGCGTTAACTTTTATAGTTCTGATAAGATTAGGCTAGTTTGATCTTTTTCTCCAACTGAACTATCGAAATTCAATAATTGCCAGAATCATCATATACTTTTATACCAATTATTTTCCTTCGATATCACCTTTCTTATTTTCTACCGTTATTTCCAGTAACAAACTCGATTAAGAATTTTATGCAAAAATAGTAGAAACAATATTCGATTGTTTCAGAAATACAATCTTTTATAAGAATGTGTTTCCGATGTATTTTTTTTACGTTTTAGACATAATTTTGGCTATTTTATCATATTTTATACTCCTATTAAAGGATATTTATCGATAGTTAGAAATCTATATTGAAATATCATGTTTTCAGTTCTGCATAAAAACTATTATAACTTAATTTGTTATCTACGGAATATGTGGTACTTTTTGATCATAAAATTTGTTGTAATAGAGTTGTTGATGGCATAATTTTATTTATTTCCTAAAAATTCTGTTTCCAAAATGTTAATATAATTCGAGAGTAAATTCATAGCGTCTGAATCAATTTGGAATCCATCTACTTTATGTTGGTCTTAAAGATTAATGCCACCTGAAAGCATCTTGCCCGAAAAAAGTTTTCGTTGATGCTGTATCTTCAGATTCATTCGGATATTAACAAGTCTTATCAAAAGACACATATCATGACCATTTCAACTTCGGGATAATACTTTGAACAGGGTATAGGTAATAATGTGTAATTTTTATTATTGCTTACATGGTTAAGATACGATGAGCACTAAGGCTCGCTGGATGAACGCTAAAGGAGAAAAGTAAACGAATGAATGTGAAAAATGTTTGGACATTTACTGGAAACTTTGTCCAATTATTAAGCATATGATGATAGTGCACTAGATCATTTTTATGGTACACTTACTACGGACGGCAGATTTATCAGGTAGAATCATCAATTATCGTCAAAAAGTTAAAACTGTAATTATTACGCTTACTATACATATAGTACGCGCGCGCGCGAGCGTGTGTGCGCACCGAGTCAATTTATATATATATATATATATATATATATATATATATATATATATATATATATATATTTATGTAAAATCTGAAAAAGTTTCTCAAACTATGGAGAACATCGTTACGGCTGTCGCGGATAATCGAAAAAAATCCTTCGATCCCCGAGGATAAAATATTATTTGTAGAAAACATAAAAAAGCATATATAGATATACATCGGCGATACTTCAAAAAGGGAGCGGGGCCGCCCGCGGCGACGGAAAAATCGCCGACTCGACCGTACCTGCGATAAAGCCGAACGAGAGGGCTCGTTTAATTTTTTCCCCACCCAACCTCCCTCGAGCGTCTCCTGCAAATCTTGCGCACGAATTTTTTATTCCAAAAAATCTACGCTTCCGACACGGTCGGGCGCCCCTCCCACTTTTTCTTCGACAATCCACCCTCTATGCGTTCCTTGACGCGCGCTTTTTCTTTTACGCTCGCCAGACGCGCCTCGCGTAGGCGATGGCGATGGCGCTATTTTTTATCGCACCACCACCCCATCTGTTTACCCGCATGGCGATTGCGCATATATATATATATATATATATATATATATATATATATATATATATTCACGAAGAAAAAGTTTCAAGCAGCATCCATCCTCGAGTCTTCTTACTCGAGACGTTTCTAGGTACAATTGAGCAAGAAAAGGATGGATGACGAGAGGAACAGGGAACGCACGGAACTAGTGGGGCGTTCCGCAATATGCGTTCAAAACTTTTGTAGACTTGTTTGCGTATGTGCCTGTGCGTGACACACATATGCGCATACTCATACCTAAAGGCACACAGGTAGAATCTCGGGGAATATTCAGATTTTCCATTCGCTCCTGTCGAGAATTGTTTACGAGGCACACGCGCAAAAGTATTAACCGCGCTTCATCTATATATATATATACGTGTACATACATATATACAACCAGGTTATTTTCGTATCAATAAATCAGAATAATCGTTTTTCCGATACTGGGAACGTTTTAAATTCGGTAGAATTGAATTAGAGAGCTGCATTCTGTTTTAGTTCTACGGATTCTTTTCTGAGCCGCGTAAATATGCTTTTTGCACATTTTTCGCGGTTTGTTTTTAATAGTAATATTATTTATTCAGAGAAAAAAAACGTGCGGTGGATCGCGCGTTGGCTCAGTAGTCCAGTATTCGTCCATAATATAATCGCGGTAAATTTAGAAGCGGGAAATACTATTTTATAATACATTGTACTATTTTTGTAAAGCGTACAAACATAAGTACTAAATTCTCTATTCGATAAAGTTCTAGTTTATCCTTGTCCTACACTTTCAAATTTATATTATTTGAATAGGAAGGTTGACCTTTTGTCTCCGTAAATCAAGCTCAACTTTCAGGTCTTTATCTTTCAATTAATAAACGCAGCCTCTGAATCGATTGCTTATAGATTTCTTATGGAATACGATTCACAAATAAAATTCAGCATGTACGGTGGAAAAAATCTGAAATTCGAGCGTGGGTGAAGAGACAAAAATGTTATCGTGCAACGATAAACTTTAACCCATCATGCAGACTTTCCAGCCGGCCCATGTTCAAGTGTGTCCGTGCGTCTGCGTCCCCGAAGAAATATTCGACTTTTTCGGCGTTTTCTAATCAAAAAGTTCTTCCTATAAGCTCCCCGGCGCGACTGTTTGCATACGCCCAGGATCCGCACGCAGGCGTACACATATTTACGGTCGAGCAAGTATATGTATATACACGGACTCATGTAGAAAATATACGCCCCCCCCCTCCTCGCAGCTGATGCCGGCAGCGGACTTTCCGCGCCGCGCCGCGCACTTTATCTCGTTTCCATCGATTCCGACCCTTGTCGCGTCTGTGTCTGAACGGAAAGAGTGGGTGGGGTGGGGGGAGAAAATGAAAAGTTCGATCGCGCTATATATATATCACCAATCGAAACGCGTGCTTAAGTATAAGATAAACTATCGATAGAATGATGGTACTACCATATAGATAACGGTAAGTACTGATTGCAGATTAAATGTATGATATATATATATATATATATATATATATATATATATACATACATATATATATATATATATATATATATATGCACACATGCATACCTGGAATATTATTATTTGTTTCTCATTCTGGGGAATGTTCCATGTCGCAAAAGATACGTTTGATGTTGAAAAACTACTAATATAACTATAAGATGCACATAAAGATTGCTTTAATCTTCAATATGTCCCACATATATTTACAAAGTATTTCCAGAGTCATGTAGTAAATTAAGTTCTAAAAATTCGAATTTCTTAGGCCTATTTTTTACTTTGCGAAAAAATTTATAGCAGTCCATTTTCTCAAAGATTTGAAATGTTCAGTTAATTATCCAATGGAAGATGTTGCTTAAAACAGTATAAATGGGAAGTAAATTTCGTAGAGGAAATTCTAAATTGCCTTTGTTAAATAAAATTTTTGAATTCACAAAAAGGTGTATTTGAAATTTACAACATTATCTTATGTTATTATTATTTTATAATCATTATTTGAATAATCAACGATTATTTAGTAATTTATAGTAATTACTTAAGAATCATCTCTTGGTTCAAATTTGAAACTAGAGATTTCATACTTGATTTCAAAATTGATCTTTTGTATCAATTGCGGCCTAGACTTTCGCTGTCCAAAAGGCCTGAAAGATATAAGTAAGAGAATATATTCATCATGCAAAAATTGGTTCAACAGCCGAAACTAAAGTCGATAGTTAAAATAAATCTGACGAAAGACTGGAATTCGTATATTTCTTCTTTTATCCACATATACAGTAATTATTACATTATATTTTCTCAGGATATATGGATACATATATATTCCTTGATTAATGATGATGACATCTATTTATGAGCCCAATTCCTACGTATACATTATACATATAAATATAAAAAAAAGTAGAGCTCATAATGAAGTTTTAACATAGGGCACTTTAAATAAGCCTTATAATAACGTCGTATAAACACAATCCAATAACCATTCAGCTTTAACGATAGAAAATCTGCAAGTAAATTGATAATTCAAGAATGCCTTTAATGCAGTCGACGATGCTCCTTCCTCCTTAACCTCCATTTTCTCTTCGTTGGCTATATACAAGTATATATATATATATATATATATATATATATATATATATATATATATATGTATAGTTCTCGAAAAAATACCTATTATCTTTAGCGAGCGTCGTTGCAAAAATAGAAAAAAAAACCAGCGAATCATGCATAATGTAGTCTCGGTTAGCGTGGGAGACGAGGTAAGAATGACGAGCCCTTACAATAAGTTAATACGGCTGAATAAAATAACGATTAAAATGCAAGCTCCCCTCATTCCAGCTCTTGCGCAATCCTTTACGTTCACCATATTTTCATATACATATCTACGATAACGATATGATGGAGGTATGAGCTCGATTTTTAGAGGCACGGAATTCCGTAATTCGGATCGATTACTCGTCTTTTGCGTATATCGAGCGAATAATAGAGAATTCGGCTACTTTGAATATCATATTCCGAAATTGAAGCTTTAGAATTACTTATCGTGATTTAGTTGGCGCCAGTCGCACACCCAAGTTAAATTTGACGGGCAGATAATCGGAAAGCCCGAAACCTACAACCTATCCCGTATGCCGATCATGCATCCAAAGTTGAACCTGACCCAGATGTTGAGGCACTACGAGCCGAAGTAGAGCCGCGACAGGAAATCACCGATCCAAATGGATCTGACGCGCGGATGCAGACGTGTCATTTCATCAAGCGCAACTTATGCTTGAGAATCCGAAAGATATCGGTCGCATAGACCTGATCGTTTGATCGACTTCCTTAATTTTTGCATCGATCCGACTCGTCTCGCTTTATATCGCGACCTGCTCTTTTTAACAAACTGTCAAATCTCTTCGTCGGCCTTACAATCCCAATAAATCTTCCTTCGATTAGAATGACTTTGTTTATCATCACCCTCCTATAGAATCTAAAATAGAAAGTTGCTCTAGCTACAGCTACCCTAAAAGAAACTGAATTATTAGCAAAGCAGGAAAGTCGAGAAAGGTGTTTTTAATTTTTATATCTATAAGTCTATTGAGGGTGAGATAAAAATGTTTATTTTAGAGAAATTTATTGACAATACGGGTGGATGCTCGTTTAGAACGGATAAAAATTAACTTTTCTGTTCAGATCCAAGTAATCAAATATTTTTCCAGGATATATTGATAATATATATTGATGTATATCATTTCATTATTAGAATCTTATTACTGTCCCCGAGGAGACGACGAAGCGGCTCGTAACGTTGATCGCAATGGTATATGGGTGGATAAGTTGGTGGAGCGGGACAGTTTGATCGCCCTATGCTAATCATCATTTTGCTTTCAGGATACTAATAATCGTAATAATTTTATATTTGAGATTTTACGGGAGTGATAAGCCTGATCGGTAGACGGTCAGATACGCCTGTATGGCGCTATTACGCCTTTCATGCATTGTAAATACTAGGGCGGTCTCATTAGCTTACCCGTAAGTCTGCTAATAGAGTATTCATGATATTATTTTCGGTACTTTACTATGCGCATATTTCCAATAATTCATCGTTGCGTAAATAGACAGAAAATTCAGATTTTTTTTCTTCCTCTCGATGAGCGAACGTTTTTTCATGCCTCGGGCTTAACTCAATAAATATTAATACTTTATCGTACATTGCTTTATAATTTATTTACTGCTGCATTCGACACACATTCCCAATTCGAATTTCGAACTCAAGTCCCGGATATTCGAGGAACAAAATCCAGAACGAAAGACCTTCAAATTTACTATATTACGCAGGCCAAGTTTAAAAAATTAAACTGCCGAAATTCATCGGATGCATCGTCAAGGAGTAGACGATGGAAATCCTTTTTCATATACTGCGACTAAAGAAATAGATATTTATAAGATAAAATGATAAGTGATTAAAAAGATTTGTTCATTAAAAATAGTTTTATTAATTATTTATTTATTTTATAAGCAAAAAGACATTTCTAAAATAAAATAGTACTAGTATTAGAGATATTTATCGGAATATAGTTGGTGTGTTATAGATTGTATTACACACTACTTATAGACATAGATGACCTTTTGATAATCTTGATAAAAGGAAAAAATTACGAATTCCAAGATTAACCAGGAATTAATAATAAATAAAACAAAAAATAATAAATAAAAAAGTGATCCTTATGTCTCGAGTGTTGATTGCGTAGAAAAATAACTACAGTATTAATATTGAAATTGTCAGTTTTATTACCCTGTTGAGGCTTTATTAAAAAATTTTAAATATTTAAATAATCGCTTTAATTTGGAAGAGAACAAATTTAAATTATCGATTAGAATGCAACAGCGAACGCTAAAATCATACGAGTCAATTTATCGTAAAAGACCGAATATAAAAATAATTACGATTTCAATTATATACCCTTCTTATCTGAATTATGCGATAATCGAAACAATTGATATTGTAAACAATTCTTCATAAAACCGATTTTGATTATTGCCCATTCCTAATAATTCCAATCCATTTAATTTATTATTATTAATAGGCGAAAGAATGCGTATATTAAATTTTCTGAATTTGTTTTGCACATTTATGATATTTAAGTTATTATCTGAAAATGATGTGATAGTATTTAAATTTTATTTCAATTAAGATAATTTAACCTTTCAGATTATTATTAATATTATTACTATCATTCTGATCGTTGCTATAACTGATATTATTGTGAAAATGAAAGGTATTGATGATTTTTTTCTGACGTCGAATTATATTTAAATAAATGTTGTACAGTATAATTTCAAAAATTAATTTATTACACGATCTTCGCTTGTCTTTCAAGTTTTAAATTTATTTGACCCACATATTCGAGAACTTCCTTCCGCTCAACCATTCCTCCTTTATAGCAGATAATTCAGTCCCCCGCAGAAAATTAGTTCAACGCCGCTAGTTTGCGCCCGTTCGAGCGACACACATCATCTTGTAAAACTAACAATTGGCAAAACAAATTAATAAAAAGAACAACAACGAGGAATACGCGCGGATGGACCGAGGACGGCGAAGGTGACGACGCCACCACTGCCAAGGGGGAAAATATCTCAGCGGGGAAAAATTCAATTGACGTCCTCAAAGACGCAATGCCGTGACGCGCGCGAGCATCAGCTGGCGCGCGGCGATATAAGGTAATCATGCGCGCACGTGTAGACGTCCGAAGAGGAATAAAAGGATGGATGGGGGAAGATAGCGCGGGTGTCACGTATGCGGAAGAACTGTCGATCGGGGGGGGGGGGCGGAGGCGGAAACGGAAAGGCGGGGAGGGGGAGCAATAAAAGAGACGGGGATGCGTTCGGCACTGGGGCGAATTCGTATCTCTCTCTCTCTCTCTCTCTCTCTCTCTCTCTTTCTCAACGTGCGTGGGATGGTGCATTTTGCGCCAGTATATAGATGTATATATATATATAGACGCTTGCCTCGACGTGGACATGAAGTTCGGTCTGGGCGCGCGAGTAAGCCGCGCGATCGTGGCGAATGACCGAAAGGGGCTCGAATTTACATTTCACAGTGTCCTGGCTCGGATATCCGCGCTGCGGATCAGCAATTAATTCATCTCCGGTCGAGCTCGGTAATGGGGCTTATTAAAGAAAACAATGAACGTAGTAGGTGACGTAGGTCTGACGGTTTGCACAGGTTCGATCGGTCGTTCGAAAAATGCGTGATACGAATAGGTGGACGAATATGCAGATAAAATTATGTTAAAGTCTGTATGGATTTTTCTTGATTTTGACGTCAGTTTCTTTATTTTAACGTTGCTTCATTACTGACATACACAGATTCATACCACAACCCATTTGTTCAGATCATATTGATTTGAAACAATAGGTAAGAAATCTATGATTTATTAGCTATTAATTTGTCATGATTATTGCTGTATGTCAGTATGAACTGGTTTTTAACTACGTAGTACAAAAAATATACAGTTTATAAATTAAATGTTGTACAATCACAAAGGATAATCAGCCCTTGGATATTATCCTCGTGGTCTTAATTTCAATAGAATTAGAACTACCGATGAAAAAGAAACTTGACTTTAATTCTGTTACGTTAAAAATTGTGTTAATAGCTGGAAAAAGGTAGAGAAATTGAGAATATTTACTGTGTAAAAATTACAATCGAAACACACGCTAGGTGATCTATTTTTCCTGCCGCCTGACATCCCCTCTCAGACAAAAGCTCGCAGCGAATGTGTATGTATTTGTAGCTGTGTATGTATGTATATATATATATATATATATATATATATATATATATATATACAGATTGTCAGCGTTCGAGTGTCGCGTCGAGAGGGTGCTCGATTGCTCGATTATTATTTGGGTCACGGTACGAGTGGATCAAGCCAAGGTCGTTGAACGTATACATAGGCTTACAGGCGCTGCACTAATAACGGATTATAGTTGGCTCGTGAGCGTTTGATAAAGAAGAAGAAAAGAAAAAGAAAACTCGCAAGCCCGTGCCGTTAATTCGAAATTTCAGATGAATGTTCAGACTGTTCAGACTGTTATAATCTACTGGGTCAGCGCTAGTCTCGTTTTAAGAGAATTTTTCCGTTATAGAGGTTTACGAGACGTAGTATAACATTGTGTTTTACACATACGAGAAAGACAGAGAGCCTTATATTTCACTCGTGCAGTACGAAAAATAGATTTCATGCAAATTTTCAGATGATGTTAGAATGTACACTACCTTTGTCACTTTTTTATGATGCGTGATTATCATCTTTTATCATTTGAATTATCTTTATAATCATTATCTCTATAATAATCAAGTATCAAGTAATAATCAAACGTTTGTGTGTGTGTGTGTGTACATATAGATATAGAATAGGATTTAATAGGATTCAGAGTTAGTTAGACATAGGCTCGCATACAATTCTGTTTAAACAATTTAAAACCAACAAAAAATTAACATTTATAGCGTTTTCCTCACTAGGGACATTTGACAAGTGCGTTAATGAAATATACATCTGTCCGACCTATCTCTTCCCTTTGCGGCCTATATACGCTTCGGTCTTTTATACCGAGAGCCGGTGACGTAAAATCGACCTTTACTTGTATCGAATTGCAAATATTTTTACAATTTAATGTAAAAATTAAAAATTAAAAATTAAAAATTTTTCATTTTAATGTATTTATGTAGTGAATAATCGAGGTTGAGACAGCAAAAGTTTGATAGAAAGAAGAAATGACGGAGCTGTGGTCGGATAAAAGCCGCAAATTTATGCGACATGCATTACACAGTGCGCTGCATCACGGTCGGTCTACACTTAGGGATACTGAGCAACGACGACGACGACGACGATGGTTGAAAGGGTTGAAACTTCCTGGAAAATTTAAAAAAAAAAATAATGCATCCCTAAATAATACCAAAATGAGTAGCTTTATTTATGATCTTGTTTGATAAATTATGCAAGACTTGCCGACTTGTATTAGTGAACATACTTTATTAGTGAATTTAGGCTTCAGTCTAGATATCATCTTCTTTTTTGGAAGAGCGAATGACAGACAGGCGAGACTAAAATGGATCGAAATCTATTGGATTGCTATATGTTGCAATATGTAGTCGTAAATTGTGGTAGTTGACAATTTTAGCAGCTTTTATATGCGGCATTGTGTGCGAAAACTAACTGATTCATAAGGTGGATCGTAGTAGACTTCGACAAAGTGTAGTATTTGAGCGCTTAAAATGTTTATGCCCAACATTTCCAAAAATTATTATTATGCCCAGTAATTTATACTGTTAAAAAACTTATTTAATTTTTTACATATATAAGATATATGATCAAGAAGTTATTACTAAATGTAATAAACATGAAGCATATGTCATTTCAGGTGATAATTAAAACAAAGCTAATTGTCAATTCTAATATTGTCAGAATAGACGTAAATTCTTTTACTTTGACTAGATATCGATAATGTATTCAGTATTTAATGTGAAGTTATTAGGTTTGAGTAAATTTAGTCCCTGTATTTCACTTACGCTAGCTTCATGATCCACGCAAAGATATACAAATCGAACAAACCTATACAGAAAATTATTATTTATATTCATCCATAACTTATGAAAATTGACGAACTACGGTAAAAAGTAAAGCAGGCACATTTTTGCTATAGATATACGCAAAGCGTAAGCATCTGGGGCAGGAACCCCTTTTGCAATCAGTAGTAATGTCCCGAACACGGGCAGGCGTACGGAGAGAATAAACTGTCTATCTCTCTCTTTCCTCGATCTGTATCCTCCCACGCGTAACTCGGGGTCGTTCAAAAATTTGAAGTTCAAAATTCGCCCACACTCCGCCTTCACAGTTGCTGCTCTTTGGCCGCATATCTTGCGAGACTTTCCCGAAACGCCACGTGGAACTCTCTCCCACTCTCTCTCTCTCTCTCTCTCTATTTCCCTCGACTTTTACGTATAAACCTTGCGCCTTTATCGTGCCGCGAAACATACTGCTGCATAGGCCTCTGTATATACCCAAGTCGAGCGGCGCATTAGTGCGCCAGAGAAAAAAAGCTCAACTCAAGCGACCTCCTCCCTTCGTTCTCCGGCTAAGAACAAAAAGAGTAACCGCCCCCCCCCCGTAGCCTGGTCACCGGACCCAAGCGAGAAAGAACCCTTCTGCCGTATCACCGCGGTTCCTCGATTTCACTTAAAAGCCAGCCGCGGCTGCCCCAGAGATAGAGAGGGAGAGATAAAGAGAGCGCGCGAGAGCGAGCTTCATTCGTTCGGCATTACCGCAAAAGCGTCTAAAGCTCGCCGCGCCGACCCGCCCCTTTCGCGCGCTTTGGCGCCGCTCCAGATGCTCCCCTGTACATTCTGTAGGTCCGAGTGGAATGAGAAAGGGGGGGGAGGGAGTGGGACGGGCGAGGACTGCCGCTGACACGTAAGACCGGGATGTATTGTATATATATATACACACTATACGCATACGTTTTCGCCGCACGACGGCCACGTGCTCACACGGAGCCGCCTTTTACGCGTTTCTACAAGCGAGCGGGAGGGTTGATTCCTCTTTAATTCCCGGTGTCCCCGCGTTCGCGGGATCGCCAAGTTTCCCGCAGCTAACTCCTGCAATTTAATTGCTTGTCTACCTGCGCTGTATAGGCGTGCTTGGCGTGCGCTTACGCGTATCTACCGGTACTGGAGTCCCGTAAAAACTTAGTGTTACGTAAGTGCACAAAAATGGGATATTTATAAGATCTACGAAACGAAATTGTATATTGTGCCACGTGGGCGTAAAATAAAAATTTATACACGGAAAATTTTGATATCTAACCTGACGGTCATGCTAATCAACATGTTTCTATATTACACACGCACACACCTACACACTTCTTTACAGGAATCAGCATCCAATAAAATGTTATATTCCCTTGTTGAGGAGATAATAATCTACTTATTTAATCAGTGTGCTTAAAATTTGATTTTACATTCTGCGCGCGTATTTTACATAAAGTTTCTTTCCTAAATATGGAAGTATAAAATAAAATTTTACAATAAAATGTCTTCTTGAAAACTAAACAGTTATTAGAAGCGAGTTCTTACCACATATTTTCTACGTTTGATAACCTTCTAATAGTGTCGATAAAGCTTAGCAGAAAATTAATGAACTTGGAAATTTATGTAATGCTTATTATATCAATGAGTCCATGGAAGGCCAGCGCTATTCATTTCGCGAGAATAAATTTTAGCTCGTATTTCCAACTCCCCATGAAATATCAACAAATATGAATTGCTTTGCATATAAAGCTCGTTTGTTTCAAAAGAAATCATCTATTGTATATTATGATACTCAAAAATAGAGATAAGTTTCAGTTCGTATATTAGTACTCCTATGTGTTCGTTTACGATGCTCAATCACAAATTATTGTATTAGTCCATTGAAAAACCAGTAGAATGTCGTAGTTTTCAATCTAAAATGACCAAATGTATTATTTGTCGTTCACACTGTCGAAAATTCTCTAATGTGCACTTGAAAAACTATGTTACGTTGATGCTACCAATATTCATAATTTATGTACTTGTAATTAAACAGAAAAATTTAATTGCATTTTTCAAATACGAGTCTTTCAATTATACAGGTAAGATTGAAATAACCTTGTCATTATTTTCGATTGTTTTCTCGTGCGTGCGCGAACTCGACGATTGCGCACGTTGAGCAGAGAGATAACGGAAAGCAGTCCGATTAATCCTGGACTCGGCTACTTTACGCACGCGTATAGTAAGCTTTCACTCTTCTCCCACTAAAATAATTGGCTCGGAGATACGTTTGGAATATCGTGGATGCAACGCGTTCGCCATAAACTATATACTTCCCATATCCATATTTATACCATCTTGATACATTGCGCTGTATGCACATCGTGATCGTATATACCGGGTAACGCGCCGCCGCCGCACCGTCCGGTGCAGCGTCGACGCGGATGTGTCAGAGGGGTCTAATCAAAGCGAACCGTGCACGGAGCGGCGAGCGCCCGCCGTACGCCCCCGCGTGTGCACACACGCGTCCCCGGGGTTTCCATTATACTCGGCTCCTCCGTTGGCCAAAGCGCACGGCCTCCCGCTTTGCGGGCGAGCCGACGGCGGCGCTTTGCGCGTTTAAACGCTCCCGAGGTCGCTTTTGTTGTGCGAGGCTATAACCACCGCCCCCCCCCTCACCACCACATCGCCCTCAGCGTGCTTTAAAGTATTTGAAAAACCTCTGTGTCTTTCAACGTCTTTTTTTCTTTCTCCCCCCTGCTCTTTCTCTCTCCCTCTCTCCACTGATGACGTTCCTCTTATACTTGTCGAGACGAATGTACAGCACTAGATATTTATTTTATATTGCAATGAGTATTTCGCTTGCTCGTCCTTGTCTGTCAACTTGAAAAATCTACGGAAATGCCGGCGATCGCTCGAATTTTGTATAAATATTTAGCTTTTATCCTCAAGGACTATCGGTTTCATATGTAGATCTGATAATATTTTTCACTTAGCTACGATAGACTGAATGTTTTCTAAAACATTTCTTTTAGAAGACATTTAATCTGATATTAGAGAAAACCTGCCTAGAATAAGTTATCCGATGGATAAAAAATTATCAATAACAATAAAATTGTTATTAAGAAAAAATATTCAATGAATGGATGTTAAAAACCAGTAAAGATACATTTAGATCATTGTATTTAAAATCTATAATTAATTTCGAAATTACATTTTATATTGTATCTTATATATTTGATAATGTTTTTTGATGTGCTATATTTTAAAAACTTATAATTATAATCCCAGCTTTAATTTAATCCAATAAGCTTATATATAATTAGGAAGCGGACTAATGAACGGGTAATCTATGATCTTTTTTGGATTAGTAACTTAATCGGAACTTTTGTTAATCGGACTTCGCTGATCAATAGTATTTTCTAGTAAATAAATTAATAAATTGAAATAAAAAAACAATATTAGCTCGGCAATATGAATTCTTAAGACAGAAATAGCGAGTGTCCATATAAACAAAAATGAAGCTCAACAAACTTTTAAAGGGGACTTTGTAAATTGTCGAATAGTCATTGATCGCTGCAACGAATAAAATGCTCATGCAAAAATTTGTAGTATAATGTATTGTATAAATGTGCAAAGTAAATATTATACTTATCAGTAATAGACGTAACAAACATTTTCTTTTTTCAAAGTGCGCGAAATTGAATTAAAATTAAATTTAGATGGGAAATTAAAGCTGGGAAAATAATCCAAAAAAAACAAAGACATTTTAACAGCTAAGTCATTTTAACAGCCAGATAATTACGTTCGACGTATGGCCGTCGTAGTTTACATACTCTGTAATGATAATAGCATAGTACACAGTACACAGCTTAATAAAGTAAACGCATTAACGATATTTCAATTTGCAACTTTAGTCTTCATTTACCTTCCCGCTCGATTCGTGAAATTTAATTTTAAGGCCTTGCGGCGAGAACAGCTATTTATAGGATAAAACCATACTCTGCAGCGTACATTAAATTTTTGTAATTTTTCGACAAAATGGCGGCCAGGGAACTGTAATTCTTCCACTTACCTTTTCGCGAACAGGTAAACGGGTGTACAGTGAGTTTTTTGAATATTAGTAGACCTCTCATACAACATATCAATATATAGAAACATAAATATATAGAAATATAAATATATAGAAACATATATATATATATATATATATATATATATATATATATATATATATATATAATGTTATTAATCGATATATTTGTATAGATATAATCAGATTAAAGAAAAATTAAATTAAATTAAATTTAAAAAAAATACGAAAACAATATTCTGAAAATTGTTTATAAAAAATGAGTGTACTTGAAAAGCTAACGTTAAGATTTCCTCACAACAAGTAATCCATATTCGCCTTTTACAATAATTGATTTTCATAATAATATTCAAAATAATATAAACCCTTGTAGTATTCCTGTATTGTATGGAAAGAAAAAAAAGTTTACCATTTTGTATAATATACGTGATTTTAATTTATAACGGAAAAGGCACTGTTTAGGCCAGAAAAAAATCCATCCTTTGAAAATTTCACAATTATATCAGTGCAAAAAAATTGTACTTTGGATTAGACGTTGTGTCACGTGGTACATATTACCGCATTCTTAACTCCAGAGCCAAGCAACGTTAGAAAATCTTTGCAATACGGAGCGATAACAGAGATAAGACAACAATGCATCCTATTTGCTAAAGTAACAAACAGGCATGCTCTACAAAAGTGCCGTTGGTTTTGATAAGATAGGAAGCCTTACTTAAGACAGCTTTCAAGTGCTTCATTTGTTTATGTCGTCGCAACACAGCGTGAAAGGGTACCAGACAACCGTCCAGAAACTCAACCTATGAGCTGTATAATCGAAATTGCCCTTTCCCCCCCCATTTTTCTCTCTTATTTCTCTTATTTTCTACGTCAATCGCGCTAAACTCGCAATGTTGATGTTACAACAGTGTAAAGAAATAGCCGTGTTGTTACAGGTCTATTATGTGGAACTTCGATGTCCGGATCCCTCTTCGCAGAAGTGCGCTTGACCACCGAAGTCACGTGTACTAAATATGACACTTCAAATCTAAAATTGCAGTTATACCGTGACCTGTGAAAGTGGTTCCATACCGCACGGTATATTTCATTGTCATAACCTAAACTTTCTTGTCGTGGATTCAGATCAATTATAATATTTATACTTGACTTTCGAATGAATTCAACAAAATTTCCCCTGAAAATTACTGTTTACAACGAATAAAACAACTTGACTTTTATCGTAAAGAGCGGATATAATTATTTCAACAATACTTCAACTGTAATAATAACAAACTGATAAAATTTAATTATTAATCATTAACTTTAATGTATATATACACATTATAGATTATATTAATTCTCATACTTTCGACGTTAAATTTAACGCGGGTAATGAAATTTAATGTATATTTAATCAAACAAAATAGCTTCGCAAGTAGTATATGCACGAAAGGATTTACGAGGGGATTTTTTCCCCTTTCTGACGAATATGGGATGCCGACCAACAAGTAATAAAATAAAGCACCGTTAAAAGCTAAAAGGGCCGTTTTTCCCTCCGCTGGCGAAGTATTACAGGATATGGCATAAAACTTTCATTGGAATATTTTAGCACCTGGCTTACCTTAAACATAACAGATTTATGACAAATGATTACAATGATAAACAAAAAATCTTAAAACTTTTCCATATAAGCTTTAATAATCATAATCACATAGACAATTGATGGAAATTAACTAATTGTTTAATGACAAAACAGACTTTTATAAAATGTTCATGCCTCATAAACCAGATGGTCAAACCACATTTTTTTTATACATATTACATTTTTATACATATATGTACACCTCAGTTATCTTCCATAAAAGCCGAATTGCATTTTTATATTTTCATTACAGTAAGTGCTGTACTCGAAGAAATAACAAAAGAAATACTTCTGTAGAAAACGTCAGGGCCCTTCCTTTATTACCGACTCAAAACTAAATTGCTGTATTTAACGTGCGCGAAATTATGAAACTGGCGAAGAATGCAATTTTTGTAATTGCGAAAAGTACAGCTTCTTGGAAGTTTCAGCACTTTTCGCGGTCAGGTAGGACATCCGTGAATCTATGCCTGTCTACTTTTGAATAAATTAACATAGTATTAACGATGCCTGAGTATAAAACTAGCTTACGTTGGTGTTCAGTTCAGGACAAGTTTTTATACCGATATTGATTTGATTTTGAGTTTTATTATATATTTTGAAGTTTATTTATAATTTAATTGATTTTTTTTTGTAAACTGCCGATGTAAATAAAATCGATGAATTCTCACTTACAAATAGTATACGAGCCTTTTTTCAGTAACTATCACATAATTCTTCGATTAAAGCATCAAATAACGCAGCTCCTTTACATTTTCGCTTACTCCATTAATTAATCAAGTATCCATTTCTCCATGGTTCGAATGCGAATTACATAAAATTCCAATCTATTTTCATTCGCCTGATTTTCAATTCAAGAAAATACATTTTGTCCGAACTGTTCACCAAACACAAGTGCCGAGAGATAACAAAATTCACCGCTTGTAATTTCTCTTTTACCCTTGCGATACATTACCAGTTCTGCATTAGCGCTGTAAATAATTCATCGGAGGACGGGGAGGGGAGTGCTGTGAAAAACAAAGCTACGATAAAGGGAGAAAGCCCTGTACGTTACGCAATACACTCGTTTATACACCATGATCTTGGGACTGTTTTCCTTTTCTACGGTATATACAGTAGGCACTCAATCTTAACCAAGGAGCCCTCGGCTAATTCGTTAAATCCCCTCCATCCCGACCCACACCCCCTCTCACTGAATTTCCTGAGGGGTTTCCGTGGCTTGGGACCGCTGCACAATGGGACAAAATGAAAAATTTCGTCTTATAAATCATCCAGCTCTAGAAAATTGAAATCGCGAAGATAAATTAATGAGCGACATAATGCATGAAAATGGTAGAAAATTGGGCTGAATAGGAGAAAACAATATGCTGAAATAGTTGAGTTCCTCAACATATAGCATAATGAAAATGTGGATCGTTGAAGTGATTTGTTGCTATCGTACACTTCAATGCATTGATATCTGGAATTTGAACAATAATTTCCAACATTAATACTGTATTTAATAATAAAATTCTTAAATAATAATTATTTTTACTTATTTTCACGGTATCTGCAAAAATAAGCAATTAATCTGAAACAACTTGGATTTTTCAGCGTTTCATTGAATTTTTGAAGTTTATGTAGATAGTTTTGAAACATTTATACAGATCGTTATCACATTCTTTATCACAGAAATATTAGGAAGTTACAGAAAACAATAGGACGCTTGGTATAGTAACACGACTACAGAAAATAGATAATTAGCTTTTTTTCTTACAATTTATTTTAAGCAATCCTAGTCGTCCATAACAAAGTTGAGAAAATAGTTATTCCAGTAAAAATAATTATAAGCATTAATTATATTAGTAATCAATAATTAAGATGGAATTAGATTCTATTTTGTGCGATAAAGTTAAGAAATATTGCTATAAAATAAAGTGAAATTCCCGAAAAGAGTGTAAGACCGATAAAAATATTTATTGATGTAATGCTCTTATTATAAAGCAGATGTCAGCGGTCACAAAAGAGAAACTTATAATTAGTACAAATGAACCGTCGGAACTAAATGCGTAAGTCGGATGTACTAAAAGGAACTAGCATAAATTTCTTGCGTGCTGTGATTAAATCCGAATTACTGCGAATGCGCAATGAAATATGTAGGTAAATGCAATTGTTCTATATGGGCGAGCCACATGCTAATAGCCTTGAAATTAGTCCAATTAAAAAGTCGTATGGCTGTTTAAAAAATTTATTCATCAGATCTTGATGCACTAGAAACATTGTACAAAATTGAAGAAAAAAAGGTATTTAAAAATTGATTTTTATGTTTTAACTAAATCGAAGAATAATGTACTGTACTTTTATACGAACTGGTATTTCTTTTTGAATTCTATAAGGTTATTTTATTAATAATTCACAATACTATACTTTAGAATAGTTTTCACTTTACCTCAAGTCTGTAAACGTGAATTACATAAGTTAAGCCACTTTAAAGCAATTCTTATCATTTGGGAGTTTTTACAATAAATTAATTTTTCTATTGAATATGGCTATTATTGGCCTCATTCTTATTTCGATAAATACTTTGATGATAAAAAGAAAACAAAATACCCCAGCTTATGTGTGACAGAACGACGAGTGAATCAACTAGTCTTTCTCACGGGTGAAAAATCACAGTAGCAAAGGTCGGGACTCTCCTCGCCTCTAACAGTGACGATAGCGCGTTTACTCTTTACGCACCTGTAGTCCCGTATACGCCACCTGAGGAGATAAACTGAAGGTCGCCTGGGCGTCTCAAAAAATCCGTTACAGCATCCCCCCTGCCCCACTTCCCCCCGAATATTCGCAGGCAAATCCGCAGAAATGGAGAAGAGGGCGCGGCCTGCTAGGATCAGGGCTGATTAACGATATCGAATTTAAGGGAATAAGGGATGGGGCTTGCGTGGCGCTCCTTTCTCTACGCCGCAAGCTCGGTGGGCCGCTGCTCTTGCGGGAAATGAAAAATTCCTCTCTCTCTCTCTCTCCCTTCTCCGTATTAGTCTACGAGAGTTTGCAGAGGAGAATGGAGAATGGAGAAAGGAGATAGGTACATATATATACACATACATATATATAACTCTGCAAGGTTATACTGTTTCAGAATGTCGTGTGCTCGAAACGTATTATAGCCATTATGATTTTAAGGATTCGATAGGATCTTTCCTTTTCATATCATAGTCCGCGTGCATCGGCACGATTACTCCTAAGCCAACAAGTTACTTTGAATTAAATAATTTCGTAATTAGTTACTCTAAGTTAATATTGTTCTTAATGTACTAATGTATTATTTCTGCTGGGTTGCTGTACCCTACTCCAACCTCGCGTTTCCTTGAATAATCCGGCGAGTTTTAAAGCCTCTTCACATTATCATAATAATCGTGCGTTTCGCGATCTTGTGTATTTGTCGAGAGCTTTCAACTAGCATGAGATAATAAATTATTCTCGGGCTAGAACGTGAAAATAAACTTCAATTTTACCCCATCCCCCCGGCCACATAAAGTAAGAACTACATGTTTCCACAAGTAATTATAAAGATAATCGCTATATTATTTAGGTTCGATACAGGTAGTAAAAATGCAAGGATTAGTTGTGTATTTATGACGATTGTCTTGAAAATCTTCTGCAATATCACCAGTCACTTTCTGTAGCAGTGCGGATGCGAGAGATTTGATTTTTTTCTCTGAACATACACGCAATTCTTAAAAACATGAACTTATTTTTCTTATTATTTACATAAGATATTTATACTTATTATTCTCATAACAGCATCAAAATAAATGAAAATTAATCGCTGTTGAATCAATTTAAATTCATTTACTTTATCGTATCTCTCTGGTCCGAAAATAGCTGGCGAAAGGTAACCAATATGCCTAGCTACAGTTTGGAATAGATCTTGAGTAACTTAATAGTGACTACAATTGGGTTTTCAGACGGACGAAAATAAATTTGCAATAAATAAACATTTTAATCATTGTATTGTTTTTTCCTAACGCTACAAGCACTGTGTCTCTAATTTTTTACGAGATAGTATCTACGATGCTACAGTCTATACACCGCCTTTTAATGCTTTGATTTAATGACAATTAACTAAATAACAAAATAAAGTGAGAACATTTTAAAATTTCAACACATATTGTAAAGAATTTAAAATATTATAACTTTGTTTGCAATAATTGACTACAGCTATGGATGTAACATCCTCAATTCTTGCTCAATGCATCGACGAGGTGAACGATCCAAGATATTTTGTATAATAGCAAATTACTAAAGTACATATTATATCTATCGGTATGACCTTATCGGCTATCTCGACGTAAATATCTTTTACACAGATTTATCTTAGCCATGCGTCGTACAACGCTCAACTGGCTGATATGGAAATCAACAAGTTTGTAATGTGTATCGCTTGATAAATATACAAATCCTTGGTGGTGAGAAGCGACGGATGGCTGTAGTTATTGGGAGAAGCATCCTGCACCTTGTTTTTTTGACTAATAAAGACACACGGGGCTGTATTGTTCCATAGAAATGAACTGATACTTTGTATATTTATTAGTTAATTTAAATAATTATTTTATTTTATTTAGAATATATTCAAAATATATTCGACACGTCTCCTTTTATTTGTTGAGAGAAATAATATTTTATGGGCTATTTATAATCTTGGTTTTTGACAAATACCGACTGTTCTGCTTTGTCAGAAATAATTCTTGCCTTTGATTCATTTCTATGCAGCTAGAAAAAGTATATAATCGTACTTAAGGCTTCAAAACGGAAATAAATAGCGGTAAGGGGTGGCGAATTTGGAATGTGATATTTTTTCGTTTTCAACGATATCCTCCATTTGAAAAAATAAAGTTCACCAAGAAACAACCGCGAACGTCGTTTCCGAGGTCGATGTTTTAAACAAATTGGAACATAGAAGTTGCATATATCAAGAAATACGTTCTCATTTAAAAATATAATCATGAATCGGATTTTGATTCAACTATGAAGATTTTTATTGTCATATTTTGTTATCAATGTCATATTTTAAGCCGACTATATGGTTTGTCATTGTAATCAAATAAGTAGCCATTGATAGAAATTTTACTTGGTCAGTTATACCTTCAATTTGCACAACAGTAAATGTAGCGAGTAGCTTTAGAAGTACCTTTAATTACAGAAGAAATTAGAATTTAATACAGAAGAAATACAGAAAATTGAAATCTATACGTCCACAAGATGAGGAAGAGAAGACAAGATAAAGTTGGTACGTGTACCAACATATATATATATATATATATATATATATATATATATATATATATAATATATATATACTGTCGAGGGACGAATTATTATATCATCGTCTGCGCGCCCGCACGGCCGGAGCATCCGCGCGGAAGTCGGACGAAATCGTATACGCTCGACGCAACCCTTTCCCACTCCCCCCTCCCCTCTTCGACCCCCGGCATCGACGGGTGGGCGCGCGCCCGCGCGCGTGAACGCCGCGTCGCTTCGCCCATTACCGGCAATTACGGCAAATACCTCGCTCACCTCCGTTCCTGACGCAGTCGCGGCCCTTTGCTTCCCCGGCCCCTGACCCCTCCCGGAGCACGGGCCGAATAACGGACGTGCCGGTCGCTCGGACCGTGCCACGCTATTGTATTAAACGCGCCGGCCGCAGGACGCGCACGACGCGTCGATGCTAACCGTCGGCGTTATTAAACGGATTTACACGTGTGTGCGTGTGTGTGTGTGTGTGTGTGTGTGTGTGTGTGTGTGTGCGCGCTTAGCTGCACGCTCGCATTATCCGCGGCTCTGTCGGGACTGGAGCTTTTTTTCTCCGTTTTTCTCTTTTCTTTCTTGTGCCCGAGTGTCCGCCGTCGTTCGTGAGTGAAATTTGGTTGCATTCGCTTTTATTCAGGGCACGGCCCGAACGGTGTCGGGAGAGCACACTTGTTTAAGTTGTTCGTGTCTTTATAATCGATATCGAAAGTGATAATGCGTATACTGTAGAGATTAGTTGCTTACAATATAATTAATATACTAAGAGGTATTTCCGACATGAAAAAGCGAATGTGTGATCAGTGCTGCTAACAGAAAATTTTCCATATTAAGAAATAAATAATGGAATATTTGTTTCTATCATTTCATGCCGCGTTTCATTAAATTATTATAAAATTGATAAAAATAATCGGGCCCGTATAGGCACTTGCTTGCCGCAGAATATTTTAACATTTAATTTATAGTGAAATAAATTATTTGCTCGTTATTTTTAAATAAAATTTTTTAAAAAATTTACTTGTTAAAAATTATTTTCAAATCGTTTTTTTATTAACAATTATTTATCAGAGTTTTTTCGCTGTTGCACAAAATCAATAATTAAGGTTAATTTATTTTTGACATATCTTACGTTTCTTTCAAAGAGAACAAAGCAGCCAATTAGTTCGTCCTGACTGAATTACAAAATAAAAAAGGAAACATTGTATACCCTCCAATTTAATTAAAATCAAAAAGTGAATAAAGATTCATTTGAGGACTCTTTTTTTGGTAGGGCAAATTAATTCATCACAAGAGTTTCTGTTTGTTAGAAAATTTCGATAACACGGCCTCTCCTTCCTGATTTACTAAATAAATTAAAAATATATTAAAATAATTAATCGAAAAAAAGTAGTCTGAATAAAACTTATTATTATTCTACGATAATGAAATCGTATATACAATCTGTGCTCTTATCGTTAATAATCGTTAGTGTTACAGAGAGTATATATAACTGAATTACAATTATTTCACACTAATGTCTTACTAATTTCGAATAACTTAACTTTAAGCTGTGCGTAGGTCAATGGATAGTCTTTATGAAGTATTTCTCAAATATTTTTTTAAAGAAATTACCGTATTCTCTTATCCGCTCCTGTAATTCTTATATAATTACAGTAAAAAAGATTATTCAAACATTTTTAAGATTATTCATAATTTTTCCCCTCCGACTTTTCGGGAAAGCAAATTGCTTGCAAGGGCTCAAAGCGTATACTCAGACTGGTCCAGGGTTCCAACAGCTTATTATCAAAAAAAAATCCATAACCGTGCTAATGATCACCTACTATTTGTACGCCGAGGAGAGCAAATGCGTACGTGCGTTATAATTTTTAATACATTTATGAAATAATGACTTTTTTCCAAATTTCAATATGTGTACTAACACGATTATTGCGACAAGGTACTGTCGGATACGTATTCAATACGTCTTTGGTTACAGACAGCTATGGTGAACAAATCTTGAAAGATAACATTATTAATTAACATAAAAGAATTCCCATTCACGTACGCATTGATTATATATATATATATATATATATATATATATATATATATATATATATATATATCGTATCCCTGCGTGTCATTTTATAAATATAGACCTTTTATGTGAAGTCTAAAGATAAGTGGACGCGACCCCGTCCCAAATTTAAAATAAGCCTACAGAACTTACATTTAAATAAATAGGGCGAAATAATACTTAATTCGCTAAGGCGCTTAATTAATATTTATTACAAGGACAAACTTAGGCAAATATACGCAAGATTTACATTCATTTCGCATATCACGATCTTGTATAAAACAAATTATTACAACAGCATATCGCCGATAAAAAATTGGGATATTCTTTAACTATTGCGTATGATGTTTATGTATCTATGCCTTCTTATGAGTCGTAACCCAACTTATGTATAATCTAAGCTACTTTTTTAATTTTTATTCAAATATTCGGTTTTACTGTCATCAAAGAAAGTTGAAATTGAAATTTGTAATGATGCCAATGGCACTACATGTTATAGTTGCCTAAAATAGTATTTGAAATCATCACATTACTGTAGAAGAGTAATGATAATAAACTATTTTTATTCCATTATAACTGATTGAATTTAAGACCCATCGGTTTTTTTGGCTGGGAACTTTTGGCTTTCAATCTCAATTTATATGTCTAACTTTTAATCAAATAATGTTACTATATGCAGTACATAAATTTTAAATTGACAAACCATTTGGTACCAACTTAGTTCAACATAAATAATTATATCCTAAACAATTATATTAAAATAAATTAGTCAAATTGGAATAAGTGTAATTTGTTTACATTACGATAATGCGACCATTTCAACCAGAATTTGATGAAATTTAGTTTAAAATAATTTAGATAGATAGCCCTTTGCATTTAATTTTAATGGGATTTTTCAAATATCGTTTTGAACCAATACTTATAAAATATAAATTAATTGTATAAAGAATTATCTAATAAATAGTCAAACTAATAAATATTTCGACGGAAGCAGAATTGTTAAGTATAAAATAATCAGTCAATTATGTGAAAACTTGAATTAAGCTTAAAAAAATGAGCTTCTACTGGGCTGAAGCATCAACATGGAAAAGTGGAACGTTTGCCAGAATAATGTAAATCTTTCGATTGAAACAGCATAGGTGTATAATTAAGTATGCGAAGTCCATCTTAAGTATGTGAATGTCTATTTTATCGTCTATTTTGACGAACATTGCAATGGTATAGCTATTTTAATTTAAGGCGTTATTACATACATAACGAACGACAAGTAGTCGCAGTCGTCTGATATACTTTGTTAACCTGTCACAGAATTCTTTTCAATTAATCCGATTATATAGATGAAATTAAGGCAACATTATAATAATTTGTAAAAGATCCAATCTGTCGAAATTCCACAATTTGGAAACTAACTCAATCAATGCTCACTTCGCTTTGAAACATTAAAGAAAAGAAAGAAAAAAGGCAGGCTAATGATATATCACTTTTTTCATATTTTTTTCTTTAATTATAAAACTGCATTTGTTAAACGTTTTTCTGTCCATTTATTAAACGTAAGAGAGACAGAGAAAAATTATTTAAAAAATTTTGAATTTTACGGTTATCGCGTAAAAATTGACTCTACTCGTACTTTCTTGATTTTTTTAAAGATTCCATATAGCACTTACACTATATATATAAAACTACTTCATTAAAAGCGCAACTCTTAAGATACTTCATTATACTGTCAAAATGCGCCGCGGCATAAATATCATCGTGAGCATCGAATTAAATCGCGACCGCCAAGGCGGAAATCAACGCGAAAGCCTAAAGAAAATGCCCCGCGACCGCGGCGCGCACAGCTCGGCGTACACCGAATGAACTTATACGGACGCACACGCAAAAACGCGTATAAATTTAATATCCATCCAGACTATCCCAACTTCGCCGAATATATCTCTCTGGGCTCTGTGCGCGTACGCATACACTCAGACAGACGCGCGCGCGCGCCCCCGTATTCGCGATCCGTTCGCCCGGAAATCCTGGGCGAAGCAGCGCGCAATTAGCCGCGGTCGGTCTAAAAAAGAACAACGCGGGTCGCCTCGTCCTGATGTCGCGTTCGCTCCGCCGCAGCGCGCCGCCCGCGTTCCCGAGATAAATTTTGCCCCCCTCCCCCCCCGGGTCGCTCTACCATAACGCGCGCGCGCGCGCGGCATTTGAATATGGAAAGAATCCATAATGTACGTATATACATACGCAAAGAGAGGCTCTGATTTTAATCGCTCGAGGGAAATCTCTGGAAATTATCGCAGGTGGCGAAGAATATTAAATAGAACGGTTTTTAGGGCTCTGTGGGGGGGGGGATACTTGATGCTCGGTTTCACGTTGGCATTAAAATATAAATCAAGGACACGTTAATGTCAAGGTTGCGTCGTTCAAAGAAGAATGAGAAGCCCGATTTCACGACAACGGAGTCGTTTCTAGAATAAATTGTCAAGGAACTATTATGCAGCGATGAATCTGCTCCTGTCGGAGCATACAGCAACTCGTAGTTTTTTCAGTGGTTAATTGCCAATGAATGCCGAACTGACTAACGCATATGAAGACACGCTGTATAGATGTGCGCAATTAACGCTACGCTCACCAATTGCCTATGACAACCCCTGCAAAACTATGGAAATTCCATGAGGGATATTGTATCAGAGCCAATGCACATAATGTCACAGGCGTGTTTTAGCTTGTTTGCTTAAAATTTTATTTTCCCTTTCAAAATGCGATATCAAACTTAAGGGTTCTCACTTAAAAAATCTACTGTGGCGTACTTAGAAATTAAACCTTGCTCGCCCCCACCCCCCACCGCCCCAAAAATTCCATTTAATATTTTTTACCACAGTTTGCGCTCAGAAACACCCAGTATACAAAATATTATATATATTTACACTGTACAGTATGTGCATTATAGCCAGGGACGAGGCGATAGGGTGCGCGCAACGCGCGCCCATCGACCGGATCGCGGAATCCGTCTTTTTTCGCCTCTCTCCGATGTCAAAACTAGAGCGAGATATATGGAGCCGAGCTACACAGAGCTCGCGCTGCCCGGCTCTTGTTGCCCAATTTTTCTCCCGTCCGCCGAATCGTTCTCTAGATGCTTTGTGTGTGCACGTGTGTGTATTTGTGTATACATAGATGAAACTCAACCACCACACATACAGATCTTTGCGCGGCCGCTTTCCTCCCTGCACACAATAACGATGGCTGATGGTATGAAGGAGCGGGGGGTGGGGTATCGAACTATTTTTTTGGCGAAGGGGACCCCTGTATGTATATCCTTATATATATATATATATATATATATATGCACGCTCTTGACGATTATTATTGTTCGAGGACGAGCCATCGAGCATCAGGGTAGTAGTATCCTCGTTCTCGTTCTTGCCGTGGCTTTCAATTTTTACGCTCGGCTCTTAGGGGCAGCCCGATGCCGCGGCATTTTTTTCTCCTTACCCGAGCCCCGATAAAAAGAGAAAAGCAGCGGACCGTGGTGTAGGAATTTTTTTTTTTTTGTAAACGTATAGTTAGATGGTGACATCCGAGATGAGTTTCAAAACGGGTGTGGGATAACAGATGGGCTGGTTTTGAGAACAGAGGCACTGTCGTTATGAAATACAGATGATTAGAAAAATTCTCTGCGAGCTTTATTTAATTATGCTTGAAATGTCCTATATTATTTCATAAATATACGTATTTTCTATAGAGCTCAGTAATAGTAAATTGGTTAGCGATAGTTTTTCTCCAATTGAACTATTTTTAATGAATAGCATTATTTATGACATCCGTTGCATTATAAAGTCTATATTATACAGACAAAATCTGTTTAGAAAATTATTAAATGATTTATGTTCCTTCCAAAAGATTTATATTTTTGAGGAAGCGTATGGATAAAATATAAAATAATATGAGCGTCCAATTTCAATTTTAATTTCTACAATTTGCCTTTTATTCATTTTACGCTTTTATATTTCACTAAAAGAATACTCTGAAAGTTTTAAATGCCGTAAAGCGTTTATCCGAAAAATTTTTCAAACTATTTTGATCAATTCAATAATGTATAAATGGCACAATGATGCATATTTATATTGTATGCGCATAGATTGATTGTATGAGTAAACGAGTCTGTCTCTTTTCTTTGATTCTGTACGTGACCCGCCAAATATCGATAATAAAAATGAAATTAAGCAATGTCAAACTTGTATAACGAACAAACGACGTCTATTTTTAGAAAATTTTTACTCGCAAATCACTAACTTTTGGAAAAAAAATTATCAAAATAACCAAATGTTTATAATAAGTCAACTAATACAATAGGCTTTTGTTTAGAGCTTTCAATAGTATGAAATTCTTTTGAAAATTCTTTAAAAAGTTCTATCGCATTGATTAATTAATGCTAAATACTTTCTATTCTCATAAATGCTTTTCAATAATGGAGTATTTGCGAAAAAACAATCCTATAATTTCACAACACAAACAAGTACATATTCATTTTGAATTTTAAGGGTCAAAAATGCAAAGCCTACATTTTTATGTAAGTGTATTAAATTGGCATTTTAAAAAAAGCGATCGAAAACTATTATATTTTTTCAATTAAAAACACAGTTTTGGAAGTAAATTACGTATATTAAAAATGTTACGGTCATTTTCGAAAAGAGCGGCAATCATAATTTTCAAGATATGGGCATCGCTATTTGCTTTCATGTAAATTTTGAACTGATAGAGTAACCAGAAAATCTTTGTCAGAAACTACTATTTCTCAAAGAACTGTTTGAACTAAAACAACGTTTCATGATATATCGATCTTTCGATTTATAAAATAGTAAGATTTGAAGATATCATATGAAATTAACATACACATAAAACTGTTTTGATTTTTATTAATGTTGGATACAGTAGTCATGATAACCTGAAAATTTTTTTGAGAATCTGTTAACATTGACCTGTACTATGTTGAAATTAACTTTAATTTCTCTCTACCAAATTTTCATATAACATGACAATACTCTATGTGGTCAGGTTACTGGGTCAATATTTTTCATTTTCTTAGCAAGCGACTTCTATTGCAGGGATATTAAATACTGAAATCTCTGGTAAACTGCATCTTGAAAATTATTTCATTGATAAATCTCAAATTACCCACTGATATTCTTCATCGTCTCAATTATATCTCACTATTTTTTCACGAAATTTTCAACACTTTGGTTAAGAAATATCATATCGATGCTAATGTAGGTATTGTAAACGCAACCTCCTGTATGTCAGAATTATATGTCGACAAATATATCGATAAATTTTATTATTGACATTCCCACCTTATTGTTAATCTGAAATTCACTTTGTTTATCTACTGAAGAAAATATCGAACGAACATCCTTTCTTGAAACATCGAATAATCGTTTTAACATCCATATCTCTCTCTTTCAACGCAGTCGTTAAAATATTTTCAAAATCCCTCAGGTGATAAAAAGGGAAAGGAAAAAAATTTTACTATAATGAAAAATGCTATACCGTGCTGCAATGTGCCACCTGTTTTTGTCCAGCACATGCTAGCTAAATTGTGAGTTATCCAACCAATCGATGCTAATATATCTCTAAAGTAGCAAAACAATGTCTGTTCGAGAAACATTCGGCGTCGCCTCGATTTTTATCAAACCGAAAACCGACGAACGAACCCGCAAACCCAAATTAATTCGCAGCCCGCTGGAACAAGGGTTCAAGCATGAGAAAACACATGTCCAAACTGTCCGCGCGGTAACGGCGACGCGTTCGTTTCTGGCTCGCCGCAACTTTAATTATATATATATACATACATACATACATACATACATACATACATACATACATGAATTAGGAGCTAACGTTATAAATTTCGTTTAAAATTAATCATTCCGCAAACCAAAGCTTTGCTGCTCTTATACGAGTTAAATTCGTTGTTAAATTTCGCCGCCCCTTTCCTCGTGTCCTCCGGCGCGCGCAACGCGCCCGCTTACCGGATAAATATTTTAAATGATATAACTCGCGCATCGGCGAAGCGCCCGTGAATTATTGTCAACAAAGCTAAACTCGGCCTGCCACTCGCCCCGCGGGCTCGGTGAGGGGCTCGCGCTCGTCACGAGCTTTCTCGCGCGCGAAAAGCTGAAATTCTATATATTTTCCATTTTAGCGCGTCGCGGCCACGTCGCCCCGACGAATGATTACCCTATAAATTAGCCTGCGCGATAGTTTAGAAACTTTTTTGAACTCTGAGTAATGAGCCCTCCTTCGGTTTCCCGGCTGAACGGAATATAAGAGGTGGCGATGCTTGTTTTTTTCTTCTTTTTTTTTTTGTTATTACAACAGATTGAACGTGTACTCTTTGGAAAGTACGAGTTTGATCGACTGAAGGTCGTTCATTCCAAGAATTAGTTTACCAGTGTAAAATAGGTTTCAATTTTGACCAATTGTAGGTGTATGTGTATTCGGTGAAAGTAAAACAGAAAATTTTCAAACGCACGTTCAATATACTAAAATAGTCCTAGATTACATCGTACAATTTTCATTCAATTTCTTTAAGACAGTCGTTAATATTCGATTCGAACTAAAATTAATTAGTCTCCAACTAAAGGAATTAAAAATTCACATTGACCGGTGACAAAAGTCAATCTTATTCAGGGTTTAAAATTTCTTTAGGAGGAAGTATATACCTTTATTGGTGAAAGTTTAAGTACATTTTAGCCCAGATTTGAAATTACTGACTATTTTTAGGATCTAATCCCCTTCTGTCGTAAAATCGCAGCTAAAGTTTTTTTATAGAATAAGGGGATCGTATTACGTGTCAGTTTGAAAAATCGAATCGTCCTCTTATAGAAGATTACTTGCAAACTACTTACGTAAAAGAACTTTTGAGTTTTTCTAATACTTAGAAAGTAACATCCGTGAAATGGGACACTTGTTTAAGGCTCGCTCGGCTTATTATATGAAAATTTTTATATGTACATTCTTCTGAAAACTGTGTATTTTCAAGTTGACTGAGAAAGTAGAAGAGAACAATTGCTGTACCGATTGTTCGGAAAAGTGCACAATGAATCTGGTGAAGCCACAATTATCAAATAGACTATTAGAACGATATCTATTGTATAGTTTCTCTCTTTTTTATGTTACATTAAAGTAAAATTAATATAAAGGTCAACTTAAATTAAATAAAATTATTTGAAATTATTACAGTACATTTAATAATATTTAATTAGAAACATATTTAGTAGACAGCATTGCAAATCTTCAAAAGATCCATAAAGGTCAAGAAACTCTATAAGTAATAGTGTCATTTCTAAAAAGTTTTTCTTATGTGTATTTTTCTTATAATAAATTTAATATTGAATCAAACGCTGATAATGTAAAACGGTAATTTAATTAGAATCGATTATAACAATACGCACATTTATGTAATATAAATAACAACCACAGAAAATAAATATAGATATATGCTAGCTTAAATAAATTAACATTTAATTTGGAGTCTGACCGGCATACGTATTGTCACGGTATAATAAGTTACAGATGTATTCATAAAATATACCAAGAAGTTACGCTTAATTATGAATAGAAGTGCCATAAAAATAGTACAAACAACATTATTAAATAAGTTGAAATAGTGCTAGTGGACCAAATGAGCGATAAAATTGAAACAAAATAATCGAAATGAAATTAGCATAAGAGGTCAGTAATATCACTGAATAATGTCACATGTACTAAAATATTATGTACGAGTACTATCAGCTCAAACTGTACTAAGTTTACTTATAACTAATGAAATACAATATTATGTTAAGTGGATAAAGTTCAATTAACTAGAGTATAAATTACAGGCGTCGCATGCCAAAGTATACATAACAATTGTCGAAGTTAGATTAAATATAGAGCCACAGTGCTTCCAAATTTAATTACTTCTAAATTTTATTTAAACTGAAAATAATATTATATTGCGTATTTAAAAAAAATTGAAGACATCATCAATTGTATATCTTGATAAACTTAGATTATCCAATGTTTAGATACAAGAGAGCATAGAAAGCGTAGTTCTAAACAGTAGAAAAGTTAGTCTAAAAGTTCTACAATACTGTCAGGAAAATTATCAGTATTTCTAAATTGAAAAGTAAAGACATAAACAAGATAGGCGAAGAATTGACTCATGGGAAGTCAGTTTAATTTGTTTAAAATCGGTACATAATCTAAAGGAGGCAATGGGTGCCAGAGTTTATATGAGGCATATCTTAGCCAAAGATCGATGAATGTCGAACCTTCTCAAGAGAATCAAACGAGATGTTGGTATAAAGTGTCTAAAATATAGAACAATAGATAAAAATTGGTGTAACGAAACTTATATGAATATAAAATATAATAGAATTGGATTAATGGAATTAGTAACGTGCCTCTGAATCTTATGATACTTATGGGCTTGGATGAAATTATGCGTTTAGTAAACACAGGTTTAGAAATAAGCGTAAGGACCAAATCGTTGTCGACACTAACGGACGAAAGATACGAACCCGATTTGTGATAATCGAAGTCTGAAATAGCGACAGTTTTCGAGACTTTTATGTTAACGTGACTTTTACGTTGATTGTTGTACCACGTAATTTTATATCTACAATTTGTATTTGTCTCGGATTATTCATTTTTTATTCACAAACTCAAGTCAAGTCGATCATGTTCAATCAATCTTGTCTATTAATTATAAACACCTTATCATCTTTTTTAACTGTGCTAATACGAGTATGACTTTTTTTCATCGTATACTTATAACCTACGGTTATTGTTCGTATTTTACGCTTATTACAATCTTGAATATTATTTTTGTGCACTACAATATTACGATCCACATTAATGCCCAATATATCGAACGAAGCCAATATTTATTCATCTATATTTACTACGACATTTCTCGTTTGTTTCAGGGATCAGGATTGTACACAAAGTTGAATCATAAATTGGAACTTCCTTCATCTATAAAAAAGGTATAGTACGCGATATTTTCCATTTCCAGCTTAAAATCAAAAAAATTTCCCTTTAGAGAAACAGGTTGGATGCTCGTCAAAAAGAAGCGCAAACACGCGGGAGTAGAAAAAAATTACACTTGGTAGTTGCAGTGCGCGCCCACTAGTTTTCTCCGACAATAAACGCAGTAACGAAACAAGGCCGCGCCCTATAAACCTTGCGTTATTACGCCGCAATTGAATCTTACAAGAAACTCCTCGACCCGAGACCTCGGCTTGCAGCATTTTGCCCTGTACGCCGAAATACGCAATGATAACCGTTCCGAGCTGTCGGGGACACAATGGCCCAATCACGGCTCGCCGTCGCGCCGGCTCGGATTCGCGAACTTCTACCGTGCATATGCACGTATACAGAGGAGACCGCGGCGCCGCCGGCCACGATTTAATCCTCGCGCCGTATATAATGGACCGTGTACGGCGGGCGCAGGAAGACGAACGAGGCCCGAGCTGCTCCGCGGCCGGTGGCGGAGGGGAGGTGGTCCGCCGAATCGGAAAGAGAACGCAAAAGTAACGGTAAAATCACGCCGTGGCGGATCGATTTCTCGAATTTGTATATGTACAGTGCGCGTGCATCGTAACTCGCAAAATTCGATTTCTGGCTCCGCGACTCTCGGAGACACCAACTGCTACGCGTAGGCGAAAAGTTTCCCGCGCTTCCTCCACGTCGCCTCGGTCGCACGCGCGTTGTCCCCTATTAGGTTGTCATCGGCGCAGAACTGCAATAGCGCGCATCAAACTGCATCAGCGACACTCGCAAAAGCGGCACAAGAGATGCGGAAAATTGACATCGGGGGTTCTGTATCTATGCATGAGGTGCGAGTTCGTCAAAGCCCGCTCCCAACCCCCGCACCACCAATGGCGTTGTTTTCCCAGGCATATAGAACCCGTACTTTCCGACTGATCGTGTTATATATATATATATATATATATATATATATATATATATATATACATCAAAGCTCTCGAAGCTTATGCGCGCGTATTATTTAGGTCGGGACAATTATCGGCCGATATTATGTATGTGCATCGGGTCGACGCGACGCTTGGTAGGCCTGATCCAATTATGGATAATTGTGCGGCCCGTTTGTTAGGAAAGTGACGCAAGACGGTTCTAAATCTTAACTGCAGATAAATAATAGAAAACAGAGCTTTGGACCCTGTTGCCCCTATCACGTGAATGATAGGAACTGAGCACGTGCACGTGTATACACGTTTGTGTGCAGATGTGTCACATTGCTCCCTTAACTCGACGAGAGGATGATCATAGGTGTCAGAATAGGAGGGGATTCTTAACGAGATATTCAGGAGCTTTCCATAAATTAGAAAGGGTCGACTTATCGATTTTTTTACCTTTCTTTAAAATGAGATCCTGTGAAAATTACTTTCACCCCTTGTCCATTACCAGAATATTATTTAGCACTTTTGAAATGACAATGTTAAGAAACGGAATATCACGAGAACGAAAGTGATGTCGAAATTTAGTGCAAATTTTTTATGGAATATAATTCTGAATTTTCGATATTAACGAGAAACTAATGCCTTATCGTCTATCGAAAATAGAATATCTGACTCTATTCAATCCACTTTACCAGTATCCTAAAGAGCTCTATAGCCTTTTTTAATTCATCGATAGCTACTTTATTTTTAGGTAAGAAAAATTTATAAAAATGGACAGATTTACGTTAGCACTTGACACGCTTAGTTAGACAGTTAAGTTTGATATACCCAAGCAGTTGCAAAAGAGTGCTTTATCTGATAATTTTTAGCCCATGCACTACTTGCAGATAGGCCAAAAATTTTATAATTTCAACATACCCCACTCCTAAGGCTCCAGAACAGTTAAAAAAAAACAATGAAAACCGTATAAAATATTATAAAGTAATATTCTACAGTAAATATGTTTACAATATAGTGTAAACTATTGAAATAGAAAAAGTATTAAAATATTTAAATATTTAAGTATTGCAATTTAAAAATTTTTTTCATTCTTGCCTATAGAATTTATGCAATATTTAAGGTATTTATTATCTTTTAATGATTTTTTTCCTTCAATTTTGCTAAACGCTTAAGAATGAAAAACTTTTCAAAAGATCAAAACTATCCCAGGCCTATTCTCAAGTCAGTGTCTAGATTATGAAACCGCAGCACGTGTTTGTAACTGCATCAGCACTTTGGTCATCCATTATGCGAGCTAGCTTCCGTAGTTTTCATTCTGTTTTTACTCGGTAATAAATTGTCTAGTAATGACATAAAAATTTCCGCATAATCTTTATTTAATTACGATCAAGTGATTTTGGTACTCACTGATAATCATTCATTATTCTGATGTAAGCCTAAAGATTCCCTTTCTAATCACAGAACATCGCTATTGAAAACAGGTAATAATTCATTAATTTGCTTTCTCATAATACGATACGATTTTTTTTCAAGAATTGATCAGGGTTTCTTCTCCCTTCATTTTCCTCCAAAAACTGGACAACTAAAATACAACTTATTCAAATTAGCTGATTAAACTTGTAACAAAACATAAACTAATGTCCTGGAGTTTCAGCTAATTAAGAAATATTAGAATACAAATTTCGTACAAATGAAACATCGAGTTAATAATGCTTATACTAATTTGTCGCTAAATATGCATTTTTAGTATATTAAAAATTTCTTAAATTCAAAAGTAAAGCATATAGTATATTTTTCGAAAATCTTTTTCCGCTATTTAACCTGACACATTTTAATTGCACATCAACTGGAAGTAATTTCAATGTTTGCAAAGAGCTACATTAACTCCAAGTAGTCGTGATAAATACTTTAAAGGCTGCTTGTAAAATTTTCTAGAAAGTGAATTCTGGAATAATTTGGTGGGAGCTTTGAAATTGAAAACCAACTTGTGTTGTTATTTAAATATGATAATTTTCTATTCCGAAAGTTATTTCTTGCATTTTTATCTTTCATTTAATATTGACCTAATTAATATTGAGTCTTTGATGACCTCAAAATATTTGTCAACTTAAAAACTCTTTTTTCCAGAGCAACTATTTAAGATTCAAATTCAATAAGTTCTTAGAATCATTACGACATATCAAAAAGTACTCGAACTAAGTTTCATTCTTAGGATCAAACTTTTCTACATTAATGCAAATTTTTTAAAAACTCAAGAATACATTTTTAAAATTTGATCTTGATAATAATTTCAATAAAAAAAGTGCATAATGATATGGTAATTGATTAGCATTGATACTTTCGGGGAGGTTAAATTCTGACAATGAACATGAAAAAATATCATTGTTCAGTATATTCATAATTAAAACTACATTGACCTAGAGCAGTAACGAAACATTATTATATATTATACAGTTTGGGAAGATTAAAACAAACCTAATTCTATATTGCAGTCAAGTGCATTCAAAGTAAAATTTTTTTTGATAATTTTTATAATCGGGTATATGTTTGATATCTTAATACGGATGCAATAAGAGAAATTGAATCTCTGAGCAGCAAAGCATTTTCTTCATGATTTGTAATATCTTATTGCGATTTCGTTAAAAATTTCTCAACTATCTGTCTAAAACAAAGCCAGAATACTCGTTCTCCAATCGACAGATTCCTTTCAATACTTCTAGAGCTTCAGAATGTTTTGTTTTTTTTAGAGGATTTTAGCACTTTTACAAGTAAACTATAATTCGTAAATCACGGTGTAAGTACGGGGTAGAAAATAATACGTATATACCTTGTAAAACTATAAAACAAATTATTCAACAAAGATGTATAAGAAGCTTATTTTCAGTAAAATTTATTGAATGTGTAAAATAGTAAGAAAATGGCTGAGGAATATTATCTTCTAATTAAAGATGGTGTTCCACTAATTTTAGTGGAATATTTATTATATTCTCTAAACTTGTCTCTAAATATTTATTATATTCTCTAAATCTCTCTAAACTCTAAACTTCTCTAATCGTTAAATACTCTTTAGCGAACCATACGATTGCCCTTAATAATCACTAACACTTACGCTATTTTTCAGCTATTTAATATACTTTTAGTTTTGGATGATTCCTGGATGATTGAATATTATTTAAGAATATTTCCACTGCATTCTCTCATTGTTATAGTTTAATATTATATTTGCAACATACCGAAATCTAAATATTTTCAATTTTACACTACATGGTCCTCAAAACGAAATTAAACTTTAAATTTTACTGTAATTTTACTCGTTCTGTTTTTTGAAACCTGCTATCTTTACTTATTTCATCATTGTCTAATGGGGCGAGTGCACATATCACCCAAGTGCCCTTATTTAAATTCAACCCGATTCACTGACTTTTTCACTGTTCGGACTAACTAACTTCAATGAACACATTTTTTTTCTCACGCTATTCATCCAATAATAATAATAATTATTCTTTCAACATCGCCGGCTGACTTTGCAATGAACACTGGCTTTTTACCTCAAAGTACAATATTTTTGGTTGGCCATATTCGCTGCGCGCCGATTGCGGAAACCGCATCACGAAATTTGGAACGGGACTTTTGACTTTCAACTCTGCACGTTGTTAGTCATCGTAACGCGACAGTATCGCAGAACGTGACACGCGAGTATAGTATATATACATATATATGAATTATTCAATATATATATATATATATATATATATATATTAAATAATGCAGTACGCACAATATATATATATATATATATATATATATATATATATATATATATATATATATATAGGAAAGCAACGTAGTAATATCGGCATTTACAATCGCATTGCTGGAGCGCTCGAGTCGATATTTCATCGATCCTTTCCGCTCAAAATTGAACGAACCAAGGGCTAAAAAAATTAACAGCGAGTAATCGCGAAAATTAGAATTGAAAGATGAATTTTTGGATGAATTTCGCAATAGCATGGATGAACGAAGTCGCTTCATTGACCGAAGCTGACAATTGAAATTATTTACGTTAAAAAAGAAGGAAAAAATATTATCGGCACGCCCTACTGGAACTTAATTAAGTTGTGCATTATTCACTGTACGCAGAAAAATATGTTTGATGAAATATGAGAATTCAAAATATGTGTGTTTTAAACACGACCATATCCTTATACCAAGATTGCATATATTATTCGTCAGGTGAGAGCTTGAATGTCTCGGTGAGCTCAAAAGCGAGGCAAAATTGACATTTTGACTCTGCTAATTAAATTTCCCCTATTTCGTTCGAGCAAAAAGAAAAAGGAAAAAAAGCAAAAAAAAACGAAATCTCGTTATAGTCCGTGCCCAGGCGTAGAAGCTTGATTTCTCACTTGGCATGCTGAAAGACCAAAGCCCAGCCCCATCCAATTTAACGAATTGCGTTGAGAGTTTGCGAGTGGACTAGTGAAAAATTGATGTAATTTGTTTTCAAATCTTATACATGTGTTTTGCAATAAACAATAATCTTATGCCTTAATATAATATTATACTATTATTTGTATACTAATAGATACGATCTGGGTGTATAGCGTACATATAAGATAAATATTTAATAGGTACAGCATGATAATACTTGCAATTGTGAATAGGTACGATTCGCATAGTTTGTATATACGAGAGTTTCGAACACATATAATGGTTACATCGAAATCTAGAAACCCTGTATATCAAATTGAGTAAATATTAACTGAATATCAGAATTAACTGATTACTCGCTGAAATATCAGTAAAATCAATATTTAACTCAGTGATATTTGTTAGGTGACGAGTGGATACGTTTGATGCAATTAGCACTGATTGAATTAGTTTGAATTTACTGATTGACTGTGACCGATTTTCAATGGGATATTTCAGTACAGTACCTGGTCTTGCGGCAATTACAGTAAATGTAAAGTTATTTTATACTTTTCCATTTGTGAATCAGTTCAGTCTTTAGAAATTTGCGAAAGCCCAACTCAATAAATTAATCAGTGAGAATTTTCTATTAACACAATTTATTGAACAAATAGATACTATCAATGAATTTGCTATCCAATCGAGTCTTGCGAACTGAAAATACAATGCTGTTACATTAAATCACGATCTGTAATATTTAACTAATTGTAAGGTAAATTTAGATTCGTAGCACAGAATAATTCTCGATAATAGTGAACGAATAATATTTATTTAGAAAAACCGTACTATTCAAGGTAATTTTCTTCAGGCTCATCAAATTGATTCAGATGGAAATAATTGACCACATTGAAATGTTTGTAAAGAAAAAATTAAAACTCGATGTGATCAAAAACTTGAAGAAGACGTTAGAGCTCGATCAACTGACAAAGTAATATTTTAAAGAAATTATGAGAGGGATAAATTTTGCCGAATAGACTTTTGCCGAAAATTCTTCTTAATAGACATTATTTTCCGATTTGATATCCCTTAAAACTGTAGGTAAGTTTCTTCGTAGTACGTTATACGTCTAACTATCCCAACTTACAACAAATATTTGTTTTTTTTTTTATAAAATAATTTGTCAGCAAATATCGATTCGTCAAAATTTACACCATCCATATTTGAAGTAAATGCGACTTTTCAATACATCAATTCCTTCATAAACTGGATACTGGTGTAGTTCGCTCCTTTGCTTTGTTTAATTAAGATCGATGTATCGATTTGTGCGTCCCGCCGGCATTCAATTTAATATTAAGAATAAGGTGAATTAATAAAAAGTAGATAATAATTTTTTTAATAGATTATGTGCATATCTCTGTACACATGTTTATTTATCTATCCAAAAGAAGGTTAATGTTGATAATATTTATGAAATTGATACGTTTAAAGCTCGGGGTTTAAAATTAAAATAATGACAAAAAATTTGCTTTACTTATAACTTTGCTCAGCCATTATTTTATTTGCCGCGGTATAAAATCAAGAAATTACTATAACTTGATGAATGTAGTTTAATATAGGGATATTTACGGTTTTCAGAGTTGATATTTTCTTAGTGTGTCCTTCAACGCACAATGACAAATAAAGAGAAATGGAAACAAATACACTAATACAGGTAAATATATAGAAATAAGCGTGCACATATTGGGAAAGTAGGTCATATTAAATAGAGCAAATATTTTTTAAAAACAATAGTTTCCTTTTGCAAGGTAAACTATTTGATTATTTTCATCGTTGCAGTGTCTACAGTGAAACCGAATCTAAATCCATAAAAATGATAAAAGTATGTTAAGCATGATAATAATTTATCATCAATCTAAGAACAAAGGAAGAATTTTTCAACACCCGTGGTACAAAATATAGATGTAAACTTTCTCATTAAGTGAATAATCAATTCCTACATTCGTATGCATGTACATGTTATTATCTACATAACTACGTATGTCACACAAATAAATACATTTACAATGCATGATATATTAATCAATATATCTATATTCGATGGTGTATATTACATGCTTTAATTACAATAATTGCTTTTCAGATCATTAAAATTTATAGATTGTATACACACATTGGATTTAAATAATTCTCTACTGATTTAAATTTATAGGGAACACTAATATTTGATCGAAATAATTTTTCTTTATACCCCGTTTGAATTACTAAAAATTGACCCCACAGCATAGATGAAAACCGCATCAGGCAATGTGCGCAGAGCCAGTTACGTATTGTCAGAATAACGTATTAACAAATTATTATCAATTATTATCAATATTACAAGGGGCAGTACAACGACGCCCACACATAGAAAAAGAGAGAAAGAGAGAGAGATAGACAGAAAGAGAGAGTGGGAGCGTACGCAAAATAACTTTCCTAACTCGTCCGCACGGGGCTCGCCTCTCAATTTCGCGCCGCATCTCCAATGCGCGTATTTCTGCTACAACGCTATATACTATCTATCTATAATATCTATTCTAGCGAGAAACAGAGGGAGGGAGGGAAGGGAGGGAAGAGAACCGATGCGACGCCGTGCGATATTACGCACGATCGACGCGCATTTTCCGTGGCCCTGTGCTCCGCCAAATCGCGCGGCAAAGAAATAAAAAGTGGAATCGGGCGAACACATACAAATAATATATAACATATATACATATATACATATATGTATATATATATATATATATATATATATATATATATATATATATAACGAGAAAAGTCGCTGTCGGCGCGCGAAATCAATACAAAAGTCGTGGCGGACCGGACGGCTGTGTGGGGAGAGATAGGTGGATGTGGAGGGGGGTGAGAGAGTGCCGCCGCAATTTCTTTGCTCTCGGGAAGAGCTTGCGGAGACGTCGAGACGCTTTTTCTTCCCGTGAACCGAGTGGCGAGGGGATGAGGGTGAAGAGGGGTAGTCGAAGAGCCCCTCGGGACTCGAATATGATATAGGTTGTAGAGAGAAAGAGAGAGAGGGGGGGGGCAGAGAGTGGACCGAGAAGAATAGCAGCGGCGCTCTCGGTCGTTGACGACGTCCACGTGGACTCGTGGCATCGGTCGAATATTCTATTTTATAATAATAATAATAATAATTATTATTATTATTATTGTTGTTGTTTTTGTTTTTGTTATTACGGATCGAAACCGTCGTTTTGCAATACAGTGTTATACAAATTCTTTTATATAAGTGAAATAAAAATGTATTTTGGCAGCGATTAGCTGAATCGATTTTAATAATTCACCAAAACTTAGGATTCTTCGAAGAATACTTATATCGACCGGTCAATAACCGATTTAGTAAACTTTTTTGGTAAATCTATCTATATTACTGTATAAATTTCTGAAAATCGGCATTTCCTTGAATATTTGATAATAAAACTTTCTTTAAGCCGTAATAAAAATTCCAAAACTTTTATACAGAATATTGGCACATTCTTAAAATTCAAACAATAGATTTAAGAAGAATAATCACCATCATGTAATTATAAATTTTTTAATTAATACTTTTTTGAAAATCAGATAGCAGGAATTCATGGGATTTACATTCCAAATTATATAGCTATTTGAATTTTCAAAATCGATCGAGCCAATGATTCTTGAAGTTAAATTCTTCGTCAGTATCATGATTTGAAAGCCTAGCGGAAACGGAACTATTAACTTTATCGGTAATTAACGCGAATGATTTTAAAAATTCAAAAAACTGTTCGTTCGTCAATGAAATGTGTATGAATTGTTCGCCAATCAATTTTCGAAATCGTTAAAACTATATTATTTATACGCGACTTTGGCAAAATAATCCATCATAATGAAAGAATTAAAAAAACAACAATTTCTTCACAAATCAGCTTTAACAAGATCACATTTCTGATTAAATTGTTTAAGTCGTTCGAGCGAATTGATCGCAAAGTTCATTTTTGTTACAATATAATTAATTTGAATTAAATTTTCATTTCGTCGCGTCTTTACCCTTTCATCTTCCTCTTCTTTTGCTTTTCATTGCGACAATTTCTCGTGAACCCATTGGCTTTCTCTAAATTACACCCGCCCCGTTCTCTAGACTCTACTGTTCCTCTTATCTATCTGGTTTAATTTATTCTATATATATATATATATTTTTTTTTTTCTATAATAATACAATACCTATTGTTTGGAAGATTTTCTTTTTTTCCCTCGAACTGTTTACATAGCTTAAACAATCGTTTCTTCTTTCAGTATTAACGCGAGGCTATCGACTCATCTATATCGTATTTTACAAGTATTCGAGACTCGCGCATAAACGCACGCGCATTCGGACATCGAATCGATATTTCCTCCCGACAAAATTCAATGTGCAATATAAAGCGCATTGTACGGTGTATTATTCATATACACGCAATTATGACATTAAAAGGATTGCCGGCTTAGTTTGGATTTGGAAGGCTCGAATGGGCTCGATCGTCAATAGGAGTAAATCCAGTCAATAAAAAGCCAGGGAAAACCGATCGGATAATTTGCCGTGCTTTTTTTATTAATTCCCTTTAAATCGTATCGTGAAGTAAACATCGTGAAATGGATTAGTGACACTGATTTTTTTATATAGATACATATAAAATGTAGGAGATAAAATATAATTGGATTAATTATTATTGCTGTGAATGTTAATAAAATTTGTATGGGCTTAAAATAGTTATGTATTGATAAGTGAAAATAGAATATTATCATTCAATCCAATCATCCAATTATTTCTCTAGAATCCAATAATTACCATCTGCGCATTATCGTATTGGAGATTCGAATAAAAATAAGCCAACTTTAGATCTCGAGCTACAGAGTACTGATAGATAAGAGTCCAGTGATAGATCGGTAACGTATCGATACAAATTATACATTATATGGGAATGGTTTTCTCATATCAATATATGTATCCCAAAGTATTCTGACAATTCATATCGTTATATCGTTGAACAGTTTGTAACAATCAGCTACAAATTTATATAATAACAATTTTACACGTATTAAATCTCCTAGTGACTGTATAATAAAGTTCTTTGTTTATGCATATTTCAAAACGTTCACCTTCACAATACATATAATACAAGTGAAACTCATTTCGTATGGATGAAGACATCAAATCTATATGGAATACGTGCTTGATTGCTTCTGGCTGGTGTTTCCGAAATTCGAATTGTTGTCGACGGTATATAGGGCTGCCCGAACAATATACAGACGACCACGGCTGCCCATCCGACTTACTTGTATAACTGGATTATACGTCTCTGTATTAATAGCTGTCGATCGAACAGCCCGCGTGTTATCGAGCGTATACACGTGTCTGCGCTCATTGGCAGTTATGGCAGTAATTTAAAAAATTCCAGAACACAGGATCGCTTTGCCCGTGGGCTCTTGGCGTGCCTATACATTCGAATTCTAATGCCTTTATCGTAATGCCAAACCAAATATTGCCCAACCTTCTCTCACTAGCGTTGCACGAAATGTATAACGTTGGGCTGGAATTTCGATGCGGGCGCAAATTTCGTATTTTAATGTGTCTGTCACTCTTAAGGCAGGTGGTAAAGGGCCTTGGTTCGCACAGCAAACTTGTTTCCTTCTGTAGCTTTGTGCAAATCATGTTTGATAAGCTTTCAAACTAAAAGTAGCTACCGCCGTACCAAAAACAATGATATAAGAGTTTAACATGTCAAATTTAACGTTGAATTTTGAGTTGAAAAAGCGAAAGTGGACTAATCACACTGTCTAAATAATCAGATCAGATTTTCTGGCAATCATAGCTGTCTTAATTGTTTCAAATAATAGAATTGCTAATGTTGCTCATATTCTCCCCCGGATTTCTATTTATGTTTTTATAATATGATCATGTTTAAACAGAAAAATCAATTATATCACGTTCATCGTTCAACCTCAAAATCACAAAATCAGGATATAAATAAACAACTTCTACACCAAGGCTGAAATATAATATTCCCAAGTCAATTTTATTTTTCAGCTGTAACGGTACTCGACTATTTTCTTTAGACAAGGTGGGATAATAATAAGAAACAAATTATGCATTGAGTTGATTGATTGATATCGAAAATAAATTATTATATCGAAATAGTTAAAATAAATTCATTATTTAGTACTATGTATACTTATTATTCAACAAATTATTTTTAAGAATCAATCAAGAGTCAATAGACAATTTGGTAAAAAATAATTATTTATAAAGATTTAAATCACTGCGATATAGTAAACAATGCTATATTCCTTTAACCTATATAAAAGTTTATTAAATTTTAATTATTACGTAAGAGTTTATTATAAATTCTCTATTGCATTTTCTATGATGACAATATACTATTTCCAGATAATGAGTATTATATAATTATGGGTAAAGTAATCCCAGCGAATATAACAGCATCGTAAGAATAGCATCGTGACCTATTTCAATCAAAAACGTTATACCTTCCATTCATCTGGCCAGTATGAGAAAAAACGCTTTTACTTTGCCAAACAGATAACATTACAAAAATAAAGATTATTAGAATTTTCCAAGCTCTTTTTGATAAATTCAAAAATGTCATTAAAATTTTTTTACGACCCTTGATAATGCCTCTAAAGATGAAAGAATACAATATTCGCAAAGAGAATAATTGTACGTAGTCTATAATCATAACAATATTACAATAGTATATAATTTAATATATAATAAAGTTTATCGTACATAGGAGTTAAATATTAATGACAGATTGTACTATTCTTGTCTTTCTCCAGCCCATTTTTAAAAACCTATCTATCCCATATTCAGAATACAGTTGAAACCTAAAAGTATTTAGTTTTGAAAAATTTCGAATGACAGGAGAGAGGGAGTTCCACAAATAGGAACCACAGATACCAAAAGATATATAGTACATTAGAATGGTAACTTATGAATAAGTAGAAGTGCAGCATCTTCTCTGAGAGGTGCAGGTCTAACATAGGTAATGGAATTATTTAGTAAATACTGTGATCATTCTGATGTGAATAATTTGAAAATACAACTTTCTTGAAAATAGAGATATCGATTTTTAACAGAATGATTTTTAAGTTTATACCTATAAGGAAAAATATCTTTACATTTTCTCAAGTCATAAATGTTTCCACGCTTTATTACTCCTAAGTTTTAGCTATTGTTCTTCGAAGATATCTGCCAGACCAGATGAACAATAATCCATCACTGGAAATAAGGAGCATGAGCATTTTTATATCCTCAAAGAATGGTCAGGGCTTTTTTCAAGTAATATAATTTAAGAATGATAGTGAGAGAGAGAGAGAGAGAGAGAGAGAGAGAGAGAGAGAGAGAGAGAGAGAGAGAGAGATGTATCCCAAACATTTAAAGGAAGCCATTTACTAAAACTTCCACGTCAGATGCAAAGTCAAGCATCGGCACGCAGTGAACCGATTGTTTTTTCGAGAAACGCGAATGAAACTTTACGCACATACCGAAAGCCAATTCGTAGAAATTCCTACGGAAATTAAACTACGCGCCACTTTTATAGATCCACCGTCGCCGGCGCTATTTCTCTCTCGGCTGCGTCGGGAGACGCACTATCGCCGGTAGTCAAACTTTTTCCAATAATTGTTTTCTTCCAAATGGACGACTGGACGCGAACGTTTTCCACTATATGAGGGATGGGAAAGGGGCCGGCAACTCCGGTCCAACGTTTCGCCCTCAAAACCGAAAGATAACAATCGCGCGTATAGATTCAGGCGATGGATAATTAATTTTTGCTTCAACGGAACATGATGGCGTACGCGAACAGTGTCTGGCTTCAGGCGACTGCCGCGCTCCCACCCCCTTCCCTTATTTTGCGCATACATAATTACAATCGAACGGATAAAGGGAAAGCGAGCAGCGGGAGGCCCGTGGCGGGGTGACGTATTACGTATGTGCAGTGTATAGCACCGCGATTGCCATATAACCGAGGCCGCTCGGCTTTTCCGAATAAACCTTGCGCGTATCCTCCGTTGCAACGCGTATGTGAACCAAATTGCATATGCCTGGAAATTTCGAAAGTACGTATATATTAAGGGTTCATCAATATTTAGCAGTTTTGAAAAATTAGGCATTTTTTTCAAATTTATTTTGAAATGCTTATTTACGATGGAATAGGAAATATTACTTCACAATTTTTGTTCTAGTTAATGTTTTAATGAAACCGAAAATGTAATCCTAAATTTGATTCTCTATTACGCGGTATGATGACATCAGTGGACCAGGAGTAGTTGGGTGTATTTCGATATAGATATTATGACCATTATAATAATGTCAAACCAATATCTGACTCAACACGTTCTATAAGTTCATACACCTCGAAGCACGACTTATCGATGGCTGCATATGGCTGCACGTGCTTCCGATTCAATGTGCGATATTAATAAATCGAGTTTTATGACCTTCATAAAAATCTTAATTTTGTGCATTTATAGCAGTGGTGTTTGTAGTAAATAACTATTTAGGAGACTAATAGTTTGTAGAATAAAAAAGTTTGCTTCATTTTAAAATTTTCTTATTAAATAAATTTTAAAAAATCTAGAGTTATGTTTTGACATATAAATTGGAAATTATTGGCTATTCTAGTGTAAGCCTAATTTCTACATTTTACGGAATAATAGACATTTTAGATATTGCAGTAAACTATTTATTTAATGCTAATTGAAGAAATATTTTATTTTTATTGTTTATGCTCGTTCCAACATACCAGAAAATTTAGAATACATGTTTTGGAAGTACATATAAAATATACTTTATATCGGAACAAGTATTATGATACATGAAGATGAAATTGTTTTATTTAAAAATAACCAGATGTTGTTCTGATGGGCCAACCTTTCTAACTTATATTTTTAATAGTAAAAATATCAATATTTAACGCACCTCGATAAGACTTCCAATGAAGCAATTGCATAACTTTATAAACAATTTTTAATAATAATCTTAAATATTAAAACAAACAATAAAGAGAAAATTCCAATAAAAAAGGTGCTACTAAAGGTTTTTAAAACCTGTAAAGTTAAAAGCAGAAAAATTCAGCAACTGTGATAGTTTTTAATGATACTGATGAAGATCAGACGTCGAGATCGATGAACAAAAGTATAATGCACCTAAAACAATATTATTTAATAAGTTGAGAGATCTAACTTTAATAAAATCTAAATGGATGCTGTTTGCTGGGAGAGTTAAAGAAAAATATATGGACTTTTAACTTCGCTTATTTTCTATACATTTAGTTCACGTACCGAAAATAATTAAAACTCTGTCTATATTGAGGATCTGATACATACCAGCTTGAGATGACATGAGGTTGACAGTTGATGCTACACTCATGTGAGTATTAGTAGTTAATATAGTTGCATTATCCATTTCACGCTCAGTTTATTTCAGCATAAGAACACTTTCTTTCAACTTCCCGGAATGAAGATGCGAAAGAGTAATTATCAGTCCTTTCATGTGATCGTCATAAAATTCGCCGATTTTATTAATATTTATTCCCACTCGGACAGAGCTAGGACGTATAGATTTGTAAATGCCATATGCTATTGTCCCAATGGTAGGAAATCCAACAACCAGGATTCTAATCGTTACACAGCCGAGCGGAAATGTGATTTTAATATCCAGCGGATTATTGTAATAGCGGCTTACACTACGACTGACGAATAATCCTAAATTATTATCAATCGTTTCGGATCTACTCGAAGGTATTACAGATTTCCAATATTAATCACTCTTTAGCCTTTGATACCATCGAGGAGATCGGTACATAATATCGGGATTGCAGTCTGTTCAAAAACGTTTCCATGACCCTCCAGGTATAAGCAGCTATTTAGTATTGAAAATTCTTCCCAAAAGGGCGTAGAGAAACTGATATTCCGATATTTATAGTATCGGGCTAACGGAATACTCAAATCTGCTCTCTTCTCTGTATAGGATATTTTATCGATTATTGGTCTGTTCTTATTATAGGAATACTGAAGCCAGAGAACATTACATGGAATTTTGAAGCAATAGTATAAGAGATGTTTGCATTCTAAACTGTATTTTTCAGATTCATTTGTGGAAAAAATTAGAAAAATAGCAAAACTATGTTTTATTATTTTTTGTATATATAAAAATTGTTTTTATTGTGTTACCTTTTTTATTATTGCTTACGTAGTACATAAAGTATTTTCGTATAGAGTTCTTGTCCCTAACAAATCATATAATCTCATGAATGAATTCTGAATGAATTTGTTGAAAAACTTATAAGAATTCAGTAAAAGTCGAGCATAAAACCAACATACAAACCTTTCGAAAGTTGCGAACGAAGGTACAGATTTAAAACGGCAATAGTTACGCACGGTTGTATGTCAACATGAGTTTGAAACAGTGCGTTCAAAATGGCGAATGCTGCTTCGTTTAAAATTTTACAAAGTGCAGCGTTTCAATCCGGATAAATAGAAGTTCTCATTTAACAACAAATTTTATTTTTAAACGTAATTGATAATTTACGTATAGAAATATTGAGTCGTAATGATCAGTAGCAGTAATGACCGCTTTCAAACTGCACTGTCCATATTAACGAATGTTGCTTGGATAGAAGTACGCAGCAATGTGACACGAAAGTGACTCTTAACGTCATTAAATGTTTCTACTTCGTTCCAAACATAAAAGTTCAGCGGACTCAAATCGGGATGTTCGGGATCCAAAAATCTTTGCTCTGGAATATATGCACATTATCCGATAACCAGTTTTGGACTTAATCCCTCGCGTCAGCCATTGACATTTTCACACACTATCTATCGCAATTTATTGTGCATGATTTCTAACGTAGATTATTTTTTATAATTCAGCCTGATCCACCAACGGGATTCGTGATATGCGATTCCTCGAATAACGAATGAGTTGTCCTCACTAGGCTAGCGAAACCTATCTTAGGTTAGAGAGAAGCATTTTACTCGGACACAGTATCGGACACGCTTGATTTCCAGCACTCTAAAAATCGAATTATTTCTATCGGAAAGCGCCCAACGCGAATACTTTCGAAGATCGCAAGTTTTCGGGCTGTACTTCGTACTTGTGTATAAATAATATCTCGGCTATTTATGGCCATTTACTAGATTCCCCTGGACGTTGATATCGGCAATACCGATTGCTAGAGGAATTATTATGTAACGAAAAATGGGAATTGAAAATTGCCAGGATTCAAACCCTGCACTGGTCACAATTATAAGAATAATTCTGTATGGCTAACTTTTTTAGCCCACCCTTCTTATTCTATAATATATAATAATAATTATAAAAATACTTGTGCATTATTCGATCACCGGATGCAATATTCCGTGACCGAGTTTTTCGTTCAACTATCCCTGTACGCCCACCGACCTCTGCCAATCAAAATGCGTCGACTGTACGGGACAGGGCGAGCGTTGAGCAAAATAAACAAAAGACTTTATCGGGCCCCGGCGCACCCTCTACATTTTTCCTCCCTATGCCAATTACGGCGTTTCGGCTGGCGGGGGGCGAGCGATGCGCGCACTCACGAACACAACCCCGCGAGGGTTGGGGAAAGTGAAACACGCGTTGTTGTGCACGAGAACAAAAAGGAGGGAGATGGAGAGACGCGGAGAAAAAGAGAAAAAGAACCAGAGAGCGAGAGAGAGAGAGAGACTATAGACTCATACACTTGGCGCGCTCGCCTGGATTTCTTTACGAGCAGGTGGTATAGTCGCCGCGCCTCACGGCCGCACATAACGACCGCGCTCGCCCTGACAATTGCGCCATTCAGCGGCAGAACGACGATGAACGGCCCGTTCTCCGGGTCGGCTCTTTTATTCGCCCGGCCTACTGTTCGGACGGAAAAGTGCGCTCGCCACTGTAGGCTGAATTGCCATGGTGGCAACCCGCGAGAATCGGCTCTGCTGTCTAATAGGCTCATAATGGGAATGTATTAAAAACGATAAACGTTGATATTAATACGGATTAGTATTGGCGGACACTACTGGTTGTTCTTAATAACGGTAAAACTGGAATTGGACACGTTTTTCACATCCGAGGCGATGCTTTTTTGTGTTACAATTGAAAAAAATTTATCGACATTAGCGGACTAACTTGCGTGCATAAAGTTTTTTAGATATCCATTTAATAAATGACGATTCTACTAATAGTTAAAGGTTGAAATAAATTATACGCTTAACTGCTATTACTGTCGATTATGATTTATATTAGAATGTTCTGAAATAAAATTCAGTTGTACGCGACATATCCTAGATCGCCTTTTAAACTGATCAGTAGGACAACATTCGCTTTGATGTCACAGAAATCAGTATCTTTGCGACCACCGTTCTGAAGCTCTTTAAAGCAAGTATCAAAATCGATGTTAACATTTTAGAAAAATACCTGATTATAATTATAATAATCAAGTATAATCGATCCAGCGATAATCTCGTCTAGGTATATGAATGAGAGTTCATGTATAAAATAATAAAGAAATAAAATAAATTTTTTTAAATTTCCATAAGTAATTTGTTTTCCATTATATATTTTTACGTCTATAGAAACGGGCCACGAACTATTTATTATTTTACCTTAATCGTTGCATACCACTCTCTACAAATGAAATTTTTAACCTTAGTAACGACTCAGTAATCGTTTAATAGTGTCGTATAAAATTGAACTCTGTTTTATTTTTATTCCAAAATTTGAATGATTAAATTTTAGAACACCATTGGCCTAGAAAATTAGCGCTCAAGTTATATGAATTTTGTATGATCAAGAGTATGAATTAAGTTAAGAAATTAAATTTTTTTCTTTTACTTTACAATTTTCAGTTAAAACAGTGACGAAGAATTGTATTAATTATTATATAGCTTTTAATTTAAGTAGCTACAATATCATTCTTTAATTATTGACTTGCAGAAAGACCAAATGGCGATTGCGTTTACTTTGGAAGATAAAATAAAATGTTCGCGAATCATGCTGAAATTGGCATGGTTAATTTTAAAATTCTCTTGGCTATATATTTCCAAAATCTCCAAAAAGATCACGATACATATAAAAAATACCCGAATATAACCATTTCAATTCTAATTTCATTCTGTTCTTATAATAATATATTGCAAAATACGTTCGCTTCATCGTATAGATTGAAAATTATAATAAAAACCTCAAATAACATTCCATTTTATAAAATGTTGAATTTTCCAAAAATAAAATCAATATTAAATATAGAAATAGTATACGTGCTGTAAAAATGACAAGAATTCATGGTATCATAAAATGATTCATTATAAAAATAAATCATTATATCAGAAATGGCGACAAAATATTTTTTCATAAAATATTCTTTGATAAATACAAAATCTTTTGATATAACGAAATATTTTTTTTTCTTGCGAATCTTAACCTATTAATAACCATTGTAGCTGGAACAACCCGTACGTAGTCATATACTTTTTTTACAGGATTATAAGTAACCTCAACATTTCTAGTAGGAACAAAATCTGTGTAAATAGCTAAGAGAAATACAAATATAAACCGGTCTTTAACGTGTACTTGTCTAGTTCGAAAAATAACCGTAAATGACAATAGATTAAGAAATTCAACGACATATTATTAACATAACATATTATATGAAAGCATTCTTTATATGTTTTATAAACGCATATGTTAATAACGGCTATGCTTGAAAATTTTCAGGCACAAAAAACTAATGTTGCGCCTCTAAAAGATAGCAGTGATGTTACACGGATCCACGAGGGAAAAGCAAGCGTAAAACGCCTCAAAGGCCGTTCTCTCTCTTTATGCTTCTTTGATACGAAATATCAAAAAGCTACGGAGCGATGCGCGCCTATATGATTTTCGGATTAAGTGCTTTTTTCTCTTCTGCTTTACCTTTAGAATGGAGTGAACCTCTTTTGTTTTTCATTGCCTGTGAAACGTCAATAGTTGCGTAATTCATGCGTTTTGTAACAACAATAAATATTGCAAAGACAAATTGGCTTATAAAATTTGTTTATAACAGTGGAAAGGTGAAACAAATCTTTGGAAACAGATCATTCTTGATTAGAATCAATTTCAAACTGTTTTGAGTGTGGTGGGTAATGTAGGAACTTATATTCATATACGCACTTCTAAGCATCTTTTGGCGGTTCATATTTACTTGTGTCACATTTATTTTAAATATATGGCCGACATAATTTTCAGGTTAAAATATTTCTAAAAAAGTTCTGTTTCATATCGCGTATATTTATCATTTAGCACTATCTATTAAAGTATTTACAAAATACCAATATTCATATTAATAATTCAATACTTAATTACATTATATATAAACAAATGAATAAATTTTTATATCTTTACAAATTTGTTTCCAGTTTTATCAGATAATAAGATCTAGCGGGAGTACGTCGGAGAGTATTTCAGATGACAAATAATAAAAATTGAATTTAGTGATTTCTTTGCGGAAAAGATTCATTTTGATGATAATTATGTGTATTCAGTTAAAATAAGTTTCCAAAATTATATAAACAACTATTTAAGCATATCTCATTGAATAAGTTGTAATAAAAAAGAATATCTTAGAAATGGGCGTATTTGCAAAATAATATCTGGCTATAATTTGTTACGAACTTGTAACCTAAATGACTCGTGTGCTAATGGTAAATTTTCATTTTCATTCGTTCAGCATGCTGTTGCTATGTATATATATTCTTATTTTTTACCTATCCCAATCAAGGGCAATCACCAATAAAGAATTTCATTGGAATATTATTTCGAGCACTTAAGCGCGTTTTGATTTCATTTTATAAATTCTTCTTCTGTATTTAAAATTTTTCCAAGAGTAAGTATGTATAGAAAAATTATTTCTAAAATTCTGATCGCATGCGCATTATTCTATGAATATTTAATATAAACTCACTCAAAGTTTTTAAAAATATCGTCAGTATTAATAGATTTTGACAAAAGTTCTTTTAGAAAAAAGTTTCTTTCAGAGAAGAAGTTCACGCTAAGAAGCCGTAAGAGTAAATTATTGTACAAAAATTTAAGAATTTTTCCATCACACTTGTAAATTCTATGACTAAATAGTTATAATATCCTATGAAAATTCTTTGGCAGTTCATTATATTTACAAAATTTTATTCATTTAATAAAATTTACCTAATTTAACTGATTAGTTCATATTTTCTATAGTGATTGGAAAATTTTCTTATTTTTATTTTATTGATAAAGTTTGACATTTTTCATTCTTAGCTGAATTACGTATATTACATGGTTGATTATTGGGTTAACAGATCTGTTTGGAAGATAGAACATTAAAAATGTTTACTTCATTTGACAGAGATTTAAGCTATAAATTACTATGTGAAGTCTTTTAAATTGAAACTTCAAGTATATTATAATTGAATAAGATATATCAAAGTTTCAAGCAATAGTAGTTTTACCTGTTGACAAATTTCTAATACGATGATAAGTAAAATGTACTGATATGTTGATAAGTAACGCTCTGGATCGTTATTTCCATACTTCGAGATTTCAAATACCATATTTTACTATACCTATACAATTTGTTTTCTTTCTAGTACGAATATGTAAAATTTTTTATCCATTTGGCAATTTTACTCGTCTTTTGAAATACAAGTACTTTTGAAATCTAATATTACGTAAAAAGTTTAATAAGAAAATTCCGAATGAATTATCCTACAGAGATTCCCTCATGAAAAGCAATATAGTATAATAATAATTTTCTATGCCCTATATGAAACCAGTGAAGACAATGAGAAGGTCCTTGTTACAATGTACAGATGTAAAATGGCATTACATTATTTATATACTGTTCTAATTATACAGTTTGAGACAAGTCATATAATACAGCATGGCATCATGCTGCTCATATATATATATATATGTACCTTTACTCCCGCTGCGATTACGATAAAATTAAATATACGGGTGAGTTGAATTTTTTTTTTGCCAAGGAATCACGGACAACGGGAGCGAAGCGACAGCTATAACGAAGGCCTCGCCGATGTTAAAAGACAAGACGACAAAGGGGCGTGGGAGAAGCGGCAAAGGAAAGCTTTTCAAGAGAGAGGGAAATGGAAAAGGAGAGCGAAGAGAGATAGAGGGGAGGGACTGGGGCGGAAGAGAGGAAGTTACGGAGCTCGGGGACCCGCAAGCGGGACCAGAGTAGGATGCGAGAAGACGAAGAGAAAGGAAGAGGGAGAGAGAGAGAGAGAGAGAGAGAGATGTATATTGAAAGCGTTTCTTTGACGGGGCGGAGGAGAGGGGACAGGAGGGAGGAGAGCAAGGGCATCCGAGTGCTCGAAGTAGGATTTTCCAGCTTTCTGGCCAACTATTTAAGTGGCCCGCGTAAGTTAATGGGCGGGAGGGGGGCGAGACACAGTAAAGGCACTTACAGGGAGGAAAGACCGACCGATCTCCTCTCTCGCTTGCGTTCCCCGACCCTATTGGTCTCGTTCCTATAGAGGAAAATATGTGCGCGGCGATCGGCATGTGATTGGCTTATTCTCTGTATTTTTGCATATGTAGGAGGCTGTCTATAAATATATATATATATATATATATATATATATATATATATATATATATACATATACACACACAAGCGATATTGGTTAGGATAGCCGGCACGCCGATCATGCAGCGCGGTAGTAGTCGATATCCATATTACGCGCGGCAGAGGAGAAATTCGCGCGCGCTTAGTCGCGCGGAGGCGTAATGGAATGAACGGGAAGCTCAGCGTGATGCAGAGAGGCCTGATACATTTGTAATGTAAAACGCATCGCGGTGAAGAGGCTACTCTTGAGGTCGGGGGGGGGGGCTGTCGAAATATATCGGAGCGCTTCTGCTCGCACCCCTCGCCATGTACAATAAATAGAGAGAATACATCCATTTGACCTTTCCCCGCGCGGGCGACGGAACCCTCTACCATGCCGTGGCGGTCTCTGAGCTTCGCCGGCAATTCGGACGGCTTGCTCTCGCGGTTTTATATACGGGGGACGAGAAGGAATTTAGGCGGTTTTTTTCACAGTTTTCTGGCTGGAAGGGAAGTCGTTTCTCTCAATCGCTCTCTCTCTCTCTCTCTCTCTCTCTCTCTCTCTCTCTGGCTTTCTCTTCCTCTCTTCCTTTCTCATGCTGTCTCTCTCGTTAAACCTGTTGCTTCGCTTTTTTATCGCGAGACTCTTAATGCTCGTAAATATATATGTATATATATACATATCAAAGTTGATGGACCAAGGAAAGCGACGGTTACGGAATAGCTTCCGAAAATTAATGGTGTCTATTGTGCACTATTGTGCAGATATATATATATATATATATATATATATATATATATATGTGTATGTACAAAATCCGAAAAAAGTCTTTGAACCGCAGGAAAATAATTCAAAATTTTTTTTGCTGATTCAAAGAATTAAAATGTTCTTATTCACCGCTATCTATTCACGCTAAATTACTGGATATTTAATACTGCAACTACTTAATTACATATGAAAACTATTAAAAAATTGCGTAATTAAATATAAGAATTAAATAATGGAAGTCAATAGTATTAGAGTGAGCCAAATGATGGAAATTTGTCTCTCACGCGAGCCGGGTGCTTTTCGTTTTGAATATTATAAAGTTCGTAAAGCAGATTCAAGTTAGGGGTCTGAGAAAGACTTTGCCATATATTATTTGAATTTCGACTTATCAAAACTAAAATAGCTTATTAGCTCCGTTCGTTAGACAGTGCATAGGGCATCAGTAATATTTATGCAATAAATTGATAATTAAAAAAAATATATAAAAGATATTAAAGATATATTAAAAAAATATATAAAAAATTATATAAATTGAAGAAGGACTAGATTTAAAGGTTTCAAAAGCATTTTATGTATAGATTATCCGTAATTCAGTTTAAATACCAAAGCTCATTCAAGATTTGCTATTCACATGTTCAACTAAGTTTAAGTAAACATTGGAATACTTAAATGAATGACCCGAGAAAATATAAAACATTCAAAAATATTATAGGTAATCTTCGAAATATTTCATTAAACAATTTTCTGAACTATTCTGACTCTATATAGATCGGTGAAGCACATGCAAGGTCTTCAAATCGAATCATCGATAAAATATTCGACAATTTGTGGATTAAGTTTGTCTGCCCTTTAAGACCGTAACTCCTCACGAAATCATTTAATTCATACTAAAAGTTCATAATAACGATCATCAAATAATTGTTAAGGACGTGACAAAAAATTAATAATTACCAGCAGTTATAATATACACAAAAGATAACATTATTAAATCTGCATTAATACGAGTAAATTATCCATACATTTCCTTGCTCATGAGGTAGGATTTTGAAAGTTATATTACATATATAATTGGTGTTAATTTTAACAAATATAATTTATCATTTCTAGGCTGAAGGGATCAAAAAATCATGCACAATTCATTTCAGCTCTCAAGCGACTAACAATATTATATTTTCATTTCACATTGTGTCACTGTATTAGGACAGAATCTATTGTTTGAAAAATGTTTTAAGTGTCTTTTGCCATAAAAATAATAATGTTTCGGCTGATGAAAATCTCGATAAATAAATTTAATATTTACAAAACATTGTCCAAGTATTTGTATTCATTTCACTATATTAATCTTTAACTTTAAAACTACAGTACAATTTCTACTGCATCATATTTCAAATTATTATCTTTTCTCTGTTTCAGGTCAGTTCAAAAATCGCGGACTAGTCAACTTCGCCATTACAGCGTGAGTTTACGCAGTTACACGAATAATATTGGTGCAATTCGAACAATCGTCTCGGTAAAGAATTTACCCGGTACCAAAGCATAATTCTACGGAGTGGCCTCTGAAAACTTTCCTTCATTGTCTGGAGATGCTTTTAATAATATAAAATAAAATTATTGGCTGCCCGAGGCTGCTCGCCTCGAGGGGAACTTATGCTTAAACTTGCTCTGAACGAAGGGAAAACTTTGAAATTAGTCGCTCGGCGGTGCGCCTGAAGCAACCTAAATTTTTCTCGGAAAGCGGATGAACCGCGTTTTTGGGAGGAGGGAAATTTTGTCGAAATCGAATTCGGAAGGCGCGCACACACATGAATCCTGCCGCGGCCGTATAACGAGCAATCGCAATGAATTATACGGAAAATGCAAATCTTGAGCGGCACGAGAACTTTGACCTGGCGGCATTGGAGGGATTGTCATAAAGTTTTCCGAGCGATGTGGCTATGCTTAATTCCCCCCCCCCCCGCCCACCGCCACCCCGGCGCAAATAACGCGCGCCAGTTCCACTCGATGTTTTCGAACGAGGTCCCGGGCTATCCGCGGCAGCTCGTAATCGCCGCGCCGCGCTCGACGTGCCGGGTAAATAGATCCGCGATAAAGTGCCGGACCGTATAAACCGCGGTGAGTGAAATTTACATTCGCTCCCCTCCCACCGCCGCCACATGCACACACACACACACACACACATGCATGCGCGCGCGCAAATACTCTCCGTCATCTCTCTGAAATTCAATCGTTCGCGCCAAAATTAATTCTATATATATATATATACACTATATACGATGTCGATCGCGGAGGGTTTCGGTCTATGTCTTTGCCTATATATAAACAACGAATCGGAACAACTGCTGCTCTATGAATTTCCCATTACTGATTCAATATTTATAGTCAAGCCTCTTTCGTCGATCCCGACTGCCGGGGAGGGGGCGGGGCTCAAAGTAAATTTACACCGAGGGCGCGCTTGATCAAATGACGAATTAATTAGTTCGTGGAAATAAAAACCCACGCCTATTATATGGAACTTAGTATGCGAAGCCAATAAATCGATTCCGTGCAATTTCATTTTGATTATGCTTTACTGCGGGGATTAAAACTTCAGAGATTGATTTGTTATGGTTTACGTGTGTATGCGATTAAAAGGGATCAAAGATTGATTATGCAAGGCAGCATTGTTTAACTAGCCCACACGCAACGGAAACCAGACTATATTTGTTAGAAGATTTTTGGTATGCTAACGAGGAATTTGATCTGAAATGTCACCCATTGCGGGGGTTTGAAACGTTTCATCATGAAATTGAAAAAATATGTTTTTCATTATTTATTTTGGTTATTTATTCAATGCTATTTCAAATGCATACCATTGCGTTTGCTTCGATATCTTTATGATATTTTTAATCAAGTTGCTTCAATCTTTTTAAAATCTTCTTTCGCGTATATGCCGTATTTTGCCATTCCGTCTTCTTGTGCATTTACGTTCAAAATCAAGTATAATTAAAAATAAATAGTAAAACAGAGATAATTCGGCAAATTAAGCAAACCTTAAACTATAACGAATTATCCTACTTTCAGTCTATTTGTTTTTAGATTTTTATGTAAAATTCTTTTCGATGACATATAAACTAAAATTATAATAAAATCCGACTGTTTATTTCAATCATTTATGAATATCTCGCAGTATTACTTGTGGAGGAAGTTATCGTGTCAGAAATATAGCATTTCATTTACATTCTAAATTTTCTAACGAACCGTATTAAATGGTTACTGATTATATATTGCATAACAACATTGTTTAAGCAGTAAGAACCGAAGGCTAACGAAACATAAATTTATTTATCTGATAATTATTATTATTTTACTGTTAACACCTGATTCATCAGCAAGATAAATGTCTTTGATAAGTAATTATTACAATCGCTAGTTTCATATCATTATACATCAGTCAACGTCACGGAATGAAGATAAAAGAAAGCAGAATAATTGCGATCTTCGATGATAAATGGAGCTGTCCAAGAGGGATGTTAATAAATTAATTGCATGTAATTAGATTTTCGTCTAAATGTAGCAGTTTCCATCAGAATTGGCCAACTGTGTATTTTTAATACTGTTTAAAAAACAGTTGGAGATACAGTGGAAGCAAATTTACTATGATCTCCACTTTAAGATTAAATCTCAACGTTAAATAGATATATCTAAGTGGAAACCCTAACCTCGGATCGGAAAAAATAGAACGCATCGATTTATTCGATTTACCTTCAAACAAGCCTCTAGCCATTTTGTTTGCTCGACTTTTTGTTACAAAATTTTTTTACTCTACTTAAAAAACCACCGCGCTTCTTTTTGAAGCAACCCGAATCCTTTCAAAATCAAAGATCAAAGCAAAATTCGTAATAAAGGACCTGAGACCCGATAATCTGACAGAGTAGCGAACAAAGCTCGCACAAAGAATTCAAACTCTGAACAAAAAAAAGTATTAGAGTCGAAACTGCAACGGGTGGTCGGATTTTTTATTTACAAAAGTATACAAATTTAACGCGACTCTCGAGTGAAACTGCTGCATATATCGTGAACATACATTATCCGTTCCCTTATGAAACGGCTTCTATATAGTGCCCGCGCATAAACTTAAATCCCGCGCGACATTAGAGATGGGCTTAGAGCTATATCTGCTCTAACGTCTAAACGTCCCATTAGTCGAATATAACGAGTACCATCTTCTTTCATACACTTCGCTCACATTTTCATCGTGAAATTTAAGTACAACTTTAAAACAGTAGTTGTGTGTGTCTTTCGGACTTGCCTCCATTAAAGTTTTTCTGCAAAATTCAGAAAGCAATGTAAGCTTTGAATTAAGCTTTATATTTATCGATGACGTTTGAACAGTATGCAATGGGAGAAGATAGTATAAAATAATTACTTATGTCAATCTGACAATGTTTCATGAATAATAAAGAAGATAATATGATCGAATGAAATGATCGTCTGACTTCATTGGTATTATTGCTTGTTTATTTATACCGCAAAATTGACTTAAAATTATAAATAGTAGTATTATATTTAAAAATGATACCCTGTTACTTTGACCAGAAAATCCATTCATTTTAAAAAACATAGATTTTTATTTTATTTTTATTTTTAACACAAATTTTCATGCCAATTTGAAGCTTTTTTCTTGATAAAGCTTTTCTTTTGTGTCATTTTTCAACGAATGAAGCTTGTATTAAAAAAAAATTATGACAAAAATCACAGAGATGTGCGTTCACATTTCAATTATTAATTTACTGTACAATACCATTTAAATTTAAATCCAATTAGTTCAGTATTCTCATCTGAATTTTGTAACTAAATGGAATAATGCTACAAGGGAAAATGCATTTAAAAATTTCAATAATAAAAAACTATTGGATTATATCGTTATATAATTTTTTTAACGTGAAAAGCATTTTATATAAGCGTATTCTGAGATTCGGTGAAACGAAATTGAATTTAAAAAGTCAATTTCCTGGTTTTTATAAATCGAGACATCGGTTCTATAGACGAAATTTACTGTACGGGGTTATGTTCTGGATTAATGTATTTCGATTGTCTCTATTTTGAACCGCAAAAACATTGTCAGAGAAAATTCGTTTTTCATTTTAGAAATTCTATTTGCGTTAACTACTTTCCGATACAGTGCAGTAGCTCCACAATAATAGTAATTATGGTACACTATATAATACTTGTTATGTCTCTACTATAAATTTCTTTTACAGTTGAAATTTTAGGCCTATAAGAAGCTTACATCTGGTATAGTTAAAGCTTCTTGCTCATCGCAACAATCCAGTGTCTAGGCATATTTCTTTTTTTTTAATCGAAAAATTCCAATTTACAAAGCACAGGACCCCCAATTTCCTTTTCAACTTCTTATACTTGAGAAACTCCAGAGGAAGCGAAAGAGCGTTTGTTATGCGCGAGATCATAATGTAACCTGCTTACGCGCAAAAGAGCGCGAGGCAAAGGGATGCACCACAGAGGCGGCTCCGATCAAATTATACTTTGTACGCGACGTACTCTTACGACGCGACGCGTCAAAAGACAAAGCATTCCGCCCCGGCTCTTTAGCCGTTCGAATCGAATTTTCGTCATGCACAATGTCATTCGCGGAGTTTTCACTTATCCATTTACAAATTGTACTAACTTCGGTAAGTATTTAAACACGGGGAACGGGAGCGGGAGCGGTCGTAAAAGATATTTCTGAAAAGCTGCGGGTTTACGAATTCGTTAGCGCGCCACTGCGGTGAGCACAAAGTTGCCGATAAAAACGGACGGTTGAGCGGACAGATGTAGTAAAAGCTGCGCATTCTATAGGGCTTCCGTTGCGGGCTATCGTACAAATGCCGAAACACGCTTTGCATATTAGTCTAAAATACATTAATTTATTATTTCCATGGTGCAAAATATGCTGCTAATGAAATGTCCATGAAACGAATTTTAAATACTCTGATAATCGAAATGGACGAGTTTGTTATTTTGTTTTAATAAAGTAAGTTATGCGGTGAACTTTTGGTGTTGTTCCAACGAAAAACAAAAAAAAAAGAAAAACTAGCTGAAATAACCTTCTAACGTTTCGATACGAGCCGAATGTCTCTCTTAATTATAAAGTAATCTCCGCCCGGTTTCCTATTTGGCACGAGCGCCAAGTACGATTCTCCATTGTTTTTCTCTTCAAACGCTATGTATCAAAAATACAAAATGGACCGAAATGCTTTCAGGAGTATCGTTACTCCTCAATATCGATGCGCAGTATGGCAAATGATTCGAAATAAAACGAAAACGTCTCGGATTGCATTAATTTAATAAAGCTTGTTTAAAAAATCTGTCCGGATGGAATTCGCGGAATGAGAAGCTTCTTCGACAACCGCCTCAATTATTCAAATGAACGTGACGATATGGCTATTTCCAACATTCGCCCGATAGACGCGCCGCCGTCTGCGGGATTCTGGTATCGTTATATATATATATATAAACGAGGTTCATCGAACCATTCCAAATTCCGACTGCAGGCGAGGCACTCCTTGCATTCATAATTCAACCGAAGCCTCGGTATCCCGTCGCGGCACGGGCCGTTTACGACTATTCCCGTTTGGTCGTTTTAGGCCCTCTGCCTCGTAAAGTTCGAAATGATGCGAATATCAGTGCCCAGGAGGCTGTTTCATGCAGATATAATTAGGCTGAATTAATTTAGTCGAGGATTCGAATTGAGAGGGTGATTTTTTTTCTCGATTAATATTGAGTTACGTAACTTTTATGAATTTTATTAAGCAATTATAATGTCTTTATAATAATATTATTCAATTCTAATGTTATGTAAATTGTCAGTTTGTGTTTAGTTATTAATATATATCATTTGACGATAGTCAATAAATAGTTATAGAAATTACAACAGAATTAATCCATTTGTATTTTGAACAAATTTAATTATTCTTTTAATCTCTCCTTTCATTGTAGAATTCAGCCTTTGAGTCCTTATTGAAGTTAAAAATTCTTCTGTTCTCTCGAAATTTTACGTAATTTTATTATGTAATTTTATTGAGAAATTAGTAATTGTACTTTTATGGAAAATCTTTTGTCTAACTGCTTGTAGATAAGTATTGTTATATGCCCATAAACGATTCTTTGGTTCCAGTGATAATTTTAATAATGCCTCTGTAGCTTTTGATTATGTAATAAAGATATTACATATTTTTTATGATATTTTCTATAATTATATCTAGTGAGTATAATAGCTTGTATTAACAGTTTTTAAAATTTCACTAATCTTTTTATTTAGAGTTTTGAATGATTCTATCATTTAGGATTAAGTACAGTTGGCAAGAGCCAGTAGATTATCTTTGTGATGGCAATGTGAAAGTTCACGATGTTTCCGATTTAGTTATGGTTTTTTCAGTTGCTGATCGACCAGGTGATGTGTACACATAACCTATACTGTTGTTTGCGTTTGTTACATGAGCATTTTTAGCCTCATTCCATTTTTTCTTATAGCAGCACTTTTGGAAAGGACGGCGCTGACATTTATACGATAAAATGTGATTAGATATATCAATCTATTATAAAATGGATAAAATTTGCTTGCCCGACAGATGAAGTTATCTAAACGTATTCGGCTCCGTGGAGCGTGTAATAAATATCTCCGGTTCAGCGACAAGTTCGCCAAAAACTGCGCCAGTTTAATGATCGATTTTGCCTACATCCGCTGAATTTCATTTTTCGACAGCTCGGAAAAAAACTGCTCGACCGAGACGTAACGGGGGCTTCGGGCAAGCGGAGCGCGCGGAACCTTTGTCAAATGCTCCAGCGAGGTCGATATTACACGAGAGTGGTCGGAGTCCGAGGGGGGGGGGCGGAGATAGGTTTAAATAAATTAGCTCTATTATTCTTGTGCCTTCGAGATCTCGAAGTTGGCGGAAATTGTGCTTTCTTCCAACGTGGGAACAACTTTTCAAAAGGTGTCTGCGGAGTTGACGAAAACTCCGTCGTTTATCTGTATATGCTTTGTACCTGTAGAGAGGCTTCTTGTGAATTCCCATTAAAAGACACTTTAATACTCCCTGATATCTTCTTAATATATATCGACTTTTATGTATGCTTTGGCGTGTGCAGGTAGCACCGATGTCTTTTCATCGAAACTTTTCAACTTTTGACTTTGTCTCTCTTTCTCTCTCTCCTCTCTCTCTCTCTCTCTCTCTCTCTCTCTCTCTCTCAATTCACCCATCGAGATATTAAGCTCAGCATAACTCTCCGAGCGATTTCCATAACGCCGATATGCTTCTTCGACTTCTCGTGTCTTCCTTCTTGGCTTTCTCGCCCTCTCCACTCCCGCTACTCTCTGCCCGTCGTTCGCGTTACTTGGCAACGTCGTCGAGAAAATCTACGTAATCAACTGGGGAAGGGGGAGGGGAGAGAGCTCCATTATACTCTCCCGGCGACATTTCGTTCGTCGCTCACGAGCTTTTTGTTTTCCCCGTGAGTCGCACTCGCGCGCGAAATTGCCACAAAGCTTCCATCAAAAAGCTATAAGTCAGATTCCGCCTCTCGGCATCTCTCTTACCTTCTTTTAATTCGAACCTTATAATGTCCAGGTGCGAAATCGAGGAGTGATAGCGCGGGAAATGATTCAAGTTATTCAGTGGAGTTATTTCTGATAGTAACTTTTTTCTATCGCGTTAAAAAAACCATCAGCTTGATAGTACTAAAAGAACAGTGTTCTTGTATCAGAAAATAGATAAGGGGACTGAAACTTTTATCACAATCACTGGAAATGATTATTTTGGAAAAAGTAGTCAGGTATGCAGGTAAAATTGATCCTTGACAATGAATATCAAAATTATCCCAATACTGCAATGTATTTCCTCTCAACAAATTAATATATTTCCTTAGAATAACCACATGGTTTTTCAAATTCTTGAATTTTATGACAAAACGTCATCTGTATGATTTAGATCTGTACAATTGCACGAGTAGTTTCTTACTAGAATTCAGCAGAAAGGCGGATTAGTTCCACATTGCTCGTATATTTATTGACAGACCGGTTTGGCTGCTTGAAAACGTCGAAGGATACGAATAAGTTACATATTTGCAATCCGGATGTCTTAGCATCCGATCAGGACGGGGACCGGGTAAAGGTAGCAGAACGAGAGATGTTCGCTTTTTATTTCCGGACTGAAAAAGGTACCAGAATCTTCCGTATCTTTGATGCCGAACTGGCTATAATTTCTGAGTTTTCACGGGAGTTTAATATCGCAGGACCTCTCGCACTTATCTCTCTGTATCTCTCTCTCTCTCTTCTCTCACTCTGTCTCTCTCTCTCTCTCTCTCTCTCTCGTTTCTTCCTCCTATCCTCTTTTATATTGCACCGCACCCCGCCGGATGAGGACGTTTCCACCGCTCTAAGAATCCATGGCCCACCTCCTTCCTTCGAGATTATATCCGTTCAATTTAAGCGGTACAGTTAAGAAAAATCGAAAATACTGTATATATGTTTGTGTCTATAAATCGACAACAAAGAGTCTAATATTTTTTTCCTTATCAACCAGCTGATCCTCCATTAACGATTTTCGATCCGCGCTTTTCACGAGACGATTCATTTATTTTATCTGTTTAAATCATTTTTCCGGATCCCGTTGATTACCTTATTGTCACTATTAATCGATTTTGACTTTACTCTAAAATATCTCTACTTTCTGAAACACTGTTTCTCTGTTACGAAACATTAATTTTAGTCCAAATGTAAATATTTTATACAAATATAAAACAATAAATTCCAGCGTATCGTTCTAATTATTAGGCTCCACTGTGCGATGGCTTTTATCTTTAGGGAGGAAGAAAATTATTTGGAATATCACAGACGTTAGATTTAAAAATTTATTTGACGTATAAAAGGAGGATCTACCAATAGTTTACCGAGGATGCGAAATCCGCGCTGATATCTTTGGACGAACCGCATACATACGTAAAGTATGGACATTGTTAGGTATTGGCGACAATAAAATTTAAGTAGATGAGGCAACCATAAAATAGCACAGTTACAGGTACAGTTGGATATTGCCGATGAGAAAATGTAGTCCTAGATATTAGTAACGAAAAATTTATTTATAGCGATGCTTAGTACAGATATTGGTGGTTTAAATAACATTTTTAATTATGTAACTATTTAATATAAGTTCTATATATTATAATTTTTTTATCTCATTCTTTAAACAACGTCAGAAAAATGAAAAAGTACGTAGAAGTTGCCAAAACTCTAGAGAACTCTTGCTCTCCAATTTCAAAGTTTTCAACAACATATATTTCAGAATTTTCACTATGAAAAATTCAAGAAATAAAATTAAGTAATACAGTAAAGATCTCGATTTTTATTTGCAGGAAAACATGAAATTTTATTCAAATTACCGTTATAAGTATATTTTATATCCTATTTATAAATTATAATTTTAGAAAATATACTGATCATAAAAATATTTTTAAAATTATACGTCTGTAAATCATAATTCTTATAGAATTTTTAAATTAATTTATTTTTATTGTAATGAGTTCAAATAATTGACGAATACGAAGATCAAAAAAATCTGTTTTCTAATTCGTTTCAATTACATCGTCAAAGAAAATCGTTAAAATTGTAAGAATAAAGAATTATTATTAATATTTACATGTATTATAAATTATTTAATTACATATTATCTTTAAACTTGTAATTTATTTAACCAAATCGCTATAAGTATTATAATCTTATAGAAACCGCATTGCACTGATTGTTAATTATTGATTATCGGCTCTTTTATTACTGTCTAAAGTTTCAAACTGCACCATATTATGTTCTACATTATTATGAAATTTTCCAAGTAAATACGTCTAACGGTATGAAAAGGAGAACCTTTACTCAATTTTTATCTAAAAAAAAACAGTCGTCATAATCTCTAAACTAGAAATTTGAAGTAATACTACGAAGTTCTGTTTAAATTAAAATTTCAATATAAAAATGTATTGAAATATATTGAAGCAAATACGGTAAATATTTATTGCAAATAGAAATATATTAACATTTTGTACAAACCATAGAAATTTTTTCAGTAATAATATCAGAACAATAAATATAATGTCATTTGTAGTATCAGAAAATATAAACTTTATCGTGTCTAAATATAGTAACTGCTTTTGCTTTAAGTATCTTGTGGTTCAGATTTACTGAACTGTGAACTTAAAAACTGTGAATCCAATGGAGTACGAAAAATTAACGAATCCGATTTTTCAAATTCTCCAAATAAAAAATGTTTTTAAGAATAATTTTTTTTAATTAAGTATGAATTTTTTTTATTTAAGTATTAATGTAGAAAATAGTCCACAAAAAGGATAATGAAAAATGACCTGTCAAAAAAATAAGCATAAAATATTTGACTAATTGATAAGTTATTATAAGACTTTATATAAATTATAAATTTTATAAATTATAAGACTGTAAGACCGATAACATTTTTTCTTTATTTACTTCAGAACAGTAGACATATGTAAATTTTTTCATTTTTAATTTATTAAACGTCTATATAAGGAGGGCGTAATGTTTTATTTTAGGGAAGTTTATTTTAAATATGGGAAGGTTGTCAAGAGAATTGGTCAAAAAGGGTGAAATTGGACAAAACTTATTTTTTGACATTCTTTGTTAATAAAGTAATAAGATAAAATAAAGTAATAAGAATTTTATTTTACATTTAAGATCAACAGGGATGGGGATTCGATAAATATTACATAAATTAATTTAATTTATTTACGGTGGGGATGGGTATATATAGTAGCATGCTAGATTGTCATTTTTGTTTAGTCCTTGAAAATGAACCGTAGCAGTTTGAAACTTCGGACAGGAAGGTAAATTTCAATCTTAGGTGGTAAGGTCAGTCAGGTTTTTCTTTGAATTATTTATATTTAGAATATAGTTAGAAGATACTTCAGGTATGATTATAAGAAGGACAGTCTGTCATTATATTAGTATAATTTATTGTAGTATAAAGACTGTAAGGCCGATAAAAATATTTATTAATTTAAATAAAATAAGCAAAATAATTGATAATGAAACATTAAATTTTTAGTTGATATTAGATTTTCTTTCTTTAAATGATGAAAAATTCTATATCCTCTATATTCTATATCGTATCAAACTCGACATCTTGCTAATTCTGTTTTGTTTATCAATTTTCAGACGGTTGTCTTTCAATTATATTCGTGTATATCACACAAATTTCAAAAATATTATTGTAATCCGATTATTCAATTGTACTGATTTAAAATAATGTTTGAAATGAGTCGAAAATTTCGTCGAAAATGTGGTATTATAGGATTTTATTCATCTTATTCATAAGCAGTTAACAACTATTTTGACTACTCAGCACACAAAGTAATTTTCACCATAATAACTAAACAATTATGTTAAAGTTCTTACTTTGTCTTTTTTTTATATAATTCATCAGTTTATTGGTAAAAAATACAAATAATTATGCACACCTCATGGAGAGGAAATATGCGAAAAAGAAGGCAAATATAATTAAAAAGTAATATTATGAATAAACTTATTCGGAAAGCTTATGCAAAATCTTCCGGCTTAACATTTCGAGCTAAACACAGCATATCGTCATAGGTTGGCAAATTTGGATGCATAAGATGGAGATAATCATTGATGGCACATGTTTCACCACACTGTAATTCCAGTGTTTTAAGTGATTCACCTGCACTAGACGAATAACGCACCTGTAATAGAGATAGAAAAATTCAATAATTAATAAATTGCATACTAATCAATTTTAGATTTATGGAAATAGTTTTTAAAGTCGCAATTAAATCTCACAAGGAGAAGCTATCAGATATGGAAGATGGATTTAGTTCAGATTGACCAAAGTAATACTGATTACCTGCAAAATATGGCCTGTAATTTTTATAGCATTTTATAACCTCTACTAATATATTATATTATTTTATAATAGTATTTCCCAGTAATTAAATTGAATATACTGAACAGTAGGAAAAATCATTTATAAGAATCACAGCTATTTGGTATCAGATTCGCGGTGAAAACAACAGTACTATCAAGTGTTAAACTTATATTCGCAAATTTATAATTTCTTCGTTATATTTTTTTATTCTTATATTATATCAATTTACTTGTTCATTGAAGTTTCGTTAATATTCTCATACTTCTGGAGAGATTGTCAACTCGTACTAACGTTCTAAATTTTAGCTGAACTTCAGATGTTATTGCTCTTTCTTATTATATATAAAAAGTATTGGCTGTTATAAAAAATTTTTGTACAATACAATACAATACAATCTAACCAATTTAATCATAAAGAAATGCTGTAAATGTAAATAATAATAAAATCATAAATTGGGAATGGATGAACGTCAGATTCTAAAACTTTATAGAGCTTATTGTGGAGGTAATCAAGGTTCTTTCGCTTATTACGGCCCAAATTCGTCAATAATATTTGTTAACCTAACCAGTATTATTTTCACTTATAAATTAACTCCCATGTATTTCGCTGATTAGCACCGGTATTTGGAAGCATAAATAGACCGACGTTAAATAACATAAAAAAGAACTCCCATGTATATGAATCGGTCATTTTATTGGAAAAAAATAATAAAAGAAATCAAAGGTATCCAACTTACCCTAATGTAAATCTGACCATCCTCGTCATCCATGAGTTTTTCCACGACTATCGCCGCCCCAAATCCTGGCAGGTCTCTCAGCATATAATTGTGCGCCCGAGCGAGAGCGTAGACGGTATACTCGTGGCCGCTGAAGAGAACTATCTTTGGCTCTGATGCAGACGTCTGTCCATTAAGGTTCATATTGTCGATCATTCGCCGAGCCATTCCACCGGCATTCAATTGGATCAATTCCGGAGTGGCGGAAAACGATTCTATATGATCCTTCGCAGCAGCGATGATTCCCGGCAGCGCATCGTCTCTGATCCAGGTTGGTACTCTCTGGTCAATCGCTTTCTGGACGGGGGGTAACCAGTTTCAAAAATATGATTAGGTTTGATGATAGTATCTCGAGTAATACAGAGTTGACTAAGGCTCTTATCGGAAACTGTAACATATCTGCTTAGTGCAATTTCGGATACGATCATCTGGTGATTTACCAATTACAAAAATTTGAGGAAGATTATATTGACTCAGAAAAAAATTAAAAAACTAAAAAAATTAATTTTATTTTATACAACTTTGTATTAGTTGTAACTGTATAAGTATATGTAAAGTTAATGATTTTCTGAGAACGAAAATTTATACAAATAAATACCCTTAAGGATAATTACCATGATCTTTTTCCTGCTTTGTGGTTAAAATGATTTCTTTTTCAGATGCTTGAAAAATGAGTTTTTTTATATAGTAATATAGTACAATTTCAGAAAAATGAAATTTTATCCCACCATAAGCGATTCCTCTAATTTTTGTATTGCCTTTAGCCGTCCGCACAAAACAAATATGGTAAGAATAAACAGTTGTAGTTTGTCTATAGCCTATTTCACTGTCCTTTGTTATAGCCGATAATTTGTTTTCTTTTCTAATATAATTATTATTATTATTATATATATATATATATATATATATATATATATATATATATTATCTTTAAAACAATTTATAAACATTATTTATAAAAACTAAACATACAAAGGATTTCAGCTCGATTGCAGAATAGACAAGATTTTCTTGTAATTATATGAACAGAAAATGTTTATCATGGCTCTAATTTTACCGATAGAAATTATCACTCTACAAAGAAATAAAAACCCTAATATCATAGATTTAAAATGTCAAGAATTATTGTTGTCTATCTTACCGCTGTACTTAATAAGCTGTTTAACATAAAGGACTGTGCTAAGTCATGTTCAAAATTGTCTGTATACAAGTTCAGAGATTGTAGAAGACGCTTATGTCTACGTTCGAATGATTTTTTTTCTTTTTTCATGTATGCTTTCCTCAATTCTTTTAATCTAAAACAGATTTAAAAATTTTACATTAATCGCTTTGCAGTATATATACTTATTAAGATAAGTTAAAATTTAGTTATAATGAATTTGAATGTAATATTATAATATATAGGTGAATTCTGTGATGTCATATATTTTTTTAGTAGTTATATTCAAGTTGGGTATATATGGTTTAATTTATTATGTATATATATATATATATATATATATATATATATATATATATATATATATAAGAAATTAAAATTATCAGTTCACAATTTTACAAAATATTACGAATTTGAAGCGTTTTACATTACATTTCCATTGAGTCTATCCGGATTCTTGTTTTTTATCATATTTAGTGGTGCCTACTGATCAGTGAAACAGTTACGCATCTATTTATGAAAAAAAGTAATTTATGTAATGTAAGAATGATTACATTTAAACTGATGAGAATCACTGCAAGGCTGGAACTAGAAGTAATGATTGAAAGAAATACGACGACGAAGAAAATACTAGGATATGAAAATTATATACCAGACACGACCCTCCATGCCGACAGAATAAGGTGTAGGGTGAGACTATCGGGTGATAGGGACTCGAGTTGGTGATGCGAGGAGTAGACACGGTGGTTTTAATGATATTAGGAACTGGAGGAGTTGAGACTAAAAATAAGGTTAAGTATCTAGGGATTACTTTCGATACGAAACTAATTTTTATCCACCTCATATACGGAATGCAGCGTACCAAGCAGCAGAAAGGACAAAGGCGTTGAGCAGATTGATGGACAATATGAACAAATTTAGGCAAAACGTACGTAGACGCGTATTGAGTGTAACTCACTCGATTTTATGATAATCAGTGGAGATGGGGACCACGATGAATATTAGAAAACTGACAAATAGTATCAAAGGCAATTAATAATACCGATGGTGGGTGCATTGAGAATCGCGTGTTCGTACCGAGTCGTGTCGTAAGAAGAGGTTTATAATTGACCTTTTACCGAGCGAATGTAAAAGAATTTACAAACGACGTGCGACTGTCGGAAGAAAGGCGTTAAGAATAACGGATGAATATTTTTGGATTGTGATGAATACAATAGACAACGAACGAACGAAAACAGTGGACGAAACTGTGGAACACACTCATTCCGTCTGCGCCCATTGGAGTAGCTTACGATTGGGGCTTGAGACGTTACTAGGCTTACAACAATGGACGTAGACAATTGGTAGTTGATCGCAAATTTCGTAATGCATGCGCTTAAAAAAAAAGAATGGATGCATATCTCGAAGATTCCATAAATCTATATTTGATTGTAGAATCGCGAATGATTGTAATATTGGTATGAAAAAAATGAATGGCATGAATTGAATAGCAAAGAAAAAATAATAACAACAACAACAATAATAACAATAATAATAATAACAATAATAATAATTGTCATTAGCATTATCACTATTAATTGCAAGTATCTTTCCCACAATGTACTCAAATATACTCGAATATACTCCGTACTTCGGGCATGCAATTAAGTAAAAAAGATTGTCCAATTTCGTGGGCACCGTGTCGAACGGGAAGGGCATCCAATTCAAGTCTCTGTTCCAGACGAATCTGCCAGTAGGTGGCAAGAGCCCGGCGAGCACGAGTTGCAGCGAGGCTTTTGTGCGGCCAACGTTCGGGCTACGCGCGTATATGTCACTGGTCTTGAACTCGGTCCCGAGCAAATGGCCGTACTCTCGCCTCAGCATCTGACCCAGTCTATACATCTGCATCTTTCCAACCTAATTAAAGTACATTCAAGCTTAATACGTTATATTTCATATTTTGTGCTAATAATGCTATAACACTACAGCTATAATTAAACAGTTTTGATTTAACTAAAGTGGACAGTAATAATAACTAGTTTGTGCGATTACATCGTTTAAATGAAGTTAACATACATTGGTTAATTCTGCCAGTCCATAAGGTTCTGTAATACTCGGATCTGCGTTTCCCATCAATCTCAATTCGTCCATACCAGGAGTTCGTGCACCATGTCTAAACAACTGAAAATAAAATATTGCCGATGAAGAAAAAGATCTTTTACTCAGGGCATTATAGGAGTATAAATAATAAATACTATTCAAGAATATATGAAAATAGAGATATATTAACAAATATAATTTAAACAAAAACAACATATTTTTCACGTTTATCTATGTATTGTTTAAAACATAACATACATGACATTTATAAAAAATAATGTAATTCCAAATATCTTATTCTTCAATGCGTTAGCCTTCAATGTTCACAAAAACCTCGATTAACACCTAAAATAAACGAAGCATTTTTCAATATTTTTTCATGAAGAAATTCTCGACGTAAATACATAATAAAAATTTTCATTTGAATCATAACAAGACAAATAGAAGAACGACTCAACGATACGATCACTCGATTGTTAGAGTATCACACATAATCTGCAGTTAGTACGAAGAGCGTCGGTGCGGTAAAGCATCCTGTAGTATTTTTTCCTTTGATCTCGAAAAAGTGATAATATCTATTCTCACAAGGAATGGAACTATATGATGTTTTAAACAAGGAACTTTACTCGGAAAAACAAAATTTCGTCAAAATTTATTAATAATTTTGATTGTTCTATAATTATATTCTATAGAATGAAAAATCTTTCTATTAAATCGTGAATATAATCTAATATTGTTTCTATTATTGCATATGAGTAACCTCGGAACATTCAAAAACATGGATTTCAAATGATAAGAAACTATCGTCGCTGCCATAATCTCAATAATGGTCTTGAAAGGCGATAAAAATGATTTTTTCTCGATTGTGAATATTATATACAGTGAAATAACAAGTTGTTAAGAAGTCTAATACATATTTACTGGTTGTGACATTTGACTACGATAATAATACAAACAATTTCTGCGACAGCTATATTTCTAATTTAAGTAGATTTTCTAACAAATCGATTTTATTTTTATTAATCAATGGACCTTTCCAAACAATACGGTCAATATCTTGGGTATTTATTTCATAATTGTAATTTGATTTTTCGACAATGATTTGTAGAATCACAGAACAAGTCAAATTATAAGCATCGCGCGTTAGTATATTAATAAATACTACGAAATTAATTTCAAGCTTTTTATTATGAACACAGTTTATCAGTCTCCTTATAATAGTTTTCCTTGATTTTATAATTTTTAATACATTCTTTGATATTTCTATATATTAATTTTAGGAACCTAAAAGTTAAGTGAATAGAAATATTGTATCTATTTAATGTAACGAACGAAGATAGATTGATGAAACTAATCAATTTATCTTGAATAAGAGAATGATAAACTGTTATAGTTTAATTGGTCGCTGTTTAAAATCCAATCGAAAGGGAATTATAGATTGATAGACTTTAAATTCGCCAATAGGTATGTCACTGACAATCACCAACGGAAATATTATACATTTAAGCTGAAACTAGACGAAATAATTTTATTTTGGATACTCGCCTAGCACTATAGCAAACGTCTAATATTGATGTAAGAGAGACGAAAATCATTGACCAATCAAAGCGATCGTCTTAAAGAGTCATTTATGCATACAAGAACTTCGCGCGCCTTTATCAGCCGCTATTGTTTCCCGTTCCAGAACAGCATTTTACCTCTTTATATTTTGTCTGAATAATTGACTTCGTAAAATTGACAAATCGATATTAATTCAGCGCTTTCGTCATATTTTTATTTCCAAGCGTCACATACAGTATACGCATTTCCATTATAACTTCTTTCGACGCAACGTATCATTTTAGAACCAAGAATCGTATCCCGTTTCTTCATCGTGACGTGACACGAATAATTTTCCATTTAATTTTATTGTTAAATGTGTAACAGTAATCTGAAAAATAATATAAATTTTTGTTTTTTCGCATTAGCAAGATCAATAAAAGTCAAAACTAAAATTATTTTCTTAGAAACTGTTTAATTAGTCAGATGTCCCTACCAACAAGATCTCAGGTAATTTTCAGTGGAAGAGGAGGAGACGACACTATTAAGTAGAAGCCACGCATACAAGATTGATAGCTCGCCGATCTACGGCTTGAGCGACAAACGGATTGAATGAGTCCAGCGCACTTTTTAATAGCTGTTCAATCATGCATAAACGTAGCTATCAAATTGACACATTCAATAGCTAAGGTAACGACACCTAAGTCTAGATGCACACTGATGCTGCCAAGTATGAAATAAAGCAAAGCTTTCTATGTTTCTACTATTTTCAACTGTAGGCTTATATCATGTAATTTAGCTAACATTCGATAAATAGATATTCATGTATTTGGTTTTGGTTTTCTTTGTTCATTTTAATTTAAAGCAGGATAGTCACATGTTGTTTCTACGAAATCTAGTCTACTACTGCGATCGCTATCTGTCAAAATTTCGTTTGCATTATGAGCAATGATTAGATCCCTTATGGTATGAATTTTTTAATTTGAACACTTTTTACGAATATCTACGTGAACTGAAAATGTTAGTAATAGATATGAGTCTAATTTGAGAAATGGATTGGAGCGAGTTTAGTATTTCTATATACTGATTTTATAGTTTTAATACACTCTTTTGTATTATTAAATAAATCTTTTTGTATCTGTTCCATTTTTTATATTGTTTTTATAAGGAATAAAATGTTTAAGACAATTTTAATCGACAATTCATCTGACACAGGTTTTAGAAAATATCATGAGCATTTGTGGATTGGCTCCCTAGTAGTTACTTTATAAGAATTTAACAATATTTAGAGCTCGATGGAATTTGTTCTTAGTAAAAATAATTTGGAATAAGAAAGCCAATTGATAATAAAAAATAATACCTACAAAACATGCTAAATTACTAGATTGTATTGTACAGTTATTGTGAATTTGCAAGATTTTTCTTCCTAATTGAATATTTTTATTATATCTTTATATTAAAGTAAAGTAGCTTCTTTAATAATAATTTCAAAAATGATATCGATTTCACTATTATTAGATGGTATAGCTTTCTTACAAAAATTAAATAGTTTTTGAAATCACTATTAAAGAAGCTACTTATGATTCCTCTTAGAAGCTTCTCAAATGTCCTCGGTAGCTGAAATTTCAATGAGTATTTTGTTACTAATATTATCAAATGATATTTAGATGATAAAAAAAAAATATGTAACTGCTTTTCTAATTTAGATACCTCTTTAATGTGTACAGCTAAATTTAATATATAATATCAACAAGACAACTTTGCCAGAATCTAAATAATCCAAGTATAATATACTTAGATGATTTCCCAAATCAATGTAATAAATTTAATTAAAAATATAATATTGTACTTATATCTCTTTTTTATAACAATAAATAATCGAATTAACATTGGAGAATGAATTACTTACAACTTGAACTTGCTGGAGTCGTAGTGACGCGCTGGATGTCGTCCAGACAGCAAACAGCAGACAAGCCAATAAGACGATTTTTTCGACACCCATCATCGAAACACTATAAGAAGACAAAGACTGAATTAAGACAGTAGTGAGCAATAGTAAATACTTGGTTAAGTTCCAAGTTCCAAGTCGATCGGTGGCAGCTCGCGCTCTGCGCTAACTAACTTTAATTGCACCGACTTTATAGTTATGAGCAGTGTTGAGTGACAATGGTGAATAAGGGAACTGCTTCGAAATTATTTCTCCGTTTACCTTGTTTTTTGTATGCTTCTGAATTAATTGAATTAATAGTTTAAAAATATATGAAATTGTTATAGCCACCTGATTGGTCCCAGATATTGAAAAACTCTAATTATAAAGGAACGTTTGATTTGTTCTAACTAATCTACAATTTAAAACACTTTTAAAAAATCAAGGTGTATTTTAATTTCCTTAAAAATTTGATATTATTATATCTTCAATTATTTACTTCGAATTACAAATCAGGTAAATGAATAATTATTTTGGTGACATATTTCGTATATTATTACCTTAGAATAAGTGTTTTTTATGGAGAACATTGAACATAGTTTTAGACGTAAAAAGAGGCTACTCAATATGATTTTCTTATTTACACATATTTATATAACATTTTAAGTCATTTTATTTCATCTTATGTATCTTTTTATGTTATTTGACGTCGCTCTGTTTGTGCTCCCATATAGACATGATAATCAGCAGCGGAGATCTACGATGTGTTTGTAAACAAAGGACATGGAATGTTTGCATTACAACGATGCTTGAGTTAACTGACTGACACAAATGTTATGTAATTAAAATTGAGCTTGTCTAAAGATTTTTAATCTTAAAAATAGGGAAACATGAATTTATGATTCGATTCAAGACACAGCATGTATTCATGCTTCAAACATATTTTGTGTTAAAGCGTTTACTAAGCTCCATTAAAAAATGATAAATTTAAATTTTCATTTGTTTTTACTAGTTTTACTAATTTATTGTTTATTTACTAGTTTTATTAATTTTTACTAATTTAGTTTAACTACATTTTTTTTCCTTTTTGAATATGTAGGTGAATACAATGATCTTGTTATTACAAGGTTGAGGTACTTTGATATATCCTAGTAATTTTGCATAGTTTCAAAATCTAAAGATTTTATTTTAGTTGAATTACTCTACTATGAACTAAATTTTTTTTTGTAACTGTGATCATAAATATTGCTTCAAAATGGAATACAAAGTGGTATGCAAAGTTATAAAAAAAATGATTCTTATCACCTTTTAATAAAAATACATTTAATAAAAAAAAATACTTTGTATGTATTTATTATATAAAATAATGATAGTAGTAATTAAAAAAGTAAAAATATCTGTAAGAGCGATATACAATGCTATGGAAATTTTGAATGGTTTTTTATGTATAAGTAAAATCTATTTTATACATCATAAAAATTTTAAATATAAGTAATATCAATTGTATTTTAATTTTAAAACATTGAAAAATTTAAAGAAATGAAGATACTTATGTATTAAGGGCAAATAGTCAATAGTATTTTTGAACATTTATGGCTCGTGTTTTGCAAGTCATTACATGGTTTATCATAGATAAACCACGTCTTCGATTGAAGAATTGAAATTACAATACTATGAGTTCGTTTTTCTACCACTAAAGAATACGATTTGCATATTTAATATATAAAATAGCGAATTTTACCTCGCTCCTAAAGTTTGTCTGTTTCAATGAAGAGAATTTTATTTTTGCATTTTATTATGCTTAAAAAACATGATTTAAATTAATAAAAGGATATTAGATGGTGACATTTTAGATATATTATTATTGTAATTATTATTATTTCAGTCGAGTAACACCTGCTGTTGTTTTCTGTCAAAATAAAGATATCTAACATCTTACCCAAGAAATTATTTATTTTTAAATATTAATTATCTTATTGTTAATCTTTATGACTAAAACAAATTTATTATTGAATAATTTATATTTATTACACATTCGAATTTCTATAGTAATAACAAATAGTAGTTAAAATAAATATATTTTTTGTTGTTAAACAGTCTATTGAATTTTATAAAAGAATTTCATTTTTTTAAATACTTTCATCTGTAAAAATGTCATTTGTGCTACCCAAAACAAAAATGAAGAATCCGATTAAATAATCCGGGACTAATTATTTTATTTAGAAAAACTCATAAAAAATAAAAAATGAATAAAAAAATTAATGATTAAAATTATTGATTAAAAAAGTAAAACAAAAAATCATAAAAAATGAAAATTCCATTAAAAATGAAAAACCCTTTAATGAAAAATATAAAAGATACATCCACTGCAACATTTAATCCATATGAAATATGTAATCGACATTAAAAATTTATATTTCATTAAGCATTAAAGTTCGATTCATTAAAAGTGGCTTTACAAAAAAAAGGAAAAAGGAACGTTATTAATAATGAAAACGTCATGAAAAATGAATAAACTATGTAAAATGAAAATTCGATCAAAAACAAAACCACTTTAAAGATAAAATACGAGAAATAATTTCCAATGAACAATGCGATTTCCATCAAATATGCAGTACGCGCATACTTCGCCTTTTCTACAAAAAGATAGAGAGAGCTGCCCTGGAGAACTCTACCGATTACCGTAACTCTACTCTAACTACCGTACTAGATTTCTATATGGACATGACTATATGCATTGCACAAAGTCAAAATTGGTGTCCTAGGTGGATCGCGCACTTGCAGAATCTAATACTCATATTCTGAAATTGTGCGGTTACTTACATAACGCCAGGCTCAGCTGGCTGATGTTTTATTTCACTTCGTCGTCCGCAATCTTCATTGGGTGGGATTTACAGTGACAGTAGAACTCTATTTCTCGACCAACGTGAGACATGGCAAGCCCGATCTGCTCGTCGTGAAAGGGAATCTCGCAGTGGTACTTGTGAGAGAACAATTTGACCCAGAGAAAGCTCGTGTATCTAAGAGTATATTGCAGACAACCACGACATCAATGATACTGTTTAGCACATGCACGGGGTGACATTTGTGTTATTTCTATCTGTAATTTTGACTTATGTGCGTGACTATTAGCGGTCGCATTCACTTCCTGATCTGCCACAATTAGGAAACATCAATCGTCGTGTCGGTGTGGTCCTCTCCACTTGAATCCTTATAGATGGATGGATTTCAGCTTGAGTACTTGCCAGTGTACAAGTGTCGATTACAATAAGCGCACCTCAGGAATTAGAACTTAAATGTCTGGAGTTATAACGAGCGATGCTTACGATTTCAAAATGTATTCGATGTAAAGCAATAATAAAGGATATTTTTTCAAGAATCGCTCACTCGGTTTAAAAAAAAAATTTTATCTCAAAATTTAAGCATAATATATATATATATATATATATATATATATATATATATATATATATATATAAAATACGAGTATAATAAAAAGACCAAGTAGCAGAGCTTAAGATATATAATAACAAAGATGGAAAAAAATTATTAAAATTATACAGTTCAAGTCGTATACTGTTGAAAAATATTAAATGCGTAGATCACTGTGAAGCTCTCCTTAAAGGTCTGGCACTATGTCGAAAAACTGGTCTTTTAGAACTTTAAGAAAATAATTCAATTAATTTGAGATTTTTTTCTTATTACGTGGATATAGTAACAGAATTGATTTTGAATTTCAAGAGATAAAATTTAGTAAATATTCATTTACATTTTTCAAGTCATTATTTAATAGTAAGCATAATATATTTCTTTTAAATAATTACATTATTAGAACAAATAATATTCCTCTAAATAACGAAATCTTTATTGAATACGAATAAATGTTTTTTTAAATAATAAATAAATCTCTTCTATTACTTTTACTAATTGCATACGTATTACATCAATTCAGTAATTTTTAATACTTAAAAGAATCCAAATAATTTGTTTTTTTGTCAATTAATACATCTATATTTTTGGATGCTAGATTGAATAAAATCAGAATCTAAGCATTCATGCGCTTCAATTTCGTTTCTTTTAATGATATAGAAATTATTCAGCAAAATAAAACTGAGTTTTTCATAATACCATCGACTACAGCAAAAACGATCGAGGTGCAGTTATAATACATATATGAACAGTATAAATATAAATATAAACAGTTGCAATAAACATGACCCAGTTTTGGAGCGGTATATCCCTAGTTATATGATTTTCATCGTAGTGAATATAGAAATTGATATCTCATATTTGTCTGTCCATTGGATTTATGAAAATAATCACGTATAAAAAACGAGGAAAAAATTTTCACTATTGAAAGTAAAATAATTCATGTACACTTTTATAGGCACCAGAATTTTTTTACAATATACTTGTTAACAGGCACGTAAAAAAAATTTTCCGATTTTCAGTTAGTTGTTAAATTACAGAATTATTAATTTTTTTGCTCTTCCATTCAAAGTAAAGTAAGCGTTCAGCCGATATTGGCGCCATTGATCAAAACAAGTGGTAGTTGTCGCAACCCTCGGTTAGAAAGATGTGTCTTAATATCTTCCATTTCAGTGTTTGGAAATATTTCCGTTAGCTTTTGTTAAGTAGATCTAAAAATTCTGAGGCTAGAGAATAACTTTTGTAGTGAATTTGTGAAATATTATAAAATAATTAATACATAATGTTCTAGGAAAATAAAGAAAATACAGGTGCTATTATAATGAAGAAAGTATTTTCCTCCAAAGTTCAATCGAATTTAGTGAGTATACTTGGGTAATTATACCCGTAAGTGTCATATTCGGATAATGTACATAAAAATAAATAACATCTTCCTTTTACTTAACTTAACTAAACTTTAGAATTTTGCTCATTTATTTGTCCTTCGTATTTTTTTTTACATAATTCGTAATTTTTTTACTAAATAATAAAACCAATTATTCAGTTATAATAAAAGGCCAATAATAAGATAAGACAGGAAAATATAATTAAACAACAAAATTAACAATAAATCTAATTGGAAAACTTATGCAAAATCTTCTGGCTGAACCTTTCGAGCTAAACAGAACATATCCTCATAGCTTGGTAAATTTGGATGTACAACATGCAAATAGTCACTAATTGAGCATGTTTCGCCACAATATAATTCCAGTGTTTGAAGTGGCTCGCCTGCCTTAGACGAATAACGCACCTGCAATAGCGACGAAACAATTCAGTAATTTATAAATTAGATACCAATCAATTGTATGTTTATGGTATCTCAATCTATGAATTTTAATACCGTATATCAAATGCATTAAATTAAATATCCAAAAACTTTTATCAATACATAGTAAATTACTTGTAATATTAAGGTAGTAATTACATGTTATTTTTAATTAATTACATGTAATTTATAAGGTAGTAATTAAATCATACGCAAAGAACCTATTAGATATTTGGCTCAGATTAAGTGAGGTAACTCTGCGATTCTTGAAAATGAGGTCCATAATGTTTTCGGATCTAATGCTACTACATTTCCAAGATATGATATTTTATTTCTAACAATTATAAAGCTTATCTCTAATTTAGTAGTATATAATTCCAAGTAGAAGAAATCTTCTATAAGACTGCTTAAATTAAACAACTGCTTTATGAATATCCAATACGACATGAAAACAACAATGCTAGCAAACGGAGTTTGCTTTTTTTTAAGATTTAGTTTTTTTATTTTTAATTTTTTTAAGATTTAGCCGAACTTGAATGTTATTGCTCTTTCATATCGGATAATAAAAATATTGGTTCTTATAATAGTAAATTTCTTCCCGCGTGCAAAAGGCTTTCTTTACGAAACGAGAGGCTAATGGCCCGAAGCGTAGCCGAGAGTTGTGACGAGGTACGTAAAGCGTTCTATTCGTATTCGAAAAACATTTTTTCATAATCAGAACCGGAATCTGTCGGCAATGGTTCGAATTGAAGGTTAGAATTAAAATAAATATTTCTTATTATGCAGTCTATTCAATTTAATTGTGGAGAACTATTGTAACATAAGTCATAAAATATCATAACTTGGGAATGGATAAGCGTTCGATTCTAAAACATTATAGATATTATTTTGAAGATAATCATATTTATCTCGTTCAATCTGGGTCAAAACCGTCATATTTGTTGACCTTATCGAACCAGTGTTTTGCAGATTTGGAAATTTAGATCATGATGGAGCGGACTTTATTAAAAAACAAAAACAAAACAAAAAAAAATGAAACGAAGAAACCAGAGCCATACTATGCAACTTACCCTAACGTAAATCTGACCGTCCTCGTCATCCACGAGTTTTTCGACGATAAACGCCGCCCCAAATCCTGGCAGGTCTGGCAATGTATAGCTGTGCGCCCTAGCGACAGCGTAGACGGTATACTCGTGGCCGCTGAAGAGAACTATCTTTGGCTCTGGTGCTGGCGAGTCTCCGTAAAGGTTCATGTTATCAATTATTCGCTGAGCTATTCCACCGCCGTTCAATTGAATCAATTCTGGGGTGGCAGAGAATGTTTTTATGTGTTCCTTCGCCGCAGCGATGATTCCCGGTAACGCATCCTTGTTGATCCAACTTGGTATTTCCTTATCAAGTGAGTTCTGAAAGAATAGGGATAATCGGGTTTGACAATGTGATTAGTTTCCATTATAGTATTTCGAGTAATGCAAAGTTTACTATGGTTCTTAACGGAAACTGTAACGTTTCGCTTTGTAGAAGTTCGGTGATAATTATCGGATGATTTGAAAATTATAAAAATCTGAGGGTGATTACATTGATACCGATAGTAAATTAAATTAAAAAACCAAAAAATTGCAATTCTATAAGTGTATATAAAATATCCTAATTTCCTCGTGACAAAAAGATACGCAGATAAAGTTCCTTATCTATAATGAGCATAATTTTATTTCTACTTTTGTAATCAGAATCAATTACTTGTCAAATACGTGATAGATTATTCGACTCTATATAGTATTAGAATAAGGTTTCAGAAAAATGCGCTTTTACCTAACCAGAGTGTATTCTCTGATTTTTGTATTGTTCGCAGCAGGATACGCGAAGCAAATACGTAATGTCAGATTAGATGGTAGAATTATTTCGAGAGGCTATTTTCACTATTTTCTGTTATGACGAGCAACGTGCTTTCTTTTTCATGGAGCTGATATATAATTATGTTATAATTTTCAAGACAATTCATTAATATTAATTGAAAAAATTATATATCGGAAAATTTTTAACTGAATTACGGAATATACAAGGTTTTTTGTAATAATACAAAAAAAGTGTATCGTTGCTGTAATTTCGATTTATAAGTAATTACCGCTGTGTGCATCGATAAAAATATTAACGTTATAGATTTTAAATATATTAAAAATTCTTATTATCTATCTTACCAGTATACTGATTAACGTATATACAAGGAAGGACTGTTCTAAGTCATGCCCGATATTGTTTTGATATAAGTTCGTAGATTGGAGTATAGGCTTATATACTTCATCCATTCTTTTTTCTTCTTCTTTCATATATGCTTTCCTCAATTCTTGAAATCTAAAACATAGATTTCATAAACATATTAATTACGTTCCTGTATATATGTTTATAAAAAGAAGTTACATGATACAGTTGATAGGATGATGTATACTCCGTACTTAGGGCATTTATTAAAGAAAAAAAGATTGTCCAACTTCTTCGGCACAGTGTCGAACGGGAAGGGCATCCAAATCAAGTCTCTGTTCCAAACGAATCTGCCAGTAGGTGGCAAGAGCCCGGCGAGCACGAGTTGCAGCGAGGCTTTTGTGCGGGCGACGTTCGAGCTACGCGCGTATATGTCACTGGTCTTGAACTCCGTCCCGAGTAAATGGCCGTATTCTTGCTTGAGCATCTGACCCAGTCTATACATCTGCATCTTTCCAACCTACGAGTATTTTAAAAATCAGCTTTTATGCACAGCATATTTTGACAAATAGTCCTTCTCGACAATTCCATATTTTAAAGATAGATCGATAGGCCGATAGATGAATAGGTGGATGGATTAAGCGTGGCTGTTATTTAACTATTTAGTAATTCGCTTACTCTGTTATTTCTGGCGAAGCCGAAATGGACAATGTTAGTCAAATATATAAAAAGAAAATGATCGTATTTAGAAAAAAATCACGTTTATATATAACTTTGTCAAATAAAATACAAAAATTAAATTTACTAAAATGTTGGAAAGCTTATAATTATTAGGATTAGAGTAAAAAAATTATTACCTCTATAGAATGCAATGTATTAAAAATTTTTTATACTTATTTGGTTACATTTTTGGTGAAATATTCTCAATAATACTATAAATGTATTCAAAACCAATTAATAGAAAATTTATGTAATTTACATTTTATCTACAGTTTTCTTTTTTTGAATGTCTTGTAAAAGACAAATTAGGGTATATTAAAGCTGAAAATCTTTGATTTAGTATTGTAACTAATTGTACTATAGTTTTAGTTAAACAGCTTTAATTTAATTCAAGTATAAGTCAATGATAATTAGTAAGAAGAATTATAATTTTTTTATTGCTTTAACATACATTTGTTAATGCTCCAACTCCGTAAGGTTCTACGATACTCGGATCTGAATCGCCCAACAATTTTAGTTCCTCGACTGTAGGAGTTCGTGCACCATGTCTAAACAACTGAAAAAAATATTGCCAATGAACGAAAACATCTTTTACTGAGAGCATTATATGGATGTAGAATTCCAAATAGTTATAAAAAATGAATCCAAGATTAAAACAGAGATACCCATATATTACAAAATATAATTGGAAAAATAACATATTTTTCCCTTCACCTATCGATTGTCATAAATATAAATTTATTAAATTTATGTTTTAAATTTTTTTAATGTTTTTTAATTAATTTATTTATAAAATAGCAAAATTCATAAAAAATAATGCAACTTAAGAAACCTTATTCTATAGTTTTGAAATGTATGAGAATGAGCACCGCTGCAACTATTTACATGGTGCTTTGTTTACAAACACATAATTATCACAGAAAATTAAAAATCATCCATGCAAGTCTAAATAGTAATAATTTTTTTAATAGGACCAGTTTAAAAATAATGAAAAAGTAGTAGGCAAATTGGTATCAAACAATAATATTTTGTAACAGAACATTGAATTGTTTATCTGATCATAGTATTCACCTGCTCAAAAGTATTGTTTTTAATTTAATCGACAGAGCACTTTGCTATCAGATAAATGTTTTCATAAATAAAATATTGAAAAAATAAAGGATACATTACTTAAAAATACAAATCCTCTTAATTTCATTGAATGAACTAAAAAAAATTAAATATTTACATTACAGAAATAGTATTAATAAAAATAGATTACATCCTTTCTTTACACAATGTTACGAACAGAATCGAAACTAGATGTAAAAATTAGATTTAAGCCTTCAGCGTTTATAATTTCTAGAATAAAGTTTTATTAATCGATTCCATTCTAGCTATTATTATAATTAGTTCTACGTGAAATGTTTTAATATTGTTTGAATTCAAATTTAAAATAAGATATTTTCTTTATGGCCGATAGTCATGTTATAGTTTATATTATATGTTTATAGTTTAAGAAAGTAGAAGTACAAAGATAAAATTAATTTATGACTTGATTTTTGGAATTATTTAGTCTGATACATATCAAAACAATGCGTAATAGTTTTTAAGAAATTTTTATAATATCGCGTTGCCATTATATACATAGGTTTAGTATTTCTTTTGTAACTAAATATAGTTATAAATTATATTGCGAGAATTGTTTACTTTTAAGATGGGAAGTAATGTAAATAAAAGATTGATTAATATTGTATTTGCGGGAGAATATACGAGTAAGAAATGTTATGCGATCTCCTGGGACAAAACGGCGCCGCACGAATTATAAAAACTGTTTATAAATGATATGTAAGTACACACGAGATATTGAATAATGCTTAACGAAATCATCGGTTGGCGATTTGAAATCTTATTTTATAAGATATAATTTGAATTTTGGAATCGGACTCAATGAATTAATTTAATTGTGTTTGAATTGAAATTAATTAATTATTGAAGTCAGGATCGCGAGCAAACCTTCGTTAAAGGCCACAAACTGTATACAACTAAGGTATACAATTGATCCGTACCATGACGGGTAAAACCGAAGATTTTCCTAAAAACTGACTTCTATATGATTTACAAATAAGGTGATCAAATATTAGTCGGTGGAAAATCTTGAGATTTTACGAAAGAGGTTTGACTGGTTATGCTTCCATAAAAGCAATTGATCCGTACCATGACGGGTAAAATCGAAGATTTTCCTGAAAACTGATTTTTATATGATTTACAAATAAGGTGATCAAATATTAGTCGGAGGAAAATCTTGAGATTTTACGAAAGAGGTTTGGACGGTGTCAGATTACCACCTCGGGTTCTCCGGCCGTCCGGCTGCGCGAAGTGTTTAGGCTGCGATCGACGAATGGGGCTTATCGCCCGAAATTTGACCCGCGATAAGAAGAAAGTCTATAAAGGGCGCTGTTTGAGCGCAGAAGGCGTTATTCGTATCCCGTCTGTACGCTAAGGTGATTGCTATTTATATTTTCTTTTCATTATATATATTAAAAATCAATTTAATTAAACACTGTTTTTTAAACCTTTATCGTTTTTAAACTTTCCAGTAGTAGTATATTACAATACACAATGTTAATTCCATTGTTATTTATTCGCCATTTTATAAAAAATGTTCCAAAAAAATCAAAGGTAAATTTATTGTAAATAGAGTGCCACTAACGAATAATGAATTGAATGATATCCTTAAACTTGACAAGGATAAGACGAATAAAATATATAAAACATGTGTTATTTATAAAATCTCTTGTAATCATTGAGATACTATTTATATAAGTGAAACAAAACAAAAATAAATAGATATAGTTAATGAACATGATCATAATAAAAACAAAGATAATGTTATTAACTAGCATATTTCGAGTGATTCTCATTATTTTATTGGAGCGAGGTAAGTGGTTTGAATCTTGCATGTAATTTCAAAAAATGAACTATTTTTGAAAGGTCACTTATACAAATATGTATTAACAATAGCATTAATAAAAATAGGACATGTTATTTCTAAGAAAAATATGTATTAATATTATATAATATTTATAATAATATTTTGTTTATACACATATATTTACCGCTACTGTTATTATATTAGTTTAATTTAATATAAGTCACATTTCTAAACGTTCGCTTCTTTATAATGTATTTCCAACTATCAAATGCCTACGTACTAAATTAGTTACTTTACCACAGAGTTTTTACTGCTCATGTTTAATCTAATACTAAATGTATATTCTTATTTTTTTTATTATAGAATCGAAGAGGTCTACCGTTCAAGTCGAGAAAACGTGCTTTAAAAATATTTTAAATGCTTTATTACTTTCTGCACCTAGACAGAATTAATCGCAAAATAAGTCTTTTGTAATTATAATAATATCTTTGATTCAAATACTGAATTGTCAGATAATTCAGTCTGAAGTATACGATAGCATTGTTTCAATTTCTGAATTTGCAATGACAAGATGGCATTGAAGAATTGAAATAATAGAACTTACTGGACCTAGCACCTCTTCAAAAATTAATCTATAAACTAACAATTATACTAGGTACGTAGTTTTAGAGCTGGAAGCTTACGATTAAAGAAAATGCTCCTAGAATGAGAAAAATTGTGTAGAGATAGGCATTCATGATACTTATAATAGAAACATTGAAACCAGGACGTTCTTAGCTACATTTTTTCCGAGATCCTCATTCGAGGGTATTAATATTCCAATCTTATTCATTTCACCATTGATGCTCTCATCGGACTCTGAATAATCATGAGTAAGTATGAACTTTTAGAGGTGATCAGATTAATTACGCCATATTGTTATTTCTAACACGGAAATTACGATATTTATACGAGACGTCTAATAGATCTTCTTCTGTATATTTTTTCAAGTTGACCTTTATATCTTTCTAATCCATATTTAAATTAAATTTTTTCTTTGCTTATTCTCGGTTTGGAGACGAGAATTGTACAGGGGTAGTAGTTGATTTGGTACAGTAACTCGACACGTTGTAAAAGGCAGTGCGGAAGACAGTCAAATATGTTCCTTGAACTATCGTGTTATGAATACAGAGTCGGCAAGTTTTCGAGGTGTTCGCGGCGAGAGCATCGAGACGAGTACGATAAATACGGAAACATAACGACCGAAGCCAGTGTCTCCTTTGCAGTCGGACGATAATTTTTTTCAGCAAACTTTATCGAAGATAATTCTTCAGACATGTCCGTCTAACAACGTTAGCGCCATCGGTACATAGAATGGCTTAGGTATGAAAAGTAATGCTTTTAATACAAGTGCAAATCCGATTGAGAACTCGATGCTCTTATAATTTAACATAGTATGAGTATATACGAAGGCATTGATTGCTACAGTACCGCTTGCTATAGCTCGTAAAAGCTGTGTAAAAAGTCATACATGTCATTAGGCTGTCACGACCAGTGCCATATATACATATAGGGTTCATCTAGCTCAATCATAGTGTCAACTTGTCCCAAGGCTGCTAAGCAATGTAGGAGTGAAGTAGAGGCAAGGTGGTTAGCTGAAACTGCGTGTGAAAAAGGGAGATGCGAGTACGAAAGAAGAAAGCGGCAATAGTACTGAGAATGTGTCCTTTGTGTATGAGAGACGCGCTCACACCGATAATGTTCAAGCGAAGAGATGACGGGTTGCGGAAATGGGGAAAGTGAGACTTATAGCAGAAAGAGAAAGACAAAGATAGATTGATTAACCTGAGCTCTCGACCAGGTATATTTTATAACCTGTAAGATCTTTATGATTCCTTATTTCATCTAATTGCTTGCATACAATTCGTTTCTAGTTTTAACTTATAAAATGTGATTCGTTGAATTTTGAAAAATATTGAATTATTCTTTATTTTGTCCAGTCTCTAATATTATATGTCCACTATCAATGTAATGAACTCAAATTAATAAATAATATGTTACCTCTATCATATAGTTTGTAACAATAAACAATCGAAATAACATTAGTGAATGAATTACTTACAACTTGAACTTTCTGAAGACGTAGTGACGCGCTGGATGTCGTCCAGACAGCGAACAGCAGACAAGCCAATAAGACGATTTTTTCGACACTCATCATCGAAACACTATAAGAAGACAAAGACTGAATTAAGACAGTAGTGAGCAATAGTAAATACTTGATTAAGTTCCAAGTCCCAAGTCGATCGGTGACAGCTCGCGCTCTGCGCTAACTAACTTAATTGCACCGACTTTATACTTATGAGCAGTGTTGAGTGACAATGGTGAAGAAGGGAACTGCTTCGAAATTATTTCTCAGTTTACCTTGTAACATTAACCTCTTTTTTGTAACCTTCTAAATTAATTCAGTTATCAATTAAAAAATATACGAAATTTGTTAGAGCCACCTGATTGGTCCCAGTTATTGAAAAACTCTAATTATAAATGATTGTTTGATATGTTCTAATTAATGTAAAATTCAAAACACTGAAAAAAATCAAGGTGTAGTTTAATTTGTGTATATAGAAGATTGAACATAGTTTTAGACGTAAAAAAGAGGCTATTCAATACTAATTTATTATTTACACATTTATTAAATTTATTATATAACATTTAAATGATTTTATTTCATCTTATGTATCTTTTTATGTTATTTGACGTCGCTCTATTTGTGCTCCCATATAGACATGATCATCAGGAGCGGAGATCTACGATGTGTGTGTGAAAAAAACACATGGAATGCTTGCATTATAACGATGCCTGTCCTAATTAACTGACAAAATATTATCTAATTAAAAAGAATCGAATTGAGCTTATCTAAACATTTTTAATCTTAAAAATAGGAAAAAATGAATTTATGATTCGATTCAAGACACAGCATGTATTCATGCTTCAAACATATTTTGTGTTAAAGAGTTCACTAAGCTCCATTAAGAAATGATACATTTAAATTGTTATTTTAGTTTATTAATTTAATTAATTTTAATAGCAGTTTCTAAATATCATAAAAATATTTATTTTGTCATTCGAACGTTTAGCTACAGAGGCGAATTTTACTAATTTTTACAGTTTCAAAATACAAATTCATTTCTTTGCTTGATTTACTCTACCATTGAGTAATATTTTTTGTAAATGTAGCATTAAAGTTAATTTTTGTCATGACAGATACTTTGTTTCAGTATATTGGTATCTATCAAATCGGTCAAATTAGGCAAAAATGATTCACAATAAATGTTCTTATAAAAAAATAAGCTGAAAGAAAGAAAATAATTTCTATATATTATATAAATTAATGACAGTAGCGAGAACTGTAATAACAATAGCTGTAACAGTTATATTTAAAAAAATAAAAAGTTAACGTCTTTTTATATATAAGCATAAATATAAGTAAAATAAATTCTTAAAAAAATTGAAGAATTTAAAGAAATGATGATATCTATGTATTAATATCAGTAGTATTTTTGAACATTTATGGTATATCAATACTGGATCTACGTTTTGCATCTTCTTCGATGGAATAATTGGACCTACGATAATACAAATTCTGTTCTTTTTACCACTGAAGAATATTATATGCAGATATTTATCCTTTGGATTAAAAATTCATACTCTAGGTATAAGTTGTAATTATATTATTTTTACTGCACATGTTCTTTTTCCTTTAATCCTTGATAACCTAGCATATCAAATTTATTTATAGACAGGTATTAATTGAACATAAAAAAATAAGAGATCTGGTAAGTCGAGGCTGCGTTCTGTCCTAAAAATTTAGAAGTCTCATTTTAGAGGTTATCAGAGTTATCTCGGATATATCTGATGATATCTTGTCAGACGAATTTAATAATATACTTTGTGCCACTCTTTCTTGATAAATGTTAATTTTATAAACCTAATTTCAGAAAGACGGGAACATCTTGATTCCTTCGGACAGACATTTTTATTTACTAATTTTAAATAAAATGGATCGTTTCAGACTTAAGTATCTCTTCAGAATAAAAATTATGCGAAAATCCTGAGCCAATCAAATCACTATTAAGTGGATACATTTCTGTTCATTTATATTTACTTATTAAATTTATTAGATTTTTTATTAATTCATTGTCTGATTCCTGCTTTAGTTTGTCTTTTAAAGAGAAAATTTATTAATTGATATTATTTCTCGATTAACTACGTATTCTATCCAGAACCTGATCTGTTCTTAACATTTAATAATATTTAATAACATCAAAGTTATTTAACAGATTTACAGTACGCAAATTTTTATTCTTTTGTCGACAGCTAGTGTTAATCAATTACTAGCAGCTTACGCGAGCAGCGTACTAATTTTGTCGATCCCGAACAATGAATGCACACTTGAAGCACATGATTCGTAAACTATTTTTGTAATGCTGCATAAGCGGCACGAGACTTGCGTTTCAGATAAGACCCGCTGCTGTTGATAAGTATAAATTACTGACAAGACCGAAGGTTGACGCCCAAGAGAAACAATAATATGAGCATCACACGGGCCGAAGTGAGTTCAGTGCGTTCGGAATTCATTTCGCTCACTAATGTGATGTCGAATAAGAGGGCGAACAGAAAATTAAAAAAAAATGCTTCTTCGGGAAATGCACGGACTTAAAGTATTGCCCCAAAAGTATGAAACATCATAATCCCCTTCTTGCGTGATGAAAGTAAAGCTACTCTGGAAGCATGGCGGCCCCGGCCGGCTTTGCTAGACCGCACGGACCAGTTTTTATTATTATATAAATTAAAATTTGTGTTGAATAAAATTGTCTTAATTTAAAATTTTGAAATTTTCATTTTTATATTGAAATATTTTTTCATAATAAAATTTTCTTAATATCGTAAATACGTAATAAATACATACTAAAATGTTATGAATATCATAAATACGTAAAAAGATACTTAACTATAAAAATAGATGATATTTGAAACTGTTGTTTGAAAGTTATACAATTATTGCTACATTAAAGTTATTGTTGAAATTAAACTGCTTGCAAGTTTTCCAAAGTATGACGAAAGAACGCATACATATTTTTCTAAAGGAAAAAAAACTCTTTTGAGTCTCAAGCATGCTTTTGACCTACTGCCACAAGGTGGTTCGTCTGATACTAAAGCACATACCAAAAATCTCGAAATTCCTACAAACAAACTAATGTTTATTGTATTTTAAGAAAATTGTATATTAAGAAAGTACACAATAATATAATTCTTTTAAATAATTACTATATTAATGGAAAAAATAATAATTCTTTAAAAGCGCGAAATCTTTATTCAATACGATTGAAGTTTTGTATACTTTTATAAACTCTTCCATTACTGTTCTTAATTGTATACATAATTTTTTACAACGTGTATTTTAACAACTATGTAAATTTTTTTTTCTTTCTTCATTTAGTCCTTAAATTACAGAAAGATGTTTTCCTTAAATTACAAAAAATTTTTTGCACTTCCATTGTGCGTTAAGTATTATTTAACCTAAAATTGGTGCAATTTATCAAAACAAGTAGTATTCAGAAGAAACAACGTCTGGTTAATACAAGGTGTCTTAAGATCTTACATTTCAGTATTTTGAAAGATTGTTTAATAGTTTTTTCAACATAGATCCAAGATTATCCGTACGGAAAAACAATTTTTGCAATAATTTTGCAAAGTATTATAAAAGAGTTTATAAATCTTGTTCCAGGAAAATATAGAGAACAGAGGTTCGGTTATGATGAAAAAAGTATTATTCCCCAAAGTTTAGTCGAATTCAGTGAGTATCGTTAGGTAGTTGTGCCCGTAAGTGTCATGCTCGGATAATGTATGCTAAATAACATGTCTCTGTTACCTAACTTAATTGAAATTCTAAATTCTTTGCATTTAGTTTTTTTATTTATTGTTAAAAAATAAAAATACTGATTTAGATATCATACAGAGGAAGCCATGCGAAAAACGAGGTGAATATAATTAAACAGTAATAATATGAATAAACCTATTCGGAAAACTTATGTAAAATCTTCCGGCTTAAAATTTCGAGCTAAGCACAGCATATCCTCATAGCTTGGTAAATATGGACGCACAACCTGTAGATAATCATTAACTGAGCATGTTTCGCCACAATGTAATTTCAGAGTTTTAAGAGGCTCACCTTCACCATGCGAATAACGCATCTGTAACAGAGTCAAACAAATTCAGTAATTAATAAATTAGAGAACAATCAATTATACGTCTATTGAAGTAATTTTGTAAAGTGAAAATTCAATCTCACAAGGGGAACCTATTAGATATGGGGAGACTGATTTGGTTTATCTTGACGTAATTTTGATCACCTCCAAATTGAGGCTTTTAACTTTTTAGGACCTAATATTCTTCTAGATAGATAAATAATGCATAAGAACCTTATAAATATATGAGTCCGATGCTTGCTTCGACACACACACACACACACACACACACACACACACACACACATATATATTGATCGCACTTCATTCTAAGTTTCACTACGAGGGCGGTTTCATAAGTATCCGTTTTTGAATACAGAGGACGTTCTGTAGGGAAGCTGGTGTTATTATTGTGTGCTGCCATCTATCAAACGACGATATCATTTGGTCAAAAAAGGTATTGTTTCATCACGAGAACGTGCCAGCAGATTCATCTGGAATTGTCGCCGCCAAACTGCATCGATTACGTTATCGATTGCTGCTACACCACTTGTATTCACTTGATCTGTCTCCCTGAGACTTCCTCTTGTTCTCTAAGATGAAAAAATGGCTTGAGGAAAAAAATTTTGCTCAAACGAGGAAATCATCACCGAGACCGAGACGTATTTTGAAGAGATCAAAAGATCCTTTTTTTGGAGGTTTTAAAAAATGCCCATAACGTTGGGAGTAGTGTTCTTTTTAAAAAGGGACTATAGAAAAAATGGTGTTTTTCATTTCTAACACGGATGCTTATTGAACCACCCTTATATTATTGATCTGAGACATAATGTACCCATCCATGATCCTTTAATGATGTTTACGTCTTTTTATTAAAAAAAGCAAATGAAATCAAAGTCACGATGTTCAACTTACCCTAATGTAAATCTGACCGTCCTCGTCATCCACGAGTTTTTCCACAACTATCGCTGCCCCAAATCCTGGCAGATCCTGCAATGTATAACCGTGAGCCTTGGCGAGAGTGTAAATGGTACTCTCGTGGCCGCTGTAGAGGAAGATCTTTGGCTTCGGCGCCGACGACTGTTCTTGAAGATTCATGTTGTCGATCATTCGCTGAACCATTCCACCGCCGTTTAGTTGGATCATTTCCCTGGAGGCAGAATATGATTCAATGTGTTCTTTCGCAGCAGCGAGGATTCCCGGTCGCGCATCATCTCTAATCCAACTTGGTACTTTCTTGTCAAGTGATTTCTGAGGAGAAAGGTGATATCAGTTTCGATAATGTTATTAGGTTTGATTATAGTATCCGAGAAATCAAGCATTTACTAAGGTTATTATCGGAATTGATTATTGAAAAAATATTAAATCTGCGAAAGATTATTCTTATTAAAAATTTCATATTAATTTTAATGAGCTGCATTCGCATATGTACATATAAAATGTTCTATTTTTTAAGGATAAAAACACACGTAAATAAATTCCCGTACGAATAATTAACATGATTGGTCTTCTGGATTTGTGATTAGCATAAATTCACAAATTATTCTGTATTCTATATAATTATAGAGAATGTTTGCAGAAAAATGCACATTTTCCCGACCATAAGCGCGTCCTTTGATTTTAGTATTACCTATCAGAGCATCTCTCTATAGCCTATTTTCACTGTTTTCTGTTATAACGCACAACCTGCTTTCTTTTTTCATGGAACTGATATATAATTACCTTATTGTCAAGGCAATTGATTACCATTATTTTAAAAAATTATATATCGGAAAGATTTTAACTGAATTATGGGATAGACAATTTTTATTCTAATAATACAAAGAAAAAGTGTAACGCTGCTCTAATTACGAGATATTGATAATTATTGAAGTGCGTATCAATAAAAATATTAACGTTATCAATTTTATATATTTGAAATCTTATTGTCTGTCTTACCAGTACACTGATCAAGGTATTTACAAGGAAGGACTGTTCTAAGTCATGCTCGATATTGTTTGTATATAAGTTCATCGATTGGAGTACACTTTTATGTGTATTTTGAAATAATTTTTCTTTTTTTTTCATATATTCATTCCTCAATTCTTGAAATCTAAAACAAATTTTAAAATCTCATATTAATTATTTTTCAATATATTATCAGGTATGTGAATAAGTCTTTCCCGTTTTTTTTCAAATTTTGAGCCTTTATTGTGAAAAAATGGTTACAAATGAATTATTGAAAGTATTGGCCATCGCTAGCTACAACTTTTTCCCATCTTTCTGGCAACATACGAATCCCGTTGCGAAAAAATTCGACCGGTTTGGCCTCTATCCAGTCATATTTTTTGGCTTCCTCGTAGGAATGGAAGTGCTGGTCAGCCAGGCCATGCGTCATCGATCTGAAGAGATGGTAATCAGACGGAGCAACGTCTGGACTATACGGCGGGTGGGGTAGGACTTCCCATTTGAGCGTTTCTAAGTATGTTTTCACCGGCGGTGCAACATGTGGGCGAGCATTGTCATGTTGCAAAATAACTTTGTCGTGCCTGTTATTGTGGCCGTTTTTCTCGCAGTGCGCGGCTCAAACGCATCAATTGTCGTCGATAGACCTCGCCTGTGATCCTTTCATTCGGTTTCAGAAGCTCATAGTAAACCACACCTAGCTGGTCCCACCATATACAGAGCATGAGCTTGGCGCCATGAATATTTGGCTTGGCCGTCGATGATGATGCATGGCCGGGTAGTCCCCATGATTTTCTTCGCTTCGGATTATCGTAACGTATCCACTTTTCATCGCCAGTCACGATACGATGCAGAAAACCCTTTCTTTTATGTCGCTGAAGCAGCTGTTCGCAAGTGAAAAAACGCCGTTCGACGTCTCTCAGCTTCAGTTCGTACGGCACCCAATTTCCTTGCTTTTGGATCATTCCCATGGCTTTCAAACGCTTGGAAATGGTTGTTCGGTCAACTCCCAATGCTTCAGCAAGTTCTTCTTGCGTTTGACAAGAATCTTCATCAAGCAAAGTCGCCAATTCTCGATCTTCAAAGATTTGCGGCCGCCCGGAACGCTCCTTGTCTTCCACGTCGAAATCACCGCTTTTGAAGCGTCGAAACCATCCGCGAACACTTGAATCATCGACACAACCTTCTCCATAAGCCTCCTGAAGCAATCGATGCGTCTCGGCAGCAGATTTCTTCAAATTGAACCAATAAAGTGAAACTTCCCGCAAATGACGTCGACTCGGCTCAAATTTCGACATTTTCACGATATCAAAAATTTATGATGCGAAAAAATTTTAACTAATGTGTTAGTATGGAATTGTTGACATATGAATAAGCTTTGATTATGACATATGTAACCATTGAATACTCGCACAGTATTGGTGGCGCCATCTCTTACAAAAAACGGGAAAGACTTATTCACACTCCTAATATTTTTCTATATACATATATGAAGAAAAGTTATATCAGATAGTGGAATATTTTAAGATCCCTAAAATCATTTATGCTCTATAACGAATATGAATGAAATATTATAACATGCAGGCGAATTATATCCAGTAATACTTTATTATTATTCTTATTAGTGATATGCAAGCTGCATATAAAAGTAATTAAAATGACCAGTTCTTAAATTTACAAAATATTATAAATTTATATAATTTTATGTTAAATTATCTTTAATTTCATTCAGACTCTTGATTATTATGTTATTAATTATATTTATTGAAGACTATTGGTAACTGAAATAATTATTAGAATCACATTATCCATTCATTTTCAATAAGGGCGATTGAAGAACCGATAAAACAAAAATAATCACAAAGTGTGTTTCATAAAGTCCACTCAATTAGTATACTCCGTACTTAGGGCAGGTGGCGGGGAAAAAGAGATTGTCCAATTTGATAGGTACGGTGTCGAACGAAAAGGGCATCCAAATCAAGTCTCTGTTCCAGATGAACTTGCCGGCGGGCGGGAACAACCCGGCGAACACGAGCTGCAATGAGGTCTTGGAGCGACCAACGTTTGAGCTACGCGCGTATATGTCACTGGTCTTGAACTCCGTCCCGAGCAAATCGCCGTATTCTCGCCTCAGCATCTGTCCCACCCTATACATCTGCATTTTTCCAACCTAAAAGGATTTTAAAAAATAACTTTTAAACACATTACATTTTGACAACTGTTTCTTCTCAAAAAAATTTCGCTTTGCGAGAGAAGAATTTAGATTTTAGAAGTTTCAGATTTGGATCAGAAATTAATACGAGCTTCTCCTTGTATGGATATGTATTACTTCAATATAATGATTTCTTACATTATATGTGGTCGAAATATGATTGTACGAATTAAGCTTGTTTCCTAATTTTTATATTAAAAGATAAAGATAAAGCGTTAAAGAGGAAACATTATTATTTCTTAGTATATAACTTCTATTAAATAGTTTAATTAAGACGAAAAATTATTATATTATGGAACATTAGATAAATAATTATTTTGTAGTTTAATCTTATTAAATAATTAATTACTATGTCACTGTAATCCTATAAGTCATTATATCTTTCATCGAAGATATAAAATTGGAAATTAAAAGGTTTAGAAAGAAAAAAAAGGGAAAAAAAAAGAAAGAAAAGTTTGTTTAATAAAAAGTATTCGTTCAATTAACTATAATTAAACTAAAATCTTGAAAAACTTATAATGAGTAAAATTAGAATACAAAATCTTATCTATATTGCATGTCATGTATTCGAACGTTTTTTCTATTTATTCGGTTATATTTTTGATGAAATATTCTCAATAATATTATTGTGGATTTCGAATCAATTATAAAAAAATTTGTCTAATTTATAGTCTCTACAGTTTTCTTTTTTTGGATATCTTCTCTTAAAAGACACAAGTTAAGGTACTTTCAAGCTTAATACGTACATTATATTTCATATTTTGTGCTAATAATGCTATACCACTACATCTTGAATTAAACAGGTTTAATTTAAGTAACTTAGGCAGTAAATATAAGTAGTATGTGCGGTTACATGGATTATATGAAGTTAACATACATTGGTTAATGCTGCCACACCGTAAGGTTCTGTTATATTCGGTTCTGATTTTTCTATCAATGTCAGTTCGGAAAGTCCAGGAGTTCGTGCACCATGTCTAAACAACTAAAAATAAAATATTTCTAATTAATGAAATGATTATTAAGTTAAACCATCATACGAATGTAAAATCAAAATACGATTTGTTTGTAAACATAACAGATAGAAATTTTTACAGCGGTGTTTGTGTCAATCGGTCAAAACTAGGAAGTAATCTTGGATCACCAAGTTACTAGTCATTAGCCATTGAAGATTATCTCAGACCTATATAACATATAGGTTTACGTATAGCAATACCATTCATAAATGTAAATCTATGTATACCAAATGAAAGGGTTTTGTTGTATATTTATTAAAAATAAATTTTTGCATAGCTATATGGTCAATTTTTACCAAAATAAAATACGTCTATGGCGAAGAGATTCACATTCATTTCTACAAATGTTACTGATTCAAATAGTATTGAAATTTTATTATTAAATTAAATTGAAATATTAAATATGAATGTTAGCTTTAAGTTTAAATATTAAGAGAAATTGATTAACTAAATTGTTTTTAAGACTTTGTAGTTTTAATTTTAAGTTTCTAGATCATACTTTATAACAAATATGAGATAATATTACGTATAGAATAAAGTCGTTTCTCGAATCTCATATAAAATTTCTAAAAATATAGTCCAGGCGAATTAGGGTTTTGATTAAACAGTTTCTCCAACGACTATTTTTTGCTTTAAAATAGATGAGGATGTGTAGAATAAGACTCTAAATTGTCGGGATCGTACCCCATCGGCGACGTATTTATTTATTGCAAAATAGCAGAAATAAAAGCTCTTTTTTTACTTTTTCTTTAATAGTTTAAATAATATTGCTCTATTCGAAAAATGTTTCGTATAAAAGTTCTGCAGGAGATAATTCTGAACAAAAGTACGTATATGAAAAACTCAAAAAGTGGATTTTTCTATTGTTAAATAAACAATGAAAATGGAAAAATTTTCGATATTCAAAGAGATATACAATTTGTTTAAACAATTGAAATTAAATAATAATGGCGCAAATAGATGTTTTTTCATCTACTTATACTATGTTTCAAATTAAAAAGTGTACATTCAAAATGGCGACCAGTTGCAAAATTATTCCTATGTGCAACTTAACCATTGCGAAGTTCGCCAACGGCTGGGAATTTTTAATGCAGTAAAATGCAATCATTAGAGGATATTAATAGTAATCATAGCTGAAAAGATCAGATTTTTAAATTTAATTTTTATATTGTTTAAAGTTAAAAACGCCGTTACTAGGGTCGATATCTCTAACCAATTTTTATGATTGATGCATATTTACGCTGTTTATTATCTGTGATGATTGGTGAAAAAAATTAAAGTAGAAAAACCATTTTAATGCTGAATTTTATAATAATTGAAATAATTAAAAATATTTAGAACTACAGGAGAGAATGTCTCTCCAATGAATAGAATTGAAAGCTTATGTGGGATTGGTGGTATGGGTTGGTATTTGTGATAGTCAAGTAACTCTGGTATACGGATAAAGTACTTTATTAGATCGCTAATATTTTCATATACAATACGTGAAGCGTGCATGTGCACAATGCAGAGGCCCCAAAAAAACTGCTTCGCACCACCCGCGCTACTTCCGCGTCACCACCGATCTCTCCCCTCTCTTGCACGCTTTTCCCCTGTCCTAACGGTTTCCGCAGGAGACCATTAGGCGCACGTATAAACCCACAGTGACCTGTTCGAACCTGCCGACTGCGTCCATGCACTATATCGTTATTCATACGTTGCACACTTATACGCATCCGCGCTCTCTCTCTCCCTCTCTCCTCTCTCTATATCTCTACCCTATACAACCCCAGACTTATATACATTAATAATATACAAAAACTGAAAATAGAACATCTAAATGTAATTGATATTAAGCAATTATAAATACGAATAATTTATTGTTATTTTGAAAATTTTATTGTAATTTATCACGTACTGGTTAAAAAAAACGTAGATATTATGCACTATATATTTATATCGATCATGTAAATGATTTATAAATACTAATCTACTGTAAGCTATTAAAAATAATTATTTCCAGTGCTAAGTGCATCACAGACAAGAAACTCCGTAAATATGCATGAATAATAAAAATTGGTTATCAGAAAAGACGAAAAGTAATATGGAATTGCGTTAATATTATAACATAAAGACAAAACATGAAGTAAAAATAATTTTAAATTCTTAAATAAACCAAGAGCACTATGAAGGTTAGAAAAAATAAAGTTAAATTAAAAAAAAAATCATCAAAATAGTTGCTTTTATAGTAAAGATATTCTATTTTACAACTAAGATCGAAAGCGACGTAGCTGGAGCTGTCTGTGACAGTGCGCGAATGTGCGCATGATCAGCTAGGCGTCGCCGCGATGTCTGCGCGAGGAGAGATAAGCTGCCCCCAGCCGTCGCTGATGCCACGCGTAAAAATTTTTTATAAATGTTACATTTAAACATAATTACTAATAATTTAGAAAGTATTAATAAATGTAAAGATAGATTAACCTTTATACTTGCATATTGCCAAATTTCAAGTTAAAATTTTAATTAAATGACAAGTAATAAATAATAGTTTAATCCAAAATTTTCTCAACTTCTATTGGTCGTATGAAAATGTGCAAGGGCTCAAAATTTTTATTTTTTTAAGCGTAATAAAATGCATTTTGTTTCAATGTTCTAGCGTTAAAAATTTCCGAGATATCGATCTTAATAACGGCATTTTTACTTTAAACAATATAAAAATTTAATTTAAAAATCTGGTCTTTTCAACTTTGATTATTATTAATATCCTCTAATGATTGCATTTTACTGCATTAAAAATTCCCAGCCGTTGGCGAACTTCGCAATGGTTAAGTTGCAACATAAATTATTTTGCAACTGGTCGCTATTTTGAATGTACACTTTGTAATTTGAAACATAGTATAAGTAGATGAAAAAACATCTGCGCCATTATTATTTAATTTCAATTTTTTAAACAAATTGTATAGCTCTTTGAATATCGAAAATTTTTCCATTTTTATTGTTTATTGAACAATAGAAAAATCCACTTTTTAAGTTGTTCATGTACGTACTTTTGTTCAGAATTATCTCCTGCAGAAGTTTTATACGAAACATTTTTCGATTAGAGCATTATTATTTAAAGCATTAAAGAAAAAGTAAAAAAAGAGCTTTTATTTCTGCTATTTTGCAATAAATAAATACGTCGCCGATGGGGTACGATCCCGACAATTTAGGGTCTTATTCTACACATCCTCATCTACCATTTAATGCAAAAAAAATAGGCGTTGGAGAAATTGTTGGAGAAATTGTTGGTAAATCGGCCATTTTGGACCTAATTCGCCTGGACTTATATATGTAAGTGTTGTCGAGTCATCGAGACGTGTGATTAATTTGAGAACTATACTTATTAAAATATAGGTTACAAAGAATAATTAAATGATAGGGATTGTTTGAAAATAAGATACAATTTCTTTTGAATTATTTAGTGTAGTTCAGAAAGAGAGCGTTATTCTTTCTTAATAAATTAATATTGTATCGCGTTTAAAAGTTATGTAATATTAAACCTTAAATTTATGTCGAAATTCGAAACATATCTAGAGGAATAAAGCGAATGATATTATACCTATTTATGTTAGCGAGCGATGTTGTATTTATAATTAAAGAAAAAATGTATACAATTTGACTGGGATACGAGATTACCTCGGACAAAAGCGACTGCGAGATAAATAATCTTTTGAGACGTTAAATGAAACGTAATTTTTTGGTTCGTAAAGCAAAGACAAGAAATTAGAGATTTTTAAATACTTTAAGAAAAATTTATATTACGAAGCGACTGTATAAATAGAAGTCGATGAAAAAGGCGCCTAAAAATCGCGAGCAGACTCTCGTTGTAGGCCGAACTACGTGTACAAATAAGGTACATACTTGAACCGTGACGGGAAAACCGAAGTTTTTCTCGTAAAATAGCTTATATACGGTTTCACAAATAGGTGGCCGAATACTTGCTATTGTGAAAACCTTGAGGTTTTCAAAAGAGGTTAAATGGTTATGCTTCCTAAAAGCAGTGATCCGTGCTGTGACGGGAAATTCAGATATTTTCCTTAAAAGAAAGCCTTTCTACAGACTAATATTGAAATAGGTCGTATTCTGGCTTTCGGAAAATATTGAGAATTTCAAAATCAGGGGACGTGTATGGTTGGCCCCCTCGGGTTCTCCGTCCGTCCGGCTGCGCGAAGAGTTTAGGCTGCGATCGGCGCGTGCGAGGCTTATCGCTTGTAATTCGACTCCTTTTCGGGGGGAGTGAACAGTCTATAAAATAGCGCCGTAAGAGCGTTTGAGTCATTGCTTTTTAGGTCTTTGCTACGCCACGCATTGTTTTGTATTTAGTCTTTATTATATATTAAACTTATTTAATGAAACGTTTGTTGTTGTTTTAAAATCATTTTAATAAATTCCAGCATTTGTAACAACAAACATTTATTCAAATTGGTTGAATAAGTTCCAAATTACCGTTGGATAAACATACATATTCTGTACAAATATCTTTTTAATTTTATAAAAACAGAAAATAAGAAAATGCGTTTCAGATAGTAAATAATTCCTTATAAAAATAGGGATTATGGGATCACCGCGGTAAAATTCTCTTTCCCTGGAAAAAAGTTTTCTTCAAACTGATCTGACATTTCTAAATTATTGCTAGTCAAATATAAAACGCCTCAAATCCAATACCCTGTTTTTAATAAAAACCTATATCATCTGCAAATTGTGAAACTGATTCAGTTCTCGTTAGTTGTGCATTTTTCAGTCTCTCAGCTATATATAAACTTTTATTTTTACAAACTTTTATTCAAATTGGTCTAGTAGATTCCAAATTTCCGTTGGATAAACATACATATATCAAGGTTAAACAAAAAATAGTGCGTTAAATTCAGAATTGAGCACTCTCTTATTTTTCGAAGTCGGTAAAATAGTTTTCTGATAAAGACCTATATCATCTGCAAATTGTGGAACTGATTCAGTTCTCAGTAGTTTTGCATTTTTCAGTCTTTCAGCTACATATAAACATATAACAATCGACTCAGACCCCCTCTCCCACATGGTTCTTTATATCAATGAATAACATTACTACTAATACTAGTGTAAATTCATTTTTCACGAGTTGAAAGTTCGACAAATTGAATCAATTGACTCGGTCGTTCCTACTTCGATAATCTTTCAAGGAGTATTTTGCTCGAGTTTGCTACTAATATTATAAAATGCAGAGTGTTGATGGTTTTCTGGTTTCAATGCTTTGTGAATGTATGTAGTTAAAATTAATATATTATATCAACATGTGAACCTCTGCTAGAATCTAATAATAGAAGTATAATGTGGATGATTTCCAATATCAATGTAATAAATTGAATTAAAAACAGAATATTTTACTTCTATCATGTACTTTTGTTACAATAAATAATCGAATTAACATTGGTGAATGAATTACTTACAACTTGAACTTGCTGGAGGCGTAGTGTCGTCCTGGATGTCGTCCAGAAAAAGAACAGCAGGCGAACCAACAAGAGGAATTTTTGGATACGCAGCATCGAAATAGTATAAGACAACGTCTGAGTTAAGATAGTAGAGTAACAATCAATACTTCGTTAGTTTCCAAGCCCCAATACGATCTATAGAAGTTTACGCTCTGCACTGAGTAACTTAATTGTTTCGACTTTATACTTATGAGAACTGTTGTGTAGGAATGGTTAAGAATTTGTCACTTTTTGATGGTCACAAGTATCGAGAAATTCAATTTATAAAGAAATGTTTGATTTGTATTAACTAATTCACTAGTTAAATCGTTAATAAGCATCAAAATATATTTTAATTTTTTTAAAAATTGGATATTATATCTTACATTATTTATCTTGCATTTGAAATTAAGTATTTATGTTTTAGTATTTTCTGATAAATGCTTTCTATCGAGAACATTCAAAATAGTTTTTAATAGAAAATAAATTAATTTTATTTTGTGATTGATACCTGTTTATATTCGATCGTCTATTATTAATTTTTATTCCAGTTCCAATTGTATCATTACATGTTATGTCTTTTTATGTTATTTAACATCGCTATATTTATGTTCCTAAATACGAATATTTATGTTAATCACTGACGCAGGTCTACGATGTATTTCTAAACAGAGTACATGAAAATTTTTATAGCGGTGCTTGTCTTAATCGGCGGTGACAAATATTACGTAATTGAAAATGTGAGGCCTGTATTGGTAAGTCGGGGATCCGAATCTAACTCCCGGCCTCGACTTGTTGACACTAATATCTCTGTAAAAATGACATGTATCTTATTTTCAAACACATCGTTCAACTTCGTTGCTACCTCCACTTTTTAGAGCATAAATAGAATGACTTTTAATAAAATTGAAAAAAAATCAAAATAACCAACTTGAATCTGGTAAACCATCTTCGATTATAAAAAAGGGAAACAATCAATTCATGATTTAATAGAAGACATAGACAGTTATCCATTTTGGTACAAAACTTTACCATCATAAAGATTAGGTATATAGATTAGGTATATAGATGTATCCTAGTAATTTGAACATCAAAATATTTCGTTTATCTTGATTTACTTGTGACGTGGTATTTTCTAAAAATAAAAATAAAGGTACCATTTTCTTAATTTTTCTACCATACGAAGGGCGTTATTTATTCCAGAGATTAATTTACATTGACTCCGGTTTTTAATCAATTATCGCATAAGTCTCAACAATGAAATCACTCTTACGCTCATACCCAGCTTTATAATTGGATTTATAATTTCAATAAGGAAATTCCATTCAACAATCGTGCACCTCCGTCTAATATGCCTTTTTCTTCTGACACAATGCCACGAGGAAGATGGCAGTCGGGAGACTTTTCGACTTTTGCAACCTAAACGACTCTCTCGATCACGACCGCGACTCGATACTCGGCGCCAGTTGTTCCTCGGCGCCACCACCTCCTCGTGCAAAATCACGGAATATTCCATATCTTGCCGCACGGGAACTTCCTCTCGGCACAAAGGAATAAGTGCTGGGCCTTACATATCACTCTTTTCTAACGGCGTGGAAACCGATCCTAGATTAATCAGTTCCCGTAGATTATTGATTGCGCCCATCGGGTTGTCCACGCCCGTCAGCTATTAGTCGCAATTTTAGCTCTCCCATCCTTCTAGTCCACTCCAGTATTACTAGCTCCTAACTCGCCGCGCATTGTTACGTCGATTGTTATTTCTCTTTCTTTTCTCCTCCACTTGACAATAAACTGTGCAGCACTATTCTCCCGCTCACGTCGACATTATCAACTAAACTCGATCTACTCTCCGCGTGAAGGTCGTTTAGCTTTTCCCGATTACTTTCATTGTTTGCAGCGCTCTCTCCTCTTTTGCGTGTGCAGTGTGCACACTCTTACATCAAGGACATCACCCAGCGAGTTAATCATATACGTATACATATACGTGGAAAATCTTCCTAAACTAAAATCCATCCGAATCAGGTGCCATGGAACAGCGTTTTACCGATACGCCCATATATATGAACACGTACATATATACCCATGTAAACGTTTACATACGTATATATGAGAAAGAGGAAAGAAAAAAGTAATAAAAAAAGTACATAATAAAAGTTACGCAATACTTACGTGACAAACTTCTGGAATCAAAGAAAATACAAAAAGAAAAAAAGGATACAATTATTTTAATGATTGTTATTATTATTAGCAGTACTGATATTATTATAAATAATTAATAAGGCACCTTTGAAAAATTCACGAGACCGCGTGGGAATAACATTGATTTGTTAAATATATTTTGCATTTTGAGCATTTTTTTGCCTAAATATATAATATTTAAATACTTATATAGATATTTTTTTTTTTTTATATAGAGATGTATAGATATGTCGTCAGTTTAAAATACTTTTATAGGATGCGCTTGCTCGTTTTAATATCTATAATACCACTGTTTATTCTATACCTGATTAACATTTTTAGTAAAACCCTCTAGGTATATCACTTATATCTATGTACAAATGATGAGAAAATGAACTAAGCAATTTGCAATTTATCTCATCACTTTTTTAGACTGTAATTAAGTTTCGATTTTGTACAAATTATTTATTTATTAATTTGTTTCGGAATTTTAGATGTATTTTAAGTAGGCTATACATTTATAGAAATGTAATTAGGAATTTATAGGAATTATTTTTAGGAATATATAGAACTAACTTAGCCATTTGTTGTAATGAACCATCCCTTTAAGCTATAATTGTGTTATGTAATATATATATGTTTTTAATATATTTCTGAGCATAACAAAATATTTTATATAAATTTTTTATAATATTTATAACCAAATTTATAGATTTTGAAGTACGTATTATGCTACATACACATCAAAGTTGCCTAAAAATTATACTTAAGTCTGTCTTATTGGAGATTTCAATTCTTTTTCACAGAATGATTATTGAATGAAATGAAGGAAAATTTCTACAATACAATATAATTAGATATATTATTATGTTTTCTGCAAACACAACTAGGACATCTAAGCGGTTCATCGATCTGATATTTCATTTCGTTATATAATTACAACTTTTGAATTGTGTTTCAGAATATTTTAACAAAATATTTCATATGAAAATTTTTAATATAATACATTGTTAGATTTATAGATTTTAAATTTCTTATGATTTTAAACGCACGTTACATTTGCCTATTTTACATCCGTGAAGCATTTTTTATTAAATCTTCATTAACAGCTATGATTGATGGTTATAAATCCCCAAAAAGTACCAACATTTATTATATAATTTGGATTAATTTAAAAATCCTTTTAATAGGAACACTATTATTATTAAATTAGAAAAATTAAAAAATATTTTTTATATTAGTGTAAAAAACATTCCTTTAAACGAAATCTTTATTTAGCACGAATAAATGTTTTTTATACTTTCAGAAGCTTTTCGATTAATGTTATGAATTGTATATGTAATTTTTTACAACATACATTTTAATAGCTCCGTAAAAAAATTTTATTTCATCATTTAGCCGTTAAATTACGGAATGATCAATTTTTTTACTCTTCCATTCGAAAACAGTGCTCTTTAGGCTAACATTGATACTATTCATCGAAACATTTGTTGGTCAGAAGGAAAAACACCTTGTTAACACGAAATGTCTTGAGATCTCCCATTTCAGTGTTGTTTAAAAGTTTAGTCAATGTAAAGTCAAGAATTTTTATGCAGAAGATCGACTTTTGCAATAAATGAACAAAGTATTATAAAAGAATTGATAAATCTCGTTCCGGGAAAATATAGAGAATAGAGGTTCGATTATAATGAAGAAATTATTATTCTCCAAAGTTCAATCGAATTCAGTGTGTATGCTCGTAAGTAATCTTCGGATATTGTATACTAAAAATAAATAACATAATAATAAATAACTTAATTCAAATTTTTAGTTCTTTTGATTTATTTTTTCTATATGTTATTCTTTTGACATAATTCATCATTTTATTGTTAAAACATTAAAAATACTGATTTAGATCTCATGTAGAGGAAATCACGCGAAAATTCGATTTATTGATAGTATTAATAAAATTCCTATTCGTTTATTGGTAATATTAATAAAACTTATGCAAAATCTTCCGGCTTAGCCGCTCGAGCTAAACATAACATATCGTCATAGGTTGGTAAATTTGGATGCACAACATCCAAGTAATCAGTAAATAAGCATGTTTCGCCACAATGTAATTCCACCGTTTGAAGTGGCTCACCTTCAGCAGGCGAATAACGCATCTGTAACAGAGCCGAAAAAATTCAAGAATTAGTAAAACCAATCAATTTTACGTTTATTGATAAATCAGCCAATGAATTTTCATATGGTATATAAAATGCATTAAATTAAATATCCAACACTTTTATTTTAAATATATAATACAAAGTTGCTAATGTAATTTTTAAAATTAATTTCTCAAATTAAATCTCACAAGGAGACAGTCTTAAATATGGGAAACAGAGTTAGTTCATATTAAGTAAGGTAATTCTGATTGCCTTCAAAATGAAGCCTGTAACTTTTTAGGACCTAGCGCTCTTCCATTCCAAAGATACGGTAATGTATCACTTACATCCATATTATTTCCTTCTAATTAATTTTAATTACTGCTCAGTAGATGAAATCTTTTATAAGAACCACTTTTTTAGTCGTAACGTATTCTATCGAAAAATCATAATGTCAGTAAAAAAGCGGTGACTAATCGATGTTTGCAAATGTATAGTTTCTTCGTCATTGTTATATTTTTATATTATAAATTATAATAAAACTGTAAGACCGAAAATATTTAGTTAGTTTTATTGTCAACTGAAGTTTTGTTACTATTCCCATATTTATGAGGTGATTGTCTACCTATGCTATCATTTTAATAGTAGCCCAATTTGAATTATTATGCCTCTTTCTGGTCCCATATCAAAAATATTCGTTCTTATAATAGTATGGAAAGGCTTTATTTACGCAATGAGAGGTTTCGCGGCGAAGCTGAGAGTTGTAACGAGGTTCGTAAGGAAGCCTTTTCGTACTAGGTACAAAGTATATTTTTCATCATGAGAACTGGAATCAAGCGGCGGTGGTTCGAATTGTACATTAGAATTAGAATTAATATTTGTTGCTCTAAAGTCTATTCAATTTAATTATGGAGGAATACTGTAACTATAACTAATAAAATATCGTAACTTGGAAAGGAACGAGCGTTCGATTCTATAACATTACAGATCTCATTTTGAAGATAATCAGAGTTCTTTCACTGAATTTGGGCCCAAATCGTCACCATAATCGTTGAACTTATAAAAGCAGCGGACTACTTTATTAAAAAAAAAATAAAACAAAAGAAAAATAAAGAAAAGAAGAAACCAAAGCCATTCTGTGCAACTTACCCTAATATAAATCTGATCGTCCTCGTCATCCACGAGTTTTTCAAGGACTATCGCCGCCCCAAATCCTGGCAGGTCTGGCAATGTATAGCTGTGCGCCCGAGCGAGAGCGTAGACGGTATACTCGTGGCCGCTGTAGAGCACTATCTTTGGCTCTGGTGCTGATGAGTCTTCGTAAAGATTCATGTTGTCGATCATTCGCTGAGCCATCCCACCGCCGTTAAGTTGAATCAATTGCGGGGTGGCGGAAAATGATTCTATATATTCCTTCGCAGCAGCATTGATTCCCGGTAGCGCATCGTCTGTGATCCAGCTTGGAACTTGCTTGTCAAGCGATTTCTGAGAGGTGCGGAATAATTAGATTCGATCATGTGATTAGGTTCGATTACAGTAACTCGAGCAATTGTGCAGTATTTATTAAGTTTGTTATAGGAAACTTTAACGCATTTGCTTAATGCAGGTTCGGTAACAATTATCTGGTGACTTTTGTAATTAGAATCAGTGACTTGCGAAAAAATTGATAGATTATTTTGTTCTATATAGTAACAGAAGCTGGTTTCAGAAAATTAAAATTTTATCCTATCATGAGCGCGTCCTCTGGTTTTTGTATTGTTCTCAGCTGGACGTACGAAACAAATGTTAGATAAGACGGTAAAATTTTGTTTCTATTACCTTTTTTTACTGTTCTTTGTTATAACCGATAATTTGCTTTTTTGTAATGGAATTGACCTTTAAACATGCGATTTTTAATACAATTTACTAAAATAATTCTTGAAAATTAGGTATCAAAACAATTTCAGCTGGATTGCGAAATAGTTAATATTTTCTTTCTAATTATATGAACAGAAAAATTTTCTGATTGCTCTAATTTCCATTTATAGGTAATTATCGCTGTGTGCATCGATAAAATCATTAACTTTATAGATTTGAAAGTTTTAAATTTTTATTATCTGTCTCACCAGTGTATGTATTAAGCTGTTTAACATGAAGGACTGTGCTAAGTCATGCTCGATATTCTTTGTATATAAGTTGAGAGATTCGAGTACAGGTTTATGTGTACGTTCAAATGATTGCTTTACTTCTTGCATATATGTTTTCCTCACTTCATTCAACCTAAAACAAATTTTAATACCTTATTTGAATCCCTTTCCTATGTATAAGTTATGTATAAGTTTATGATGATAAATTACACATGGAGTTGCAAATTGAAAGATACGGAAAATTATTTATATTCTATAATGCTTTGAATGTAATATAATATGCAGGTGAATTGTATGATGTTCTATGTACGCTCGTTATTATTATTAGCAATTTGCAAGCTACATATATAAGAAACTTAAACTATCAGTTCCTAAATTTAGAAAAGATTGTAAATTTCAATGATTTATTTCACATTTTCTTTGATTCTATTCTGATTCTTATTTTTTACGAATCAATCATATTTAGTGCAGATTACTGATGATTGATACATTTACGTATTTGAATTCAGTTCCAGTAATGAAAATTCAGAGAGAAAAAAAGTATTCTGTAATGTTTAATTGATTACATTGAAGATTTAACCGATAAAATTTCATTTATTTATTACAAAAAATAAAGAGTAATTATTACTTTATATTACTATAATAATTCAATTATAGAATTATTATATAAGAATCAAAAGTAATATAATGTTTCGGAATATTGGTATGCTTATTATTAATGCTACTACTACAACTACTACTTCTATTACTACTACTACTTCTATTACTACTACTACTACTACTATTACTACTATTACTATCACATAATATGAGCAATTAGTATACTTCATACTTAGGGCACATGACCAACAAAAAAATATTGTCCAACTTGTTGGGCACAGTGTCGAACGGGAAGGGCATCCAAGTCAAGTCTCTGTTCCAGACGAATCTGCCGGTAGGTGGCAAGAGCCCGGCGAGCACGAGCTGCAACGAGACCTTCGTGCGAGCAAAGTCCGAGCTACGCGCGTATATGTCACTGGTCTTGAACTCGGTCCCGAGCAAATGGCCGTACTCTCGCCTCAGCATCTGACCCAGTCTATACATCTGCATCTTTCCAACCTACGAGTATTTTAAAAAACCAACTCTTATTCACAGCATACTTTGACAAATACTCCTTCTCGGCAACTCCATATTTTGCATTATGACAGTTATAGACTTCGATTAGAATTTAATCCTAGATTCTTTTAGTATGGATTCGCATAGTAAGGTTTAATAAGATGAGCTGTTAAATTAGATTTTGTTGAAATATGATTGTATGAATTAAGTTTTTTCTTAATTTGTATATACACAAATAATGATAAAACATTCTTGTTTTTCAGCATGTAAATTCATAAACAAGATTTCGTCATAAATAGTAAACACATATAGGAGGAATTTTCGTAAGATAAAAATAATTAAAGAAAAATTATTTTGTAATTTAATTATAGTATTTTGTACGCAAATGCTATTTAACTGTATAATATTATGCAAAAGCTTTGTAACTGTATATAAGTAGGCGAGATGAAAGTTGCTAGTCAGATATAAAAAAAGGAAATGAACGTATTTAGAAAAAAATCACGTATGAATATAAGATCGTCTAATAAAAAATATAAATTTAATTTATGAAAATAAAACTGAAATGCTGACAAGCTTATAAATATTAGCATTACAATAAATAGCATTCTTATCTCTATAACATGCAATGTATTCAAACGTTTTTTTCTATTTATTTGGTTATATTTTTGATGAAATATTCTCAATAATATTATTGTGGATTTCAAATCAATTATAAAAAAATTTGTCTAATTTATAGTCTCTACAGTTTTCTTTTTTTGGATATCTTCTCTTAAAAGACACAAGTTAAGGTACTTTCAAGCTTAATACGTACATTATATTTCATATTTTGTGCTAATAATGCTATACCACTACAACTTGAATTAAACAGGTTTAATTTAAGTAACTTAGGCAGTAAATATAAGTAGTATGTGCGGTTACATGGATTATATGAAGTTAACATACATTGGTTAATTCTGCTAGTCCGTAAGGTTCTATGATACTCGGATCTGAATCGCCCAACAATTTTAGTTCCTCGGCTGTAGGAGTTCGTGCACCATGTCTAAACAACTAAAAATAAAATATTTCTAATTAACTAAATCATCTTTTACTTATAGAATTACAGAATTATAACATGACAAATACTATTCAGCAAAGGTTGAAAGATTAAAATACAGATGTACTCATACTTTATGAAAAATAATTTAAAAAAAAACAACAAATTTTTTCATTTCACATATGCACAGTTAAAAACAAAAATTTATAAAATTAAGTTTTTCAAGTTTTAAAAAATTTTTTTGTTAAGTCATATATAAAATAAAAATCTCTATAAAAAATAGTGTAACTTAAAAGGCCTAATTCTTCAAAATTTTAGCGTTGAAATATATGACCATGGATAATGGATGCATTAATTTATTAAGACTTGTCATACAACTTAAATAGTTGTATGACAAGTGTTATAAAGATCAATCCAAATATTCATCTTACTAAAGCTGACAAGGGTAACTTAATAATATTTTAAACAAAGACGATTACGTAAAAAAATGTTTGGCATACTCAATGATTAAAATTTATATATCCTTATTAATAAAAATTCACTGAAACAATTACAAAAGAGCCATCTTAGGCCTCTATAACATCTATGCATACGTATAACCATGTAACGCATTGATGTATATCTATGTATATATAAAATTAATGGGGTGGTTTATATTTATAAAAGATTTAATTTCTGCATAGGTACATGGTCAATTTTTACCAAAATAAAATACGTCTACGGCGAAGAGATTCACTTTTATTTTTACAAACTTTTATTCAAATTGATCGAGTAGAGTCCAAATTACCGTTGGATAAACATACATATATCAAGGTTAAACAAAAAATAGTGCGTCAAATTCAGAATTGAGTACTCCGTTATTTTTCGAAGTCGGTAAAACAGTTTTCTGATAAGGACCTATATCATCTGCAAATTGTGGAACTGATTCAGTTCTCAGTAGTTGTGCATTTTTCAGTCTTTCAGCTACATATAAACATATAAGAATCGACTCAGACCTCCCTCCCATATGGTTCTTTATATCAATGAATAACATTACCACTGAATTCATTTTTCACGAGTTGAAAATTAGAAAAATTGAATCCATTGACTCGGTCATTCCTACTTCGATAATCTTTCAAGGAGTATTTTGCTACTAATATTATCAAATGCAGCGTGTCGATAGTTTTCTAGTTTTAATGCTTTGTGAATGTATGTAGTTAAAATTAATATATTATATCAACATGTGAACCTCTGCTAGAATCTAAATAATAGAAGTATAATGTGGATGATTTCCAATATCAATGTAAATAATTCAATTAAAAATAGAATATTTTACTACTATCACGTACTTTGTCACAATAAATAATCGAATTAACATTGGTGAATGAATTACTTACAACTTGAACTTGCTGGAGTCGTAGTGACGCGCTGGATGTCGTCCAGACAGCAAACAGCAGACAAGCCAATAAGACGATTTTTTCGACACCCATCATCGAGACACTATAAGAAGACAAAGACTGAATTAAGACAGTAGTGAGCAATAGTAAATACTTGGTTAAGTTCCAAGGCTCAAGTCGATCGGTGGCAGCTCGCTCTCTGCGCTAACTAACTTTAATTGCACCAACTTTATATTTATGAGCAGTGTTGAGTAACAATGGTGAAGAAGGGAGCTGCTTCGAAATTATTTCTCCGTTTATCTTGTTTTTGGTAAGCTTCTGAATTAATTCAATTAATAGTTTAAGAATATCAAAAATACCAGAGCCACCTATTGATGATCACTAAAAAATCCAAATTATAAAATAGTGCTTTATTTGCACTAACTTTATTACTATGTAAATCCTTAATAAACATCAATTAACGAATGATATGATACAAGACATGGACAGTCATAAATAATAATAGCCATAGATAATTCATATGCTTATTTATAGAATTGAATAGTAATCACGAAATAATCATTATATCGTTATATAATATAATATTCTTTTATACTAAAAAAATTAAAATACAATACACATTAGATAATCTATTCTGGTATTACTTATAAACATTCTCGTCCTAAACATGAATATATAAGTAAAAATGTAAATAGTTTTAAGAAGCAAGGCATGTATTAAAATAGATCTGAATTCACCGTCCAGTAATTCTTTAAAAAAAATTTATATTATATTATATATATGGTAGTTCTATTAGTCCAAATTTGTCATGAAAACTATGTTTTGATATCCCCTTTTACTACAGATATGTAAATGATATTTTAATATGCGGGTCAAAATTGCTAAGAAATTATACATTAGACATTTTCCATCAATATTACGATAGTTTGCAATTTTCTTGTGAAATTCCAGTAAATTACAGTAAAAATTAACTTTTTAAACACTTCTATTATTATTGAAAATAATTCTATTACCACTAATTTGTTCAAGAAAATCCATTATCAAGTAGATCTCTATATTTTTTATCACATCAATCACTATCTCAAAAAGCTATCTATATAATCTAACGCATAAAGCTAGAAAATTAACAAATTACATTATCTAGAAAGAAAATTTAATACCGTTAAACAATTAATAATCAAAAATAACTATCTTCCTGAATATTCTATTCATAGTAATATATAGAAGAGATTACAGCTCATACAAAAGAAACAAGCAAATGACAATATTAATCACTACACAATTAATAACATCAAAATTATGGTAGTATCATTTTTCAAATCTACACACAAATTTCTTTTAGTAAATATCAAATAATTAACGGTTTATTCTTTAATTTATAAATTTAAGCATATCATAAAACCAGGCAAAGCTAAAAGAATTTTGAATTTTTTGAATATTGAAGCACATAGATTGGTAAAAATGAAGAGATTCGTATATTAAGTAAATTATTTGCTTATTAAACTATAGAGTTAATACATGATGTGAATAGATAATGATGGTTGTAAGTAAGAAAGCAACAGAAACATTGTAAAACATATTTTTATAATGAGTAAATAATTAACAAACGAGCCTTAGACGATTTATTTCATTGTTTTCTATTTTTATGGTTAAAGATACCTAGACAAATGGGTTATTTTCAACAATATAACATTTATCTGGGCCGATTAATACAAGCATGGCTGTAAAATGTAAGCTTGCTGCGTGTTTTATTTACAAACACATCGTAGATTCCCATTGCTAATTCGCATGACTGTTTAGAAGCATTAATAGAGCGAGGTCAAATAACATAAAAAAAAATATATAAAATTTAACAAAATAATTGGAAACTATATATCTAAATATAATTTTTAAGTGAAAAGATAATATATATATATATAGAAATAAGAAAATTACATTGACTGGTCTCTTTCATTTTCTGCCGAGAACTATGTTCAATTTCATCTATAAAAAGCATTTGTCCCAACCTAATAATATGCAAAATATATTATCTAAAATTATTCTTCATTTACCTGAGTTGTAATAAGAGGTAAATAATGGAGGTTATAATAATATCAAATTTTCAAGAAAATTAAAGTTCACTTTTATATGAATTAATGGTTTAAAGAGTAGATTAGTTCATACAAATCGAACATTTCTTTATAATTTGAAATTCTCAATACCTTTGGCTATTAAGGCGTTGCTCTGAGAAATTTCATATCTTTTTTTAATTATTAACTAAATTAATTAAGAAATTCACAATTATTGAAAATAAAGTCAAGGAATAAACCTTTTTCTCACTAAAACCACAGAATTCGTAAAAAACAAAGTAAACGAAAAGTAATTCAAAAACACATTCCTAACAATTCCCACTCAATGCTGCTCATAAGTCTGTATAAAGTCGGTACACTTAAGTTACTCAGTGCGGAGCGCGATCTAATGTTAATTTGTCTTTGTCAGATGATTTTAATAATATACTTTCTTCCAGTCTGATGTTTATAAACATAAATTCCTGACGAGACTGAAGCTTTATTCCCGTGCGAAGCGGTGATGAGCATCACGCGAGTCAAAATTTGCGCACTGTAGAGAGGTGGGGCACGAAGTGAAAATTAAAAAAAGAAATTTTTTAAAAAAAAAAAAATCAGAAAACATCTATTTACTAGAGTTAAAACAATGCGATACATAAACTAAATACTTATTGTGAAGTAGTTAAATAATTTGCTATTCAATCGTAAAATAAAAAAATATATTCTTAAACAACAAGAAATCATTTAATAGTTATTAGATTGAAGTTTTTGGAATTGATGGTGTTAGCGAGTTTTTTCTTCATTACCAACAGTACAACAAAGCTTATCTAAGTGAATTTTATTTCTTACGAGACGTAAATAGATATGTTTTTCTATAGATATGTCTCTTATTCGGAGCAGTTCTAAAATTGAGTAATTTAAATTGGTTTAATAATTGAGTAATTATTTCTAAATTCAATGAAACTAATATTTTACGGAAAAAAAGGTGCTCGAATAAAAATATGAGATGTAAAGTGAAAATAAAATAATGATCCAGTGATGAATCTTAAATGAAAAATTTTTATCGCTTCAGACCACGGATACGTCGTGCTTAGAAAAATCAGCCAATAAGGAAAGAGAGCTGCGTGCATAGATTTCATCTGCCGACGAGTAATTTACCGTTACCGAGCCCTGGGTATTTTACCCGCTCATTTTTCCCCTTCTGAAAGCATGCACAGTTCAATTTTGTAGTTAACCGAATCTGGCAAGCAGTACGATACTTCTTAGTTGTTGCTTTTTATTTCAATTGGCTGAGCGTCCATTTATAATTGCAAATGAATTATCAAACTAACAGGACTATAAAGACTGTCCAAAAGTCGGTTTTGTATGAAAGCTATTTATACAAATCAAGGAGCGCAGTCGCGCTCCAAAGACAAGTGTGGGTTCTACTGCCTTCGGAAGACTATGCTATATATTCTTTGATATTGGGTGGTGTGATTTTCAAATACTTATTGCCTCAATATAAAAACATTATATTACTTTTAATTATACTTGATAGAAAGTTATTCCGTTGTGAGTTATTCAAAAAAACGTTTTACGTAAAATAGTTTTATCATATTAAAGTTATTATGCAGTGAATTTTTTTACTCCCTTTTCATTATCTTTTATTTCATTTTGTCAATTCGGTGAATACGCACTCGATTTGCCTATTTCCGGCTTTCAATAACTAAATTATATCTATTCTGCTCTGATTAAATTATACTATATTATCACGTGCTACAGCAGTACCGCGTGGTTGAGTTTGGAGGTGAGGTTAGAGAATTTTATAAATTATAATCAAATACCAATGAAGATAAACTTTTATACAAGAACACTTCTTTTGATCACGTATATCATTAAAATGTGTAGTTTGCCTTAATCCGTTGGATGGCGCTAAAATAATCAGCTGTAAATTAGGTTTTACGTTACTGGGTGTTACTATTTATTTGTATAGTGCTTGCTTCACGTTTTTATGAATTTACCATATCAATTTTACATAAAACATTAAAATTTTTTTTGTTTGTTATCTAACGTCGCGCGGTGTTATTTATACACGGCTCAACACAGATTCTCCAAAATTTTTTTTTGATAAACTCTACTTCACATATCTTACAATACTTCAAGTATCTATTTCTGCTCTCAAATAGCGGTTTTAATCAGCGACGGAGATCTACTACGTGTTTGCAAGCAAAGCACATGTAAAGAATTACATCGACGCTTCGGTCCATCGGCTAAAATCAAGCATTGAATTCTTTAATTTTATCTTTCATTTCGTATTAAACATTCTTAATTTTATTATTAAATAAATCTTAAACGCGCCATAATTGGCATTTAATGCCCGTTAAGATATCAATATGTATTTTATCAACTAAAATAATTATCAGCTTTTTTCTGGATCATTAGACAAATAACATTTTCTACGATTCGTGAAATTTTCATCTAATAATTCATCTAACTAAGGTTGAAAATCTTATATTGATAGTCCTGTAAATTTATACCTTAAACGACACAAAAGAAAGGGAAAAAAATACGCGAAACAGAACGCGAAACTAAATACATTAATCCACGGTCAACGTGTAAAAGGACGAAATTTTTTTGAAAAATCCGTATTCATCGGAGCGTAAACGAAATAGAGGAAAAGCAATCTCCAGTCGTTCTCGCAATTCCTCCCTTAAACTTCCGTGTCGATCAGCGATTCGAAGCGCGTGCGCGTATTCGAACGCATTTCTCTCTGCTGCGCGGCAGTTTCACTACTTCCCTCTCTCTCTCTCTCTCTCTCTCTCTCTCTCTCTCTCTCTCTCTCTCTCTCTCTCCAGAAAAGAAAGAAACCATCAGAATCGAAAAAACCGCCCTGTGCCATTTTTACAAAACTAGTGGTACAATCAATTCCGGAACCGCGTCCGCATAAGATTTCTATCACGCAACCAAAAAAGTTCAACCTCGCCTCGAAAATATTCGCGCGTGACCTTCTTGTTATATATCGCTGATTGCGTTTTCGTTTATTCTTTCGCTCGTTAGTACGAATAGGCGATCGATGAAAAAAAAGCTCAAGCAATTATGAACAAGGAAGACGCACCGGCCAATCGGACGGTCGATCACTCCGCTAGATCCGTAAAAAAAGGAGGAAAAGCTACGGTATTTTTTCGAGTATCGTTCGGGCATATCGGCGATTCTACGTCAATCAGAATAAAATTCCGTTTCCACGCGCACAAACTGTCTCGTAGGTAAAGCCACGAATTCAAACGCGAAAAAAAAGTTAAACGTTCGAAAAATTTGTCAAAAAGTATCGTTGATTCGATTTGACCTTAAAATATTATGAATTTGTTGACCCGCAGCGCCATGCGACGAAAAGAACTTTTTATTAATACACGAGTACCTGAATATTTACTATTACATTTTTAAGCGGATTGTACAGATTTTATCGATCCCGCAATCTAATGAAGGTGTTAAGATAAAAAACGAGATATGTATTATTGTCCACGATTCAGGATATTTTTTATCATTCAATTTCAATCAAGACCATATTACTTCTATACCAATATTACTTATAATATAAAATTTTTTCTCTGCTTTATATAATTGAAAATCTTACAATAATATATTTCTTAGTTTCGCGTAGGTAACTACTCGTTAAATGAAGAGATAAAAATAAAGCAATAGCCTTTAATAGAAGGTATAATATGCAGATACATTGATATGAGATGATCACATACGCAGTAATTCATATGTATAAGAGGAATGTGTATCGTATGTACAGCAGTGATAACAGACGTGTATTGCACGACGAAACTAAATTTTTTTTAACCGAATGTCTTCTATACGATTATTATATTCTACTGTTAAATGACATAGATCAAACTGGCGATTAAGACGATTTTTTAGCCATTTATGTAGTATATGTACTATTTCTAAAAATAAGCGTTTTTTTTAAAGGCGGTTCGTAATATAACGGTAGAACTTGGTCGAAATTCATTGCATCATTGTTTTCATCTCGATGTAAGTATAATGCCAATGCATCTCATTTATTTTCAGTATCATGAACATTCCCTATTATTTCTGTTTTTAATGTTCTGGGTGTTTAGCCCACATATGAATAGATGCAATCTAAATAATTGATTTTACAGATAACATTACTTTATACTAGATTCTTATATCTATCCATGCCCAATGTAATGATTTTAGTGAATTTCTCTATTGTTTTAATAATTAGTATAATATTGTATTTTTTTTAAACTTCTGTAAAATGTGCATTAAAACTTTTTATAAATGTCAAAACTAGAAAAAAATTTTGTTTTAAGCTATTATTATGCTACTGATTGTTATTATTATTCATATAATTTTGACCTTTTTGTATATGGTATTATTCTTTTTCGATATTTAACAACCAATGTTTAGTCCTTGAATATGAATCGTAGTGGTTCGAAGCGTTGGCCATCAAAGGGAAATTTAAACTTAAGGTTATAGAATATAACTTATTTTTGGTATTTTTATTATTTTTACTTTTTAATTTTTAATATAATTTACTGTAATAATAAGTTCTATTTCAGATTCTTCGGGGGTGTTCATAAACAAGGACAGTCTGACTGTCGTTATTTCAGTTAATATATTATATTAGAAAGACTGTAAGACCGACAAAAATATTTATCAATACGATATATTTTTTTAATATCTTTTTATATAATTTAAATTCTTATTATGAAACCTGTCATAAGCGATCTTCATACCTTTGTCTATTTATTTTCAAATATTTCATATTTTTGTATCTATAGAATGATGCAAGTAATAATTCATTACTCTTAGAGAAGATTAATTTCAGGTTTGAATAATTTCCCATATCAATCGGTTCAATAGAATGAGTTAAAAGAATGATTTTAAATAATTGATAGCTTTACAGAAATTCTGTTTTAATATTCTATGGAACTACTGCGATATTGATAATACATTAATGTTTTCAAATTTAGCAGCTATGATATGAGATTCGTAATCGATAATTCTAAAATCCTCCACAAAACAAATTTGTCTAGCCTATCTTATGCACTTTTTAGAGTAACAAATTCTCAACCAGTTTATATCAAATCGGAATTATCGGACTGTCTCTCATTGATTTTGTAACAAACTTTTCGATTCCGCCATTTCAGATATTCTCATATTCAGCCACTTCAAATATTCTCATCAATCTTACAGTCTTTATGAAACATTAAAATTATTATTATAATTCTAACGTAGGAATCAGACTTTTCGCGTCTATAATCATCCCTGTAGAATATAAAAACTACTAAAATAAATCATTTTAATGATTAACACAAGTCAGTTTATAAAAAATTGTCGAAGTTTCGATCCTTCATAAAGATCTTTTTTAAGCCTACAATTAAATGAAATTATGATAATTATAATTATATTGGACAAGTAAAAAAAATTACAAAAAATATTACAACTAAGAGACTTACCATTTAATGGATACAATCAAATAATATATATATATATATATATATATATATATATATATATATATATATAATTAATAATATTATTAAAAAATCTACTATGAATCAGCAAATATATTACAAAAAAAATTATCTTAATTAAACCGGCCATGTGTCAAAGATGAAAGATAATCATTGCAAGATAATTTTTATTATATATTTTAATGATTATTTTATTATTAGTATATTTTTGAATAACGCCATCAATCAATCAATTTTTTATGCATCAAAAAAGAAAAAAAAAATATCGTACAGAGCTTCGTCCCGCTCGACGTAAGTCAAATCCACCCATCCATATACGCGTATATATTTCACCGGGCCCCGTGTGGCGGCAACACCCCCTCGAAATTTCCACAGCAGCTAACGCGGCGCCCGCGTGTGTTGCGCAGGCGACGCACGCGCCACGCAATGCCTTAGCTTCTCTCTCGGCGCCCAGCCCCCGTCCTTATTTCCCAGCGGCCGGAGCAAGCAAGCGACTCGCCCCGGGGAGATTAACAGCGACCCGACTCTCTTCGCGGGCTGTGGGGAAGCTCCGCGGTGGGCGGGGGGGGGGGGGGCGCTGCCGTTGCCGTCCCCGCAGGTGTGTGTTTATTACGAAGTCTCGCCTGGAGACACTCGATCGTGGGTAAGGAGAGGGGCGGGACGGGGATGAAGGGGGCCGCGGCCGAGAGTGGCCTCCTCGTATGTCCGGTGCTCGAGCATCCCTCGGGGCTCATGCGCGGGCACGACGTGCGTGTCTTGAGCCCGTGGACGGGCTACAAGTGTCATGGTCGAGAGGGAGAAAGAGGGATAGAGAGAGAGAGAGAGGGGGGGGTTATATGTCTCCCTTTCCACACTATCGTAATCTCGCCCAGTCGCCCATCATTCGCTTGTATACATCTCTTTGTCTCGTCAATTTATTCGGTATACGTCTGCTCTTACACTTTTGCTTCGGTTACGAGGGCGCTTTGATTTTCTTCGATGCCTCCATTGGCTTTTGCCCACGATTCATTCGCGCAATTCTCTTTTCAGGAAGCTATTAAATGCTTTTTGTTACAAATATTTTCAGCCGCACATCGCGCATTCAGCTTTTTGCTGTTCTACAGGTAAACGTCGGAGTGAAATTGGAAGTACTCCAAGGACGCATCCTCGTTTTCTTTCAAATGTACTATCTTATTGCCAATCGGAAAATTGTGAATGGTGTAAATAAATCAAGATAAGAGTTGTTTCTCGAAAAGGAAATGTATTTAATTTTAAATAATTTTACAGATAACTGAGTTTTGAAAATGATCAATCCACGAGGGGTTCAAGGAAAATGAAATCGAAAAAATGTATTCGCAAAATGTTTTCAAATTCAATTTTCAGAAGATTGAGTGAAAACTATAAAAGAAAAAATAAGTAAGTATTGTTTCATTCGCTCGATACTTTTCCCAATGTTTGAAAATTTTTATAACAACGCATCGAAGTATTTTTCGTGTATATATACGAGAAAAAAAATATTATTTCGACAGATAAGTGTATAGGGGGAAGAGAAATGTAGCGTTGCGCATTTTTGTGCACGAAAATTATAATTCATATTCTCTCTTTTGTCGTTTGCGGCTAAATTAACTTTTTTACATGGTACAATTATTTGAGAATGTTTTTGTGAAATCTCGAAGAAATTACGAGAGAAATTTCCCATAATATATTTACGTTTTTATCTTACAACGAGAAAGTTTCTTGAATTTTATTGGTGCCATACTTCTTTTTGAAATTTTTCAAATTTGTTCCATGAATAAATCGATAAATTTAATTTTAGAATACGTATTTTAAACGCCAACAGGTAGACGACTTTTAATGTAATGGAAATTTTACAATCCAATTTATGTATAGTACTTCGTTAAATTTTCATAATAATACGTTGTGCGACCCGTACGCACAGGGAAATGATTTTTACTCGTGGAAGATTCTGTCTACTTTATGAATGCAAAAGCCTCAAAAAGTTTTCTAACAAAGCCAATAATACACGTGTAAAATTATATTACGTAACTCGATACGTTACTAGGGACGAAAACGGATCATTCTTTCCGGTGGATAATCCATTCGCTGTTGGCCAATATGTAATGTAAACTATTTTTCTCGTGTGAAATAAAATAATTAATTTATAATTAAATAGATTGTTCTTTATAGTCACCCTCGTAAAATTTGAAATAAAAATAGAAATTAGTCAATATTTTGTTGTAAGTAAAGGACAACTTGCTTACCCCCACTCCTATTTCTTAGGTTTTTATCCTTTATTAACAATAGTATATTGACTAATTTGTATTTTTATTTCAACTTCTTCGAGGGTTACTATAAACTATCAACAGTTACTATCAACAGTCGGACTGCCATTATTTAATTATAAGCATTTTATTTAATACGACTATAAGACTGAGAAAAATATTTGTTAGTTTATTATTTTTCTTTCTATGTAATGATACGCAAATATAAGCATATGCTACTTGTGTAATGTGCATAAGTTCTAGATATCTGAAACTGGTTGAAGCACGACTGCCGATGAAACAACAATCTATAAGAATAAATATTATTGTTTTATTATATTTTAAATAATATATACATATATATACATATATACACACACACACACACACACACACACACATATATATATATATATATATATATATATATATATGACGCAATTTTAAGAATATATAAAAATTCTTATAATTGTTCCAAAGGTTCTCTTTCCAAGACTGTAAACTTAAAGCTTAAATTATGAAAATTCTTAAATTTTATCAAATTGAATTGCAATCAAATGTTTAATAATTATACTTTGATTCGTTTAATAACTTACTATTAATGCATCAATTCATTATTTAGATCATTAATTCCTATGTAGAATAGTTGTATACACGTTTAAAAAGCATCCCATATCATATCGATAGATATCTTAATTATATAATAAGTCTTATTTTCGAAATGTTTTTTTTTACAAAAATTCGACCGGGAACTTCGGTTAGTTTTGTTTCTTTAAAATCTACAGTTTGGTTTTATAAAACATTTAATACCGGTTTTATGCAAATATCCATTAATTTAAATAGTACTCGAACCACCTTAACCCAAATTGGAAAAAAAATCTTTAATCTTACGAATCGTAAGCTTCCCTTACAATTAAAAAATATAATTCCATTGTAACATATTCTAATTGCATATTAAATAAAATATTTGTTTCTAAATATTAATTCGCATTATGTCTTAGATAATAAGAAAAAATATATTAATTAAATGTTAAAATGAAAGTCATTCATGCCTAAATTACAATCTAAAAATCTATCTAAACAATATAGTGATATAATAGACGTGAACAATTGATGAGTTTTTATTTATTGGAACTATACTGAAAAAAATTGATATTTTATTATAATTGATATTAGTTTATCCAGTTTAATTTATCCAGTTATCCATAATTAATTTATCCAGTCGTCATGCATCTATATAGATGCATATAGTAAACCATTGCCAAAGAATGAGGAAAGATGTCAACCATAAGTGGCCTTCAGAGAATGAAATAACGACCTTCGGGGAAGGCATGTAGGGGGGGAAAGTTGAATTTTGAAGGGAGATGTTAATAACCACCACTCTCGTGGGAATCATCTACTTTGCACACTCGATATAATATACTGTGTTAAAACTCGTTGGCTCGGTCGATAAGGGGAGATTCGGCTTATTTATACGTGCACGTAAATGCTGAACTTTGCCAATCTAACGTTGAACTATGTTAATCTAAGGCAGATCTGTTGGAGGACCCGTGTTTGATTTCCTGTAATTCCGAATTTCGATTTTCTTTTAAGTATATTACTTTCGAGAAGTATATGCATGTCCTTTACTCGACCTTTATTCGACCTCTATTATAGGTGAGCACATGTTTCTGTTGTACAATAGAAAAAGTTCAACAAAGAGATCCCAATTTTTTTTTTCACTACATTTATTTGAAGTAACTCTGTTCTGTTATGCTTAGTATACAAACAATGTATAAAACGTATAAAAACAACCTACAAAAAAGTATAAATACAACGTATAAAACCGTACAAGAACAACGTAGAATAACAATGTATAAAAATGTATTAGAACAATGTATAGAAACGTATAAAAGCAACATAGAAAAACGTATAAAAACAACGTATAATAACGTATAAAAACGTATCAATATAATTAAATGAATATAACTTTGTTGTTTTAGTAACATAATTTTCTCAGGCAGCTGCCATTTTCAGATACAGAATATGTACTGCTATATACGACATCCTAAATCTCTCAAGTATAAATTATTTTATTCCGAATCGACAGTTCATAATGGAGATCATATATCCAAGAATATTTTACGGACTGGTGGATTTACATATTGGGAACTTGATTCATTTATTTTATAAGCTAATTTAACTTAATTCTATATACTTTACTAAAAATCTAGGGATGAACATAATAAGTAGTCTGTATATATTAAATACAATGAGTTTGTGCACCTGATTAGAACGCGATTAGTGCTACAATTCAATCCCCAAATGAAATTATAGAGTCATAGAGAAATTCTATGAGTTGTTTCTGTCTTCAACAGTATATTTAATTTTATTCCTTTCCAACAAAGAAAATTAGTTAAAAATTAAATAAAACAGTTATTATTCGATTCTTTATTTCCCATTAAATTGATTCGTCGTTTCTATTAAAATAAAAAAATTTATTTGTTACGATAAAGTTATTATGTATATATCGAAAGAGAGTAGATAAAATGAGAGAGAGAGAGAGAGAGAGAGAGAGAGAGAGAGCGGGAATGGTCTATGGACTGCTCTGTTTAATTGCCATATTGACAAACAAATACTCAGAAACTTATTATATATTACACTCAATTGAATTACAAATAAAATTTTTCATCAGGTATAAGGCCGGCGGTATATTTTCTTTCATTTCTATTGCTTTGGTCGACTTCCTGATTTGCGACAATTGGAATAGTTTCAGAATTTACGGGAATTCTTTGACTTCGAGCGATTTGATTCGACTCCCCTGTACTTTATAGATAATAGAACCAAACTTGCCTACTTGATCTTGGTTCACTACTATGAAGCGGTAAAGAGAAAGGATTGTGTACAATGTAACATTCGCAATAGTTATTCAATATTTGATTATGTGGACATATTTTGTCTGTGCATCTATGAAAGGTAGTTAAATATACGAGTAAGTGTAAAAGTCAAGTGAATAGTATTATAGCATTAATTATATATTTTCTGATTAAAATTTTCATTAACGATTCGACAATTGATATGTATATGTGTTAAATCTATGAATTGATAGATCATATTCACGATCAGATTTTGATTTTGTCATGGTAATCCCTATTTATTAATTGGAAAATTAAACAAGGATAAAATTTTGCACATACTTATTTACTTACGGACCTTCAAGTAACTTTCACAAACGATGAATAAATTTTTTTAATATATTCCTACAGCTTTTAAATGAACTGTTCTTGACTAATGTATGTTCGAAAAGCTGTTAAACGGTATCATTATTTCTTCTATATCCTGTATAATAATAAGCAAATCCTCAAATAAAGCATTTGGAAAGTAGTTAGAATTGAGAGTTTAAATAAATAATTATAGAGAAAAATACAGATAGATTTCTACTGATCGAATCACTTTACTGAAAGACTATTGGAATGTCTGGAAAATTCTTAAAATTTCAACTCTTGCAACTGTAATTTTTAAACTGAGAATGGTTACTTTAGTCTTGAAACCGATAATTGTTAAAAAAGTAATTTTTCCTGTTCTTCTTACTGCTTAATATCTTACTGGTTGTTTCGAGACAACATAAAAATCTACTGTAAGTATATAGGTATACATTTACCATACATAATGTATAGGGTTGAAAAATTAAGGATTGAAGAATGAAGATTTTAAAGTTCCAGGGGTTTTTAAGTTCGAGGGTTCAACCGATGAGTTTCGTTCATTTTCCAAATGGATTACGATTGTTCTTTTCATTCAGAACTATTGGAAGCTTTTTCAAATAATCGAGTTAAAAAATAAATGCGTATTATAAAGGTAGATGAGATTCGAGATGAAATTGGCCCGCCGTAAAAGTCCAAGAGCCGCGTCTGACTGTAAAGATTCCCTCAATTCTAGCTTCATTGTACGGACGAATGCAGCTCGTGCGCTGGGAAAAACGCGAGTTTCTAATAGAGGTGGCGAGTCCTATTGGCAACGCGAACTCCTATATTCAGAATGAAATATATACGAAATTCTTCCGATCTACAAAGAATCTTTACGACGCGTAAGGACACTCGGAGTGAAAATAAACAATTTCCTTACGGACCGTAGACGATGCGAGGCCACGACTCTTCGAGAAGTGTCGATTTTAAGCGTAGATAAGAATCTTAGCAGGCTGTGCAGGCGAACACAGGGGGAGGACGATGTTGAAAGTGTATTGAATGTATTGAATAAAATTTGTATTGAACTTCTCAATAAAACGTAAGAATATTCTTATAAAATCTTCATAATGAATAGTTATATTTGTTAAAAATTGATCTTGATCGGATGCTTTTTTAATGAAAATTTAATGAATATTAATAATTTAATTAAATATTTGACGATTATTTATCCAAAATGCAAAGACAATTCACTCCAATATCCGATCGGAGTGAATTGCCTTTTTATGTTGAAGGTAAAAAAAAATTGTCCTCGCACATGTAATAAAACTCGATTCTTCATTCTTTTACAACCGAGCGCATGCGCATAGATTTTCACGATAACTCTTTTACATTCAACCATTCCATATGTACCTGCCTCATGGCTTAATAAAGAAAAATGAGATAGAAGAGGCAATTACCCGATCGTGAACGAACGGATTGCCAGCCCCATTATAGAATGGCGAGTTCGTCCAGTCGCGCCTCCGGTCCCAGACGGAGAATCGACTTTGCTTCCTCCACTAGGTTTTTTCTCTTTCTTCAAAAAATACCCTCCACCACCAACTCCCATCATCCACGCCGGCCACTCGCCAACGTAGAAGGCAAGGAACCCCGAGATTTATATCTCGTCTCTTTGTCGTTACTCCCCCCCCCCCATTTCGCCGCGTTTTCATTTTTCTCGTATCGTGTTCCATCCGTGTTATATATATATATATGTAGTTCGCACATACGAGAGGTCGCTGTATAGATTAGTATATTGTCGCAAATGCGTGCGTGCGTGCGCTGGGAAACTTTCCGCGCGGAGGCCATTCCAGCGAAAGAGAGCGAGAGAGGCAGAGAGGGAAGGCGCAGCATTGCGAATTCCAGCAACGTTTTCTCGCGCTCACTGCGCTGCGAGCGGCAGGGCGCGATCGTTTCTCTGCTTCCGACCGCCCACCTTTCCACCTTCTTTCCCCTACCTCCCCCCTCTCATTCTCTCCCTCCCTGTCTTTCTCTTGCGATCTCGCCCGGCTTTCGTTTTCTTTATTACGCCGTTGGCGTTAAAGGGCAGTTCGTTGCATCTTATACGTGGAGGAGTCGGAGGGAGGGGAGGCTTTTAAGCTTTTCTAATCTCGACAAAACGATGGAGTATTTATTGGCTCTCGCCAGCAGAAAGGGCAGAGAGTTTCTTTACTATTGCTGCAGAAGAGCGGGGAAAAATGGCACTATACACACACACCAGGGCAACGATTGTTTATTCGAAGGCCCATAGACACACACACACACACACATAAATATATATGGGAAAAACATTTATTGGTCGACCCGATATATTTTTCTACAGAGTAATTGCCGCTTCGCCGCGCAGTTCGACAGTAATACTTGGGCACTTTGTCGCTGCGGCTGGCGCCGGCGTAAATTTGCTTTCATTACTGTTTAGCCTTACGATTAGGTTTATGATATAGGCTTATGATGTTCCTTCAAAAATTAATGCCAAACATCTCGTGAACATGAAAATGTTTAGTATATTCATTGAAGTTGTATTATGATCAAAGTTAAATATATCGATATCGTTGTTATGAGTATTCTAAGAATCGCCGGATTGGCAATTCTGCCGATTACATTGTGAGATTCTCGTTGCACTAGTTTGTAAAAATATCAATGTTCTTTCATTTTTCTACCGATGTTCTAGTTTTTATAGTAATGAAGAAAAAAAACAATACACTAAATTCTAGAATATTTTTATACTGAAAATAATTTAACGGCTTAATGGAAAACATCGAATACCGTACTAATACTGTAGAGCTAATTTTGGTATGGTCCTAATCTCGCATTGTTATTGAAAACAGTTACCAATACAAAATCATTTCCAAAAAAATGCTCCTAAAATAGTTACGTATACAAACTGCAACAAAAAAGAAGGTAAAACCCATTTATTATTTTTCAAAAATTCATTGATTAGCTTTCAAGTACTCGTCTTTGAATTGAATACAGCTATTCGTAGATTCAAATAAAATTATCGAACCCATTTTTTGATACAGCGTTCAAAATGTCGGTCGTCGCCTTTTGAATGAAATTAATTTGAGCATAACGTTATCTTTTCATGTTGATCTAAAGGTATCGAAGCAAAAAAGAAAAAAACAATTACGCTGAATTTCGTTTAATGAGTCCTGCGTGCGTGTAAAAAGTATTAACTCTCTTTTACGAATAAGTGAAATCTAACGCTCGAAAACATCAACATAAAACTTTACGGGTAATATCCTTAGAATCAGACGCGTGTACAAATTGTGTAGTTTAAAAATACTTTTTTAAAAATAATGTTCACACCTCACAACTATAAAACTTTACGACGTGCATGCGAAACGTAAGATACATACATCCTTTCACATGAATCTGATAAATTCGAATAAACGCAAAGAATAGGAACCACAATGATGTTTGAAGAAGTAGAAAAGAAAAAATAGAAAAGATTCTCAGTTTTTCTTAAAGGATTTCTTCATGTGTATTCAAGCATAATTCTTAAGATAATTCAATCAAAATTCGATTCTAATGAGTTTCCATTACATAGTATTAAAACATATAATAATTTGATCAATTATTGCAGTTATTTCATTTATTAAGAAAAGGAAAATTTTTAAAAATTTTCATATTCTGCGAAGCATAAAGCAAGATAACTTTTAGGAATCAGGCCGGTTTCGCTACATTTTCAAAAGGCATAGGACTGGCAAAATTTTTTTTATTTTGAACATTTGAGTACTAATTTCGAGGGTGAAATACCGAAAGCATGGTAGATCAATTTTCATTAACAATTCAATTATGTAAATCGCTACAGAAACGAAACTATGTATCAGAGGACAACCTGAAAATACAAAATGTTCATTAGTACTTATGTTATTGGAGATTGAATTAATTGAAGAAGTGGTAATATTACATTCAGTACTTGATTTTTATCTTGTAACTTTGGTATAAATTAACGTTTTTCTTTATTAAATGACTTATTTGGAAACTTGGAAACTAATTTCTCTATCGATATCAGTTTTTAAGTTAACAATAAAAGGTCCATAAAAGGTTATATCATTCTAAATGGTTAAAAAATAGTAGAAGAAGAGCTTTTTGATTCATTTATAAGATTTGATCGGTTTATCTTTGTTTTTGAAGCTACAATACACAAAATGATTCTTTACTTTGTGACAAATAATTTTGTCTGCGATACAAATTAATTATAACATTTGGTTTGTGAAAAGTATTTTATATTAATAATTATCTATCCATCTTATCTATATAAATTATTTTTTTAAGGAATATTTCTTCTAATGCATTTTATTAAATTTACAATAACTCAAGGATTAATAAATATTTTTCTAATTTACAAAATCCAATAGATTCATGAAGAAAATTTAAGAATATGTAAATTTTATTTTAATACACAGTCCCCTTTTTATAGCTTTTTAAACAATAAAGTTGTTGATAACAATTTATCTAGCATTCTCTCGGCATGCCACCCTCCAAATTCCTGCTTCGAAGGTCAAAATACGTAAAATAAAGTTTGATGGGTCCATGCCTTTTGAAAAGGCCGCGACATCCGTCTGGCTCCTAGATTATATAAAAACCAACACAGCCGGACTGTAAAAAGGCACTGTTGCCCTTGAATTTTAGGGCGAAGCTAAAAAAGTGAGCGATGGCTCGCCATAAGAAAAGTGACGACCGATCGTTACGTTTTCGTGGAAAAGAACGATACTCCGCGAATCCGCGCTGGGAGAACTCTTCGCGCGCGCAACATCGACTGTGTCTACTAAAAAGAAAAAAAAAACGCGTTGCCGTCTGGGAAAAAGGGGCGAACGCTATGGGATGGATTGGGGAGGGGGAGGGGGTACAGCGCAGAGACGTTCGAAAGATAAATATCTCGTCGAAACCGCGGCCAAGCGTTCTCGCGGAGGGCGAGAACCCAATAAAAACGGACCGACGCCGAGAAGGAGGATCCACCAGTCGAACTTTTGTTTCGAGAAGTGTTGACGATCTGAGCTGCGCCCCCCCACCCTCCGCCAGTCTCCCTACGCCGAAGCGAGAGATGATAATCACGGGACGTTCCGGTCGATTGTATGTTCCCTTCGAACCGACACCCCTGTCAAACCGCCTAAGAGGTCTTTTATTTTCCTTTCTCTCTCTCTCTCTCTCTCTCTCTCTCTCTCTCTCTCTCTCTCTCTCTCTCTCTCTCGTGCGGTCGCGGCGACGGTGCGTTCAGGTTGTTTCTATATACATAACCTCGTGATGTCATCGGGGGGGGGGGGTGAAGAGGAAAAAAAGAGTGTATAGGGGGGGGGCATGGAAGTAGTAGAAGCAGTTCCGACGAGGTTCTTCCCCTCGCTGGCAACGAAAGCGAGAGGAGGGAAAAATCGAGACGGAGTAAGAGAGAGAGAGAGAGAGGAATGTAGGTCGTCATCGTCGGTGTCTTCGCTCGTGTGTGTGCTTGTTTGTGTGTATGTGTCTGGGGGTTGAAAACCCTGCGATCCACCCTCCCGCCCGCCGCACCACAGATTTTCTCGCTTCAATCCGCATGTACACCGCTCGGGGGTGCTTTGTGCCCTTAACTTATCTACTACTACCTTGCTTGACGGTCCGTTTGCTCTCTTATATATACATGAGCTCTACGCATTTTTCTATATAATATATGTGTGTGTGTGTGTGTGTGTGTGTGTGTGTGTATTATTCGGACGAATTTTCACGTTACGACTAATGTTGGCTTTCTTCCGATAGCGCGCGCGCATTTACACATCGACGAGCTGCTTTCGAATTTCTACACGAAGAAAGAAAGACTCTTTCCCTCGGTAGCGGCTCGGTATAACTAAAGAGATATTGTAGCTGATGATTTCACCGTTGCACTGGGGTATATGGAACTCATAGCGGAAGCTTTTTGAATCCCCGATAATGACAACGAAACGATTTTTTATCTTCTTTTTACTATAGGTTGGTTAAAATTCTTCCTGGTATACGTCAGGTGTTTACAATCGCAAATGTAGAGAAAACTAAGAAAAAAATAACTAGTGTTCCAGACATTTTCATTGGTCCAGTAGTCTTCATTTATAGTCGGTAAAATCCAAAAAGGTTTACCTATGCGTTACGGTAATTGCTGATTTGCATCCGTACATATATAATGTAATTGGGGTACAGGAAAAAGCCTGTATTATTTTGGTTCTTCATAAATATATACGAAAATTGTAGAAAAATTTATGAAGACGAATCTGTCTCGAAGGGAAATAATGTACATATAGTACAGCTTTACCAAATAAAAAATATCATGGTAGACGGCGTATTAAAAAAGTTCTGACAAAGCAAGACTCGCATACATGGATGAAGAATTGGGTCCAGATTGAGTAACCTTAATCTTAATTAATCCGCGAAGAATTTCAAGACTTCGTATTTCGGTACTATAGTTTCGTCTATAATATAAATATTCAACGCCTCGAAAATTCCAGTCTGGCTGCACATGGCCTTATTCGCACAAATAGACGTGAACTCGACCAATGCGAGATGAGGAGCAAGACCTGCATAATTCCTATAATTATCAAGCCGTAAATTTTTAATTTATGAACACATTATAGGGATAAATTATAGAAATATATATCCCCTTCTTCACGCTCTTCGATCTCCCGATCTTATTTTCGAATATAAGTCTCGCCACTAAAAGAGGCGAAAGGTCATACATTTGCATAAACAACTTCGTCAACAAATTGAACGACTTTAAGATATTGACACTTTGAAATTAGTACGAACGGTTACTGCCACGGTAGCTTTTAGTTATTTTTACCGAATCTGGCCTACCCGAAAAGTATCTTATTATAATTTAATATATTTAATTTTTATATATTTAATATACTTATTTTTTATATATAACTATAATCTGCCTATTACTTGTATTCACTATATTTTTTTCATTTTTACGTATAGAGCTGATGCTTATTTTTTTATGTATTTTTTTCCTGTAAGTTTTCTTTTTCCATTACTTTTTTTATTTCCACAGCCTAAGAATTTCTATTTTATTGTTTTCTCTCATTCCTCTCAGCGTCCCCGCTTAAAACTTTTACTACTATTTTACGTTTTTTTATATTAAATACATTTTTCCTCAATTCTTTGTATGCAAAGCCTTGAACAATAAACCTAAATGTACATACTGTGATATATCTTTTTAAATTACAATTATTTATTTTAAAAATACAGTTCAATAAGTGAACTAAAATGAGTTACTAATCAGTCATAAAAAATTTTCCTTATATAAATTATTTCCATTATTATGAGTAGCCGCCGAAAATTATAAATAAATATTAATTAACAAAAAAATTTTTTGTAACAAAGTATTTTTAACTGCGACTCATTAGAACTTTTTAAGACTTATAAAAAAGATCATCGTGATAAAGAAAGTCCTTAATATAGTATCATTTAAATTTAAATTCTGCATAGTTCTGAAACAGGCAAAGTTCTAAATCGTTTGTTTTTAAATAAAATTTAAATACACATAAAATTTAACCTCAAAACGGCATGAAAATAAAAGAAACATAATTCGATTAGTCAATCTCTATTCACCATGATTTATTAAATTAGATATAGTAAAAAAAAATCTTGGCTAAAATGGAAAATCCCATTGGTACTTTTCTTGCCCAGGCCGTAAAGAAGACTTTTACTTATAGGAACTACTTGACGGAAGATAAATATAGCGTTCACAGCCCATTCAAGCTGTTTCCGTCGATCACTATTCATCGTAGGCGTCCGAAACGTTCTACTTTACAACCCAGCACGTTAAATCGCATTGTGCAGCCCCGAAACAGTCCGTAAAGTTGGTACTTTTCACACTCCACGCGCACTGTCGAAAAACCAATTTTTCGAAATCATGCTTTACCAATTTAAACAGCGACAAGAAAACTTTAATGATCTCGTTGACCAAAGGCTGATCTCCGAAGATGTCGAACGGATTTGGTTTCCTTACACATTTCGCAAATCTACAACATTTTATTCGTTGTTATCCTTCCATAAGCATATCATATAAATGTAGCGTATCTCGAAAACGTCTCGCAAGAATACAAATGAGTCGCTGTATATACAGAGCAATAAATTAATTTGCGCCCCGCGCTCCGCCTGTGGGTCGATGGGCGAGGGGGTGGGGTGTGGTGGTGGGAGTGGCGCGTAACTCTCGCCGGTCCCTTTAATCCGAAGCGCGCGCCGTCGCGCCGCCGCGTCGTAGCAATTGAATTATCACTGGCAAATAAACTCGGATTAGTGTATGGCAAATGCGCGGACGAAAATTCGCAACGCGCGCGGCGACCCGCGCATTCTCTCGTAATAATCAACGGAAATAATCAAGAGCGCCGCGGCCCCCCAGCGACGCGGATTGTCTCCGTGCACAAGTGCATCTATGTGGGGTTATACCACTGCGACGATTATACGTGCAATTATCGTCGAGCCGTGCATATGTGCGTGTACACATCAACTTTCATATTTTACACAGATATTTTGGATATTCGACTTCATTGTTGTAAATAATATATGATAACAATAGATTGGATAAATCGCTCATTCGTGGATTGCAGATGAACGAAACGTTTAATTAATGATAAAACGTATATGCGAATAATTAATTTTTTTATTAAACAATCGCTGATTATTTAAAATCAGCATTTATCAAAATACATAACAAGCTCCATTGATTAAAATTTTTTTACGTCAATTGATTAAAATTGTATTATTCCTCATTGATCTCAAATAATGGTTGAATTCATCTGTGCTTTTTAATGGGCATTATTATGCTTCATTTAATTAATTTAAATCCTTTTCTTATCTAATTATCGAATCGTATTATATTATATTATATTATATTATCATCTTATTATCATTATTCAATCTCCTTATTATTCTACAATATGTATTTATTCATTTGCCAGCACTATTCAATGTATTCTAAATCCATTACTTCATATTTTAGAAATATTTAGTTTCGTAATACATACTATTCTATATTTTCCGACCTGCTGCGTTATTAAAATTTTTCCATCCGTGAAAAATTATCCTTCTTCCTATTACATCTTATATGTTGTTCTGATTCCCCTCGCCTCTTTTTATATTCCTCAGCTACTCATTATTCCCGTTTTTCTATAAATTTCTTTTAATTAGTTCTTTTAGATCCTCTTTACACCATTATTTTTATTTCCGTGCTTATTTTTCGTACGTCTATCCTCCCATGTATATCTTAACAGTCTATTAGCCTTATCGCGCGCTCCATACTATTTCTTTGATGTATTATAGTAAAGTGCTTCCGTTGTAATATTTGTATTAACAATATTTTATGTGATTTTATGTCATCAGTGAGAAATATTCAGTAAACAGGTAAAATTTATTACTCTCAAACAGTTGCCCTTTCAATTCTATCTCACCTTTTCTTTTCCCTCTATCCTCTTAAACGTGATTGCTTGTCATATTTATTTTGAATCCTTTTTACCTCGCAGCTCCTAGTACTTCGTTAACCTTTTCAACCTCCTCATTATCTTGTGAAATTCATTGAAATTCCTTACCTATCGTATAACTACACTCTGTCCAAGTTTTATTCTTGCTTCACTTTTTTTGTTGGATTATCATACTTTCATACTAGAAACTTGTCTTACCGTATAGTCTTGTCTTACGGTTTTAATTAACTTAGAATAATTAATACCGTTCCCTCTTATTATTTTTTTTATCTTTCTGCAAAGTTCTGGCACTTTTTTCACAGCCCTTACACTGCTCCGAATTTCTTTTCTTCGTATTTTGTTAAATGATGCCTTCGGACCTACCGAGCGCTTTATCGATTTTCTTTTGCGCCCCTCTATGTTTAAGAATGATATCCATTTTCATACTGCATCTACTGTTTCCAAATTTTGATCGAAGAGCAACACTATGTTATTCCAAATGTATTTTCTATTTTTGTTTGCTTGCTTTATTTTATTTCTCGAATTTCCTACTTTTATTCCCTGTCCTATACAATCACTCGTTTACAATTAATCACTTCCTTGTCTTCAGTTTAAATATAGGACTTCATCTATCTCTACATTCACAACTTGTATTACTTTTATCATCTTAATTCCCGACTCGCTCGCTCGTGTTCCGTCATCAATCTTTTCGGCCTTTTTTCCATTTTTGGAAAACACCAACTCCATTTTTCTTCATTCCCCGGCCCTCCTTATCCCACCATCGCGCTTTCCTACTTCTCTTCTCTTACATATTTTCTTTTTTTTGGGCACTGCGGTTATTACTCTTTTCTTCACCTCTACTCAACTTCTACATAATTCTACCCCTATCACCCTCTCTTTAAATTTCTTTTCTTTTTTTTCCTCCAATCTCACCGTTTTTTTCCGCCCTAGTTTCTTTTTTTTATTTCTTGATCCCCTTTTTCATATCGCAGTCAGCGAAATCTACTTTATGACATTCATAGTTTCATAGTATATTATCAATTGTTGTTAAATACATATATACATTATATTGTTGTTCAATTTTTAATTGACAAACTCTTTGCCATTGGGCATTATATAGAAAGTTTTCATTCCCTTCTTTTATTTAATAATTTTCTATCATTTCTTGCATCGTAATCTATTCATGCTTTTTTTTCTCCCTTTTTGCGTTGTATTTTGAATTTTTCGCCCTTATTATTTTCAATAATATTATTTAGTTATTCCTTCTCATATATTCATTAATATTGCTTACGTGTTTTCTTCCTAACTTTTATGGTTTGTTACTAATTTATTTCATCGCCATATCTTCTGAATAATTTAGTAGATTCAATGTCTTCGTATAATGCGAATCCTAAATAATTTACAAATAATATTAGAATAGAGTATGTTAATAAATATTTTCATAAATCAGTATCTTACAAATAACAGTAGAGAACGTTGAATAACGTGAATGTGATCCTTAATATTGAACTGAATCCCAAGGCCAGCAGTATAGCTTATTCTTTTTTTTTGGGCAAACTTAATTTAATATGGAACGGGTTCTATATATATTAAGTACCATTATTCACCAGATTCCTTTTTATTACAAAGCGTCCATTTAATCTCTGGCATTAAAAGTCACCGCTCCTATACGAGTTCATTCGTCAGCGTTTAATGAAAATTAGGAAAGCTCGTCGGTGGATGGTGGGAGCTTTTTCAGTGCGATACGTATCGCGCAGCTGTGCTCGGTGACGAACCCGCGGGACTTATAGGTTAGAAAAACGAGGATGTAGGGGCGAGGGAGGTCGCAGAAAAAAGGAAGGCGGGTTGGATGAGTGAATCGGAGACAGGGCGAGGGGACAAGGAGGAAAGGAGGGATTAAGCCTCCCAGAGGATTATGGCATTCCCACGGGAGATTTGAATTTCGACGTAGATTCTGTAGCTTTTCTTTACAAACGAACACGATACAGATTTCGTCGTGATTTCTTTCTTTGATTTCGTATAAATACGGAATAGATGTACCAATGTACAAGCTTTATATAAATAATCAAATGATGCTATAAATAATGATTTACCACGTCATAACTAATATTACATATTATTTGCACTAGTCAACAGAACAATAAAATTTCTTGGGAAAGTGCTTTGAGTAACAAACTCATATCATTCCTGATTCAAATATACTAATACAATTACATATATTTATTATTGTTTATTTATTACCCAGTTCTGATTTTTTTTAACAATAAATGAGCTGACCTGTAAAAATTGATACAGTACCAGAATAATTTTTGTCGAATTCTGGTGATATCCAACAATCAGAACAAACATTTCAAAAGTTATCTTGGCGTATCCATCAACCGCGTGTCGAATGAATAAAAATTTATAAAAATCGATATATGTGTGCTAAAAATGAATATATAGCTTTGCTTTGAAGGATGACGATAATTCGATTATATGCGATTCAGACAATCTGAGATGTTCTTTGAAAGAGTGAATTCATATGCAAAATTACTTTTCAAAAGCGGGAATTAATGCGCCCTCTCCATCTCCCTCTCTCGTAAATCAATAAAATTATTTATTGATAATTAATAGTTCATAACAGTTCCAGAAAATAGTGCTTGGTTTTGTTTCACATTCACTTTGATTAATATATATACAGTCACCTATTTCAGTAGCGTACTACGTGCCAAATATATATGTAGAATTAATATAATTTTCATAACAGCGTACAAATTTAGAAATTTAGAAAGGATATTAAAGAAAAGAGAAGGATAACGACAAGAAAATCAATAGGGGTCTTATGGACAATTTATAACTTGCGATAGTGCTCAAACAATTTTCATAATAATTTATACAATTAAGATTAAATGATTTAATGATAAGGTTTATTTATTCTTTTTTTATATTATTTAAAGTTAAAAATTGTATGTTTGAACATTTTTTATAATAATACACTTATTATTAATAAAATGTTTGCGTGTACTGTGGTTGCTTAATTTTGGTTTATAGATAGAACGACCGGTCTGACCAAAATAAGTTACATCTCATTCAGAGCAGGATAGTCATGGAACATTTATTCAACATTTACTAATAAAGATTTTAGATACTGTCAGGGTCTTGATTAGAAGTTTTGTTTTTAAATTATTACACATTCTATTACTTATTTGCGCGAAACACAATGAACAAATATTTAAGTTCATCTTATTTTATAATAGTAATGAAATTTATCTGTCTAATTATAACTTCGTATAACAATAGAATAGCAAATTGCGCGCAAATTCTTCCAAGCAAGTCGGAGGCCCGAAGGAAAAACTATTTGAATGCTTCCTGTAAACAGCGCCGACTTCAACTTCTGAACCAAGCTCGCGTAGTACCCCCATTGATTTACGACGCATTTCTTTCGTCGCGCGTAAATACTTCCGCCAAAATAGCGTATAAATAAACTTGTGCGCAGGAAGACGGAGTGGCGCTCGTCGCTCTCAACAACCTGCTACCGAGAGAGAGAGAGAGAGAGAGAGAGAGAGAGGGGGGAGGTACAAACACGATCCCTTTATATACTAATGCGCGCAGTGGTTCGGGAGTGTAATTTTCAAGCGCAACCACATATGTACAGTTTAATCGTAATAAATCATCGTTACGCTCGACTTTCGGACGTGCGTACGTACGCTTGCAGAGTCTGGGGTGCAACCATTGAAAACTTCCACAAGCACGAAGGTATGCGCCTGGATAATACGCGGAGTTACTGTCTGGAGCGTTTGTAACGAAAAAAAAAAGGTAAAAAAAAGAGCGAATCACTAGCTCGCCCTTTACTAAGTTACGAGGATGGGCGATGGCGAACGGAACGGGACGAACTGCCAGAAAGTTATTGCTGACGACTGCGCATATATACACAGGGATAACGATTGCATCGAAACCCGATTCAACGAGGGGCGCACAGGTCCATTCCGACTGCGAGCCACGCATTTGCTGGCGGTTGAATTTCGAGCGGGGCCGCTGGCATGGAATATACAAGTATTCAAACAGTTCGGAAACAATTAGATAGAACGTCGAAAAAAATTGGGGTTTGAACTAGTCGGAATCGTCATTTTCATGAGCTATAACTTTTGGCTTTATATTTGTAACTAACTCGATAACTACCGTCTGTGCCATTTGTTCGACCATGACAATTGTTATATATTAAAGAGTGCTAAAAAATATATTCAATTTCATGTGTCAAATTGAATCCAAGTTTATAGACAATATTTCTACTTGCATTGACAATATAGAATTACATGCCAACAAAACAATATATGCGGAATGTTTTGCTTTATTGATATAATTTAAAGAAAAATGTAACTAAAGCTTATCGTTTGCTCTCATATTTATATCCTGAATATTATATCGAGCTAATTTTCCTTTATCCAGATGTTATCTCGCTACACCGTTGGGAGTGACACGCCAATACATTTCCAAATGTTTCAAATCACCGAGATTTTTCCAAAAATTAGGAAATTTATTAATGTTCTAAGAACTGATGCAGAAAACGTCGAAAATCGTCTTTTGACTTCGGAATCTTTTCTATAGCAGCCAATAAAAAAGAACTCGTTTTTGCATCGAATCGCTACCGGAAAATGAAAAATGGAACTATGACCATAGTCTAAGAGGCAACAAATCGTGGATCAAGCCTGGTAAACTAGTACCATCACAGACACAGCAAGAAATTCATGCAAACAAGGTAATGCTTTGTATTAGGTGGGATCAGAAGCGCGAGCTCTACTATGAATTATTCAAAAAGAATAGAGAAAGAACCATTTGATCACTGTACCGAATACAATTTATACGTTTGAAACGAGCATTGATACAAAATTAGTCAGAATCAAAGACGGGCGACATTCATTGAATTCAGAAAATTTTCGGTCACGCAGTGATTATTGCGTCAAAAATTATTTGGAAAAGACTGGATGGGAAATTCAGCCTCCTACAGACTTTGCTCCTTTTGGGCAAGACTTTTATTGATTTTTGGCTAAGATTTCTATTGATTCAGAATACCTTCACCAAAGTTCGGTTCATTTCATCTAAAAGTATCCAAAATTGAATTGATTCATTCCAGAGATCAAAAGACGAGAAATTTTTCTGGGGTGGAACCATAAATTGCCTGAATTGTGAGCAAAGATCATAGCCGGAAATGGACAATATTTTGAATAATATCCATACTTCTAAATTTTTTATATAATTAATGAATTAAATAAATTCGTAATTTTTATCGAAAATACAAACTTTTTGAGTTAAACACTCATACAATTTTGAGTTTGAGAATTCCAAATAAAATTTCATAAATAAGAAGTCCTTTTCTTTCCTCAAAATTCGGTTTTTTACCAGTTCTATAAAAATGTATTTTTTTATAGGTAACGATTTTATAGCATCTTCCTATGTAATTCAAAAACATTAAACATAAGGCCATGAAAATGTTTTCGACTTGGCGAGACAAATATACATTTTTATACCGGCAATTAACGGCTTAAAGTCTATTTCCATTTCATACTTCGAAGTATCAAAGATTGCGATATAATACCGGATTTGGACCTTATTAATCTAATATTGAATATATGAAACGGCTCATAACTATAGGCAGTAACAAGAAGTTCTAAGATTAAATTAAATCAACACACAAAAGAACAAGTCTGTATGAAACAAAAACGATAGTGGTCGGAACACACTGTGTATAAAATACTTCTCTATCAGTAAAACGATTGGATGATGGCACGGGATTCAAAATTTATCAGGAGGGTAGCGAAATAACTTTGGCTACTCTCTTATAATAAACAATTTGGTTGGTTGACGGAACTTCACAAACTGTGGCTTCCGTTGGTATTAATTCATAAGGATATGGGGAGAGCTTCTAATCTTATATACGTCTAACATAGTTGCAAGTTTAACAATCTAAATGGCGGATGCTCCGTCCGTCCACATTGAACAGATTAAAACTTTATCTTATCTTTGCATGAAAATCGACAGGCTTCACGTTTTTAAGCCACCCGGATAGGCTTTGAACGCATATTGGGGGCTTCCATTGCGCGGTGTAAAAGTAATTGGAATGTTACGAAACATTCGACATTTGCCTGAAAAGGAAGTCGTCCACTATATTTTTGTTTGTTTTTTTTTGGTTGTATGAAAGCCAAACGCTGTTGATTAAAGGATATTTAGAAACTAAAATTTCACAGGAAATGTGCTTCTATTGAAAAAGAAAAACGTAAAATATATATAAGAACAATTGCACAAAATTTATAGAAAAATAATATTTTTTAATTTAATCATAAATAGAAAAGTAAAATCAGAATAGTTATATTGTTATTGTTTTAATGTTATTTAGATTGTTCTCCATTGCAATAAAAAATAAAGAACATGTTAATGTGCTTCTGCCATTTCAATGCATCATGAGGACGGCCATCCGAGAAAACGTAAATTTAAACCATGATATTATTATTGATCTATAAGTGTTAACGACTATCCTCGACTCTCGTAATCCGATGGCAAAAATACGTTTAGAAAACTAATTCAAACTTCAGCTATATTTTTTCATAGGTATTTTTAATTTTATACATTTTCTGATTATATTTTTAGTGCGTGGATTTGTCGAGCTCTTTAATAAAGTCAGAATAAAATTAAAACTGACGTAGTGGAAATTCGAGTACAATGCATATTTATGCCTTTTTCATAAGAGCCAGCTTTTCAAGAGAAAACTTTTAAACATAAATTTTACTGATTTCAGGAAGAGACGAAAAATGCGTATCTGCGGTTGCAATAACTGCAGTTAAACGAAAGTATTTTTTTTAACCAAACGGCAGGAATTTTGCTATTATGAAATATCATTGATGATAATATTCAATCATTTGAAATACATTTTTAACTATTCAAATACATTTTTAAATATTAATATTCTTCATTTTATTTAATTAATTTTAAATTTTATTCTTCTTAATAAGACTATTTATAATATCTTTATTCATTGCAAGAAATTTTTAACTTGTTTTAAAATTTTAAATCTTCAAAATTAACTAAATTTATCTCGAATGGATCGACTGAAAAAGATTCCATTTTTATTTTATTTTCGTAATTATTAGAGTTAGAAATATGTATGGAAACTTTTCATTCTATATATATGTAGAACAGACAGACATCTTTCGAACAATATATAGTTTCAATTGAATCATTTATCTCTTTCATATTTGTTTTTGATTTTTCAATCTTTCAATATGATTATAAGAACTTGGTTAACAAAATTAATTGTTTATAAATTTATATTGACGTATTAAATAGCTATATATTGCAATACAATTTATTAACATTTATTAAAATGTTAATTATTCAAAAATTGAGAAACTTTTATATATTATACAACATTAATAAATACAGATTATTAATTAAATTTTACGTTTAATTCTATATAGGCGACTATATATAATTATTGAATAATTACGTTTGCATTTACCTCGAAATTTCAGGCAGTGGAAAATTCTTAATTAAAAGCACATATAAAATAATGGAACAGCTGAAAAGCATGAAATTTGTATAGAGACTTGCAGTATGACTATGTACTAATTATTTCAGTTAAAAAGGTTCGCCTGGTTCTATGTTTGATTACATCGTTGTTTTCATTACGTTTGTATGCAATATTTTCTTACGTTATTCAGGTTACAAATATGAATCTGATTGCTTTATAAAGTCTTAATTTGTTGGGAAACAAACTGTGTTGGCTCTTTGATTAACTGAGTTCTTCAATATTCACTGACTTAACGTTTCCTTATAAGTTGGATGGCTCAAAAATTGCAATCGAATCTGCAACCATAAGCTCGTCGGCTTAAAGTAATAATATATACTGGCCAGTTGGTTTAATAGAGCATGGCAGAATTTTTAACAGAGTCGTCGAGTTCGCGAAAGGTCGACTCATCTACTTTGAAAATCTATTGGCGAACTGTGGAAACGTGTAAAACTCGTTCAAATACCGTCGAACCATCGAAAGCCCAAAATCCCGCCGGGATCGACGCGAAATCGCGAAAGGGCGGCACCGCGGCAAACTCTTCCCCTCCCCTACCCATCGTCGCCAAATACAAACCGGTGTCTGGGCAAGCACCGAGCTCGAAAACAAGATCGTGGTTGTGTGTGTGTGTTGTGTGTGTGTATTTGTGCATGTGTGCGCGCGCACGTGTTTACCTCAGTGGACGAGGCCCACGCGGTGCATCGCGTGGGCCTCGGCCGAGTTGCGCGCGGCGAGCGGTCGTCGTAATTGATTATTTATAATTATTCGAGCGTTGAGCCTCGCGAAAGTGTCGGCGCTGTTCACCGACTGGACGCTTGCGGAAGCGCACAAAAAATTCACGCACACACATACAGAGGCGAGCGAATACACGCACAAACACACACACACACACACGCTAACAACTTGCCGAACGTATACGGGATCCAAGAAGACGACGACCACGACGACGAGGACGAAGACGAGCCGAGCGTGGGCACGAAGTAATTTTCGCGATCATTTGAGACGGGGCGGGTGCTCGTGCGCGCACACACTCGTATAATCCGGGAACACGTATTGGTATACATCGGTATTAACGCGCGCGTGCACGCGCGTGTAGAGCGCCTCGGTTATATCGCCTGGAAAATGTAATGTGGCGTCGCCGCCGTCGTCGGTTGAATGCAGGGGGGGGGGTGGTTATAGATGCTGCCAAAATATCACCTTCGGCGCTCTGGCTTTATACCCGCCTCGGCCCCCATCTTCCCCTCTTTCCATTCGTTTTCCTCCCTCCCGTCCTTCCGCGTGCGCTCTGCTGCGACCGGCGTAGTACCGCGTTCGCAGCCGCCGTCCGCTTTTACCGCTCTATTTTTTCTTCTTTCTTTTTCTCTTTTTTTTTTTTTTGTTAGCGTGGCTAGAGCGCCATCGTTGTCGCTCGATTTGACCGATTCAGCGGTCATTTTTATCAAGTTCAAAGGTCCGCCGTAATAATGGCGGGATCTCCCTTCTGTTAAGGATTTATGGGGGACGTAACTGCCGATAGCCGGGGGTGTAAAGTAGTTTAATGGCGGATCCTCGACAATTTGCTCCGACCTTATTAACATGAAGAAATTCCCTTTTTTATACCACCATACTTACAAAGTGAAAAATAAGTTTAAGTCAGTATTTATATGAAAATTACTTTTTTTATATACATGTGTTTTTGCACAACTGAGAATTGAAGAAGTTATGAATTTGTTGGAATTAATGAATTTTTTTATGGTTTAATGTTATTATATTCTATTTGGTCTATTGGACAATTATTGGTGGTTTTAATGGTTCAATTTTATTATATTCTATCGAGTCTATTGGATAATTCTTCTATTGGAGTAGGTATAAGTGGAAAATAATCTGCAATGCCAGGGTAATACTAATAATTTTCAGTTTGCAGAAAAATGACTTTTTACATATATTTATAACTAAATAAAACATAGAGAACAATTGGTCGTGAACTATACCGCCATATTGAAAAAATATATAAGATACGCAGAAATTTAAACAGCGTATAACTTGGAAACGACTGAATTAATCAATATTAATTTTTGTATTTAAAATTAAATGCTTGGACTCCCAAAATGCCTAATACTGTCGTACATTCTGGGCAACAGTACAGCATCGATATCCATGTATTTTTGTATCACAGAACGTCGTTTTGAACCTTTAATAATAACGAGCACGAGGCGTGTCTATTAAATAACGAGGCTGAGGGTGTAAGAAATTTTATTTTGATATGACATAATTATATGTATTTATTATCACGATCAATATATCTCCGTACTCTAACCCTACACCGCTTCGTGTGAATCGGCCATTGTTCGAAACAGTGCTGCAGTGCTGGAAGCCTTTTAACGTCAGTTTCTTTAGGACGCGCGCCGCTTTTTCTTTCACAACTTCATCGGACTCAAATCTCGTTCCTTTTAATGCAGATTTCACCTTAGAAAAGAGCTAGAAGTTGCACGGTACAAGATCCGGCGAGTAAGGCGAATGTTATAGCACTGCGATGCTGTACTTGGCTAGAAACCTCTTGAGCGAGAGTGCGGAATGAGCCGACGCATTGTCTTGACGAAGAAGCCATGACTTTTCCTTCCGCAATTCGGGTCGCTTCTTTCTTATTCTTTAATGGAGTTCAGTAAGAACATGAAGATACTAACGTTAATTAACAATTTGGCCTTCAGAAACCTCGTGAAGGTATTCAAGTCCATGAATATAAAAAACAAAAAAAAATCATCATTGCTTTGAATTTTGATTTGCTCATTTTCGTTTTTCTGGCTCTTTTTCTCGGTTTTTCTGAAATATTATACTTCGAAGTAAATATATCCTAATTTGTATGAAATCTAGTTATAACTTAATTCATACAATAATCATATAAATTAAAATTCGAACGGTCTTACATAATAAAAAAGAGTATTTCTGACAATTTACACGACTTTTTTCAAAATAGAATGTTATAATACAGCTAAAGGAAGTTATGTATCAAATATTACAGAAAATAGTCATATAATAGTCTCCATGCGTTATTATTTAATAACCTCGTGCAGTATAACAATAATTAGCATGGAATCAAATAGTATGGTGCATAAGTAGTAAAAGGAGGTGTAAGTGAAGACACGTATTAACATTATTCAAGGTTGAACAACTTTTTGAAACGGTTCATATAAACCGAAAATTAAATTAATTCAAAATTTCACCTTCAATCATTACAGGATCAAAATTGCAGTTATACTCTATCCATCCGTTTGCCTTTCTATACACAGCCCATTACTACTTTTATACGCGATAAACACTGTAATCTGTGCTCGAGCATTTACTACTTCAGCCTTATACGCTTAATTACGTAAAGTTGTTGAGCGACTATTGATCCGCAATATTAATTTTATGCTTGACAACGAGAAAATTTATGATTTCTTTTTAGTGATTTTAATCGAGTAGTAATGCAATAAATATAACTTTAATTAAAGTCATACTATGCCGAAGATAAGGCTGTAATTTCATATATAATAGATAGAGTTTAATAAAGATCTATAAATTAAAAATTTTATAGATCAGGATGATAAAATTTTTAATTTTGCAACAGATGTTATTTTTTAACTGATAAAGTTGTTTAAAGAAACCGGTAAAGCAAAAAAAATCTTTTTAATATTCCATTTGACTTTCTCCGACTGTCAGTAGTCTGTACATCTGTGCGAGCTATAAACCTTCAGATGTCGTGAGCAACTATAGAAAAAGCAAGATCTTCAAACTTTTGCTGCTGCCTGATTTTTTCTTTTTTTTTTTACACATAAATCGACACACTCTGTCGCCTCGCTTCGCGGAAACTTTTTCACGGAAATCTTTTTTCATGCACAGGGATCGGTAAATTTGCAGACCATGTATTCAAAAACTTCGTTCTTCCAGGCTATCTATATTAATACACTTCTTTGTAAAATAAACATTGACTTAAAATCTCCTGCTCAGCTTTGAAAATACTTTTGAAAATAATACATCTAATAAAAGAATGTTAATGCTCTACATTTTCTTATACAATTACTTATTTCGCAGTAAAAAATTTTTTACTACTAGAGGCGCTTACTTATAACACAGACAAAACTCTTTGTGGAATAAGTAAGTACATAATAAAAAAGAAGCACTGTCCTTGGCTCGGGCATAAAAAAGTAAATTAAAGAATACTTATTGAGCTATAAAAGTATACGTATGTACCCAAACGGGAATATGTATTTAATAATAAACATTTGCAGTTAAATATGTAAAAACACTAGACGCATATATATAATTCATTGCTTAAGGAAGACTTTTTGTATTGTTCAGAATGCAAAATTACACGGAACCTTTATCTCAGTGCCTAGAAATGCCACATTTTATAAAAAAAAATTTCAATTAGAAGTAAATCAATTTAAAATTACCTTGCATAACAGTCAATAATGGTCAAATAAATAATCATTATGTGCTTTCTCTACAAATTAACTTTCTAGATCATTCTAAATGAGCTACCGATTGGAATCGTACAATTGACACAAACGCACGCGCGCATACAGATGCACTAATATTTAATCCTGCGAGCATGATTATATCGCGCATAGCGACTGTAAACCCATAATACGAGTTAACTACGAGAATTTATGTGGGTGGGGAGGGGGTGGCTCAGCTTTGAGTACACCAATAAAAAAGAAAAACTGTATCAGATTTAAGTTTACGACCAGGAGAATGAGATCTGTTTTACATTTCAAGGCTCGCGCTTCCTTCCGCTGGATCCGAGTCACCGAGGACAGTAAAATCAGATGCTTCCGATAAAATAAAAATAGAGCGCGATTATGTTATTTGCGTAAAATAAATGTTTTTTTCTCCCTTTAATATCACAAACGGCCATTATCTAATAAAATTGATAGATACCTGTTGTTATATTTGATGAATAAAATTTATAAATTATACATCTCTTTTATAGTGTAATCGATATATAGTATGCATAGTGTTTACATACAAATATATATATATATATATATATATATATATATATATATACATTTTTATATATTAATTTGTAAACGAGAGAGCAATTTAGACCTTGTACTTGAGTTTCGTTGAATTATATTATCTAATTACCCTTCATTTACTTTACATTTGTAGCATTATTTATATTTTTATTTATATACAGTCTTAACGAACTAATTAATTCCTTTAGAAAAATCAGTGTCAACTGCATATAAATTTACACAAATGTGTTCGTGTTCTGTCGAATTTAATTTATAATCTAATTTCAGAAGTAATACATTTTTTAGATTTGATTGATTTGTTATAAAAGAATTTTCATAAAATCTGAACAATATTGGTTTACTAAATTAAAATTGAATTATTCCCAAATATTCCATTAAATAAAATTAGATGACTATTAAATTATTAACCTATATTATTAATTATTAATTATTAAAAGCTTGATTTTATTCAGAACAAGATTTATGTTGATAATGAATTATTCTGGCAGTTATTAAAAAATACCTGAAATTCTAACGACTGTCCGATGCTTACCTGACTGGAAAAATAAATATTCCCAGCAATTCCTTTGTCTCCAAAAATGACCGGCCCAAAAGTTTCAATGGAGTAGCCTGGAAATCCAACGGTCTCAATTTCAGTCTCTCGCAAATTAGACGGGAGTTCAACTGCAATTTGGAAAATTCGATTAGCATCGACGTTTATTAAACAATTTTCCTCTGTCGGCAACGCGAGTCCAAGAAACTATCGCAATGAAATCAGGCGTATATATATATATATATATATATATATATATATATATATATATATATATGCATATATAGTATTTTACCAGCTAGCGGCTAAATTTTGGAAGTTTCTAAGCGAGCTCGGTGGCGTTAAATTTTATTCCGCGCACAAAGCCTTTATGTCATTTGAGGCGGTTTATTAATCCGACTCAGAAACGGGCCGGGCGGGGGGCTTGTAAAATGAAATGGAATTTTTAAAGCGAATTTCCAGGCGCACCGAGCGCGGCGTCGCGCGAGGAGAGCCTCCCCCGCATTAAATATTTAACCGCTTTGACCATCGGCGCGGGCAACGCAGGGCAGTCTTAAAATAATTAATTTGCGGAATAAACGGGCGATTTACAAATATCTGGAGTATTTTGGTATTCTAATGCATTTGAATACTGCATACTGAATATTTAACGGCTCGCAGCAGTGGAAAATCTCGGAACTCTATAGGAAATTATCAATGCAAGAAAAAAAGGAGAGCGAGAGAGAGAGAATGAGAGAATGAGAGAAAAAATAGTGAATGCCTTAAGCGATACTGATAAAAGTAATTAAATAATTATATATAATTATACAAGCTATTCGTCTTCATAAATAACATTTTCGAATTTTTTTTTTTTTTTGATATCTAAATAGTGAATAATTATCGTTTTTGCAAAATTAAACCTATTCACTCTTATACGAGTTAAAAAATGCCTGCAGATATATGAAACTTTTCTATCTGCACATTAAAATCCATTTTGAATTCAAGAACAATGAAATGCTATTATATCGCAACTGTTAGAAATGTCACGAACGAATAATTTATTTTCTCCAACATTTTCGTATCGCATGTCTCGTTAATATGACATCCAGTGTACGGTAAAAAGTAATCGTGACAAAAAACTGGGGATTAAATCGAAAAGAAAAATCTTTCCGATTTCCACCCGTTGACCCGAATGTGTTAAATCCGACAAACAGCGGCGCGCCTTTAGCGAAAAATTATTTGACACGAAACCGAGAGAAAAGCGCGGATTACACCAAAAAAAAAGACGAAGAATATATAACGAAAATGGAACTGGCACGATTTCTTTCGCTGCAATTTCCGTTACAGCTCCTCCCACGCGGTCCCAATGAGCAGTCATCGAAATAGACGTCCGCTGACTTGTCCCAATCTCAATCCGCGATCTGTTCCCCGAGAGTTTCAAAGACTAAAGACTCCCCTGCCCCGGCCTCGCTTCTAAAGAAAATTAGAAATACGCCCGGAAGGCCTTGGAAGGATGAGCAAGAGATAGAGAGAGAGAGAGAGAGAGACGGGAACAAGGGGAGAAAGTTGCAACGCGAAAAAGCACCCCTCGTCCCACGATTCATTTCCCCTCGGGGGAAGTGCGCGCGTTAAGTTGGGCTTTCGTAGAAAAACAAGAGGCTCCGTCAGAAAAATCATCGCGCGAAAATGGGTTGGACACGAAGGGGTTAGAGAAAGAGGCAGCGAGGATCAGGTGCCTTGATAGACGTCCCATCGAGGAAGTCGACAGGGAAGGGGAGCGACTCCATTATCCCACTCGGCCGAACTTCGTCCCCACTCCCCCGCCGGAACGTCGCACGTGTCCCGTGAAAACAACAGCGGTGCGAGAGAAGAAAGTGAGGGGGGGGAGGCGGTGAGGCCCGCAAAAGTTTCCGATGAGGTCGAGAAGGTCGAGAGGCTCGGGAGACTAAATCAATAAGATGCCACCCATTTAAAGTTACCTCACCCCCCCCCCCCGCCCGAAGAGCCGCCGCGCCAGCAGAGCCGCAAGCTCGTGCGTAAAGGCACGAGCGGGGGCGCGATCATCGGCCGGAGAGCCGTACTTTTGCGTCAGCGGTCCAGGGGAGCCGGGGGTTGGGGAAGGGACGAGGCTCCATGGGGGAGCGTGGGCGGAGACGAGCGCGTCAAATCCGACGTCGGGTGGCGGCTTCTCGTTCCCCGTCCCGGCGATCGGACGCGAGCGCGGAAATTAAGGCCTCGATTCGCGCGAGCGGCGCTTACGCAGGTGTCGGGCTCGGGCGCGCGGCAAAAGGCGAGCGAGACGGATCCATGGCGGCGGACGAGCGCTTTATGCGAATTCATTCTGGAAAGACGTCGCGCTCGCAGCCGTCGCTGTTCCGACTGTCCGCGATTGAGCTTCGTCCGTGCACCCCATTTAGCCCGATTAACATCCAATCTGCACTATCGCTAAAAAGGTTTCGCTCGCGCAGGATACATTTCTATACCCACGTAAAGATTTTGACAATTTCAGTGACACTGAAGCTGTTCACGTTGAATACTTGGAAAACTTGCAGCAACTCTATTCAAAATTCATACCGAAGAAATGCGGCATTCGATCCTTAACTCTTTTGGAATAAAAAAGCAAGTTTTGGAAAAATATCTAATAGAAACATAAGTTTAAAAATAAAATAAAAAATGAAATTCTTGACCTTCGTTTTTAAAAACCAGCATAATTTTTAAGCGAAAAATTATGCATTATTTTCGTTAAAAATAATTTTAAAGCCTAACATAGTGAAAAGATATTAAAAAACTTATTTTTTAATACAAAATTGTTCGGAAAAAATAAGCTTTCTTAAATGCACATGTATCAAAATAATAATAATTTACAAATAAACAGAAATGAATTCTGTTAGCATTTTTTCTTTCAAGAAGCGTGTACAAAGCCTTTCGATCGTTGCAGCATAAGTCTCGTCTTAATCATGGATCACGGATTCAATCCCATTTTGCACAGAGTGAATTTTAGAAGAGTTTTGAAAAATTGTAAGCGAAAATTTTGTTAGATTTCTTAAAGAACTTAAACTTTCATGGATTTTTCCCTAATTTCGATGATCGATGTGTGTTGAATTTAAACGGATAAAAAATGAACACCAGTGCCGATGCATGTGCATTCTATCACAATTTAATGTTTTATTTTTTTCTCAGTGTAATATGAGATTATCTGTTTATTCATTTGATATAGTTAAAAACGTTGATCTATTAATATTAATTCAACAATCCAGTTGGAATATATCTTCATATACTTGCGTTATATTGTTTATGTAATTCCAAATAGAAGCATTGTTAAATTCGAAGTGAAATTCTCACTTTCATTCGCGAAGACATTTTAGCTCGCTAATTACGAATTTAACTATAGATATATACATAAAAACTCATGTTATTACATTTATTTCAATAATCATTAAAAATCATAAAAAACATAATACAAGAATTCTAAATTTCATTAAAGACTACATAACTTTTATTCCATCAAATTCGTCTTGTTCTCAAAATCATTTTGAAGGATAATAAAATTAAAAGAATATAAAAAAATAAACAAAATATTACTTACACAAAAAAAGCAGAAAATGAATTATAGAACAAAAATTATGTAGTTTAATGAGGTCTATACGAGTTTTACAAATGAGCCCCTTACTGTGCTTCTTTTGGCGCGTCACCACCGTGACGAGCTTTCATCGCGTTGAAAGTTATCGACGGCCATGTTCTCAGCGCTGAAAAAGTTCATAAGGGTATCTATCCCCCCCCCCCGGCAACTCCATCCATTCCCCCTTCCACCCTTGGAGCATTACGCGGCTATTTCCCACTCGGGTGGAATTAAATTTGCGATCCAGTCCGACCGACGAGTCTGAATACTTTAACGGAGGCTCAATTACGCCACGCTCAGAGGTACTTGCCTAATTGAACGTGTATTGATTTAAGGTTGAGTTATTGGCTAGGAAATGGAGACAAAGACAGAGAAGAGAGAGACAGAGAGAGACAGAGAGAGGGAGGTGGAAAAATTAAAGAAAAATTTAGCATTTTATTTTTTCTGTGCATTAAATTTATTAAGTTTCAGCTTCCTTTGAGTACAGCGGAAGAAATCTTCTATCTCTTTCTCGCTCTACTCTTTCACCGATGAGAAATCGTATTTACATTGCTCCGCAATGAGAAAGGATGATAATGCTTTGACAGAGGCGCGATCCCTGTCGAAATAAAAAACTGTATGAACTACGCTCAAAAGGATGCGCAATTCGAGGATGGCACTCTTATAAATTGAATTTCACGATTCAATTGCATATCAACGATTGCTTCACACACACACACACACACACACACACACACACACACACACACACACACACACACACACACACACACACACACACACACACACACACACACACACACACATATTACATCTTAGGGATTTATTTTTAATCGCAATTCAGCTCTTACTGACTTTGATCTTTTGATTAGATTAGAATTTATGAACTTTAAGAGAGTCAGTATCTTGTTCTACAAAATTACAGAAAAGCAACCAAACTTCTGAACAGTCAATAAATGTTGAAAATTATCGTTAAGAAAATATAATAACGTACTACATGTAAAAATCAAGTTATTCTTAAGGTTATTTCGTGATCAATTTTTTGCTGTGTAAATAGGTATTAGTATTTTTGACCGCGGAATCGATAAGTGCAGACAATTCTGGGTTTAGGTAGTGTAGCACATGTGACGTCCGCTTCTCTGCTAGGTGCCAAAGAATCTTACTTCTTTAATACTTTTCTAAAGTTGACATTTAAATGGCCTTATCAACGGATTCTTAAGGTCAAATAAAATATTTCTATAAACATGCCTCCCACGAAATCAATTATTCTTATATATGAAACCTTTCTTCTAAAACATTATGTTTGGCAGAAAATACTTAGTAGAACATCGCAATTAAAATGCTCAAAACCGCTTACGTATAAAAATGTATATTTTTTAGTAACAAAATTGTTAATTAAATTCATACGCGTCATCGTAAGCATAGAACCTGATGATTGCAATGCTATATATATATACTCTTCACTAACATAACTACAATTTCTAAATACCAAAACTGTAGAAGTTTTCATTAAAAAAGTAAAATTAACTTTCGAATCAACTTGATTACCAAATATTGAATTTTATTTTACATCTAAATATGCAGAAGAGATCATATTCAAGATGAACTGCTGACAGTCCGGGAAAAATGATACAACTGTCGCCTTAAAGTTTTTTCTATCCGACTCTGCTGAATTATTTTCCTGTACCTTTTAATTTTCCTGTAATTTTTACAAAGTTCCGTATACAAAGGGGGCATAAAAATCAATTAGTCGAAAAATGTTTTAAAAGATGAATCCATTTGCCATTACGTATATAATATATATATAATATAATCCTAACGTACAATGAAAAAAACTTACTGTTAAAAATGCTATTAAAATGTGTACGTAACAGAAGTTATATACTATTGAACTAGGAAGAAATTGAATTCTAAGTTTGAACATTTCCGTTTCTTTGCGAAAGTTCCTTTACCTATTTGACGTTCCCAATACAGATGTTTAATTCTAAAGTTCACGCAACTCAAACTAGATTATAGCGATGTAATTGTGCTTACATTAACGTGTTCTGTAATAGTGTAGTTAAATAATACTAAAATGGAAAACAGTGACTTCATTATTTTTAATGGTAAAACTGTAAATTGATGATATTTAAGAATATAATGCAGAATTTTTTCCTTAATACCTGTCAAAACTTAATCATTTAATTTCAAATAAATAATCCGAATATTTTGAGGCTCTACAATAAAGCTAATTTGCCGATTTTAAATTCCGTTATGTTTCTGAATTTTTTTAGGAATGCAAGTTTTAGATTTATCTATAAGAAACACAATATCTTGGTGGGACTCTATTTGGAAATTATCTGGTAAATTACATCCACCATCTTTCAAAATCATTTGAAGCAAGTCTCAAATTGTAAATAGAAAAATGTATCAAATTTATTGAAATATAAGATTTTAATCCAATCACGGAAATTAAATTAAAATATTTTGATCTGTACTGACGATCTTACCGATAACATTTGGATACATTTGTGAACGTAAAATTTTCCGATATTTTTGTCATTTGCTATATAGATATATTTATTTATTTATTTATTTATTTTTAAATGCAATTTGTATACCTCTGTGTAATCAAAAGTTTACATTTATCTTACAGTACTTGCACGCATTCGTTTTTATCCAGTGAGTACATTAGAAAAAATTGGAAAAATTCGTAGTTTTAGAAAACTTATATTTAATTTTGCATTTGTTGTATTGTATATATATTTACACAGAGGTGTAAAAAATGAATTTACAAATAAAAATAGAATGTTTATTATACGTAAAGGTTTCCTTATACAGAAGCGTATGTAAATTTCCAGAATTTTATAACTTTGTCGTAACAGTAGAATATACATTTAAATATACGTACTGCCCAGCTGACGATTCCATCCAAAATTAATTCAGAACATAATAATATAATGTACATTTTTTGGAAGAACTTAGGTTATCTCTAATAATATACGCATAAAAATGTAGACTAATAAAATAAGACGGACCGAATTTTGGGTAAGAGTATACGCGAGCGCGCACTCAGCCACGCACACACGCACACACATATTCAGACTACTTGTTATACAGTTTCAACATCGTCAACGGACAGCGTCTGTCCCCCGTTCTCTCCTGTATGAGAGCAGATTGCGGGCTGACTGGGGGATCGGATTAACATAACAGTCGGGTGAGAATTACTGCATTAAACGTGAAACACGTTTAATAAAGCATACATGCTACAATTATTTTATATAATTTTCACTTTCATATCGAATGAAATTTACTGCCTCACCTTTCTTTATTAACGAAATATTAATATGACGGCTTGGTGAAACACACACATACACACAAATATATATATATATATATATATGTGTATATAAATGCAATTCGGTCGCCGTGTAGTTTCGAAATTGATAACACATATACAACTACGAATCCAATCATGTTCGAATGTCTTGCTGCTGAAGTTTATTGCCTTCCTTAATTGCAGGATGTGATATATATATATATACACATATACAAATACGTATGCATATACATATATACGGATAAATATACGAAACCGGGTTTTCAGGGAGCGCGCATTCAAATATGGAATTTAACGGCCCGGCGATAATAATCATTTGGATTAATGCATATATAACACGAGCAGCCTGAGAAATCCAATGCGACACTTTATCGCCCCATAACTGCATTTTTACGAGATCGGCTGCCGTTTGCGAGGAATGCCCTTTACGCCGTGTGTAATGGCGTTCGAGTAGGCAGTTTAAATAACAGAAACGTGCAGAAGGCGCCGATAAAAACGACGCCGACGTTTGCGCGTCGATACGTGCACGCGATTTGAGCGCCCGCGACGAGAACGGGGAGGGGATAAGGAATGATTTTCCAAGCCTACGTATATACAAACGTGGGCATGATGTGTTCTCTCTTATTTATACTATTTTCGTATGTATCTACCTTTAATGTTTAATATAATGTACATGGATAGCCGCTGTTTTATTCATATTTTTTTTTTCTTTCAACCACGAATCGTCTTTCCATTAACAGATCCTTGCGCGTTTGTTTTGCAGGCACGACATCGGAAGGACAGGGGAGGAGCCACGCGGCCGCGCCCGCGCCTTCCTGGACAGGCCGAGCTGTAGGCGGTTGGGAGGATCCGATCGTCGGGCTCATCCGGGGAGATCGCGCCCCGAGCGGCTCCGCTCGCCACGCTCCCCGCGCCACGGAGATTTATACGGCCAGCGGCAAATTGCCCGTGCGACTTTTCACGGTTTTTCATGGTGATACGAGGTAAGTCGAGAGCGCGTGCCTAATTTACACGAGCACGGCTTTCCCAGCCACTCACTCGTCCGCGTCTCGCTGGCTCTACCCATGCCCAAGCACACACACACGCGCGCGCACACACACACACAAACCGACAGCCCTGTCACACGTTAGTTTTGACAACTCGAATGACTTTTTGATGACTTGTAAAGAATGCTTTTCTCCGTGTCGTCCTTCACCGCCCGCCCCCTACCTTGCACCTTGTTTATTTTTCCCATTGTCAAAGTTTGCAAGACAATATAGTGCGTATTATTGTCTCGTATTATTGTAGTTTTTGTGTTACTTGGTGTTGCCGCTGCTGTAGTATTATCCACTGGTACTGTGCAAAATATACGGAAAAAGGGAATGGTTTATCAATTGGTTTATGAATTAATTCGTCGCGATTGCGTATAAAATGGTTAAAACCGAAATTGACCTGTTCAATTTCTTTTACCGATTGGCCTTGGTTAAAAGAAAATATCCACAGTATGCCCATACGACAAGTGTCTGTAATCAATTTCGCGCATTAATTACAAAGCAACTTTCCGATTGACTCTTGCCGATTAAATTCTTACCGCATTCGTGGATTACATACCGAATTCGTCGAAACCAGCATTAAATAACGAGTGTGTAAGGTGAACTGTGATTTTCACCCTCGAGAGTCACACCGAGAAAATGAGAAAAATAACGTTCACTACAAATTTCTGTGCTTATCACGTGAGAAACTGCCAATTCTTCTTTTAAAATAGCCATAAAAGTATAGCGACGATAAATATTGCATAAGTTTAAAAAAGTGGTTAATTACACAATTTAAAGCATTTATTATCCCTAATATTTGTATATTAGCCCGATTGTAAGTACGACAAACTATATTCAAGCATTTTATCAAGTAATTTTTTCTAAATAATTATTCTACTTATCTCTCTAGTTATGATATCTATGAGAAAATATTTATTTCCCGTATTGGAATATTGATTCTAAGAATTGCTATAAAAAATATATGTAGCATGTCAATGGACATCGTCCCTAACATCAACCGGAAGATTTAGGATCGAGACGCAACAAATGTATCGCTATTCATTGTGTAATTTTAAATGAAATAATTTCTGTTTTATGAGTAATGCCTAAAATCCTTTATTAATATAGATTACAGTGAAAGTGATAATTATATATTATTTAGATATATATGAAATCTTCTAACTAATTAATTACTTACCTTTGTTATTATATTTGTCAAATTGGTTTTTCATTTGACAATGTTCAATTCAATAATTACTATTGTGTACATAATTATTGAATTTTTCTTAAATATAGTAGGTGGAATGATAAAATAAAAATACACGAAATAATCTTTTAACATGAACTTTATTTTAAACGAGGAAAGAAAATACGTCTATTCAAAGGAAAGGACGACGCAAGCTCTCTGTAGTACTCGAAATTGAAAACTGTGCAACCCTTTGTGAGAAGCTTAAAACCTATAGAAAAATATCTGGCATCTAAACAATAAACTCATAAATTATTTGCCACTCAGGGCAGCAAAGACGCAGATCGTAATAAGACCCAGTGGACACATATGTTTACATCCTTTTACGATACGGTCCAATATTTACTTTCAAGTATTTTTTGCTTTATTATTTATAGAAGGCTAAAATAATCTAACAATAATATCTAAAATTGTTTATTAATATGCTTCACATAGTGTAATAACGTTCTATTTCTATGATGTTTTTCAAAGGTCTTACTCTCCAAGTTCACTTAGCCATTCTATTTATAAAATTGTCGATTAACATTCGATCTCAAGTTAAATTTAAGCACTAGTCGTTTCAAAAATGACACTATCTATTGTATCATTCATTTTTTAATAATAAGCAATTATTAAACATCACCGTACCTTTTCTCCGTGTGTTTAAATTAATTTAACACCACTACCTGCACGAGTTAGATTCAACAAAAAAATCCCTAAAAACTAATTAGAAAAGAGGTAAAATGAAAAAATATATATATGAAAGCGAACGGCGTTTTCCAGACTTTGCGCCGATGCTCCATCACGAATATGAAAGCTTTTACCGGGATTAGCAGCGCATCAGGAACTCTTTGCGCATGAGACTGAAAAAGAATGCGAAAAAGCTGCATACTAATTGCGCGCGGATATAAAATTACCTTCGATTATAATTTTATGAATTTTAATTAAAAAAATTCCCTTAACAAAAAAAATGAAAGAGAGAGACAGAGAGAGAGAGAGAGAGAGAGAATGGGATTTTTCCCGACGCAGCCTGCGAATTATGCCGAACAAATAAAGAGCGTGAAATTTTCTCGAATTCATCGCGGCGCTCGGACCTGCGCGCGGGGGAGAAATGCTGAATGCAAATGAAGTTGCGCCGTGGCGGTGCGGGAGGGGCAGGAAGAAAAATGAGGGTGAACCGTGGAGAAAACGATGCTGAATTGACGCGATGAACTTTAGTTCCGCTGCGAAGAGTTGCAGCGAACAATTTCTTCATTTTTTCCGCCTCCTCTCTTTCGTTCGTCCTTGCAGTTGTACGCGCGCGGCCGCCCCTTGCCTGGCGCCGGGAGACTCTCTGCTGCCCGGGCGAGTCCCGTGATCGCGCGCAAGTTCTGCTTTTATTCCTCGACTATCTCTCGATGTTCCCGGCCGTTCTCTGTTTTCTTCGAAATAAACGATATACACCGGGAGACGTATGGAGTCGTAGTTTTATAAAGCTATCTGGCTGGCTTGAGATTATTATCGGGCTTTCGAATTGATTTTTCTTTTATTATTCGAGCACTTCTTGGTTTTACGAGAAAGGAGGATCAATTTCGAATTGAGTCTGTCAGTCTGTCCTTATATTTACCTCTTCAAACTTCTTATTCGTCCGGAAAAAATGCTTTTGGACAAACGTGAAATGTTCATTTAATTGTAGGCATAAAATTAATCTATAATTTAATTCCAATACAATTGTAGCTAGTAAATGTTATCTTACCGTATAACTCAAATTATTTATACTTATGATGAAGAATGTTTTCTACACTGACTTCGGATGGTGGCATTGTTTTGGCTCGAACTTCCTCTAATAATTTACAATCTTGGTGTACTTTTAACATACTTTACTTTTGTCTACCGTACTTAAGATAAATCCTAATTACCGTTTAATTATTGTTCCATTTAAAATAATCTATCTATATTGAAATCTTAGTCCACTTCTTTATAGTTCTTTATAGATTATATTTGTTGTGTCGTCGTCGTACCCATTATCGTTTCATGATATTTTATATCACTTTAGAACCATGACTTCAACATAATTTTTGGCCTATCGTGACAACTATATGAGACCATGCATAAATTCTCGTGCATAAAATTCTAAGTTTCCACACGCCCATGAGTTCGCAAAATGCCTCACCTGCTTACCCAATAATCCAGAATCATATGCATTATGTGTAATCACATTCGCCATCGTTGCTCGTGCGCGAACCATCTAGTTTGCACGCTCGTATCATAATATACTATTGCTTGACTTGATACTTAATCTTTATGAGTTTTGGAAATAGTAAATTGTAATTTTTTTATACGATTATCCCTAAGAGATATTCACCATCTCGGGCACTAGTCTGGCGTAAATCGTATTAAAACATAAAATAGTAGCAATAAAGATAAATAGGTTTTGGACTTTAATATATTATTAAGGCATTATGCTTCCTCAATATTTCCATCCCCGACAATTCCCCACAAAGCAACGATGTGGCCCCAATAAATAACGCATCGATGCCTCAAGATATTTTTGTCAGTGGTTATATTGGTATGACATATCAGCCCCCTCCCGTAAAGGCGCTTCTAGGACGCTAATAGGTTCGTATTACGCACCTAGGCTAGGCCTAGGCTACACATCTAGGACGCTAAAAGACGCTACTAGGCGCGTAATAGCCACTATATCACCCACTAAATCTGGTAATTATTTCCCTTTCCCCTATATACTTTGGGTACGTGGCGTGTCCAAAAAAATGGCTCCTACAACAGCCAATTCCGTTCGATATCGCTCTTGATGCTCTTTTCCCCATCCCATTCTTTCGGTTTCCCTTTTCCCTCGGCAAAGAGCAGTCCGCCAGCTTCTTCTTCAGCAACGCGCCGAGACAACAGTAGAACGTTGTCGCCCCTCGCCACACCCCCCCCCGCTGCCAATTATCACTCGCTCCCTCTTCACACCCAAGTACCAATTCCTGTCAACAACGATTCTCGCCCATGGCCGAGATGTAAAGGAGGCGCACTATCGAGAGGTATTCGCCGCTGCGCCCTATCGACCGTAGCGCCCCGCCGCGGCGTGACGTCTTGCTTTTACGAGCGCGCCGTGGAAAAATGAAGACAGTCGCGCGCGGCAGCGCGGAAGTTCTTACGGGGGAGGGTGAGGGGGCGTAACGGCGCCCGCGGTAAATTATCGCGGCGCTCGCGAAGATGGAAGATGCGCAGCTCGCTACGCGGCTGATGGACGCGGGAGACGAAGTAGAGGACGGGATAAATAATGCCGCGACCGTAAAAAAAAAGGAGCCGCGTGCTTCGTCGTTCGTGACGTGCGACGTGAGCTTGTGTACGATTGTTATGACCGTGCGAATGTGTTGCCACAAGCGTTGCGTTAACGTCCATGTTTCAAGATTTTCTGTCCGGATAATTACCCGGTGATGATTTTAAATTCGATCAGCTATTTATTCGCTCGGCTTATCTACCTATTTTCGATTATTATTTCTTTCGTACACGACAACACAAATTTGATACTAATCAATAGACTTTCAAATATACTAGAATCGTAGAATCATGTCGTGCGCCTATTATAAAATCTAACAAAATTCGCGAACGCGTAATTCTTAATAACTTAAGGATTTTTGATAACTTTAGTAAATTCTGGCAACTTTTAACAAAGCCCGAGAAAAGATTTATTCCTACTGAAGAGATACTTTCTTTCGCGAAAAGTTTGAAAACTTGCTTCGCAACTTAGGCAAAAGTTATGTTAGACATCCTAATTTTCATTCGTACTTAAAAAACTTTTATATAATTTTCTAAACAAATAATAACACAGATTCAAAGCTGAGTAACTGAACATTATTTTTATAAATTTTTAATTTTCAAGTACCGATTATTGTTTTGTCAAACAATAGAAAATATAAAATGAAAACAGCGTGGCATGTTTGTGCAAGGCGAGTCACAGCTGGTTCAGTAGTATTTCTTATCAAGATTAAGTAATTGTAGGAAGCTCTTTCACACTCACGTATTGTATGTAGATACAGGTAATATTGTGAACAGCGAAGACGCGTGAAAAGGGGAATTTTCCAAATCTTGAGTACCTATGGCCAATATATCCCGCCAGCCGGTGTTGATCTAACCCCGCTCAACAAATTTTTGAATAATTGCATATTTTTCAACTGTATTAAAAAAATCAAAAAGATATTAATCTATAAGAAATTCCTTAAATTTCTAATGGTTTTAAATTAAATTTATATATTACAAAATCTATGCTTTTTTTCAATGTAGAATGTTTAAATAGAGCAGGCAACGAGATTTTGAGCACAGATATTTCTTTCCTCCATTCCTTAAGAACTGAATTAAAATAATATATTTAATGAAAATTGTTTGCTACTTCCGAAAAAATTATATCATTCTTAAAAATTTTCTATATGTTTCAGTAATAAAAACTAATTTTAAATAATAAAAAATTTCAATCTTATTCACTGCCCATGAATGCCTCCCGCCTTTTCCTATAGCAATTTTCATTATACACAGATTCTTCTGGAAGAGAGCGTAAATACATTTATGATCAGATAAACTTAATCAATGTGCGTTGTTGCAATTCTTGTGTTACCATATGGAATTGCAAACGTGGTGTCAAATCTTTGGATTTACTCAATAGTATCAGAAAATTATTAAAAACTGAGAGATCCTATAGATGAAATACACAATAAACCAGGCTAAATACACGTGATTTCCTAGCGACATTTTCTAATGCTAGTTTGCAATTAGTTATTAAGCTAATCAATTACGCGTGTAAAGAAACCCATTATAATATTAACAATAGATATAAAAACATTTTCGTCGGCTACTTGTCAATCCAATTAAAGGTTGCTCACGTCTGTTTCGATTTGCTTTTCAACGAACAGCACCATCTGTTAGTTATACTTCTGTGGCAAACATTCTGCGAACAGAGTTCAACTTCGAGTTCTTGCACCACAATAGTTCATCCTTGTCGCGGAGTGAATCCCCGTCTTCGCTGTAAATCTACTATACGTATTTTATGGACAGACTCTGGGGGCAATAAATGCTCTCAAAAGTGGCAAGTTGTTAAGCACACTCTCGGTTTGACTTCGCTATCGTTTTGGGCAATCGAGCAATAATTGAAAGCAACTGTCTGCCCGTAATCCGTCAGAATACGATATTAAAACATTTACATACACATACGAGATATGTAAATTTGACGTTAAAATCGACAATGTATATCGTGTATGCAGGGGAGAAAAGTTATATACGAGTGACTCGTGTGTTAAGCAACCAATTTGTCTTTAAAGTGCTGTCCATCAAGCGCGTGTTAATGACGCGGTCGCGTCGTTCCCGTCGTCTAATACCTATATACGCGCATTGTACGAAGACTATAAACAGAATATAAGGACACTCGCCTTTTGAAGGAAAACGGAGCGAGTCAGATGTGGTCAGCGTTTATCATCATAAATAATAAGAGGGCAGATGAAAGAGAAAAAGAGAGAGATTGACAGGGAAGTATGAATACATACACGCAATACGTATAACGAACACAGTCTAACATTTCGCTGAATCTTAATGAAAGAATTATTGTAATTGTATTCCGGGTTTCTATTCGTCAAGCGTACAAAAAGGAGAATACGCGCGAATCTATATAGGAGGTCGCGCGCCATTGTTATTCGTACATAATGCGATGCCGATCCAAGTATACAAAGGCGATGGTACAGTCTCGTCCTCTTTAACGTTATTTAAATAGCGGCGGAACAAAACGACGCGGATGCGGATTGAATTAATTAAATAGCCCATACGGACAGAAGCGATTTATTCATTAGATTAATAAATATCAGAATGGATTTCGTGCGAGAACTGTTGTTATAGAAACTGAATTGATCGGTTTACGAATTTCCATTTGTTATCATTCGAATACGTCGTTATCGCGCGCTTTAGAAAGCAATATTTGCCTGAGAAGAAAGTCCGGTATTTCTATCAATTGGATAATCCGACGACCAATCGAAGAAAGGCGGTAATCCAAAAACTTGGAACTAATCTCGTTACTGTTTCCCGTTCCACTGGACTCAGAGGCATTTTAAAGCTCGCATTTGCCCTTCATTCTCCAGCTCTTATCTGCCTTTTTCCATTTTCTGCTCGCAAAATACTCACATTGCCCGTTCTCCATCTGCCGTTATACAGGCAAATCTTTTAATACAATCGAAAGAGGAGTGTTTCGACAATCTTTGAGGATGGTTCTTTTCTATTTTAACTATTTGCATAAGTTAAGTACCTTTGAAAAGCATAGTCGAGAAAATGGTATACAAAAAGTTTTAGGAAAAAAATAAATTTAAAAAAAAGGTTTCTTGTCCACTGCATTTGAAACTCCATTAGTTATTTCAAATATATCAGTTATAGTTTAATTCTAATATTGCTAACATACTATAGCTATAATTAAAATACACTAACACTATGTAAGTATTTGTTTTTTTAAAAAATTTTGTTCTGTAATTAAATGTATAGTTGCATGTTCTATCATGACGCACATTAATCTCGATCCATTGAATTGATGCATCTTTTATAGAAACTACAACAATATCAATGTTGTTTTAGTTACGAATCCTTCCAAAACTTCTTTTAATTTCACCCAATATATTCTTTTAAAGAGAAAATCAGGCTAGTAAAAATCATAATTTTAAGAAATCTAGTAAAAAAATTATGTTTAAACGTAAAGAATGGTTCTGAATTTTCTAACAATTTTAATGAATTGGGATTTTATAGGTAGTGAAATTTTCTCATAAATTTAAAAAAGTCATAACTTTTAAATATACATTTTTGAAGAAGACCTGAAAGGAAATTTTATATATAATACTTTATATTTAAAAAAAATTGCGGTATAAAATATTAACTGTTACCTTTTTACTTTAAAAAAATCACCGTATTCGTAATCAGCGAGTCAAAATGTCTAAAAAAAAGAAAAAAATTTTTTACCTGCACTTATATTATTGTAAATAAGAGCACCTGACTTAAAAATTACTTAAAAACTTTCTCTTCCGTTCTAATCCGGGGTAAAAAATACTAATTCTTAATTGAAAAAACTAACTTAACCTTGAAATAAGCGTGAAAACTATGACCATAGATATGATTGTCATCAACATAAGTTAATCACACTTTTGTACTATACAAATTCGGAAGCAATTCGAATTGAAGATTTAAACGACTTGCCTTGTATAAAATAAACGATATGAGCGAATTTCTGAAAAACAATTTCTAAAATCTTGAAATTAATAGATATCGATTTAGCTATTTGTTAGTCATCAACGTTATCACTCAAATTTATTCAGATACATCGCATCTACAGAACGTATTTATAAAAAATAACAATTTATACGAATGGCAAATTTGCACACATTTGATTTGTATTTAATATAAAACATTAAATCACATTTATATTGTCTATTCGAAGATCAGACTTGCTAATTTCAAACTAGCTTTGTTTATTCATAGACATTATATATGCATTTCTATTAAATTTATATGGATCCTCTATTTAACGCAACCGACAGTTGTGGAAGTAATCATGTATATTTAATGGAACTGTTAGGTCAGCATACAGTTTCTTTCGTCTAGTGTAATGGTCCGTTATAATACTAGATATAAATTTTCAATTTCGCGCCAAACTAATTTACACTATTGAAAGCAATTTCGCGAAATTGATTTTCATTGTCGCTATTATATATTTATCATCTTAGAACAACATGTACTGTTTACTAAAATATTCTACAATGTTTCCAAAAGTAGCGCTTAAGAAATTTCGCATTGATAAAACGAACGACTTTGAGGAACGAGTATAGACAATATGGACGTTCACAATTTTGAATTTAGCCAATGTAAAAAATGCAAAGTTTTTGTAGCTACATGTATTACTAATGAATAGAAAAGATTTCGGTAATGTGCATATTTTTACACACTAAAAAAAACTTTACCAGACCCATTAACGTAGCAATTTGCAATACGTATCTGATTGCTGAAACATCATTTTCTGGTTTCTGACAAAAAAAATATCTCTATAAATCTTTAAGTTAATCGATAGTCTGGTTTTCTCCCAAGTTTTATGTTCGATTCAGATAATAAATATTTAAAGCAAGGAAAAAATTCCGCGATTCTACTGTGTATATACACTTCCAGAACTACGATTATTAATTTTGTCAGTGCCAAGTAAATTTCGTCTTACCCTTTCTTATATCTTGAAAATGTCTAGAACACGCGCTGCTCTTCTTCATCATTTTTCGATAATACACTCGAGATATTCTTGACCGAATTGCGAATTTCAAAAAGCATTGGCTAAAAAAACGACTGTTACACGATATAATAAAAGTTTGCATAGTTTGTCATAAATTTAAATATCATGTATTTGTATAATATGGAGAGAAAATATGCGTGCTAATGGAATATCGTATAAATGGAAATTTTATTTTCTGTGTCGAATGCTACTTTATATAAACAATAAAAATAAATTTATTTCAATCTCACCATTCCCTTCGTAGAGTAGAAAGCCCATATTGCCGTAAGAACGCTAGTTTAATATAGAGTATATTTATTTCGCCTGATTTGTTTTTCCCCTATTCTTTGTACATTCAACGACCAATTCCCGTGGCTCGAAAGAAAACCTCACCGTAGACACCCATCCACTGCACCGCGGGCATCGTACGGTATGAAAAAAAAAAATCACCAATCCCGTCTCTCCGAAACAATTGCACGTGTAATACATCCACACGACAGAGGGCGCTGTGTACAGCAGGCGCACGAATAAACCCTCGGTTTTCAGCTGGAGCGGCCGAGCACCGAGGCAGTAGGCCGATCGCCCCCGTAGCGAGCCGGGGCGGCGATGCAGCCGAGCGGCCAGGAAGCCCGGAGGACGCGAGGGCCCCGGCAGCGTCAGCAGCTGGAGCAGCAGCCCCTGTCCGTTAGCGGGAACGGGGACGACCTGGAGGAGCGCCGGTGAGCCGCCGCTCGGGCATGCCCCCTCTGCCTCGGGCCGGAGCCACCGAGGATGCTGGTCGACGAGTGCGGCCAGCAGCCGCCGCCGTCGTCGGCGACGGCGCCCCACTCGCCCTGGAACGGCGGCGCGGCCGGGGGCTGGACGACCCCGCTCGGCTGCCGGGCCGCGGGCTCGGGCTTCGGCCTCGGCGGCAGCGTGCCCTCCCTGCACCCCTCCGGCTCCATCAGGTCCCTGCGCTCCCAGCACTCGATTCAGGTACATGCGGCCCACGCCGCGCTCCCCTTGCGCGTCGTCGTGCGCGCGATTCGCTGCAGGAGGCGAGGTTCCCTCGGCCCCGGGTCGAAATGACGAGCAAAAGTTCAGAAATAATAATGGTAATAAGAGTGACAAGAGTCGGCGCGAAATTACAAAAGTAATGGTGGAATGAAGAAAGAACAAGTAGGAAAATTTTTAATCCTGTGTAACGAAAGTAACGAATGGTATTACGAATGTGAAAAGTACACAGCGCATAAAAAGAATTAATCAAGGGTCAGTGTAATGTCGTTGATAAAGATAACCTTGAATAAATTTCTAGTAACCTATTACTCAACAAAAACTGTGTATACAAAATTTGTATAGAGCTGACTTTGCTCTTCATTTCGACCCCACGTTCATGTTTGAAAGTATTTGAAGATTAATTTGCGTTTTTTAATAGAAACATGTATTTTTGACCTCAGATTTGGAAAGAGCGGATGATTCTTCGATAGTTTATCAGATGTGATGTCCGTTTCTTTTTTAAGATCACGAGAATCTTACGTTTTGACGTACTTCAAAAAATTACCTTTAAGTTATTTTAAAAGTGAGCTCTAAGGTTAAATAAAAGCTTTGAAAAGACAAGATCTTAAAAGGACCTTCAAAAATATCCGTACAATCTAAAATGAATGTTCTTGTGACTATATGATACAACTTTTGTATGAACCACGTTTGTTCCATAATTCGATTTTAAAAAGTTACGCAAGAATATAGTTAATTCTGCCACATCCTAAATATAAATCATCGATTCAAAAAAGAAAATATTTCGTTTGAAATCGAAATGTATTCACTAAATTATTTATTGCAATTTTAATAAGTGATCTTAATTGTTTTTAATGGCTTTATCTTTTTCATGAAACGTATTCTACCTTTTATTTATTTTTTGTTCATTATTTAGGATTTGTATAATTTTTATCTATTTAAATACAGTCTAGATCTTCTGTTATGTCACTCAATATTAATGGCTACTAATTCATGATCAAATGGGCATTCTGCAACACGTAAATAAATGTATATTTTAGAGTAGATATGTGCCAAATGTACTATATTTATGATTCAAGAACACCAAATGTTTAAGATACATTTTAAAAAAGTAAAATTGAACCGTGGCAATAAAAATTATTTTTGTCGTTTATTGAAAAAAGAATAATATTAAACCTTTAGAATAATAACAGTTTGTGTGTATATATATAACATATAAAAGGTATGCATGTGTCTTGATTATACATCACGATTCAGTTTTTTTATTTAAAGAATCTACCTTTTTTGCATTACATCTCACATCTCACGTTGAAATAAGGTTAAAGCTATTTCCATGTTACGGGCTAATTTCCAACTGTAAATAAATAATAAAATTTCCCTTAAAGCTACAAAATATTTCCATGTCGCAAAAATAAATTTCACCTCTTCTCAGTACAAAAGAAGAATAGTTGACACATCCAGATATGTTATTTTCTGTACTTAGTGTTCTTAAATGAAAAATGTATTATTTAGCTTAAAATATATTCGTTTTATCCTACTAAAAAGCATCCTTATATCTTATAAGGATAATGATAATAACATCGTAATATGAAATTGTAAGAGAGCTTCTACTCATTAAATCCGAGAATAGTAAAAAAGTCATTTATCGATACTTCATCGTATATTTGTTGCAGTATAAAGTAGTTTATGTAACTTTATAATTTGTCAGTCCATATGAGAGGTTCAACTTAAAAAAATAAAACGGGAATAAGCAATGTATTCTATCGATGAAATTGGATTTTTTACATTAGGCAATCTAACAGAATATTTTTGATTTCAAATGTCCTAGGATTGCTGTTAGGACGTTTTTGAGTCAAGCAAAGTATTATGGAAAGCCCGCTAAGTGCGTGGAAAATGTTAGCATAAGACGCGAGCCCTTTAATCCGTTCTTCGTTTTCGCGGCGGGGGATTAAATTCGTTATCACAATTCGCCCTTTTGCTAGGATTTACCATTAAGCCGATATAAACGATAAGTTACACGAGAGCTTTTACGTAAACGTATCGCTTGCATATAAATTTCTTGGACAGAGCTTCTCAAATTTATACTTCAATGTATTCCTCGCTTAATCTAGCGAAGCAAAACGGAGTTTTCCATTGTGAAATATACGAGGACGACGAATATGCGACGCATTAAGCAAATATCGGTTTTCAGAACGAGGCGGCAATTTTGAAGAAGTACTTGAAATTCGAGCTTATCGAACGGCTGAAAGCGGGGCTGTTTATTCACGGACAAAAATATGTTTATTCACCCGAAAATATAAAGGGTGTGGCGGAAGTAACGATGCCCCCATATCATTTTTCAGGACCGTACTTTTACACTAAAGTTTTAGGATTCGTTCAGAATTATTGATCGTGACTTTGACTCCAAAAATTATTTTTGAAGGTCAATTTTCGTTTTTCCAATAGAACTCCTATTTATAGGACCTTTCTGAGCTGATAAACATCGTCTTTTTCTGGGTATCCAAAAGATAAAGGATTTCGCATAGATTATTGACCCCGTCGGGAACGTGTCTCGAGAACTTTTCGTTTCACTTTAGAGGTTATGTTCAAGTTGTTTTAAAAATCAATTAAAAAAAATCAATAACTAATAAAATAACATTCTATTGAGCCTAGGGCACAAATGGATCCTGCGTGTGACACACTGCCTCAGTTTGTAATATATTTTGTATTTTGCGAATCCGCGGTCTAAAATTGGAAGACGTATGTTTGTAAAGCGAAAATGGACCTTAAAATAATCTTCAAAAATCACGTTCAATTCTTTTGGCGGAATCCTGTATAACTTTCGTACGAGGCACTCGTTTTTTTGCGAACAAAATACGACCCTGGGAAGTTATTCAGGATGGTCTTTACTTTCGTCACACATCGTATGTACGCCCGCGTATATATAAACTAACGCAAGAGAAAGGAAGCCTCGCCTCATATAAGGAATCATCTCGTTTACCCGCGGTGATGTCGGTATCGCTTCGTCGCTTCCTTCTTTGATGCGGGCGAGCTTATTTTTCCTTCTCGCTATATATACATATTTATACATCGATACCCATATATACACAAATATATCTATGCACAGGTATGGCACAGCTCTTCGTATACATACACACACACGTAATCACGTACACACACTTTCGTTCACGCATCAGGTGCTCGCGTATACTCTTGGGCGAGCGATCAAAAGTCCAGAAAAATCTACGTCGCAAGACTTGGGTAAACATCTCAACATAAATGCGTGCGCACACACACTGATACGACCATACTTGTTCATTTATGCATACATAATATGGTACACATTTTTCGTAAACCCGGGAAAAAGAGCTCTATACACGGTCTATTGATCTTATACGTAGCGGAAAGAGAGATATTATTTTACATTTCGCGTATATATTAGGCAGGAGATATCACATAATTGTTATTTACTAAGTCCGTTTTGTGATATTTCGAATTTTATACGCACATATAAGTGACAAACGATTTTTCTGATTATTTAGTTCATTAATTTTATATTAAAGTCCGTTAGAGGTATGTAAATTTACGGTCTTCATTAAAGCTATATGGACTCGTAAAATTATAATCCGATGACTCGGATCCCGCAGCCCATAAAATACACCAACAATGCTCAGCAATGAGCATTAAAATATCTCGGTGGATGCATCGAGTGTATTACGAATGTTCCCGAGAGTTGCCACGCTAGACTTAAAATCTACCCAATGCGATTTCTCAGGTTGAAAAATAACTTGTTATCCTGTGCAAGATTTGTATTGGAATAAGGAAGTTAATAGAAAATAATTAAATGGATTTTGCAAAGGTACATTGATATTGAGTGCTATACCAAAAGATAATTTGACCGTGCTTTATAAAACATACGAAACTTTGAATTTGTGAATATATATTATATAAAAAGTATGTAATAGTTATAATAATAAATATTGCGGAAAAAATAATGGAGCTATTAAAAATAATGTATTCAGACTTACAATACATCAAGTTGATAATGTTTACATTGTACGTTTAGAGTATGGTAAGAGTTTAAGAGTTTTGAGGGATCCTGGTCATTTATATATACACACACTTGAAGTGGAAAAGAAACCCAATAGTAGCTTTAAGGTCCATTCACAGAGCTATAAATGCACAACCGCCTTTACTTCTACTTCTCATACATTAAAGAATTCTTGCAAATGCTCGGGTCTTAATTTTATGATTTGTTCATTAATTTCTTGTCTTTTGTTTGTTTGTTTTTCTTAATGGTATCATGAATCATAAAATGGTTGATCTATATTTTTCATATCAGAACTTAATATTAAACACTAGCTATAAATATAAAAACTTATTTACATTTGTTCTCTGGTATATTTAATGGGTAGTAAATTATCTATTATATATTATATTATACAGTCTAGTATAATCTTATTTTCTTGTTTAATAGATTGAAAAAAATAATTTAATGACATAGAATAGCCACGATAACGGATTTTCTGTTAATTTGAAATTAAAAAATCGAATTTCCTATTAATTTGCAAAAGAAAAAGTAAACTACAATGAATTACAAACGTCCCTTACATATTGATATGCATTTTGCGTAACTTTTTGTATGCATTCATCTAAATAAAAAGAAATTTACATCGGACACGTGTACGATTGCAGTCTATACTTTCTAAATATGGATTTACTGAATCAAGCATTCTAGGACAATCGCTTCGATGGTTTTACTAGATCTTTACTGATAATTTGAAAAAAGTTGTTTCAAAATAAACTTGTATAAGATTTTTCTTAGCTTGGGCGAGATTCTAATAGCTGCCTTACTGTATAACTAATACTTTTTAAATACTTGATTAAATGATAAATTCCTTTACCATACCTATTCTACGTATCGTTTAATACTTGAGTAAAAAAAGTAGTAAAAGAAGAGTAAAAAAAAGGTAAAAAAAACTACCCAAAATGTCCCAAATATAAATTCAATACTGTTTTCTTTGGTGAATTGAAGTATAATTACAAATGATCAGGATCTATTGTAAGTTGTAATTAAAGTTTCGACAATTCTAAAACCGCCATACATCAACATAATTTCAAAATTTATATTCTTACCTTTCACTGATGAAAGGAGAGTTACGATAATAAATTTATAAATAACAAAGTACCTCAAAACTAGCGAAAGAAATCATTACCTTCTGAAACAGATGGTTTTTGTTTTTTAAAAGGAAAATTAAAAGAAGAAAATTATAAACAAAAAAATATCAAAAACAGCCTTTAACGAACAATGTCAGTGTGTTAGTTATTATCAATTAAACACGAATACATTCTGTGTTATTACTAAACTGTCAAAATATTTCTGATATTATTTGATTTGATAAGTTAAAAATTTTTATTGCAAAATAGAATTTGCTATTTCAAAAATTGAACTTGACTGTGTAATGGTCTTAAAAATTATTCTTCAGATGATAATTAAAAATATTATTAGATTTTTTTGAAAGCTACTACAATAATGTTCTTGGTGAAAGATGTGTCATCTAAAATCACTAGAATATTTTAATAACATATTTTGAAAATGTTTGATATCAGACTTATTGAAAAAAAGGAAACTTTATTTATCGCGAGTCTTTCCAACGAACTTGAAGGTTATTTTAAGATCGAGTTGAAAATTTTATTTGGATGTTTTCCTTTTAGTTCTGAAAATGAAAAAAGTTTTACGTTCAGATAATCGTGCATATTATTAATGAGGGTTATGTATATATTAGATATGAATGAACTTTCGAGGTCATATTAGCAAACCACCGCAAATAAAATCTAGGATCTACTAAGTAAATGTTGCCATTTTTGCGGCATATCGTGTTCCCTAATAATGATTTTGATTCGTAATATATGGAAATGAATTTATAAGAACGTATAAATTTTTGGCTCTTTTTGTTATCGAGATCAGGAAGCGTACAACCTATCTAAAATTCTGAATTTGACCTTCAATGACCTTGAAAAAATGTCATCCCAACAAGATTTTCTGTAGTTTCGACATAAAATACGACTCGTCTTAAATTCAAAACTGTAGAAGAACTCGATTAAAGTAGTTAAACAAAGTATTCGATTCGCGCGCACGCCGTACTCCCATTCAACGTATAAAAAAGCAATGCACCACTAAACCTCCTTCCTTGCTTCGCGCTCGGCGCTCTCTCTCTCTCTCTCTCTCTCTCTCTCTCTCTCTCTCTCTCTCTCTCTCTGTTTTCCAGCAGCCCTGCGAGACGCCGATGCGATGCGCGCACTGCCATCCCCCGATACAGGTGAGCACGCCGAGCAACGGGAACCTATGCGGGCATCAGAGCCTGCTGCGCCACCAGCACCTCCAGCACCACCAGCACCACCAGCAGTGCCACGGCCATCAGTTCTACACGCCGAGCCACTGCGTCGACGGGCTGCAGAACGGCTGCGCCGCGGCCGTCGGCGCGTACGTGCCGACGCACCACCGACAGACTTCCTCCTACCACGGCGGTGAGTCCGGCTGCTCTAGCGTTGTCCCTCCCTCCCCCCCCTCCCCCCCCAACCGCTGCCATCAACCCTCGTCCTTTTTGCCCGCCGATATCCATCCCCGGGTTCTTATGAAACGCCCACCCCACCGGCGAGGCGGTGGGAGGTAATAAGCCAAGCCACCGAATAAGCGCTGACTCGGACACCGGGACCTCCGGCCCCATCCCACCCGTTTCTACCGTCCCTCTTTCTTGCGGAGCGCCCGGTGCGGGCGCGGGATTCCACCCCGGGTTTTCGCAATTAACTTCGCCGGAGAAAAATCCAGGCAGGTGAATTATGATAAGGACCCGACCCTAAAGTTCGCCACGGATAGGGAATGAAAAGCGGTATCCCCGGGATTATGAATTGTCGGGTCGACCAGCGATACGGCTTGGCTTATTTCAATGCTGATTAGGGAATTTTGTATGAACAGAGCGCCTGTTCGGTGACAAACGTACGAGTGTTGTTCTTCTTTCTTCGTAGAACAATGCGTATGTCACGTATACTTCAGACTGACGGAACGAGATTATTTGCGGATCATTGACAAGGTTTGGAGCATTTCTCTGGATTGTTTTATAACTGTATTGTTAATATTATTAAGTTAATGTGAAAAAATTACAATTTGTATAAATAATAAAGTCGTTCTTCGTTTTAGTTCTTATTGTTTTTTTATTTCTGTTACTGTAGAAATAAATTTGTGCAAATCTAGTTAGAACTGTTACTACGCGATTCATTTTTCCGTTGACAAAACTGGTGCAGCTCTCAATGATAATTTTTACTTCATTGAGTATAAACATGCTCCTTATTTACGCTCGTAGTTTTAAAAAACTATTTACATTCACCAATGTTTCACGATCATTGAAATTATATTAGCATATTAAATATTTATTCAAAGTATAATATGCACATTAATTATCCAGGTATTGAATACTCTTATTGGCACAGATATATTTAAGACAGCAAACTTTCGCCACAACATTATATATTAATTTTCATAACACATATATAATTTTTTAAATGGTATGTCAAAAATTCCGGCATTCATTAGTTATAAATATCACATATATAATACATAATAATATATAAATAATTTAAATAAATATAACAATAGACTTTATTAAATATTGGTAAAATTTATTTAAAAACTTGTAATAGCAAGACCCCCTTTTCTCACACCCTAGGCCTTTTTCATCTTTTGTCCATTGGAACTCGGCGAAAACATGTAATGACGCTCCTATATCGTATATTTCAATATTATATATTATTTTTTATTTCCATTAGCGTAGTAAGATCGGAAACTAGCAAATAAATATAAAGCTTATGATACTTTAAAGGATTTCTTTCCCGATCTTGATCAGCTTTCCTATCCAGATCGTGTATTTCAAGATGATAAAATAGCTGTACAAAATATTTTTAAAAAATCACGTGCAGATAATATTTTGGAAAATGTATCCACCCACGTAAGAAAATAAAATATAAGTTGGAATGAGTGGAATTAGAGACGTATAACTTCCGAGCTTCGAAGTGTCACTATAGGAATTATGTTTTCATATCTCAATGCCAAGAATAACAGATAAATAAATAAATAAATAGTTCTATTGCTCTTACAGTCTAGTTAAATAAATTAAAATTAATACATAACCATATCAATATATATATATATATATATGAGCACAATTAAAGTATTTTAGAATAACAGATGTCTTATTCTTAAACGTGAGAGAAAATGTCATTGGTCATCGCTTTTACCTATACCTCTTTATAAGCTGTGATTAATGTTACGTACAACCATTGACGATATATTTTGGCTTGCTTTTAATATAGACATATATGCATTGATATTTTGACTCAGTATATATAAATTTGGAAAAATTATAGTATACGAAATCGAAGCTTAATTCATTAGTCCCAGTTGTAATCTATACATTCATATATTAATTATGAAAACAGATTGTCCACATTGGCCAGAATGATCATGTTTGATGCATAGCCAATGTTGACGCATGACGGAGACAAAAGTGATCATTGGCAAAACATGACATTGTCTTAGTCTTTAGTCCTTATGGTCGACAAGTATTTCTAAGTTGAAAGAATCAGTCGGAGATAAGAGGCTAGGATGGATAAATAGTACAGACAAGAATTGTTTAGCAAAGCTTTTACGAATTAACGAATGCGAGATTTTATTTCATCGTTTATAAAGCTTCTTTAAATTAAATATACAAGTGACCTCAAATTCCACTTGATTTAGATTTTTGCTGATAAAGATAAGTTCCGCAATCCGGATTATTCCGGATTATTGTGTTCTTACGAGAAAGGCGATAAAATTTTATTCACAAAATTGAAAAGATTTGTTCCACTATATAGTATGACGTAAAAAAAATTTATTTCATACTAAAAAAACTAAAGTTAATTTATTACTAACTACGTAAAAAAATAATATTGATTATTAATCATGTAAATAAACACTTTTTTTAAATATGTCCAAAATATTTCGGACATACCACAATTAAAAACTGAACTTTCGCTTTGTATAAAAATGTACTCGAAAACTTTAAATGGCCTTGTTTATGCCTTCATTCATTATTACACTAGTTTAAACTCATACTTATACTCCCATTGGAATTTAATCGAAGTCAGCCGTGACCCGAGTGCTGAGCTTTATTTATTTCTTCTGATATGCGTCTATACAAAAAAAAGATCGGATAAATGCCTCGGCTTTTGAGGGCCTCCTTGTAAGAATAATGTCATTTTATATCAAACATGGTTGAACAATGAAAATTGAACATCGGCTCCGTGTGAAAAATCGCTCCTAGACTGTCTTATAAATCACCCCGTATGTTTCGTTACAACAATAAACATATCCGGTAACCGCGCTAGTGACACATTTACAGTCGTGGGTTTTAAAGCAGAAAACGTCGACTATTTGCCATACATTTTTCATCGAATAAAATTTTTCAGACTCACGCGCGAAAGGTATATTTATTCCGAATAACACTTTTGATTTGATTAACATGGAAACGAGAATATTCTGAATATTTATAACGTCCTACTCCCGCCTCCCGGGCAAACTTCTCTGCTTTTCTCGCTTTACAAACAAGGCCCTTTAATTTTTTTTTTATGCGAAATTTCATTAGATATATATTCACAGTTGATTTATTCTATAATCGCAATTCTGATGAAAGCAATGGATAAGTACAATCGTGTACACACACACACACACACACTTCGACGTGCATAACTACATTTTTAATAAATGTCGCCAAAGTAGGGGAGCCAATTCGCTCTTTAATAAATCGCTATCATGAATAATATTTGAATTATAAGTATGATACTTAAAAATATATTTGCATTCGCTGAATAATTTTCGGACAAATGCAAGTAAAGTTACTTTTTTGCTGGTTTCACGGGATGCTATCTTTGATCACACATCAATGTACTTGGACTCAAATGCATCAAGTTTGAAATATATTTTTATTCGTTATTTGACGAAGATTTATAGCAAAATAGGTTTATTTTATGTAAATTTTAAGAGTAATAATTCATGATTTATTACTTTATTTATCAACAAAATAAATAATCTGAAAACGGCGTAATATTTTATGTTTTAGATCTATGATTATTGATTTTAAAACCAGGATCATATTCTTTGTTTGCATACGAATAAGTTGCTTTCATTGAAAAAAATAATTTAATGATGTATAATTGTTGTCCTCTGGTATTTAAATATTTTTGAATCGAACATTTTTCATTTTTTCTTCCTTAATTCGAGTTTTCAGAATAACGAATGTAAAAAATAAGGTATTCTATGGTATTTTATAGAATTATTTGCCTTTTCCGCGTTATGCGACATATTCTCTGTCAACAAAGGCAGTGAATTTTAATTCGTTTGTTGCTACAAAATCCTTATCTAAACATGTTAGGCTATATGTTAATTATAATTTGCAAAGTGAACGATGTATTTAATATTTTATTAAATATTTTAGAATTTATAATATAATCGAAGCCTTTATGATTTAAGCTATAAAATAAAATATTACCCGTCCGTATTTTTTTAACGTTGAAAAGATATTAAATTTTATACAATGGCAATGTTAAAATTTCTAATATTGCAAGAGTTTCAAATTTATTACAATAAAGATATTGATTTTAACGAAAATTTTTAGTAATACAGTCGTTGCTCCAGGCATTTTTTTTTTCAAAATTAAGTTGCATGAAATATAATGCTTGTGCGTGGAAATCAAAATAGTTTAACAAATTACATTTTGCAAAATGCTTGGAATTTATAAATTTTTTGAATTATGAATATCTTAAAAATTACCGGTCAGAAAACTATTACTTTCATAATACTTTAATAATAAAGTTGTTTCAATACTTTGATCAAATATTTTCTACTCGATTTCAAGATACTGATTTTCAAATAATGAAATAATAAATTTTTTTGTACTTATTATTACTTATTATTACATTTAATTGTATACTTCAAATCTTTATTACTTTTCTAAATTAATTTAAAATATATGAAATTTTGAATAAAAAAAAGCAAAATTAAATGTAAATTAAACAAAAAAAATTATTATATAATCAAAAAATACATAAAAAGAAATGATATGAAATTATTGCTATAATAGGCCGGTAAACGTATCAGCTTAAATGTTATTAGTTATTATATTTCACTGCCTTAATGATTTTTCAACATTGAAATATCAAGGAAAAGCTATAATCGCCAGTTTCTGACAATGAAAACAAAAACTTATTTGGTAATTATTATTTTAGTTTTGAATCGAAAGAACTTTAATTCCTCCTAGGACTATAGTCATATTATTATTATTATACGAAATTAAATTTCGAAACGCGCGAATACTTGGACAGAACATGTGAAATTATATAGAATTTGAATATTCTATTACTATTCACGAGTAAAAGTATCTTCTGATGATTTGATAACTAGACTTTTTCAAATAATCTTTTACATAAAATAATAATAATTATGTGAAGAACAACATAATTCATCGATCTAATACATTTTTAAAATGATTGCAAAGATTATTCGTGATAATTCATTAGTATTTGCAATGTAAATTTTATTGCTAATTTACTTTTCTTCTAACTGTAGTGTAAGGAAATGTCGATAAAAATTTGCCCCAGTACTTAATGGTTATTTTTGTTTTTTCTCTCTAAATAACAGCAACAACAGCAGCAGCAGCAGCAGCAGCACCAACGCAGCATCGATCATAATAGCGACAAATCCAAATTCTTCCCCATTGCGAGAATCTTCCCCACGGGAAAACGACCCAGCATTCGTACGAGCGCGGGAAGCGAGCACAGACAGTCCCGCGAGCTCTTTCGAAAAGCTCCGCGATCAAGTCGAAGCGCCGAACGCGCGGGATGCAAAGGGAAACATAATGCGCGGGGGGAGGGAGATAAAGAGCCACTAGTATAATGTACGTACACGTTGGCTCGGTCGCGCGAGCAAAGGTTATACGCTTAGTTAAGCGCGCGTGAGTGAGAGGCGGAGGAGAACGCTATCGCGGGCTGTGTAAATCAGCAAATGGGGCGCGAGCCGCGCGCCGCCCGCGCCCGCCCGCTCCAGCGCGACATAATTAATCGGGATAAAAGCGGGAGAAGGCGCTTCGGCAGTGCAGCCTGATGTTGACGTGTTCGTGCTCGCGGCGAGGGGCCCGCGTAATAACGCGGCTATAATCCATATGTGTACGTCCGGGCCTTGGCCCTCCCCTGTAGTTCTAGGATTAAATGATCGTCAACTTTCCGTCCATGCTAAATATTAAATTTAAAAAGACACGGTTTAAAATGATAAGATCGATCGATGGCCTATTGAGAAAGTTCAGAGATTAGAATATATCAATGGCATATTGGCTCTAATTTAATTGGTAATATACGTAAGTGCGTCTGTGTATGCGTGCGTGAAACTATCGGCGCAGTCGCGATTGCCGGTGATTGCGCGCTATACGTGTTTGGTCTCTCTAATGGGATTGGTGGGGGTAACGACGTCATGATGGCGAAAGAGTCTTGAAAGTATAAAATTAAGCTGTAATCGATAAAATTTCTGCCTTTAAGAATTTGACGCCTCCTTGGCGTAATTTAATTGAAGGCTACCAAATAAGTTTTAAATTCTTAATGAACGCACTGATTCAAATATTCATTCCACATTTATTAAAAAAAAAAAAAAAAAAAAAGCAAACCCTTAGTAATCTTATACCACTAGTCTGTAAGTTAACCTACTCTGGACGTCACGACCACCAATCCCAATATCCTCAGCTAACCCTCCGCGCGCACGGCGGCTAATCTGCTCGACGAGCTGTGGTCAAGCGGGCAGTACGGTAATCCTTATATCAACGTAATTCGCTGCTTCAGCTTCTTTCTCTGCCCCCCTCTCTCTCTCTCTCTCTCTCTATATATATATATATACAAGTATATCAACGTATCGCTCTTCCGAGTCCGCGACTCGAGCGCAGCGCAGAGCGACCTGTCGCGTTGTCTCGCTTCGTCGTTTCTTTACGATCTCTTTGCGCGAGAGGAGCTGTTTTTTATATATACGGGAGAGGAGCAGTCTCTCTATTTCTCTCTTTCTCTCTCTCTCTCTCTCTCTCTCTTGCGGCTCCGTTAATCGTCGCGTGCGGCTTAAATCACTTTAACGGCCGCCCCGCGGCGACGGCGACGACCGAAACGCGCGTTTTATATTACGGAATAACGACGCCGGGTCGCGCGCGCTCCTCCTACCGGTGTAAATTAGCCCCCGGCCCGCGGAGTTGCGACTGCGGCCGGCCAGCGGCGAGTGAGCCGATTTAAAGCGAAATTCTTATTTGCGCCACGCCGGGATTTTTCGCGTGTTCTCAATACGCCTGCGCTTGGGTGCGCGTGCGCGTGCGCTCGTACTTAAGCCTTTAAGGAGCGAGGCAATCGCGTAACGATCGCTCCTAAAAGCGAGGAGAATAAGTGCGAAAGTTTAAATTTTTAAGCTTCGGGGCGTCGATTGAAAGCTTAATTTGGAATTTGGAAATGTCGTTGTAGAAGCTCCTTAAAAAGAAATTGATAAAAGTGATTATAAAAGCGGCTAGTTCATCCAAGATCGTCGACGTGTAATAAAAATTACAATGAAGTTAATGTGAAAAACTTTATAGCGTTATCAATATTATAGTTTAAAAACCATTTTTATTATTTTAATGGTCTACTGGAGTGAGGGTGAGCTGTGTTCAATAGAGTGAGATATCCAATAACTGCGTGAACCATTACACCTGGTCATAAAATCGTATACAGCCGTGATAACGCTCAATTTCATTGTACAATAGGCAAAATATTGTGAGTATGCTTTATGAGGAAGTAAGAAAAAAAAATCAAAATCTCTGTTCCTCTCTCTCTCTCCTCTCTCTCTCTCTCTCTCTCTCTCTCTCTCTCTCTCTCTCTTCTCTCTCTATGCCTTTTACACGCTCGCGCGCACCGTTCTACGGTTACATGCTCGTTTACATAATGACTCGCGTGATTAATGCCGCAAACGAAAGAGTCAATTCTCGACAATATCCACCAAGAGCTCCGAAAGAGTAACGTGCAGGCAACGCCTCAAGGAGAAAAACCAGAGGTGAGCGTCAGAGAGGCGCGCTCAACTTCTTTTCAACTCCCGCGCCTCTGAAAGGAGCGCGCACGCGTAAATGGCGTCTTGCCTCGGCCATCGAAAGAGGCAAATAAATAAATAAATAAAGAAGACCACTCTTTCTATTTATCGTGCTCCCTCCCCCTTCATTCCTTCCAACGTACGCAGAAGCGAGAGCGTACGTTCGACCGCGCTCGAAAGGCCGGACGGCGCGGCGTCGCGCATGACTTCGCCGATTCTGATATTCACGCGCGTGTGCATGGGGGCTTGGGTCTGCGAAAAAGTGTCGAGATTTACGGCTGCAGTGTATATACGAGATAATATATACGAGACCAGAGAAGTCCCCGCGTTAATATAAAAACGTGTCGTGGGTCGAACGCGATTGCCGCGCATGTGTATGTCGCGCGCGATGCGCGTACGATTGTATAATACACGCACACTGGTACGCGAGTTCACACATGCATGCACATGTGCTGTATATATATATATATATATATTATAACGGGCCATTGTTGACCGTAAATGGAAAAGAATATTTTAATAGGCACTTCGGCGAACGATGCCAAGTTATCTTTGGTATTTATTCTGGTAAACGAGGTTTTTGGAAAAAATAAAAATACTCGAGTGAAGTCGGGTATATATTTTAACGCTGTTCTGACGTTTTTAGAAATTCATCGAAAACGAAACAAGTTAAAGATACGCGCCAGTGTGTGTGTGTGTGTGTGTGTGTGTGCGTGTGTGCGCGCGCATGTATATAAAAGGTTATTGTTGGAATTTATATACCATCCTTTTTAATGGCACAAACTTTTAATATGGGGTCATCGAGATAACGAGAAAGGTAAATACGATCAAAGTCGCCGTCTTTCTGTGCTGCACTTATCCTGCATTGAAACTCCATTAGAAAGAAAACTTAATTTATCGTGGAGGAAAAAACATTATTATACATACAGCGCAACTACAACAGCTCTACCCTATACTTTCGGGATTAAGTTTGCAATTATTTCTCATCAGAATTGCACGAATGAATGGAAAATTTTTGCATTATTCGTAATGATTTAGATATTTTATTAAAAATTATGCTAATGGTTAGTACGCTCATTCTACATATAATTTGTGATATTCGCTATATTCTATTAATAGTATACAAGATCGTAGAACGATTAATTGTACCACTTCGATTATTATAATGAAGCTAAAATTTTGACGCTTTTCACTCGTATCACGTGGACCCTGTCGCGTGTGACCGAATGAAAATCGGCCCTTAGACCAGTGCGTCGTTCGTGCATCGACGCCCTTACGCGCTCTCGGGTCTATGGCTCGCTTTAACGTCCGCGATAGTGCGCCCGTCGCCTTACCGAAACCGCCCCCGGCCCTCCGCCCGTAACCGATGACTCGCCGCTTTTTTCCAACGGGGCGCCTGAATTAGCGCAATTAGTGCAGGGATGCGCGCTGAAACCCGGTCTTTCACGCCTGCTCTGGCGCATATTTTTCTTCCTCCCTCCCTCCCTCCCTCCCTCCCTCGTTCTCTCCTCCTTTCATTTTCGCACACGCTCAACACTCCGGTCTGTCGCAAACGGTTTGTCTTCTTACATTCTATCATATCATTATACGGTTTTTTAATTAAAAAGTACACTTTACTTAGACTATTATAAATTATTTAAAAATATATAATCGACCCTCAATCGAACCTTGTATAAGTATGTACGAAGGAATAAATTTCAAAAAATCAATTGAATAGACGTTGGAAAAAGCTACTCATTAAAAAAATGTCTAAAGTATAGCCAAGCTGTGCATCTTACATATACTAAATCAATGACTGCAAATCTATCAGTATCTACCCTTTTCTTCCGCTCTTCACTTCGGCCAATTCCAATTCGAGAACAGCCAACCATTGGACACTTAATTTCCAAAGTCACATTATGGCGCCGTTTTTCATCTGCAGCAGCCTTAGGCCATGACGAATCGCAGATGCCAAGGAGCCATGGGTGAATTCGTCGGAGGTCCAGCTAAGGGATTGAGCCAGAACATCGGTTTTTTTCGATAGTTTTTGGACGGCTTTCATTCGTTATTCGTTATTGTTCGTGCCACTGCCTGCCGCAGCACTCAGCATCGACCATCCCTGTGTCTCCAAATGCTCTGCAGTGCAGGACCCCTCCAATGACGGAGAGTAATACTAAAAATTCACAGTGCATAAACAATGTAGCTCTTTCGCATTATCTTCATTCCTGCTCTGATTCATCATAAGATCCATATGCTATAATATAATATTATATTATAATATTAAAGAAAATATTCGGCAATACGACGTATATCATTGTAATATATAACAAAATATTAAATATTGAACAATATAATATCAATTATAAACTTTTTGTCGTCAACGTGTAGCAGATATACTCAAGCAACTATTATTAGGTACGTTAGTTCTACTACTGCTTGAGTTTAGGTTTAAAATTTAACGGATAGCAGATAAGGCCGACGACGTTCAACTTCATAAATTATCTTCTAACGAGACGCTCCGATATTTGCGTATTTATCATGTGATTTGCTCTACATTGATGCGGTAATGTACGCATGAGAGCAACGATAGCTCTGATTCGGGATTGTCGTCGAAGGCAATCGAATAATCGACATGGATCCGGAGAGATATCCGACCGTTGAAATGTCACACCCGCGTCTCTCCTCCGCCGCGAACGTCCCTCACCTTTGAATGCCTTTATTTCTATCTATCGCCCTCGCACTCTCGCTCCCTCTCCTTTTATATAAAAGCGCGCGTCCGATCGCTCCAGAAATTCCGTGGAGCGGATTCTTTTATGCAAAGGAAGCTCGGCCGTCCCCTTCCGCCAGCACCGCGTTTCCGTGTCAGCGATCCCCGTTATCAGCGACGCGCCTATTCAATTATATTTTCTTCGTACAGTCCCCCGACCTCCGCCTCTTCTCCTCCCCTCCCGCCCCGCTCGTCCAGCCCCTTCCCCTCACGCACACGCACACATACACATACACGCGCACAGGCAAACCTGTCCCCTTTTTCCAGACCGCAATAATAATCGAGTATCCGTTTATATACAATTTATATTTTCACAGATCCGCGGACTCGCCGCACCGACCTGGACGAGAGCGCGCTCGGCAACGGGAACTGGGTCCTCGGTGATCTACGCAGCCTTCATCGCTGCGTTCCGGCACTGCGACGAACAGGCGAGTTCTCCGAGCGAGCATCGCTCGCCAGCATTTACACTAATTATATTATACTATATATATATATCAATCATTATATCACTATTCCTTTGCTACGCTTTTTCATTGTACTGCAGAGAAATAGATTTTTGCATTTTCAACTGATGTGCACGAAAATTTCATACAATATAATAATTTACGGTTCAGAGGTGTAAAGTTAAACTGCATGTCTGTGCATCCAGCACGACTTTTCGATACAGTGTCAATAAAGTTCGCCGTTCATTGCGTCCAAGAATTGAAAAAATTTTACTACGACCACAAACAGTGAGGCTGAATTTTAAGCTCACAATATTCAGCGCCTTAGTACTATTTCAGACGTAGGCTCCTCAAATTACATGGGCGTAAAATTCGGTTTTATACCCTGGTATAATTATAAAGTTCCACTTTCAAAAATTATAGCTTAGATTTAAATTTTACGTCTTAAAGAGTTATTAAACTTTTATTTCATGTTCTAAAAACGAGGCATAAATCGTGTACGTTTCGCCCTCTGTGTCACAATACGATCATTCTTTAGACCATCGGCGATGACTCGCAAAACCATTCACAGAATATACTCAAGCTAAATGTACTATGTCTTACAACAGTAAGTGTAAAGTGCAATTTTATACATCCCCCTCTCCATGTCGCGAGTAAAATGCTACTTTTTATTTCTACTTATTATTTCCCATGTATTTAATATATATATAAGCAATGTTATAATATTATAAACCCAAGAAATATAATAAAAAAATTACCAGCATGCTTCAAACGCCTTCACAAACTCACTCTTGTTAGGCCATCAAACGCACACGAATCACCTTACGGATTATACTGAAATCATATTATAAATATTCAAAAGCATTAGAAATTTGAAATACAATAGTAGCTTCAATAAATGAACTATAAGTAAATTTAGTCTTTATTTTTTATCAATGAGATGATTTATTAATTTATTTAATTTTCCTGTAAATTTTAATACTTTTTCGTACGTGGCTTTCTATATAGCTCTACCGAATGGAGCTTGTATCAAATTTTAATTTTAAATAAAAAATTTAATTTTCTTTAATATTCCAAATTCAACGCTAGTTGGAAATAACGCGTTTTATTTCCTATATAGCCTACAACTATTTTAATTTCAATATGATTGAATTTTAAAAAGGAAATAAGTATTCTATGATATCAAAGAATCGTTTATTATACGAACATTAATAAATAGGATATTGCTTATGATATATATTCTTACGTTAAAATTTGTTTTGTAAACATTGTTTTTGTCACTTTCACTGGTGTGATCGAAAAACATTTAAATTATCACTTTCATAACTCGGAATTTACAAACACAACTATCAAATTGTAATTTTCAGCGAAAAATAATTCATTCAACTATGTAGTTCAGTTTTAATTGGAGCCCGATTAATATATTGGACTCGACGTTTTACACACACTGAACGGTAAATTACGAACGAGCCTCTGTTTTATTTGTTTTTGTATTTTTTTTTTATTTCGCTGCTCATTAACGCCGAAATAATTGGCTTCGATGCCGTATGGTTTAATTTTTATTTCACAGTCGAATGGACTGGAACAACGAAAAAGAATGAAAAAACAAAGAAACGAATTCGTCGAGCTTACATTGTAAAGTTCATAAATATAGCTGTAGAAAATGTAACGCACTGCGATCGATAATTGGACTTTGTACATTTGTTTATCGAGAGGAAAAAGCTAAGAATTTTTAAAACATTGCGTAATATTAATTTTCCATGCGAAGTAATCGCAATGGAATATGTATTATATATAAACAAAAAATCAATTACGAGAACTGGAAGTATACATATATGTATATATATATATATATATATATATATATATATATATATATACACCTTGATTCACGCGCACGAGCTCTTCACTCTCCCTTTTTTTTTGTCAACCGCTCGCGAGTGAGCGAGTGCATGCGCGAAACTGCGGCAAATTCAAGCGTGGTATAGAGCCCGGTTAGCCGGAAACGAGGGAGAGCAAGAAGAACATGAAGAAGAAGAAGAAGAATAATAATAATAAGAAGAGAAAAGACTGCGAATTCGATTGATTTATTCGATTAAATGCGGAACCGTCGGGTTGGGAATATATAGAGATTTTTTGTTTCATACGCATCGATAAAGGCATATACCGTATCTCCAACGGCGGATTCAAAAGAATAGATAAAATCTCATTGGTATTGTTTAACAGATCCGTAAAAGAGTATTGTTTGACATTTTATATAAACAAAAAGAAAGAAAGAAATGAGACTGTAAGACGGATAAGAATATTTACATATAAGTTTGTTTATTATTATTTAATTATCGAACATTGCTTTATGCTATTCGTCAACACTACATTTAATAGAGATTAAGATTAATTGTTATTACAAAAATGAAAAATTGACTTACATCTTTTACAGATCACCATAGCTTTATATTAATGATAATAATTATACGTACTCGTGCATTAGATCACTACTGCAATGAAGGACCTCGTTGAGCTCGTGCAAACAGAGTTTCTTTCCCTCGTTGATGATGAACTCATTTATTGTTTCTCATTATAATGGGGTGAAAAACAATTTTCTCCCCGTGATATTGAGAGCACCGTCTGCAACAAGGGGACAGACATCTAGCACAGGCACAAAATTTGATCATAATTTGGCCTTCTGCTTATTTATCAAAATATCGGAAAAAATCTATATTAGTTCGCTTCCCGAAAATTCGTATCAATGTAAAAACCACTCATTGAAGGTCTTTAAATACTAAGTAAATAAGTTATTAAACAAGGCAAGTACTTAAATAAGTCCTACTATATGTAGTAAGTACATCTGTAACAAAGGCTGGCGTCTACTTTGACATTTTGCATAAAGTAGGTGTAAATCATTAAAGACCGATCGACTCACCCGAATTTAAATGCTTAATTACCTCTCTCGAAAACAAAGCCTCTTACCAACTATTGATTAAAATCGAATCAATAGAAAGTACTGACATAGATTATAGATTTTATTTTTTAGATAGAATTTATAGTGCATACGTATCGTTACTTAAGAAGTTATTGAATCTAGACCGATGGATTTCAGCGCTTTTTAATAATTTCGATTTAAAAGTCGACATGGAACATATTAAATATTCGCTCTTAGCACTCTCAATTTAAAGCAACAAATACAACTGGAATGTAGTAGAAATTCAATTGCTCGTGGGATTTTGAATCTACATACGCTGATTTACTAATGGATAAGAGACGATAGTCTACCCGTGTTTATATATATATATATATGCAGTGAAGTTATAGACAATGCTCTGCTTAAGTCATTAAGTAAATTAATTGCACATTTTGTAAAATAAATTTCTAATTATACCAGAAAAGTAATCATTATTTACTAAAAAAAGTCTTAATAAAATTAAAATAACATTTCTACATTACATAATGTAATTATTATTCTTTTATTTTTAAAAATTCTTCTTATATTTATTCATAAAAAATTATAAACTATAAAATACGTATATAACGCAACATAAATTGTTGTATTAAGATGCTATTGAATTCTAATTGTATTTTCAAAAATACCAAAGAGCACATTATCAAATATGGACAAGAAAATATTTACAAAATATATACTTAATTCCTGAGTAATATAATATACTGATCACACTGTTAAATTATATTATATATATTTTTTTTGTATACCTAAAATGAAATTTTAATAATTACTTGATTTAAATTGAAATTAAAATAAATTTTATAGAATTAGTATAAGCCAAACAACGAGTTATTGATTAAAAATATTTCATTTCAAATTTAATTAAATATAATGACTAACTGACTCAATTAATTTCTTTATTGAAAACATTGTAACAAGATTTTATCAGAGCGAAACTGGCGCAATGTCGAAATATTTCTGCTTTATGCGAAAACTAGCGTTGAGAGACATAGGCGAAAATTAACAAACATACAAGGACGTCTAGTGAAAAAATGACACTCGCTGTGTTTAATTGCAGCTTAAGTAGATAATTATATGATCATTTCTATAATATAGTATATAGAAATCGCGGTACGATGTAATAAAGCTTTTTTCTCACTTTTTTGCGACTTTCCTGCTTAATGAATTAAAACATTCGTTCCTTTTCCATGATTGACAAATGCGGATAATAAAAACTAATTCCGTAAATTCTATTTTTCCACGGCGAGTGTATTTTTGTAACAAATACTCGCACTCGCAAGTCCGTCTCTTTGCTTTTACAAAAAGTTCTACAATTTTTATTAGAACGTCATTTCCTCGTGTACGTCATAATTAAACATATAAATTATCTATTCGAGCTGAATTAGTTCGTTACGGGGCGCTAAAAACGTGCATATATTGAAAAAAAAGGAAAAAACAAAAAGAAAAGTAAAGAACAGAAGAAAAAAAAGTCGTTCGATTAGCCACGAATTAGCGCTTACCGGTAATTAAATTTAATGTTTTTACCCCCCCCCCTCGCCGACCTCCCGCCAACGATCCCATAAACCACGTCGCAGAACCGCAGACGCGCCGCCCGGAACGGGTTTGCGAATGAACGCGCGCAAATTGACAATTATAGACACGAGTCGCGGCATAAACTTGCTATATAAATATATATATATATATATATATATATATATATATATATATATATATATAACGATCAGTTCTGTCCATAAGCGCAGGCCACCTCCCGAGATTATATGTATCTAATTATATATGTACGCAGAGTACCTTACCGCGCCCGTGCGCGCGCGCATTTAAGTTTGTTTTTCACCTTTTTGAAATATCGCGCGGGACGAGAGAGAGAGAGAGGGGGGGCGAGGGTGGAGAAGCCTTCGCGCTTTGAAAGTGAACGGAGGTGGGCGAGGGAGGCGAAAGCAGCCATAAAACATGCATAAGGCGCCGCGCGCGGGCGCGCGCGCGCAAGGATGATGGAAAAGGGAGACCCGGGGGTCTCGGCGGACGAGTGCTGTAATTGGATTAAATTAGACGCCGCGCGCGGTGCATTATACCGCAGACGTTTGCGATTATGTATGTATGTGTATATATATATATATATATATATATATATATATATATGTATAATGTTGGAATAGCGGAAAAACAAGTCGGCACGCAGAAGACGGGGAAGACGGGAACGCAGGGTGGGGCGAAGGGAGGAAGAGGGCAAGAAACCGTCGGAAATGGAGTAATTAAGGAGAGAGTCAATCGTCTACCCCGATATTTTTCGATATTAAAGTTTTTTGATTAATGCTTGATTAATCCTCCTCCAGTCTTTTTTTTTTATTGGTGTGGGAAAGAAAAACCAAATTCTACAATCAACCATAAAAGTCTGAACAAATCGATTTCTCGAAAATCGTTTATATATCTATCGATATACTTACGCGAATGGAGGTTGAAGAATGGAAATTTGGTTAAATTAATTGTATTTTGGTTCGTACTGATAACTTTGTAATTAGTCGATCATTTATGATAAAAAAGGTTAAGTATGAATGGACTAATATGGATTGGAATAAAATTCAGTTAGTGTAGACAAACGATGATGATAAAGAGAAAGTTGTCCGTCAAAATCGAAAAATATTTTGCCGTAATGAAAACGATAATATAATGGAATCTTCGAGGGCGCTTGAAAAAAGAAATTCGTCCCTTCGGCTCATAAAATTGATTATGTTCAATAATCATATAAAGGATTTTTTTATAAAAATTTATTATAAGAATATCATCTTCATTAAAATAACTGGAGATTACAAGGCACCTAGTACCCTTACTTTTACTTAGTAAAGAGAAAAAAAATTAATTTTTCTTAAACATTACTTCTTATAAGTAATAAAAGTAAATATAATTAATTATTATTTCTTGAATGATATGATAATGTAATGGTAATCATTTAAATTAATCATTACTTTTAATCAATAGTATAAGGAAATTTGAATTAACTATTAGTTTTACTCAGTGTTCTAATATTTTAGTCATGAAAGAGAACTTTTATTGGCCATTACTTTCAATGCCATGTACTATCTATGAATTTTAATTTATTATTACCTTTAATTAGCAATCCACGAAATCCTTAAGCAAATTAAACTATTTTAATTTAATTCATTTAATTTAATTTCATCACTTATATGTAATCGAAATAATGAAATTTATTTAACTATCTACTATCTGAATAAGTACAAAGTACATTAAATTGTTCTTTAAATTACTAATTAAAGGTATTAGTTAAACAAATTCACATTCGGTTAAAATTATCATAGTAATTTTATTAATTGTTGACGCTCTATTCACCACTGCGCAGGCATCGATGTATCCGGTATACGCATGCACTTTTACCCGGAGGGCGGCTGGGGCTGGTTCGTCTGCGCCGCCGGCTTCCTCGCCCTCCTACTCACTACCGGGATGCAGCTCGCCTTCGGCCAGCTTCACATATACGCCGCCAAGTTCCTCGGGCAGTCGCGCATAATGGACATTGGTAAGTTCAAAATTCATAGTAAAGGGTAGATGCTGCTTTACTGCTCCGCTACTTTATTCGCTCACGGTCGCGTGTTATTAGCACGTCTTTTGTTTGATCTTCTCCCCCCCCATGCACGTAGTAGCATGGATATGGAGGAGGAAACATAGAAGACCAAATGTATCCGACGAAAATCCCTGGATGGAAGAGATTCGATGGGAGAAAATTACATTTTCTTAAAACAGTGTTTTGATAAAGATTAGAGAGATATAATCGTTGAAAATTTTGTTCATACATTTTTTGAATTCGCGTTCTTATTTTGAGCAGACTTGGAAATAAATCAAAATGTACATCTTAGCACATACACGGTATATATTTTGTTTAAATGTACTTAGGAACTTTTTATAGTATAAAAATAATCTTTAGTTTTTTGTTTTATATAAAATAAGATTTACTTATATAATTTTGATGAAATAAAATTACATCATACTTTATGAAGTAAGTGATTAAAAAAATATATAAAATACTTATACATCCTTACTTTTTTATGAGATATATTGACAATAAGTGATTAAGCTCATAAGAACACTCAGCTGATTTTGAAAGTATTTTCGCATAACCAAAATATATTAAGAAATAACACTTCTTATTTAGTTGTTTTAAATATTAAACGATAAAAATGAAATTTTTTTGAAATTTCAGCTTGTCCTTCACTAACTTAGCATAAAAACTATTACTTGCATATATTTTTATGATTAATTTGTATTTCACATTCTACAGGTAGGAGTATAATTATAAAATTATAATTAGATTATTTTATCATAGTATAAATACTGTAGTATAAAGTATAAAATATTTCATGAGTTAATTTATCACAGTCGACATAAGTACAACTATTCATTTCTAACATTTAGAAAAACTTGTATAAGTATATTACTGATTTTTTAGTTAATTATTGATTCATTTTAACGCCTTTATAACTTTCATTTGTTTTCTATTCGCTTAAATGCAGTTTTCTCATACCAATATAAATATATTGAAAAACAATATCCTCAAATTTGAGCGCATTTGATCCATTGATTTCATTGGAATCCTAAAATTTAAATAGGTCTGGAATCCTCTGAAAGTTTAGGTAATTATATCTACTTTGTGTAAAAAATATGTGTATCGGACATATAACATGATTTTAAATGATTTTTTTGAGTTTGTAATTTAAAGATGGAGTGTACCCTTTAGATAAAACGTTTATAATATTGCAAGTTTGAACGTTCATCGAAATGGACTCCGGAATTTGAGGAATTTAAGAAGATTTACAGAAAAAGCTAACCGAAACCTTTTATTTTATCCATAAAAAAAGTGATAGCTGAAACAGACAAGATAGTTTATTTAAGATTTTTAGGAGAAAAAATTCCAAAGCTGTCAATATAGGATCCCCTCTAAATATATACATACTTTTAATTTTTTTATACAACTCTTATCTACTGCGTATAAAACAACCATTGTAGAGCTCCATTAATTTCCGCCGGGGACACGATATAATTTCCTGAAGACAGGGAGAGACGCTATTATCGATAATGTACATCATTTTGCCCTTTGGCGAATTTCAGGAAATTTGGAAACTCGGTCGGAGTCGCTTTTAAAATCACCATCGAACTGTTATTACGGAATATTATACCGGTTCTGCTACTGCAGTCGGGGCGAAATGTCTTTGCTGTATGGGATATACGTATATATATATATATATATATATATATATATATATATATATATATATATATATATATAGAAAATCTTCTGTCGAAGCTTTTCCTTTGGAGCACCGTATTATGAAGCTGCTTGTGCGTTGAATTTCCAATGTGCCGATTAAAGGGAAAAAAAGCGAATAAACCGCGCGTAACGATTATATGGGCGCGTAATCTCTGAAAAGTCAACCGTAGTCGTTGACGCGACTTTTACAGCACGAATAAAAGCTTTAATAACAAAGCTATTTTTCTGTCATCTTTTTTTTTTTTTGATAATGCAAGATTTTTAATTTCTGTAGAATAATAGTGGGACATTCATGATCGATCTCTCGCTGCATCAAATAGTTTTACTTTTACTAACAGTGTTGGATGTTAGAAAATATGTTTTAATTAATAAGCGTCTCATTATTTAAAATTATTTATCATCGCTGACGAATGACTGAAGTCTTCGAAATATGTGGAAATGAAATGTGAGGCGTGAATAAAATCTTTTTTACCTTGTATTGCTTGATCGATTTTCAACGCTACCAATCCCTGGGTCGATACCTTAATTGAAAAAGTAAGATAGAGCTATATTATGTAACTAGCCAGAAGATAAAAAGTTTGATATCCTCTTTATTCGGATGCGACATGTTCAGTGGGACCATCCTACGAGAAACTCTTTTTTTATTGTTAACATGCCCATATACACATGTATACAAATGCAAATATATACTTCTTTATACTATGTTGTCAACTACTCATAATGATGCGCTTCATAATCTTTCACACGTACCATTCGATTTGACGTAATTTTAGAGAGCGGAAAAGAATCAACCTATTCTTTTCAGCTCTCTAAAATTACCTCAAATCGAATACATAAAATCAAATATCTCATGAAATTATGATTTGAAAGTCAACTATAAGTTCGTATTTCTATTCGATATAGGAATACCTTGAAAATAATCACGAGTGACAAAACTTCGTAGTGTTTTTTCTAATCAATCGAAAATTAGAGACAGGGTTTTAAATACTTTCTCGTCCTTCGTATCTCGATGTTAACCGCCATGGTTGATGTGGATTGGTCGTCTAGCTTTTACGTAAATTTTAATAATTACGCCAAAACTATGTCGTCGTGCACTTCACATTAGGAATCGAAAATTCCATTCGATTCTTTTTACCGATAATTACTTCTTTGGAGTATTCGATGATTATGGTCCTGTGGAGTCAACTCTCAAAAATTTGTAGATAGTTGTTTGTAGATAGTAGTAACAAAGTTTTAATTGTCCATTAATCGTTTTCAACATTGGCTATTTTATATAAACATCTAATCAATAATTTTTTGGTTATTAAATAGTTTAGCCCATTCTATATGTTAAAATATTAAACAATTCTGTAAGTAAATATATAAAATCCAAAAAATAATAATAATACGCTTCGTATCAAAATTACGATCCCATCATAATATTCAGTAAAAGTTGTATTCATTCCAATGATGATTCACTTAAAAATCAATATATAGATTTAGAATTAAATTTCGGTTTATTGATTTTCGTCTAAGTGTTATGAATAATTTTGTTATCAATATAATTAACTAAATCGTTCAATTTCAGTTGTATCTATTTTTTATTGAAATAATGCTTATAATTTGTGAATTTTATATCATAAATTTAAGAAACAAAAGCAAAATGTTTAATATTATTTATAGATTCAATTCTCAATTGTGGTTTTCAAAATTTCATTTCCTGAGAATCCTATACTTTATAGAAATCGGTTCTTAAGAATTGTTTTAGTCTTATCACATCACTAACGCTTTAGTAGTTATCCGTATTATTTGATGATTAAAAAACGTATAAATATAGCTGTGAAGACATTTGCGTGCCAAGTGTCCAAAGACCAGAAAAACCTAACTTTAGAGTTCTGAACGAAACACTGAAATCCACACAGAGAGGAATCTGTACATACGGCCCTCGACCACAGTATAAACGCGGAGCCTTTTAACTTGTATAATCGCGGCGAAAGAATTTCTGTTCACTATTGATGAATTCGAATACATCATTTTAACTAAGTTTCATAAAGTCATACGAAATGTGAAAGTACATCGTAACCATAATAATTGTCCGTCATAACAAGTCTAAAAAAAGCATTTGAGCTGTTTTCCTAGTTGCTCGAAGCACGGGGTCGTATCCCGAAAGATGTCGCGCCAATCAAAAAAGCTAAAATGAAAGAAAATACTCGCAGTTATCGTCGGGATAGGGTTCAGGGCACGTGAAAAACTGCTCGAAATCCGCGAGGATTCGTTATGGGTACGAAGCAGTAGCTCGATCACGTTTCGTAAGGCTGTGATATAGGCGAGCGAGTGCCAAACAGTAGCCTCGTCTTCCTAGTCGCGCGCCTCATTGAATTATAAAAAGCCTTGTCGAGCGCGATCTTTCTTGCATCCATCGATTATTATTATTATACATAGGCCAAGAGAGGCGTGAGAGACTACACACACACACACACACACACACACACACATGCGAGGACAAGATAACCGTTGAAAACGGCCCGTCGTCGTCGGCCGTGTATATATTACAGCGCGCAAGCTGCCAACGCGAATAAAAGCTCCCCGCGAGCTCGTGCATCCGGAGCTGAAAGGGAGGGGGTAGAAGGAGGAGGAGATAAAGCAGCGACAATGGAATAGAGGGGGAAAGTTCATGAGGCGCTACATCGGCAGCCCCGTTTTCGAGAGGATCTCGAATCAGCCCTCACCCCCCCCCCCACTCTCTCTATCCCTCTTATTATGTACTTACGCGGGTGTACATGCACGCATTATATATCCCCCCCTGTGCCTTCTCGTTCCTCTTCCGTTCGTAAGTTAATGATTGCTCGAAAAAGTAGATCGCGAGTGTGCGACTCTTCTATTTTTTTTCATCGCTGTCGCGCTGCACGTTTCGTTTCTGATTTTTCAATCCACCTCATTGCTTTCCACTTTCTACTCTTTCGTGATTAAACAAAAAAAAAAAAAAAACGTAATTTTACATTTAAAGCAAATCTGTGGAAATAAAGCGTTTAGACAAAAATTAAAAAACACTGATTGTAAGAGGGGTATTAAAAGCGTCTAAGCAATTAAGGATAATATGAACCGCATTTTCTAAAATAATCATTTTAAGCGACTTCATTCGATATTTTATTTATAAGTGTGCTTTGTGATGAAATAATCTTAAGGTTTTTATAATTGGTGACAAACATTGTATAATTTATTCTATATTTTCAGTATAAAACTTAATTATCTGTATCGATTGATAAATTATAATTCCTTTACAAGCCCATTCGTAGAAATTTGTTCAAATGCTTAAAGAATTAAACTCAACTGGCTGAATCATGAAATGTCTCTAGAAACAAAATAATGCCTTCCTAATCAAGACTCCTATAGAACTCAATCAATTCAAACTATGAAATCGAATACTTTTCCAAAAAAAAACCCAAAGGAGACGATTTCCATAGCATTATATGGAATCTGAGAAATAAATAAATTATATGATCAAAGAAATTGAAAAACTGTATTTTCAAAATTTTAAGCTTCTCCATTTTCAGCAATTAAGAGATATTTAATTGAATTTTTCATTTTTTACCGTCCCTGCTACAATTTACGTTTTGCACAGAAATAAAAATTAACCGTTTTTTCCTTTTTTTTCGTTAGAAAACAAAAAAATTTACTTACACGAACTTTAATATACATTAATTCGAATATCGAAATATCGAACTTTTCCTCGTAGCACTATCTCATATTTCAGCGACATTATCGTCATGTAGGTGCAATATTATTGTGATTTTTACGCCATATTATTTGCATATTGTTACAAGGTTACTACAATATAACTTTTTCTTAGTAATCATTATTTTGGCATCTAGATATTTTAATTTTATACGTATATTCTTCTCGACCACTGCTTCATCGAAATTACATCACAGATTATCATACAGTAATAAAGTCGCATAGAATTTGATAAATATATCAAGCCTTTATCGGCTTTATGCGCTAAACGAGGTAATCTTTTATAATTTACAAGAGCAAGCTTACTATTTATTGAACTTTTATGCAATTTTGCTAAAATATTTCTGCAATATTGTCGTCGATATATCAATAGGCAACATTGCGACGAAATTCGCATATTTCACGATCCATAATAATGCATGTAAATTTATATCGATATATATATATATATATATATATATATATATATATATATATATATATGAGGAATTGAGAACCCTTGAAAATATATTCGCTTCAAATTAACATTGGGTAAGCTCTTAATCTAAGGTTTTTGAAATATGCGAAATATTTGAAATATACGAACGTAAAAATGGAAAAAATTAAAGGACATTGCTACGTATGAATGTCGAATGCATGCATTACAGTAGTACCATCCTTTAACGTCAAAAACAGTTTTCTAATTATTAAGAATGACTTTTCGCAAACTATTTCAAATATTCTTAAAAATTCAAAAAAGAAAGCTAAGAGTGACAATGATTAAATTACACATGATGGAATACACTCGCAAATAATACCGTAAAAGAACTTCATTTTATTCTAAAAAAGTTCAGTAATTCGTTGATTGAATGTCATTATTTCAGAAACGCTTAATCAAGAAATCATCTTAGTAGGAGAATTAATTAATTTCACAAGTCCGCAACTCCTTCTCGCCCCAATGTCAATGTAATTACCGTGGATAAAAAACATCATGACATAATAACTAACCTTATCGTAAAAATTTCCACTTTTACATCGCAACTTTACGAAGTCGAGAAATAACAAAAAAAAAAAAACGAAAGAAAAGAAAATTCCGGTTACAGCTCCTCTTGCCGGGACCTCGGGGAAAATTAATGGAACGCTTTTTCCGCTCCCGTACCCCCTAACCCCCGCCCCCCCACTCTCCTCGGGACATAATAACGCGCCGCGTACATATCCGCGCGGGAGTGTAAAAAGAGATCGCGGAGCGGGAGGCGAGTGATCTACGACGACGCCGACGCCCGCGTCGCGCGGAATTCTTCGAACGTGTATGTATGCGTGTGCATAGCTCCGCGGTAAAACGTGCGCGCGCCGCGGGGAAAATAGCATAAAGAACAAGAAGGCGCCTCGAGCGTGAACCTAAGCCTACGGGATGGTGACAGTGTTTTCGGGAGTGGATGGAAGGGGGCGGATGGAAAAGAACGGGAGACGAGATAAGTGCAACGGCATGATAAGTATGATAAGTCTGTGAGTGAATGCAATTTTTTTTCTTTTCCCTTTGAATTGGTTCACGCTTTTCCTCGATAAAGGGTTGAGGTATGATAGATGAGAGCCTGCGATTGGCTACTCTATTTAAATTTGCACAAATTACTTACCTTTGGCTGTATGCATTTATATTGTGATTCATTGATGTCTGTGCAAATATTTTAATTAGACTTTTACATTTGCGATTCCTTTACAATTACACTCTTAATTGTCTCCTCAAAAGTTTTTTCAAAATTGTGTAACATCGCGTGGAAAAAATTTCATTGTCAAAAATAGCTGGACTTTGCTGAATGTATATAAAATTTTTGATAAATTTTGAGTATTTTCAACATATCCACCAGCTTCTAATAAAGTTTGACAATAGTCACGAATCGCCGATATGATAATGATTTTTGAAAATAATTCTTTCAACAACAACTTTCTCGCAACTTAAAGGATTAGCTAAAGGTTTCCCAAACTCCTAACGTGATGGATAACCGAATGATACGAGCCTTTACTAAACGTTGCTAAAATTATAAGCCATTAAGCGACAAAAATGACCTGTTTAAATAAAAGCAGCTAAAAGCTTTTGGACAAAGTTTAACAACGATCATTATTCCCACTAGTTGGATTTTCAAGATATTCTCATTTTCTTGATCAAGAAGAAAAATTCTAAATAAACCAATTTCATGAATTATACATTGTCTAATTACTTTATCGCAGTATCCATTGTATACGTTTCGATTAAATATTCGCGATAATCTCAACGCCGAGCAGAAAGTTTTCGTTCTTTTGGAGCAGAGTAAATTGAAATTGCTTAATGAAAGCGCGCAGAGCTGACTGAATGTGAGAGTAATTGATTTAGACGACAATCATATACGCAAACTCCATTTTGATGCTAAATTTTCAAGTTTCGACAAGGATGCTTTGTTCGAGGAATTACTGGAATTGATCAAAATTATTCTATAAGTTCATCTCAGGAACTCACGAAATGATGACGAAATCATATAAGACCAATACTTCAAAAGATAAAAACAAATCAACCATCACAGCTTTGAAAATAATGTAACATTCAAAAAAGTTGCTACGAGTAAAATATATGGAAGTAAAATGTGAAGAATAATTGTTTAGGATGAAATGCGAAATAAACTTCGGCACGAAGAAATTGTATCTTCTATATAATTTATTGAATGCTGAGATGTGAATATTGTTCGCGCTCCGTAGTTCCATTTGTAACTCACTGAGGTCACCGAGCGGCTGCCCGTCCAGTTTTCCGTAAATCCGCAAATTCTTACACAAAGAAAAATACGTATTAAGAAATTGTTTACATTCTTATTAATTTGTTTTAATTTTCTATGGAAATTTAACAAATTTTTTAATTTTTCAAACGAGCGCAATGAAATCGTTGATCGTGCTTTTTAAGTTTTAAATTGTATATATTCTTGAATTAAACAATTTCATAAACAACTAAGTTCAACTTGCCAATATGACATCCACACGATGTGCATTAAAAATTAATGGCAATGTAAAATTAAACCAAAACTGAAAGTAATTTCACGTCATTGGCTAATAAGCATCTATACAATGTATCTTGAGATCAACATTAACAAAACAGCAATGCGAACACAATACATGAGTAAAACTATTGTATTACATATTACCGTTTAAACATTCATACGTAAAATCGCAAAATTCTATAATTTTTTTTAACGCGGTTATTATCTATCTTATGGTCAGCATTAACACAATATATATTAAAACTTGCGTGAATTCGAATTCTTAAAATAACCCCCAACAGTGTAATGCCGTTGGAGTATATAGATAAGCACAAATTAAAAGTTTATCCTGTTTCCTGGAAGTATAATTAAGGGTAACTCTGTATATGTATACATACAAGATCTCGAGTTTCGAGGGGGGAAACTGTAAAGTGGGCCCAATTAAACTTGAAAACATTCGACGAACTTCGACGCGGCGCTCACACTTCACGCACACCGAATGAGTTGCCAATTTCTCATTTCGTCAATATCGCGGCCCACCATTCAGCAAAATCTTCCATTTTCCTGGAATCAGCCTCCCCTCGTCCTCGAAAGAGAATCTGATTCTCGGCTTCTTTCCCATTCAACCTTATAGATTCTTTTCTCTCGCGATACCCTCTCGTACCCGTCCAGTCTACAATCGATACTTTGTCTTACTCGATCACCCCGTCGCGAATCTTCTTCCCCCCCCCCCCAACGTTCGCTGTATACTTTCAGTAGTCAGCACTCGATAATTCCTCCGCTCAATACTTTCTTAATCATCTTTATATATATATATATATATATATATATATATATATATATATATATAGTTCGCACACTTTTAGGTTTTATGCTATCAGGACAGAATGAAATAAAAAACGTCGAATTTCCTTTTTAAAAAAAAACTGAAATCAAGTAAGAGTGCAAAGTGAAGTCTTATAAAATATAATTATTAATTTTAATGACCAACCATAACTAGTTCCATTAAACTTTAATCTTTATTATAAAATATCCATACTACTATTGGAAAGCTTAACAAAATAGACATTTGGCTTTTTATTCCGTTCGGATTTCGGATATGATTAAAGTTCTTAAAATATTAATATAGAAATACAATTTTTTTCTTCCTACATCTACTTGTTCTTATCATACACTGCCAATTTTGAATAGAATTCTAATTTCCAATCAGAATTTCTATTCGAATTCTATTTTCGAATCAGAAACTCAAAAATAATAGTTTTTTAGTATTTAATTTTATATCAATCCGATACTTTTGTATTTTTTTTTAGGAATTTTCTTAATTCTTTTTAATATTAGCCTTAGATAGTTCGTAGGATATTTTTTACTCTGGAATCAGGAAGAAAGAATTAAAAAACATAGCAAAAATTTAAAAAGTTTAAAAGATTATTATTAAGAACACAAGTGTAATTTCTGCTTGTACGCGACCACTTCAGTCGTTTTTTTGTGCCGAAGATAAAACAATAACTTAGAACAGCAAATAAAGAAACTGTAATTGAAGCAGATAAATCGTACTGCTCTACATTTTGTTCAGAAGACACGGCAGAAGTATAAAAGCGCTAAAGAAATTCAGCTCTTGGTCGGAGATTCGGACGATTTGTTAACGACCTCTTCTCTCGTGGCAATAAAAGTTTTTAATATTGGCAATTTGGTGGTTTTACTCCGCCACCAGACGCAAGCATGAAGATTCTGTGGTTAAATAAGCAGGTACAATTGATAAATTTGAAAATTATTATTACCTTGAAGAAAATCGGTTAACCAGAAAGCTTCTTTAATTACATTCACTCATTTTTCTAATAAAGAAAAATTAAATCGAATCATTTAACAACATTTCATTTTTGCATCGATGTTCGGTGGACTCGATATTAAATTCAAAATTTAAATAAAGTCTGTAAGACTTTAGTATATATTTAATGTAAAGATATCTGTAATATTGTAATAAAAAAGTTTTTATTTTATCACGATAATTCTTAATGATATAATTGATTGAAAAAGAACAACAAATTGTTGATATGCTAATTATGAGGATGTCGGAATATAGAGTTATTAATTATCTTAAATTAGAAATTTGTAGTTGAAATTTCTTCAAATTGGTAGAATGTATTAATAGACGTTAATAATATAGGATAATCCTTATAATGGTTTTAGTATTTAAGATTCTTTAAATGGTGGTTTATAATTGCAGATACAAAATAAATTATCGTATGAAGTCAATAGAACTTTTATAGTATTCACTAGCGAATTTTTCTGCTATCGAACATAGTCATAATTTAATGACGTAATCCGTAAAAGTAATTTTTCCTATTAAAACGCTAATTCAAAATTACACAGACTTAAAAATTGAAATTTTAGTAAAATTCACTAATAATAATCAGTGGGTCAACTGGACAGCTAAGGAGCTGTGTGTCTTAAACGAAAGGTGAATTTACACTATCGTTTATACTCATTTTCAAAGTTCATACAATCGAGACCAAGGTACCTGTAAATTTTTATAGTTTTTTATAAATAAAATTGACTATTTATAAGAATAATCTACTGCGGTTTTGAAAGATGAAACAATTCCGAATTTTCAAATTGAACGACCAAAAAAAATTCCGACATCTCATATATTTCTCTTATCAGGACCTCCTTCTTTCTCTCTGTCTGTCTCTCTCTCTCTCTCTCTCTCTCTCCATAAATTTCTATATAAACCTCGCTCGCGGAGCCACCGCATTGTGGCGGGGCCGGGGGAGGGCGGAGGTCCTCCGCGTCTAGTAGGCCGCAAGCGATGCATCGCCCCGCAAATCCCCCGCGACGGCTCGCCTCTTAGCGCTGCAAGACGAATCTGCGGCGGTGACGGCGGCGGGAGGATCGCGGGTAAGCGAGGGGGTGACAGAATAAAGCCAAGTAATCCGCGTCCGCGAGTTCGCGCGCGTTGACGTATATACATATGATACAGGAATCTCCCATTTATAGCGAGGCCCATAAGTTTTAGGGGAAAAAGGAACGCTACTTAAGAATGGAATTAATAAAAAAATCTGCTACAATAGATATGTTTTTTTTTTTTAACGAATCACAGAATAGAAAGAATCGTGTTCCTTATTAAAATATTATATATTTTAATATTATCTGAATATTTAAAGCAACTTTTTACTAGGGCAAACAAAATTTTTTAGTAAAAATGACACTGGTACCTAGTAATTTGATGACAGACTGAAAAATTTTAAAAAACTACCAAACGTTACCAGGGTAGTTGATAAGCGAATATTTGATTTATTAGATTGAACATTGTAGTAACTGATTATAAACAATGGTAGGTTTTTACCTTTTTTAACATTATATAACTTGATTGAATCTCGTTTTTATAACGTGTAGAAACGTTTATATTGTATAATTATCGATTTTCAGAACAGCAATAAATCCAAAATATACGCAAATGTCTGAAAATTATTTCTAGTAAATTAGTTGCGAATAAAGGAATAGTAAAAAATTCATCTTTACAAGGAAAATTCATTAATCAGCGACAGTTGCGCAATTTTGATAATTTAAATCAAAAATTGAAACTTCAAAATCTCGAATTCAACATATAAACGATGTTCCTCATTATTTTTTTATTTCGAATTTTTTATTCTGATGATTTCAAATTAATATTCCAGAATCCCAAAAACGAAAACATAGTAGAAGTATATTGTAAGTTCTTCGTCGAACCTTTACTCGGAGCCCTGACAATTCCCCTGAGGCCTCATTTTATCTGCGACCGAAATTGAAAATCTGACGTTGTTAAACCGCAAAGTAGGTTCGTTGTTATATTATATATTATCGGTAAAATAATAAGTAATTTTTAAATAGAAAATAAAGTAATAGGATTGTCCCATAATTCTTGATTTTTACGTAATTTTACAACTTTTCACCCCATTTTCTTACTTGAAAATTGCGTCGTTTACTTTATAGTTCTTTTTTTAATACTAATAAAACGATGTAGATATTTCGAACTTATTTTTTTATGTTTCATGAAAATCACTTAACATTGCGAGCTATGGAAGACGACTGATCCTCCTAAATTTAATGTAGATTTTATTCGATAAAAAACATAAATGCAAATATTTACTCGATGTCAACTGCAGTTAACTGCTATTCTTGGATCGCTACGCTTATAATGCAATTATTTTGCAATGCATGTAGAAAACTATAGATCTTGCAAAAACCTTGATCGTGTAAACGTTCGCGTGTAAAAGAATTGATGTCTGACATTAGGAAAAAGTCTTTTACTTAGAAACCTTTTTGGTTAACTTTGACAGTATTTTATATCCCATAACCTTTCAGCCCGTAAAGTTATAATAAAACTAAGTATTTTAAATAATAAAATTTCTGGAATGTGCGCAATAGTTGTAAAATCCTCTATGAAATTTCCCATGGACTTAAGATAATATAAAATATAATTTCAATGTTAAGCTCCCTTAGGAGATGACGCGCTTTTTCAGAAAAATTATCGCGTTATTTAACGTTCAATATACCAAACGCTCGAATGATTAAAGTAAAAAACCGAAATGGAATTTCTTTCGATGAGCGAAAGAACATATTTTATACGATAAATGAATTGCGTATTAAAGAAGAATAAATTAAAAAATCAATTTGCAAGCATAAATTTGAATTTAAAACCGTTATATATATATATATATATATATATATATATATATATATATATAAATCTTTACATTTTTCACGTGAATGATAATTTTTCCCGCCCCTTTCATTAACATTTAATTTAATGAATATTCTCCTCGGAGAAATTACCCGTCAAAATGAAATTCCATCTCTTCTGCATAGTTGGTACCAGATTTTAGGCACTTACTAAGAGTGAAATGTGCCGTAACCGTAAGTTCTAAGGTACGGAGGTATATACGAAAATGTGACCAAAATAGATAAATAGTTTCTCAATAGAACGAGCGTGTAATTGAAATTTCCACGATGAATGTTAAAATGTTACGGGTAATATCCAAAAAATATCGAACGACGTATTTATCTATAACATGCTTACTCAATCTCAATATTTTCTTACACGTTCTGTACAGAATATATGTATTCGATTAAACTTATTCCACTTATGCAAGTCGATTACTTTTGTAACAAAAGTTACGTAATTGATAAAAAAATCTGTTTACTCGTACAACGTTATGTCTGTAATTGCGTACCGGCAAACAGCGCAATTCGAGATATTAGATATAAAATCAGAATTTGAGGCACGATGAGAAATGAGAAAATGTTGAGATCCCTCCTTAAGATCAATAGCTTAATCAAATTTATCATTCTGCGTCAAGTCATATATTAGAACTATACATACGAAACGTATATTTCATCGTATATCATAAGTAATATGTCACATAAATTCGGGCGTACCTTTGATCCGAAATATTTTTATATGACAAGCGAAACAATCATGAAATGCCTCGCGAGTTTCACATTTCTCCGTGTAATACTGCATGTTCTATACGCGAGTATATATGAAAATTTAATATATTTACATCTATACAAATACATATATATGGGAGACGTCCAATAAGAATCTTTTGCAATATGTCTCGATAGTCTTTTTTAAATGCTTTGAATTGTTTAGCATGTATTAATGAATTTATTCAAATTATATATTATTGCACGCATATTGATACAGTCCTATTCGAAACCATGATATCTGGCACATAACTTTATATATATGCATATATATATATATATATATATATATATATATATATATATACCATATAAAGTTATTAGATTAATGATTTAGAAAAGATTATTACTATCTTACACATTTATATAGAAGACCCTGAAATAAAATAAAATATATTTTAAAAACTATGTTGACAATCGTTTAGGAAAATATGTGTTTAGTATCAAATTACAAGTATCTGTAATTAGTTAACGTACAGCTACCCTCAATACTCGGAAAACTTAAAGTACTCTTTACTTGTGACGACTTCCAAATCTGGATAGGGCTGATTTTGGAAAATATTCAAAGAAAACACTGCTTTAGTTTCACTTTTGCAACGATGAATTTCTTACAATATATCCATTAACATGAATTTTCTTTACTCCGCCGGCAGCAAAAGTGTAGTAAAATTATACTGAGAATCTCAGCACTGACGCATGTTTTATAGGAACTTGATGGAGGTCCAGCTCAGTTTAGTAAACAGTGAATTTTGTGGATATAAAGTGAAATCTCTTACCTTCGCTTCGCTCGAGCAGAAACTGTCTTATGAGATAATTAATGAACTATCGGACCACAGATGAAATACAGGTGTACTTGTGTTATTTCGCCGTATCCGGGCAGAAGATTCGGACTTTCGACCTCGTCGCTATTTTTATACGGACAAAGAAAACTATTACTTTAGCTCCACTTGCTATGCTCAGAGCATTCAACTCCGTCTGATAAGAAACGTGCAATTCAAAGCGAGAAATGGGGACGGAAATCGAAACTTTCTGCAAGGATATGGTAAAAAAGTACTTTTTTTACTCACTCTATTTTTAAGTTAAAGGGCAAAAAATTATTACTTATAACATGTCATGCCAATATTATGGCATCGAAATTGATTTAGTTTTCAAACGAGGCCTAAATTAAGTCGAAAACTTCACATTAACAATATCTCGATTTCTACTCGAAAAATTTTTTATAATTTTACAAAAACAAAGCAACCAAAACGGCTGTTCTCGTACGAATCCCGGTGTCCTGATAACTTTTTTATTTCAAAACCATTATTTTACCGAAACCTTCCCCACCCCGACTCCTAGCCTCTACAACGAGATCCAGAATAGCTGGGAGGAGAGGGGACGGAAGTTCCTCGGGCGTTTTATCCCTACTTCCGGCCCCCGGGCAACAAGTGAGCGAGCGCGGTCGCGGTGTAACCTCCGACGCATCGGGAGGGAGGTACATGGGCGTTCGGGGATTAGTGCTAGTGGGGGGGTGGGGCTAATTGTTTTCACCACCCCGACAGTGAAGCCGGCCGTCGCGCCGTCTTTCATCATCCGGATGTGTGTTTGGCCTGCCGGCCGGAGTGCGCTGATATATCTATATATATATATATACACGCATTATACAATATTAAGAAACTATATAGAGCTAATGAGGGTTTTCGCGTATACATAATTCGATGGACATCGTCGTCCGGCCCGATGGTTTCATCGCTCAAATTACTCTGCTCGCACTGTTGAATAGGTGTGCGAAGTTCTACGGGATTAATTATCACGAGGAGGGGGGGGCGGCGGGAAAGGCGAAATAATATCAAGAGCAAGAGAACACAACGTCTATTCTCGCAGCTCGTTGTATGCGAACGATTTGACGAAGGTATATTTGATTTTCATGGAGCGTTATCGCGACAAATATCGATATAATACATCTCTAAGAGCCCATCCACCCGATCCTGGTAAAATTGGCTTCACGACAGAGGCAGCGCAAACGAAGCCCTCTTTACAGTGCCAAATTACGAAATCTGCCAGCCGTCTTCGCAAATTTATAATGCGATCGATGCGTTATAATTGAACAAATTAAATTATATTGATATTGAACGTTTTCCGAGCGTGCCCTAAATTCGAATATGCATTCAATTCTATTACAATATAAGTTCTATGAAATAATATAAGGTAGTTAATATAATATTCCGAAATATGTGTAAATTAATTATAGAAAATGAGGCTTTAGACGTATATCTACTTTGGTAGAGCTGAATTCTGTGCAGTAGTCAGTTCATAATTCATTATAGAGATGAAAGCGCAATTTCTAATAATTGCCGCTGCCATCTATATTACCTATAAATTGATAATCATTTTCACATTTATCTAAATCTGTCTATAGGTATAATATGCAGAATATCGCAGTATCTTATCGACTTTGACTCAATCTACTTAAGCGTGTATCCATTGTACTGCAGCTTTTAATCCTTTAACTAAATTAATTAATCTTTCTTAATGTTTCAACTAAAAAAGAATCGATTTCAACAATTTCGGTTTACATTTATGAACTACATATTAATAAAAACGTCTGTATTTTAATCTGTATATTTACACAAACTGTTCGTTTAAAATTTTATCTATATATGTAAATAAAATGGATTAATGAAACTCGTAGGACGAAACTAAAAAATTATTTTAAATTCGCGCTAAACTCGTCGAATAAATTATAGAGTATTAAATGCGTATACGTTAGTTGAGCAACATAAATAAATAAGCGCATAAGTAGATTTTATCCGAGTTTGGTAAGACCTGGTCGATTCTCGTCTATCTCGATACATAGAGGAAATTTATCGTCGTAATTTAACGTTACGTAAATTAGAATTAAAATCTGAAGTCTTTATAAAATAAACGTTCCATAAAATATAATTTGTAAAATATCAGTCGTATTTTTGATACTTTCCGAAAAAAGAGGATCTGATTAATGTTTGCAAAACGCTATTTGTATAAGTATATCATTCACCGAAATTATTTCGTTTTACTTTGAATTCGCTTTACGTTCATTGAAGCACTCGTCGTAAAATAAAAATATGCGTATGCGCGAGCGCGCGCGCGCACGCGTGTGTGTGTGTGAGGATGGCTAAGAATTTGGATAAAGAATCGTGCCAAGTTTAAATAATTAAAATAATCCATTATAGTAAAATACAATTTAATTTTATTGTAAATCTATGGCAAACGCCTAAAAGCCCGTCGAACCAATAATACATACTAAAATAAAGTGAGTTCACAACTGCATTAGACAATAATTTACTATCATATGGCATAATATAACTGAATCTTTTATAAAAAGTCCTAAGACTATTAAAATGTATCGTACCGCACGCAGAGAGCTCTCTTAACGACGATCGATCGCGCGTTCACGATTGACGCCGCCGCAACCCAACGCAGTCGCCGATCAATCCTTCTGTAAAATGACCGGCAAATGAACGATACATCGAGCAATAAAATATCGAAATAACGCGGAGCGTTGATGAAGATAAGAAAAGTCCCCGCGTCGCCGGTACGAAGTCCATTGCCGCTCGGGCGGATTAACGGAGATCCGATAGCGCTTACGCTGCGCGGAGCGAACGCTGCCTTTAACATTCAATCGGACTGCCTTAATCGCATCGAGAAAATCGCAAGGTTTCGCATTGTTTCCCGTATACGCGCGTTTCTTCACGCGATGTACAAATCGGTGCGAATTTTGATAAGTTGACCGCCAATAATTGACGATCTCGCCGCTAATTCACGATTGGCAAATTGCAGCAGGCCACGTTTGTTTTTTTTTTTCCAATCGGCCTTGTTGCCGAGCAAACGTTAATCAGAGAAAGAAACCAACCGCGGCGTCGAGGCAAAAATAAGGCGGTTCTTTATCGCGATGCAAACGGCGCCAACGCGCGTTAATTGCCGAGGGCCGAAATAAGCTTACGCCCCCCCCCCCCCGCGCCGCCCGCTCTCTTCGCCATTATCGTTAGGGTGGGATGGAGGGGAGGGGGGGTGGTCGAGGAAGGGGACGACGAAGCCATCGACCATGGAGATTTATTAAAGCATAAAGCGAGTATCGAACTCTTATGGCTCCTCGTAAATCGCGAGAATCGCGCTTGCGTGCGTAACGCGCGCGAGCGAGCAATAAACGTCCGACGCCGACGAGGCCGTCGCGTGTGTATATATATATATATATATATATATATATATATATATATAATGATGCGCGGCTCGCCCCTCGTTATCCGGCAGCGCTAATACATTTTCCTACGCGATCTCTGCGTGCGGGGCGAGGGGTCTGCTCGAACATTATTATTAGTTCAAGTCGTAAAGTAAAACTCGCGAGCGCGCCGCCTCGTGCAAGCACGAAAGTACGTCTTAATAACGACGGTCTGCGCTTGTACGCATAGGGGACATTCGATTGTCACATGTATCTCAATATATATTCGCGGAGCCTGTACTTTTTGTTTTTTACCGCGTGCACTTCGACTGTACGCTCGTTTGGTTAAGCGGAACGAATAGCGGTACAATAAAGTTACTCTTCGAAATTTAATTACGTTAATATAATGTAAAGTAATGGTAAAAATTTTTTTATATCTAATATTGGCCGAGAAACAGGATTTGACTGACGCGTTTCATCGAAATTACGCTCACTAGGATCGCGTGCTCCAATTTTGCATTATAGATTTCAATGATAATTTCGGAATAACTATATTCACAATGATCGTTGGGATTATAGTTGCTCGGGGAACGATCTATTTACTGAACAAAAATGGGGATGAGTAATTGTTGGCAAATTATCCTTCTCGTTGAATAATCATCCTAAATTTATAGTTCTATTCTAGAAATTATAATATATTTTCTAGAAATTATTTTGGATTTCTTGTTGCTTTTCCAATAATGAAACAGTGGCCTCTTGCAAATTAAATCTCATTTTCACATATATTTATTTTATCATGTATCAATGTTACCATTATCACATACTCACACATTATAAGAGCTCCCGCTTCTCTTTGATTCATTCTTTTCTTTATAAATATCTTCCCTCGCTTCGCCAAAACATCCAATTTTTTTATATACTTTATCTACTTCCTTATCGGATACCTTTTTTTATTTTCCATGCTTCGACTGATTTTTCACGAAAAAAAAATCAAATTTCATTAGATTATAAATTAATCATCGTGATTATTGGTATAATGAATCAACTGAGCAATGATTTGTAAATTGTTTAACTATAACAACTGAATTTAATTAAAAAAATATTGTTCGTCAGCATTATTATTCATAATGATTGCAGGCGAAAAATGATTGATTCAGAACCTTTATTTATGTCTCTTCAAAGTATGAATGACTAATTAAAGAAGTTGAACCAATCACTTTCACAATTAATAAAGATTTTTTTGTTTTTTAGTGCTAATATTAATAAAGAACATTAATAAAATTAACGAATAAATAGCTGGAAGTACTTCAAATGACTATAAATAGTTTTTTGGTTTTGCAGCTATTGGAACATGCTAACACTGCCCTCCTGGCTCCATCCTGCCAGGTTCCCCTATCTATAATGAGGGGTTGACACAAATAAACGGTATATATTTTTGTCGACATTTCATTTTTTTTTTTTTTGTTATTTTTGCTCACCTTTTCAAAACACTAAAAAGATAATTATTATGGTATCATATTATAATACTGTTTTTTATAAATATGTAATTATCAAAGTGACAAATGTTCATCTTACAATAATATAATTTATTTCAATATTTTTTAAAAATTTCTTAATATTATTTTATTAATATTGTTTATTTCAAAACCTCATTATAATAGTTAGTGTGCCTAATAGAATCTACGCATCATATAATTCACTTTAAAAGATCTAATATTCTAATATTCTAGTAGAATCTAGTATTCCACTAAATATGGATTTTGCGATGAATGTTAGACATAATAGCAATTCAGGTTGTGGTGTATATTATATATATATATATATATATATATATATATATATATATATATATAATATTTACCTTTTTTCCAATAGAATTTTTAATCACCTGACAACGCTGACAACACGAATAAAAAGTTGTGATTAATGATTTATGAAGCGAGGCTCGTCCTTCGACGTGACACACGGTATACTTGGATCGTAAGCGAAGCAATTTTTCCCGAAATCACCCCGAGCATAAATCGAATTTCGGCTTTCGTTATTTTGCCCCCCCCCCCTCCCACCAGCCCATTCCTCCGAGCGGCGCGACGCGCGCGCCAATCGCAGCGAAACCGCGCTCGCTCCGATTGCCCGACAGATTAAAATACATAACGCGCGTTTCGGGAGATTATATAAACTCGGAGCCAGCAAAAAGTAACGGGGGAAGAAGATACGGGTTGAGCGAAGGGCCGCTTCCGAGATACGCGTACTCCCGTCCCGCAGGTCGGCTTTTTTTTCTCCGCGCCCCGCGGCGCTGACGGTCTGATGCGAAAATTATTACTGCGCTGCCGCCCGCCCCACCCCCATCCTCTCACCGCACGTTATTCGTGCGATACGTGTCGCCGGGCTGCTGCTGTACTTGGAAAGAGTGAGAGAAGAGAGAGAGAGAGAGAGAGAGAGAGAGAGAGAGAGAAAGAGAGACAGCCCCCCCCCCCATGAATAATGCAAAATGTGTATTTCACAGCGATTTCGCTCATTTCTCCCGCGCGACACTCTGTCTGTCCGTCTCTCTCTCTCTCTCTCTCTCTCTCTCTCTCTCTTTCTTCATCATTCACCCTCGCACATCTTTTACGTCCCGTTTTCTTCTCACGACGGTCTCCACTGCCGGCCAGTCGCCGGCGGAACGTATTATAAATCAAAGTCTGTGTAATTATATATGTAGCGTAAAACGACCTTAGGACTCATGAGGCGGGATATAGCTGAGTTTCGACTTTCGTTCGGCCTGCACTTTATGAGATTCGAGCCCTCGGCTGCGATGGAATTATGTCGCAGACGCGTTACGGCCGATGCGTTAGTTCGACCACGTAGCTTGGACCTCGTTGTCCATTTTGTTATGTCTATATATATATATATATATATATATATATATATATATATATATATATATATATAGATATAATATACGGATTGAATAAATATACGGATAATATAAGAAATAATTATACGGATTGAAATAGTTCAGTTAGGCATCGAGTAACGGTGAAGAATCACTCGATTTGAAATTGGTTATACGAAATTATACTGATCAAATCAGCAGTTTTGCGCAGTTCTTTCCAATAAATTTAAGAGACTTCGTTGCGGATTAATCACGAGTAATCTCTAAAATTATACGTATAATAATCGGTCAGCTTCAAAATTTTTGCACATTTTTGACACACGAAAACGGAGTTGCATTATATGTGTCCGTCTGCTTTATGGGACATTAAACCCACATGAATACATTATTTATTATAGTACATACATTAAATGATCTTAAATTTTGTCACTTGCGGGAGATGAAAATGGATTATGTGCTAATTCAAAAATTATATTCAACAGCTACCGATTATTGAAAATAATGTCGATTTCTCATTAGAATCTGTATACAATATATTTATAAAGCTAACACATAACAGAATTAATATAAAATTAACTGGACATCAGCTATACACTTAGTGCACCGTATGTAAATAGGGTGTATTTAAATAATAGTGAATACACTTAGAAGGTTTTACAAAACAAATAATTTATTATATTCTAAAGTACTGCTTCAGCGGTTAGACCATATTCCAGACACAAGACAAATTAGCTGAATTAGTACATAAAAATATAATGAAATTATTTATATACATACATTCCAATTTTGAAGAGGCGTATATAAGGATACTTCGAGACAATACAGCAGAATTTTCGATACGCTAAATCAGTAAATATGCCATTGCTCGTTCGGTTTTAATTAGATTTGTACTGCACAAAATGTTGGATACTCATTTACTCGGTGGCAAACATTACACTTTTTATAGCGGTGACCTGATTTTCACCGGTCCGGATTTAGAGAGTATAATATATATACCAACGCAGAAATAAAAAAATACAGAGTTATATTAAGGACACGTCGTAGAATAAGTTCGTAATTATATTCTTTAACTTTCATCGTTCAAAAACAAAATCAAAAACAAAAAAGAAAATGATTTTCCTAACAAACTAATTTCTTGGCACAGTCTCAGTGCTTAAATTTGAATCGAAGAAAAATCAATAAAATGTAGTAAAGTTTCGTACACTAACCACATTTTCGGAGATAAATCAGTGCGTATAGACTCAATTTTACTATGTGTATATACTGTTGGAAGTTGACTGAATCAAATAATTTGAAGTTATTGAATTTTTACGGGGAATATTAGAATATTACAATACTGATTTTCTGTAGTTTCTACTGATTTTCCTTTTAGCCTGTAACGCGAGGTTAATGCTGTGATTAACGTCACGTTACAGGCTTTCATGCTTCTATAGTCAGTAATTTCGTAAGTTAATTCATTTTTCACTATTGTTATAGTATATTAAGGATAGAGTGAAATTGCTTTATGTACCATTAGTGAATTTTGTGGATATTAAATCTCAACAAGAAGTTGAAAACAATTGAATATGGTAGGTAGATTTGTTTTTCGACAATAAAACCAACACTAAGGAAACTTATCTGCTACGCATATATTATATATGCATACATAGGTTTTACAAAAAGGATAGAGAATTGAATGAGAATGGAAGTCCGAGAAAATCATATTCAAACAACTTTATCATACACCAAAAATTAACACATTAGCACGCATACCATGGACTCGTTACGTATGAAGGTCACGCTCGCTACAGCTCCGTTCGAGACCGGAACTCGAATCTATATCTGCCGATGCTCTCGCGCGCTGCTCGCATACTCTACGTTCCTTCTTCGCACGCACACACTACGTGAGTAAAACTCCTAGAATTCGGCAACGTAAGTAGCGTTGTTCACAAGAGCATTGCAAAGAAAAATTTTTATTAAGCGATGACCTTTTTAGATCGGCAGGACGGCGCTAATTACCCAACCTTAAGTCACATAGAAAATTAGTGAGATTTGTCATTGTTCAATACCGATGTAATAAAATTCTCGAAAAAAGTATTTATGCTGCTGGAACTTTAATTCGATAATTATTTCATTGCGAAAAATGGCCGTTTACAGTCTATCGGATTTACATTACAATTTATTTAAATTATTTCTAGATTAAAGAAAATTAAATCGAGGTAAATTATTTAATACATAGAGACAATGAACTATTTCGATCAGAAGGTTTTAATCCCCAGAGTGAATTTGTAATAATTTGTTTAAAGTACTTTATTTGTTTAAAACACATTCCAATGACGATTCTTAAAGTCACTCTCATTTTAGTTTAATTATCGGTATTTATCAACGAGTTGAAAAAGCTATATATATATATATATATATATATATATATATATATATATATGTAACCATAATTTAAATGCAAATTTGCGAAGTTTCCCTCATTATGCAAATTGCAAATAAATTACGGATTATGTAAAGCTCTTCGCGGTAGTGCGCCGTACGTTACAGTTACGCGCCGTGTTTTGATTGAATCAACACGCTTTTCCGGGCGGGGGCAATATCAAAATGGCCTCGCATCCGTTGCAAACGTTGCGTTCCACCAGGGATATTCGTGAATTAATGCCCGTCCCGTCGTAATTAACGACAAATAATTTTCAAAATTTTCCGATTACATCGTTGGTATAAAATGCAGCGTAAGGCGCAGATGAAAGTGTGAAATGTGCATCCGTAAAATAATAACGTTACGTTGACTTTGTGAAAATTCAAAATCTTTTTTTTTTTTGGCTATAATAGAGCCGAAAATGCCCTTCTTCAAAGTTTTTTTGCTATAATGTAATAAAAATAATTATAAAGATATATTTTGGACGTAACACGTACTATGTGTAAAAAATTGCTATATGATGATAATAGAATCGAAAATGACGCATTGATCTTGATATTTTTGTGTATCTTCCTAAAAATTTTAAGCGAAGCCAAATGCTTGCTTTACAAATTCTATATACAGCAGCGGCAGACGTAGATTTGATAAAGCCGATTAATATACAATCGAGCCGACGCGTCGATCCTGCGCGCACAATTCTCATTGAGAGGAGAGCAAATACGCAATGCAGGGGGACACGCGCCGAAATAGCTTGCTTCCTTTTTTTCAATTAACGTCGCTGTATTGCTGCTTCCAAATTCCGATGCTAATGTCGGTGACGAAGGTTTGCGATGTGACAAAGCACGTGTGAATTTATAAATGAAGATCGACGAATTTACTAGTCCTTCGCAACGGCGATCCGGCCATCCTAAGACACAATAACTTTCTGTTTAATCAAATATTAACGCTTCCCCCGAGCAGTGCCATTTCTCTCCCTGTTATTTTTGTCAATTTTTCCTGTTTTTTTTTCGTTTCGTTTCGTTTTGACGTATATATATATATATATATATATATATATATATATATATATATATATATGAGCGCGCGCGCGCGCGTGTGTGTGTGCAAGAGTACTTAGACGAGAAAAAACATCCTGAAGGGTGTATATACAGTCCTTAGCATATTGTCCATGGCCGAGTGAACAAGTAAAAAAAGAAGAAGAAAAGTTTTCTTAACTTCTCTCCTTTCCATATACGTATATAGGCCCTCGACCTGAAAAGATCAACGTGGAAGACATAATGGCGCCAGAATTATTTTCAGCGAAATGCAATATTTCTTAATTATTACGCCAACCGTTCTGACAAATTGTTCCTTTAAGCATAATGTATGAATATATTGGCAGTTTCATCTATGTATAATTACCAATGTATTATACATAACGTATAAGTCGTAAAACGAATAAAATTCAACAGTATGTATTCCATAAAAACCTTATTTATGGCAGTTGACAAACAAATTTATATCCCCGTATCAAAATACAATTTTATACTTTTCTTACAAAAGATTTATATAATTTTCATTAATATTTAAAAATATTTAGGATATTTTTATATGTATATACATAAAATATTTCTCTCCTTAAAATTTAGTTAAAGATATTTATGAGCGAGATTTTCTTTAGAATTACCATAACGGAAATTAGCACGTTAAACGCGTTCATTATACTCTTGCTCAAAATTTTCAAAGGGATTTCTACATTAGAATACCAAGATTGCAGATGGAATTAGAGTTAACGAGAAATATTATAGTTATTCGTTACATTAAAAAAAAAATAATTTAAAAAAGAACCGAGCAGTCCAGTTCTCAGTGTACAATTATGGAGGCTTAAGTAATTTTATTAAGATCACTGGATTATGTATTAATTAGAGATAGCATGCGAATAGATTATGTAATCTATTCATATACTGAATTACATTATCGCGTTATCTGCGAAATTGATACAATATAGTTATCGATAGTAATATCTCATAATAATTCACGAGAATATCGATTTCTGTAATTATTATTTAAACTTATTATTCAATAAAATGATTGTGTAATTCCTGTAATGACTATATGAACTAGAAATTTTATTATCCTAGTCTCTATGACAGTTTTTAAACTCAAAAGCAGTTATAAATTAAATTAGCGATGTTTCAAGGAATTTTCTTTTTTTTTCCTTTGTCGAGAGTATCTAATACACAAACGTACAGTGTTACAATAGCACGTCACTTATTCGAAATTATTTCACAAATTCATGGATTTTTTTTTTATAAAAAATGAAATTATTATTAAAAATCGTCACTCATCGACTGCATGAGTCGTGTAGTAAATTGCACAATGTAGTATTATTAAATATGTGATTTGGTATGCTCCAATAAAAAGAATAAGATAGTGGAATAAAGAACGGTATTGCATGGGAAGACCACGTGCAAGAATAAAATAGAATAAAATTTGACTTTTTGTATGAACATTCTAAGTGTTGTCCTTAAATAATTCGTATTAAATCATCTGCTGTCTCCAATGCTTTATTTACGGACACGATGTCTGAAAAGTTACGGGCCGGTATACGACTGACTGAACATCTATTCAACTAGCCGAAAACAATTCTTATAATAGTAAATGTAATTGCTACAAATTATAATTAGTTTTAAAAATTCGAGCCTCTTGTAAGAAATGCTGGAATGGTTAAATCAGCGATCTGCTTCCGACAAAATTCCTCCAAATAAGCGAATTGTCTCGAAGGAAAATGACAAAAAATTATTTCGACGCTCTAAAATCTAACATTGTCAAAGGAAATCTCTCTCTCTCTCCCTCCCTCTCTATCTATCTATCTCTCCGACATTATGATGAAACCTTTGACGTCCGTCCGAGTGCTCCGTCCAACACAGCGATCACGCCTGACTGGGGAACGCCGAAGTTTCATATACCCGATACGGAAGCTGCCAAAGTGGTTTTGCCGAAGCTGAGATCGAGTGTAACGCGGTTCGGAACACGAAGGGCCAAAATTCTCGAGGCGTATAGATCAACTTCCAAGCACGCTAATAATAGCTCGATAACAAGACGATCTATGCGATGAATACATCGAGTAATGTTATACCAATACTATCGATCAGAATATATAGTGTCGCGGTATTTTCTGAGCTTCAACGATTCGATTGGACGCAAAGATAAGCAATAAGGAAACTTCATTAGTCACCCGGCAGCTTTTAGTTAGCTTCAGGCTTGTATTAGCTCCGCTAATTGCAAAGACACTTTAATGGGCACGTTCGAGCAATGCAGCAATTGAAATTTATTTTATCAGATGGGAATTCTGTACAATAGAATTGCTCGATTTATTTCTGCTGGAATTCGAAAAAAAAAAAGTTTATTCTCACTTTTTGGAATTATAAGCAAATGTATTAGTTTACACGGTGAAATTGTACTTTTTCTACTCTGTGCATACTTTTTGCATTGAGTCGGTATGTGTATGATATCAAATTCTGATCAATCGTGTACAAAAGTGCGCTAAACAAATAAACCTTATTCGTAAATTCAACAGTTAGTTCATATCTGTTATTCATATACAATATCATAAATATCAAAATTCTTCTCGTTTTTTACACATATTTTTTATAATTTCATCAATCAAATAGTTCGTAATTGATCAAAAACAGAAAAAAAATTTCGTTTCCAAAAACTACAGACGGTGAAAATCTACACTGGTTCTGATAGAATCAACTTTAAAGATAACACGATGAATGCAAAGCCTTAAAATTAATTTAACTAAAAGTCAATTATTGGAGGTTTGTAAACGTATATATATATATATATATATATATATATATATATATATATATATATATATAGGTTAATTCGATTGAATTCGGATACAATGGAAATAAATGTTTCGAATTATAAAGCTACCTTTGCAAAGGTGTATAAAAAAAGTCCGCTGCCCACGAAAATTTAAGCTCCTGATATTCTATCGAATTTTAATACTACAATTTAAAAATTAAACTTATGTCGACTGTTGTAAAACGAAAACTAGAAAATATTTTTATCGGCCTTGCAGCCTTTATAAAATAATATAGTTACAATTTTCTAATAATAGTTTATTTATTATTTTTATTTCGATTATTTTTTAGTGGTAGTTTTTTTATTGCAGTTTCTACGGTGTTAATTATAAATAAGGATAGTCTGCCTGTCATAATGATAATTAGATTATTTTGTAAAGACTGTAAACCTGTTTAATTCTATATTGCTACTCTTGAAATTTATGCAGATATCGATACACCGTCAAGATAAATTCTCTACGATGAAGATTTCGTTACCTATAGAAGTAATTCTGTATTCAATTCAATTGACATAATACAATTCTAACTTTTAAGAAGTCGTATAAGCGATCGATAAAGTTTCTTCGTTGACAATTTATAGAATTGACGTTTAACGAATGAAAATTTACCGAAAACACAATGTATATAATTTTATTTTTAAATATTGATTACTTTTCGATCCATTGTTATTGTAAAACTGCCTCTAACTAGAACGGAACGATGTACTGAATTAATACGATGGCAATTTTTAACGAAAAATAATCAAACTTCGATTATGAACGGAGACGATTCCCACTGAAAATTCCAACCAGTATGGTACTATTTGCAAATTTCAGTTAAAATCGCCACCGCCCGTAATGCAGGTTGGAATATAATTCCCTTAAAAATTAATATCGCCTCTTATGTCGACACTTAAATTCTGAATTATAGGATCGAGCTCTTGAACTCGATGCGAACGAATGGCACGCAAAGTTCTCTGAACAAAAGGCTTTATCGAACTCTTACATACACCCATACGACGAGAAAAGAAGTTTCGTTGTACCGAAAAAGGGTTCTTAAATATTAAATCACATATGAGACTTTAGCTATATTTTATTATTTACATCCAGGATAAAATCTTTTATCGCGCAACCTACAATTATTCTGGAAAATCTCGAAAATCGGAGGGTTGCTGTTAAACCGTAGCAGCTTTAATGATCTCCGTTTGCCGCATTGCATAACCTCCTCTTATAATACCGCATCGTCTGTCGTGATTCCAGCCTGGATCGGCTCCCTGAGCGCGGCCGTCTCCCACGCCTCGGCGCCCCTGGTCCTGGGCACCTGCCGACGCGGCAGCACCCGGCTCACCGCCGTGATCGGCGGCCTGGTCCTCGCCCTGGCCTCACTCTTCACGTCGTTCGCCGTGCAGCCGCACCAGGTGCTGCTGAGGTAAGGGACCGATCGAGGATTTTCATTCTCCGGTATGCTGCGTGTAATATATATAGAAATCGGTATGCCAATTTTAATCAGAAATCTGGATTTCTTGTTAAAATTTACGATATAAAGTATAGAAGAAACCTGGTTATCAAATTTTATCAACCATCGTCAATTTTCATTCTTTATTCCTTTTTTTTGAATTACACTTACAACATAGTAAATTTTAGTATAAATTCAACAATTTTTTAGTCTTTTTTTTATTAAATTTTTAATTAATTTTTTTAATTTAAAAAACAGCTATGTACATTCTTGTAATTAATTTAAAGATTTTGGATACTTAACTCAAAAAGTATTGTGACGAAAAAGTATCTGAACATTGTACAAAATTTTGTATTTCTTAAGACCGGAAATACAAATAAATGAAATTTATATTTACTGTCATATACATCATATACCTTAATTATAATATGAATTGAAATCAACGGCTGTCCAATAGACTAAAATAATGATACAGTCATTCATTTTTATGTAGAACTACTATATTCGTAAAGAAACGTCATATTTAAGACAATATGTTTACACCGTATATAATTCAAGAAAATGTTTACTGGGTGATATATAGTAAATACTTCCTCCACACACGCACATATACATAATATATACATATATATATATACATATATATATATATATATATATATATATATATATATATATATATAAATAAATTATATATCGAAATACCAATCCGCAGCTACGGCCTGGTACTGGGCGCAGGGGCGGGCCTGGTGCGCGAGACAGCGGGCCTCGTTCTCGGCCACTACTTCAGGAAGCGCCGGGAGTTCGTCGAGATGATCGTCCAGGCCGGCTCGGGGGTCGGAATCGCCCTCTTCAGCGTCTCTTACAAGGAAGCCGTCGGGTGAGCTCTCGATTCTATCTGAGACGCACGCACACACAGATCCATTTTCTATACACACACTACAGCGCTTTATTTACCTATCTACTTAGTTATACTGCGGTACTCCTTTCCTCTTTCTCTACATATCTTTGTACTGCCTATATCTCTGTATATACAATTTTATTAGTCTAAGTGGTGAGAGGGTGGCAGGCTCGCTTTTTTCTCCGGAGAAGCCCCGGAATTTCAGGAATTCGGAGGCTTCCTCGAGATTTATATGCGGCGAAGAGTACAGTATAAAATACCCTTTTTGCTTATACGCCTTATATAGTAGATTGCACGTAGATGGATTTCCGCTCGCACGAGACTTGGCTTTTGTGACTCTCGGATATAAAATAATCTCTAGAAATTTTAGTCGGTGAAAAGTACTAGAATTCAAAGTAAGTTCAATTACTGACAAAATTTACAGTATACGATTATATATATATATATTATTATATGATATATATATTAAATATTATATATATGTATATATATATATATATATATATATATATATATATATATAACTGTAAGACCGATAAAAATATTCAGAAGAGTCGACATAAGTATAATTATAAGTACAATTAAAATTATATCTACGTATACTCGCCGATCTAGTAGTATATACTATGTGTAGAATTGTCTAAAACTATATGAGTGAATATAAACTAGCAGTCAGTGTTGAATGATTGCCTTGAATGATTGAAATAGTACAAATTTAATCACAGAAAATCAATGAATAGTTACCGAGTGAACCAGTGAATCAAAAATAATAATGTAAATAACGATTAATGTAAGTGTTTTTCATGGTTCTTTTCAGTGAATTTAATTTTTTTTACGGATTTAAAACGTAATACTATACAATTAATTATAGTTTAGAAATTGTAACATTTTTACAGAATCTTAACACTCTAAATGCAACATACATTATATATTTATATATGTATATCATTTATTAATGTCATCGTAAAAGACTCGTTAACATTCTTGCTATTTTAAAAATTATCTCAAGCTTTTGTATCTCAAATTTTTGCTATTTTCACTTATTCTAACTGCTATAATAATGATATCGAGAAACTATTAACTAAAATCGAAAATACATAAGATAAAAATTGAAGTTACTGATCAATTGATTCAAAATTTCTTTGATTCGATTTTAGAATGAATATAATCTGATAATCCATCAGTACTGAAATTTACTCTGAATTACAGCATTTTGTACTTTCTTGTTAACTTTGGAAATTTTTCTATGAACAATGGTACGTCATTTTCATGTTAATAATTAATTGTTAATTTTAAAATGATTCTAAGTTAATTTTACAATTCTTCGAAGATCAGAACTAACATAATGCAATCTAACCTTTCATGTCTTTCAATGTAAAGATTTTCGCTAAAGAATCATATGTAATAATGACAACTACTGGTTAATAATAACTATTTACCGTTTTGTAAGTGCAAAAGCTAAAAATTTTCCTGTAACCAATGAAATGAAAATTTAGTACATCGAAGACTACTAAATTTCTATTCTGCAATCGCGTGATTCGCTCGAATCAATTCAACCTCGTTCAGGCGCATTCAAGCTTTTATCGGTGCTTCTTCTCCATTTCCGTAAATAATAAGAGCTTTTCACTTCCTCGTTTTACAGGCTGATTTCATAATTATGAAATCCCATCCCCTGCGGTTATCTGCGCACACTATCTATATTTTCTTCTCGTAAAACGTTTAAAGACTTTAGAAGCCCAATATTATGCCGGGGAAAAATAAAAACGCCTATAAAAACCGCTGACAAAGCCGAAATAAAGCCAAGCTGTAAATTTTCAAGCTCAAGTGATCATTTTTCCTTTTAAGACTTTCTTACAAAATATATGGGAACTTAAAGCCGTATACGACTTTTCCAATGTGTACGAATTGAATAGATTGCGTTCGCACTTCAGCAATCCGAATATGGGTGTGTATGTGAATGTATGAGTACGTGTGCATGATTGTGTGTATACAAATAAAACTGTTCTTATATCTAACGCAAAGCCAAAGCTTATTAAAGGTCTGTTTCTTTGAAATCAACTCTCAACGTCAAAATACACGAGTCAATTTTTGCCCATTTTTATTTTCTGATGCTTATTGTAATTTGAATTCATGGAATTGCATATTAATATATATCTATATTTAATATATATATATATATATATATATATATATATATATATATATTGCATGTGTGGCCTATGCTCTATCTGACAGATAAAGTAATCTATTTTTAAACATCAGTTTTACAATTAGGGAAATTAAACATTTTTAGAAAAGAAATATTTTACTATTATAATTATATTAATAATTACTGTACGTATGCAGTCTTTTAACACGTGCTGCAATTAGAATGAGTAGAACAATAGTAATTATTAAGAATTAGAAGATATACCGTTCTATCCAACATTTTGGTCTCTGAATAACCGTATTAAATTAAAAGAAAATACAGATAATGTTTACTTCAAATCATAATAACGTACTATTTATTTCAATTCACCAAAAAATAATATTTGTACAAAGGCATTCAAACTCGATATGATAAGGTCGAATATGGCTGCAGCCCCATCAAATAAATTTGCAGAACACTTGCGTTAAGTCGCGTTTTTATTTGGAAACACAAAAGATTATTTGAATAAATATCAATATTATATGCAATTAAGATTGTGGATACAAATATATAAACACTACTATTACGATTGGCGATGAATTATTCTAGACAATGTAAAAATTCTTAATATCAACAAAAAAAAAAAATTGCTCACTATTAATTTAATTGATTAGTTTAAATGTTATATCAATCTCTTTTTATTTAATATCCCCCGACTCAATAAGATATACCGTCGAGAAATAATTGAGCGCCTCCGTAAATACTAAGCTCGATGATACACAACCGCAGTTCCGCCCGAGATGCGCTCTCGCGACCAAACAAGCTATATATATATATATATATATATATATATATATATATATATATATATATATATATATATAACCTTAAACCGCGATTCAACATTCGCCGCTCCCTAAGCGCAAACGGATTCCAGCTTAACTTGCACGCCGTACCCCTCCCCCTCCGCGCGCGCCCCCCACCTCCCACAGCCAAAGCACCCGTGAGCGCTCGTTTCAATCCTCGCCTCGACCGTTCGTCAATATAAACTGCTACGGTTGTGAGGGGGGGGTTGGGGGGAGGGTGTCCCTGGTAGAAATGCTTAATTTACATGGCTTTAACAAGATCAAATGGCGACGGATGCGCGCGCGAGTCGTTCGCGCTGCGCTTATTATAAATTTCTCTTCAAATTCAACGATTTTCGACGCGACGAGAAGGTAAAAAAAGATATACGTGCGAGCTCGAGTTCGATCTGTCCGGGTCCGTAGGTATGCGCGCCTTTGAGAAGAACCTGGAAAGGACTCATGTCACCATGGGGGAAGAATTTATACGCGTCTTAACGAACCCGTATGGGTATGCTTCTTTTGCGCATATTTATTCATATTTATATACGGCTGGCGGATCCCGCCGCTGGCCGGCTCGTAACTCTCGTTGCAGTCACGCGGCAGCGCCCCGAAGATCTTTATACGGGCGCGGGGCCCCGTCTCCCCCGGGAACCGTCCACGGTCCCGCTCGCATGCAGGCGCAAAAAATTTGAGCGGCGGCGGGAGAGGAGGCGGACGGGGGTGGAGCGTTCCCAATGGCGCGCGCTCGCGCGCATAATAAAACGCGCCTCGATAGGCCTCGAGCTCGCCTTCTATGGGGGCCGCACGCATCTGGAGAAAAAGTCGTTGCTCCCTCTTGCATTGTTATTATATTAACCTCTAGTGCATTGAAAAACGGTAGGAGAAGAAGAGAGAGACAGAGAGAGAGAGAGAGAGAGAGAGAGAGCAGATGCAGAAACAGCATACAATTGTATGAGAAAAAAGAAGAGCCGCAGTCGCAATTCCCGCTACCCTTATTTCCAATCCGGTAATACTTTGGAATATCAGATTGTTATACTAATTTGAGCAAAAATTTTGGCTAAAGACTTTTCGCTGTTCGAACACTCCTTTGTATCAAACAGTTCGCTTCTCCAAATCTTCTAGCCGATTCAAAAAAAAAAATTACAATTTAAACTTATGTCTGGATGTGTTCAAAGACGAAGTGTCGAAAAAAATTAACGAGATTTTTTTATTTTCTGCTAATAATATTTATTACTAAATATTAATTGTGTCACCTTAGAGGTAATCTTCTCCCCCCGGATTGAATCAGCTTATGCGCATGCTTTTTGCAATTTTCAAAGCACTTTTGACATTCACTTTTCGATATCCCGTGCAGAAATAGACTCGGCATATCCCTAGTTCGGGCTAGATCCTAGTCAGTATTACTGATGATTTCCTCATCTAAGTAATACTCACCAGATCCGAGTTAGATTTCCCTAAGATTATCTAATAATCGTCTTATATGAATTATTAATTTCTCGACTTTATTCAGATTTGTTTATCTTTTATTGATGTTAGAAAGAAATACGTGTTTTCACTAGTCAAAATTTTACAAGTAGAAAACTTAAGGAAATTATCAGGCTTTTTATCTTGGATCTAGTCACATTTCCTTAACTTCTCCCTATTTTGGAAAGAATGACATTTTTCTAGGTGGAATCTGCCAAGTAGGAGAATTAAGGAAATGGTTAGGCTTCTAGTCAAGACCTTATGAGTACGAAAATTATATATATATATATATATATATATATATATATATATATATATATATATGTAAACACCCGCAGATCTTTCCAGCATGGGAAAGAATTTAAAAAATTGATTTACTATGTATATTTTATCTTGTGATTATAAAATTATTATATGATCTTAAGTGCTGTACGATCATATACAAAGTATAGGATAATAATCATATATTGCATTTTAGCATAGTGCATAATGCGTTAGCTTGCGAATCGTAGAGTAGTAGGTTCCATACTCAGTGGAGGTCGAAGTTTTTTCCATCGAAATAAAATAACTTATATGTTCAACGGAAGTGTTTAATATTAAAATTTACAATAATTAGAGTAAAAAAATATATTAATAATTATTAATTATGAATTGTTAATTGTAAATCGTAATACGTACTAATGCATATAGAAAATAATTTATAAATTCTAATTAAATCGTATGCATTACCTAAATACGTAATATATTTTTTATTTTAAATATATAAATATTAAAAGAGTCAAAAAGTTATTCACTTGATCGAAGAAACAAAATTAGAATAATTTATAAATCATCTTAATTTCTAGATTTTCTGACTAGATTCTGTCTAGTTTCTAACTTGTTATACCTATCAAAATCTAAGCTCGTTCCCTATATAAAATGCTATTAAAAGTGGGACAAATCGGAACTAGGATCAGACTAGATTTCCCTTCTGGACCCGAACATTTAATAAGGAAAACTAACCCGATACTAGTTAGATTCGCGAATGAATTTCTACACGGGATGATGACATTCAGCTGCGTAGCTCTTTCTGCTTCTATCTCATTATTGTTATCAGAACGTGTTTTTCTGTTATTTTGCTGCCACAAGTTTTATGCGTAAAACATCCGCCCCAAATTGTGACATATGTCGTATGATATATATTAATATTCTCAGCAATTCTTCTAATAGTAATTCGATGATGGTTCAAAATTATGTTATCCACTTTCGCGAGGATCGTGCCGTTACCGATAGATTCATCATCTTTAATGGATTCTCTTCAATTTCTAAAATAATTATACGTTATTTCATTTTTGTATCAACAATCGATGTAAATTATTTAAGTTACTTCTTCTAAAAGTGAAACATCGCTGAAACACGTATAACTTGACTGACACGCGATGGCAGAGCAAACGGGTAATTTAACTACCAATGCTATATATAGTACCCGAATAAGTGCAGCCCTATAATAAAAAAAACTGTTGTCAAATTGTTATTTTGCCACTTCTTATGTCCAAAGCCATAGAGCTGTTTGAACTTTACAACCATTCGTGTTGTGTGAAGATTAATATGTCCCCAGATCCGGTTAAAACATCTCTAATCGTTAACTGTTCAAATTCTCAACTTTTGAAATCCAAACGTCAATGTTAAAATCTTTACGTACATTCCGAAGGTTTCAAGTTAATTTCTTATTTGAGATGGAAGCATACAATAATTGTAATTAACCCATGTATAGAAAAGCCGTGTTTGCACATTTGAAGCACGTATTCTCTAAACATGGTGATTCGTACAGCCCCGTAAACACGGGTCACTTTTCGTCAATATAATTCTCAATCAGCCTTTTAGTAAACATTGTTTACGTACAGTTATAAAGAAGAACTAAAAAAAGTAATTTAAAATCTTATACGAATGTCTATATAAGATTTTAATATCGACTATTTAATTGAAGGACTTGAGACGTTAGAATATTAGAACTATTCAAGCGAGTTCAATAATTCGAGAGCTTCGAATTGTTCGACTATGTTGGAACGTTCGATCGCAACTCCAAGCCCTCGGACAAAATTTTAGTTTTGTTTCGAAAACAATGGTCAACTAAAATATTGTCCTGATTTCGTCTGAGTCTCGAAATCCTCTAAAATTGGTATTACCTTGCTCTGAACAAGAAAGTACAGGATTTAATTATGAAAATTAGGAGAAAACTTAATCAAGGAGGTTCGAGCGGTCTTGGAATCGACGACAAAACTACCAGGAAACTTAGCACATCGGTCGACATAAGTGTATAGAAATCCCGCGTAATTAGCAAGATCTCCGCTCTCTCCTCCATTGTTCATGGGAGGGGGGAAGAGAGATCCTCGAAGTTTTCCCGCGTCAGTCGTATAGGGGCACCGCATAGTTACGCTCGCGAGAAGGAAGAGGAGGCGGAGGCGTAGCTATCGATTCCCGGATTAAGCGCGACGACGGATTGGCGGAAGTGCGCCCGGGATTTGCGAGTCTATATTCAGTGCAGTGTGTTTTTCTCTCTCGGCTCTCTTTGCGAAGCGCGCGCTGAACACATGTATATGCGTGCGCGCGCGTGTATACGTGTCTGTGTACCGCGAAATGCGGAAACCGCCGCGGGCTCTCTGCTGCGTATCTGCTACGAGGAGCTTTTTGCCCTTGTTTTTCTTTTCCCCGCAATCGCCACCGACCCCGCTGCCAGCGCCGCCGTTGCCGGCGTCGTCGCTGTAACGGAGACCGTACGCGGTGGGCGGGGTGATGTCGGGGGAGATTTTTTATTAAGCCTCGCTCTAACTGGATGCCACGGATATATATTTATCGCGAGACGTGCGAACGCCAGCGGCGGGGAATTTTTGCACACCCGAGGCTCTGTCGCGCGGTGTCCCCGTGCGCACGTTCGCCCCGCCGAGGGGCATTAAATTATTCCGTAATCCACGGTTATTTTTTCTTCCAGCGAATATAACGAATTCGCGCGGCCCGTTTCAAATAATTTCTCACTCCCATCCTCCCCCCCCTCTCTCTCTCTCTCTCTCTGTCCCCTCTGCCTCCCTCCCTCCCCCTCTGCCTGACCCATTTTCTTATACACATATATGGTCTGATGCGGCGCGTATATAATTATATATGTACGCTTGTCGCGCACCCTTATCGTGTTTAATAATTTTCACATTGTGCAGCCGCACGACCGACCCGAGACGAATGTAATATGTATGCTGTAAGCTGATTATTTTGAATTTTCCGAGCTTTTCTCAAACATACACACGTGCGCGCGCGAACACACATACACAGTCATATATTGGAACAATTTAATCAGCATTATTGGTGTACTTACCTAAATTAAAAAATAAATTAAATTTGCAATTTGCTTCGTATAATTTCGGTTTGTAACTCCCTCCTCCACCTGACTCTTCAACCATCGCAATGTAAACGTATAACATACAAAGAAAATAATTATATGGAGTTTTTTTCGAATAAAATACGTTAAAAATTACGAGAAATATAAAAGTTTGTAAGAATGTAAAATTTTAAAAACAATTGTATCTATTGGAAACTGCAGTGTAAGATCTGGTAGCTATTCAACGAACTAAACAAATCTCAAGTACATAAGTACACGCGTCAAATTTTGTTATATTTACGCGTATCTTAAACGAGCACTAACTTACTCTATAATTATATATAAATATAATATTTGAAAGTCCTTTATACATCTGTAATTGAATTCTGAAGAAATCGTGACACCAGAATACTGGAATTCGGATGCAATTTGGCCTTTGGTCATATCTTGTGACAAGCTTGAAAATGATTTGCCACGCGTGAAACGTAAAAAAACAATATATTTCTAATTATATAACAACAAAACTATCGTAGTAGTTAATAATGTTTTATCAGTTTCGTTTTGCAACAATTCCATAACTAATACAGTTATGTATATTCATTTATATTGTTTTAGACAACACTGGGGTAACATACTCCTATACTCGGAACGGTAGTTTTAATTTTCAACAATCTACGTTTCGCTCTAAGATTCAATATTCTATTCTATTATACATTATCGAATAATCGAAAATCGCTCTAATTGTCTGCTAGGATTATTTTGAAATTACCTTTTCACCCACAACGCTAAAACAATAAAAATCGCATCTCATACATGCCGCCTGTTCATCCTGTATCATTTCTGCCAGTAATACGTGAATTAAAAAATAAAAAGAAACTTCGTTGAAAAACTATTTGAAAAATTTTTAAAAAATTTTACAAATTTTAAAAAAATCCAATAAGCTCTTGTTGATATCAAACTTATCAGCCATCGCACTGATATTTGAGAACAGCCCATATATGGCATTAGTAGAAAAATATTTATAGAGGAAATGCAATGATTAATGCTTTTGCGTTTGAGCATATTGCGCAAGAAAAGCGGAGCCCTTTATTTAATAAATAACCTACTGTAAAGGTGAAAAATTAGAAATGTAAAAACGAAGGGCGCGCAAAGAAAAATCATCTTTTACTTAACAATTGATCTATTTGATCCGGTCTGGTCCTTTGAAACCGAACAAACTGAATCATTAAATTTCCTTTTCTAGATTGGATCAAACGTCTTTGCGATTCGTGAGAAGCTTATACGGCCATTTAATCGAGTTTAATAGACGTTTGCTTACGATGCGAAAAATTTATCTGGTAATTTTCAGTATCACAATAAATTGAACAAAGAATTCGATTGAAAATTTACGTTTCTAATTTAATTACGGGTACGCACTCGTTTAACATTAAGCATACGCGGCATTTACTCTGCCAATTTTAGGCATTTACTCTGTCAAAAAATTTTCCTGGTACAGATGGTAAAATTAAAGGAATACTTATGACTTTCTTTGATTACCTTATAAATGATTTACTATGAATTCCTTTTTTGCCATTTTATGTCACGTTCACCGTTCCACATGCGAACGATTCTTCACCATTGGCGCAAAGTATAGAGAAAATGAGTAAATTTCGCACTAGGGCAATGCTTCGCTGTCGCATTTCACCTTAATTGTGATTAGAATTTTTGGTCTAACTCCATAAAGAATATGATTGCAGATGAGTCATCGTAGTCTCTGGGGATTATTTTTATGTGATTTTTCCCGTTTTTTGAAATTTAAATATTCCATGTGGCGCGCACTCCATGAACCACGAGAAATTCACTCAAAGGAATTTGAGACCATTTCGGGCTTGGCCTGTCAAACATATATAGAAATCGGATTAACAATAGGAGTGGTTGCATCGTCGCAAAAAGAGCCTGTTTTTAAGTCGATGATAAAGATATTTCTTAAAATAAATATGAGAACGTTATTATTACTTTTGTTCCATCAGTTCGTGTTTATTTAGAACATTTGGTATGACCGAAAAGGACCGTTTTACTTGGGAAAAAGAAGAATTGAGTGAAAAAACTTTATACCAGTATATAATTAAGGAGTTTACTTCGTTGAATAATAAAACTAGCTTCAAGAGTTTGTGCTACATTTTCATATTTCTGTTACCTTACGGTCAATTATCTATTTATCCTTGAGTTCGAGAGACTGTAGAATTTCAGTCGTCGCTTTACTTTTATAGCAATCCACAAAATGTTGAATGATCGATCATTTTTTTAAAATTGAAAAAGAAATTTAAGACGTTTTTGGGCAAGACAGATTTGGAAAAACATGGCTATTTTCGAAATAAGTACTTCTATATTCGGTGTGGATTTCGATCTTTTTCAGCAATATAAAAGTCCCATGCATTCGTTAAAAAAATAGATTTTGTCCTTTCCCAAAAGAAAAGCTCGAACCTTCGAATGGAAATAAAGCGCGACACCGATAGAAGCTGATCCTACGCGCGTAAACCCGATAAAACGTTTGGCCAAATATATAGAGCTTAAATTCGAGAGAGCGCATATGAACTCGAGCAATATCAGAATTGCCATGAATTGCCCCCCAAAACCCACCCACCCCTCTTACACTCCCAGCGCTCGCAACGCCGAGATTTCATTCGGCTCGCGTCGGCGTTATGCGCTTTCTTACGGTATATATACAAAGCTCGCAAACTTTCCGCAAACGCATATAATGTATACGCGCAGTCGCAAATTTTCGCTCCCGCACGCTCTCGCTCGGGCTTCGCGCGAAAGAAATGGGGCTTCGTCAAACGATAAATCGAGTCCCTCCCCCGCCTCCTCGCTCTTACTGGGACGAGGGAGAGAGGGGAGAGGGGAGTGGGAGGATAATTAAAATTCTCGGCTCCGCTCCGCCCTCGTAAAATTTAGGTGGTGCGGGGGGGGGGGAGTTAAACTCCGAAATTCGCCCGTGTACAAACGCGGATAAAGCCGGTGCTTGTTCTTGCGGAACTACCATATACATTTATATATATATATTTGTGTATGTACATGGAAGTGCGGCGGCTCGAGTTTCGCTTAGTATTCCGCGGCGTCCTATATGAAACGTACCGCGGTGGCCAGTAAAAAAGCGAAAGAGCCAATGGAGTATAAAAATAAAGGGTGCCCGGGACATTATCGTGAAGGAAATAACGAGGGCGCGCATGGCGATGATAGACGGAAACGTAAAAGCTTTTATAAAAGTGCCGCGCTGACTGTTTAACAGCGCGATTATCGCGTGCCGCGTCTCTTACGGCTGAGAAGTAAAACTTTTCCGTGACGCATTTACGATTCATTATTACTTAAGTGAATAAATAAAGAGGAATAATTGAAGTTTATTAAGAGGGCTGTTATAGGTAAACGTAACAGAAGACTTATTTTTACGTGTGTGTATGTTACTTTTGTGATATGAAAGAAACATTTATAATACTTTTTTATTTTGAAGAAACGTTTTATTTAGTCGTTAAAACTTTACTTGCGAGGACACAAAAAGTTGCTCTAATAATGGCACGTTGAAGTATACCTGTTGTGTTGGTGCAGCAATTCACGTATCTTAATAAATGTATATTATTGACAGCGCCTCCAGTGGCAGTTTAAGGTACATTCCTAAATGTAAAATTTAAATAGCCAGCCCAGCGCCAACCATTACATCAGACACACGACACGTTCCTCAATATATTACAACCACACGCGGAATCTATTCGCCCATCCAATAATCCTCTTTCATACATACAGCAATATCCATATTTTTAAAGACCGAGCACCATATCTCAATTTATCTTTCCTTCAGTTAAACAAATAATAATAATTTTAAATGCAATCAGCCTATAAAATTATTGAAAATTATAAAATCATCGATACAAATATTCTATATTTTCGACATATTTTTTTTTTTTTAATAATTGTTTCAGCAAAAAAAACATTTATTTCTGCAAACTTGTATTTTGAAAAATGAGCTGTACTTCCTTTTTATTCGATTAAAGAAAATTTGTCCAAAGTCTGCGAAAATTCCATCGCTGAGCTTCTTTCTTATTTATGTTACACGAACTATTTAATAATATCCCTTTAAAAGATAGTGAACAGTTAAAGTGTTCTAAAAAAAAGTAATCTGCACTCCTAAATACGTGCTCTACACCTCCGGTTTCATAATAAAAAAGATATTAATTTTGATCTAGAGCTTCTCCAGCCCAGCCAACCTCTTTACTGTCAGATAAGCTGTATAGATACGATCGAGGGCTCTCTAATCTTGAATTGATTAATGATTCTTGTTTTTTTTTTTGAAAATGATCAAAATAAGAGTTATTACATAAATCGGCAGACAGGTAGAAACGAGCATTTTGCGAAAATCAAAAAAGAGGAGTACTTGTCCGAAAAATGGAGTCTCGCGAATTTTACATCTCATCACCTAAATAGGAATTTTTGCGATGAATGTTCGAAAAATTAAAATACAAAACTGATATATGACGCGTACTATGAGATTTTATTTTCTTACAGAAAGCGGAACGGGTTTTTGACCTACCGTTAATGTTGAGAGTTCGACTGAGATAGGCAGGGTGGAAGAGAGACGAAACGCATGTCGAAGAGGGAAGACAAGGTGCTCACCCCGACTGATTAGAAAACGATCTTAAAAAAAATTTTCGAACTTCTCCGAGTGATGGAGGCGGGTCGTATGCGCGAAAATACGCTGCACCTGAAGTTCTTGTAAACACGGCGAGGGCAGGGACGCCCTAACTGTTGGGAATTGATGTTAGACTCGAGCGCGACCGGAGCGCGGGAACATTCCGTAACTCCTCCATCCATCGTCCCATGTGGCGAGCGGCTTATACACGCTCTTCTTGTCTCTGCTCGGCTTACGACATCTGTATAGCGCGCCTGCACAACGACGACCCGTCGTGCATTCGCCGAATTCGCTATTTTCCGCATATATATATACGGCGAAAATTGAACGACCGCAGATATAATACTCGTGCAAACTTATACATTTATAGGTAGTTTTTCAATATGCGAGAGTTCTATATATATATACTTAAAGCGAAAAAAACGGGGGCCGATATCGTTATAGCGCCGCGATTTCGGGCGTCGTATACAGTGGGAATGGGGGGGAGAAAGAGAGAGAGAGAGAGAGAGAGAGAGAGAGAGAGAGAGAGAGAGAGAGAGAGATCGAAGGATAATTGGAAAACTTTTTCGTTCGCGGTCTTGATTGTACGGCGCGTTCGCCGGCGAGTCGCGCGAAATACAAGATCGCGAAGAACGCGCCACCGACGCGAGCGTGAGGTGCGGACGAATTTTATTCAGAGGGCGATGCCGCAATGGCCGCGGCAGCGCTAATTGTTGTAATTGGCTTTGAGAACGTGGAAGCTGTCGCGGCGATCGAGGAATTTCGACTTTTTTTAACATTTTACGGCCGTTCTATATATCTATATTGCCTCTCCGGACAAATTCTTGACTGATTTCTTTAAAATTGCCAATGCCTGTATACGTATATAAATATTATACGTTTCCTGGAAAATCATTGCAGCAGCTCCTTTTTCATCAGTCCCAAGGGTCATTAATTGAGAAATATCAGAAAGAATAAATTTAAATTCGTTGAAAGTAAAAGTTTGATTTATTTAACTATCTATCTTTCTATCTATATATATATGATAGAAATTGATAAAAGAATGGTTATAAAATTCATAGTCCCTGAAACTTTTGTACACGCATATTTATTTTATACATTTTTATCACGCGCATCAATCACTTTGCATCTATAGTTCGGTAAAAAATATGCTACGTACGTCCCAGTGAGCAAACATTGGAAGGCGTCTTTTTTTTTATCATCAAAAGAAAATCATTTTGTAACGTTCATCTCGAATGTGTAAATATAATATTTTTCACTGAATAAAACAATGCGCACTACATGTTATAAGTGATTAAATGCAAATATAGGCATATTTATCTTTAATTATTAAATATTTAAACATATTTTGAAAAGATTTTCGTTAAAACCGTGAGCTTGAAATTGCAGAATAAAGCCAGAATTTACCATCCGAATCTGTGCCAGAATATCATACGGAGAGATATTAAACACATTTCGAAATGCTTATCTGAACAGGCGTAGAGCGCACAAAATTAATATAATAAATAATATATATATATATATATATATATATATATATACATATATATATATATATATATATATATATATATATATTACATTTAAAAAATACAAGTAGCACAGGTATATACCTGAAAGCGAATATAAATATACGGTGCCTTTTATTTATCAATGTTATAAGTATTTATTCAGTAAAAAAGAAATCTGTCATTATTGAACTAAAATTACTCTGACTCTTTATGAAACATTCCTGGTAATCTGTACTCACGACGTCTGTTTCATTGTCAGGCCTAATGTTTTGAAAAATACCGTATCCATTCTGAAATTTGCTGGTAAAGAAATTATTGAAAATTACGTTGACTAATTTACAACTGTAGAATTATATTATGTTCGTTCAACTAGAGATATATACGTAAGGGGGCGGCCTCATGATTTTTAACCCGCAAGAGACTTGCCAATAAGCTCTTAAGAATTTTTTATCTTATCGTATACGAAAATTATTCGTTTTCTTACTAAATAAAATTTATTCTGCTAGCTAAGAATTTCTCATCATTCCCTGATCGCCCAATGCACGAATGTTATAGGGATAACGATGACGTCGCGAGTCTTCGTGGCGGCAAAAATTCATCGCGAAAAGTATTAACATTTCTAAAAAAAACACTATCGTACTAATATTAATTTTGGCAATAAATATATGTACAAAAGCTTTCATAATCACTGGTCATAACTTTCAGAAAAACAAGGCGGATCACGGATGCAAAGTTGAAATACTTAATTAAAAATAACTTTCTCAATTTTTAAAAAAATAAGTTTAACATTAAATTTTTCTTTTTGTTGTTAAAAATTGATATAATTAATAATAAGATTGGAATAATCGAGGATAATATTGTATGTTTTCATTTTTTATAATTATAAATATCTCTTTTCTGCGAAACTAAGAAAATATTTTTGTGTCCATAATTATCTACATTATTCCAAACATAAAATGTGATGTTGATTTTAAGAATTTGATATTTATATCTGTAATTTAACATTTTTATATTTTTATTACAATAAATAACTGAATTACAATAAATAACTGAATTACAATAATTTAATAAGCGTCTGATAAATCTATGAAGAATCGACATTGTTGTCAAGATTTTTTATATTCCAGTTACATCTCCGAACTTATAATTTTTTTACCGCTGACAATTGTCTAAGAAATCAGATGGTATATTGTGTAGGTGTTTTTTAACCGATTTCTGAACTAATTCTGAACAGAATTTCTGAAACTTTAATCGATAGCAAGGTTTTTTCGATCTCCTCCCCTCGGATACGCCCTGACTTATAAGAATATTAACACTTCTTTATCCGAAAATTGATTTTTCTGAAACCACAATTTTCAATAAATGTTTTAAATTTCCATTCACTTATCGTACATCAACTTCTGACAATAATATTCAGTATTAATTTTTAAACTTGTTCTTTCCAGATGTTCGTTGATAACATTTTTTTTCATATAATTAAAAATTTTACGTGATTTCTTTATACAAGTCATACATCTATTCGAATATTTTCACTGCCAGAGTTGCAATAACAATTGAGCTGTCAGCACACGAAACATCTCGCACCGTTAACAACTGAAGCTCTAATGCAATTATCAAAAAGTACACGCACTGATGATTTTTAGAATTAAAAAATTTTATAAAATAAATAATAAACTCTGGCGATTTACTACAATTTCCAGATCATTATCGTAGTAATAAAGAAGAAATCTTTACAGGCTTTGTATTTCACTAGTAGATAATTAATTACTAATTAAAAACAATGTTAGTCGCAGTCAATTAGTTCTGAATACTTGGCGGTATTTCAACTCTTGAACGAACTTGCAGGTTAATTAAATTTCTATTAGAGTTGCAAAAAGATACTATAAACTTCATAATTCTTAACGAAGTGATTCTAATTCTAATAGACCTGCATAGACCAGTTTATCCTATAATTTTGGACGTTTCGGCATTACGCACTTCACCGAAGCATCATGAAAATAATTGTATTTTGAAATTGTACTCACTGAATATATGAAGATGACATTTGTATTAACGGATATATTTTTATTTCCATTGTTTTAGCGTAAATTAACAAACTCGTAAAACTATAATATAGTTACGTAAGTTTTGAGTATTTCAGTAATTCGTCAAGACGATAATCCATCCATGTCTTCTCCTTCATATGACCAATAATGACAATTAGTAATATTTATTATCTTTTCCATAAAATAATATTTTATACCTCTGTGAAAATGTGAAATTCCACTTTATGAAGTCTCCCTCTCCCCATCGAACTTCATCCTGGAGTAAATGTGTATCCTGATTTAGAAAATCATTAAAAAAAAAAACAACATTCGCGTATCGAAGTGTAGGATCCTACTCAAAACTAACTGAACAATCACGATTTTGGCCTAATTTTTCCACTCCCATGGCGTAAAATATACAGTTTAATGCTAAATGATAAATTAATTTTTATTCGAAAGTAAAGTGTACCGTGAGATTTAAGGCAAAGATTTCACACCGACATTGAAATGTATTACTCCTTTCCTAAGAGAGACTTAGAAAATTTTATTACGCGTCCCTCCAGCGGCAAATAATTTTTTGCATTTTTTTTCGCAAATCCGCAAAACATACAAAACATATGGAAATTTATTAAATCATAAGCAGTTGTGAATTGAATTATCTTTTTTCAATAAGTATCATTACTTGCTTCTCAATCTCTGTATATGCAATAAATTTGAATATTTTATCAATTTTCCTATAAATTTTGAATTATCACGTAATGTTTGGGTGACGAAATTTATGAATAGGAAAACCACCTGTAACCTATCGGCAAGTTTATTTAAGGCTAACATTTATGAGCCTTGTTACCTTTAAGCAGCTGCAAGAAATCTTTAGTTACTAACGATTCAAGCGAGTATTATCCTTATGCTAGCGTGCACTAAAGGTGTACGGAAGAAAAAATTGTAAGTTGCTAGTCAATTGTATTTTAAATTAAAATTAATGAATTTACTATAAAATGTAGTCAATTCAAATTTTCTATTATGTAATGATGTTTAACATGATTTTAATACATTAACGGTCAGAAAATTTCAAATTATAGAAATCGCCCCTAGTACGACTACAAGTATTTCCGGGACTAAAACTTATGAGTTCCATCGTATTTTTAACATTATGTATCGAAATTGCACGCTAGTTTAAATCTTAATCGTGCCAGGTGCTAACGCGTTACTATAATGATTTTTTATCGATAAGACATTAGCTGTTTATGAGTTAAAAAGTCTTGTATTTATCTTTATATTTAATTAATGAATTTGATAAATTATTCTTGCAATCCAGTAAAAAACACATTATCGAACAAGATCCTTATGAAGGTTAACTTTCAATTAACAGTAGCAAATAAAATTATTACAATAAGTTACAATAAGTTAAATTGATGAATGCTTATCTGCTTGGTTACAGCTTAAGAATCCTAAGAATATTAACAATACTGACAATAAAAATTTACCTTGGGAAAACTCGTTTTTTTAACAAACATGCTTTCTTTTCACATTAATATTGCAGTTTAGTCATCAATATAATTATTTTAAGTAAAATATTCTATCAATTTTACTTAATATCAGATCCTGAAACGAGACTATCATTTTTTAAGATTTTGAATTTGCTAAATTAAAATTCGACTTCCAATTAGAAATACTTCTCCAAATTTCAATAAAATTTTTTTTTGAAGAAAATTGAATATTACCATAGAGGTCACATTTTATTTTAATAATAAATAAAATAGTCGATAGTATCTCAGTCAGAATTAATTTTTTTAAATAAAACACATTCAAAATAATTTGGTCCAATTCAAGGTTATAAATTGTAATCCTGTGTTAAATAATTTTGTTACCTTTTGAATTCGATATTGGCTTAAGTGAAGAGTTTAAAAACAAACAATAATTTTTTATAGTTTTACGTAAGTTTTGATTTCTTACTTTTTAGTACAACTTTTCAAAGAAGCATTTGTTACAATAATTTTATTAATACAAATTTTTCGGAATCGATTTTGTTTCTTAAAAAAATTGTCACTCTAAAATTTAGCTTCTAGATCTTCATTTTATCGACTACTTATATCACATCTGTGAAGTAAAAAACTCGCTACATCGCTTTAATAAACTTTAAATTTGCAACAAAAAACTATATAATTGAAAAAATTGATCGGAATTTAAGACAAATCTTTCAGACAATTCTTTGTGAAAAATCGAATATTTCTTATAATTATAATTCAACGAACTTTTCTTACCTCGACACTTATATGGTATGAAAATGGACAGCAAAACCATAAATTTCTATAGAAGCGATATTTCGAAGAGAAAACCAGGCTTTCAAACGAATCAAAAAAGATTTTATAAATGACGAGTTATACTTCGAAAAATGTGTCGTTCGTTCGAATCAAAAACTCATACCTCGTATGGCAACGAAATCTCTATGATAGGGTAAGAAAGAAAAATTCGGCACTTTTAGAATAACATACGTTGAAGATCCGAAACGATGGAGGAAATTATAAAAAATGTAATAATTCTAAAAAACAGTCTCTTTTTCTGAAGATTTATCGTCCTATGTAATCAATACAGTACATTAGTCGACCTTCTATATTATAATAAGAAAGATAAACAAATATAAAGAACTTATAAAACGACATTTCGAGCATTATCCAATAACGAGTAACAAAAATTGTGCTTATTTTTGTAAAAAGTTCACATTTGCGACGTACACCGCTGCTTGCCTACATTTATGCCAATGCTAAACATTAAACCTGCAAGCTCTAATGAAAATTCACGAGCAATATAACCAACACTTCGTGAATTCCTCCTTCGGTCGATGCAGAAAAAAGTCCGTGAAGTAGCCGCGGCGGGAGGTGTAGGGGGGGGGGCAGGTCGAATGCATTTACAATAATTTGCAACGACCTGATTACGCCCCCTCCCTCCTTCGCGGATCGAGTAACTTTCCAGAATTTAGTTTGAACTCCTCGTTTATATATCGCCACGCTCGCCGCCATACCAAGGCCTTTAATTACCTTTTCGATCGAAATACGTGCTTCCTTTGAGCCGAGGTTTTATAATCCAGCCGATTTCCAGGCAGCGGCCGTAGGAAAAAAGGAAAACGTCCTCGAGAGGATCGTGTATATATATATAATTAACTTTCAAATTAAAGCTGCTTCCCTGAATTTTCTGGGAGGAAAAGTAGGGTCGTGATTTATAAGCATTGCCATTGTCGTGCATCTCTGTCTCTGCAAAATGGAATTGCTCTTGATCTTCGTTTTGCTTCTTTAAATTCCTAGAATAAAGATACTCCGAACGGTGGAGGGCGGAAAAATATTATACGTAATAAGCATCTCGAAAAATAGAGTATTCCCTCCATCCCCGAGAGCCATTAGCGCAATTTGCGAGACTCGTGCATAATCCGCCCGCTGGAGGTAAAAAACGCGGGCGGGGGCGGGGGGAGGGGGAGTGTGCGGGAATGCCACGAAGTAAAGAAAAAAGAGCCGTCGGGGCATACGCACACGCACACAGCCAAGCAGGGGGCAAGGAGTCTCTAATGGACTCGAGAGCGGGGCCGTTGTATCGTTTTATTATTGTGATTATTGCGCTGTTCGCAGGCAGCTCGGCTGGCGGCTGGGCCTGCAGACGATCACCGGCGTCCTCTTCATGGCGTTCTTCCTCGGGCTGATCTACCGGAGCGCCTCGCTCTATCATCCCCAGCGGCACGCGATCGTCCACCTGAAGAACCAGCAGAACAAGCTGAAGCCGAAGTCGAAGACGGCGCTGAAGGCGGCGAGACAGCCGCTGCTCGATCTCAGCCCCCTTGCCAGCCGCCCGGTGAGGATGCTGATGCTGGCCGCGGGCACCGCCTCCTTCGGACTCTACACACCGGCCTTCTACATCGTAAGTTTTTTCCCCCGCGGAAATTTTCTTGTCAATATATGTACATAGCAATTATAAATATATATTATATTATAATTATATATATATATAATTATAATATAATTATAATATATATAATATATATATATATAGTATATATATACTATACATATATATATATATATATATATATATATATATATATATATAGAATAGAGAGAGAGAGAGAGAGAGAGAGAGAGAGAGAGAGAGATTTTGATGTAATTATACCTCGCTTTCATAGGAATTATTCATAAATTACGTGAATAATTTAAGGAAAGAGAAGGATTTTCGTTAAGTTACATGGCAGGAGGGATATTTCCAACCAAAAATTAGGTCATTATTTTGTAACTTCAGCTCTCACATAATTATAATTCTAAAATGAATTAATTAAGCGCAATTGTGAAATCGTATAAAAAACGTGGATGCAATTATTGTTATTGTGCTTAGAATTTTAAATCCGAAAGATCACAAAGAAAATTAGTGTGTTTCTAAAGCATTTTGTCATGCTAACTATTCAGATGAGTAATTCACAAGTGCGTAAAAGAACAAAACAGTTTGTAGAGCATTTTGTGATACAAGCCATTTGTTCGAGGCCTGTAACAGGAGAAGGTGTATGTTACCAGTGCCCTCTGACAATTACCAATGTCCATCAGTATGTAATAAAAAAAACCGATAAATAATAAATAAAGTCAATATTTGTTCCATTGTTCAGAAACACATTAGTCGAACCTATAAAATTTCTTTTAGCAAAAACTACTTATCTACGGTTCTTACTTTATCTTCTAGAACAAAACGAATTACAGAACCCAGCTATCCCTGGAGAAAAACTTTGTGATAGACGGCGAGCTAAAAAATTCTAGTTAAACAAAATACAGAAGCTTTTTGGGACGAACAAAAGGATGAAATTGTTTGAATTACGATTTAATATCGTACCAACTCCAATAACAGATAATTTCGAGTGGTCAAATGTATACTAATTTGCCAAAATATATACGACTACACTAGTAATTAATAATCACGATTAAATTCATACCCGATTCCAGTGGTTTAACTGATGAAAATTTAATCAGAATTTAATGTACTATTTTACTATGATATATTAGAAAAATTAAATATTGGACTACGTCAGGTAACAATTTGGAGGCTAGGAAGATTGATGACAAACTTACGGTAATCAATGTGGGTGGACGGAGTCAAATTGGAGTAAAAGTGATTATGTAATTTATGAACGACCCCTTATGCGATTTCACGTAATTTAAGCTTATAATCGAAGTGGTTTTTTCAAGTTAGTTTAAGTTAAATGATTAATATGCATTTTTTATGCAATTATATAACTTAAGCGCACATTATACAAATATAATTAGATGTCAATAGTAGAAAAATTGAATTCAGACATTTATATAAATAAGCGTAAGATTCGAATTACTCTGGCGAATCAAATATTTCTGTGATTTTCAGCGACTTGTCGTTTTAAAGGGATTTGACGAAAGGCACTATGTTTTCGCTCTAGCACCACGAGCATAAGGGATTGTACGTTTAAGTAAAAAATAGAGTGTACAAGATTGAATTTGTAATCTATTGTTAATCTGGCTTTAATCTATACATGAACTACTATTGCTTGCTATGGTTTGTCCTTTATATACGATTAGCGGAAACATGAATTTTATGTTAATTCCTTATTAATGCAGAGGCTTCAATACTTATATTTTTTTCAAATGTTTTATATTATATTTTACATTCGAATTGACAGAACAAATGATTTTATCATGAATGAAATATATAAAATACAACGTTATAGCCTTGTTTGTTTATCGTTTAACTATAACAAATTATTAATATAAGAATAATAGTAAGTTTATTCATACAACGGTGTCAGCTAATAATTAAAAACTCCGTATAAGATAATTGTGTTAATAGCTTATCAAATCAATTATCCATATTCCTATGATCGAATATAGAGTTATTTGATATAAATTATGATTTAAACGATTATGAATTACGTTGTTTTTTTCTTATATAATTTTAGTCTAATTTCAAAAGATATATCTCTAATGGTTTTTATTCGAAAAAAAGATGACAGGATAGCTGAAATCTAGACCGAAAAATTGTATCTTTTATATATAACCTTTGTAACAAGATAGTTAATATACAGCACTGGCCACTGGTATGAGATTTCCAGCTGAACTATTAACATAAATATGCCAAAAGTGATTTTAGGAAATTTAATAAGCGAAGAAATTTAACGAGGCGCGATTGAACGAGCAGATCTTGTATCGCTGTTTCCCAGAAGATAAACGGCGGAAACCTGAATTACGAAAAATTTCCTACCTCAAGGAAGTCTAAGTTCCGGATATAACGTATACTTTCATATTTCCGTATGCATATATATTGTGCATTTGCAAGCAACGGGTATACATGTATTATAAGCCGTGTATATTCTTTTGTGGTTCATTCCACAGCATAAATAATTTCGAATCGAGGAGCTTTTATCATTGTTAAAGTGAGCTTACTGTGCCGAAAGATAAATTTCCAGTGAATAATTCAGATGCTAAATGTCTTGCATATTTTATAAGCGTACATGACATTCTTCTTATCGTAAACAAAGGGAATAAAGTCGAGGTAATAAGTTAGAATTTTGCCTGCCATAAAGCGTTTTATTTGCGATAACCAATTTCATGCAAGAATTTAAATGCGCATTGTGAGTGTATGATGTATAAGAACTAAATTCGATTCAATAATTTGAAGTTTTCAAATTAAATACGGCGATATATTCAACTTCTCTCAAAGATTCCCGAGAGATTCGTTTTTATTTATCAAATATTTTCTTCATTTTCACAAAACTGCGACCCCGTGCAAATACGCGCTCGATTCACAGTTTTCTAAGACAAGAATATATCTAAAAATTCTGATACACATTCGCTCCGTGAAAGAAATCAATACATCGGGAGTGCAAGTTTATCCACGACTTTGATCAAAAATATTTCTTGCGTAAAGTCTATATGCAGTAAACTTCGATTCGATTCCACAAACTTCAGAATAAATTATCTGAAATTACGAATTATCTCTATCCAAATATATGTCTGTTTTTAATACAAAAAAAGTATTTCTTTTAATTTTCAAATCAGATTAGAGAAAATATCTTTGTGTAAAATTTTACCGAAATCTCTCAAATACATTTTATGCATTTGATACTTGTAAAGATTATATTTACATTTATAGCACAATTGAATGTATGAGTAAACTATAATTTGAAGATTTAAAAAAAAAATACTTTCTATCTTCTAATTAAACAATAATAAAAACTTTATGGCATGCAATAAAGTATTTTAATACAACGAAATTTGCCAAAATAAACAAAGAAAATCAGTCCATGAATATTGACATTATATCGATTTAGGAGGCTCTGATTATCTGCACTGCTTATTTTAAATACAATGTATTTTTCTGCCTTGACATATATGATATATTTCATAATAGACTGAATTTATGGGGACGCTTACTACTTTTTTGGACTGAAATAAAAATCGAAACCAAATATTTCAGACTTTCTAGCTGTTGTTACGGTTCACGTATATAACGTTGTTGCATCTAGAAAAAGTCAGCAAAGGTGCTTTTTGAAATGATTGTCGGCTATGAAAGTAGAAAAAATTGTGATAACGAGTGGATAAGTGGAAAAATTGAACCGAGTGCACAAACGTCTGATGGTCAGCTTGTGGTGAGATTCGTTGATTTACGATGTAAGTTATTACGATGTAATATATTCAACTAATTGAATAACACCGAAAGCTTACAAAGCAATAGAGAAAAAATTACTTGTTCCTACAACGAAAATGAACAAAATCTGTTTAAATACACCTGAAGAGGTGTACTTTTGTATATTACTGTTCAGTGTTGATTAGATTAATTATAACATCAGTCCACTTATCTTTGTCAGTGGGTATAGATATCAATCTGCGAGCATCATTATGGCAATCTAGAAAAACCTTTCTAATGAAGGGAAGGCTATCGCTGTAAATAAATTTCTTTTTTTATTGCGAACAATTTCAGTAAAGGATCTTCACATTGTACTACAATTAGCATCAAACAATGGAAGCATAAAGATAATACCCCGAGTGTATGCGAAAAATTCTAGGGTATCGCCCCGGCCATGTTCTTAGAACGATTACCTAACCGAGCATATCAAAATCATTCTCTGTATTTCATAACAATAGACATTAGTGTGACGAAGAATATCAGCTATTGTAGCTAAGCCAATTCATTGCAATTAATTAAAATAGTAACATAATACTATAAACTCAAATTTTTAAATAATAAATGAAATTCAAAAGACGTTAAAAATAAGTTAGAATTTTGAATAAATTAGTTCGATGCAAACATTGTATGTATTGCATGTATAAAAATGTATTTAAACTTCAGAAAAACGGTAAAACTCAACATTACAATATAGTAGTCTGTTGGTACTTGCTGCTTTCGAAGCGCCGTACATTAAGTCCGGCACATCGTTAAGTCATAAATCTGTGCAGAATTCACCTTGTGCTTAATCAGTGTCGCGTCCTCTGGGAGTTATTTATTATACACAAATCATTCGCGCGTAATTCATGTGGCCAACGTTTGGAAAATATATTTAAAAAGAAATCTATAAAGCAATTAATTAATGAAAGTTTATTTTTTAAAACAGAAGAATGCTCGGGTTTAAAATTAAAATTCATACCAATTCAATAATTTGCCAAACGAATATACTCAATTTAGCCAGAATACCCGTATAATTCTATTTAATTCTGCTACAGGTTGAGAATAGCACGAAAAAAGAAGCTTCTGAATCTATTTGTACCATTTATATACAGAGGCAAATAACGAGAGCGCTGCTCTAATCTATATACGATTCGACTTAACGTGCAACATGTAGCCGAAAGAAACGGTTCGATCACTTATTCACCGCGGTGGTTTAGCTAAAAAAAAAAGAAAAGAAAAAAGAAGGTAAAGAAAAAAAGGGGGGAAAGGTAAAACTGGAAATTCAAGCTCCTATAAGTACAGAGGATAAAACGCACTTGCTCTCGGTCAATTAAACGTACATATACACGACGCGCCAGCGCTTTACAATTCCAGAGTTAAGTACTCGAAAGGGAGATAGATAGATAGAGATAGAGAGATTGATAGATAGAGAGAGAGAGAGAGAGAGAGAGAGAGAGAGAGAGAGAGAGAGAGAGAGAGAGAGAGAGAGAGAGGCATGAGAGCCGCTGCACTGGCGGATCGTAATTCTCAAATCCGCTTTCCCCACCTCCCCCGTCTATATACGCACACAAACCACCTCCATTCTCTATACATCTGCCCGTTTCGCAGGCGCTCCAGGAGTACCAGGAGGAGAACGACGAGATCGCCTCGGTGCTGCTGCAGACCTGCCTGGGACTCTCGGCGGCCCTCGGCTGCGCGGCCTGGGGCATCGTCACCGCGAGGCCGTCCGCCCAGTGCCTCGTCTCCAGGCAATACCTCTGCCAAGGGGCCCTCGTCGGAGTTGGTCAGTATACGCGCTCGCACGCGTCGCACACATATATGATATAATCAACCCCGTGCGCTCATTTGCGCCTGCTCGCGGGCGCATCCTTCCGGCGCGCCATGAGGCCCGCAATAATTCGCATTACCCTCGAACGAACCCCCTGCACTATACACACACATACATATATATATATATATATATATATATATATATATATATATATATATACTCATCTGCAACGCGGACTTTTGCGGTTTGACCGCCCCCCCCTCCCGCCACTGGATGCTATAATATTCCGCCAGCGCCACAAAACCGCGCGGGATTTAATGGGAATTCACGTTATGCACACGGGGGGTCGTCACAGTCTCTCGACTTCCTCGCGCGCACACATATATGTATAGATATATGGATACCGCGCGCTCTCTGGCTCGCTTTCCACGCAGAGGACCGTTCTTTTTTCCTCCTCTTTATCATCGTACGATCTTGAGCGTGTTATATGCACGGTGACGCCGATGCGCCTCGCGTCTCGCTTTTGAGGGGGGGAAAAAAAAAACCTGCTACGACGTCGACGACGACGACGACGACCCATCGTCGCGGCTACGCGTGTATACAATACCCACCCTTCTCAATCATTAATGCGGTCGTGGGGAGGGGAGAGGGAGGAAGCTCCTTTGGCTGTCGTCGCTCAGCGGGTCGCGCTCTCTATATAAACGCGCGCGTCGTCCGTTTAAAGCGATACGAGGGAGCCGCGTTATATGTATATATATATATATACATGGATGGATGCACGTATGTACGGAAAAGCGGGGTATATATATATATATAACGCGTGAACACGGTTTATATAAAAGTCTGCGTTAGTGACCCAGGGATAAGGGGAGAGCATGGATCGCGAATTTTCCATATTTCCCCGGGCTTTGAAACTTTTATTTAAACTTTTTTCTAATCTCCAGCACCGAGGCTCTCTCAGCAAGAGGAACAACCGAGACTAAGCGCTTGGACGTTTAAATTTTTTCGCGATATATCTAAAATAAAGTTTAATTTATCCAGTGGCTACTTTTAAATGTCAGTGCTGAGACAGTGCGCAACCACGTCGGCTCGATGTTCCGAATCTCTCCCGCAAATAAGCAAAAAGAATAACATCAAGTATATTTACGTATTAAGCCCGATAAAATCTTCACACTAATATAAAGATGTGTTCAAATTTTATCTCCGTCTAATTTAATCTATATAATGCCTGTATAGTATATTGCATACTATATAATGCAAGTTTCATTTAATGTGTGAATGTTCTGTAAAAATATTCTAGGTAACGAATTATATATAATTGAATATAGACTGACACTTTGTAAATGGATGAAAAAAATTTGTTAAATTCACCGTCCAGGAGAGGCCACCGCATATGCGTAACTGATTTGTTCCCAATTGAATCTTGAGGGAGCTAATAGGCGATGATCTTCGAAACCGGAACTGTAAAGTTTTAGATCCTAACGCTCTTCTGAGCTTCTTATTATCTAACCTTCAATTTCCAAGATGTAATACTTTCTTAGTTGCAAATCAATACTTTCTTAAGTTGCACATCTGATGAAGCTAGAAAAGATTTTACATCTCCTGAATAATTTGTAGAAAACGGTGATTTGCTTCTTACAAGTCAATTCTTTTCTTAAAATGAAGCTGAAGACTTGTAGATTCAGGACGTATTATTCTTTTTTATTTTTGCTAAAAAACTAAGTGTATCGACAAGAAAATTACACTTAAACTTAAAATTAAAATTAAAGTTAAAAAGTGAAAATGCATTAGTGGACAGTGAATAATTATCGACCAAAATAATGCAAAATTAACCACTGGAAATGAATAACTAACTACAGATTGAATTAGTATTTATGAAGGCTGACTGATTCTTAAGTAAAACATTATTATTTAAAGCAGCTGCTTGTTACGGTTTCTTCCGCGAATTTCATAGATTTCTTTACGCAGTATTAGAGTGGATTTTTATAATTTCTTACAAATCGTCGCTTTCGACTTATGCATACATGACACGCAACTCATTGCAGACAATTCACACGTAATAATTGCCAGTTGCATGAAGATTTTATCGATATTTAATATAAAAATTGAAATCAGCTTTATTCGCTCGCAGGAGACTCTGACAATCAAATGTCTGCTATACGTTATACTAACTCAGCAGTGCTTTACAGAAATTACCAATATTCAGTAAAAAATAACTTTTTCACAGTAAAAATGTATGTCGCTGAACGAATTAGTGAAAATTTTACTATTTAGCTTTAGAAAAAAAGGCACATGGATTGGAACCTAGTCGCGTTTTATTTAAAGGCTATGAGGATTTTTGACGGTGAATATTCCAATAATCTGTTCATTAGCGCATATTTATTACGTGGAGAAAAATTCGACTGGTTTTTCTTGGTAAATAAACGTAAACATTCTCTGTTTTTAACCTCATTTCGCACGTAGGATAGTCTTAAAGCTTCCTTTCTATTTATTATTATATTAAAAAATCACCGTCACTCACTTTTTTATATTCGTTATTTGTGACATTCACGGTATACGTTTTTACATGGTTACACGCGCGCTGCGCGATCGTATATCCCCTTGCGGCCGACGTTGAGCAATGATTAATCGTAGCCATGTTATGTATATATATTATATACATATGCCTCTTTGGGGCGAGGGATGCGCGAGCGCAATCAAATTGATTGAAATAAAGGCCCAAGGGTGAAAGCGATAGTTGATTGATTTTTTATATTAATAAAACTCGCGTCGTCTTTGTTTGGAGAAAGTGCAACTTTTATAAAAAGTAGTTGAGAATTTTTTTCATTTATTCAGAATCGCTCTATTCGTTACTAAGACCCTTTTCCGTGACTTCACAACCTTTAAATGGACAAAGTTTAAGATTTTTTATATCATAATATTGCACTCTTTTATTTATCAATTCAATTATCTTATTTAATAATGCTTCAATTATGTTTCAATAAGTTGATCATTATCCAGTAAATAAAATTTAAATATTTATGTAAAAAAAGCATCTAATAGAATACTTTTTTAGTCGAATTAAATATGTTTTATATCCGCATAGTTTTAAAAATATTTTATTTAAGCACTGAAAAGTAATTTTCTTTTGATTAAAAAAGAACGAAGAAAATATGAAGAATTATTATTTTATATTAAATATTAATATATTAAGTATAATTTCAGAATGGTTTTTTAGCTATCTCGTACGTTTACGCTTTTTTGGCTTTGTTTAACAAATTGTCACACTTTTTTAACTACATTAATGTAAAAAAAATTACAGACTCAAGGTGAGATAGTTCCAAAACATATATTCATTATCAAATCAATGTTAGAAAGTAAGTTCATGCTAAATGTGAGCAGAATCGGTCGATTAATTTTTAAGGTTTATAATCGTGCTCGCGATTTTCAAATATTTTTGTTAAGAAAAACTTTCTAGTGTGTGAATAACTTTTTCTATACTATCATATAGCTTGTATTTTAAAAATTTCAAAAAGAAATCTTAACATTTGCTTGATAGATATCACACGATACTTTAGAGGGGATAATTTAAATTTGTATGCGATAAACTGATTTTTTCGGAAGCTTTATAAAGTGCTTCCTCCCTTAAACTTGATCTAATTTAATTTCCTTTTTTCCTTTCCTAATTTTTCATTATCTCGATGCTCATTTTAGAGAGTTTATGCATTCTTAGCTTCAACTTCTCGAGATCGCTATGTCCAAGTAATTACGGGGTCGCACAAAGTATGGCACTTCAATTATGCTTCAACCGTAGCTCGAAATAACGAGATAAACGATAATCTTTGAACATCAAAGGAGACCATAAAGCCGACGATCGCCAGGACGGCAAATTTAAAGTCTATACAAAGAGTTTTATATAGAAATATGTGTGTGTGTGTGTGTGTGTGTGTGTAGTGCTTTCCATATTAATCACCGAAAACTGAATAAATCAGTAATCTGGTATATAATGAATTAATACCGATGAGACAAAAGTTGTAAATTGTGAAGGTAGTCACGCAAGAGTACCAGTAATCTTTGACCTTGAAAATTATTTTGAGGCCCATTTGCAGATCCACATAGTATTTCTGATATATAAGATATACAGTAAAAAACGGTGCATAATGACTTTAATTGTCAATAGCTAACATACTACATATGATTTTGTAAAGTACGTTATCACTCGCGATAATATTTAAAAATATAGTATATAGACAAAACTACGCTGTTCTCGGATCATAGGACGCAAGATCCATATTTTGCGTAAAATTAATTTTTTGTTTTAATAGCTCAAAAGTAAGTATTTCTATTACAATAATTTTATTTAACCCCCAACTAATCTGGGCATGAATTTTGTAAAATGAAGGTACATTTGGTGCCATTATACGTGACCTCGTTTATCCCTTACACCTTTTGTCTTGAAAGGCTTTCGACTAGTCGTCATTCAGCAAAGTTATTCAGGTTGGACGTTTAAGAGTGTACCTTTTGTGTATTAATGTATATATGTGTGAATGTTAAGATATATATATATATATATATATATATATATATATATATATATATAGGCATATATAGGCATATATAAACAACACTTCCCCCTCTCACGCTCTCTTTCTCTCTCTCTCTCTCTCTCTCTCTCTATTTATGACGGCGCAACAGCCATAGCCCAGGTGGCCCTCGGCAGCGTCCAGGGATATCACGGACTGGTCCTGGCCTCGGGGCTCTACGGCGCCTCGCTGGGCGGTAGCCTCTACTCCCTGAAGATGCTCGCACTGGAGAGGCTCAGAGCCCGGCAGTTCGCCAAGTCCTGGGCGCTCGTACAGGCCGCGGAGGCCCTGCCGATCCTGCTCGGAGTCCCACTGACCGGTACGTTTTTTTCTTTCTTTTTTTTCATATACATTTTACATATTTTTGGGTATACTTTATTTATTCTTTTCCGTATTTATCCGCGGTTGCTAGGCTTCCCTTGATCGATCAACAAGTGAAAAATGCGGGGACATTTAATACAACGAGGAACTGGCGCACGATTCCTATTAAACATTACAAATTGAAAGAGATTGAATAATTCATAAGTCGCAATCCGATTAACAAAGTTACAAAAATTCGACATCGTTGATATGGAGATGGAAACGGAAGTGCGATACGAAGCGCGTACAGTTACAACGCATTCGATCCCTCTGAAGCGACGAAAATGTCGCGCCGCCGATAAAGAGATTGTATCGGGACGAAATTAATTTTTACGAACGTATATATACGTCTCCATCCGCATCGGTTCAAAACTTTAATCTGAGCGCTTTCCATACGCACCAAATGTGTGATATTTCGGTCGCGTCGAAGCGAAGATACGCTCCAATCCGTTTTGCTCAATCTCAATCCGATTCGAAGCCGTATCAATGATTCCATACGTTTCAATGCGGTTATTTTCCTCGATCGGGGGATCCCTGTCGATCGAAAATTGTCACCGGAATTTTCAGATATAATTTATTTCAAAATATTTTTCTACGTTGTACTCGTCATTGAAATTATTAATCATTATCCTGATTCACTTTGGCGCAATAATTTACTCTAGTAATTATTGAAATTGCGATAAAAGTCGACTTACTTTTCAATGGATAGTTTAATTATAACCTACTTTTTAATGAATAATTTTAAATGGATAGTCAAGGATAATTATACATATATAATCAATGAGATTATTGTTAACGTTAATTTTATCACAAATTATCAAATAAAAACGTCGACTGATATTTATTTATGTAGATGAAATTTTGCTATTAATTTTATCTTGACTAACATATGTTATATCGCAGACACGTGCTCATCTTTTCTCGCTTTCTCAATCGTTCGTTTTACAAGTATCTGGTGAAATTAAATTAGATACCGTTGGATTATTAATTGGATAATCAAAACGCATTTTCCCTTAGGCTTTAGCGATGCATCGATTCTATGATCTAAAATTTAATTAAACAAAAATTTTAAAAAACTATTTAAACTTAAGAACTAATTAATTCTATTTTAATTAATAATAAAATTTTTAATAAATCCTGATTTAAAATTATAATATTCGATAGACTATGTAAAGTGAATATCTAAGCCTTTGATCTTTTAAAGAAAAATGTTGTTTGTAAATATTAAAATTCTTAAAATATTGCCTAGAAAACCTAATAGAAATACAATAAAAAAAATCGCATAAATTGTTTACGAATTTACTTAAATTGAATAGACGTATGACTGCGGAATTTAAAGAAAAATAAAATTTGAATCGTATTCGATGAATTTTTTATTTTCAAACTTATACCCCTTTCATATTCTGTGCAGGTTTTCATAGTAAAGGAGCTTAAATCTATAAAATTCACATTTCTTTTTATACGCATCCGATTTCTTCTTCATTTAAATAACTTCTGAACGTTTGACTTTCCATAAAGCTTTCAAAGAGGTATTGAATTGCGCGTCAATTTGTAGATGAGATACATCTCTCGTGCAAAATTATTGAAATCAATGCGTACATTTAAATTTAATTAAATTCAAATTTTAATCGAGAGATCAATGAAATATATAGAATATCGGTTTAATGAATCCACTATAGATATAACGAGTGTTGACATTATGCTGCTCTAAAATATTTGAGGGGAAAACAATTTCGTGCCTTAACAGTGGTATTTCTTTTTTTCTCTCCATTATGCAATTGAATGCTCAAAATTTAAGACAATATATACGTTATCACAAATATAGACCAAGAAAATCGTTTACCCGTAAACGATTTCAGTAAAAATGGAATATTATATATATATATATATATATATATATATATATATATATATATATATATATATATAAAGTATTATACAAAATATTTTTTTTATACATTTCGTAAAAAAAATAAGAACAATGACAATAAGAAATATTTGAGACGTACGGGCACCTACATGTTACGATTCAGCGTGATTTTTTCATCAATTCCTAAATTTCGTACTCATGATTTCACTCGCTCGTCCAGATGATTCCTCATATATATATATATATATATATATATATATATATATATATATATATATATATTTATGTTTACAAAATAATAAGCTCGACTTCGCATTTTCGAAAAATACGTTCTTTCAATACTTTCTTACGAAGATTGACAATCAATAATCTCTGTTCGCACACTGCGTTGAATTTGAAGGATGAATCAGCAGTAAAAGTGCAGACGTTTCAGTTTTTGCGAGTATCGATGTATTACTTTTTCGTGCATATATTTATTCTTAGGAAAGACTGATACAGTTTTTTTTCGGAGAATGAAAAAAAAATCGACAACAAAAGAAAAGCGGTTAAAACACGCTCATTTTTTATTTATATTAACAACGAAAAATGACTTAGTTTATTTCTTAATATATCTATAACTGTTCAGATAATTAATATATCAATTTAAATTTAATTGTTGGTCGAAATTGAAATTATGTTTGATTTCGAGTGAAAAGAATAGCCAATTTATAATAAATACTATAAAATTATCCAAATAAAAGCTAACCTATAGAATAATGAGAAACTGGCTTCGATCAGATTGAAATTATTTAACGTTATTTTCTAACAATTTACACCTAAATATTACCAAATCGCATATAATAATTATTGCGCATAATATGCGAATTAATTATTAAATATTGAAACTGCCTCAAAATCTAAGCCTGAATGTCAATCAGTTTTATGCGCCGCATGATGGAGGCCAGTAAACCAGAAATAAATTGCTTTATTTCAATAATCAATATAAGTACAAATGACCATTACGACAATACAATACCATTATGTGACCAAGCACGTGCTACAACTTAATACACCACGATTTAACACGACGTCGTGCATTGAAACAGAAGTGTATACATGCTTATATCAACGAAGAGCATTGACATGTACTACGTGCTTTGTCACACAGTGATATATTATTGGTTATTATACTTAATCTTGAAATAGACCAATTTTACTGTAGTATAACGACGTCATTGTACGGCTCATAAAAGAAATTTTTAACTCAGCATTATATTTTAACCTACACGAAAAAATTCATTGCAACTTAATTACTCAAAGTGAGATAATAATCGCGTGAAATTTCATATTTCACGATTAAGCTATTATTGAAATTTGAATTTAGAAATAAAAGTTACAGTTCCCCGTTATCAAGTATAAGTTTTAATGTTTACAAAAGCTCGATTCCTGTATCAAGAAGATTATCACCAACTCGAATAAAAAAAATTTTCAACGTGTACTGTATTGCTATTACTATATTTCTAAACAAACCTGAAAAATATTTAATGGATTGAAAAGTATTTATTAGGTAGTAAAAATAGTATCAATATTATCGCGGCTAGACATTTGGCAAATGTTAGAATGAACAAAGTACATACTGTCAGAAAAATTAAGATAAAGATATATATAAAACTAGGTTGCAAGCTGAAATCATTTTTTTGGCTAGTAATAAATGACAATTTGATTTTGAATGCAAGTTGTAATTTCTTCAGTGGAAAAAATGAATATTTATACAATAATATAGTATAAAGTATTACAAAGGAATAACAAAATCTGTTTCTTCATTTGATTTTGTCATCCTAAAAATGAGATAATATTAGTTTTGAAACTTTTTACCTTTGATGATATCTTTATTGAATATCTAAACTTTCGCATGAAAAAATGAATTAAAAAGTGCAATTCCTCTTAATCTTATACTCGTTTCTATTATTGACAGTTAATAGATCCTATATTCTATTTATTCATAAGATAAATAATATGATTTTATTTTTTGAAGTCAATTTACATTTTAATCACGTCAAAACTTGTTTAGTAAGAATTGAGACGATTTTTTTTAAGAAACGTTGATTTATGGAGAGTGCTTGTCAAGTGCCCGGTCACTCCCGCAAGTGGAAAAAATTACCTCAATTAATGTATAAGCCTGATTAAGATTTCATAATTGTAACATTAAATTATATCATCCGAATATGCAAGCTATCTGTATTATATGTATAAAACTTAGCGTTCGTATAAGTTAATAAAATATAACGAACTCGGTGAAAATTTACAATTTACAAATGAAAACAATGATTAACCCGAATTAATTAGGTATTAAAGTAGCGATTCTATGGTTTGCGAAAAATGATACTTACTTCCGAATACCTTTACTATCGGGATACCTTGTTTATAGCTTAAAAATTGGATCGATACCTATACCAAGGCATTAATCTCGAATACTAGCCGATGGTTTCCTTATAAACATAAAAATAAACTTATTGTATCCGATGTATTCTATATAATACGTAGCGACGTCAGTGCGTGCGTTAGAAAATGCTCTTATAAAACGCGCGCCGCCGAACGTCTATTTTATCCTCTAACGGAGTGCTCGATCGATCAAACTACCCAATTAACATATATACATATCAAGCTATTACTTCCAAAGACTTCATAAATCCCGCGCACCCGTCTATCTAGTTTTCCAGCTGAAGCATAATATTATATTAGCGAGATTATTAGTCGACGTAGTTGTGTACTCAAGTTTATTCGTTAGCCTGACTAAATCATACCTTCGAGTTTACGAGGGGAAAACGTTCGCGCAAATTAATCGCGGATCGATGAGCTGCAGTCAACGTTATGGCTTCCCGTACAAGCCCTATTTATCGCCGCAACTACGCATGCGTACGATGAATAATTTCTTCTGACGACAATATATAAACTATATAATAATAATGATATATGAATGAATGTTCGAGCCTAGGGCTTTTCGGTCATCCAAAAGATTTATCAAGCTCCATAAATTTTTCAATTAATCGAATTTAGGAAGCTGGATAAGAAACGACGGAGAAGAGAAAAAAGGGGGAAATTTATCCCAGAGAGACGAGGAGCGAGACAAAGCCGGATAAATCCTGGGTGTGCGCGCGGGCGAAACACGGGCGAGCTTTCGCGATCGGAAGAGTCGATAGCCGCGCTTCTTCCGATGTCATATAATTCTCTCTTATCGGCTGACTTTGCCCCTACATCTCGTCTATAAATACACGATTTTATAAGCGAGCCCAGACATTGCCGTCTTTCTCTTCTTCTCTATATACCCCCTTCGTACCTTAATTATTTCAAGACACACGTTGGAGCTCGAAAATTTTCTCAATTATGCCGATATTCCCAAGCCATAAGTATAAAACGAATGGAGTTTTGTGTTTCATACTCATATTTGTATTTCATAGCCAATTATGCACACTATAATAAGATCCTGCAGTAAGAGTGTAATTGACCTTTTTCATTCGGTATTAATCCATTTAAAATAAGAAGCTTAATTGAACTTAACACTATAAGAATAACAGAAGATAATTATATTATATTCAATTAAATTTGATCCACTCATTTATAATACATTAAAAAATTACTATTCTATATATATATATATATATATATATATATATATATATATATATATATATATCTATCTAACTTATTATTTATTCACGCTAAATAATTTTTAGCGCAGTAGTGCAAGGAATTCATCGGTGTATTAAATCTTCATAGGGGCGGAAATTTTTATTTAAAGCTGCAAGTCGAGAAGTGAGAAAGCATCATCCGTATATAAATATTCCGATAACAAAGCATCTTGCGCCTATATATCTGTCCCCAGCAGAAGTGCACGCTCGGACAATTCTCAGCAATTATTCACTTATATATATATATATATCGCTGCTTTCGAAGCGCCGTAATTTAATACAATTAATCCCGTTCCGTTTCTTTGCGGATGTCGAGGCCGCGTTGTACAGTTTCTTTGATTCTTTGATAATGCGCACATACATACGTACGCCAGGAAATATAAAACAAGCTGTACAGACGAGCGTACCACCGGCCGTATGCGAGGGGGTGCCGTAATTAACGAGGAATTTTCTTACAAAACGAAAAGGCAGAACTTGGGATAAAGAGGCATGAGCGTGCGAGAAGAGAAAATAAAATCTAACGAGCAGACGTCGGGAAACATTGAGACGTACACATTGACGGATACAACCAAGTCCTTTTTTTATTATTATTATTATTAACCGCTTAATAAATTTTCTAACGACAAAAATAATTAACCGATAAACTAAAAGCGCCGTTAAATGTTTATTTCTAGAAATATCATTTTTCAAATCTTAACACGTTGTGCCGCATAAAAAAGATACAAGTTTAAAATATCCGCACGTAAAGAATAAAATGGCTCGATTATTTGCGGACATAAAGCTAGCAATAGTCGTGAAACCTGATAATAATACAAAGTAAAAAAAGTATCGTTCTACGATGCGTAAAAAATAAAACGATTATTTATTTACTTGTGTTAAAAAATATTTCCTCAAAAATACATCCTTGTACCACAGGAGAATTCTCTGCACGCGCATAACTTTCGGCATAGATACTTTATATTCGTTTCGCAAGACATGAATTGAAAGTCGCATTTCGTATGATATTTATAATACATGCGCATCTTTTCAGAAAGTAGGGAAATCTAAATTCCACATCTGTGCAAGTGCGCGATAGATAAAGCGAATGAACGTTTTCAACTGTCAATATTTGCTGGTCCACGAGCTATATGTAAATTTGTTATTCAATTTTCTTTTAATGGATGATAATTCCATAAACTCAGAAACAAAAACTGTGGCTCTGTAGGAAAAGATTGAAAGGAAACATCTTAATAACTATTGTTTTGAAAGTCAATTATATTGTAATCGCGAGAAAATGACAAAATAAAAAAGCCGCTAACTTTACACAATCCCGATTATTAAGGAGATGTATTCGTTAGTAGAACTTATCCAAAATTAAATAAACATAGTCCTAAAATCCAGTAATAAAACCCAACGTCGTATGTGGCTGTATTTTTAAACTACTATTTTATTTCCGAAGGTAATGTCTATGATAGTTCGTGCTTTTTCTTCAAAGTTTATATTTTATAAATGTATTTTTTCTCTACATATAGTAATAAAAAAACTATGTTTTAAAAATATACGTTCTATAAAAGTTCCTAATAATATTTTTAAAGTGATAAAGCTTGTGCGTGATATCAAAAGGATATTTTTAATATCACGCTTATTATTAATTATCATCTATTACAAATTTCTCACGTTTAAAGGTGAAAACTGATAGTTTTCGGAATAAATACTAATTATAAAACTAAAATAAAATTATAACCTTAAATAAAAAAATCGTAACAAATGTTGCCGCGGTGCAAATGATGTTAAAAAATTTATGAATTGTGCATTTCTGCGCGGTAGTGTAAATTGATTCTATTTTTTTACCTCCAAATGAAGCGAATTTATTATACCACGAGAATCGAAAAATCGCACATCATTGTTGCGATTTTGCATATAGCGTAGTGTATTAATTATTTTTGTATCTTCGCAATTTATGTTTTAAAGAAAGAGGAAAATTCATTATTATAGCAGCTCGTTGACTCTGGATCGATGATTGAACCTTCTCTTGAAACTATGAATTCATTTTTAGTGATTTAAACTATTCATTAAAATTTAAGGGAATAAAATAGCTTTTTAACGATATGGCACATCCATTCTGTAACAAGTAAAAAATAATCCACTCATATACCCACATTTAGAAAAGGAAGATCATGTTGAGAAAGTTTAACAATTCCTATTTATTATTTTATTATTGAATTTTGCCATTAAGTAAATCTGATATACTTTTATATCAATTTAATCATACACCGATATATAGTGTCCCTAATCATACGATATTATAATTCGATAACAATTACAATATATTATACCACAATTACAATGTCATACCATTGTAAAATTTTACATTAAAACTGAAACACTTGTCATCAGTAATATTGATATAAAATTATCATCAAAGTATTTTTCAATTTCGATAAAGAATAGCAATTTGATAACGCTAAAATTATTATCCATCAACTTTATTATGGATTTTTAAGCCTTTGTATTGTTATCTTAGTATCTTATATGATAACGGGTCCTTTTTTAATTATTTTTTTATTATCTAAGGTAACTGTTCCAATGATAGACACACTTTTTATTTTATACTAATAAGTAATAAAGCGAGTCACGTGTTTGGGCTCTGAATTTAGCTGTAAATCACAGAATCTTCATTAATATACTTAAATGAATCATCTATTCAGCCCTTTTTTCCAATGCATCTCTTGATTAAACATATATTGACAATGAAAATTTTGAGCAAATATGTATTCCAATAAATAGTTTAAATTTTCTTAAATGTAAAAAGCAGCACGTAGAAGACTCTGCGCCATTAAAACAATTTTATTTCATAAAATTACAGAACATAAAAACAAAGTAGAAACATAATATTATTTTAACTTCATGCATTATTACTAAATTTTTACATCAAAAATTTAAATCAAAAGTTATAATAGCACGAAACGCATGTATTAAAAATGCATAAAAATAATATAAAATAAATGGAATATTTACGGTAACTATTTTAATATGTATTACTGATTATAAAGCTACATATATTTTTAAATTTTTTGCTGGGAAGTTCAAATTATAAACCAAGATATGAACGAAAACTGGGATTATTAATATTAAAAATTGTACTTATGCCGACTGTTTTAAATTACATTAATAAATATTTTTATCGACTTTACAGTCGTTATAATATAATATATTAACTAAAATAATGACAGTCAGACTGTCCTTGTTTTATAGTCACCCCTCGAAGAATCTGAAATAAAACTTATGACTAAAAATAAATGAAATTGAAAATTAAAAATTAAAAATAATAAAATAAAATAAAAATAAGAGGCCTACGTTGGCTCGATCGCTATAGCGAAGGACTAGTAACTTGGTGATCCGAGTTCAAATCCCGGTCTCGACCGATTGATACAAACACCGCTGTAATAATTTACATGTCCTTTGTTTACAAACGCATCGATGTTTGTTTACAAGCACCGATATTTGGAAGCATAAATAAAGCAACGTTAAATAAAATAAAAAAAATACAAATAATGAAAATAATAAACTATATTCTCTGCTAGAAAATGACAATCTTACTGCGCCCCCCACCTTATTTTCACCTTTGGAGTCCGACTTTTCGAACCGTTACAGTTCATCCTCAGGAACTAAACTAAAATGAAAAAAACCCTACATTATTAACAATATATTATTAACATAATGTGTGTCGCATTCATTCAATTCATTGGTATAATACTTTCTCAAAAATTAAGTCTTGACCATGCACTTTTTTGAGTATAGACGGATACTGATACATATATAGAGTATTTGGTATTTCCTTTCATTATTCGTCTTTTCAATAACAATATTTTTTAAAATGTTAACTAAATTCAGAATAAATCAAAAATGACATAATAGTATCGTGGGATCATTATCCATATAATAATTTATTAATATATTTACCTTAAATTAAAGTATAGTTATAAAAAACAATATTTAAATTAAATATAAAAGAACACCATATATACAACACTAATTTTCACCCGGATCGCTTACCCTAGCACGCACTATATTTTTCGGAACACTAATTATTATATCTTCGCTTCGCGCGACCACCCATAACCGACAAATACATTCCCCAATAATATAAATACATATAAATATATATATATATATATATATATATATATATATATATATATATATATATACATATACTACATTTATTACATATATGCAGGCTACATGAACGCGAGCAGCCCCCGGGTCGGCTACTACGCCTGCACCCTGAGCTCCCTGTGCGGCGCCGCCCTCCTCTTCCTCGTCGGCTGGGGCCGGCGCAACCCCTGCTCCCCGGTGATGGCTGCCGGGGCCGGCGACCTGCCCTGCGCCTGCGGGGCCGCGGCGGCGGCTGCCGCGGCCTCGACCGCGACGATGACGCCGGTGGCGCGCACCCTCAGCCGTCTGCCCAAGTCGCAGTCGCTGCACATACCCCTGAACAGGCCGGAGATCCATCAACAGCAGCAGCAGCAGCAGCAACAGCAGCAACAGCACCTGCATCAGGGCACGATGGCCGCGGCGCACGGGCTGCACGGCAATCATCACTTCGCGGGCGGCTTTCACAGGAACAGCTTCTACGGGTGCATGCCCCAGCATTTCCACGAGCACCAGATGGGTGAGCGATTGTTTTTGTTTTTCACTTTGCGCATCTTTCGTGCGCGGGGAAATATGCGAGGACGCGTCACGAAATCACATATGACATTTGTATCATGTAGATATGATCCGAGCAATGACATTAATTTGGAAGTTAAAAGATTCTGATCACGTGAAAGCCTACTTCCTCCAGGCGCACAAGGCTCCTAAAGCGTGCGCTATCATTGTGTATTATATCGATTTTGGGTAGGCAATAAATAGCAAATTATTATAATATTGCCGATATTTCGTGTGTGAAGAGGTATTTTAATCGATGTAAGAATAATATATTCAAGATACGTAACTGCACAGAAATCGCCTCATCGATATTCCGATGAAATATTCCGGGAAACAATGCTGAATCAACCAGTAATAATGTTTGAATGAACTGTGCATATATCGGTATAGATATGTATTTCAAAATTGCACTTCATGATAAGAAGTCTCAAATTGTATTTTAATTAACGGTTTCGCTAACAATGTAAGTACAAGTGATTGCACTTATATAATGGTTTCAAAATATGCAGGAACTTTTGATCTGCTGAAATTAAATTTGAGATCTCCAGGATAGGGGCAATATCATTTCAAGGTCAAAATTAAAGAAATCATTTAATCGAAAAAAATTACAGTTTGTCAAAGTTTTTGAATTATTGAACGACGATTATACTATCCAACGAATCGTAACTATACAAATATTTGTGACTATAGCATGCATTTTTCTAATTTTTTTTTAGCTTTAATTTCATTTCATTGAATCATTTAAAAATATTCCGAGAGAACTTTCAAATCCAATAACATTGTGGCTTGAAAAAGTATTAATTTTTTCATGACTTTCAATATTGATGTTCTGCATTTTATCTAAACTTGCTTTACCAAAAATGAAATATTTTACAGTTTGAAATACGATATTATATCGTACGATACAATAGTTGTACACATGCTAATAAAAAAGATCTATGTGAGCTAAAGTATAAGAATCACTATAGTTCAATGAAATCATAAGTTAAATTAAAATATTTGTTCATACTGCGATAAAACAGAGGTAATAGGATTATAAAAAGAACCGAAATTTAAATTCTACATTTCAAGAACCTATATTCATAACATTTATGTGGAGACTTTTGTGTCTCTGATTTAATACTTTATTTCCCATTTGACCTTAAAATGACCTTTATCTCACGATTTATTTAGAAGGTACGGAAGTTGTGACAAAAAGTACTTGTAGCTTTCAAGAAAAGAAAGTAAACCATATATTTAAGTGTTTCATTAGAGAATAAATAGAGTAGATAAAGTTCTTGTGAAAAAGAAGCTGAATAAGCTGTAATATAGGATTTGAGAACGTAATGAGTATTAGTATAGAAAACATTCAATATGGAGTCACGTTTTTCATGGACGTTCCCGCGCCTCAGTGTAATAATTTTGAACGAAAAAAATATAGCAATATATAATAAATTATTCAAAATGAATCTAATTCTATAAAGGGGGATCGATAATTAATATTTCACATCGCCTGTTATTTCTCTCTCATCACACGCAATCTTTGCTTTCTCTTCAAGCAGCTGCGGGTTGCGGAGGTTACCTCCCGCCCCAGGGCCCCCTCAGGCCCAGCAAAAGCGTGCCGGAGGGCCTGTCCCATCAGCATCCTCATCCGTTTCACCGGTTTCAACCGCTGCAGCAGCTGCAGCAGCAGCAGCAACAGCAGCAGCAGCAACCTCAGCACCTGGACTTCGCGCAGCGCACCAGGACTCCGAGGCGATGTCGCGACGTCACCGTGGTCGAGCAGATCACCACGAGCGTCTGAGCTACATAGTCCTACTGGCCCGATGCCCCGCTAAAAGCCAGGCTAAAAGCCGATGCCGCGTAAAGCGTCGCGCGGGAGACGTGCCCGCTCGCACCTCGTATACGTAGACGTGTCTACTACATATGCTTTCAAAATCGGAAAGCTGCTTATTTATTTACGTAGATACATAAGAGGCTACTCCAGCCGTGGGAGAGTATATATACGTGCATATAGTGCGTAAAGTCGAAAAAGCTATAATACTATGCGCAGGAGCAATTTACTCGCTTAATCTTACATGTAAATGATCGAATCGTATACATATGTAGCGGATCTGGTCGACTCTTTGGATCTGAATCAATTATTTCTGTTGGCCAATGGATATATATCAAATGAGAAAAAGAATGGAGAGAAAGAATGATAGATAAATAAATAGATAGATAGATACAAATTGTAAGTTTAAGAAATCGTTAGAATGAATGAATTAGAGCGACAAAAGTTTTTATAAGACAGTTTGTTACAAGGAAAGTACTGGAGGTACTCAATGTCGAATTTTAAGCTGAAAAAATTCCATGTTCAAAATATCTATTGATGAAATTTTTCATGTGTTTAGGTTAAAGATCGTCCTTGCGTGATGAGCTTTCAGGTCGCAACGGATTCTTTTTAAAGATTCAAGTCCTTTAACCGAAACATAATCAAGTGTTTGGACCAAATAGTTTATTGTCACAAAGAAAATTGCCGACGGCTCCGATGAAATTTTATCTCAAATTGTTGATAATTGATTGTACTAAAAACAGAGTAACGAAGGTTCGAATAACCGAACTTAGCGGATCCAAAAATTGCAAAACGCTAAGCTACAGTATAATAGTGCGTATGAGAATATCGAAAATTAACTGATTTATGACAAACTTGCTCTGATTATTTGCTAGCCATTATAAATTTTGTACGATGAAGAATTAGAATTAGAATTGTATTTATTAGAATTGTATTTATTAGATGAAGGGAACGTGTAAGCGTTGTTTTTAAGTAATTTGTTATATTTATTCTAATTATTAATATTTGTCATTAAAATATTCAAAGGACAAATTAAAACATAAGGTCGTCGTCTTCTAGCATGTTGATTAAATCCTTCTTTTATAACAGACTACCTCATATTGCCTTTTTTATTAATGACTAAAGTTTTAATGACTTAAACCTTTTTTGCATCAGGATAGCTTTCAAAGTCGATTGAACGCTCTTAAACCTAAAAAAATATACGACGTCATCTCTCAGTAGCACTATAATACATTTCAATATCATTCAAATTTGCAACAAATACTTCGAGTACTTTTCTTGTTAACTGTACTATAGATCTATTATTATAAATGACTTTTTTCGTTAATCAATATCTTCTAGGACACTTCAGATTTCACTATTATATCATTATTAATATAATCAACCATATACTTCCTGTAATTAACTTAGGCAAAATAAAATAGTCTATGTTATACACAAGGTATATGAAAATACAATTTATTGTATTTATTGCAATTGATAATACTCACAGACAAGCGATTATTTATAATCACGTCAAACGAAGTTATGTTAATTTAATTACTTAGTAGCAACTGTAGTGTAAATATCCAATACTGTATTCGTATACAGTATATATTATTGAAAAAATCAGGTGAAAATTCAGGTGATCATTTACCTCAGGATTTGGTATCATTTCTCGAACAAATTATCAAGCATAAAACTATTATACCTAAAAACCATCTGCGTCATTTTTTGAAATCCCAATTAAAATACCACATCGACAATAGATTCAAAGAATTTTTTTAAACGTTAATGCACATATAATAAGTTTAATCAGAAAATTATACCACCTGCACTTTTATCTAATTTTTTCAATGGATAACATTTGAGTAACATTATACATTTGTAGCTATTTATAAAATAAATTATCGATTGTAGTTAGTGAATTATAGTTTGTAAAATTTAACACAAAAACTTAATTTTTAAATCATATATTCAATTCGACCTTTTCGTGCATAATTAGCAGAGAATTATTTTCCATTTATTTTATACAGATTTAGATTGACAAATATTTATAAAATCGAACGATTTAACTATATTCCTAATGTATATTTTGATAGTAAAGAAATCGGAGCAGTGCCAATATAATGCATTCGGGAAGTATATTACTTAGTTAATAAAAATTTAGAATTATATAAATTTAAAAAAAATGTTAGGGACGTTCAGTAATGAATCACGAACTTAACGTAAAAGGAAGAAATAAAAAAAAATAAAAGATTGACGTTCGTGTGTATTCAAAATCTTGAGGCAATAATTCGTAATTCGTTATGCAATACAAATAACGAGGTCATATAGTTTGAAAAATCTGGATCGCAAAATCGATGAAAGTATTGCGCAATCGTTAATTCGAATTAGAAGCTAAATTATTCGATGGATCAGTGAAAATAGATCGAAATACAATTCAAAGATTAGAATTCGGACCTCGAACGAAAGCTGAGAATTAATTAAATGGTCATAATGTATATTACACGCCAAAGAAGAAAAAACTCGCATAGTATTCTTAATTTAATAATTGAACTATAGGATATAGATAATTTATAAAGCGACAAATGTCTTTCCTGAGTGGAGGTGTAACAATAATAACTGAAACAGATAAGTAAGATTGAGACTCGATGGTACCTTAAATTAATTATATTTATTTGGGTCTATATGTATACGCACCTGAAAGATTTTTTTTTGTTCATACCAATATAATTATGGATTGATCACGATCGAGAATTTCTGTACCGTTATTCGGCAATGATATATACAGGGTATAACAGAAGCAACGATACATCTGTATAACTTCCCAAGGCCGCGTAATTCGAGAAAAGGATTCGTAGAAAAATTGTAAGGCTTAGCTAAAAGCATTGACTGATTCTTGGTATTGACCTGTGAGTTGTTTTTGAAGATTATTCACGGGCAATTTTCAGTTTTTTAATAGAAACTCCTGTTTGTTAACACATTTTATAAGTTTAATTAATTTGCGACATATACGTAGTATCTTATAGATTTCTTAAGATCATGAGTAGGCTAATCTCACCTTTTTATACGTTGGCACACGAAAAATTTCAGATACATAATAATATAATAGGATCAGCGAAAAAAATTTGGGACGTTTACTTTGAAAAGCGTGGGTTTAACGTCAGAGAGGACGTTCAAGGTCATGTCAAATTCAGCATTAACATAACGAATAAAAATTATGATTTCATTGAGCTTATGAGACTAATGGAAGCATTACGCGTGGAATTTTTCCCTCTTCTCGAATCCGTGGTCAAAATTAAAGGATCCTATTTCATAAAAAAAAAAAGAAAGAAAGACATCATTTTATAAACCATTGTCTCGAATAATAAGGTCCTGGAAAGCTGTTCATTGGTTACATGTCGCGATACTTTCGTTACACTCCGTATGTGAATACGGAGGCGAACAGCCTGCATAAAATGGACTAAATCGCTATACTGAATAAATAGATTTAACGTGATATTATACACGTATATACGTATGAATTTTTGAGCACTTAAGCTTTCTTAATTATTTATGTGCAGGTTTTTTGGCGAACGTTGCGTTCGCGTGCGCCGCGCGTTTGTTCCAAAACTGTAGACGTATTTTATAAGATGCACGCGTTCAAATTGTCCATTGAAGCACGATTTCGACAAATTCTTACTTATGAATATTATAATATATATAGTTCGAAGACATTCATTTCCAAAAAAAAAATATTCTTATTTATTCCCAATATAGGAATTGGAATTTATGTATATTTAAACCTGTAAAGTGTATTAACTCGTATATAATAGGCATTTATCAAACTGATGAAACGTAGTTTTTAAATTATTTCTGTTTCTACTAGAATTTTGATTTCTTTCTTCCTTTTTTTTCTTTTTAATATTAATACAATTGTACCACATGGTCGTTTTGTTTCTAATTTAATATTATAAACTTATTTCGAAAAGTATGCATCCTGCCATTCGCTCAACGCGATGGTTGAAAAAAAAATTAATAAAAAAAAAAAACAAAAAAAAAGAACCCAATTACGCTGCCATAATCCCGTTATAATAGGAGCTGGACTTCTAATATAATATAGAATTATACCGAAGCGGTTTATAAAGTGAAATCGGGTGTGTATTATAAGCCATTGCTATATGAGGACTTTTCAGCATTGGAGAAAGAACTTAATATATAATATCGCACAGAATTGTTCATAATATAAAACTTTTCTCCGGGACTTTATTTATCAAAGACATTCAATTGGATCCTTATATGTATACATATATAACTAATGCTCTACCTGTATTGTAATGTGCGTTACAAACATATTATAAACTGAGACTTATCATTAGGTTTAAATTTGCGATATATTTTATAAGTCTAATATATATATATATATATATATATATATATATATATATATATATATATATATAATGTAAATTATTCCTCGGCGTGTGATTTTCATATATATATACATATAAATATGCTGATGTTGTTCGATTCGTCTTTATGCTTCTTGTGCGTTTACAGAAAATCCTAAAAAAATATATCTATATAAATATTATGTAATAAGGAGAAGATCGAATATTTGTAACTACGTTTTATGTAGAATTTTTCATTTATATATAAAACGTGTTTAAAGAGAACACGGTTCAAGGTGCTGCCATCTGCAACTAAGCGCGCACTGCGATGCAAAAAGCAATTTTAAAACTTTGCGCGTACGCGAGCGCGGCATCTGTTAGATAATTTTTTTTCAACAAACATCAAAGGGGAACACGTCTGCGCCTTTTTATTTTTAATGTCAAACTTGAACTTACGACGTATCGACATTGTGCGTTTGCGTTGATAAAGCAGTATTAAAAATACATCGATACATATTATATACAGGGTGCTCGAAAATTCTCCTACCATAGTTGAATAATTCGAAAAATTTACTGAATCATTGCCAGGAGAAAGCTGTAGGGAATGTTCACGGTTATTCGACGGTGATTTTAATTTGAAGTTCAACGTGAAACCAAGGTCACGAAATAACTAGAAGCATTTCCAAAAACTTTCATCCAACAATTTTTTAGTACGACGCATAATTTTTACTTTATTAATCAGTCGACATCTTTTTGAACAACCTATATATTTATATATCTGACCGTTGAATTAAATATTAACCTTAACGGAATAGAAGAAAAGCATTTGTATTACTTCTGTATATTACATGTTTATCGTTTGACTCTTTCGTACTAAAAAATTCGTATATAATAGATTTTTATAATAAAACTCATTGTACATGAGATGTGCGATCGCTATATTGTTCCAATTGTATATGTATATATTATACTATATATTATACTATATATAATATTATAATATAGTCGCAGGCTCTGATCGAAAGCTTTTGAGGGACTTGAAAGGTAAAAATATATTCGTTTCTCGCCGAAGTGCGGAAAATAAAGAGAGCAACAGGAGGGCCACCAGATGAAGGAAAGAAAAAGTTATATATATATATATATATATATATATATATATATATATATATATATATTATTGTAGGCAACTTATTTAAAAAGAGGCGAAATAACGACAGAGAAAATGGAATAACAAATCAGCTTATTAAAACCATTCTTATACACTGTATATGGGCCCAATAATGATCATCTGTCAAAATCAGTTACGTTTAACTGTAGTCTGTTTTTTCAATGGACAAGACAAAAGAGATGACATATATATATATATATATATATATATATATATATATATATATGTATGTATATATATATATATAAGTATAAGGCTCCGAGCATAAGAAATCCTCCGGTCTCTCTCCACAAACCGCAAATGCTTTAATAATACGGCTGTCGCAAAAGGACGCCAATTAAATTATGACAAAATTGACGTTGCGTTTGTCATAATATAGACTTGTAATACATCTTTTCTTATGGAAGAGATTATTAAAGGAACTTTTTCTGCGTAATAAGACTGCGGATAACTTGTTGCATTTTTTCTGAAGCTGTATATATTTCTTTCTCTCTCTCTCTCTCTCTCTCTCTCTCTATATATATATATATATATATATATATATATATATATATATATATATATATATATATATAGGGCAGCGAAAACAATTTTTCTCAATCCTTACGCTTTTTCTTAAGAAATATTTATTAGCCCTATTACAATTACTTTTATTATTCGAAATATCGATGTTAACGATTTTTTTATATTTTGCAAAATTCGCTCCAATTATACTTTAATTGAAAATTTACGAAACTGGTAATAATAGAACTACAGTCTTAAAAATGCTATAATAAATTTGAATTATACTTATTCAAAAAATAAAAACTGTCTAATAATATACCTATAAAATATTACTACCTGAATCATTATATGTATAATACTTATTAATTTATTTTAGAATATCGATATATATTTGAAATGAATTTGAATTTGAATTTTTAAATGAAATCTCAAAGTCAAACCAATAACAATAACATTCATAAAACTTCATAGCAACTAAAACTAATGCTATAAATAACGTAAAAAATTATTTAATTACATATATTGTTTCAATTGTTTACAAAAACAAAATGAAAATCTATTATTATTATTATTATTATTATTATTATCATTATCATTATCATTATCAATATAGCACCTTCTTGATTTCCGAGTATATATGAGCCATCTTGATTTGATAATTATATTTTTCTTAATATTTATTTTATAACTATATTTATAATTTTAACTTTTTATTCAACTTTAACAGCTGTCAGAGTGAAATTCACATGAATATTAAAGTTCATCCTCTTTCAATCATGTGCGTAAAAATATTATAAAACAGTATATACCTAAATACTAATGTATAAGTAACTATCAATTAAGATTCAAGAATACAATTCATTATTTAAGTTTAATATTTCACAAATATTTCTTTACGTGATTTAAGTTGTTTTTATAGAAAATCCCTTAATGCAGAAAACTTTATTCAAGATATTTTTCTCAACGTGCCTTAAAATTTATTCTTTTATTAAAAATATAAGAGAACTTACTAAAGCAAAAACTAATTTAAAAACTTATGAAGAATAATTCTATTATCGCAGTTTAAATTTACTTTTATATAAACAAAATTTTTATATTCGCAGTCTCGTTATAATGATTTGCAATGATTATTCTATAGACAAACATTTAGAAAAATTAAAAAATGCACAGTCTTATGATAAATTCATATAGTGAAGTGATGTAATATATATATATATATATATATATATATATATATATATATATTAATTTTTACAATAATCACATAAGTATTATGTTAAAAAATAAGACGAAAGTATGTAAAATGAGGCTATTATTATAACTGCCAATGGTTCCAATATATAGAGAATAGTTGTTAAACCCAAATGCCGAACAGTTTTGTAAATTATTATATTTCTTAAAATTTTTTTTAATGTATATGTTAAACACTAATATATATATCTATCTATATATATATATATATATATATATATATATATATATATATATATATATTGAATATTATGTAAGATATTGCCTACATTAGTACATATATACATAATTACAATGTATTAATAACACCTCTTTGTAAATAGAATATAAATTGATTTTAAAAAGTTCATAATATACGAATGGGAATTACAAATACGAAAACATTGCTCCAATTAAATAAACATTAGTTAATATGGGCGTATTTTATAATTTTGTTTTTTAATTCAATAAAAGGGCTATGGCGCGTTAACAAAATCCATTTTCCATATGCATGTATACAAACTGCCGCGAATGCCACCTATATATAGACATGTTAATGTATTCTTTTGAGTAGAAATATGTAGTATCTCAGTCATATTTTTTATCTTTATATTAAAAAGTAAATTTTTCTAACTAAATAATGAGTTAAAAAATGTTTTCTAAACGTATATAAATATATCTTTAATTAAAATATATAGGTGTTACACGAGATGATGAATATAATTATATATGTAATTAGAGCAAATATTGTCGAATTTCTCCAATATAATGTGTATAGCATTGAAATGAAGTTTAATGGCGAAGTAGTTGAAATAAAAACTTTTATGAAATAATATTATAGTTGGTACGTGTTTATTGATTTAAATAAATTCAATTCCATGTGAATCCCTATGTGATTTTAACTTGTAACAGTTATTTCACTCAATTTTTAAACTTAAACAAATCCCTTTAGAATATGAGTATACATATATTATATCGATGAATAAATCAGGTTTATTCGATGTATAATTAAAACCTATTATAAGTATTATAAATATTATAAACTTTAATTTACATTGTTTTTATTGAACTAATAACATTTTTGTCCGTGTTACACTTTTCAATTAAAAAGTCAGTTAAAGTAATAATAGAATTCAAATAGAGGTTAAAGTTATTAGAATATTATAGACGATAAATATGAGAAATAAGAATAAATTGATTTAGTTGCAAAAATTTTATTGATCGTTTTTTTTTATGAATAATATTGTCATAAAGAACATTTTTTATTAACAACAAATATTGCCTTCACATGTAACTAATAAAGTGTAATTAGAATAACTAAGATTTATTCCATTTAGGAAGAATTTTTTATTTCAAATAAATCGTTTCGTTCACACGCTATAACTAAATATTTATTTGAATTAAATGCATATACTCAAATTAAATTAAAAAGGATAATTGTTTATCATATTCTTTATTCTTTGGAATTCTGAATTTTTTTTGTTATCATGATTTATCTATAGGTATAGTAGGAAAATTAATTAAATATTTATACCTATAATTATTAAATTATTTATTTTTTTATTTTAATTATAAATTTTTTATTAAATTTCTATTTTTGTGTCAATTGCATATTAGAGGATGTATATGTAAAAATCATCATTCTATTACAAAAACCCTTATCCGACAACAGTCGCCCTCTGTCGGCACGGTATCCAAGTTTCAGAGCAGATGCTCTACAGATATTATTTATATCGACCATATTTTATTATATGCGTGCCCGGTAGAGAGAAGAGAACGAGAGAAAGAAAGGAAGAGATGAGGAGGAGAGAGAAAGAGATAAAGAAGAGTATACGGAGTGCATGATAGAGGCGCCACGCGTCCAGTCTCTTCGAGCCTCAAGCATTTATCTCCCGACTCCCTCGTTGCATTTTCGAGGTTCGATTGTCCATCTTATGCCTGTCTCTCCTCTCTTCAGAAGAGCAGCCGAGGCCGCAGCTGTTCGCCGTTTGCCGCTGGCAGTAGCCGTATCACTTAATTTATATTTTTTTTCACATTCAGATGGTGATTCAAACAGATCTCTCACAGTGCAAGAATTGATTATCATTTTATCAAAAAGAGCTTGTTATCTGAAAGGGTATATAAATAAATATACACGTTATATATATGCACGCGTAGACTTCGTAATTTTACAAACGCGACAAGTGATAATTATTTCGTTGTGTACACACACGTGTATATATATATATATATATATATATATATATATATATATATATATATATATATATTCATAGAATACAATGAATGTTCCGGAGGGGGAGCTCACTGATTCGGTTGACAGAGCCCGAGAGTGCGTGCACCATTAGCACCAGACCACCTTGGTTACAATAGCTATACCTGGCGCGTAGGACGATACGTTTCGTCTGCCTAGGCACATACACGCACGCACACATGCATATATATATATATATAAATATATATATGTATATATATATATATATTATTAGCCTGCAGCGGACACCAGTAGTACGCACACGCTAGTGTTGTGCTGGTGGTGTTAGACGAGGACTGGATACCGTGGCGCGAGGAGGTTCTATAGGAGGGGAAGAGAGTCGCGCATCAGAGCGCTACCACCAGGCGATAGGCCAGAGAGAGAGAGAGAGAGAGAGAGAGAGAGAGCGAGCGAGGCGCCCGCCAGTGGGGAACAGCACGACGGGATCAGTCATCAGTACATATTCAGTCGAGCGGCCTATAGACGTTGTGTAGACATTGTGCGAGGAAGGAGCGGCCTGTCTCTACTACCTGCGGTTCCTGCTGAATAACCCAAAGTCTCCGCGGTGTATGAACGGGTAAGGCGGTGTAAAAAAGGTCTCGCGAGCGAAAGAGAGAGAGAGAGAAACATACATCAGTGGAAGCAGCAGCGTGGTAGCGCATCGGCGAGTAAGAGAGGGAGGGAAACTTCGTCCTTCGTTTCGGTCATCATCGTCATCATCATCATGATAATCCATCGGTACTCAGTAGCCTAAGAGAGGCAGGAGTATTAAGAGGGAGAATGCGTGCGCGTGCACCGCCAAGCGTGTTCTTGAGCGCGTCGGCAAACTGACGTAAAATATATACCACCGGCTATCCAAAAAAAAAAAAAAAAATATCATCTACGAGGCCAGCAGACGGACGAGTGCGTGAGTATATGTGTGTGCGCGCGCGAGCTGGGGACGAGCAGCACTGCAGTGTAGTGCGCCGCCCTGACAGCCGAGGATTTGGCATTTCGAAAACCAGCTCCGTGGTCCCGTCAGGAATTTCAGGACGTCATCATCCTCCCAAGGTGATTCACCAGAGCATTGTGAATTGAGGTTTGTACTTTTATTTATATGCATATACATATACCCACATTCTCTATAACACACACACACACACACACACACACACTTCTGCTCCTGCCGCCGGACTATATAACATGCGTGTCCTCTTCGACCTGTCCTCTGCTCCGGTGTTACCTGCCATTATTATTCCTCATGACAACCATAGTTTTTCATATATATATATATATATATATATATATATATATATATATATATATATATATATCTACCGCTACATTACACTAACAAAAGCTCTGTTTTCTCAAATGCATGCGCGCGCGTTTTGTTCTAAAAAACAGTATGAGACTAAAAAGGTGCATGCATACTCATGCATATAGAAATATATGTGTGTGTGTGTGTGCGCGCGCGCGCGCGGTGTGTGTGTAATGTACGCGTGAACTTGCGTGGCTCTCACCCCATCGGACAAGTGTGGAATGGTCATAGAATGTCATGCGCTCATATTTTCTCACATTCAGGTCAATTCGAGCTCAACTGTCAGGTCAGGACATCTGTGAACAATGTCTGATTATATATTATAAATGTATGTATACACCAGGTTCATCAGATCGGAAAAGTACCGTAAAACTCATTCGTGGCTTCCATGCACGGACTCCTATGTGTGCCTGCGTGTGCGCGCGCACCATATCTATAATACAGGCTCTGTCCTCTGATGCATACATTTAGTAAAGGATTCAATACACAGATGGAAGTATTAAGGTACTATATATGCATATATATGAGATTGGGAGATTTTTCATTTATGAAAAAATGCTCGATCCAGCGCACGTTCACCCTGCAATACGCGTACTTTTTTAAGCTGCTTTGAAAGAACGAGCGCTAATCTGCTTTTTCTCTTCGTCTGCCTGTATCTCCCTCTATCTCCATTCTCTTCTCTCTTCTCTCTCGCTCTCTCTCTCTCTCTCTCTCTCTCTCTCGCTCTCTTTCTCTCTCACTTACTCACATATACACATACACATACACATACAGACGCGCGTGCACGTATTATGTAAAAGTGTATTCGTACGTGTGTAAAGATGTATAAGATCGAAAGAGAATGAAAGAGGGAGAGCCGAGAGAGGGAAAGGTATGTAAAGAATCCCTCATTCTCATTCCTCCCATCTTTCTCGCTCTCTGATGGCAAAAGCGCGCGAGTATTTGGTTTTTTATCTTTTTTCCATTCTCATATATATATATATATAATGCTATATATACTATATGTAAGATACTCTCGCATCCAGCCGGCGTCCGTTTTCTCTCGTCCTCCTTGGTTTCGGAGGCATCGCGCGCGCACAGACACACATTAGAGAGTCAGAGCACATATTATAAACGTGGACGCATTTTTTGTAACGCGAAATACTTCACCGCGCGCACATCGAGAAGAAAATGCTGCTGCAGCAGAGAGCAATAGCTTGCAACAAAAAAACGGCGGTGTCTCTTTTCCTCTATGAGCTTCTTATAAATGCATTGGCGGGGCGTATTATCTCGAAAGAGACCTTCGCCGAGGACCCTGGGAGCTTGGTGCACTTACTTCCGAACACACCTTTCGTTGAGGGAACTGCGCGGTGCGCGGAAGGAGAGAAAAGAAACAGAGCGAGAGAAAAAAATGAGAGAGATAGAGAGAATAGAGAAGTTATTATACGGCTCATTCCGGAACGTGCTCCGGAAGACATCGCATATGCATATAGATGGACAGAGTGCAGAGATTCACCACGAGAGAAAGAGTGAAAGAGAGAGAGAGAGAGAGACGCGTTTTTACATTTTCTTGCTTGTTCTAGGTATTATAAGTACGTGGCGCGGGCTTTAATTTTCCCGGCCCGTGCGCGCATCAGTGTATAATACGTTTTCCATCCGTGCATAGTGCACTCTCCCGGTATAACTGCTTGGTTGATGTACGGTTTTCTTAGTTCCTTTACAGAAGTGTCGGGCATGTACCTCTGTCTCGACCTCCGTGTGAGTGAGGGGGAGGGAGGTAGATAGGTCTCGTTTCGGCGTCTATTTTTTCCTCCTTCATCTTTTCGAGTCATCCGAGCTGGAAAAACTATATGACGATGCTGACTTGTGAAGTACGCAAGCAACAAACCGACAAAATGCTCTTGAAGTCGAGAAAAATAAAGATGTGTCTACTGCTGTGCAAATTCGAAATAAATTCTTACATTGGCTTCTAGTTTTGCTGGTTTTTTATGTTTTTTGTTTTTTGTTTTTTTTATTAAATCGAGGCAAATAATTAATGACGAAATTTGACGAGTCTGAAATTTGCATCGTTGAAACTCACTGGAGTAATTTTGTAGATTTACGTAAATCTGTCGAAAAATAAACAAATTAAGGCTCGAATTTGATCTATTATTTAGCTATCAAATGAAAAATTCGTATAACAAAAATATAAGGTTTTGTTATAAATTGATTTATTTTTAAATTTTGTGCGGTCCAACACTGCAAACTTCAGACTCGTCAAATTTCACGAATTCATACAAGATCCTCTGTTAAATTAAATTGAAATAACTAGAAATAAAATTAATTCACTTCAACATTGTTTATCATTTATTAAAACTTCGTGTAATATTCAAAAGTCACTGTAACGCGCATTAAATAAATTATTAGACAAACTTTTCATCACCTATCATTTTCAATATTTATGTTTAATAAATACGTTTGTTACATGCATTCTTCCGACACAAGCAACTGAAAACCACTGGCTGTGGCTTTCTTCGCGCCTCGACGATTCTGCTGACGCTCACTTCTATTTTTTTGCGCGTGTATTTTTGGCCACGTGGTGCAGTAAAGATAATGAATCTATAAGAGATAAAACTTCGAACGATATATTAGTTTGTTTGATGGCTTAATCTAGATGTCTATAAATAATATTCTCTATATTAATCTATGACATTACAAGTGTAGAGAGAAGTATTATGTTAGATTTTATAAATTACTACAAGTCAATTTTTTTTCCGTTAATAATGCCAAAATACATTTCATTACGAAATAACGAAGCAAAAGACTCGAGCGGAGGGGAATTCGAAGAATTTGAATTTAGCAAAATTCTATTTCCTTTTATATTATCGCAACGGAAACAAAATCAATGATGGTAATGATCGAGCAATGCGTTGCTAGAAGAGTCGGGGGGGGGGTGTCTGTAAGCAGAACAGCATAAATTATCTGAGATCAAAGGGGGACAAGAGACGACGACTTATATATATATATATATATATATATATATATATATATATATACGCGTACGATAACTTTACGTAATTGTTGAAAAATTGTCTTTTATCGGTTATCTACATCTCGTATTTGTTTCAAGACAACGATCTTTTTATCCAAATATAAACATATAACTTCTGAAAAAGGTAGCTTGAAAATAGTAAAGGTAATTACATTAAGGTATAGCTTTAGCTCCCTTCATAAAAATTCACACCCGATCTCAAAGTTTTCCAGAATACAAGTTAATTGTATTCTAATTAAAATAAAAAATTAATGTTTTTGGGAAAAACTGATTTGCAAATTGTTAGCTTGTTAAGACCTTCACATATTAAAGCATAAATACTAAAAATAAATTACAATATATTATAACAAGTTACACAGGTCAATATTATAAGCAAGCTCAATATTCATAAGCGCATGAAATTTAAATAGAATACAATAATTTTCAAAGGAATTATTAACATCCAATAGTTACTATTTTAATTCTATAAATTTACAATATATTAATCACCATCATAATTTTAAAGTTGCTCTGATTTTCATTAAACATAATTACAATATATTTTTTCAAGTTTGGTAATTCATATTGTATCATTTTTAAATTGAAATTTTTTTACTGACTATTGTTAATAATTTCTTTCAAATTTACCTTCAGAGTAATTTTTTTACTAAAAAATCGTAAAATAAGAGCTACTGCGGTTTGATTATTGAAATTTAACGCTTTTGAATCGAAATTTCAGGCACAAGTATTTCACACACTACAGGTGACAAGAGCTTATAAATTGTATCATTAACTTATTTCTAAAAAAAATCTTTATCCAGCTCAATTTTCAATCTCAGCTTAATAAAAAAAATATCTTTCTTTTCAACAACAAAAAAAGTAGAAATTCGTAGTATTATTGTAATATAGATAATTTACATGTAAAGATAAAAATATTTACTAAAAGAAAGTATAACTTTTTTTAACTCGCCAGATCTAAAATAGAATTTCGCATAACTCAATGTTTAAAATCACCCATCGGTCGGTGTCGAAAAAAGTACGAGACTCGTATGAAAGTTGATATGTTATTTTAATTTGTATTAAATAAAATTAAATTAAAAAATTCGTAATTTCATACATTAATAATTTCATTTTGAAGAAGCACAAATCGTCACAATATTATTTTGATAAAAACTGCAGAGATAAAAATTTATTAATAAATATTTTTTCATAGTGTCTAACATAGTCGAGTGGTGAAAGAAAGTTGCGGCAAGAGTGCGTTTTTTTTAGTTGCGTATGGTATTTTTATCATTTGTTTATATAACCTACAAATTATAGTAACGAGTAATTCCAAATAAAAAATTAGCATGCGTCCCTTAGGTAGTCGTTTATAGATACACTTATCTCAAGCCTCTTGATTTTTTTAATTATTTTTAATTATTTTTCTATTTAATTATATTTCGACTTTTAATTACTTAATCACTATTAACTATAATATTTTGGAGAGTCATCGTCAAGTTTGACATGGAGAATAAGTATATAAGACCTGCGTTCATATTCGATATATAAAAATATTTCAATGGAGCGTTAGCAGGAGACGTTGTCCAACCTCTGACTCTGTCAACGAATGATGTTTTCAAAATCAACTGAAGGACCATACAGAGATTCTTGGGAAAATGACGCGATTTTAAAGGTTTTAACTAAGTACTATTTTTTAAAATTTCATAAAATTGTCAATACTTGTTCGATTATAATATATCAAGATATGATTTTTTTTTTGTTGACGTCATTATTCCAATGCTTATAGAAGATTGTAATGCAGTTATGTCTCGAAAATTAGGCTGTCCAACGATGTAAAACTTTCAATGTATTGTATTCTTTCGTGTATTATACAAGTTATTCTCAAAGTATAAACGTTTTATCATTCCAATCAATTTAGGGTGCAACTTCCTTAAATCCTTGGAGAGGCGGTGGAGAAGAAGTAAACTTCCTCCACCTTGATTATTTCGTTATAACTCAACTTCCTGGCGTTGGATCGTATCAACTATATTTCTCTATAATTTTTCATGATAATGTCTCACTTCTACTGCATTAGATTAAAAATAATTATGCATTTAGCAATTGATGTTTATTAATAAATAATTTCAATAACCTCTTCGTTATAATTAAACCATTTTAAATAATGGGTTTTCATTTCATACTACATATGACAAATAAAGCCATGTTGTGTAAAAAATTATAATATTCATATTTTATACTACAACAAATTACATTGCAAAACATGATTTATAAACTATAAATTGAGGTATTCTTCGCATAAAAGTAACAAAAAAAAATTTAAGAGATATTCTGAAATTGCTACTATAATAATAATATACAGATTTTCTTCAAAAAATCGACGCATTCAACAAAATTTCTCCGCCACGTTAAATATACGCCATTTCAAAGTTTTAAATTTCTCATAAGATTTACGCGCCTCTCAAAGGTTACATTTCTGTACGCGTGTGACAGAGTTGATTTTTCAGCCGTGAGACAGTTTACGCCCGACGAGCGCGGCAGCGAGAGAGGAAAGTCTCACGAACTAAAAATCAACTTTCACATTATAGTGTCAAACTTCGTTTTAACTCGTCATTTTACACCAAGAGGGCCACAAAATCGTTATTGAAGTCATTTTGGGGTTAAAGTAGTGGTTTACTTCAGATTTTATATTTTCCTTAGATAATAATAGAAGTTGTACTCGTGTCGACTGTTGTAAACTAAACTGACAAATATTTTTATCGATCTTACAGTCTTTTTAAAGTAAGGTAATTATCATGATAATTACAGGCCAATTAATTGCCCTTCTTTGTGATCATCCCCGTAGGCTTTGAAATATAAATACTGCTAACAAAAAAAAACAATAAAAACAATAAATAAATTTTCAAACAATATAGGATGTTGATTTATTAGTATTTTTAGTAGTAGTTTTTATATTCCAGATGATGCCGGAATGATAATAAAACAAGAAAAATTTGTCTGTAATTATCATTATAAATATATTATTTTACAAATACTGTAATATCGATGAGAATCTTCGTTTGCTTTCTTTAATATATTCTAATTATAATCATAGAAGATTGAATTATGCGCTTTTCACGGTAATAACTATGACGCGTAAGATGCTTGGGCGCAAAATCGTTGGCCTAACGAAGACGAATAATGGATCACTGTACGCATGTCTTCGTTAAGTAACACCTCTTTGACGTCCTTGTGCCAAGATAGATTAATTCATGCATCGAAGAGAAGAGGTTTATAAACAAATTATTACTTTTTTAGGTTTGATTGTTGAAAGAAAAATACATAAATAAAATACGTCAATTAAGATTAATAAGTTTTATATGCGTCACAATCAACTTCAAAACAAATCTCGTGCTTTCAAACCTCAAAAGGTCGAGATGTCTCCTGAGAGAATGTACCTTGAGGTAAAAAAAAAAATTTAACAAATTTAAGGTAAAAATATATATTATATCCAAGTAGTTTTTCTTCATTCTCTCCCGCTCCCCCACCCTATTTTCGATGTTCGCGCGTCATTCGCATACGCAATTACAACAAAGATGGGAGAATCTCTCATATACACAGCCAAAGCCGCCGACGCAACGGTTCAAACGCGCCTTACTCCCGCCCCCTGGTCTCGCCCCTTTTTTTTCTTTCAAAGCAAGCTAAAGCGCATGCGTATAATATAATACACCGTATAGATAATAAGAATAATTATTATTGTAGAGATTGCGGATAACGTATCGGGAACGCATTTTTCACGTTGCCCAAGAAAGATATATATTTATATTTTTAAGGATATATATATATACACCAGTCCCTCTTTCTCTTCTTCTAACGGTTCTTAATTGGCTGGGAGAACGTGCGTGCACACGCGGCCTCGCACGTGGCAGTATCTATAAGTATAGGAGCGTATAGGAGCGGGCGCTTCTTTTGCGATGTAACGCAAAAACTATACGCGTAAGCCAGAGTTCATTTACGTCTCCTTCCCTTTTTTACTTCTCATATCTTTCGTTCCTTCCGTTCCTTCTTTACTTTTTCTGAAGTAGAAAATATTATAAATAAAGCGCGCGTCGATCGTAATTATAGCTCTGACGTCATCCCAGGGGAAAGACGAATTCGTTGTTTATCGGATAGGCATTTTATTCTTTTTGTGCATTCTGCACAATTCAATATTAATGCCCGATTCGCCATACTACTGCTATAAGTCAACGCCTATGTACGCGAATGACAATGCTGTTATATGTATTAGATGCTGAATTTTCGTTTAACAGCCATCAAATTTTTATTGCTGCTTCATCAGCATTGACAGAATTTCTACAATTTTTTACCTAAACATTCTTAAAGTTCGCGCGATAGGTCCTGCGTTCAGAATTGTGAAAACTTTTTTTGAAACCTATTTCAAGAACTATATCGTTTGAAGAAACTAAATTCGAGTTAAATTATTGTATGTTTTGATAAATGATTATGTAGTATTTTAGCAATCTAATTATATTACTTTGTCAAATAAATGAACTATATTTTTAAAACAGTCCATTATAATTGGATATAACTTGTACACTAATAATTTTAAATTAACGTCAAATAATTCTATTTATATAATTCTAAAAGGAAGAGAGAAAATCTTATATTTTAATGTGATATATTTACACCCTAGAACGTAAACTGCTTCTCTTTACTTATTTTTTTTTTTAATTATTCTTGAAGATAAATTAATGTTCAGATATCCGTAACGCACTTAACCATCTCTATTAAAGTGTATATATATGCTAATCGCATATATATAAAAACGCATAATTTCCGAGATAACTGAGTTGCTTAAAGCGCACATCTAACAGATATTCTGGTATGTGCGAGAAGTAATTTATAAGCGATGACCTCTCGGCGAACGCGATGTATTGATCTGCATCGGATCAGTTCTAAAACGGTGTTTCTCAAAATTCATATATATATATATATATAATTCAAGACGACTTTCTAGTTTCAAATGCCTTGAGAGGAAGCCGACGATGTCTACCGGTGTATATATGCATGTGTGCATGTATTACATATATATATAAAGAATTTTAATCGCTTTATATTACCCTTGACATCGGACAGTTCTCTCTTTCTTCCTCCAGCGTGGAACTTTCTCAATTTTATATTGGCAGTGTGTCTATATTACAGCTTTCATATTACACACTCACGCGTTTCCGACGCAAGCGCACCGCGGTCAATGAATGACGGAGGTCGAGTGCCAAAGAGGAGAGCGCGAGGGGGAACGTCGATCGCAACACATACATGTGTATATATATATATATATATATATATATATATATATATATATATATATTATGTCACGTAGTAATACACTAAGTCCAAATTCGTAAAAAAGCGTAAAAAAACTTGACCGGAGCTCGATGAAAAAAATTATTTTCTTATCGTTGAAGTTTATTACGTTAATAAACAATAAAGATAATAAAATGTTGTGGCATAGTGATTGAAAGTTGATTCGAATATTTTGGTTCTGAATGAAGCAATAATAATCGGGACAAGACGGCAGATCGTGGAATCTCTACTATGTTGGTCTCGTAATAAAGTTATAATATATATATATATATATATATACGGAGATTCAAATTTAAAATTTGAAGTATTCGAACGTCAGGAGCGTTGCAACAGTTCCGAGTTTCCGAATCCCGGGAGAGCTTCCCGACGATTCGAATCTCGTTCTGCATCTACCTGCGCGCGCGCATTCGATCCGGGCTCGAGTTTCCGAGTATAATCTGAAAGTTCGCGAAGGACTGGAATGCTGGTCGAAGTTCGAAATGCTGTTCGAAATCTCTGAGAATTCAGATTTACTCGGGAACTTTTTAGTGTTGAATCCATTCTCGATTATAATATATACGTGAATTTATGACCCGACTAGAAATCCATCGAGCGTGCAGAAACAGGTCCTACCCGTGTATAGCTCCTGTAGACACGGGGCGCGTATTGAACGTGGCACTAGCCCGGATTACAATGATAATAAACTGTACGAAACGATATATCAACAGTTTATGCAAATAATTATTATGAGTGATAAGAAGTAATCGTAGGCTCTGTTAATCCAATAAAATAGCGAGAGTTTACACTCATAAAAGAACGAGCCCCTATATACCTAGATCTTATATTTTCTTTTTTTGCGAAACACAATATAGCTGCTAATATATGAATAACTGTTCAGGTCCGTTTTTCAGACCTAATCACCCCCATGCCCGACGCTTATATGTAATTTTTATATTTATATAATCAGACAACTCGCGCACAGACCCGGATCAGCCGCGCGCGTCATTCCGAGCCCCCTCCCCCTTCCGCGTCTTTGATAATAGTTTTCTATATGCGCGCCTCCATTGGAATTCGATATTCCTCTGTAATAATAACGATTTAAATTTAGAATTTTATAAAAGGCCGCGGTGTGTTCTTAAGGGACGATATGCCTGCCACGCATCGCTGACTATCTTTTTAACCTACATGCGCGTATATATAAGCTCGAATCAGCGTTTTCTCGGATGCACCGTCGCGTGTGCGCGCGCGCGTGCGTTTGTGTACGTGTTTGTGTGCGTACTGTACATACGAGAGCATCAGGTGAGCGTAGGAAGAGAATGGGACGGGGGCGAGGGGACATCAAGTACGTGGTTAGTGAGGCGGGGAAAAAAGGAAAAAGACAGAGAGAAAGGTGAAAAAACACAATGAGGACAGCGTACACGGGCTGCTCTCGCGGATCTGCGGCGGTCCATCGCAGGAAAGTCCGGGCACGCGGCGCGGGGTCGGAATTCTGGAGCGACGATCGATTTCCTTCTCCCTCCACGCCCTCCCTCTTTCTCTTACCTCAACGAGATCGATAAACGTATAATTTATCGATGTCGATATTGTGCATTTGGTATATAAAAGTTATATAGAAAATCTATAATTATACGAACGAAGCTGAATATGTTATACAACTTAGCTAAATATTACATGTAGATTAAATCATTTTAATTCATTGCTAAGTCAATCTGCACATATATGAATTAATATTACAAGCGTACGAAGAAGTGACTGGCCCAGATGTAAAACGATGTAAACTATAATGATTGATAAAAATTTGCTTTAATATTACACATATAGATTTATATTAATTCAAAGTAATGGTAAATGCAGAATTATCCGTATATAGACCAATGAGATATTCTCTCTGTAAAATCATTGGATATTGATTCTGTTTTAAACTATTGTGAAAAATTCGTTAATCGTTGCGATCCGGTAAAAAAAAGTATACGAAATAATATTTAAAATCATGCAAAAACTTTAATTTTGAAATCAGTTCAAACGTTGCAAAACTTAGTCATATTATACATAAGATCAAAATATTCTGAAACATTTAAAATCAATTGAAAATGCATATGAAATCAAATATGAAATCCTGGAATATTGGATTATAGCAAAGAAATAGCCCCTCATATACACAGAATACTTGACTTCGAGAGTTCTTTGCTTGATTTAGGATACCTTTTCATGTCTAATACGCCAGAATGGTCATGGATTACGAATCTGAGATTGTTAAAAAACTTCAACATGACTAACCCAAAACGACCAACGTTGTTTTGAAAAATTTTCTTTTGCAAATTAAATAATTAGAACTTTACTCGTATAGTTGAATACTAAAAGAAAATTTTCAAAAAGATCTGTTAGATATTTTAAATATAGTGTCCGACTATTCCCTACCATATATTGAAGTTAACAATTAATTGGCGAAATACAAGAGATATATTAGGGATTTGAGACTGATCAGAAATGTAAGATTTGAAAAATTCAAGACGAGAGATGCCGCATAGCCCGATAGTCAGTTTTTCCTGACATACATAAAATGAATAACTAATTTTAAGTCACAATTTACGATCCTACACATGTTAATGTATGGCTATTTTCACCACGCGGTTCATTGAGCAATTCGTCCCGAGTTTCGTCCACTGAGAAGCAAACATAAGGCAATCATAATCATCAAAATGATAACGATGCTCTATACTTTTTTCAGCACAAAAAAGTTGATTATAAGAGCACGCTGTGATGATAATGAATCGGTACATAGATGTACGTATATAATATCCATTAAGTTCACGGAAAACTCTGATTGCTTCATCCGAAAAAGATCTAAAGGCTACTACGTACATTAGATTCTCTATCTCTTTCATGCCTCGCAACCAAAACTTACCGCAACTTTTTGATTTAGATGATTCTTTTAGTAAAACGTATATTGTGCTCTAGAGGTTACGAACGGGAATCACTTATGGTGAAGTGGTGATGTTAATTGTACCCATAAGTATGTGCGCAGGAAGAATATGTGAAAGAAAAAAGTTTAGAAGAATAAGCTATGTGCGTATTATGTGCATGTGTGTATATATATATATATATATATATATATATATATATATATATATATCAAGAATTATTTAGTGATCACTATAGTTATGGCATAACTCTTCGAAGATAAATGAGGAAGAGAAGGTAGAAAGATATCGGTGTTTGGTCTATAGGAACCGAGCAGGAAGTATCCAACGAGCGAAAGAGAGGGGGGGGGCAGTCGACACGTGGAGGGGTTCCGCTCGGGCACGCTTCGCTTCGCCCCCGTGCGCGTCAAGTAAACCTCTTATAACGGCGCTACGTGGCGCTATATGCTTCTTGGCTTGTGGCTGCTTGTGGCATCAGGGCAGCTATACACGTCGCCAGGCACATATATGCGTTTATATACCAAAATTTCCCGTCTCTGTTTCTCTTTATACGTTCCACGTTCCAAAGTTATATATACATACATATATATATATATATATATATATATATATATATATATATATATGTATGTATGTATGTATGTATGTATGTATGTATGTATGTATGTATGTATGTATGTATGTATGTATGTATGTATGTATGTATGTATGTATGTATGTATACCGGTGATGATCATGCGCACTCGACGAAATATTATTCCTTGTCGTCAATGGGGCGCCCCTTTCGAAAAAAGCATTATTCTGGGCTCCCGTACATACGACGATGTCTCTAAATATCATAGATACAATCATTATAGAAGCCGGGTTATCATAAGAGTTTATCTTGATTTCTATCAAGAAGACGAATATTATATATATATATATATATATATATATATATATATATATATATATATATATATATATATACATGTTGCTCGGCACTGTATTCCCGCGCCTGCGCAGGCGCAGGCACGACGATCCTAGGGACTATATAGGGAGACGCGTTGTTTCTCCCCATACGCGCATTTCACTGGAGAAAGGGAATAATCGTCGATGGTACCTCTTTTCAGTATCTCTTTTTTTTTATTCTCGCTCGCAGACAATTGCCACGAAAACAGGTTGGGAGAGAAAAAGAAGGGGAGAAAGAGAGAGATGCCAGCGCCAATAAGAAGCGCGCCCGCAATCAACCACTCTCCTCTCTCAGGTGTCTTTTGTATATACACACACAGCTTCGTTTAATTCGAGAGTGGAATTCTTGAAGTAATTAAAAACGAGACGGACATTCTTGCCGCCTCCTTCGCTCTCACGTGTATTATGTATTGAAGTTTTTCGAATTGAGTTTATAACGTTCAGCCTGGTACCACAAACTGTTGAATTTGAACTTTTTTTTTTTTAATCAGTGGACACTAAGAACCTTCGCTCTGGGCAATTAAAATCTGAAAGCTCGTGGTGGCATTAAAACATTATACTTTTATCCAAGAAACCCTTCATAAATTTAGGAGAAAATGTATGAGGAATTACTAAAAAAAGTCGACGAGCTAGACGAGGGAAGCAAATTAGATCTAAAAAAACATTGTATGTTTTTTTATCATTAAAAAATAATATATTTTAACACGACCGTGGAAGTTGATTATTGGCCTCGTGAGATACCTTATACCCCGTGAGCGAAGCGAGAAAGTCGCGCGAGGTAAAAATTAATATACACTCTAATATTAGATTATATTTTCCATCACGAAAGTCGGAAAATCAGGTTAAAGCTCTGCTTTTGAGGTTCGAGTGGTGAAAATTATATTTCTCACTTCTAAAGAAACAATTTCATAGATAAAAACAATTTATTAAATCACTTCCACCATGCTCCGAGATTCATAACCGTAAAAATATCGAAACTAAAATTCATGGATCCACCAATACGAAAGTATATATTTTCTTTAAGATGGAATTATTACATATACTTTTAGGGTAATTAATGTGTGTAATTAATTTTCCCCTGTTTTATACGGTACCAAGCAAAACGGATTCACTTACAGGAATGATGTAACGGATTCAATCTTAGATTAAATTAAAAGCCTTAAACAAGTATACTCATTAATATGATTTTTTTCTGTACCTCTTAAGTATATACGAATTGTATAAAGTATTAAAATATTATATAGTCAGCTTCAATTTTTTTAAAAATAAATTTTTTACCAACAAGAACCATGCACGTAATTATCTAATTTTTTCTGTATTTTTAAAAAAATAAGATGCAGAGAAAAATATTTAATGTTTTGTGATATATGAAATGATTATAACATTTTTCAATGATTTTAAAAATAAATATATTTGTTTTGTAATGTATTTGTCGTCACGAAACAAATATTAACTGTGCTTTAAATCGAATTATGAAAAAGAATTAAGATCGAGGAACTAAATTGACAATACAAAAGAGGAGAAAAAGCTGTTATTTTAAGGTAGCAAAGTAAAAACAGTTGAACTATCTCACGAATCTCCGGGGTAAACATATATCGTTCTTTTGGACTTTGGTCAAAATAATGTCACACCGAATAACGAGAGCTCTGAAACGTTTAAATGGAATACTTATGACCTTATACCTATATAAAAACGCGCGCACCGAGCGTGGGGAAAAATCTCTCGCATTTAAAATTTTAAACTCGCCTCCGTGCATGCCAGACACAAAAGAGGTTGTTTTGTTTTTATTCATAAAAAGAGCGCATGAACCCGCATAAAATAGAATTGGAAAAGCTACGAAAGATACAGAGTATAATATTTACATTCTTTATATATTCTTCAGGCGTTCACTGGGGAAAAAAAGATAAACTAACTGTTATCATAGAGTCAACGGTGCAGCGGTTGCTTCGATGCGCACGCGCGCATGTTTACATGTGCGTGTGTGTGTGTGTGTGTGTGTGTGAATATGACGCACAGGGAGAAAAATCTAATTTATTTAAAAAGTAGATGTTTGAAGTATAATAGTTTAGAGGCTACAGTAAAAATCTCTGTCGTATCTAATAATTATGTGAGTTGAACAAGCAGAAGTAAATTTTTCCAGATAGCATTATGCCAGCACATAATTATAAATTACGTATGCATAGCTAAACGCATATATCGCGCTGTTTTTCATTAAATGGAATATTTTGGTTTTATCTAGCTCACGATAGTTCTCAATGTAGCGTAAGAAAAAGTTATCTAAATTAGCCTTTACGGCATTCTCAAACTCTTATCGTTCGGACGTCCGGCTCATATCATTTTTTAAATAATTACCTTCATTGGACCATTTTATTTGTCGAATTACAATAAAGTATTAATTGTAGTGAATCATTAATGTGAAAACCATTGATTATTATAGAAAATCTGTATAGAGTATGTATTAAACGGTTAAAAATGTGTGCTAATTGAAGAGGAAAATCCACTTCAATTGCTCTCCGGTTCGAACAAAGAGAAAAAAATCTATTGTTTTCTCTTTTATAAACCTTATAATAGAACGGGGAAGTTTATAAATTGGTCTCTTTATACTGGGCAATTATATTTTTTTTCTAATTGTTCTCTTCCTGTAAATTTATTTTTTCTTGTACCTTCTCCTGTAATCGATTTCTTTCCCCAATATAAATATATCTTCACACGCTATTTAATTCATCTTATTTGCGGCGTTTTTTGCATCATTGATTATCCATACTTTCATTTCCATATTAGAATCTGATTCGTAGATAGGCAATTATTTAATATCAATGTGTAATCAATGTGATTACAACAACTTTATTTTATATTCCAAGTAAATAGACGGTATTTGTACAGTATCGACAGACAAACTGTTTTTTGTTATATTAAAATTAAAAATGTATAGTATCCAATATTAGTATTTGATGAGTAAATAATATTTTTAATCTTGTTCAATATTTAAAATCCCTTATGAATACATAATATATAAATTGAAAAAAAATGCATCCACAAACGTGAACAACGCTGTAATTGAAATAAGACATATAGTTATGTTCTTATATGTACAGCTGTGTTCAATACCAGCCCGAACTTGAATACTGACGATATCAAAATTCCTTGCAGGAAATCCATGTTTTGGAAACCTTGACATCGTTTAATTTGATGGATTAATTAACAAATGTTCTTCCACAAGTTATCTCAGATTTATAAAGCGAATAATGGAAAGCAATTTATCGTAAAATTTTAAGTTATTGGTTGTTTCGTTTCCCTACGTATAAATATATATTCATACTATGCTACTATTCTTATACTTAGGTCACTGAACTGCACAAAATCACTTGTTTATCTTTACAATACCCTCATTATTCGAAACGAAAAATGTTGTCTCTATATATAATCGGCAATGGTTTTTTCCAGGCTTGAAAATAGAGATAATACTAGCTTTTGTAGGGACGCAAATCTGCCTCGATTACGATAAATACAAGAGTACTTCTCAGCTGTTTTGCAGCAAATGATGTATATATGCGCGCGCGCCCATGTGTGCGTGCATTTGCGCGTGTGCCCATATGATGTAGTGAAAAAAGTTTATCGATATTTATACACTGATTTAGCTAACTCGCCTCCGCGCGCGCGCGCGCGCAATTTCCATCCGCGTTTATTGCAAGCAGCATTATATACGTATTTTTTACTTTACATTTCGTCGGTTGCATTGCTTTTTTGCCACGGTCCGTGCGCGTTTTTATTGTTTCCCATTGAAATTTCCACATTTTTTTCAACTCGGTGACCCGTTTGTTTGTTCTGAAATTCCATTGTTCCTCGCGATTGAATCCCGTCGAAGTATTTTGCATAACAGTTCAAAATTAAACTTTATCTATTTAGCGAATGTCGAAAGTTGCTCGTTGAAAGATCGTAAAAAAAACACGTGTTTCATAATTTTTCTGTCCAACTTTTCAAAGTTAACGCTGTTTTAAAAGAGGTATTGTGCTTTCTTTTCTAGATTGAAAATCATAAAAACATGAGTCCAGGTATATTTTTTCTGTATTTAGCACGTCCAAAAAATCCCAAATATTTTACTTTTTTAATATCCTACGCTGTTCTATATATTATTACAGATGAACGAAATAATTGTAAACGGGTTATAATTAAATCGAACAGGCTTCCAAACTTCGTAAGTTGTGCTCCAGATACGCATATTTCTAAAGGTACTTTTTTTAAAGTCTCCCCAATTTCCATGTCAGAAATCTTTTAATATTCTTTACCTTCGTAATATTTTTGATAGATGTTGAATTTATCATTTTTCTTTTGATCGATTTAGAATAACAGCCATGTAGCATCAATAGTCTCATACTCCTGTAAGACCTTATCTTATGATATGTTTCTACTCACATTTTCTATCTATGTCCAAGCGGAAAAAGTCTCACACGCCTTTTCTGAAAAAGAATCTTTTCTATTGAAAAAGATTCACAGGTGGTACTATAGGTATAGATTGAGAATTTTGCCGAAGGCATAAAAACATTGCATAATTATATACTGAGTATTAAAGTTCTGATTGCCATCCAAAAATAGTAGGATATAAACAACGTAAGTATGAAGAAAAATTTTAATGTACGAATTGTAATCTGATATAGTAATTTTTAGAACGCGAGCGAGAATGAATCAATAAATCATTGCACTATCTTATCAGCTTTAAAAATCTAAATGAAACTTAATAGTTAATAGAGGCATAGTTCATAGAGAAAAAGAAATAACAGCTTATATCATACAAACACTTATCGAGGTAGGCACATTAGAATTAAAATTAAAAATTGTACTTATATCGACTATTCTATTTTATTGGTCTTACAGTCGTTATAATATAATATATTAACTAAAATAATGACAGACTGTCCCTGTTTATATTCACCCCCGTAGAATCTGAAATAAAACTTATTACTGCAATAAATTACATCAGAAAATTAAAAGTAAAAATAAAATTAATACTGAAATAAAATAAAAATAATAAAAACAATATTCTATGTTAGTAAAGGACAACCTGACTGCCTCCACCACCGTAAATTTCAATTCAACTTTGGTGTCCGACGTTTCGAACCGCTACTTTATTATTGAGTTTATTTATATGAAATCTGTATTAATCGTAATTCGAATAAGATACATGTTTCAAGAGCAATTACGATAAATTTTTCACGACAAAAGGTCGGAAAATAAGGGCGTTTCGGAGATGTTGCAGAAGTTTTTAAAAGATAAGCTTGTCGTCTGATAAACAACGATATACTCATAATTGGCTAATTTAAAACGATAAACACAATGATATTACGTACAAAATTTTGTGTACTTATCGGGCATTTTTGGACAGAAGTAAAATGTCTAATAGCATGAAATCCGTTTGAAGAAAAACAATTTTTTCTTTTCGATGTAAAAAAAAAACATTGAATTCTTTAAAAATCAAAATAACGTACTAACTTGAAGTATCGCACGGATACGTATACGACCACTGATATCGTAAATAACTGGTGTAAAACATTGGTAACGGTCGGTTGAGCCGTTATTATACTCTAGAACGTTCACCGGTCCTCTAAAAACGTGATTTTGAGAGAAACACGGATTTAAAGTTTAAAAGTGCGATTTACACGGCAATACAGTTTTTCAATTTCAACGACGTTCTAAAAGCGATATATATGTGTGTGTGTGTGTGTGTGTGTGTGTGTGTGTGTGTGTGTGTGTGTGTGTGTGTTTATTCGGAAGATATATGCTTCGATTGCAACAAAATTTTTTACACGATATTTTGGAAATGTTTTGTTTTCAGAAAATTTTAATTTAGAAAGTTTTTAGTAAAGCATCGTGTATTTTTTTGAGATTTTTAATTATATCTCTCGACAGAAAAAATATAGCTGATACACGTACGAATTTTAATTTAGCTATATGTTTTATAAGAGTAGTTAGTTTGAAAACGGCTGTCTCGCAATCCGATAGATAGTTAATCCGATAATAGTTAATTGAGATAACCTTTATGGATTCAGAATTCATTGATCCTAGAATTTTTTAAATATAGGATCGAAACATTTAAAAAACTTTCTTCCCAATTATGATCTATTCAAAATTATTATTATACGGAAAATTAGATTTAACATTTATACACGTTCCACTGTCTTTCACTCTACTTACAATATGAGGATAAAGCAACAATAAGAATACGTAATTTCCTTAACACCATATATGAAAGTATAAATAATTATTATCGAATCGAATAAGCGCGCGTTTTACGCGTTCCGTTTCATAATCGAGCATTGGCCAAGCTCGTGAAAAAAAAAAAAGAGAGAGACCGTGTCCTCGCGCAATTTTCACCAAACATCCGCTTATTTCTTCATATAACGACAAGAAAAAAAAAATCTTTTTAAAATTCCACGCTTTATCAGGTTAATAAAGCCGGAAAGTATATCATAATTAATATTGCGCGAATGGAGTCTAATGTTCGCCTTAATATCAATCATAAAATCAGTCATAAAAAATATCAGCCATAAAACTTTAAAGAGACTCTAGAATTTGTTCCCTGAGCCGACTTTGGCAATACTTCTTTTAATACCGATTATCCCGAAAATAATGTGGAACTTTCAACAATATTCGAAGGATGTCTACTTTTCATCGACAAACAAAAATCTAGTAATTTAGTAACCGTTTATTGTTAAAATTAATGCGAAACATAGACGCGAGGCAAAACGTAATATGAATCTGCAACAATAACACGCTTATATTCACTCGAGTAAACACCTGTTTCAAATGTTAATATAGTTTACACAATTTTGATAGCAGATGTACAGAACGAAAATGACTGATTAATTTTAATGATTTGACAAAATAGTCTGCTAAAGGTACATCGTAAAAAAAATTTATTTCAACAGAATTAAAAATTCAATTATATATTAAGTATATATACGAGTGCTATAATTATGTAAACATTTTTATTAATTATTCAAAAATTCGTCTTCTAATCTTTTTACTCTGATCCGACTCTTGTTCGTGAGTCAAAATTTCGATTATAGAGTTTGCCTTTTTTTCGTGCTCTATCGCTTCATTTACGATCAATTTTACACCCGAAAACCTCTTGTTGCAATCGAAGAAATCGTTGAAAAAGTTTTTTTTTGTTTGTTGTACTATAAAATTAAGCATTATACCACGCGTATCTCGTGCTCTTCAAATATTATACATAATACAATCGCCATGCTATTGATAAGGAAATTAGATTGATTGCATCGAATTTGTCGAAGCGAATACCTGCACCGCTAGGGTCTTTTTATTAAAAGTTCTCTTACACCCTCTGGTACATAACGGAAACTCGCCGCACTTTACTGCGCGCCTATCGGCCGAATGGCGCGCAGTGCACCGTACGCGCCCGCTGCGGCTCGAATAATGTACAACGAGCAAAATTGGACCAAACCGAGTAAAACATCAATATATTTATCAGCCAGAGGGTGAGAGGGGGTGGGGGTTGCGCGCAGCATAGCAAAGCCGTACGAACTAGCGGGGAAAGAGGGAGAGGAAAGGAAATCGAGTTCAGCCTAGCTTTTTAACGACTTTATTTATCGGAAATTCATTTGGCGCACAAAGGCCTCTGCCCCACCCTCTCCCCGCTTGCAACGCCAATTGCAGGCGGTATGGTGTGATGGTGGTGGTGGCGATGGGTGGCGTGGATGTTGTAGGGAGGATGTGAGAAGGAGCGGAAACTTCGCTTTTCCAACATATAGGATTCGTTTGTTGCAGAAATTTTTTAAAATCGTAGTTCTTGGTTTGGCCACTGGGGGGGGGGGGCGGGGGTACTAAATCGTTTGGCCGGATAGTCAATTCATATATCTATGCGGACTCCGCGGTCCTGCGAGGTCTGTGATGCAGCGAGTAGCCAAATTGCCAGGGCGAGGAGACAGGAAGAGAGTAGGTGTACATTGATGAACCCTATGGACAAAGGGTGAGAGAGATAGAAGTGTGGCTTTAGAAAAACGGCTAAGCTGAAATACAACATTTTTGGAAAATGCTTTCGAAAGATAAATTTTCAGCGCACGACACCGGCAAATCACGCACCTGACCTAAATGCGACTCGAGTTACTGATACTGTTTTAAATTTCTGTAAACTGAAGTGAAATCAGTTATTTTGGAATATAGTATACCAAAAATGTATCAAAACAATTCCGTTTTTTTTTCTCTAATCTTCACATTACGATTTGTTTTTCTATGTAATGAACAAAAATATATCATTTCTTAAAGATTTGTTTACACGGTTAAACTTAAAATTAATATTTATCCCCGTCATTTATAGATAGTAAAAATATGATAATCTGTATATAATGAATTAATTAATCTAAATAAAAGATCTAAATAAAATCCATCGAAATATAATATTAAATTATTATAATTAATCGTACTTTTTATTTACCTCTATTCTAAAATGATGCGAAGCTTGTTAAAATTTAATCATATAATTTTTGTTTATTTCGCAGCTATGTAAAATGGACGGAGATAAAGGCCATCATTTTTAATTGTTACAATCATTTCATATTTTGGTATATAATAGTAGTGTATAAAACAATACTTTTTGACCGATCGGTAAAAATTGTTTTCTGCATTCCATTTCAATATCTTTTTATAATTTTTTACGTTTACGATATAACCGATTTTTGCAGGTAACGATTTCGCATCTTACTTTAATGCATAATCATATAATAAAATAAAGAATTAAATGTTTTCTCCCCCAGCTGTGCCACAATTTTTCATTTTGACAATTCTTCATAATATCATTGCTTACTTTTACATAGAAGGCATTTATTGATGCTTAATCCATTTGTGACGCGAACTTTTAATGCCATCTTAATAAGAAATTATCGTATGATTTATAATACAGCCTATACGTAAATTACAAAAGAAATATTCATTTTGCACTAAATTCTATAAAAAATGCGTGGATTTGTGAATATGTGCATAGAACAATCATATACCGAAAAACGCCAGTTTCACTTATCTCTAATTTGTTTTTGCTGCCTCTGGTAACTGGTACCTGTCCTTTATTCGCTTTATCAAAATCTGCCAGCGCCACCACGCGGCCACTTCCTCAGAAGAGGGAACATCGCAAAACTTCGAAAAGACGAGAATTTTAACTTCTCCTCTCTAACCTCCCTATTGCTGCTGCTTCAAAAGCGCGCAACCGTGAAAGGGTTGGTTGAGCTCGGGTATAAATTCGACGCCCCCTCCCCTCCATCCGAGGCTCGCTTCCTAGCGACGGCTTTTCGCGTTTCCTCGTCCGACTCTCAGAGCTGGCTCTTTCGCTCTCTTTCATACATTTGGCGAGACAGACGAAGGCGCTGCATTTCCCTCCCCCCGCCCCCGCCCCCTCCCCCGCACGCACGCGACCGCATTCAAGAACTATACTTGTGAAACGTTCTTTAACGCTTTCACTGGCAATTGCGAAAAAAAGATCCCCCCCCCGCCCCGCCCCGCTCACCCGCTCCCTCCGCCTCGCCAAAAACGAGCCGGAAAAGGTTGAGAACGGAGGGGGACACACGGATACTCGTTATATATTATAGTGTGCGCGAGTTATACGAGATGAGCGTATGAGCGCTGTTACATTTTCTCGGTGCGCATGTATATGTGGGAATATCGCGAATCTTGACTCGATCTCTCACTCTCTCGCGCTCTTCTTAATTATCAGGCAGCCGCAGTGACATCGATATATATATATATATATATATATATATATATATATATATAAGTAGCTTGTGTACCGGGGTAAAATTTACGGCAATGAATAATAGGACTTTAGGAGCACCGGGGTCGTGACGTAATTTTAATTTGTGTTGCCTACAGAAAGCGCACGCGCTTTGCACTGAACTTCCAGAGAAACTTCCTTTTACTTTATAGTTTTTTTTTTTTCAACGTATAAGTATTTTATAACATCGTGCGTATTTTTAACGTGCCTTATTCTCCCAATCAATTAAAGAAAATAAGCAGAAGTTTTTCAAAACTTAATGAGGAAATGTCTGTATCTAACGTACGCTTGTAAAAAATCGATTTTTCTTCGCACGCGAAAAGTTAATAGTCGACGTGTCTTGAGAAACATCGTATAAAAGTTTTGAATCGAGCGTCAAAGTTTGAAGTTTTCATCTTCCGGAGCTTTGCAAGTTCTGCGCGCGCACGCTCGCGTATAAAACTTTAAACGCGTTTTTCTCTCTCGCAACTGCATTTTCTAAATCAGCGGCCATGATATAGTTCAGAAACTAATTTAGTGATGGCTCTCAAATTTTTAACGAATTTATTTTATCACACTGATTTGATAGACAGGCCTATTTTGTTGAAGCTGTCGCTGTAAAGTATAGACCATGTATATTATAGTCGACAATAATTAAAAATTTGAAAAATAATGAAAAAAGAAAGTTATATATGGCTTCATTTTTTATCTGGACTAACAAATCTCTAAAGTAAATCTTTAGAAATCGTCATATGTATGATTAAAAAAAATTTTTTTCCCACTAAAATAGTATTTTATGTTTTATTATTATTATTATTATTATTATTATTATTATTATTATTATTAATTATTATTATTTCTTCATTAAAAAGTGTGTGTGTGTGTGTGTGTGTGTGTGTGTGTGTGTGTGTGTGTGTGTGTGTGTGTGTGTGTGTGTGTGTGTGTGTGTGTATTGTTGATTATTTTTGTTAGTTAGTCTTGCGTTGTCCTTTCGTTTGAACAGACGTTTTTTCTTTCCTTGTTTGAAATAAAGTTCATGTTAAAAGATTATTTCGTGTATCTTTATTTTAACATTCCACCTACTGTATTTAATAAAAATTCAATATATATATATACCTACAATGTAGTGCAATGCTTTAATTTAGTATCATTATATTTCGTATAATTGAATACAATTTATACTAAACTCAAATATCATTTATTGACGTGCAATTAACTTAACCAATAAGTAACAAAGCTTACAAGAGTAACATTCTGATTGTATAATGGCAAAACAGTTTAGTCCTTTGCAATACTTTGCTTTTCGTGATTTCTGAATTCTTTGTATTCGTAAATCAGTTACAAATCATAGTTACAAATAGGCTGAAAATAAGTTTAAAAAATTTAACGAACTTTAAAATGATTCAATTTTGTTCATTCCAAAGTATTTGTTTATACATAAAGATTTTTTTAAAATTGGAATTACATTCGTAAAACTATAGAATTCAATATGCGCGAAATTCAATATTTAAATAGATAACTTATATTCAGTTTATCCAACATGAAATTTTCATATTTATGCGATAAAGTAATTTTAAGGACGAATTAGCTTTTCCCCGTAAAATAAGAAAGCGCAATTTATGCCGGAGTTAGCAGAACTGTACTCTGGTGCATTTATATATTGCACCACTTTAATCTCTTAGAAAACAACGAATGCGTATCATCGCGAGAACGCGAATCGCTTAATAAGACCGTTTATTAAGTTAATTTGTGCGCATTAGCACTTTTGCAGAAAATAAAAGAAGAATTATAAAACTTTTTTTTCTTTTTATAACGTAAATGTGCCTTACATATTCAATGTTTACGATGATCTAAACAAGCAATTCTCTTTCTGACAAGAATATTTACAATTACGTTGCAACGATAGCAAAATATCGATGTTCTGTGGATAATTAGCGATTGCAGTAAAGCGGCGTTGCTGCGATTTATCTACATTGCACTCGGATTCCTCTAGGAGATTTTATCTTTTAGAAATATTTTTCTTTATATTCTGGCTGGCATTCCTTGAAATTTTATTAGCAGTTTATGATAGTTTATAATTTGTATTAGGTAAAGAGTGAGCATTCTTCTAAATATTAAAAATATACATAGTTTTCTAAATTATAGACACTGTGAAATAAATAAGAGCTAAAAATAATTTCAAGATATTTTTTTATTATTTCAAATATCGTATCTAAATATGACAAGTGTTCTATCTTACTTTATTCGACGTCACTTGTAAAGACTCTTAATCATTATTTTATTCCATAAGATTAACATCCCTATAATATATTATTAAATAATAGTAAATATAACTAAATTAATTTGAGTAGCAATAATAAATAAAAATATATTAATACAGTAAAGAGAAACAAAAGTAGTCGTGAGAAAAACATCAGCAGAAATGTTGAGATATATAACTATAATAAAATAAATTACAATTAAAAATGATTATTGTAAATAGAATTCTATTATAAATAATTTCTTATAAAAAGAGAAAGGTTTAATACTCGATAAATGTAAATTGTCTTTATGTCACTCTGTTAAAATGCTCTAATCGGTTGAATATTTTTATAAATTTATTTTTACTATATTTTAAGCGTAGTTTTAAATAAAGAAGATAATAATTTATAAGTAGACAATTGCCTCATTCGGTTGGATTGTTTATAGTAAGACGGTAATTGTCATCTGAGTTTATTGAGCAATTGTATTTCTGGTAAATAAATAAAATTAAAGAATATATGAATAACAAAAACACGAAGAACTTTTTTAGTTATATCTGTTCAAAATAACAATGGAATCAAACAATCATTAACAGCAATATTTTTTCCTTTTTATGTCCGTGCCAGGTGTGTAAAGAAGCTCTAATTAATACCTCATTACGGAAACTCAAATTTTGATTTTTAAGAAATATTATGTCGAACTAAAAATTGCTTCCTAATTTTATTCATTTAGAATTACAAAGTATACGGAGAGAAGAGTTTAACGAAAAATTGTTAGATTTTCTAGGAAATTTTCTAGGAAAAACTCGCGTATTGTACTTTAATAAAAATTAAATGTACAATCTTAATTTTTATTAAAAATTGTAATAAAAATGAAAATCTTTTTTATAACTATTTTTACATTACGAAGCCCATCTACGAGTGTTACGATCCATGTGTAATATTATGTAACAATTTTGTGTATATTATATTGAAACTTATAAATAGAAAGTCTATGTGCGTGTGTGTTTAATATAATTTATTGTATTTATTGGATATAATATTGCATTGTAACATTGCACAATATATTATAAACATTAAGAAGGACACTTCACACTCCAAAGTATCTTAACATTATTGTATGCCCCATATAATTTGTCTCTTCTGACGATGTATCTCCGAGCCGCCAATGAAATATAATAAATTTTACAATAGAGGCAATATACGGCAAATCGTCGGCAAATCATGTAAATTCATATTGCCGGAACATTATATATATACAGAAAAAAAATCTATTGACTTAATATCAAATCAAAGATTCGCTCTCATGTCCCTCTAGAAAACCCCTCGATATATCAGTGCCAAAAGCAAAAAATTCTTACGGCTGTAGCAGTGGTGGAGGGGGAGGGGGAAGGGGGGGGGTACACGTCATTGACATTATATTGGCCACTGGTCGGTGTATGAAAGACACTTGCACACGCACGTCGCCGCTAATCGGCTCTGTGAATGCTCTGCTGTTTCTTTTGGAGAACGCGCAGCGCAGCCGGTCTGCACTGCTTTCATGCGCCACTGTCTCTCGGGCATATTGCGGGTTCACGGTGCGTACAGCTTTACACACGCACATGCGCGCCCGCGCGCGCGTATACACGCAGTACTTTAATATCCAGACTCCAAGCGGCCTTATATTTACGATCGCACATCTAGTTTTTGCACATACAGTGGATTATTTGGCAAAGAAAAATGTATTTTATAAATATTTGCTTTAATAGACATATATATTTATATAATGTATTTAGAGGTTTTTATGATTAATCATCAAGACAGCGCAACAATAACAAATTGGACTCCGCGTCTTAGTTTTCTTACATGGCAAAAAGTATAACTTAAAGAAATTCATAATAATACTTTAATTGTACTTCATAATAATACTTTAATTTACTCGCCGTAGCGAGCTCGAAACGTTGGGCTGGATCTTCAATTAGGTAAGGGTGTTGGGGACAGTCAGATTGCAATTTACTAACAGAAATTTTTTCAGCTAATATTTTATTTTCAGATTAGTCTACGGAGGTGACTGTAAACAAGGACAGTCTGACTGTCATTATAATTTTTAATTTAATTTTTTATTTTTATTATTTTTGTGTATTGATGTATTAATATTAATATAAATATATATTGATATTGTTACGTATTGTTTTCGATTGATTTGATTCGACTGTATGACCAATGAAAAAATATTTATTAATTTAAATTCATAATAAACATTTAAAGTAAATAATTTATATTTATTTATATTATAACAAATTCTATAGAAAAAAATTTGTTTTAAAAGCTGATAATTGGACTAATTGATTAAATATTTGCGTATATCTGAAGCTCTAACGTAGAGTATATTATAATTTACGTAAAAATTTAAAAACTTTTTTTGCATCAGCCTGGATGACATCCGTGATGTAGCCGCGCTTTTTTCACCTTAAAAGTTTCCTTTTTAGAATCGATCGAACATCGTTCCGGAAATTGGAAACTGCGCTCCGGCAATTAGCTTGCAAATCCCACATCTTTCTCTCTCTCTCTCTCTCTCTCTCTCTCTCTCTCTCTCTCTCTCTCTTATATATATATATATATATATATATATATATATATATATATATATTCTACAACTTTCGAATTCTCATCGTTTGTCGGGTCGCGCGCGCGCGAAAGCGAATTTATTCCGTAGCGAATCTTCGCTCCCCCCCTGACAGGTCCTCCAATGGGGGGAGCGAGGGGGAGGAAAACTGTGGAAGAAGAGATCTGTTCGTTTATATAAAACACCAAAGAGGTGTGACTGGAAGTCTGTCTGTGCGCACGGCGCTCTTTACGTAAAGAAACGCGAGGCGGAAGAGAGAAGGAAAGTGTCGCTGACTCTCCGCGTGTATATAGCGTGAGAAAAGTTCCAAAGGTGAGAAGGGAGGGGGAGTAGAACAATACCGACTCTCCTATTCCATATGCATCTCTCTGTAGCGTGTTGTACGCAATGCGCGAATTTTTTTTTTTTTATTTCTCCTCTACCTCTCTCTCTCTCCTTTTCTTCACACCCCCAAGGATATATCTTTAGTATGGGAGACTGCAGCGCGCATTAACAATCGAACATAGTAACTATACCTATTTAGATGTAGATGGCTTATCTCGCCATAGCGCGCGCACTATGGCGACGTGCTCGAACTATACCGTGCGTGTATAAATAAAATGTAAAAAAAGTAAAAAAACTCTTTCCGACTCTCCTATGACTGCTGCATGTATATATATATATATATATATATATAGAGAGAGAGAGAGAGAGAGAGAGAGAGAGAGAGAGAACTCCATCGAGATTTCAGAATTCGCGGAAGATCGTTGAAAAAAGATAATACATCGTAATCGAGGAACGATTTGAAAACGCCTCTGTCTCTTGGGAGATAATAATGCCGTCGGCGACCTTAATTATCTCGTCGCTAACTCGCCGGAGCAGATCCGTGTCTATATATATATATATATATATATATATATATATATATATATATATATGTATATGTATATGTATATGTATATGTATATGTATATACATAGACGCGTCTTCGTACTTCTGTACGCGCGCGCGAGAGCGCGATGATCGGTTAGCTTTCCACTGTATTACAGCTTCCACTCTAACGCTCTGCGGTGAAAATACTTGTGTTTAGCGAGCGCGTGCACAAATTGGCGAATCGCTTCGAAAATAGCGATGAACGCGTTTAGAATGAAATGCAGTTCGCCGGAGGGGCGACGTCGACGAGCAGGCGCGAAGATGCGTTGCGCCCGATAGGACGTGCAAATACAGCCAAGGACGAGTTTCGTTTAGAAAGGATGCATTGACGAATGAGAATGGTGGAGAGGCGTGAGGGGGGAGGGGACTGGTCTCGAGCGCGTGCGTCTAGAGAACGAGGGGCGGGAGGCAGAGCGCAACGTTTGCCGGTGATCAACAGCTGGTGTATTATAGCCCGCGTATTAATGTAAAGAGTTAATATTGTGCGGTTAGATTCATTTGTCTGCTAATTGCGCAAGAATTATTGTTCAAGCGGAATGTAGCACCACTGCAGAGAGAACGGAAAAAACGGGTCAGATCTGAACGTGTCTGTTGGAAACGCAATGCAATCGAAGTTTTGTTTACTTACACATCTCTATAGTAATAATATTTGAGTATAATAAAGGATAACTAACTTTGAAAAATCATCGTTTTAAATGAAATATTTCCATGGGAGGGCATATAATTCTATATTTGATATAAATCCCGCTGTTGAAAAAATCCTGAAGCAATGATACGCGTTGTTGAATTTTTAATAAAATTATCGACACTTTTATATATCTCTGTGATTGTTAAAAACTAAATTAAAAGTCCGATAAACGAAGATTTTTCGATTTCTACACACACGAATACCGACAATTGAAAATTTTTATCAATAAAAATCACTTTCTTATCCTTTGTATAATTTAGAAGCGATTACAAGTGCAAAATCTCGAGAAAAAATATGTAAAAAATCAGTTTTAAATTGAGTATTCGGATAATTAAAATTTTTGGAAATTTTGACCGTCATACCGGTATGTCTGTTTTTGATCGATACACTAGAACAATATCAAATAAACTCGTGATATTATTGTCCAATATATAATGAAAAATCATATTTAAATAGATAAAGAGGTAAATAGATCTAGAAAAATAATTAAAATTTTTTCTCACTTTTTTCAATAAACTAGATAATATTTTTTAAACCTTTAATTAACTAAACATTCTACATATTATGCATTCTTTTGTTTCTTATAAATATCAAATGACTCGATGAAATCTGAAATAATTTTATACTATTGGGAATTTAAATGGTTACCATGACCTCTCGTGATTAAATTGGGAATTCGAGTTAGGCAACGCGCGGTCCAGAATATCATGCAATTCCATTGTATTTAAATAGTTTTAATCATAAAATAATTTCTACGGAAGTCGGAGATTTCACAGTACATTGTAAAAAGTGTTAGAAGGACTGCTGTGCAGTAATTCGTCATGACAAAATATTCAAGAATTCTTGTATTTGTTTATAACAAGTCGTCATCGCTTCCCGAGACCAAATGACGTTGTATGACTAGTCCATGGCGTGTGAACGCTTCTTTGGAATGAACAGCTGTTCAGCTGATCATACACCGGTGCCTTCTGTATTGCACTTTTCCCCGTATTTAATAATAAAAATTGACTTTGACTAGCATTCTACATTCTTCCCCAGCTGAATCACAAATATTTCCCAATAGAAATATTAAAAAAATTTCAGTATATATAGTCAGTACTAAATTTTTATTCTATGTATTTTAAGCGTAAAATTTTAACAGCTTACACGTACATAATCATGCATTCATTTTAATTTTCATACAAAAAATATAGATTGAGTGAAAAACAAGAGAAAATAGATTTGAAGTTTACTTAAGTTATGAATTTGGCAATTAAAGTTTTTTTTTAATATGTTACATCCACGTATGTATAAATAAAATAAATAACAATCGTAGCTTCATTTAGAAAAAATAGGTATGCATAAGTTCAATTATTACTTTTTTGTATTAATACTCTCTCTCTCTCTCTCTCTCTCTCTCTCTCTCTCTCTCTCTCTCTCTCTCTGTGCGTGCGTGCGTGCAGGTGCGTGTGTATGTGTGTTCGTGTGTGTGCGTGTGCGTGTGCGTGCGCGTGCGCGTGTATGATCATGTGATCATGTGATCATGTGGCCACAATCGACGTCGTCACAAATAGAGCCGAACGGCTACAAAATATCACCAGTTAATTAGCGCGGACAGTCGGCTATAATTGAAACCAACTATATATGCATAATCAAAAGATCCGCGAACGGTAAGAATATGATTGAGCACGTCCAATATTATTGCTTGGCAAAAATTTCTTCGAACTCTTGCACGCTCGGGTATATACATACATAATATATATTCAATTGCATAATGAAAAGTCCTCGGTAAAAGTCTCATAACTATATATATATATATATATATATATATATATATATATATATATATATATATATATATTATAAGTCGATGATAAAATTAATCAGCGTTCGTGCGATATACAAAGTATAAACACACCTGGCCAGAGGATACGAGCATTAGGCAACGGCGAGCATTTCGACGAATTGTAATTGGATTTAAATTTCGTTCGTGGCGGTCGCAGCGCCGCTGCACCGATGCACGGATTAAGACTTAAAAAAAAAGACGCCCCCGAGTTGCTTAATCGCAGCTCCCCTCGCCATCGGCGCGGTGCGGCGGCCTCCTAATTATTGTTCCGTTGATCGTTACAGCGTGTTACTCGTATTATAACAAATGTATAGGATGTGCATAAACACATCCTTGTTACAGGAGTATAATACAACAATACACCAGTTGCGCAAGTATAAATTAGAGAAAAGGCGTTGGAGGCGGACGAGGCAATGGCGAGCGCTCGAAGAGTGAAAAAGTTCGCGGAAAAATCGCCAAATGTTGATATGACGCAAACAAAAATTAAATAATTTAGTAATTAACAACGTTTGTTCATTAGTACGTCACGGCTATATTTTGTCACCTAATTGAAGAAGAATATTCACAAACGCGATGGATTTATAATTTTTCACTTGACAATGACTGAAATAGGAAAACAGAAATTTCGAATACAATTCGTACACGTATATGCATGCAAATTACAGCAAAAAACAATCAGTAAAAAAAATTAAAAAATAATATATGTTAACAGTGCAAAAGATAAAAATCATTTTAGGACTTTGTATAATTTTATAAATGATTTAAAACAATTCAATTGTATCATAATGCTATATATGAATTTGTATAAAATGAATCGATTTCAACGAAATTCGGCTAATAAATTAAAGACTTGATATATTAAGGTTTTCAGTTAATTTCAAAATCAATCACTAAGGATTTTAAATATTAGTTTTTATACGTAGTTTCGAGCGTAGTTTTTTGTTTCAAACTGATTGCAATGTCGTTGTACGGTTTCCAAATCGATCACCCGTTAATCAAACTAAATTCATTTCACGGAGTGAATTCTAGCTGGTAATACAATGCAGTAGAGGATCTGCTTTGCTCAAGAGGGCAAATCGAAAAGTCATTTGCCTCTCTCTCGCTCTCTCTCTCTCTCTTACTCTCCTCTCTCTCTCTCTCTCTCTCTCTCTCTCTCTCTCTCTCTCTCTCTCTCTCTTACACAGTCTCCTGCTCTTGTATTATTCGCTCAACCGGATAATGAATGACGCGCGCACTATTGCGACCGAGGTGCTGCATTATTGTACTTGCTAGTAACGAGCGCGAAGCGGTAAAGTAAAAGTATATATATATATATATATATATATATATATATATATATATATATATATATATATATAGTGAGAAAATAAAAGCATCGAGGAAGTGAGACGACGACCAGATGCGAAAGTCAGACCGTGCCCTCTTTCTCTTTTGATGTATAAGTAATGTGCATTATACGGAGGTATATGGAGAAGAGGAAAAGGGGATTATCCTATATATATATATATATATATAGTAAAAGATGCGAAGTAGAAAATATAACGGAGAGCGCGGAGTGAACGTTTAAAGGAAAATTGAATTTTCCCGGGAAATTCTATTTGCGCAATTATATATAATCGAGATATATTAAATAGCTCGGTTCTTATCAAAATAATTGCAAGCACTGCTAAAGCCTCGTTTATAGAAAACAGTACACGAGCGATTATATTGTACAAACAATTTTGCACTTTACATTGATATACACGTCGATAGATCATGCATGAAACCAACATGTTGCCCTGCTATGTATGTATGTATGTATGTATGTATGTATATATATGTGTGTGTGTGTGTGTGTGTGTGTGTGTGTGTGTGTGTGTGTGTGTGTGTGTGTGTGTGTGTGTGTGTGTGTGTGTGTGTGTGTGTGTGTGTGTGTGTGTTTGTATATATATATATATATATATATGTATGTATGTATGTATGTATGTATGTATGTATATGTATGTATGTATGTATGTATGTATGAACATCTTTGATTTGTGCTTAATCTCGGTGTCTGATGCGCGCATTAATTAAGGATGTATCGTTGTTTTGTTTAAGCAGCGACAGTATATTTGTCACAATTAAAGATAATAGGTGATATCGTTATTCGGAATGATTGATTTTTCGATTAAAAAAGTATATAGATAGTGTAATTAAAGTAAAATACCAGATTCGTCTGATACGTAAATGACTGTACTCGTAAGGAGACATTAAACCTCGCCAAAGAACCACTTTATTTATATTTATACTTGTCTGAAAAATATTTTCTTCATTGTTATTCAAATTATCTAAAAGGTATTCAATTCGCAAAGAACTCTTTCAAGAACTTATTTTAATAAAATGACCTACCGAATACTACTTTGAATAAAAAAAATTAGTAAATTAAAGCTATTAATCTGCATTATCATTTTATTAATTAAAATTTCTATTACGTTCGAAAACAAGAAAAAATATTCTTTAACTATCAAGGATATTTAAAATTGAGAATAAATGGAAAAATGTTTATGATACATAATACTGTGATTAGCATAGAAAAATGCTTTTTATTATACAGTTTTTGCATCAAAATAATAATATAGAAGTTTAATATGAATAATAAGAAAAATGTAATTTTAAAGTAAATTTTATATATATATAATATTTATTTACGTAATGTATTTATTAATACAATATAATAAATACCTTGGTAAAACGTAACGGTAAATTGCGATAACATCGTTTCTTTCTTCCGAAACTAAAACCTATACTAAATACCTGACTTAGCAATGATTGATAAATTCTAGTTTACTTTATTATTATATTAATATTTCATAAATATAAAAAAATACAAGACATCCTTGGATGTTCATCTATCAATGTGCAAATTTTAATAGGGGCTAAGTCGAAGTTTCTATACTTTGTTATTGTTGAAGGGTAAGTCGCGAAATGACAGTCAGTCGAATGAAACTTGCCGAGTTTCCATTAAAATGAGTATAACATTTAAAATATCCCACAAAACCTTTCTCATTTTTTCATTTTCTTAAGAACATCTCAATTTTCAAGGACCTAGGATAATTTTCTATAATTTCCTAGACAAGTTTCTACACTATCAAGATTTGGTTGGTTAGCGTACAACGATATAACAATGCGCGGCACGATTTTGATTATTATAATACCAAACAGTACAACTCCCCACGCGAGCGAAGGGAAGAAGGAGAAAAAAAATAGCACGTAATATATGGGTATGATTAATGTCGGTACAGAAGATCCAGAAAATTTGTTACCTGTATAATTATTATGGTTATGTGCGCCGATTTTGCATTCAGTATCGGCCTGATATATTTAAGCTGTAGTACGTGACGAAGCAAAATGTTTTTTTTAATTTTTCAATTTCGATTCTCTTGCGATTGTAAGAGATTGTTCTTTTTTACAGAGTTCATGAAAAACATGTGTATATACATATATAAATTTTAAATTTGCATTTTAACGCATTGAATCCATTTCGAGCTAAAATAACAAATTTTGAAGTTCTTTTTTCTGTGAATGAAAAGAATATTCTTACAAGTAGTTTTTATACAGCCAGTCATACTATACATCACAATGGTATAGTGTAATATAATATATGCATTCAAGTTCTCGAATAGGAATCGGCAACGTTGAACAATATGCATGTCAAAAGTTTAAGATGTACACGATATGAAGCTGTTTCCCCAGCTATTTCGGTACCTTAGAAGATACTATTTATTGAAAATTTAAATATACATTGCCATTCGTTTAGAGAGCCCCGCGATGTGCGGTGTGATCTATAAGTTTATGTTTTATCTGTACATCTTTTATGCTTTCTAGACTATTCAATTTGACCATATGCTTGATGTCTTACCATGTCTTGAGATACATTATATACTGATGCTTTTATCTGATATTTTAAATAATACATAAAAAAAGATTTTTTATTAAGTATGCTGTGAAATTTTTCAACTGCAATCTTCTATTTACTCTGTTTTGTCATCTAGAATAAGGTCGATAAAACAAGTAAAACGTTTAAATGCAATAATGTTCGTAACTGAAAACGCGCTCTTGTGATGTTTGTTAAATTTGCACAGAGGTTCGCTTCGATATTATCTACAAATTATACCAAAGATTGAATAATTTTACATATAGTTATATATATTTTTCCATCTAAATAGCGCGCGTGATAAATCTCGTTAAATACATTCGTATAGAGTATGCAAAACGCAACGTTGTCACGGTTATTGCAAATTTCATCGATCAATCTTCGCGTGTATATTTACATAAACCATACACACACACACAAGTGTACGTCAGCGGTACTTATTTAAATTCGCGCTCTCCCTTAACAGCGGACGCGTTTCTCTTACTTAAAAGTTCATTTGAGCACGGTAAATTGGGTACGCACGTTAGGGCTCAAGAAATTTTACATAAACCAATATCTTTTGACGCCATTTGGTTTTTTTTTTTTATTACGTATACGTGCAAAAATTATGTTATAACAATCATATTCCATTACGCATACCTATCGTTAAATATATTTTCGGTTGAAAAAAATTTTTTTTTGTCGCATTACGTTCTGAAATATATCAGAGGAGTGATTAGATAAGTGCAGTGTATTTATTTATGTGAATTTATATCCGTTTTTGATTGGCGCAGCAGTTTTTATTAATAATTAACCCGCGCGCTTTTTACGGCTCCCGCAGAGTCGTATAAACGGTTGTAAAATGAATTTAAAGGTGCGTTGCTTTTATAATTAGACTCCTGTTACAAATCATTCCACCTCTCTACAACGCAAATAATTATTCCCTCCAAAATCATTTGCGTGCTTAACTCCCAAGGTAATTATTATATATACGGACTTTATTATCTAAAAAAAAGGCTATTGTGCAAATTGCAGCACTGCAACTCTTCGTAATTAAAGCATGAGTATCATTCATTATGTACCTCGTTCTTATATACAATGTTTTGTTTATATACTTATAACAGCCCAAATATATATTGACAGTTTGCACACGTTAACAGAAAATAACAATTAAACAATTATTTTTTTATAAAGCAAATAAAATATCCTTTATAAGTGTTAAAGAAACATGTGCACGTAAAATATTATGATTTATATATTCATTTTGAAATAAGAAAGATAAATATTTAAAAGTTGTGCACCTATTGGATGTAAGATCGTATAAAAAATAAAACAAATCATTTTAAAAAACAATACTGTTTGTTGTTTTAGAATGTTTTTTTTTTTTTTTTAAGAAGAACCTTCTGCAACATCAGTACTGGATAAATCATTATAGCGCGATGCTCGATCAGATATATATATGTATTATTTTATTCAATGTTAAAATCATTTACACATACGCGCACAGATCACATATGTATATTGCATATATTATATTCTAAAGATAAAAATTAAAACATATTTAATGGTAGTGAATTTGTACTTGACAATTACTGTCCAGTACTTATTTAAATCAGTAATTTATTATTTCGTCTCTGAGTCTACTTTTAAAAAAATTATATAATTCTTTGTCCATCGTTTCAATTTTTATTCAGATCCAATATCTTTCTTATTCATATTCAAATCAGGTCCTATTTTTTTTTATTAAGTTTCTGCTGATTGACAATCCTTTTGTATGAATCTGTATACATTATGGATTATTTTTGGAAACTTTGTATAAGCAAACGTTCACTCAATACAATTTATCTCTAATCAGAACGTTTGAAAGACTGTACTTAGGCAATTTAATCCAGACATCAGCTTGAATTTTCCATGAAATATCAGATTTATATACTACATATGATTTTTGCATTCTGCGATGTACAAGTTTTATTATTAATAAATATTTTTTCATTGGTCTTACAGTCCAATTAAATCAATCGAAAACAATACGTAACAACATCAATACACATACACATTAACATTAATACATCAATACACAAAAATAATAAAAACAAAAATAAAAATAAAAAATTAAATTAAAAATTATAATGACAGTCAGACTGTCCTTGTTTACAGTCACCTTCGTAGACTAATCTGAAAATAAAATATTAGCTGAAAAAATTTCTGTTAGTAAATTGCAATCTGACTGTCCCCAACACCCTTACCTAATTGAAGATCCAGTCCAACGTTTCGAGCTCGCTACGGCTCCTCATCAGGGACTGGTTTTATTATGGCTAAATATATACAACAGTAATTACAGATAATAAATGGTCGATTAGCGTAGCTTAATGACATAAAAGTAATTATATTAAAACTGATGAAAATGTTTTTAGAAAACTCATTTTAAAATCTGTAGCAGATTTATATTACATATATATTAATTAAAAACAGCGAGAATTATTAAAAAACCATTTAAGATCAAATAAAATATCGAGCATAAAAATTTTCCGAATCAAATGAATTAAAAATTATATTGTTCAATAAAAGAAAATTATATTATCTAATAAATGTTTCTTAATAAAAGTTTTATTTTACTTTCAAAAAAGAGCTCAAACTAGATTAAAAACCAATGCATGTTCCTCTTGTTAGTTGAAAGAAATCGAGTTTCCCGTTTGAAAAAATAAAAATAAAATAATTGGCTTTTGTTTCCAAAATATTCGAACCTCAAAGAGAAAAAATAAGCAATTTTTGCAATGTCCTTTTTGTAGTTGGTACTTTTTGCGATGATGTAGCATCGCAATCAAATTCTTCATCCAAAAACTGTGTAACGGTTCTTAAAATATACGCAGGTCTTAACCATTCAAATCGTATCGAGTTTGCTTCATGTATGTTTGCCACTCTGATATCGCCATTTTACGTCTCTTAATTTTTATAACGAAACTTACGGTAAAACAAAACATCTAATTTTCAGTACAAATCAATGCAATTTAGAAGGGTGACATTCCGTGGATTGGATCAAGTATCAGTTGTTTTGATGAATAAATTTGTTTGTAATATGAAATATATAATTTTTGGATAAAGAAAGCCTGCTTTATTTACGATTCCAAGGTTTAAATAAATTTGATTAAAATTTGCGAAGTGAAGAAGGGTTGTTTGAGTTAAAGGTTTGCAGAATTGAAATTGTAATCTTTCGAGTTATTGGATTCATGGTTCCATACTGAACTCAGCGCCATATAAAGATCAAAACCTATCCTTTAAGCATCATCTCAAACATCATAAAAACCGTTATTTTTGAACTTTTGGATTAGAGTATCTAAGAAATCAGATCCCATTTTGATAATTTTGGCCCCAAGATCATGATCAACTGATCGCAATCTTGGAGAAAACGAAAAGCAGTAGTCAAAATTGTTTCAGTTACATTAATTCACAGTCAATAAACAAGTCGCGATGCAGAGACTGCTGGCAGACGCGCGCTAGAAAGTGAAAAGGAACAAAAGTCCACGAACCCGGAATCCCTTATATGCCATTATATATATCAGCTGTACGCGCAAACATAAGCGCAATGCCCCGTGCGTGAAATGCATTTACAAGAAAGAGAGTAACTCCCCGATTTATCAATTTCTCCCCCCCCCCCTCAAATCTATGAAGTGAAAATTTAATTTTTTTTCACTACAATTTCGAAATTTTTACCAACTTTAGTCAGGTGAAGATTTAAAAAATTAGTTTCTGGTAAAGGATGACTTGAATCCTCTTTAAGTAAAAGATGATCGTATATATATGACGTCGTGCATTTTCCACCAAGCGGTGATCCACTGCTTTTTACATACACGTATCCAAATCATTTCTGAGTATATAACTATAGAGAATTATAAAATCTGTTTTATTTATTAACTTTCTTAAGATGTGTATAAAGAAATATATTAATGTTTTTTTTTTAATATACAATTAATTAATGTCAGAAACCAAAATAAAGGATATATTTATACATATTTTTATACATAAAATTTTTTCATTCTTATGCGAAATACAAATCTTATTATTCAAAGTTTAGGGAGTGATTTACTCACTCCCGTGAAACGGTCGATATAATCACCCTGCGAGATTGCACTAATCCAATCGCCGGGGAATGGCTCAATTTTGACATTGTAAAAAAAATGAAAGACACTCCCGAGGACTGACTTTTCAATCTCGGGCTCTTTAGAGAGTAGCTACACACCCGCTTTTCCGACACAATGATCTTTCCCGCTCTACATCAGTCTATCTATACATTACTCAATTATTACGCCCACGCAGGTGTTCACGCGGCGGCAGCGTCAGTGCCAGCGGCGCACGAGCGGCAGCAGCGAGCGCGGGAAGGTCAACGCTCGGCATGCACCAGCAGCGCCGCCGCCGAGCCCACCGCCGTCGCCAGTAGCGGACGCAGCGTCAGCGGAGCAACAGCGGCAGAGAAGCGGCCGGACCGATGCCGGCGCCCACGGGAACGACTGGTAGCAGCAGTAACAGCAGCCCCAGGCGGCCGGCGGTGGCGGCAGCAGCAGCGCCGCGAGGCGGCGGATGAGCCCGGAGCATCGGCAGCAGCAGCAACAACAGCAGCAGCAGCAGCAGCAGCAGCACCAGCAGCGTCTTCCCAGAGAACGAGCCGCCGCCCTCGCCAGCATGTTTCGCTCCAAGATACGCATCCACACCTGCCAGGTGATCCTGCTGACCTCGCTGGTCTGGTTCCTCGTCGACGTGATGGTCCTCATGCTCTACTCGGACTGCATCAACGGCTCCGGCTGGAACTGCCAGGGCTCCGAGGCCGGCAGCCTCGAGCGCCAGCACGAGCACGAGCACGAGTCCCTCGCCGAGGACGGCAGTAACAATTCCGAGCAGCAGCAGCAGCAGCAGCAGCAGCAGCGGCATCACCGGGAGCAGATGGAGGTGCTGCCGCTGCAGCAGCGCTCGCCCCCGGACGCGCGGACCTTCGCCCCGGGCGAGCTGAAGCTCTGGCGCACCGCCAGGCCGGTGCACGAGAGCAAGGGCAGCCCCGGCGAGATGGGCAAGGCCGTGCACATACCGCCGGACCAGGAGGCCATGCAGCAGGAGCTCTTCAAGCTGAACCAGTTCAATCTGATGGCGAGCGACATGATATCGCTGAACAGGTCGCTGAAGGACGTCAGGCTCAGCGGCTGCAAGGGCAAGAAGTACCCGAGGCTGCTGCCCGACACCAGCATCGTCATCGTCTTCCACAACGAGGCCTGGAGCACGCTGCTGAGAACGGTCTGGTCGGTGATAAATCGATCGCCCCGGGCACTGCTCAAGGAGATCATCCTCGTGGACGACGCCAGCGAGAGGGGTAGGTCGCTTCTTTTATTATTTTTGCTCATGTTGCTCTTGTTGTTGTTGTTCTTACGTTGCCTTCGCTGGAAGAGCCGGCCGATGCGCTGTGCAGGCGGAAAGAGAAAGCATCTCTTAACATAGCTATTAAAAATAAAACAGAGATGAATTATTAACGAGTAACGGTGGGTTTGATTGAAGGTCAAATCGTGTCTATGCAAGAACGGGAAAGTAAAGAGAATTATAGTCAAGAATTTACGGGCTTTGATGGAAAAGTATTAATAAATAATACATTGAAATAAGGAAGCGAATCAAATGAAATAAACAAATACAATAATGAGGAAAATATATGACCTTAAAAAAAAAAGGAAATTCGAATTTTTGACGGATTACCCGAAATAATTTTAATCGAAATATAATTTTTTTATAGCTAAAAAATGCATTCATAAGCCACGGATTCATCCAATTGGAGAATAAGTCGAATAATGTATAAACGCAGAAAAACTAAGTAGTAAATGCCAATAAATCTTCGGTTAATAGTACCAATTAAACGATATAGTTGACTTCAAAAGAATATTTCATACACCTTAGTTCTTTTAATTAAACGCTTCGATGAAAGAAACAATATATTTTTATTTCAATTAAATCATTTTACTGAAACTCCTTAAGTAAACATTTACTTTAATTAACTAATAATTTTTTTTCTCGGTCAAGAATAATCTATGAAAGCAATAAAAACATGTATGATCTTGAGAAAATATCTATACTGAATCTTAGAGCAAATAAATGCGGAGGCAACCAGTTAAGTGTGAGAACGAAGAACAAATTTTGTTTGAGAGAAAGAAAAATCTATCGCTCTTTTATTTCTGTTGCACCAAGCAGTGATTGGTTAGCTGTTTCTAACTCTCTCTCTCTCTCTCTCTCTCTCTCTCTCTCTCTCGTATTATAAGCAAACTGTCCTAGACTTGTAACACGGCGGGCTCCTCCATATCTATATAGTCCCTGAGTATAGAACGCCTGTTGGTAAACATTTTAATGAATAAATTTCATTTGACATTTTTTTAGAATTATATACTTTTTTTATTATTTTGACATCTTTTTCTCTTATTCTACATATTCTAATCTACCATTTCGTTTGTATTTTATGTAAAAAATCGCCTTTTTACATAAAAAATTCTGCAATTGAAAAAAGTCTACGCTTTTGTGGTATTTTGCAAAATTAAGAGTGTGTATTATAGAGTCCAAATTTGTAAAATATTTTTTTTCTCAATGTACCTTTTATTTTCTTTTACTCTCTCATTTAGTACAAATATAATAAAAGTTATAACAAATGGAGACTGCATTTTTCGAAATTTTACCGCCATTAAACTGCGTTGAAAGTAAATTATAGTAAACAAAGTAGGACAAGTAATTGTAATTAGTTTGGATACTTATTAATCTATTCGGTGAAATTAAACTACTTTTTGAAATCTTTATTAATCCATAGATAAAAATTAGACTAATATAAATTTTAAAAAATTATAAAAAATAAGGTTTGCAATAAATCAAATTTCGAAGGCTAAAAATAATATTATGCAATTCCCGTATATATATCAAAACAATTCACCGGTTTATTGTAAAAACAAAAAAAAAAAAAAATTTATCTTCCAGACCACCTGAAGCAAGATCTGGAAGATTACGTGGAAACGCTTCCTGTTCCCACTTACGTGTACCGGACGGAAAAGCGTTCCGGGCTGATCCGTGCCAGGCTGCTGGGCGCCAAGCACGTCAAGGGCCAAGTTATCACCTTCCTGGACGCCCACTGCGAGTGCACGGAAGGCTGGCTCGAGCCGCTGCTCGCCAGGATAGCCTACGACCGGAAGACCGTGGTCTGTCCCATCATCGACGTGATCAGCGACGACACGTTCGAGTACATACCGGCGAGCGACATGACCTGGGGCGGCTTCAATTGGAAATTGAATTTCAGATGGTAATATCTTCAAACATACGGAAAATCAAGAGGTTTTTTGTTGACGCACACACGTGTATATAATAGAACGGTGTGTCACGCGCCTGATGTGCGATTATATCGGTTTTGCTTTGATGTCGCGCGTGTCTGTATGTATAGGTACCGAGTCGCCCAGAGAGAGATGGACAGGCGAAACGGCGACAGGACCGCGCCTCTGCGTACGCCGACGATGGCCGGTGGATTATTTTCCATCGACAAGGATTATTTTTACGAATTGGGAGCTTACGACGAGGGCATGGACATCTGGGGCGGTGAAAATCTCGAAATGAGCTTTCGGGTAAGATTCGTCCGACAATTTTTTTTTCTACTTGCTCTTTCAAATAATATTTTAAAAGGTAAAACACTGTACATTGCGCGCGGGATTGAATATATGGATCGCTAGGGTTCAGCGATACGGCATTTTCTCATCCACAATTTTTTATAATTAATACCTATTAAGCCATTTTCTTTTAAATAATTATAAAAAGTAATTATAAGTTACTGGTAGAAGTCAAACGATTATCGTCATAGACTAATAGAAATACGTTGATTTCCGACGTGGAACTGCAAATTGAAATTTGTTAGACTTCTTCCTGAAGATCATATCATGGTTGGAATTGGGTTTTACTACTTTTTCGCCACTAATTTTAAATTTTGTTACTTTGGTCGCGAAATGAATTGTCATAGTTTTCTTTGGGGACGTCGATTTGAAATAGAATGCAAAAATGTATACACTAAAAATATTTTATAAAAACTATACATCTACCTTTACATATCATAATACATATCACCTTTTTAAAAGAAAATCATGCGTCTTTTACTCAAATTTGCACACAATTTAATTAAACATACTATTCGTTTGTTACATATTTCAACGATCTAAATTTCAGCCTAGTTTAAAACAACTTATTTTTATAAAGAGCAACAAAATTAGCGTACCCTCTAATCAGCGTTAAAAAATTGCTCAATTGTAAAGGTCAATTACTCAGCTTGAGAACATTGTTCCGGGATCTATATTCAAGGCTATCTTCTAATAAAAGTCAAGGTTATATTTTAAACTTTCGTATTAGCAAAAATTTTGTAAATTATTTATTTCTAAAAATTGCGCAACTTTCTATTATTATAATTTAAATCATGATCTTGAATATGTAAGTCCCACCATTTGGCGTTATCATTAATCCAGAATTCAATTAAAGGATCAAACGTCGCAATCTCTTCTATATTTTTTTAAAGAAAATTCATCTAGTGGCGTATCAAAAACCCATTTGTGGTACTTTAATTTTGTTGCAAAATGTATACTGAAATACTTTAATAGTTTCATAAACATATACGTGCTACATATTCTGACAGCTGTTTCGCTTATCAAGCGATTTTCATAAAATAATATAAGCTGTATAAAAGTGTAGGGCAGATGCATGTAATATGGTAATTCGGGCACTCTGATTAATGGCTTAGCATTGTGTAAAATATCCACTGGCATGTTACATAATACCTTGTAGTTTTGAATGATTATTCTATACAGTTCTCGATTATATTATATGTAATGTACGCACATTACAGATCATGCTTGTAATATACATATCGGGAGATAATGGTAATACGATAATTCAATATAGTAAAAGAGGAAAACTGATGTATAATACGACCAAATTTCTAATGTGTTTAATATTTCGTTAATTAATGTAACAGCCGACATACATTCGATTTGATCTTTTTATTATTTAACTTTTCGACAGTTCAGCGATTTCTAAATTATGTAATATTTAGATCTACTATTAACACTTTGCAATTATTTAACGTCAAGAAGAAAGATGATTTAATTCAGAAAGTAATATTTAATGATGATTTACTATGTTTTGTATTTTAAAAAGTATATAATAATAATTTCATTTAATGGTAATTTAATTAAATGAAGTTGAAATTTAAATCGTTGAAATAATAAATTTAAAATTAGAAATTTAAAATTAGAAGAAAAAAAAAGACAAAAAAATTTCATCTGTCTATTAAAAATAGTCATTTACATCTTACTATATAATAATAAAATTAATCAGTATATTCATATTTTAAGATTTTAATTCTAGCTAAACAAGAATAACATATTTATATATATATGTAAAATTCGCTGGGACGTTACGTCTGCCATCCACATTCGTCTACTATACTTATATAAATGAATTTGCTTAATTAATGAGTTCCTTATAGGTTTGGCAATGCGGCGGTATTTTAGAGATCAGTCCCTGCTCCCACGTCGGGCACGTATTCCGTGACAAAAGTCCCTACACATTCCCCGGTGGCGTCAGCAAGATCGTGCTTCACAATGCTGCCAGGGTAGCCGAGGTCTGGATGGATGAGTGGAGAGACTTTTACTATGCCATGAATCCAGGTTAGATAATCAAAGAAAAAAAATGAAAAAAAAACAACTCAATTCATCGATTTTTCTCTCATTTATTTTTGCATATTATATATTATACATACGTATTAAATTTAAATTTCTATATAGGCTTGAAGCATTACATGATAGACCGTACTTCATTCGGCTTACTAACTTGTAGCTCATCCTTATATGCCAGTTTAATTATTGAAAAGAGCATAGAATCCCCTAATACGCAAACTTACTCCATTCATTTTAAAATGATTGTTTCTAATATTTATATATATATGTTCGAATATTATATTCATATCCATATACCATAACGTTAACCATTTGTAGCCAACATTTCTCTTATAATTATCCGAATTTTTTATCAGCATGTGGGATTCAGTAACATAATATTTTAATTTAGCTAATATAGAATAGCATTATTACAAAAAATAATCTTGCATTATAGTATACTATACGAGTATCTATGCTATGTCCTGTATACCTATGTATTACGGGATAAATGTCTTAACCACTCATCCAACCAACCATACTAACAAAAGAAGAATGTAGAAAGTAATTGTTTGTAATAATACTTGCTAATATGTAGCCAATCGGCAGTTTTCCGAACGTGAAGGCTGCGAACATGTCTCTTCCTGCCATAAAGAAACTTTCGCTCATTGTCGCAGATGTTTTAATTATAATACCAGAGTGCAGAGTGCCGTGCCGTCGCCAATTCCTGGCCGAGATTTTCGAAAGTCATTTCATATTTAACAATTTAGTAATTAACACGTAGCAGAACAAAGCTAAAATATAAAAAAAAATAAATAAAATAATTTCGCGCCATATAAAATTGCTAACACACTAACAGAATTGAGTTGGCTAGATATGGATGTGTGGTGGGACATTGGAAATTACCACGTGCTCGCACGTCGGACACGTATTCCGTAAATCAACACCGTACACCTTTCCGGGTGGTACCAGCAAGATAGTGAACCACAACAATGCCCGCCTTGCCGAGGTCTGGCTGGACCAGTGGAAATACTTCTATTACAACATTAATCCAGGTAGCACCGCACGATATATAAGCTCGCGCGCACAGCAGCCCGAGCGCTCCCTTATATTCGTGTCGCATTGTCCCTGCCGTATATATTTGTATATATATACACACACACACACGGCAATATGCATAATATTATGTGTGCAATAAATAATAAACAAACCCATGCAGACACACTATATGTATATATAGACCGTGTTTCTGAAAAGACTCGCCAGCCTATCTGAATGAGATAAATCAGGGCCTATGCTCATCAGCCAAGCTCCAGCGTATACGAATCAATATCTTGTCTTTTCGGAAATACAGTGTTTACACTTATATTCAACTCCAGAATGCATGCATGTATTTACAGTGCTACTCGTGTCACTGTTGCAATACTGTTATTCTACACTCTCGTCGATCATTCTGTCACAATTTCCTATCCAATATGTACATATATGTCAATCCTTGTATATTGCTTGTAGTTGCTTTATCTCTTTCACTCTAGAACAATGTGCATTCATTTTACAACAGGTGGATTTAGTAAATTTTTTTTTTTCACAATTGCGGCTTGATCAAACTATCATCGGGTCATGTATTAGTCTTAGTAAATATTATTTTCAGCATTATTACTGATCTATGTTGCTAAAGCACATCTACTTTGGCAAAGCACACCATAAGTTTTGGTTTTCAATCTGTGTTCCACTATGTTTTTTCTACATATTTTGTAATTGCACGCGGAAGCACGATGATATGATGAGTTTTTAATTGATAAATCTGACGTTTTTGATTATAACTGTTTACCAAATGTGTAATTGTATGTTTTAGGTGCCCGGAGCGTTCCTGTTGGAGACGTATCGGAACGAGTGAAACTAAGGGAACAACTCAAATGTAAAAGCTTTAGGTGGTATTTGGAAAATATATATCCAGAGTCTCCGATGCCACTTGATTATTATTACCTAGGTGACATAAAGAACGCTGATCCCCATAATTCTGAAAAGGCACAGAGTTATTGCCTCGATACAATGGGTAGAAGAATTGCGGAAAATATAGGACTTAGTTTTTGTCATGGACTTGGTGGTAATCAAGTACGTCGATAAGTTATAATTTAATTTTTAAAATCGATTATCATTAAACCTTTTCCATTTTTAATAACCCGCCCATAATCTATTTATAGATATTTGCTTACACAAAGAGACAACAAATAATGTCTGATGACATGTGTTTGGATGCTGCAAGCCCTGAAGGACCAGTAAAAATTGTTCGTTGTCATGGCATGGGAGGAAACCAGGCATGGATGTATAACGAAGAAGTAATAAACATTGCTAAAAAGCTTTTGATTTTTAAATTCATAAATAAACCATTTTTTTTAACATAACGAAATTGAAACTATACATATTGGCAGAATCATGACCACATTGTTACATATGTAGTTTGTAATCCCAGTTAAAAATATCCATATGGAATCGAGTATGAATTCCATGTAAATTATATGCATTGTTGTGAATTTCCACTAGATTTTTCTAGATTTCTGCATGCATTTATGTGGATTTTCAAGGAGAAAAAAAATTAATAAAAAACCATGATTTCTATTGTACTCCAACTGGATATAAATAGATCATGACTGAATCTTTAACTGGATATCTAAAATAGATTTTTAGTAGGAGATAGTATAAAATTACAGAAAAGTACAGAAAAGTAATGAAAAATTTGTAACTAATATTTACTATAGCCATCATTCGCGCAATAATAATGAATGAGACTGGTCTATCATGAAAATCTACAGTAAAATAAACAATTTATACTTTACGGTGCTGTTCTCTGTTCAGAAGTATTGTTTAGTTGAGCGAACTGATGTAAAGGAAAGGCAGTTATTCAAATTATTTTTTCAAAATATAGAATTGCATTTAAACAAAGAGGGAGCAATGCATGAAATCAAATATAAGCGATCAATTATAAATTTATAAAATATTCTAATTTCCATTCTGTTTATTATTAAACGTAATGAAGACATAATTTCAGTATTATTAAATAAAATTTATTTTTGAAAATTTTTGCAATTGTAATAAATATTAAAATTATAGTTATGACTGTACTATCAGGTTAGGCTTTGCATTTGAAATGACTATATTAAATTTTGTTCTACAGTAATTATTTACAAAATTATAACTCATGTATTTAATCCATTCTGAAAATATTATTGAAAACAAATCTTAAATACAGATATTCCATTAAATAATATGAATCATTATATTTCAGACAAAGATGATCAGGCATGTTAATACGAAGTACTGTTTAACAAAACCTCGAGGAAACGATTCTGTGCAACCAGTTTTAGCCCAATGCAATCCTAAAGCTATTGGACAGAAATGGATAATGAAAAGCAAATTTAAATGGCAAGCCAGCTAATAACCAATGAAAATAGACTTGAAAGTTCATTACTTTCTTAAGAAGACCAATAACGAGAGCATTGGCACACGGATCTCTCGCTAAAACTAAATTGTGCGTCCCTCAATAAGCAAATGAGATTGCTTATAGTATACGCGTTACGTCGTGCCTGACTTGATGACAAAACTTTCTTATTAAATTTACTTGACTTATTTTTGAAACTTCACAGTACTAGTGTCCTAAAGTGCAAAAGTACGATACTACAACAGTGACTATTGATATTATTTAAGAAATAAAAGACGACTAATAAACTGAATGATAGTATAAAGACAATTATCAGTTATAAAAAAGGCTAAAAAATCAGCACAAACTCTTAAGTAGAGAAAGCATATCAGAATATTGTTATTAATAACATTATTGTTAACCCCTGTAGACGAGTTACAGTAAAGTGAGATTACTGATTAAATCAGAAAGAAATGCAAATGTGTAAGTGAATCTGTATGTTTAGTATGGGATGTGTGCAATTGTGGTTAGAAATGTAATTATTAGTGTACGACTGTAAGTGGCGATGATCTAAGCCTCCAACTTCACACATTGGTACATATAAATATACAAACTGTGTAAATTGTACAGCTGCTATTCCAGAGTCTTGAACTCTTTTTAAGTACAAGTGTGAGTTATTTATTAACATTTTTGACATGAACCAATACTTAAACGTACGTAGAACGATTGCATCTTTTTATACTGTTATAATAGTTCCTTGCTTTGCTTTCGCAAAGTAATTAGATTTATTCAACTGCGCAGAACCCAGATAATTTAAGCATTATAATTATAAATTTTATTAGAAATAAAATATCGGCTACTATTAAAATACAAATTTGAAGCTTGTAAATGTCTTCCATAATTTTGATCTGCTAGTTTATGTAACTTTTTTTTCTTGCAACTAACAGTTTTTGTATGTACATGCTTATACATCTACTACAGCTGTATATTTGAAAGATTATTTTGTTACAAAAGATGAATCCATAACGTGATTTATAATATAATACCTACCGTCGTTGACTTTTGTACTGAATGTTTACTTTTACTATTGTAATTAAAAAAAGACTCAACAAATAATGTCGAAAATCTTCGTACGATAATTATGGTGATGGTGCACGTTAAAATGTTCTTTATAGCTTGAATATATTTAATTATTCGTTTTAAAAATGTGCTGTTTAATTTTGTACAAACCCTTTTATCATCAATTATTTAAAAAATGGCTGGAAACATGACACTTGTTGACATAATTTGCTTGCATAGTGATCCCAATGACGGTCTAATATTTCATTAATTAAAAAACCTTTTTAAAGTACGTATGTACGTATAATTATAAATAAATAATTTATAATAAAAAATTTCTAATTTCATGTTTCATAGTCATACTACCTGATTTGTGTTACCGGGATTTTCCAATAACTTCAAAAAATCACAATTATTATATAATATACTCGTAATATATAAAATTTTGAACTTGATTGAAATTTCAAATTTTTATAGTTTAGCATTAACTTTTATATGATTCAGATTAAAATTATTATTGCTAAAAAGTATATTTATTCATATTAATAAATAATATATTTTGTTTATGTATTTTGTTTATTTTTGCCTCAATGTTACATTTATACTATTGTCTTTTCTTATTTTTTACACTCTTAAAATTCTTAAAAGTACTTATAATGATATAATTTTTTATAATAATATAACTTAAAAAAATTTTCTAATTTTGTTACAGATAAGTAACTAATAAAAAGTAATCTAGATATAAAATTAGTATAGATACTTGAATATGTCGTCTATTTATTTATTTATTCCAAATAGATTATGCGGAATAAATAGTACTTTTACTAAAATATATGCATTAACTAATTTCCGTTTCGACTTCGAAAATATTCGTAAATATTGTTTTGTAAAAGACCTCTGAAAAATTCGGTTGATCAGCCTTGACTTGGCAAATAAAGTCCTATAGTTGAACGATAGTAAACAACCCATTGAATTTTTTTTTCTTCAAATCGAATATAGAAAGCAAAATTTCTTCTAATTGTCCAAAGAATTACAGAAAACCTTATTAAAACATTCCAGATAATGAAGCTCCATCGATAAAGCTTGAAGAAAATTCCTGCTTCAAAGACTATATTAAAATGGCCCGTACTTTTCGCTTGTCATTATAGTACTAATTATTAAATATTAAAGAAAGATTCACTAGTTATGAATTACGAAGATGATAATAATGATTGCATACCTTTAAAAATGGTAATTTTTTTTTCTTGGTAAAATATTGACATTTTTGGGTGATTTATACAATATTCCTGATAAGTCCAGCTTATTTAATATTAACAAAAGTTGAAAAAGAGATACCCTATACCTCTCGTTAAAATTTTGGATTGAAACGTATTGAAACGGATTTAATCGCGTAGAATTCCGATCAGTTTAAACCAGTTTCAATCGTATGTTTGTATACGATTTTGTCCATTTTTATGCGTTTTAACCTAAGAGCCGTGAGCCCTATTACATCATAAAAACAATAAAAAAAAGGATGTATGGCTAAATTAACAAACACATAAAGAATAAATCTAACATAAAACGTTTGGTAAAATTAAGACAATGTAAGAAATGAAATTTATTCAGTATCTAAAGACAGGCTCATAATACTAATTCAAGTAGTTATACGTGGGCCATTTGATAAGCATCTAGCCTATAAAAGAAAACACTAAAATTCTACAAGAAATATAATTTATTTTTCAATATAGTCTCCTTTTAGTTGAATACACTTGGTCCAGCGGTGTTCCAATTTTTTTTAACCCTGTTGAAAAAAATGTTTTCTCTTGGTCTACAAAATAGGCTTTCGTGGCGACCATTATTTTGTTATTAGAGTGGAATCTTTCCGACGAGCGAATGTGTTATGTTCGGAAAACAAACAAAAAATCGCACGGAGCCAAATCTGGAGAATACGATGGATGGGGTAGCAGTTCGTAGCGTAATTCGCCCAATTTAGGAGTAGCGAGTGCAGAACTGTGAGCCGGTGCAATATCGTGGTGGAAAAGCACGTGCTTTTTAGACAAATGTAGCCGTTTTTCTATTAACACTGCGTCAAGTCGGCTCAATAGTTCAGTTATGTACTATCCTGTGACAGTTTTGCCCTTTTCCAGATAGTCAATAAAATTCACACCTAGAGAATCCCAGAAAACAGTGGTTATCACCCCGGCGGGACTGTCTTCGCCTTCTTCGGAGCAGGTTCATCGGGTAAAGTCCATTGTTTTGCCTGCTCCTTGGTTTCTGGAGCGTAGTACTGAATTCATGTTTCGTCGACGGTCGCGTAACGACGCTAAAATTCTTTTGGATTGTTATTAAAGAGCTCCAAACACTGCTCTAAACTGGTCACACGGATGCGCTTGTTCTCTACAGTCAGCAAACGCGGCACCCACCTTGTTGACACTTGCTTTCGCACACTCAAAAATAAACTATAACTACAATCCAGCTAAGATTTCGTCTGTAACCGTTTACAGGAAGATACTGGACTGTAGTGTATTTCTTGTGCGATAGTGGCACCATCTGGCGGCGAGACTAGGTACTTGTCGAATGATCCAGGTAAATTTTTAATAAACTTACTAAACTTACTAAAAGAACTAATGCGTATGCATAATCATAACTAAGACGGAAGAATAATCCATATTCTTCATAGTTGATATGAAGACGAATGAAACGTGTAATTATTGGCAGAATGACGTTCTTCTGCTTCCCTAGAATCTCTAAAAGAGTAATCGGTAAAGCAGATTTGGAACCGAGAATTAATATGTTCACAATTATTACGAAACGGTATATTTAAAAGTAAATATAGCGTCATAGTAAAAATAAACACTCTGGATGGGTAATAAATAAAAAGGTTCCCAATAATAAATAGTAGTCATGATTGTTAAATTTCACTGGAGTAGGTATTTTATATGCAATACAGTGTAAGATTTTATAATGTGTAGTATATTTTTTATACGTTCTTATATGTTTTTATACCTTCTTATATGATCTTATACGTTCTTAAACGTTCCTCTACGTTCTTATATGTTTTTATACGTTTTTATACGTAGATAGAAACATGTGTTCATCTATAATAGAGGTCGAATAAAGGCTATTTTCTCCTCTAAGGCATCTATATATATATATATATATATATATATATATATATATATATATATATATATATCTGGCCGCCGCTACAGACTCTGATCTCTACTATCAGCACCTACTTGCTGATGTCTCCGGCTGATGATCCTCGTCCTCTCTCCAGGAGGAGGTCTGCTCAAGAAGCGGGGCAACGCTATAATTTGGATAGGAAATGGGGGGAGGGGGCAGTTAATAAAAACACCCCGTTCACCGATATAAAACACCGTTTATTCACTCGGCTGTACAACTTTTCGATCGTCTTTTCTCTCTCTCTCTCTCTCTCTCACACACACACAAACATACACAGTCACGCTGTTCATTCTCTCTCTCGCACTCGACCTCCGTTCTGCAACACACGCACTCTAATTCTCTCTCTCTCACACACACACTCGTATACTCGTTCGTTCGCTGTCGTTGTCTTGGGGCTGCCAACTCGTCTCCTGGAGCAGCTCTCTAATATGCGCGCGCACGTTCCCGTGTCCGCGTACGCGCCGCCGTCGCTACGCGATCCGTGGCCCGGACTTACAAACTATACGATCGCTGCCGTCGGAACTCACCGTGCTGTCGTCTCGGTTCAATGGAAGGCGCTGGCTAAATCATCCGCTCCTCTGGCTGGTCGTGATCGGCTCAGGTGAGTTTCGCGGTCACCTCCCTCGTCCTTGGCTTAGACCCTCTAGCCCGCGCGAGCTCTATTCGTCACTCCCTCTTCCCCGCGGTGCGGGCTTGGCTGTCCGCCAACTAGGTAGCCGGCGTCGCGATCTTTCACGGCTCTCTCCTGCCTCGCAAACTCTGCACCCACGCTTCTCTAACTCGTCTCTCGTCTCTTACAATTGTCACTCAAACTCGTGCGGTTATCGGAGAAGCGTATATCAGTAGGAAATAGCTCTACACGACTGGATAATAGTCGCGACCTCAGCAAGACACGGGGAAAACCTCGGAAAACTATATGTATCTCTCGGCGGTCGAACGTGCAATAATCGTCTTGCTCGTCGCGTCTCCCCCTTCCCCTTCTCTTCACCGAGCCCTCTCCTCTCTCTCTATCGCGCGGCGGCAGCATACGCGTCTCGCTCTCATAGCCTCGCGTGCGCGCGCATCGGTTCGGGCTGGCATTCGTAGCTTCTATCTTCTCGCTGCGTCTTCACTTGACAGCACCTCGGAAAAGCAAAGGTGTCGATTAATGACTAATTCGTACACCTTCTTCCGAGGTACGCGGGGCAGAGGCCGTCGTTCGTTGTGACTTCCGTCACAATCTATATATATACCAGACAAAAACAACATTAATGTCATTAATAGAGTAGATTCATATTCTTATTATATATAATTAATGAACAAACAAAGAACAAAATTAGCAGTTCGTCCGTTTCACCGCCTCCGATAAAGTCACTTCACACGAACTTTCCCAGGAACCATAAAACCTATCCAGAGCACTACAAAACTCTTACGGATCGACATATACCGATCTCAAACTATTAGTTTGATCTCTATTACGAGGCGCTCCTCAAAAGGCAGGGAGATTATTTTATACCATTTATTTCCCTATCAAAATCACTCCTATCAAAATAAGTTGTACTTTCCACGCATGGAAAATAAATTTGAAGCATTTATGCGCGTATCATTGCTGCGGTCCTCTTAAAAAAATTAATGGCTTAGGGACTTTTATTTGAATAGATTTCCATAAGTTTTCATACGTTTTTATACATTTTGATATGTTTTTATATAAATTGTTCCTGTTATCACAGGAATATGAAACCCCGTAGAAGTCATCTCGAGACACTTGGTTATTTTTTTCTACCACCCGAAGTGGATATGCAATTATACCCGTATGTAATATATATATATATATATATATATATATATATATATATATATATATGAATGCTAAATATCACGCAAATAGGTAAATTATCCATAGACTTATATATTAGACCGCGCACTATGGAAACAGAGTTGAAGCCGAAACCAGAGTGTGAGAGCAATACAGGGAGTCGTGTTGTCTCTCTCTTGCATGCGAGGAAATGGGGGAAAAAAGTTGAAGAATAGTACCAGTAGAAACATACGCAGCAGATATATACGTTTCTCCGACTCTATACCATTGTTATTGTTGGACTGCCTCCTTGCTCTTTCCCCTGAGCAAAAGAGAAAGCAGGACTCTAAGCATATCTCTGTCTTTTAATATCGACTTCAGATCATCCGTTTAAGCGCGCGATCTAATATATAAATATATGAAATGATCTATAGGAATATAGATTTATACATAGAGTACATTATACATCGATATTGTTGAATTGTTTCCGAAATGATTAAATTATTATCTCAGGCAAAGTAGAATCGAGGAATGCTCGTATGTATTATAACCGCCCAAATCGGCAGTCGCGCGTTCGCAAATTTGCAAAACCGAGTGAGCGCTCTCATAAATGTGATCAGCCGAAAAAAACCGTTTGAGTGCGTGTTACGCACCAAGAAGAAGCAGAAAGCGAAGGAAGTAAACGCGGATGCTTTTTATTTTTCGACCAGCTACGTCAGAGAGAGGATACTTTGCACAACATTCCTCGTTATTGCGTCATCACCAAATAGCTCCGATCACAGAGCGGCCATCTCCGTTGGCACGACAGCCAAAACATAGAGAGTCGAAGGAAAGACGATCAACACCCGTCTACGACCTCTCAGCTCGTAGTGCACCGGAGCTGCTCGTTATGCAGGGCGAAGCGGCAGTACCCCGGGAGAGCGAGTGAAAGAGAGAGAGAGAGAGAGAGAGAGAGAGAGAGAGAGAGAGAGAGAGAGAGAGAGAGAGAGAGATGAAAACTCAGTACCGACGACGCACGAGTTCCAGGGACAGGCGGCAAGTAGCTTGCAAAATAATACCCGTAGAGTGCAGGCCCTGTCCCCGCCCTCAATAATGCTAAGCGCGTTAACTCATTCGAACCGTAAGGTACTATCCCGGTGTAGCATCACGCCCCCGGTCACGCTCGCATAGTCGATGTACAAGTACGTATAGCAATGTTGTGCGTCGTGGAACTGGCTTGGAGTCAGTACGTCCGGCATGTATCAATATAAATAAATAGATACCGTGTTATTTGCGAATCACCGCATTTTCATGTCTCTTTCCCGAACGGCCATCTTCCTATCCGACCTTCCCTCTTTTGTAAGTTATATCTACAAGATGACAGCGGTGAATTGCAGTACACTCTGTTAGTAACGGCATAAGTAAAAAGCACGTTACAAATGACACCCAACATAGTGAGGCCGCAACGTAAACTCTCGTCATATAATAACCAAGTGAAAATATAAATTCGCACTCGCTTCATTATAAATGTCTTTTAGTTCCACATGAAATCTTTATCTTCGAGTAATACAACGTATTGATATACAGTAGTGATTTCGAAAATTTTTTTTCAAACCGCTTTCTCCCTTCAAAAATGGGTAAACTGGACGAGTAATAAAAACACGCATATCTCTATACTTACCTAAAAATCACTACTTGCTCTAAGAAAACGACATCCCGTCACCCCGTTCGTGTGTAGTCCCTATTGAAATATTGGCCTCTATACATTTTTAAATATATATATATAGACATCGGGATTTATCAAACCGTTTTTTTCAAAGATAGGGGCTTAAGGAGTCCAAATCGGATGAACGTGCCGGGCGATATGATATTCTCTTCTATAGAGGTTTAATGAGTCCGGGCTTGATAATATTTCATTCTGCAAAGTTTTATAGAGCCCGAGTTCTATGCGGTGAACATGGATGATTTCTAAAGGAAGTTTCAGGTTCGCATGATAGTGTTCGATGCCCAGGTATACATACCTACACGACTTATACTTACATAGGATCATTTTCGTGCACTGATATATGGATTGAATGTCAAAGTGTTCCGGCGGTGATATTTAGAGGAAGTCTCAAATTCCGACGAGAATATATGATGTCCAGTTATATGGAAAGAAACAATTGGTACTTAACAATAACGTTACTTATAACACAATAACGGTGCTTAAATTACACATTCTAGAGGACGTTTACCAGTTTTCGGCATCTTTAATTATTACTACGTGAAACTTGGTTTTCAGGGTTTCTTAGAGAAGCAGATCACGAATTTGACATTAGTATACTGAAATTGAACATTGTCGGGGCGCGCGCAAATATTTCCCACTTTTGTAGCTGTTTTCTCATCAAATCTTTTTCAACAGGTTTTTAACGATGCGGATTACCAATCTGGCATTAGTTTAGTGAGATTGCATATGCCAGGGGGCGCGAAAAAATTTTTGCATTTTTAGCTGTTTCATCGTCAAATTTGTTGTAAACGAGTTCTTAGAGATATGGCATGCCAATCTGGCATTAGTTTGCTATAATTGCAAATTTCAGAGTGTTCTCAAACATTTTTCGCATTTTTGTTTGTACCATTATGATAATTTGCAAGGGATTCTTAGGAATGCGGCTTACTAATATGGTATTAGTACTGTGATTACACGTTCAAGGGGGCGCCCAAACATTTTTCGCATTTTGAGTTATATCATCGTCCAATAAATTGTAAGAGGTTCTTAGGAATGCCGATCACGCACGTCGCATTATTTTGCTAAATTTTCATATTCTAGAGGGCGCTTATCGATTACCGGCATTTGTATTTGTTACTTTGTGAAAATTGGTATTCAGAGTTTCTTAGATAAGCAAATCACTAATTTAACATTAGTATACTGAAATTGCACATTCCAGGAAGCGTGCAAGTTTTTTTGGCATTTTTAATTGTACCATTGTGAAATCTCCTGTAAGGGATTCTTCGTAATGATACTTACAAAGTACTGCCATTAGTGTACTGAGTCTGCAGATTCTACTGCGTGTTTATTGATTTTCCGCCTTTTTAGTGGTCTCAACGACAAATTCGTTGTAACTGGCTTCTTAGAGATGCAAATCACGAACCTGGAATTAGTTTGCTGAAATTACACATTCTAGAGCGCGCGCAAACATTTTTCGCATTTTTAGTTATATCAACGTCAAATCTGTTGGATTGCCAACCTATGGAATTTTTATGGAAGTTTCTAAATTTTAGCATGTAATCATGTAATTTTCCAATTAGTTTATCAATTTCATGATTAAACAATATTTAATTAAGAATTTTCGTTAAAACTGAAGTATCATATGTTATAATATGTTACTATATCGATGATAACACCAAAATATATGATATACCTATAAAAAAAGCATCTTGGAGTTCGCTCTGCATCATCGAAAGGGTTTTATGAGAGGAAATTATTGTTAATAAGTTTACTTTTTATAGAAATATTAATATTCATTTAAGTTTTCATTGTATGCTTGATTCTAAAGCTGTGAAAACTTATTTTGTGATATTGAAATGTGAACAATCATAAAGAGTACACTAAAATAATCAAAATTCAATGCGATAAGAAGAAAATCATTTATGGCTATAAAGATACCTAATAATGGTAGTTACTAATGATAATTTATAAAGAAAATACATCTAGAACAATTATTCAGAGAAATACATCTGTTCAAAAAATTATTTGTATTTAAATTCTTTTTTTCTTACATTATATTATATGTGTGTGTCAACAATATTACAACAAAACATAAAAATTTAAAGCTTTCCATATAGATTGCAGAATATCGTTATTGTTACATCAACTATTTCTAATTTGAGCTCATGCATTTTTAATGTATATAATATGATAATACAAAATATTATACATAATACTATTATGCAATTAAAATGTAAAAATTAAATAAGTAAATTAAATATATATCATATAATATTATATTTGTCTATTATTTTTAATTTGTTCAATATATTGTTGTATTATAATATTGTAGATATTACAAAATTACAGTTTACCTAGGCTATGCTATATGTATATAAAAAAGATATTCTACAGTCTATATAGAAAGTTTTAAAATTTAATGTTTCATTGAAATTTTATTGAAAGATATATACAGGAATGTGAAGTAAAGTGTATTAGATTATTAGAGTCTATAGAAGTATGAATTTTTTCCCATTTTATCATGTAACCATATAACCAGTTTTTTATGTATAAATTAAAATAAAATGGTTCTTTAAAATATTTTGTTAAAAAATAAAATTATAATGTATTACAAAGCCTACTTTTCACCCTACATAGATTATCCCTATATGTATTATTTTTCTAGGCATGCGAACTATTCATTTATGAATGTTGATTAAAAATGACTAAATTGTTGTATTAATTATTTATCAAATGTTTTAATACTGAATAAGTATACAATAAATTTTAATGAAATTAATTCCATTAACTGTATCTTTTTCTAAAAAAGTTATTAATATATCATTGAATTTAATTTGTATGTATTAATCTTATTTTATGGAATTTAATACAAAAGTGTTACATCTTCATATAAAGCAAACTTAAATGATAAATCAGTATTACTTTTTTACAATAAAATATAATAAAATACACATTAATATTCCATATACCATACGTTCGCAGCATTATAAATCTCTATACATCGGATCCATGATATAAATATACACAGTAGCATGTCGATAATGGTCAGGAAACGTTCGGCCTAAAAATCAACATCCATTTTTCAAAATTGCAAATAGCTTTTGATGTACGGACGATTGTTTTTCAGTAAATAATCACTTGATTATTTCGGAGGCAAGAAAAATGAGAAGATTTTCCTAATTGTATCTGATTTTATTTGCGAACTTTTCCTCTAAATGCACTTGAAAAATATTCTAATGAATTCAGTACCTCTAAAGATTGAAAAAACACTAAACGTAAAAAATAAAAAATAAGAATAAAATAAAATATCATTTTAGACAAATATTTAAATAGTTTACCTAAATTCAGTTGATTGTTGTGGTTTATTTCACTGAATTCATTTAAAATATTGTTTTTTGTAAATTACAAATAATTCAATAACAAAATTAATTTTTTCTTTCTCATCTGATTCTATAGCTTAAGATTTCTTTCTCATTTGATTCTATAACTTTATTAAATATTTCAGGAACTGAAAAATATCACGTTTTACATTGTGTTTTCGATAATGGCTTTTGTGAATGTGAACGTGATGCCCCAGGTATAAAGCTAAGTCTGGAAATTCCGCATCACATAAATTCAGTTCTATACACGGTATTCCTAGATGTTTACGTAGTTGTGTTGCTCTTAACAATTCTGGCTATTCTGCTCCACAGCATGCGGAGAAGCGGCATAATAAGGTAAAACCGGTAGGGTGGCGAATAGAACATAGTGCAGTCTTTGGCAATGCAAAAACATAGTCATTGTTACGACTTATATTAAGTTTTGTTCTAAGCTGTATTATTTTTTATATACAGAAGTCGATATCTGGTGGTACCACTAACTTTAAGTTATTCGCCCATTTACCTCTCGTGTGTATTAGACTGTACGCATCCACGACATTGAAAGTTGTCAGGTAACTGTTTATATTCCGTAGGGATTGTTTCCTTAAGTTTGTAACGATTATCAAATTCTTCTATAAAAATAGGTTCTACGTCCCCCGGCCTTCTTCTATTAAATATTTGTAATCAAGTTAGTGTTGCTTTTGAAAAGCTTCAAATAAATATTCTAGTCGCAGTTTTCTTTCACAAAATTATATAGCATCTGTCTTTACAAATAACTGTAAAGCTTTTGTATATCAGAAGTCAAAGGTAAAAGCTGCTTATTTGCTCTTTTCTGTTTTCTATGTGACTCAGCAATCATTCTTGATAATCTTTTACGATAATCGTTTTTGAAACATATAAGAAAACTATTTATGGTGGCTTCAATTTCTAAATTATTTTCACGTGAGCAGAGTACAGTATTCATTCGTGCCACTTGCTTTACAAGAGTTGCTAGGTTTTCCGCTAAGGTTGGATACTTTAAAAATTCTACATTTCGATTATTGTGAAGATACCCTACTCGCGATCCAATAGCTTCTATTATCTCAAGGCTTTTACCGAGTAATAAAATATCTGAAAAATTTTCAACTTGTATTTTCTAATTGCTTTTTTTCGAAAATAATAATGCCGGCTAGTCATGACGAAAGAAAATAGGGTTTAACAACTGAACTTTTTTATAACATCCAAAAAAAATTGAATATGTATACAAATCTTCTGTCATTACTTTATATTTATTTAAATTGGTTTCCACTCATAAAATTAATAACGGTTTGCATTTTCATTTTTATTTACAAAGGAAAAAATATGACATTTTTATAATTTAATATTTTAAATATAAACTTATATAAATAACTTCAAGAAAATTATACAAATGATATATTGTATAGGCGATTCTAATAGACATAGAAAATTAAAACAATTTTGCTTGCAATGTTCAATATTCAAAATGCATATTGAAAAAATTATTTTTGAAATTCAATTATTTTATTAATTTATTGGCACCTTAGATTATTTGAGAAATTTTAATTAATTCAGATTTTTATAAAATTTAAAATAATATATTTTGTTTGAACATATTTTAACTTACATTTATTAAATTGCAGAAATTGAATTTTATGGCAAAATGAGTACAAACACATTACAATGATGGATTTCGACATTATCTTGGCAAATAAGAAAAATTAAACAAAAATTTCCAAAGAACAGTTGAACATCTCACGAAACTATATCTTTTTTGCTCTAAAAAGTTTTTGGAAACTGCCTGTAGAGAAAAAATTTATAGAACAAAAAAGAACCATATTATATTGATATATATATATATATATATATATATATATATATATATAATATTGGTTTAAAATATTTTTAAAACGTTTTCTTATTATATAATACCATAATTTAAAAAAACCGTATAACTTTTATGATTTTGGACGATCGGAAAATCGTATCTGTCGCATCCATCGGAAAATCGTAGATTCGGAAAATCCTATCTGTGCCTAAAGCTATATGATATTAAAAAATATAAATATACAAGTCGGTTTTCAAAGAAAACAGAGATGGAATGGTTTAAATTTTTCTCCAAAAGTATCGCTTCTATAGAATAAAATTTATAGAACAAAAAATATGTATATTGATGGATTCTACAACGTTTGTTAAAAATTTTTTTTTCATGATTTTTATTATTTATCCAGATTAATTTCAACATTTGTAACAAAAGCTTTTGCAACAAAAAATTTCAACAAAATCGAATATGAGAGCTTTTCAGCACTTTACCCTTTACCTCACTTAAAAATTATATATTCATTTACCGTGTATATTCAGCGACTTAAAAATAAAAAATGAAAGAATTCTTAATGGTACTACTCAGGGATTGGATTCCTGAGTTCGGGTGCTGTTTAATTGAATCTCTCAGATTTTTGGCGAATTTGTTCGCGTAGTCGTTGAGAGCAAGAAGGTTAGTTTCCTTAAGTACTTGAGTGTTCCTTAAGTACCAAGGGGTGTTCTGGGAAGAGCTTAGCAGCCTCATGTATGTGCCTTGGAGTCGCTGAAGTCTTTCTAGGGGGGTGGTCCCCCAGATGGGGATGGCGTATATGGCAATGCTGCTGATGATGGCGGAGAAGGCTCTGGCCTTTGTTCTGGGTGACAGGGTTTTGCTATGGAAGAAAGGTTTGAGCTTTAAGAAGGCTTCTAGCATTTTTCTCCTGGTGAGGCGGAGGTGTTTGTTCCAGGATAGGTTCCTGTCGAACGTCACTCCGAGGTATTTGACCGATTGGCTCCACGGGATGGAGGAGCCTTTGATCGTTATTTTTGGAGGGGTGCGGTTTTTACGGGAGATGAAGATTATACTGGACTTGCTCTCGTTGATGGAGAGTCTCCACCGTGAGTACCAGTTGATAAGGTGTGGGAGAAATCTGTTTAGCCTTGAGGTGCTGTGGCAGATTGTTTTAGTGTCGTCTATGAGGGCAATATCGTCCGCGTAGAGTGCCGTGGTAATTGTATCGTGTATGGGAAGATCATGGCAGAAAAAAGTAAAAAGTAGGGGGGAGAGCTTAGACCCTTGAGCTTAGACGCTGGCTGAGATGGCCTTTGGAGCGGAAAGGGAGTTGCCTACCCTAACTCGAATAAATCAGTCTGATAGGAACGACTTTATTATCCCGATTAAATAATGGGGGATGTCATTGTCAATGAGCTTGAAGACGAGCCCGTCATGTCATACCCTGTCGAAGGCTTGCTGGACATCTAACAGCAGCATCGTTGTGTGCAGCCGTCTGTTCATGTTATCAGCAATGAGTTCCGTAACTCTGAGAAGTTGGTGACAGGTGCTGTGCCCTGTGCGGAACCCATGCTGACAGTCAGGTATGAGGTTTTTTCTGATGACCGAGGTGGAGAGGTGTTTTAGGATAACGCTTTCGGCCACTTTGCTTAGGGAGTTTAGAAGACTGGTGGGACGATAGCTTGCGGGGTCGTTGAGGGGCTTCCCGGCTTTTGGAAGACAGACCACTATGGCCGTTTTCCAGGCCTTGAGAAAGTATTGATGTCTCATCATTGCGTTTACGATATTGCAGATAGACATGATGTATTTGTGGGGGAGGATTTTGAGTGTGTTGTTATTGATTTTGTCAGCACCAGGGGCTTTCTTGTTTTGAAGACTGCGAATGATGTCGCGTATCTCTTTGGGGGAGGTAGGGGTGATGTCCCTGTTTGAAGGGAGGAAGTGTTGAGCTGTCTGGGTGACATGTTCATGAAAGCGTGAAAGTTCTGGTGCGCTGGGTACAGGTGAGCACTGATTGCTGAGAGATGATGCGAAGATCTCGGCCTTTTCTTCATCGAGTGGCCTTTTCTTCGTGAGAAGGTCTGGCCATTTTGCTTGAGTGGTGGAAGGCAAGGGCGACTGCCTCGTATAGATTTTATCACCTTCCAGACGTTTTTGGGGTGAGTTTCGGCTTCAGTGATGAAATCGTTGAAGCGGCTGTTTCTTAGCTCGTTTATCCGAGAGTGGATGTCCCTTTGTAAGGAGTTGAGTTGGGTTTTGAGAAGTGGAGTTCTAAGATGTTGCCATTTCTTCCGGATTCTATTCTTTTGCTTAATTAGCTTCAAAATACCGTCGGGGAGGTTATTATCAGTGCCCTGTAGAGGGCGGGAGAATGTAGCGATTCTAACAGCGTGGGTAATGTCATTAGACAGGGAGGTGATCTCTTCCTCGATTTGAGAGATCGATAATATGGGTCTGCATCGAAAGGCTGATGTCTCTAGGTTGAATTTGAGATGTAGCCAGTCGATGTGTTCTGTGTGTGACGGGAGAGAGATGTGTGATGCATGGAAGGCGAGGATCACCGGGCTGTGGTCTGAACTCAGTGCACAGATAACCCGGGGGTCGCTTAGGGGTGTGATATTTTTGGTGAGAAAAATCTCGAGAATGTCTGATGCGTGTTGTGGGGAGCCCGGAAAGTGAGTAGGGGAGGGAGGAGCTTCCACTGTAAAATCATGCCGAATTGTTTTTCTGAGGAGGGCGCGGCCGTTGCTAGTTCTGAAGCCGCAGCCCCAAGAGGGGTGCTTAGCATTTAGATCCCCGGCGACGATTGTGGGGGTGTTGCTGCTGAGAAGCAAGGGAAGATCTTTAAAGTTGTTTTGGAGTTGTGGAGGGTTATAGCATGCAATTACCCTCAAAGGACCTTTTTGGAGGGAAATTTCAACCCCTATGGTCTCGCAGATGGAGGCAGTTGTAATTCCACGGTGGCGGTAGGATTTGTGGACGAGGATTGCCACGCTCCCACCGTTAGAGTGCTCTCTGTCCTTCCTATACGTGATGTAGTTTGGAAGGAAGAGTTTGTGGGATGGGTTGAGGTGGGTCTCTGTGATGCAGGCGATCCCGATGTTTTCCTACTCCAAGAGTTGGAGGAGTTCTAGAGATCTATTTCTGCAGAGGATGCCGTTGGCGTTCCAGTTGACGATCTTTATCTCGGAATTAGCCATTATTAGGTGTACAGAGAGCGGCGGTAATGTTCGTGACGAACTGCATTATGATGTTTTGCAGTTCGGACGCAATGGGAAGCGAGTTGATTTGCAACGGTGCCGCTGATGCTGCACTGTTGCTCACTATGCTCGCATATGTGGTGCGGGAGGGGTTTTCCCGATTTTCATGAGGATTGGGGGTGATGCTCTTTTTCTGTATGAGCTGCGGTGGGCGGGGGTGTTACCGGTTTTGGGGGCATTTACCGGCTTCACTAGTTTTTGGGAGAGCTTGTCCTTCTTTGGGGCTTTTGGGCAGCCCCTGTAAGTTGCCCTGTGCTCTCCTTTGCAGTTAGCGCAAGTGGAGCGCGCGTCTTTATTCTCTTTTAGAGGACATGACGGAGTGGCGTGATTTTTGCTGCAAAAAGCGCAGGCCCATGCAGTGTGGCAGTAGTTTGCTGTGTGATTATATTTGAGGCAACGCCGGCACTGCGGCATGCCTTTCGACTTCCTCTTTGCCTCCACTTTTATGTTGAGGCCACCGATGGTGCTTAAGTCGAAGATTTACTTAGCGGCGGGTGAGGAGGGGTCTAGGTGAACGGCCACTAACGGCCAGATTTTATCGCCGCTACGCATTCGGTGAATTCGTCGTGGGGTGTAACCTTTCGAATTTAGTTCCTTCAGGATGTCTTCGTCTTGGATGGCTTCGTTTATACCCCGAATGACTACAACCAAGTTCCGTTCTTCGGGAAGTTGGTTGGTGGTATATTGTATTTTAGTATTTTCTAGGCGGGCCGTTAGGTGCCTTAAGTCGTCTACCGTTGCCGCGTACACCTTGACCGAGTCAGAGGTGTTGACGGCCCGGCGGACGGAGATTCCGGCTTTCTCTATGGCGATCTTTAGTTTTGGCCAAATCATTTTTTGGCGGACGATGATGGGGGGTGGGGGTCGAACAGCGATGGTGGATTCTTTTTCAGTGTCAGAATCCAGATCGGAGAGCGTTGGTGCGGATTTGGCAATGCGAAGGCGTTTACGGCCTTGCTTTATGAACTCGGCTTCTTCGGAGATCGGAGTTGATTCGGAGACGGTTATTTTGGTAGCGGGGGTGCAGAAAATTGCTGCCTCCTGAAAGAATTCCGTGGCGGAAGAGGATAATATAGAAGTTCCGGTGGTTTGGCGTGATGTTGCCACCGATTGAGAGAAGTTTGGGTCTGTTGTGGTGGTGGTTATTATATTTTGTAGGCGGTCAATGTGATCCCGGAAGCCGATGATAATTTCTATCACCTTTGGCGGGGGGAAGACCGTCGAGATCGGTGATAAGGCCGGTGTCCATGTCCATGGAGTCAGACATGGACACCGGCATGACACATGTCAAACATCAGATAGAGGGAAAGGTGGGGAGTGGGAGATTATAGCAATGAAGAAATATTTAAATATGTAAATATAAATATAGGCATGATTAAATTTTAAATAAATATATATATATATATATATATATATATAGAATTAGTTAAAAATGAGGTAAGTCAAATATAAATTATATAAGTTTAATTTAAGAGAGGTTAGTTTGAGTCTAAGATAGATGAAAATTTAAGTTAAAATTAAAATCAAGTTTAAAGTTAAAATTGAATTAAAATTAAAATTAAAAATTAAAAAATTAAAGTTAAAAATTTTTGAGGTTAGTTTTAAAAAGTTTTAAGAGTTTCTTACAAACTTATAATTTATAAATTATATAAATTTTAAATTACAAGTTATGTAAGAGATAAATGAGAATTGATGTGTCGATGATATGTCATGATGTCTCATGCGATGATCATGAGGATGCCACGACATGTGTGTGTGATGATCGATGTGGTGGTGAACATTCGTTTGAGCATCCTGGAATTAATACATTAAGCGGACTACTTTGAGTTGATGTTCGTGATTCAAGATGCCCCCTTGTGGTCGCTGGTGAAACTGACTGTTAAAACCATTAACTTAATTTATTGATGAAAGTAAAATGATTTTCAAGAAAAAACATAGCCTATTTCCTTCCCAAGATAATATAGAATCTATATGTCAAATTTCAGAACAATCGGTTCAGTAGTTTTTTCGGTTATCGTGTACAAACAGAAACACGCTTTGTCTTTATAAATTAGTATATGATATGATATGATATGATACGAAGTATGATATGATATGATATGATATATATATATATATTTATATATAGGCCCGAGTTATGAGGTTTTCTGTATCTCTCGCACAATTTCTTTGATTGGTTAAAAGTTTGCACGTGTGCTTTAACCGGAATTTTGTTTAACCAGTTTTTTCGTCATTGTGCGAGAAAACTCTCATAACTCGGACCCCTCTCTCTCTCTCTCTCTCTCTCTCTCTCTCTCTCTCTCTCTCTCTCTCTCTCTCTCTCTCTCACTCTCTCTCTCTCTCCCTTTCGCACTCATATACAGGGTGACTCATTTTAATTGGCGCAGCTGGATTACTCACAACCTAAGCCAGATAGGGCAATGTGGTTCTGATTAAAGTTGTAGAGGGCAAAGGGGGCAACACCATAGGGCTAAAGTTTTTGACCTTAAACTTGCCCTTCAAGGTTATTTCAAGGTTAGAGTGATTTTTTAAAATGGGAACACCTATTTTTGACCCCGGATTCCGAAAGTGCGAGAAATTTTACGTTTAAAATGATATTGAGAAATTTTTTCAAAATCAAATCAAGGTCAAACTCGGCATTAATAATTATTGATGCCTTAATTACAGACAGGCTTACCAACCTTAACACGGAAGTACGGCATTCCCACATATCCTTTCAAACCTTATAGACATACCCCCAAGTAAGCAATATTTCCATAAAGTTTGTAAGGGTATGTGGTGATGCGGTACATCAGTGTTTAGATTGGTTAGCCTGTCTGATTTGACCTTGAAATAACCTTGAAAAAAATTTTCAATATTGTTTTAAACGTAAAATTTCTCGCACTTTCGGAATCCGGGGTCAAAAATAGGTGTTCCCATTTAAAAAAGTCACTTTGACCTTATAATAACCTTGAAGGGCAAGTTCAAGGTCAAGAACATTAGCCCTATTGTGTTGCCCCCTTTGCCCTCTACAACTTTTGTCAGAACCATTTTGTCCTATCTAGCTTAAATTGCGAGTAATCCAGCTGCGCCAATTAAAATGGGTCACCCTGTATATACCCACTTAGCATGGAGGTAACTATAAGGCTATTTATAGTTAACTATGAAACAACAACGGGCACTTAAACGATGTCATAAAAGACGCCTCATAGATGTACGATAGACATCTTATTTCCACATTAAAGGTGCCTTACAGCATATCATAAAGGAATCTTATAGACATCTAAAGTTTTACTTTGTGATTTAACAATAAGTTGCAAAAATGATATCTTACAGCTAACTAATCGACTCCGCATCAGTATATTGAATTTGCCTTAACATTAGCTAAACAATCTCTTAATAAGACGGCTGATGGATATGCTATGAATATCTTGATGTGAATTATATTAGGAGGCGAACTTAGTATATGACCTTGACGTTCAGTTGGCGATGTAAGTAGTACGAAAAGTTAGATGTGTCGGATGTAGTAATTATTTTTGAATTTTGACATTTACCAATAAAATTTAGTTAACAGGCGTCAAAATTTGTGTACACATTATAATTTTTTGATCAGTGAAAAATGAATCGTGCTAGATCGTTTTTTCGACATGTCCGTTTGCACTATTTTGATTTGAAAGAAAGTGTAACAAAAACTTATCAACGGGCTTCAAGAATGCAAATAAGCTCCATATCTTACAACATGTAAAGAGTGGTTTCAGCAGTTTAGAAGTGGAGATACTGATGTTAATGATAAAGAACGTTCTGCACAACCGAAATAGTTGGAAGATAGTTAATTGCAGCATTATTAGACGAAAACTTACCTTAAACGCAAAAAGAACTCGCTAATAAGTTAGAAATAAGTAACAGAGAAGTTGGAAAACGTTTACATGCGATGAAAAAGATTCAGAACGAAGCAAAATAGATGCCGCACGATTTGATCGAACGTGCCATTATGAATCGATACAACATCGCACTGTCTTTGCTTGTCAGGCAAAAAAAGAAGAGTGTGACTGATGATGGAAATTGGATCTACTATGACAATTCTAAGTATAAAAATTCATGGGTGAACCCAGGCCAAAGGTCCACATCAATACCAAAACGGAACATCTATGGTCAAAATGTATTGCTGTGCATTTGGTGGGACCAACAGGATGTACTGTATTACGAGCTGCTAAAATCGAATGAAACCATCACTGCCGAGGTGTAAAAACGCGAACCGAATCATTTGCAACAGAAATTGATCGAACATAGATCAACAATCGCTAGCAATAAGCGCAAACTCATTCTCTAGCATTACAACGCTCGACTATCTATTGCAAAAGCCCTCAAAAACACCGTGTTGGAGTTAGAATGCGAAGTGCTGCTGCACCCAGCCAAACATGGTGCATAACTTTGAGGTAGTATTCCTTATTTACGGTACGATTTTGTGGTAAGAATTCCTGATGCACTATGCCACTCCAATCAAAGAAGTCAGTGAGCAAAATATTGACATTTGGTCGAACTTAACGTGCTTTCTTCAGTCGTGGTTCTTCTGAACTCTTCCATTGGGACGATTGGGCTTTAGTTTCGACGTTATAACCATATACCCACAATTCATTACCAGTTATGACCCTTTTGAGAAAATCAGTATCATTATTGACTTCAATCAACATTTCCTATGCTATGGTCATGCGCCGGTTCTTTTGATCAAAATTAAGCAGTTTTGGAATGAATTCCGCTAACACACGTCTCATGCGCAAAACATCCGAAAAAATAGCATGGCACGAGCCAACCGATATGCCATCATCTTCAACGTTTTCATCTGTTGTTAACGTGCTAGGACGTCCTGGGTGAGGTTCGTCTTCGACATCCTCTCGGCCTTCTTCGAATAGGTTGTACCAGTTATATACATTCTTTTTACTTCAAGTAGACTCACCGTATGCAACTGTCAACATTTCAAGAGTTTTAAAGCACTGAATTCTATTTTTGACACAAAATTTAATGCAAACTCTGCTCCATTTTTTTGGTAAAAGCAAATCGTCGAGAACACAAAACATTTATAACTTTGTATGCCTGTCACAAATAAGCAAATAATGTTATAGAGTTAAAGCCGTGAATTTTGCTCAGTACACCTGTACCAACACAAAATAAAAAAATCGATAATCGAATGAACGTAGCCCTCGCTACTTACAAAGTCACCTCTTTATTTGAACACAGCTATAATATCATTAATATTAATATCCCAATTATAATATTAACGTATTATACGCGGTATAATATCAATATCCCACGTATAATATTAACGTATATAATACTAACGTATTAAAAAACATTTTTATAAAAATTCTTCATGAGATCGCTGAATACACATATCGCATAAAAGTAACAAATTTAAATCTTCATTTATTCCTTCGATGCTGATGATTGGGCGTTTTGCTTTTATCAAAATTATTTATTCGTTCACTGAACTTGAATCATTGTGTCCGAATTATTTGAGTAGGTTGCTGAAAATTAAATCATACTTAGGTTAATTATTTTGTTCTAGTAACAATATATAAATATATAATTATATGTTGTATTCTCGAAATCGATGGAATTCCTTTTCAAGAAAATTAAATAATGACCAAAACAACAGATTATGAAACTAATCACTGTTGAAAATTGGTTATTAATGCGAATTCATATACATAACCTACATATAAAATATAAAATACATATAAAGAAATGTTTGCAAAAAAATTTTATGTATAAATATCATTAACTTTATGTGTTTTTATATGTAATTTATGTTTATTTATGTGTATTGATCTGTAATTTATGTGTTTTACTTTGAAATAGTTAAATATTTTACAAGATTCTAGCAAGGGGCGTGCTAACTAAATATATGAATTAAGTATGGTTACTATTTAAGTTTAAATTTACTTTTTATACTTTTTTAATGTTTAAATTTGAATTATATTAAAAAAATTTTAATCTCAACTTGTTGTTAACTATATATAACAGTAAAAACTTGTAAAAAGGAACTTTTATTTATACATCACTGGGATCGTACGGCACCCAATTAAATTCTAAACTTAACGTCAAATTATTTCAAATAAATTTAAATTCAAACTAATAGAAAGTTTATCCGGTAAGTGACAGCGTAACGATACCTTTTTGATATGATAACTAGTAGATTTAGATATCTGTTGTTAATTATAGAAAACTTAAGTCAGACAGAAATCAGATATGCTTTCTCTCTCTATTGTACTCTGAAATGTATTGAAATTAACAAGGCAGTGACATCTTTTGGACAAGAATGAACTAAGTAATTTAGGCCAACTTTCGGAAAGACTTTCTCATGTAAAGAAAGTGAGCACAGTTTTCAATCATTCTCTCTACTCTACCCCCCCCCCCCCACGGAGTAAAGGTTCAGTTAGGTAATATTAATATATATTGTATTTTGTATATGCATCTATTGCTCTTCTGCTTACGTTTCGTGAGATTGCTGAAAAGAAAATACAAATCTGCAAATAACTTAAATTTTGATTTTGATATTGATTTAGCTTTATTTTCAAGTACAGAATTAATTATACAAAAGATATTTTGATTACATCTATATTTGTTAAATAATTAATCGATAAAATTTATTATGGCCGATATTGCTGCTAAAAGAGAAGCTAGAAGGCGACGTATTTTACAAAATTCAGAATCTCGTCTTCAAAGCATTACACAATCATCTTCAAATAGGTTTAAAGAAAAAACTACAATAGGTAATCTTTGACGAAAAATTATCTATACTATATACTACGTAAAATCTAACCTAAAAATGTTTGACAGTAAATTAACCTAAGCATTTTATTTATTTCTAAAAGAACTGGATAGTGATATTTGTAGGAAATCAGTATCTGATGATTTTATTTCATCAACAAGTTTCCCTACTACAAATGATGAAATAAAATACAAAGACAGAGAAAAGAACATTATAGACGGTAAATTATTATGTCAAATTTAAAAATGTCTTAGTTTAATATTATTTCATTAAATATTTACTATATTTTTATAGATATTTTTAATTTTCAAGAATGTGAATTTTCAAAATCAGATATACAGTCTCAGGAAGCAGATCATTTTCAATTTAGTTTCTCTGACCAACCTCATTCTGCTAATAAAAATGAAAAAAGTTGTAATAATTTGAACCTAAATCCAACACTAAATTCATCCAGCCATGCATCTTATAAGCAGCATCAACATTCTCCACTATCTAATTTATTTTTTGGTTCTTTATCTTGCATTATTCTTGCTGCATTTGTAAATGTTCTACTTGTAATACACAGTGATATTTCTTTATACAAAGTAAAAGTATTTTCTTATTTCATATATAAAAAATATTATTACTTTTTAAATTATCTAATATTTTGTAGAGTATTATAACACCATATATAATAATGGAGATAACCAGATTGTGCATTGGAACTAAGATTGAAGAATCTCAAGGCAATAAAATGTTAGCTGCTACTTTAATTTTATGCAATATTAAACCCGAAATTGTACAGATTCTCAAAATGTCGTTGGATTTATGCACAACAATCCTGAAAAATTTTGCTCTGTATTTAACTAGTTTTGTATTATTTAATTGGATTGCATCCATTTTTGGGATTCATTCAAGTCTTCTACGGTTTTTTTAACAAATTGAAAAAAGTAAGGATTTCATTTTCTAAATATAAGAAGAACATCTTGTTTAAGTCTAATATATATTTAATGGAAAGGTGAAAAAAATATTTCTTTAAATTAACCAAGAAATGTATTTAATTTTTGTAAAAGCAGGCAGTCAATGTAATCTAATTATCAACAATATATAGATATAAAACAATACTTATTCAACTCTTTTTCTTGATGGTTCATTAATAAGATCTTTACTGACTAATAGTTCTTTATTTCTAACAACATCAAGATGTCCTTGTCTAATCATATTTTCTTCCCAAACCAGTAATTCAGATCTATAAGTGGCCCAATCACTTTTAGCTTGTTGTAAGTATTTCTCCTTATCTGGATGTGTTTCCCATTTCTTTGCTAATTCGCTTACCCATTGCTTAAATATATAATGAAATTTATTTTTTATGGACATACACATACATACATACATACATACATACATACATACACATATATCTATATATTTATATATATAATTAGTTATATAAACATACAGTAAATTATGGAAATAAAGACAATTTTACTTACAGCATATTTTATACTCTCATCTTTTGAATCTTTATTTTCCCTCATGAAATTGAGAAAAGCAGAACACGGTTTCTTTGGCTTACCTAAAGTTTCTTCCTTCTGTAATTATTTATAAATTTTAAACAATTGAATAAACATCAGTAAACAAAAGTGTGATTAGTATTTACCTCATGTAGTAGACTTTTTTGTGCATTATACTTCTGTTTTCTTTTTGTTTTTTCAATAAGATTTAATTGATCTTCTGTAATGCTTTGTTTATATTTTTCATATTCCATTAAATAAATCTCCATTTCTTTTAGAAACAGCTTTTGCAATGATTTTTTTTCTTCTACATCACATTGAGACCATTCTTGAGCAAGTGTTTTAACTACATCAGTAGGTGAAAGATCTGGCTGATTTTGTAATAATTTGGTCCTGTTACTTTGCAAGTATTTCATATACGGAGTTAATGGTTTTTTTGGTGGAGTTGGTATACCCAATTTTACAAGTGTTTTACGGGATAGAGAAGACTGTTGTGCATTAAATATTTTCACAGTATTTCTAAACAATGATACATACAGATTATATATTAAAATATATTTAACGAAATTTATATAGAAAAAGTAATTAAAAATCAACCTTAAACATAAAAGATTGCAATAGTTCAAGCCGTTAATAGCACTAAAATTAAATATTTTAAAAGCCGCCATCATATACTATATTACTAAAGATTTTCAAAATATTCGTTCAATAAGCAATTGTTACTGTTATTTATGTATGCACGAATGGTTTGCACTTGGTACAACTTTTAAGGTTAATATATGACCAGTGAAGAGTAGTGAAAGGGAGAGTAAACTCCGCTCAAATCATATAAATTTACATGGCAGGAGGTTACACCAGGTTACACTCGAATTGTGCGCGAGGCGGCAACACTAAGGAGAGTAGAGAGGAGTGGAAACTCCGCTAAAATCGTGTCAAGTTACACGGCAGGACTTCGGGACAAAATTGGCCGCAAGGTGGCGACACCCTGCGAGGTTGCTGTTCAGATGCATGTATTTGAAGAAAAGAGAGTGATGGTATGCAGTAAAAATGGAGAGAGGGGAAAGTTCATTCTCTGCTCTCCTATTTTTGCTTCTTTTCTTCCCCTTACTCGCTTTAGCTTTAGCTTTAACTCGCTGTTGCATTCAGAATCATCGAGAAATTTCCAAGACAGCGACGTCTACCGGAAAAATCTGAACTACCGTCTCCGGCTAATTTTTGATAAGGTTTTCCCCTGTAGAGCGAGCGGAGTTTCCACCCCTGCCCCCCCCCCCATAGGCAACACCTCAGGCAACACTATATACATGAAGTGGTGAAGGAGAGGCCTACGATAACTCGATTGCTAGAGCAAAGGACTAGTAACTTGCAGATCCGAGTTCAAATCTCGGTCTCGGCCGATTGACACAAGCACCGCTGTAATAATTTACATATGCTTTGTTTACAAACACATCGTAGACCTCCGTCGCTGATTAGCACCAATATTTCGAAGCATAAATAGAACAACGTTAAATAACATAAAAAAATTAAAAAAGTGGTGATGGAGAGTTGGGTAGTGTGGAAATAGTACATTTCTTACCGAGTATGGAAAGGCTTTATTTACGAAACGAGAGGTTTGCGGCCCGAGACGAAGCCGAAGGTTGTAACGAGGTTCGTAAAAAAGCCTTTTCGTACTAGGTAAGGACTATATTTTTCTTCATGAGAACCGGAATCAAGCGGTGAAGGTGCGATTTGTAGGTTAGAATGAGGAAAAAACTATTTCCACTGTGGTTCGGAACAGTTGTGCCATCTGTATATCGGAGTAGTAACTTACCTCGAGATTGTGACACTTTTATATGGGCTTTACGCTTCTATCTATATTTATCTTCGTTACCTATACAAGCATATGCTAGCAAACGCTAGCGTATTTCTTTTTTACCAACTAAAGTTCTCTAGTTCAATACAGTAGTACTGCACTTATATTCGTGCATATAGTGAATTGATATCTTAAATATAATATGCGATACTAGCGGTTGAGAGGAATACTGAAAATATCATAGACTTATATATTAGACCGCGTGCTTAAACGGGATCTCCGAAGTCCATGAGTCTGTTCCGAAAGGTCTCAAGTAACATGCCAGTAAGTATATGTGGCAATGCTAGAATGCATTCTTGTATACTTTCCATGTACCTGTCTTGAATGGTTATGAAACTGCAAGTTTCCGCCGTTGACAGAGGAAATACACGGTCAGATCTGGTCAGTAGTATTTGGATTTACTGGCGACGTATTGGGATATCGTTCCGTTGAGTTTGCTTCAGTAAGCAGCTGATCGCGATTTTCATAAAACTCTGTCGAACAACTCGTCACGTCCACATACATACATGTGTATCAACAAAATTAATATCAACGTTTGCATGTGTATTATACATTTGAATTTAAATAAAAGACTTTAAAAAAGGTTTTAAATCGAATTTTAATAGTTTTTATAATGGAGAATCGAGTACAATTACTTATAAGAGACAAGGTGGAGCCTAAAATGTATACTTTATAATCAATTTCATTTATTAATTACGAATTAGAATTATATTTATGAATTTTACAAATTTATATATAATTATTTAGTACATGTTATATATAATTACATATATTCATTATATATATGTTAATATATGTAACTAATTCATAATTCGAAATAATTCTGTTAAATATAAAAAGCAATATAATTAAAGGAAGTATGCTTATAACACAAAAAAGTTATAACATTTTTCATTCATTATAAGTTATAACACCTCGCCCTTTATAAGTAATGGTACTCGATTGTCCTTATAAAAACTATTATCATTGAACTTGAAACCTTCTTAAAAAGTCTTTTATTTAAATTAAAATTTGGAATACATATATAAACGTTTACACTAAACTTGCTTATACCAGAGATAATCTTATACGCATATACGTATATGGATGTGACCAGCTGTTCCACGGGATTTTATGAACTGGACGGAATTAATTTCTTACTGAAACAAACTCAAGGGAACAATATCCCAGAAAGTAACCAGTAAGTCAAAATACTGTATCAGACCGTTTATTTCCTCTGATTATTTCAACAGCGGAAAACTTGCAGTTTCATAATCGTTCATGACATTTACATGAGAAGTATATGAGAATGCATACCAGCATTGACATTATCTATTTACTGGCAACTTAGTGGAGGCCTTTCGGAACAGACCTATATTGAAGGATAGAGATAAATCTGGACACGTGCTTTCTCTCTTGATCTGGAGAAACGGTAAGGAGGTAGTCCAACAATAATGATGGTATAGAGTATAGAAGAAAAGTATATTTCTACTAGGTGTATTTCTACTGCTATTATTCCCCTATTTTGATTTTCCACTTCCTTGCTTGCAAGAGAGAGACAATACGACTCCCTGTATTACTCTCTCACTCTGGTTTAGGCTTCAATTTTGTTCCCAGAGTGCACGGTCTAATATATAAATCTATAGAAAATATTAACCATGGGCGTTACAGATGTACGTGAAAACATTGCTTAGATTAATAAAATTTTGTTTTGAGTATTTGATAAAATTTGAGTTTTTTAAAAATTTCTTGAAAAAAACTGAATATTACAGAAGTACATCAAAGTGAAACATAAGAAGTATTATAACAGAGTTGAAACTGTAAAAACACCATTCTGCAGTTCTCTCGACATTATAGATAAGGTAATCTAATATAATATGAATATCTGTTTGTAATAAATTAAAGAGGTCGTGTATATTATTTTTCTAATTTCAGTATGAGAATCAGATTAGAAAAATAAATGTTATAGAGAAAAATTTCAGAATTAAGAATTTTACGATGACAATCATGAAGAATTTAGTATATAATAATATCAAAATCATTAGATATGAAACAATTTTCAGTTTGTAGAAAGTGTTTTAAATCAAATTTGTAAATCTCACTAAAACAAATTTTTTATATTCTATATGTATTATATTATACTATACCACGCTTTACGCTACATCAACCGCGCTGGTAGATGGATCCCTAACATATCGACTAAGATTTGACCTGATTGGAAGTACTAGAAATGATGATTATTCATTGTGTTTTCTTTATAATTGTTAGTTTTAGAGCAAAAATGTATACAACTATAACATAGTGCTTTGGTGAGAGCTAATTCGTGCTCCGGCTCAACGCGCCTCGGCTCCGATCGCTCAGCACGCCATCGTGTTCTTTTCACCCCACCAAAAGCTATGTTCTAATTGTTTTACTTGCATAAGCGAGTGGCTCCGGCTCAATCCGCCTCGGCCCCTAGTCACTCAACACGCCACTAGGTTCGCTTGTGCAAGCTCAATTTATTTATTCTTAATTTTAATTATTTACGGTACGTACTGTACTTTGGCCTACGCTCAACACGCCTAGGCCCTTGGTCGCTCAACACGCCACCAAGTTTGTTGGTGGCGTGTTACGCACCGTACCACGAAATTCATTTCTCACTCTCGCTCAACTCGCCAGAGTTCGAATCGGATTACTTTTACTATTTTTATATATTTTTCCCGACTTTGCTGGATATTGGGACTCAAATAAATCTTTCTAATTTATTAGAGAAAAACAATAAGAAAATATTTATTAACAAAAATATAAAAATAATTAACAAAAAAATTATAAATGCTTAATAATTATTTTCTTCCGGTACTGCCACGCTAGTGCTGTTTCGACTTGTTTAGTCGCGCCATTTTCCGCTGAAACAGTAAATGATAAAATATATTTATTTTATGATTTATAAAATATTTACAATTATATATCTAATTCTACGATAGCTCGATCGCTAGAGCGAAGAACTAGTAACTACTAACTAGTGATCCGAGTTCGAATCCCGGTCTCGGTCGATTGACACAAGCACGGCTGTAATAACGTACATGTGCTTTGTTTACAAACACATCGTAGTCCTCCGTCGTTGATTAACGTCGATATTTGGAAGCATAAAGAAAGTCACGTTAAATATCATAAAAAAATAATTTAAAAGCGAGAGCCACGTAGCTGGAGCTGTCTGTATATGTAATGCGCGAATGTGCGGATGCTCAGTAGGCGGCGCCGCGATGTCGACGCAAGGAGAGATAAGCCGCCATCAGCTGTCGCTGATGACACGCGTAAAAACTTTTTATAAATGTTACATTTTAACATAATTACTAATAATTTAGAATCTATTAATAAATGTAAAAATAGATTAACCTTTATACTTGCACCTTGTCAAATTTTAAGTTAAAATGTTAATTAAAGGGCAAGTAATAAACAATAATTTAAACAAAAATTTTCTTAACTTCTATTGGTCGTATGAAAATGTGCGAGGGTTCAATTTTTTTTTTTTTTAACGTAATAAAATACATTTTGTTTCAATATTTTAGCGTTAAAAACTTCCAAGAAAAATCTGATCTTTTCAGCTTTGATTACTATTAATATTCTCTAACGATTAAATTTTACTGCATTAAAAAATCCCCAGCCAGTAATGGTTAAGTTGCAATATAAATAATTTTGCAACTGGTCGGCATATTAAAAGTACACTTTGCAATTTGAAACACATTATAAGTAGATAAAAAACATCTATTTGCACCATTATTATTGAATTTCAATTGTTTAAACAAATTATAGCTCTTTGAGTATCGAAAATTTTTCCATTTTCATTGTTTATTTAATAATAAAAAAATTGACTTTTTAAGTTTTTAATGTACGTACTTTTGTTCAGAATTATCTCCTGTACAACTTTTATAGAAAACATTTTTCGATTAGAACAATATTATTTAAACTATTTAAGAAAAAGTAAAAAAGAACATTTTTTTGCTATTTTGCAATAAATGAACACGGCACCGATGGGTTACGAACCCGAGAATTTAGGGTCTTATTCTACACATCCTCAACTATCATTTAATGCAAAAAAATAGGGGTTGGAGAAAATGTTGGAAAGTCGGCCATTTTGGACCTTGTTCGCTTGGACTATAGCTAAAACCAGCTAAAACCTCGGCTAAAACCTGCTAAAACCAGTTAGTTAAAACCATAAACTTATATACTAGACCGCTCTGGGAAGAAAAGGAAACTAGGGGAACGTAATAGTAGAAATATACCTAGCAGAAATAAACGTTTCTCCTATATTCCATACCATTGTTATTATTGGACTGAGCAAGAGAGAAAGCACCACTTCAGAGTTCAGGCTTATCTCTGTTTTTCAATATATACTTCAGAGCGCTCATTTAAGCGCGCCGTCTAATATTTAAGTCTATGGTTAAAACTGTATCTAAAATAGAGTGATGACAGCTGATGTATCAGCAGGATCAGCAGGCATCAGATTTCATCTATATGATTGTAACTGTATTTTACTTCTGTAATAAGTATAATTATAATAATAATTTAATTGTTATTTTAATTACTAAATCATCGATTAACAATGTCTTTTTTTATAGCTAATATACTGAATTGTATGTACATGACTTTGGATAAAATACAAGATTTAACATTATAAATATCTGAATTATTAGAAATTATTTAGAAAATATTTTGTGAGCCATGGTAATCAGATAAAAGAATTGTGTGAAATTCATAAATATAGACTGATATGAAAATTCTTTCTTTATAGCATGGAAGAGTAAAGGTTCGTACTACTGCTGAACAAGAAAAAATTAAACAAATTGAAAGACAGAAAAAAGCAGCTGAATTTAAAAAAGGAATTGAACTTGTCTTCCAGAAAGTAATTTTTATAGTCTTAAAAAATTATATATTGTAAAATGTAAAATATTTAAAAAAATATTAACCATTCTTCTTGCTTAGAGAAGAAATCGGGAGTGGGATGATGAATTACTTTTAGTAACAGAAAAACTACTAGTCAAACATCCAGATGTTTATACATTATGGAACATAAGAAGAGAAGCTTTTGTAAATAATAATTGGTAATTAAATATTTTTTTTGCTATTGTATATTTAAATTTTTTTCATATAGAATTATCAGATACAATCTAATATTTAACATTATTAGTTTTTAAAACTATTATAGAATAATAATTGTTTTAAATACAGGTCCGATGAAGAAAGTATACAAAAATTAGAGAAGGAATTAATACTTACTGAATCAAGTCTAAGAGAAAATCCAAAGTCATATTTTGTATGGCATCAACGAGTTTGGATTCTAGAGCAACTACCAAATCCTAATTGGAAGAGGGAATTGGAATTGTGTAATAAATGCCTTAATCTTGATGAAAGAAATTGTAAGTTTATTCCAATCTTTAAATTTAAAAATTTTAAATCTAAATGTCACGATGACCAATACCATTATTTTAGTTCACTGTTGGACTTACAGACAATTTATAGTTAATAAAACAAATATATCAGATCTAGAAGATTTGGAATTTACTACATCAAAAATATTAAATAACTTTTCAAATTATTCTTCTTGGCATTACAGAAGTAAATTATTAACAAAATTATATCCTAGTTGTGCCCATGACCTGCCAATTGAAGCTGATAAACACAACGAAGGTATAATTATTATTGAATATTTTTTTCATAAATATTTATTTATTTAATTAGAATTACAATTTGTTCTTTTAGAACTTGATCTTGTTATGAATGCGACATTTACTGATCCAAATGACTCAAGTGCTTGGTTTTATCAAAGGTGGTTGTTAGATTATTGGAAAGCACCACTTCAATTGTGGCAAGCATTTTTACATAGTGAAAGAATAGTTGTTGCATTTCACAAAGAAGTAGCCACAACTTTTGAATTATATTTAAATGACACAAATTTCAAATGTAATTGGAAATCTGCAAATGGAAAAAAATTTTCTTTTGTATGGTATGCACTATTTGAAAAACCCTTATGTGATAATTATGAAAATATCATGATAAAATATGACCAAAATTTATATAAATTTAAACCATCAATTTTACCAAATGAATGGATTTACAAAAATGACATTTTAAATGTCACTCATAATTCAAAATTAAATGAACAGCTAAAAAATTACCAAACACTTTTAGAAATGGAGCCTAATAACAAGTGGGCAAAATTAACAAGTATATATCTCATGTTAAATATAGATCCTATAAAATATAATTCTAGTATTATGAAAGAATTAAATGGTTTATTACAAGTTGATTCTCTTAGAATAAATTATTATAAAGATTTACGTAAGTTTATTAATTTTTATTTAATGTACATTTCTAATAAAAATTCAATTTTTAAATTCAACATATAATAATTTTAATTTTAGGTAGCCAATGTGCACTAAAATATCAATTAAATACTATTGAGCATCAAAGTAATGAAAATGAACTAGCTAGAGTTATAAATTTATCAAACATAGAGCTCACAACTCTTTCTAGTCAACAACCTTATTTAACATTTTTTCAGGAAATAAATTTTAGTGATAATTATCTTGGAACTCAGCTTCATCAGATTTATATTTTACAAAATTGCATCAAGCTTGATTTATCAAATAATCGAATAACTTCTTTAAGAACATTTCCAACATTACAGAATCTTCAAGTTTTATTACTATCGAATAATCAAATAACAAATTCTGAAGAAGTTTTTGATTTGATAAAAAGACACAATTTAATACAATTAAATTTACAAGGAAATCCTCTACTTAATATGGATGCACTATGTATGGAAATAGAAAAAAAATTTCCTGATATACAGGTGGTTGCTTAATTTACGTTTTCAAATATTTTTATGTATATAAAGAATTTTATATAAACATAATAAGATTTAGTATTGTTTTATTTAAGAAAAGAACTAATAAAAATGTATGTTTTTAAGAAAATGTTATATACATTGTTTCTATTTATTAATTATTTTTCAAAATTAATTTTATTAAATTTTTGTTCTACTATTTATAAATATTATTGACAGTTTATTCATAAAACAATATAAAACTAATTTATGTAATAAATAAATGTTTCCGAATTTAAAATTGGTACAAAAACACTTTATTCTTCAAACTTTTTTTAATTGAGAAAGAAACGTTCTGAAAGCGGTATGTTTTGAGACAAAAAATGAATCACTTATACTTCATTGTAAAATGGGCTTTTGTGCGTAAATTTTCCAATGAATCAGCCAATTTTGACCGTATGATATTTTTTTATATTAGTAAGAAGCATATTTATATAAATGAACCAGTATATAGCTATTCGGGGTTAGTGAAGCTGAACACTTATTTCTATACTTTTCACGCAGCAGAAAACTGAGATATTATAAAAACACATAATACGGTAATATAGTAAAGTAGAGGGCGACAATTGACATGATAGATATATGATAAATATTTTTGCATGCTGATTGTATTGTATATCAACAGCTATAAGCGAAGCAGTGAAGCGTTATTGGCATAAGCGGCTTTATTCTGCTTTACATATATATATATATATATATATATATATATATATATATATATATATATATATATACACCTGATATACACTAGCATATACTTATAATTCTGCTGCCGTCATAACCTTATCGGCGCCGACGATTTCACAGCGGCCAGAGTGTTCAGTTGCGAGTGTTGCGCCTGCAATCCTGCATACCGACGTTCGTGCGTCCGTATATGTGTCAGCGTAAGCACTCCACACCAAACACACGCGCACACACACACACACACACACATATATATATATATATATATATATATACATAATACAGGAAGCGTAAACGTCATCGAATAAAGTTTGCTTTCCCGGGCGTCATAAGATACGGTACATACATACGCGAAGAGAGTATACGCAGGCCGTCTGTACGGACTACGGAGTCGTTCGGGACTTCGGGAGAAAGAAAAAGAGCGTACACACCAGAAAGACACAGAAGACAACAGTGAAACAGTCATCGCACGAGCGCGGCGCAAGCCAGGCCAGGCGCATCGCAGCATGACGGAGAAGTAAGCAAAACTGGTGCTTTTCTCGACTCTTTATTCTTTTTGAAAAACGTCGTGTAATCATTAACGAGTTGTAAAGCTCTTTCTTCCCGCTTGTACACAGATAGCTCCGTAGCTCTCCGCCTCTCCGCGGGAATATTGGGCATACGAACGGAGAATCAGTAGAGTAGGGAGCAGCAGGTCGCCGCGGCGCCGCGAGGCAAGTGCATCTCCAGTGCTCTGTGTACGGTTTTGTTTTGTGTACACAACGAGACCGATCGGGAAAGCTGCTCGCCACGAGATCGGGACATCGGGAGCAGCCGTAAGTTATAGTGCGTGCGCCACTGAAGGAAAGATTTTCTGGTTCTTTCGTTTCGTACTTATTTCGCTTTCTCTCTCTCGCGTGCGTGTCGCGAGACCTGTGAATGGCGGGCATCTCCACGACCTTAACCGATCGCCGTTCACCGTTCGCCTCCTAACATTCCTGAAAGACGAGCGGACGACTCTGGCACGGGAGTACGGGGCACATCGAGAGGACGGGCTGACTCGGCCGTCCGTGCGTGGGAGAGTGGGACAACACTCGCTCTCTTCGCACGCTCCGGTGGCACTTTCGACGAATCTGGTATTATACATATATATTATCAGAGTGACGACTAAACAGTTCTGATTTGCTTGTGTGCGCGTGTGCGCGCGCGTATAAAACAAGTGTATTTGATATTACATTTTAAAAAAAAGTGTACGCGCTGCACACTCCGCCGGACCGCCGGAGAGGACGACGGATAAGGTGTGCGTGCGCGACAACGTCGACGACGACGACATGGCATCCGCGAAGAAGAAGCAGGACGAAAAAAATTTGAAGACGTTGCGCGAGCTCGTCTCGCAACCAGGCAACAAGGAGTGCTTCGATTGCCAACAGCGTGGACCTACTTATGTTAATATGACAATAGGCTCTTTTGTCTGCACGACCTGCTCTGGCATGCTGTGAGTATAATATATACTTACTCACTTGCACGCGTATATAAGCTCTCTCTGTTTCTCGCTCTCTCTCTCTCTCACTTCTATTTTCAACCGCTTATTTTATCTATAATGTGCTTTTTTGCATCCCTCTAACGAGAAGTTAGAGTTGAACGGGTTTTTGCACGTTCGTTGCGTGCACGGCGCTAATGTCTTTTATCGACCTGTTTGTCATAAGCGCCAAGAGAGAGATTTGCATTTTTCTTTTTATAGAGTCTGCCTATAAGGTGAAGGGGTACACAGCGAATGTGCGAAATGCCGTGTAGCATACGTCACAGTTTGGATCGCAAAAATGTTTTACATATATTCGCTAGAAAGAAAATTTTTTTTTTAAAATATGCTTTCACCAGGGCAAATATCGCAAAATTTGATTATATTTTATAAAAGGGACTGCATTTCTTAAATATCGATAAAAATAAATATAAATAATATGAGTGTATTAACATTGTATTTAAATTTCTTTTACTTTCTTTTATAAAGTCAAAAACCAAATCTTTCACTTGTTTAACCGTATTTCCGATCATGAAACTTCAAATACAAAAAATTAAAAAATTTTTAAATTAAACAAATATAACATGAAACAACGTATAAAAATGTAAGAGTGACTTCAAATTAATTCAAAAAATTATTAAAAAATACGTAGAATTTATCATGGAAAGATTGTCTAATTCTTTTATGTATACATTTTTTATAAAACAGTATTTCTGCCTCATAGTACATTTTAAAGTTTAATCACAAATAGAAACAATAAAGGCATTATAAATCAGTGATACATATGATATATTATAATAATGTGTTGCGTGCTTTCTGTCCATTCTTTGCTTTTCATTGTGAGGTTTTTTTAATTATTTTTTACAGGCGAGGATTAACTCCGCCACACAGAGTAAAATCAATCTCTATGGCAACCTTTACACAAGAAGAAATAGATTTTCTTAAAGATCGAGGAAATGAGTTCTGTAGAGCAATTTGGCTTGGATTAATGCCACAAAACAGCACTGCGAATGGTAGCAAAGATGAACAAAAAATGAAAGATTTTATGAGTGCAAAGTATGAACTGAAAAGGTACTACCTTGACCCTGCCGTAGCAAACCAACTGTTAAATCAAAAAACACAGAATTCTACAAAATCGCAATCAAATTCTAAAAACAACAGTATAGCTAAAACTCTTCCAACTAAATCTACTTCATCTCCTGTACCATTGTCAACTATAAAAACAAAGGAGGCTGAACTTGTCAACTCAAATACAGTTGACTTTATAGCTGATTTTAGTAAAGCACCAGCACCATCACCTCTCACCATTCCAACAATAAAGATTCCTCCACAGCCTATTATACCACAGCCATCTTTTGCTAATTTTGAGAATAATCCTATATTCAATTCTTCCACAGGTAAACTTAGTGAAATAGATTTAAATTTTTCAAAAGATGAATTATTGTATTCGTTTAAATTAACAATCTAATTTTAGTAAATCAAATATCATCACAACCTTTTACAAATACCAATGGAATGATAAATACTAATGGAATAATAAATACCAATGGAATGATTAATACCAATGGAACGATAAATACTCCACCTTCTGAAGATAGATATGCTGCTCTAAAAGATTTAGATTCTTTAATGAAAAAAGCTACACTTAAAGACGAGCCAGCATCTCCCAAAGCATCGTGGAATATTAAAGATTCAAATAATAGTAAAGTTTAACTTTAACTTTATACAAAATATTTTATTAATACTGGGGTATTTTATGATAAAAGAAAAATTTATTTTTAGCTACAAACTCGAGTTGGTTTTCTTTTGATCAATCCAGTTCTCCTTTTATTTCAAATCCATTTGCAACAGATACATGGCAACCATCTGTTAATATACTCAATAATAATCACAACAATAACAATAACAATTTCCCACAAATTGAAACTGCAGTTTGTAATTCTGCTAACCCTTTTAGGCAAACACAAGTTCCTGTATTTAATAATGGTGAGTGTGAAATAGATTAATTTTTATTTTCTTGAGTTTAAATAAATAGTGCTGTAATTTAATCTCTTCAAAAAAATTATCTTCAGATTTTCATTGGTTTGGACAGGACACTCAAAATATAGAAAATGTTCCATCTAGTCATTTATCGCCTTTATCGAATAAATCATGGCAACCAACTGTAACAGGATTTAGAGGGAATCCTTTCACAGTATGTATTTAAATATATATTTGAATGGTATATTAAAACATAGCCAGAATGACAAAGAATTGTAGACATTAAATGTATTGAGTTATTAATTTAAATTGTTTGTTAATATAATTATTTATTATAAATAAATAATAACAGTAACGGAATACCTCTATAAAAATTTTAAATTAAACATGTATTAAATATTAAAAGATTTTTGTGTTTTTCAGGTTGGTTCTGGTATTGGTGATGTAACGCGAAATTCGAATAATCCTTTCTTGTGATGAATTGCATTAAGTTTGATCAAATCATACGAACAAATATCGACTACACTTTGATAGGTGTACATTTAAAGAGAATTTTATTGTACATGACTAATTATGGCAATTAGTGCTATTAATTTTAATCTCTCTAGGAGCACCAGTCTCTCTTATATCTCTCTGATTTATAAAAGATTATTATTTATAAATTTAATTTTTGCATCTAATTTTAAATAAAAATTAACATTTGTTACTGTTAATTATTTTGCTGTAAAACCTATATAGCCTTATAAAATGTACTTGCTGCTTGCTTGATTTACCCCTTTTTATAGCTATTTTTTATTGAGTCAAAATATATAGTCGCAGGGCTGTTTTACAACAAAAATTTTTAATGTAAATATCCTTCTCCCAGTGGCAAGTAATCTTTTTTGAATAAATATAAAAAAGACTTATTCACAAATTACTGATATTTTGATTCTATAATCAATTTTTGGTAATGGATTAAATTAGTTTAGCTTTTAATAACTACATAATATCAGCAAAGTGCACTTTTAAAAATACTTAAACAAAGAATAAATGACAGGTTTATACTTAAATTTTATTTTAGCCTAAGAAAAATAATTTAGTTTATTATTTTCTTAGCAAAAAATTTATTTTAATATGATTAAAACTTTTAAAAAACTGGAATATTTCTGAAATTCAGTTGAAATGTTAAAAAGACACTAACGGATTTTTATGAGAAATGAAATATTTTTTAAATAAATGAAGTGTAAATAATTAATTTAGCTTTTAAAAATCTATAAAAAAATTCCTTATCCGTCTTTGTAGTTACAGAAGATAAAAAAAATTATAGAATTTTTTAATAGAATTAATTAATTTTATGAGAATTTAATATTATTAGTTAATTTCAAGAGAAGATCGATAGTAAATTTAAGAAAAGAGAAGTTACTGATTAATCTCAATAATTATAAATTATTAAAAATAATTGAATATTGAAATTGAATATTATTTGTGATGTCTGTGTTAAAAAGTGTGAATCAGCAATTGTATTTTCAAAAAAATAATTCTGAATCATAGATTTAAGCACACAAGAGATAATGAAAGATGAAACTGTTTTCTTATCTATAGCAAATTATAAAATTTTTGTTAGATAATTTAATAATAACTAAAGTATGACATTTATATTTATATTTTAATTTTACTCAAAGCGTATGTATAAATAAAAAAATTAACGTTGACATAATTGGAACTTTTCTTTCTTGTACAATACCAAGCACTTGAGTCACCGTAAATATAACAAAAATGAATGTAAACATTTTTACAATAATTTTTTAGAATTGGTTGCTTAAGAGAGAGTAATACAAAAATTTTTTTTCCACTGACGATCTTTATTGCCGTCCACTAGATAGTCTGTAAAAATGAAAAAATAATATTATTAAGTACGTTGTAACTACAGTACCAATAAAGCCTCTTCATTATGTAATTTTTTTTTTTAATGACAAAATGACAGATCGGTAAAATCGATAGTTTGATAATAACAGTATAAGCACAATTTTCCATAATATTTAATAACTGACGTAATTTATTCAATATTTAATTTAATATTTGTTTAAATCAATATTAAAATAATATAAAAACAATCGATGAATATATATGGAGACAGCGCTCTTTAATAAACCGAAACGCAGATCGACGTATCGCATTTCTTGTATTTCTCATCATTGTTGATAACATGGAAAGTGTGTGTATATATATATATATATATATATATATATATATATATATATATATATATATATTATCTCGAAACTTATACACTTATTTGCAAAATCGATTTATCCAACCCGAAAAAGTGCTGCGTCCTCTATTAAATCCGTATAGATTGATTATACTTGCGTCATTAGTTATATTTGCTTGGCTGTTGCAATCTGGCGGACGCGGCGATTGAAAAATCTGTTTAAATAGCTGCATTTCAAACAGAGATACTCTTTTTCCTTGCGTGCGCGCGCGGCAATGAAAGAGCGCGCCGGCGTTTAAAGTGTTCGCGTCATGCTAATACTTCTCGCTTCGACACAAAAGCTATAGAATATTTGCATGATAATTACGATATAAACCTATAGCCGTGGTATTTGACATTGTTCGGAGACGTGGATTATCATCATGATGAGTCATCGCGAAGATGATCTACTTTGGATATTCATAATGAATTGATCTAAAAAAAGATACTATAGATGTCTATATATGAAAAGAACTTTCTAGATAATTATAAATATAACACTTTAATGTAACAAAATGGATAAATTAAAGGAAAACCTATTGCGTGCGTATATTTCGCCCTAAGTTAACTTTTCGGATAGCTCATGAGTGCGAGCTCATAGGTCATCAATAAAAGATTATACCACAGGTGACCTAATCTTAAACGTACAAAGGATAAATTAATTTTATGCAATATTTATAATACATAGCAACTCGACTATTTTACTTATGGGAAAGAAAAATGTATTTTTAATAAAAAGACGTTAAATAAAGAAAGGACATACTTATGTAAAAAAGTTTATAATTACATTGATAAATAAAAATAATAACTATTATGTATAATGCTATGGTCTAATTTTTATAGTTATTATATTCTATAATTATACCATATTTTATACATTCAACCGTTATGTCGTTTTAATTTATTTGTTTTATTTTTAAAATAAAATTTTATCTTTTTCAATAAAAATTTAATGTTTAATGATAGTTTCACTAAAATATTGTTATATATTGAAATTCGTTTTCATTACATATTTAACATATTTATAGTTAAAAAGTCAACACGAAAATTGGAAAAGAAAACATTATGAAAAATAGCAGGAAAAACATATAATAATATGTGAGCCAGCTGGCAAGTCGTAGTTATTTTTCCAATTATCAATTTTTCCTTTGGCAATACATAGATATACATGAAAGATAAGGATGACCTGTAAAGGTGACGATAACGCGGCGATGTGAGGGGTATACAACGATTTTATTATATAGAAGGTATATATATGTATATTGTATATACAGAATCAAGTGCTTATTCAACAGTTGATTTTCGTACAAAAAGGGCAATTTATTAAAAAATGTTATCATGTATTTATTTAGATAACATAATAAATTAATAGCAAAAAAAGCACTTTTTTCTTCAAAAGTGATAAAATTGCTGATTGTAAATGTTTTCTGATATTAAAATGTCTTCTTTGAGATTTTCGTAGACATCCGTGTCATCCGGAAATATTTATCTAGATATATATTTAAAAAATATATATATATAGAAGTGTAACGTAAAGTATTTTTTAATGATAATTTCTGAAAAAAATTGCATTTGGGCATTTAAATTAGCAAAACTAAATTTAGTGAAGGGCCACAAATATGAGAGACTTCGAGGGTGATTAAGTAAATTTTTTTCATTATAATATAAATTATTAATTATTTATATATTTCTATCTATAAAAAGTTCAATATAATTTTATTGTCATTTATCTAATATACGTATTAATTTTTTTTTAATAGATTTTCATATTTTTAGTGACTTCAGCAGGTTATAAAACCTGCGAGCCTTACATCGACAAATTACAATTTATATTACAATTGCTTGTATGCTTGAGTTTTAAGAGATATACCTAAACATATTAGTTAGACTCTCGAGAAAGGGCTCAAATGCTCTATTCATTAATATTTTTTTTGTTCTTTTGAGATTCAAGTTTTAAAGGATAAAATATGCTGATTTCTAATCGTAATTGAAATAGTTTCCATTTAGTAGCGTGTTGATATTTTCCAACTTATTTTGACAACTTGTATAACTAAAAACGAATGTATAATAAAAAGTTAGTAAAAAGTAATCAAAAATCGCTTTTTTTCATCACTATAATAGTCAATGTTTAGGACGTATAAAAAACCGCTTATATAAACGTAATAAATGTATGATTTTAATAAAAAAGGAATTCTTCTTTATACAAAATCTATATACTAAAGAAGCATATACGACTTTTATTCGTATAAAACTGTTAAAAAAGGAAGATCCTCAAAATCATAACATAACAAATACGATTTCTGTCATTATTGTAAAAAATTAACGTGGAAACGTTAATGATACATAAAAATGCAAGAGACAATATATTAACAGACAGTTAAATATTTATAAATTAATAAATGATTACAAAATATTTTTGAATTGTATGCGATTTACACTGAATTAATTTGTCTTTTTTATCTATGTATGATTTATAATAATCGTATCTTTGCTAAATTTCAATTTCAAAATTTGTGTATAGTTTTTCTTGATCTTTCATATAAATAAAATCTTGATATTTTGAGAAAATGTATTTTTAATTACATTTATCAACAGGAATATTATTTTGTTTATTCTAATTATTTTAAATACATAAATATATTTTAACATTATTATATATTATTTCGAATTTTTATTGCAAACTGTTTCTATCTTGTGTTATGTCGCCGTTTATGTCAATTTGGGTTTACCGTTATAAAAATAGAATAGGCATCCATAAAACAGATTTACAAAGTACACGATTCACAAAAAACTATACGGTCAGTGTTAGAAAGACTTTTAATCGGAACTAAAATGACCCAACAAAGTAGTCAAATACAGTTCTATGTGCGCGCCCGCGCGTGTGTAAGAGTGGGTAAGTGTATAAGTGTGTAATATAAAAGTAAGAAAGGGATTATATTGCAATTGCTTACATGGCCTTCATTTTAACAATAGCATTCTAATAATTATTTTCCAGCTCAATAATAACCATCAGTCTGTGACTTTATAATATTTATTGCTGCATTATTCATGTCGAGGTTTACGTCAATTTTGCTAGTGTAGATTTTCTATAATTCTTATTATGATATTTATTAAAAAAAAAATTAGGATTAATATATTTGACGTGTATATTACACGCGATATGGTGATGTGTGTGTGTGTATATATAACATCGTTCATTCATATTAAAAGTGTGCAGAATTTAACCTTCTTTTAATTTAGAATTAGATGAAACAGGTTTTAATATTTTGCACGAAATACTACAATAAAATCTAATCAAAATGAGAAAAAGACTAATCGTTGTTACATAAAAATTAAAACGAAAAAATGTATTTTATAGCAACTATAATAGCACTTACAGTATACAACATACTTGAGTAAGTATAATTATATATATATATATATATATATATATATATATATATATATATATATATATATATATAGTAACTGATGTGTCAGCAATATATATTCAGTTCGAATTTATATCCAATATACCACATAATTGAATATAATTAAAATATGTTATTTCTCGCTTATATACTACTGTAAATGGACAGAGTGTGTGCAAGCAAAGTAATGATACATAAACGCATGGCTGTATATCGCGTATTATATATATATATATATATATATATATATATATATATATATATATATATATATATATATTTCGTTTATCTTTTGATTTAAAGCATCATGTACCGCGGCATTTCTTAATAAAACTTTAAAATTAAAATAAAACGTTATCTCATCAGTTTATATATATATATATAAACTGAGAATTATTAATTCTACAAAAGTTATAATTTTCTCTATGAAATTTATCGAAAGTTATAATCAGATTATTATCATTGCAAATGTAATAAATTTTTTGGAATATATTGAAATCAGTTTTTTTCAGAAATGTATTTGGAAATTTATTTGGTAAACAAATAATCCTTTTGTGAAAGTATATATATATACATATAGTATTTTATGTACATACACATATAGTGTTTTCTTTATAAACACATATGAAACACACTGTTACATTCTATTTGCATTGACTTTTTCGAAATTATATATGCCCCATTAAAAATGATATTGTTCGAATACTTATATGTCCAAGAATAAATGTAAAACTATGTAGGACTCGCACACGTGACTCATTTTTTTAATTGATTCAAATGTGAAGCCTCTATATCTTTGACGCAATATGTAGATTTATATAAATATAAGTTATTATTTTTGAAATTGGTATCGAAATCTAATTTTTTACGTTTTAAGGCACTGAATAGTTCGCGTTTGAATCAATGTGCAAATTATTGACCAACAAATCAATTTTTTTAATGTTACGATATCAAGATATTGAGTATATTAAAAAAAAAAAATCCAAGGATTGTGTTATACTTTTTTATTTTATGATTTATTTATTGTGTGTTTGTTCAAAGAAAAGAATTTTTAAACAGGTTTAATTGAATAGGATTGAATTGAAGGGCAAATTCTCTATTGAATCAGTATAGTACTCTTCCAAATTATTCATAAGAATTAAATCGAACGCGGATTCAAACGGATATAAGCTTTCATTCAAATACATGTCAATACGCCTAAGTTACAAAAATTTGAGGAATTTACAGAAGGATTCAAGCGAACAATATATGATTCGAGACAGTAGGTGCTATTTCTATTCGTTACTTAAAGTTACCAAAATTTGAGACGTTTTCATGAAGATTGAAACGGCTGTCTATGTATACGCCAAATATTCGTTCGAATTCATTAGCGTTCAAAACTTTCACCAAAATCATTTCGAATCATATTAATGGTGTCATTAAGATTTATTACATATTATAAATTATATAAATGGCAGTACTGTATTATTAAATCAAATATCAATTTTTAACTCGGTTTATTGCGTTTTAATCTGTAATTCAGACAGCATCGATATAATGCCAATAATTTTGCCTAAACTTTAATGATCAATTCAATTATTATAAGAATTGAAATTGTTAAGGAGTGGAAAATATATTTTAAATATTTGTTAAAATGTATAATTGAAATCGTTTTATAATAATGTATATGTCGCAAACCCGAGCTAAGTAAAAAAAGCATTATATATATATATATATATATATATATATATATATATATATATATATATATACATACATAATATTACATATTATATATAAAGATCTGTTGAATCTCTGAGAAATCGCTCTCTCGAGTCGCGCGGACATAAAAAATCGCACCTCTGCTGTCAAAAGCGTGAATTAAAAGAAGAGAAGAAATAGATTGTGCGAACATTGGAGCAAGACGAAGCGAGTGACGGTGTCATAATAGAAAAGCTCAAACTCGGCTCCAAAACGACAGCGATCGTAGGAGCTGGCAGACCAAGCGCTATCGCAAGTTATACACAGCGTCCCCTTAAAATCTCCATAATAACGGAAGTGATTAGCAGTATAGAGCCCAGACTGTCGTTTCTGCGGTATTAAGTGGAAGAATGTGCGTATGACGACTCATCGTATCATTCACGCATATATTCGACTCTGCTACATTATAATACACAGCCGGCGACGATAGTTTTTCAAGATGAATATTATACAAGAGACGATTTAGAATTGCCGTCTTTTAAAGCAGGATTTTTTTTGGAAAACAGTCGCGTATATACTTTCACTGATAGAAATGTAGAAATAATGAAATATAATCTTGCGGTTAAAATATATTCGAATTTACGTTGTGTGTGTGTGTGTGTGCGCGCGTGCGTGCGTGCGTGCGTGCGTGCGTGCGTGTGTGGCGCAATTAAAAATCGATCTCCATATAATTATATAATTTTCATTTCAACGAGGATGGCAACTGGTTACCGGCAATGTGTCATTCCAAATTCAAACGGTTCCACACGTGCAGTAGATTTACACTAATAATTATACGCATCATGATATATATATATATATATATATATATATATATATATATATATATATATATATAATATTCTAAATGATTTTTTTATCAGCGGAAAACCGCAACTGTGCGTTGGTTTTACAGTTCTTCCGTCAGGTGCATAAAGGATGACTAAAAGCTCTAAGTGAAATTGTCTTTGTAGCATAGACAAATAGAAATCTCCATATTTATCCTAGAAATATATGTATATATACGTCTAGTTATATTATCGCTCACTCGCTGAAGTAAATTTCTACTGTATATCAACTTCCCCTTTGCAAGTTATTTATCGTCATATACATATATATATATATATAGATTCACTTAAAAGAAAAACTCTATCGTCGTTCAAATTAAAAGGAAGTACAAAGGAGTGATTTTCCTCGAATAGAACCAGTATAATTATTTTCCTTTAAAGATTTTCTTTGTAGGGAAATATATATATATATATATATATATATATATATATATATATACAAATAAAAAAACGACGAGGCAGAAATTTCAATCCAATTCCTTTCCTCAAGAGCACATAATGAAGCGTATATTAAACATATTAAATATGATAAATTATTTCTACCCGATATTATGGGGATTCTGAAAATTTGAGTTAACTCTTGTTCCCTAAATGTTATCTATGGAAATACCGAGTGTTTTAAATATTTTTAGCATTTTCGCTAGATTTTTATATTTAAGATGGCTTATTTTAGTCAATCGAATTTTTACAAAATTCATAAAATTATATACATAGTTCATAAAAAATTCATAAATTCAAATTACAACTTGTTAATAATAAAATTAAACATCTGCAAGTTAATAACTTTTGAAAAAAAAATGCAATTTTAAAATAGTTCTTTTTGCCATGTTTTTATGTAGTTTTCGAAAATCAAATGAATATTTATATGAGATTTGACAAAAAATCAAATGTAACTGTAAATAATTTAACAAAATTATAAAATTAATTTATATGTATATCTGTATATATACTTTTATACTATAATATTAATACTAAATACTATACTAAAATATATAAAAAAGAGACAGCGTTTGCTTGTAATGATTAAAATTATAATAGTTTGAGGTTCGTTTTCGAAAAATGTGTATTTCCACTTAAATAGTATGTCGCGGAATGCAGTCTGTCAATGGTTTATAACTTATATCCGCTGCATATATATATATATATATATATATATATATATATATATATATATACATAATATATATAAAAATAGAGCTTTTGGTCTTTTGTGGACATTGAAGAATGATTTACTCTAATCGACCTACATGAAGTTGGGTAAAAGGGAGTAAAATGGTTTTGTTTTCTTTTTTATCCATCAGTTTTGATTTTACAGTGTTATATGGATTCGATTTTTATTTCTAAAAATCACTAAAACAAGGTTTTCTACATTTCACATCAAAAGACCTTTCAGTGAGGAATATCAAAGAAATAAATGTATTTTTACTTATTTTTAGAATTGGTTGATAACTTATCTTTACTTTACTACATCGATAATTTAAATTACTCTGTTATTTTGTTGGTATCATGGTTACTTATCACAATCCCTAAAAACCATTTCTAGATTTCAATTCAAATCTCTTCTAGACAGGATGAAACAAGAAAAAATAATTTTGTGTTTCACCCACTTATTTCTATAAATGACAAATAATATGAAGTATTCGTATATTCTATAGTAAATTAATGCTGAAAAAAGTTGATGCAATTAATAAGAAAAGTGATTATTGCAATAAATAATTTCTATAAATTTTTCGAAATTCCGATCCTAAGAAATGAAAAGGAATGCGAAGTTTTCCCTTTTTTTAAAAACATTTTTATTAAATAAATATTTTAACTTAAAAATTGAAACTTATATTGAAAAAGTTAAGTGTAACGCGCGAAAGACGTGATGACAGATGTTATATTATTACGTAACAAAAATCATTTATAATTGTTTAAGTTATGCACGTATTGTTATAACAGGGACGAAGATGTTAGTTTATATTATATATTAAAGAAGCAAACGGAAAATGTATTATTATAACATCTCATTGTCTTCTGAGTCGTGAATGAATCTTCTTTTAAGAATAAAACTTATTTTAATGTCTTCTACATCACTAATTTTGTCACTTTACAAACGATTGTTTTGATTTGTGTTGGAAAAGATTGTTATTAGCTCTCTTAATTCCATTAGATACGCAGAATCCGATTTATATTGAAACATTTTCATATAGACAACGTTTGGTAATAGAAATCGCGGGATTCATATATAATTTTAAAAACATATAAAAATATGTTTATGTATTTTTCACCTCATTATAGGTGTATGGATGGGATAAAATACTCTTATTTCACCCTTACATCAAGAGATCATATATAATTAGATATTATATAACAACGAAAATTCCAGTCTCTATGGCTCTAGGTTCTGTAGCGGATTGGTTCGAACTTTTCTGAATTCGTTTGATGTTATCTAATATTATAATAATTAGGTACATTAAAAATTATTAGCCTTATTGTGAATTGATTGCAAAGAACTTGATTAAAATTGATTAAGGATTTGTTATATATATATAGAAACACTTTACAAAATATTTTGTGTAGCATCCAACTCTCATTGTTTTTATATTATTTTGTCCTTATATATTTAAATTGTACAAAAAATATATAAAAGTATATATATATCTTATTATGTATATGCTTTTAATTAGAACAATGGCCTTCTAATTCCGTCTATTTTTATATTAACGAATGTTCTATTAATGTCTTTTATCGTTTATATATTTAGATATAATATTATCTTTTACCGCCTCTGCAAATGCAACAATTTGCGGAGAACTATTTTGATAGCGTGAACATTAGACGCGAATCCGGTGTGAATCTTGCATGAATCAATTAACTGATTGGACTATCTCATGTGTGTGTGTATCTATATTCAAGGCCAATTCCGCCAGAATCTAAGCTATTTGGTTGAGTTATATATAGCAAATGAATTTAATATAAAGCCAAACCTGCAAATGATTAATTTCAAGCCCTTTCGGTCTGGATATATGTTATATGCTTAAATTAAATACATTGTGGAGAAATTAAAGTACTAATGAGAAGGATGAGTATTGGTTTTTGAGTAAGTCATAATTGAAAACACTTTAGATACGTTTCTGGTCCAAATATTGCAAGAGCAAAAATGTTCAAGAAACGACTCTCATCGACTCTGAAAGTGGAACTCGCTTATATTTTCAATTTTTAAGATCTAGACAATAATTGGCTAAGAATTGTTTGAGATTCTTAAATGTAATAAGAAACTAAAAAAATGAAAAAATAAACTAAAAAATTAATGAAGATTTTAAATGAAGTTGTGATTAAATTAATTATTATGAATATGCGCTAACAATACGATAATATCTATCTGTTCGCTTTTAGCCTTTAGAAATAAATCATGTAGCAACAAAATGTAAGAGTAACGAGCTTTTACATTTAACATTTTTTTTTTCAAATATTATCAAAAATATTTTACATTATTAATAAATCTCTGGTATCCCTGCAATGTAAATGTAAGCATAAATATTGCAGAATTTATGATGAAAATTGTATTATTTTTTAGATTGATCTCAATTTGCAGATGTGAATAATAATTCGTATATTTAAATCATCCTTGTTTGAGATTAAGGATGCTTTATCAATATGACTTACCTCTAATGCATAAAAAAAAGTTAAATCGTGCTTAATTAAAAATAAATAAATGAATATATAATTTTTTTCGTTCGAATACAATTCTTAATAAATAAGCTTTAATTTCTTTGCATACTGATATCAGCTCAATAAGCTATTGATTAAATACAGAACAATTTTTGTCTCTATTTTTCTCACAAATTAAAATTATAATTATAACATTTTAAATCGAAATTAAAATCGAACAACTCATTTTAATGAATCTAGATTTAAAAAATATGCTTGACAAGAATAATAAGGGTTACTAATGTTATTTATTTTAGGATCACAAACCAGAAGTCTCTCTTATCACTACTCTAAATTATATTATAGTTATGTTATTTTTAATATAAGGTTATTATTTATAAAACAATATTGACAAGTCAGGTTCAGACACTTGATATAAACTTAAAATGTTAAAATTATTAATAATGTTGTTCTAATACTATGTTAAAATATAAATTTTAAAAAGATTTTATTTCGTCTATAGTATCATTTTGTTTAAATACTAAGAGATGCCTTATGAGACCTAAATCTTACCCCGTTTTTCTATTGTTTCTAGAATAACAACTGAAAAAAAAGAAAAACTTGTATAAAAAATGAAGTTTAATAAACTATAACTTATATATAGTCTAATGAAATCATTTTATAAATTTAAACAAATAGATAGTTTCTGTTATTTGCTTGAATTAAAGTATGTTGTCATCCAACGTCAATTCATATTCTTTTTTTAAATAGCCTGAAGCGACACTTACATAGTTTTTGTAAATTGATGTTTACACTTGATGTTTACTTCATTTCGATGATGATTTATTCCTTTTTTTATAGTTACTTTTGATTGAGTAAAAATAACTCTTAATGACTGTTTGAAAAAAGTTTATAAAAATATCCTCCATAAGACACAATAGTATTTGTTGAATAAAAGTAAAAAAGTTTTATTGAACAAATTACTGATATTTTGTTTCTACAATCAATTGTCGGTAGTTATAGATAAACTTAGTTCAGCTTTCAGTGAACACATACACAATATGTAAAAAAAAATTATAATTGCATAGGTGCACACTTAAATACTTTATTTACTTAGAAATATTCTAATAAATACAAAATCACAAATGAACACTTAGTCTTTGTTTTAGCTTAATAACAGTAGGTCGACCATACTTGCACAATAGTTATTTACTCGGCTGTTACACTGTTTACACTTGTACATGCTAGAATGATTAAAAATTCGTTTAAATAACTGGCTTTCAAAAATTGCCTTTTCTTGCGTAGCAATGAAAGAACGCTGATACATTCGAAACATTCGTGTCATTTTAATACTTCTTGCTTTGACACAATACTAGAAGATCTATATGATCTCCCGATATAAACCTATATAAATGATGTTCGACATTAGTTGGAAGCATGGATGAGCCACGAGTCATCGTGAAGACGATCTACTACTTTCGATATTAAATAAATTCATCTAAAGAACGTTGAACAAAGTATTAAAAAACACTAATATGTGGGCGAGTTGGCTAGTCGTATTAGTCATGTTTTTTTTCTTTTTATTTTTTTTTTTAATTTTTCCTTTTATAAATACGTATAGGTAATACGCGAAAGGTAATGATGACCTCTGCAAGGCGATGAAAACGCGACGAATGGGGGTGATATTAAATAGGGAGAGTGTAAGGAAGGGATGGGAGACTTGAAAAGGCTCTCGAGAGTAGGCATATAAACGCGTTATAAACTAAGCGTTGGACGATTACTCATTGTCATTATTTTTTTTTTTTTTTTTCAGTCGATAATAAACTAATGCACGAGCTTAGCAACCATTGCTGTTGGGGTTTCCGGCCTTTGGCAGAGGTCGCACCAAGTACAATTTTTCCCCCTGCTTATTAGTATAAATCGGCGCCCGCTGGTAATGATCCACAAGCTGATCCAGGGTATGGAATTTCCTTTGGCCAATGCAATACAGAGCTCCCTCGACGTGTACCCTAAAATGCTTGTTGCGGCCTGGAGCCTTCAATGAAACCGAATAGTCGCCCATCTGTAACAAAAATATCAATAAATTATTAAATTATAAAAAAAAATGAAAAGGCGGTCCCTCCAGTGACATATCTATATACTATAAATTATTTGAACTACTTTTTTGCCAATTCTTTAGAACAGTTAATTTAAATTCTAATATTTTGAATTATTACTGCAGTAATTTTATTTTGTGAGTCAACTCTTAAATCAATAGCAACAAATTTAAAAACCTATGTTGTATAAATTTCATTAAAAAATTGTGATATTAATTCTAATAATCATTCATTCTGGCACTGCGATTTTTGTTTTCATAATTCTTTCCTCATCTTTGATTAAAATAATGCAGTAATATTACAAAGTCTAACAAAAAATAATGTCAATGAATATTATAAAATAGTTGAGATTTTAAAGCAAATCCATCGAAGTGCCCCTCTAAAGAGGATGTGTATTGTAATTAGATTTTACAATTTATACGCATATTACTTCAATCAATAATATTTGAAATAGTAGTTTTCCTTTTACGGATACAAAACTTGTTTTCTTTTTTTTAATTCGGCGAACATTGCAAACGACATTTTTAGTTTTTTACTAATTAAAATGTGATGGTAATAGAACAATTAGGAAATATTATATGAGACTATTTTCCGCGAAAAATAAGCTTATTAAAAGAATAGTTAACAGAAATTTAAAGCAGAATTTCAAAAGAATTATTATTTTGTATATATACATGTACGTTTCGCCCAAAGCTTGTGAGGAAGATGACTAGGCGTGTACTACTTTTAACGTACAGTGATAAACCAATCGTATATTATTAGACACATGCTAGAAAAGATGTATTAAAAATGAAATTTTTTAATTTTTACAATGAATGTAAAATATTACACCTATCACTATATCGTCTTGATTATTACGCGCGAGATTTAAATTTTGTAAATTTATATTTCTGTTTACAACTGCCAATTTAAGCAATAAGATTAAAAAAAATTTTAAGATATAATAAACTTGTTTTAAGTATATATATATATCTAAAAGCTAAAGAGGCTACAAATAGAGCGGGCTTATCCAGAATAGATATATATATATATATATATATATATATATATATATATATATATATATATATATATATATATATAATATTATAGGAAATGAAAGAGAAAGCAACTTTTGAAAGTCAATGAGCTCTCACAGTAGAGATTTAGTTGACAGAGAAAATACTCCGACTTTGAAACACTGGGAATCGTTGGTGGAGGGAAATTGAGAGAGATCCAACTGAATCTGACATCTCAATGGCTTTCAAAGTTTGCTTTTTCCACTATAGATATAGTTATTACTAAGTCACAGTATGCTTCTCTCTCAGCCACAAAATCTATTACGATACGCACTTTTACGAATCCCATTAACAATATCCGGCTTGGTCATTATGTTATCGTGTGAATGCAGAATAGTCAATGATGACACGATATTCGAGTTTTTCCATATTCAAGAAATTATATATATATATATATATATATATATATATATATATATATATATATATATATATATATTGGACAGAAGTATGATAAATTGAGCGTTGAACATACGTTTAAAATTGCTTTTTCTAATGTTAAACAGAAACATTTGACTTATAGGCATCTGATGTACAAATATTTTTGGATTTTTATTTGTATACTCATTGTCTTTAGTATATATATATATATATATATATATATATATATATATATATATATATATAGGTCCTAAAATATATTCGGAAAATGAACATGTCCTACATACGCACTTTAAAATATACTAATAAAGAATCAATAGAATAATAAAATATAGGCGTTAGAAGCGTAATAAAAACATTGAACTTGTTCAAATCCAGATTCTATATTCAATAATTTAACATCAACTGTCCCAGATATTATATATATATACTTGAAATGATGCCTCCTTTGATTTATTTAATTCCTAATGTTATACTGAAAGCTGCGTTATATACTCACAATGTAACGTGAAATTTCGCATGTTGCTTAAGATTTATTTTATTATTATTAAAAATACCAACAACGGTATATGTTTCTCAACTAGTCATTCAATGATAAAAGATTTCGAAATTTTAGTACCAGGTTATTATATAACGAATTTATTTTTGAACAGAGTTATTGTGGATTAGAATTAATAAAATCATCTTTGTATTAATGGTCCAAGCCTTTCAACTTTACAGAATTCTAAGTATAAGTAAAAGAACTGGTAATACATACATACAGATTACATACATCAAAGAAATGTTAGATCAAAGATCTTTTTTCCATTTGAATTATATACACGCAAGAATGATGTTCGAAACAAAGCCTATGTAGAAAAAAAAAGATCAGAAAGTGATTATATATTGTCTTTCATTTTTTTTTTCACAACTGCGTAGAATCATTTTCCATAAAAGAAGTATATAGGAAGTGCGCTCGGAATTCCACGAAAACATTTTGTTTCGACTCGAAGTAACTATGGCATGTGTGTGTGTGTGTGCGCGCGCGTGCACACACACGCTCACACACATTTGTACTTCCAGGAATAATGATTTAATTTATCATTATACTTTATTAATAAGTCGAATTATTCCGATCGAATTAATAATTTCAATTGACAACAACTATACAAAACTATATACATTTTTTGAAGCATAGATGTAATTTAATTTGTGGTCGAAACTTCATTCTGTATCCGCAGTACTATGAGGAAGGTAATGTACTTCATTGGAAGTCGCAGGTATAATTCGCATTTAGTATATTAAAGCAGATACAGCTATCTCGGCATTTCAGAATATATTTTATGTTATTTTGTTTAGTCATGCTTAAGATCCTCGTGCTCTCCATTTAGTAATTAATGCATATTTTACATATACATTTGATCTATGTTAAATTTTTAGTATAGATATTTATGTGCGAGTCACTTACGAATCACTGTGGGAAATACATCATTCGATCAATAGTTTTTTTTGGTTGATAAATTAAGTAGATAACTTTAATTAACTTGGATTTGAAGATTCTAAAATATCTTCCTATCTATTGTCTTCACATAATGATATTCTATATTATTATCCCACGAAACTCAGTGCATTGTGTAATTCTAGAGGTTATTCACTTTGAGAAATCACAGGACTTCTTATTTTAACGAATCATTATAAAATCAATTGAAAGTACACGAAATCATTGCAATTATTGTAAAAAAATTCTATTACGGGAAGCTAGTTCGATCGAATTAGATATACGCGTAATGTATTGTAAAAAAGCTTTTCGGCCTCTTAATAAGTAATTAAATGAATAAAAAAATTTTAATTGATGTTATTTAAAATTGCTTGAAATCGTTTCTATTTAGCTGCAAGAATATGATATTATATAAATGAATTAAAACACTTTAAGATGCATCATCGATTTAAAATCATATGAAATCATAAGAAATCGAGAAATATTTTTAACCGTCATTCTTTAAATAGTAGCCACCCGCTATCTATATAATAAGTTATTAAAAAATATCTAGAAGACATGTTCACTTTCTCGGTTATGATCTATCTATTCACGCAATTGATTCATTTTACAGTTTATAAAAAAAAATTATTCAAAAATAATTGCACATATCATATAAAAAAAGTTTGTAAGTAAATATCGTTCTTTCAATATATATGTTACTATCATATAGCAATAATTCAATTTAGCGGTAATCATAAAGCTTTATATCTTTGAAGATGTAAATACAATGCATTTGGCTGTTCCTCTATGTTTATGAAATGGGAATTCCTCAAAAGATAATAATCTTTATCTTTAAAATGACTAAACTAGGAAATTTCACAATATCTTTTTAGAAAAATATTTTACGATCTAAAGTTAATGAACTTCGACTTCATTATGTTATTTTGTTTCTACCGTCTGGATAGTTTAGTTATCTTACTACACAATATTGCTGAAGTAATTTTATACAATACAATACAAAAATCTCGCGATTTCAAATTTTTATTTTTAAACGTTTGTATATAAGATACGAATTAAAACATTAATTCGTGACTGTGAAGTCTACATTTTACTATGTACAACACTTTAAATATTAGCCCCGTAAACATTTTCGTAGTTCTAGATTAAAAAACTTCAATTAAGAATATCATTTTATAATTTTCTCGCATGTGTCAAAATTAATATATTAGAAATAAAAATCACATCCTCTATTCATTAATGCAACTTTCAGATCAATAAAACAAATTCATTTGGCAAACATTTTATTTTGAATTTCATTTCAATCATGAAGGAAAAAAGAAACAATGAATGGTAAGTAAAACGGCAATTTTTGAAATAAAATATCGTTCTTAAATCTCAAATATAAAAAACAACGCGATATTTAATTTAATTGAATACAATCCAATATCAATTGACAAAGTCAATTCATAATAAAACGTGGAAAAAACATATCAGATTTGATCTGGAAAATAAACTTGCAAATAAAAAATTTGGATAAGTTTATATAATGTTAAAATATTCGTGATAAAATTAAGTAGACCTGATGAAATACATAATATTACTAGTATTTGTTTACTAAAATAAAGAATCCCATCCTGTTTACAATGTATAGTTAAAGTACTATATTAAAAAAAGGATTAGTCTTTTCTTTAAAAGATTGGTAACTACTTCTAGCAGAGATGTATAAATTAAAATTTTAAAAGAAAAAATGTCACTCCAAATTTTAAGAGTTGATCAAAATCACTGACTCATCTGTTATAACGAAGTGTCTTTTCATCTATAATCAATTCTAACTGCGGTCGTCAATCCAGACATCTAACGGTTAATAGTTGAACCCGTAGACCTAATCGGAATTCGGAACTTGTACAGAATATATGTATCTAAATTTTTATTATGAATTCAAACTGACATACCACTCATTGCATTGACAATATTGTCGCTGACGGAAAATTTTGAAGATAACAAATTATTTGTTATGTAGAGTTTTTATAAAAGAAAAACTATCAATATTAATTTTAGAGAATTTTAATTAATTATTTCATCGAAAATATGTAAATACTTTTTTTTAGAAATTTTAATTTATTCGTTCGCAATATAAAAAGTATAATATTATAAATTTAATTTACGTTTCTATTTTTTATAGTTTTAAATAGAAAAATGTCTATATTAAAACACAATTTAATAAAAAAAAATTTTATGAACCAAATAATAATACAATTATTAATTAGAACCTTAGTTATTCACCTAATCCTACGTGATTTTTATTTTCTTCTTTATGTAATTTGCTTTCTTAAAAATTGTTTACTTTCTAAACATCACTATTTTTGGACATTTTATTTAATTTAACTTTTCTTTAAGACTTTGACGCGTTTATCGTTCTATTACTGTCAGATAATATGTTTTAATCTCCTTTAAAAATAGACACCACTTAACTTCTCTATAGAATTTGTATAGAAGTATTGTATATACATAATATTGTGGAAATATTTCGTTTTTATAAAATTTTTGTTTAGTAATTCAGTGCTTTTTAAACAAATAATTCTTACTTTTACATTATAAAATTATTAATAATTTTAAAATCATGAATGTGATTATGCAAATAGTGATTTATTATTGCATTAATAAACATGTGAAAAACAAATTTTGAGAATTACAAATTTTTATGAGTTTTTACTAAATTTTTTCATTAAAGTTATTTTTAAGTTTTATAAAACTTCTATAAAAACTATAACTATTTACAAAGAATAACTGTAAAATAAAAAGTTTTTATATTAAATTAGACTATTTTTTAAAGAAATAGCATCAAAATATTGAAAAAATTGGTAATCTTGAAAAAATTAATTATCATGTTAAGTAATTTTTACCCTAATTCATGGCTCATACTAAAATTCTCAAACGTATAATCTAATTCTTTTATTTTTATAAAACCTGATTACTTACATTTGTTTCACTATCCCTTATTAAAAAGTCTCCGTCATGTCCATGCTGATTTAAAAGCGTGTCACATTGTGAGCGTGTTATGCTGCCATAGTACCAAGGTTTTCCCAACAAATGAGGCCTATCCGCTGATGAATTACTTCCACAAGTTGCGGCATTGGAATGGGGATGATCAGATCTTCTTTCTAATGAATCACCAAGTCCAATATCGCTGCCTGCATTATTACCAACACCGCCTACTCCCACGCGATCACGATATGGTTGCGTTACGTATTCACTGAGCTCTTGAAGATAATTGCGAGGAACCAAGCCTATTTGTCCTTGACCATTCCTTGCCTTATACCATTCTGGATCAGCCGGTGGTCTGTCCAATATTTCAAGACGATCTCCTTTCTCAAATGAAAGCTCTTGATCATTGTTAGAGGAAAAAGAATATAAAGCAACTACAATGTCCAGGACATTTTCTGCCATAGCATAAGTATGAAGTGTATCATCGGCATCTCCTTCCTCTTGAGTGTAATTAGATGGAAACCAACCAGCCTGCGTACCACTTTGCCCTCTCCACCAACCATCGTTACTTTTTTCAAGGATTAAAATTCTTGTTCCCTTGACTAGTGAGAGTTCATCGGCTTGTTGAGCCTGATAATTATATTTAACCACTGCTGTGCCAATAGCTTCGCTAGGATCAGCTGGTAAACGTCTAGGCATTATAGGAGATTCTACCACACGAGAAGGTGAATTACTGGACGGTAATGTTTTAGAGCCCGAGCCTTTCTTGACTTTTTTCTTGATGCTATCAAACAAAGAAGGTTTTTCTTTCTTGACGTAATTGCTGGGTACATAGCCTGCCTGACCTCTTGAACTCTGTACTCTCCACCAGTGCTTGGAGTCATCCAAAAGCAAGTACCGCTCATTTTTACGTAAGTCCAGTTCTTGGGCCCCCTGTGCCTCATAATCATATTTTGCGACAACGTAACAAACGTCGTCTTGGTTTGCCTTGCCTATAAAGAATTCATAATCAGTGAACTAATAATTATAAATAAAGAAGAAACTTTTAAGAATTTAGAAATTAACTAAATTTAACTTAATAATAATTATTGAAAATCTACAAACAAGTACATACATAAATTTTTACAAGAAAGAAATAGAATAAGAAAATCAACAATAAAGTAATCAAAAATTCATATAATAAAAATAACAAAACTATAATTTACATTACTAAAATACAACGTACCATGCTTCATGGCTGCCATGTGCGAACAAGAGGAGATGATATAATTTTTTTAAAAAATGTACTATTAGAGTGTTACGTACGTCCTCTATTACGCACGTACCACTTGGATAAATCGAAATTCTGTACAACTTAAGTAAGTAGTATGAATACGGCAGGCATTCATTCTCTTTTTTATCAACTCTTTTTGGTTTTTTTCAGTGTCCAAGTATGTTCCAGTTCTTCAACTTGGATTCTGTTGTTTGTAGCAGTACAGGAAATAAGTGCATAACCGAGACTTTGAAAGAAAGTAAAAAAAAATAGTAATTATTTATATGATAAACAACTGAATTATATTTATTAATATAGTTATAAATTTATAAGAAAAATAATTAATTGAAATTAGTTATTAGATCTATTTTGATAGATAAATATTAAATATTTTGTTTTAAACAATATTTTAATAGATTTCATTAAATAATTAACTGTTATTTATAATAGCCGTTTTTTATATGTTTACAAAATCATGTAATGTTATTACATGACCATTAAATAATAACTTGCAATAGAAAAGGAATCAAGATGTAATTAATTAAACATTTATTGCAACTTCCTGAAGCTGAATGATACAAAATCTACTGTGTATGTTTCAAATCTAATTTAATTTGTAGAAGTTAACACTGCATATACATTTGTGCTAACACTGCAAAGAAAAAAAATAAAAAACAAGAATAACATGCATTATTAATAAATAATTAATATACCAAAAAACACTAATAATTAACTTCAATTTTTTTTTAATAAAAGATGGCATACAAATACAATTTCATAATTTAATAACAGATGATAAATAGCGTATGTTAAATTTCAATTAACAACTGAAATAATGTAAAATAATGTTATAGGATCAATATATGACTAAGAAAAAAATAACATAATAATGACAAAGTAATAAAAAAGTAGAAATAGTAGCTTATATTTATAAATAGAACAGATTCCTTCAGAAATGAAACTTTCTCAAGGATTAGAAACAAATATAATAATCACTGGAGCCTTTAGCTTTAAAAAGAAAAAGTAAGCAATAATCTCCTTGACAGGAGAATCAGCTTGGATACAGTAGAGGCCACTGTCAACATAGGCCTTTGTTGAATCCAGTTCCAATTCTGACTCACAAGTCACAAATTTTATACTCAAATATAAAAGGCGAGTAATAAGCATACGAAAAAAACGGAGCAGCAAAAGCAGCTTTAAAAAGTATATAAGAAATACAGATAAATATAGAGGGGAGCTGGAGAGAGATAGAGAGAGGGGGAGATAGTGAGAGAGAGAGAGAGAGAGAGAGAGAGAGAGAGAGAGAGAGAGAGAGAGAGAGAGAGAGAGAGAGAGAGAGAGAGAGAGAGAAAGCGAGCGAGAGAGTACAAGACACTAAAGGGGGCGTACGGGTTTAAGGCGTTTAACCATGATGAATTGCTGACGAAAAAAAGATCCTGTGACGTATCTTAAAGCCCTTACCGATTTTTAAACTCGACATTATCCCTCATGTGCGTCAGGGGAGGCAAAACGAGCGGGCCTCGACCTCAGACTATATATTACCGGATTATGCCCCGATCTCCTCAAGCCCTGCAGGAACGGCGGTAGCGAGGTGGGCGCAGCAGCATGCGGCGCGGCTCGACGCAGGTTACAACAGCGGCGCCGACGGCTGCATCAGAAGCAGCCATGAACGATAGTGTGATCAGAATCCAGTCCAGCCTTGACTCGGGAGAGGAGAGGGGAGAGGGGAGAGGGGAGAGCGCCGAGTAATATAGAGAGCACGCACGCACTTTTACACTTAGTAGCGAAATCAAAAAAAGATAGAAAGTGTAAAACTATCGGGCAAAGAATATATGGAGAAGAGAGACAGAGATACAGACAGACAGGGAAAGGGATAACGTGAATTTTTGGAACTCTGAGGAGGTCGCGTATATTTTATATACAATGGGGAAGGATATAAATGCAAATGTATGTAGTTAGTAAGGTACAAATGCGGACTACGGACAGAAAACGTTAGCGGCGACGGCGGCGGCGGCGTCGACACGGCGTGTATGTTCTGTCAATTGAGAACACGATTGAGAAACAGCGCGGCTGGGCTGTATACTAACTAGTTGCCATATACACTAACACTACTGCAGTAGGTGCGGGGAGGGAGTGCGTGGGAGAGAGACAGAATGCGAGAAATACACATTAGAGAGTCAGTCCCCGAAAATCCTCGCGTGCACTATACTGCAGCACCGCACATCGGCACATCAGCAGCGCAACCGGATTGATTTTTCGGCTGCTTCGAAGGCACTGACTGACTGCTGGCTGCTGCGTGCGCTGTAAGACGGCACGCGGGGGTGTCAGACAAATGTCCCCCCCTCCCGATCAAATGCACTGAATAATAATAATATGCCGAACATATATCGATAATATCAAAAATGAAAGGCGAAATTCTCCGGTGCTATTATGTTATTTATATACTTATGTGTATATACGTGAGAAAAGGATGGAGGTGGACGGCACACGCCCCAAAAAGAGAGCGGCGGCGGCGGTCGTTCGCTCGCTCGCTTACGCGTTTGATATGGAGACTACCGAGAGAGAGAGAGAGAGAGAGAGAGAGAGAGAGAGAGAGAGAGAGAGTACAAGGATAACGTTGTATTGTAAATTGATACATACAAATATATACGAGCGCACACATCATGCGCACGATGAACCATCGCGGGCGCCCTCATTGCGCCCCTGCAATCGCAGCCTTATTGCCGGCACAACTAGACAGCGCGGCGAGCCACGAGTCATTTAAACAATCTAATAAAGAAAGTACAGGAAAACATTATTGAAATTCAATTATGAGTGTTAATTCTTATTTTTTTTTATTTTTTTTTTGAAATTCCTAGTTTTTTCTTCTTAACATGTCTATATTGTACTGAGTGAAAGGATTAGCTTCAAATCTTATCGATTGCGCACTTATGAGGCGCGCAGAGGTAAATTTGAAAATGTTCAATACACGCGCGGATTCGACGGATTGCGTCATCCGAATGATCTGTATGGCACGGACAGAAAAATTGCAATTATACACAAAAAAAATTACATGTAGTAGTTCTAATTTGGTATTAGTTGTAATTTTGCAGTAGCTGTAATGAAATATTTACCTACTATTGAATCCATTATTAAAACCAACCTGAAAAGTGGGGTGTTAAAATTAATTCAAATATACACTGTATATTAAACTTTAATTCTTATGTATATAATGATTCTTTTTAACATCGAATTTTACATTTTGATTTTAATCGTTTTAGTTTTAATGATCTTTAAAATTCATTGATTTTTGAAGTTCATCAAAATAAATAAAATTTATTATAATTCTTTTTTAAACTAATTGTAAGAATTTTTTTATCGATTTTTTCTTTTAGTTCTATACGTACAATAAAAATTAAAATTTTGCATTTTATGTAAATTCTTACATTAATTTTTATTCGTTATTGTACGTAAGACCGTATGTAAAAATTTTACAACTTATTTTTCACTATAGATTTTATATACATTATGATATATATATGGGCAAATTCAACGTACTTTAAGATTTTCCAGTCGGTAGGTTATATTATAGTAATATTTCTGTAATATTACGGAAAGATTGCATAAACATTTCTGCTACTTACTGGTAATGAGCGGGAATTGATACAGAATCTTTCGATTAATATATTACTGTTATATGACTGAATAATGCCGAAATGATCTAGACGTATTCCGAAATATTTCCTGTACATATCATTTATATTTCGCTAGCATATGTCAGTCATATAACTGAAATGTTTAAGTAATTCTACCGTTACATTTATATAATATGAAATGTCCACACTTATTACAATGTAATTTATCTGAACGCTATGAAAATTATTTCATTTATATTACTGAAAAATTCAAAACATAATTAAAGAATTGAAAAGCTATAATTATAATCATCTTATGTTTGATTTAGGAACCCTCAAAAAGGAAGGTCTAATGAAAATAAAAAAATATATAGCTAGAAAAGCGATACACGTATACTGGTATTCCATCTGCTCTTATACACTGTAAACGATTTGTTATTTGTGGTCGTCAAAATGTTAGCTCTACCTAACGACTTCATTGTGTAGTATTAATATTTCGACAATAGTCATTGTGCACTATTAATATTTCAAATGTATTGTAACTGAAATGTTCCATTTGTAATTTTTATGTAATATAGCTCGATATGTTTCAGCAATATATGGTTATTACTGCATTTGTAATATTTAAAATATTATAATACGGAAATATTGTAACTGAAATGCTAGCGAAGGCAACATTTGATATATTATATATGTCATATTCCTGTCACATTCATTTTGAAATATTTCGAATGTAATATTTTCGGCAATGATAATGTCTATATCATAACCGAAAACTTGTAATATAAATGCCGACTGAGCTAATATCATTTATTCAATATTATTTATAATCGATACATGCATTGAATTATTACACATTATTATATTTATTACATTTCATTACACATGAAATAAAATTCAAAGCAATAGTCAGATAATTTCAGAATAATTTTCTTAAACTATATTGTGAATGATCATTCTCATATAAGAAATCATAATAAACTATCAAGATATTTAACTCACACTTGATTGTTAGATCACATTTATTAAGAGCAGAGTATGTGTTTGGTACTGATGAAAATAACGCGCATTCGAAAAGAATAAATAATTAACACATTTTTCGTATTCAAAATGTCATATTTATATTTCATATTGCTTAAGGTAGATCGCGTCGATGATTATGCAGCGTATGCTTATTGTTATATTTGTTGAAATAGATATTATCGGTATTATTTGTAAGTAATTTATATTAAAAATTATACTTATTATGTTGACTATTTTGAATTAAATTAATAAATACTTTTATCGGTCTTACAGTCTTTATAATATAATATGACAGTCAGATTGTCCTTGTTAATTATCACCTCTAAGAATCTGAAATAGAACTTATTACTACAATAAATTATATTAATAATTAAAAATTAAAAATAAAAATAAAAATAAATTTAATAATAAAATAAAATAATAATAAAATAAAAATAATAAAAATAATAAACTATATTCTGTTAGTGAAGGACAACCCGACTGCCCCCGCCACCTTATTTTCTCCTTTGGTACTAAACAGTTAAGTTCCTGAAGATGAACCGTAGCGGTTCGAAACGACGGACACCAAACGTGAATTTTAATTTAAGGTGGTGGAGGCAGTCAAATTGTCCTTCACTAACATAAAATAGGGTTTATTTTTTTTATTATTTTTATTTTATTTTGTTTTATTTTTTTTAATTTTTAATCTAATTTATTTTTAGTAATAAATTTTATTTAAGATTCTTCGGGGGTGATAATAAACAAGGACAGTCTGATTGTCATTTTTTTAGTTAATATGTTCTATTATAAAGACTGTAAGTAATAAATTAATATTTATTAATTTAAGTAATTTATATATTGTACATGGATAGGGATAGTAAACTATAAATAGTTTTAATATACAATTATAATAACGCTATAACGATACTCGTATAGAATCGTTTTAATATAAATCGTATTCAGTATTAAGTTGTACATAATTAAATACTTGGAAAGTCCATTAAAATGTGTATTATACGCGTTCAATGATAAATTAATTGACAGCAAACGTTTTTATGGATACTTGTTGAAAAAATTAACATCATCGATCTTGATGAGAGTTTGGACATCAGTGTCATTGATATTTTAAGTAATAAATATTATTCATTAATGAAATAAAAAGTATGCTTTATCTATTTTATTTAGTTTTATTAAAATATTATTTAAAAAATTGTGCGTACAATAAATTTTTATTAATTATAAGATATAGGCTTATAATTATTATACGTAAAGTATATCAAAATTCATGAATACATAACGTTTAGCGCAGTTGCTAAAACGCATTATCGATTTATAAATGTTTTAAGTAAAAAATTGTAAAATATATGCTTATAGTTATAATAATGAAAATGGTATAATCATTTTTTAATCTAATCTTAATAATATCTATATATTAAATAGATAATATAATGATATACGGAAAAGTCGGGAAAAGTATATGTATATTTGATAAGTACTGAAGAATGATTAGTAAAATAGATCAATTATATATATATATATATATATATATATATATATATATATATATATATATATATAATTATACAGAACAAAATAATGGAATTATTATGTATTTATTTGTTGTAAAATAATTTAATCGAATATTATTTCTTATGTAGTAGTTTTTATAACAAATCAAATCGCATATTTTCTAATTAGTAATGAATTATTGTGGTTTAAAAATCTATCTTCAAGCTCTTTCATATAGGGTAAAAAAAATTCTTAAAGATTTGAAAAAAAATATAATTATTTCCTTGAAATTTCGAAAAATTAATATACTTTTAAATAAAACAAGATTTTGCATCTATATTATTTTTAACAATTAAATATATAAATATATTAGCTTCGATGAAAACACTATTCCTATAAAAAGATGCACAATAATGTTCGAACATAAAAAAATAAATATAGTAATATATGAAAAAAAGTAAATATATGAAAATAAAAAATAACTGGTTTTCACTATCTATTATACAAATGCTCGGTTTTTACGCAACATTTTTCAAAATTTATCCCCCAATGCTAAATTTTAGAAAGTTAATTTACTAGTGATATCTAAATATATATTCTGATTTCCGAATCGTTATAGATAAATTCTTTGCATCAGGATAGTTATTTTATCACACAGTTCTGGAAAAATTTTATTTTAATTAAAATATGTTCACGTTTATTTGTTTGGGACAATCAAGGCTGATTAAAAAATTCTATATTCTGAAAAGGGAGACAATATTTATTCATATTTATTATTAGCGGACTACTATTTTTATTAGTATTGATTTTTATTTACAAAGGTCACCCATACATAATATAACTAAATATCGATTTCTCGAGAATTTTACCTTAAAGAGTTATAATAATTAGTTAAGCTAGTGAAAAAGCATAAAAATTCATTTTCTGATATATTTATGTAGCTAAAAATATCAGAGGACTGTTCAACAGGAGCGTCTTCATTCTATATATGCTCAATTTTAAAAAAAGTTACTTTTTAAATAATTTTATTTTTGTTTCATTTTACACGATAAGAATCATGATTTATTACACATGATATAAGAGGTTACGTAAACGCCTATATATTTTTTACTTAGATTAGTTAAACATGAGCATTTATATACTTGCAAGTAATTTTGTATAAGTAATTACAAAAAAATAACTGCTTACTGCTGCGTTCTATAAAAATGACTAAAAAATGTAATTTTGCTAAAATTTAAAACTAAAATGTATTTATAGGGTAATTTTATCCAAAAACAAGAATTCTGAAATAAAAATATTGATGCGAAATGCATATAAAAATTATATTTTAATACGATTTTTTTCAATGTAGGAAGATTCCTATAGTAAATTTATATATTAAAGGACTGAGAAAAACTTTGTTCAGGTGTGAGACTATTAGAACTGATTAGAAAATACTCAGCAAATTCGATAAATATGCATGACTGAGAGCAATCCTAAAAGAATTTTAAAGGATTGTTTTGGAAAACAACATTTTCGATCGACCTAGCGATTGGCATTGTTTATCCCAAAATGTTAGCAAATAAACAATGTTGCCATTTTTTATCTGCTTTATATATATATATATATATATATATATATATATACTACAAAAAATATCTGTTAACAAGTAAATATTCCTTGTTTTATACTAAATAAATTATTTTCTTAAATTGAGAAAGTATCGTCTTAAATGAAATAAGTATTTACTTGATGCAAGAAGAATTCACTTAAATTAAACCACGTCGTCTTAAATCTAGTGAATATTTTCTGAATTTAAGAAAATGATTTACTTGGTACACAGCAAGTAAATTTTTACTCAGTATTAGGAAACTGCTTTTCTGTGATATATACCAGGGGTATACATTGAAATTTGCCGGTTTCAAAATAAGATATCGCTAGCAATATGTATACATTTCTATGATTTGGTATAATATGCTAATCTTTCTATTAACATCAACTTTGAAAAATACACAAGTTACATTCCATCAAAGCAATAGCGTCATAGTTGTTATATCATAGTGAATATGTCGGATGTCGTTACAAGTAAATCGTACTTGCGGCATTCGTTGCTTTTCTTATTTCATCAAACGAAAAAAACAGCTGAAGCGCATTGGTTACTGGTAGAAACTTATGGTGAACATGCTTCAGTGATTAGAATTTAGAATATGCGAGTCACGGTTTCGTCAATTTAAAAGTCGAGATTTCTATGTTACAAACAATGAACATTCTGATGTAGCGAAAAAGTTCGAAAATGTATAGTTGCAGGCGCTACTAGATGGAGACATCGATAGAGACCCATCTCAATCGCTCCAAAAATTGACACAAACCTAAATGTAACACGAGAAACTATTTGCCAACGTTTAAAAGATCCAGAACTATGGAAAATGGGTACTACACCAATCCAAGAAAAATTTGTATAAGCACTAGGGCAGCGTATAGAAAAGCTCGTTGATTCGTCTGATGGCTCGGTATCGCAACGCATCATCATTCAGCGTTCCAATACACTGGCGTATTGACTTACACCGCAGTGGAGATTATTTTACACATCAGCAATAATCTCTGATGGAAGTAGCCGACATCCGCGCCACTTAGTTATTATTGAAAAAAGCTGTTCAGTCGTTCAAAAGCTGCGCTGCAATTCCAAAATAGTGTTTTTGTGACACGTATATTAGACATAAACATCATCAGCTGTGGCTATACGTTAAAAGTCGGCGAAGGGAAGGCGGGTAACTAACTATTGATAAAGCGTCTATGTGATATGGCGAAAAGATAGTCATAATATGATATATATTTTTTACGGCCTTTACTACATATACATGTAGATAAATATTCTACGTACGTTGTCGCTGCTTTATAAACGGAACATATAAGTTTATTTTTGGATCGATCAATTTAAAGAATATTATACACACCCGCCTCGCTGCTGCTCAGTTGCCGCAGGTTTGTATATACATATGTGTGTCTGTGCAATTTAAGAAGCGTATAATAATATAATATTTCACGTGTTGAACTTACTTACGTGTCATCTGTTATCGGAAAACGCAATCGCATCATAATATAATGAATGTATATACTTACATCCACGCAAATGCATTGCTTCAAAATATATAATAATACGCCTCCAAGTGCTCCAAAATATCTATAGTTCTCTCTCTCTCTCTACATATGTATACGTACAAACTGATACAACACAGAGCGCATCTCCTCCCTCGCGCGCGTGCGCCACGCTGCTGCTGTTGCTCTGCTCGTATAGCTCTCTCTCACTCTCTCTCTTCCTCCCTCTTCCACCCTCCCTCTCTCGCCACCCCCCCCACTCTACTTGTCCGCATCAAGAGCGATATATACAGTATACAGAACGTGAATTATATATATATAGAGAGAGAGAGAGCGATATAACTTGGATGTTGCCTGCATCAGCGGTTGTTTTTACGCGAAGAAAACCAGTTATAAAATATACGGCTAAAACTGGAGTAGATCCTCGGGATCCTCGCGGCCCTCGAGTGCTCGTGCTTTATGTATGAACGTCAGTGCGCATTATATATAATATTATAAAACGAATGAAATTAAACGGGATTGACCATCGCTCGGTTCCATTGATTGCCAGCATACTACTATAATACAATAGAGTTCATCCAATCTAAGAATTTAACTTCTCTCTTCCAGATTCCCTTTTTTTTGCACGATTATCTCGAAAAATGACTGTCATCACGAAGGCGATAGGGGAGAAAAAGGTAAAGGCGGGCGACAAATTGGAGCAGCCATTAGTTGTTGGCATAGAAGGCCCCACAGTGAGTGCAATCTAAATACTACCAGATATTACATATACTATAATGCTATCATAATTCGATTTTCGGTATTTTTCTTTTTCTTTGCTTATTAGATATAAATATATTAATAGTTTAAGTGCATTATATAGGTGTCACTTTATGTTTTTATTGACAATCAATATTGAAGGTATTATAAATGATGTCCAATAATAAAATTTTTTGAATCATTAATAAATTTCAACATTATTATATTTAGATAATTCATTAATTCCAGTCTCTTGTATATTAGATTTCTATAAATGTATAATAAACAAAATGATTTATTATACTTACAATAATAATTATTAGGATAAAAAGTAATACTTTTTTAAACATATTTTAAATTCTATATTTATTTCTAGAAACAATTGAAATTTATTCGCTTATGTTGTTCATTGTAAAAAATAATAACTACAATTATGAATATTTTTAAATCATCTATAATTTAAAATATATATCTAGAATGCTTGTGTATGCAACATAATCTACGCTATTTCTAAAATCATATAATTACTTTCTTATTAACAGGATGAAGCAAATATAGACCCAGAAGCCCAAAATCCGAAAAATGATTTTGTTGTAAGAAAGCGGTATTTAATTCTAAGTAGCAATGCTCTTCGTCCAAGTGCTATGACAACATTATGTCTATTTATGACAGCCATTATTGTTATGAGCATTGGGATTATTGGTGGTCTTTGTATTTACAAGCTATATGCAAGAGATCAAATGCACAGATTTAGAACTGGATGGTATACCATTCCTTATGATGCCTCTAGCAGAGCCCAATATTCAATGGACGAAATTCGCCAAAGTCTTTTGTCTGATACTGATTTATTTAAGAGCTTAACCATGGCATCTGAAAAGCAAGCGATGGCTTTAGAAAAGGCAATGCATACTAATGGAAATTATGTAAAGGAACGTTTTGATTTTGATTTTGAAAATGATAATGAAAAAATCGAAGTACCTGATTTTCGTGGTGGTCGACAAGGTCGATTTATTCACGACTTTAATATCGTAAGGCTGATGTATTTCTTTGAAGAGCGAGTTTTATATTAAATAAAGATAATTTTTATAAATATTATAAATAAATTTTACTTTTTTAGAACAAGACTGGAATAATAGATATTGATGGTCAGTGCTGCTTTGTTATGCCATTAAATCGTCAAAGAGTTTTGCCACCACGTAATATGTATGATCTCTTGCATAAAATGTATAATGGTAATATTAAATGATACATATAATGTACTTTTTTATTGAATCATTTTTTATATTAATTTTTAATTTTAATATTCTCTTCACTAGGTTACTATGAAGTTAATACCGAAATCGTAAGAGAAACTATGAAAGTTGTTGTTCCACCTATTTCAGACCTTTCTACTGTTGGAACATATATTGCACGTGAATGTGATAACATGGCAACATATTTGTTGCAATCAGTCAATGCAACTGGTATATTAAATGATTTATTTTATGTAAAGAACAATAACAGTTTTTAATTTAACTTAATGATAATTTTAATTTACAGTTTTCAAACGCAGTACACTTAATGGACTATATCGCCAATTTGCTGGAAAAAATATAATAGAGTTGGATATTATCAATTTAGATACTGTTCTTTCTAAGAAGAAATAAATGTTAATTCTGTCGCATGCGTATATATATGAATATATGCGTATTAAATTAATATCTAGAGCGATAGTTGCATGTCACTTGTTATAATTCTTCCATTTCTGGCTGTAGGAAAGTCATTTTGACACAATCGTACATATTATAACTGCATCTTTATAACAATTTTATTTAGACAACAAAAATGTTTGTATATGCTGTGAGTGATTGAGCTTGCGATCAATGAAGTATGCGTGTTAAATATTCACAAGAATTATTTGCATATTTATATGCCTTTCTATAAAGACCAGTGTGCAAGAAACTTATTTGATGTAATTACCTATTACATTATAACATGGTTTGATCACTCAATAATATAGTTAATATAACTTCAAAAGAAATAAATAGGCATTTTAGCCAAGTAAATTAAATTAATAAATATTTTTATCCGTCTTAAGAATCTTTATAATATAATATATTAACTAAAATAATGACAGTCAGACTGTTCTTGTTTATTATTACCCCCAAAAAATTTGAAATTAAACTTATTATTAAAAATAAATTAGATCAAAAATTAAAAATGATAAAATAAATTAATAATAAAATATTAATAAAATAAAATAAAAATAATAAAAATAATAAACTCTATTTTATGTTAGTGAAGGACAATCTGACTGCCGCCCTCACCAAGTGAAAAAAAACTATATAATTTTTTAATTTATACATGATTCAAAATGCCAATTAATTTCTTTTTAAGCTATATTAAAATATCTATTATGTTTATCTACGCCAAAGTGCGAGATTTCTATATATTTTTAGATTTTGAAAATCATATATTTTTTTTTGATAAATATTGCATTGACACATACATTTCTAATTTAATATTTAAAAAATGTAGTAAAGCAACTATTACAATATATAGCATTGATAAAAACTTTTTGCTACGAAGGAAAAGAATACATTTTATGTGAATATCTAATATCTTTTTTAAAACTATATGTCATTTAATAAAATAAGAAACTATTTTTTCATTAATGTATGTGTCAATTTGATACTTTAACATGTGTTTCAAATGCAAAGTAAGATATCTTATGAATCAAGTTAAGGTAGTTGTAGGTTAATTGTATATTTGCCGATTAGAGTCTTTAAAAATAAACATTTATTGCATTCCATAATGTGTAATGAATTTTGAATGATAAATTAAAAATTGTAAATTCTTATATAAGAAATAAATACAAGTTGAAAAAAAATGGTTTTCTAAAATAATACCATATTAATTCTATTATTGCGACGAATGATTTAATTCATTTATGGCCTTTTGTCTTAATGTGTACAATTTCTTCACCCATTTATCAAGCCTTGCTTCTTTGTCAGCAAATATCTATAATACAAAATTTGCTACAATATATTTTTAATTTGAAAATAATAATTTATAATTTCAAAAAAGTTTTACATACTGAGGGATGAAATATACTATCAGAATCACCATTGGTATTTGCAATTTGTGGAACTTGTATTGTATCGTTATTCATATCTATCACAATATTTTTCATTTTTGGTTCTTTATTTTTAGCTGATGATACAAACTGCTTTGGTACAAATTTATCGCTATTTATATCCTCCAAAACAGATGATGATGGTTTACTGTCAGATGGTACAAAATTATCTGAAATAACAAAAAAATTTAATCAAAATTTCTCTTATTGCATATAATATTATCTATATAAGAATTTAGAATAATCTTCAGAAATATTAATAAGACAAAAATTCATTATTTACAAGAAGTATTAAAAACTGTTAAAATTTACTTAAATATATTTAATAAGTTGCTTTGCAGTACCTTTCGATGTACTACTGAATTTATCAGAATTTAAAATTTTAATATTTGATTGTGAACTGCTAGATCTGCTTGTTGATTTTTCTCTAGAAGCTGATCTTTTCTTTGAACGATTTCTATCTGGAGAAGTAGACCTTGATTTTTGTGATCGGTACCTTCGTCTATCTCTTGAACTGCCTCTTGGATGTTTGTAGCTTTTTGATGATCTATCTCTGTCTCTACTTCTTGAACGGGAATGGTATCTTCTCCTAGATTTAGAGTACTTTGAACGCCTCTGATATGAAGATGAACTATCACTGGAATCTACAGAACTATAAATATAATTTATTACACACCTTACTTTCTTCTTTGATATATATTTATATACTTATTAATTCTATCTAAAAAATAATAATAAACAATTAATGCATGTAAATTATAAAAGAGAACAGCCATTTTGCTATAAAATTTTAAATTATAATAGAAGAAAATAAAGAAAAGATATTACTATTAAAATAAATAACAATTTTAAAATTGTTCTTTTTTCAGTATAATATGAGTGTTTTACGATAAACCTGTAAACCAATATTATAAATCTTTTTTTTTTCTTTTTGATAAACATAACCTTTATAGTGCATTTAAAATTTTATATTTACAACGTAAAATTGAAGGTTTCCTAAACTTATCCTTAAAATTAAATGTAATTAATAATATATAATCTATAGAATGAGATTTTCATGCGTAACAATCATTAAAGGAATAAGAAAATATTACATAAATTTTCGATTCTTAAAAACGACTTTTATGAAGTAATTTGAAATTTTTTTTCATTTCTTTATTCACCTGGATCTTTTCGAATGTTTCCGGTGATACCTATTACTGCTTCTTCCAGAGTCAGAATCGGAAGAATATTTTGCCATTATTTACTATTTATTTTACAAATAAAAACAATTTTTACAATTTCTATATTCATAGTACACAGTAACAGATCATATATATCGCTCTACTCTACGTCACAGTATTACACACACGCGTATAGCGTACCGCTACAGATGCAGCTACACAAACGCCTACATCGTATCAAATCGTATAGTTGCAGTTGCAGACCCCCGCCCCATCTGCGTCCGCAGTACCACACTAACTAATAACTAAATAATGACATAGCTTGCATGGTCACACTTGCACTGATAGTATATATATATATATAATAGCTGATTTTATTTATTATAATATGCTCATTATAAGTTATATTATAAGTCGAAAAGGTTTTCTGATCTGCAAATGACGTTGTAAATATAATATAATATAATACAATATATAAATCTTTTTTTGTTATCATAGACATTTAAATAAAAAAATTTATTTAAAGAATATGTTTACAATTTTTATACTGTAAAGTGATAATTTATTAAGAAATTCAATCTGCATTTACATGCTAGAACATTTGGTTCCTCTAATAATAGACATTTTCATTGGCAAATGTATATTTAATTTAAGTAGATTTTTTAATACTTTATCTCGGTTTTTATCAAGTAATGGGAATTGCCAAACCACATGATCCATATCCTGTATTATATCATATCATATCATACTTCATATCATATCATACTCATACTCTATACTAGTATATATATATATATATATATATATATATATATATATATATATATATATATATATATATATACTAGCATCCCCCGTCTCGGCTTCGCCCGAGATAATAATTTAACCGATTTCATAAACAATTCAATAATCTCTAAGTAAAAAGTACTCTATATATACAAATCTATATCTCTATAAATAATTGACCGTAATTTACCTATCGTCACTTCTGTATAAAAAGCTGCTTCAATGTAGCGTCCACTTTAAAAAGTTGATATTTTGCCGATCATTTTATACAACATATATATATATTAAATATGGCCTCGATGGAGAAAATTGTACTTTCTAGTTCAAGCGGTAGAAAAAGATGTCCTAGTGTCTCGAGACGACATTTTCGGAGAGTATCATGTTTGGACTATAGGAAATGTCTCGGGACGACTCCTATAGATTTTTGTATTGGGGAGGTAGAATACAATATCCAGGTATTCCAGAACGACTCTTACTGGGAGTGTTCGAATGATAGAATACGAATCTCTTCATAGAAGTTGTACTGACATACCTGGATTTTGTTTCCCACCAACTATACATGAAATTCCCCGTAGAAGTCGTTCAAAAATACCTGGAAATCGCATTCTATCATCCGAATACGAAACTCCCCGTAGAAGTTGCCCCAACATACCTGAACATCCTTTTTTATCAACTAAACACGATACTCCCCATAGAAATCGTCTTGTCATACCTGGACATCATCTTCTACCGTCCGAATATGAAACTCCCTGTAGAAGTCGTTCCATAACACCTGTAAATTACATTCTATAATCCGAACATGAAATTTCCCGCGGAAGTTATCCCAACATACCGAAACATCGTTTCCTACCAACCAAACACGATAGTTCCAGTAGAAGTCGTTCTGAGAAAGCTAGCATCGCTTTCTAACGACTAAACACAATACTCCCCGGAGAAGTCGTTTGGACAGACCTAGATATCATATTTTACCTTTCAAACACGAATCTTCCCATAGAAGCTGATTTCCTTATACCTGGATCTCGTTTTCTATTAATTAAATACAATATTCCCTGTAGAAATCGCCCAAACACCTGGACATTGCATTCTATTATCCTAAGACACAACTGCCTATAGAAATCGTCTTGAGGCAACGAGATATCGTAATCAGCCGTCTGTACACGCCAATACAATATTTATCAGTCAAAACCGTGTGTATATATAATATGTACACTATAATATACATACAATATATATACATATTTCGTATATTTCTGTTTTTTCAATTAAAAACTGTGAATATTTTCGTAGTGATGCCAACTAAAATTCAAGCAAAATGTTGGTATGCGCATAGCATATTTTTTAAGCAGGCGAGGGATATTGCCTTTTTATGCAGGAGTGACGATATATTTTATTTATATATACATAGTTTCGAGATTGTTAGTAAAGAACCCTATTTTGCCATCATTTCTTTTGTTCGAACTAAAAAAAACATTGTCTCTTGTCACAATTTTTAAGTTAATAGAATGTATAAAAATAAAAATATAATTATTGTCGCAAACTATATTCAGTATATTTGGTATACAAAACCATTTCATAAGAGAAGGAGAAAGAAAGACAGAGAGATAGAGACAGAGAAAGAGAGAGAGAGAGAGAGAGAGAGAGAGAGAGAGAGAGAGAGAGAGAGAGAGAGAGAGAGAGAGAGAGAGAGATTTTCCGACGTAAGAGAAAATAAAATTTACAAAAATCAAAAGATATCCATAAGTTGTGAGAATAATGTCAGATTAACCTGAAGAACAAAAAAGGTAATACCAACTAACGTCACGCCTCCTTTAGAATACGAATCCCAAAGACAAAGCGTGTTTTTGTTTGTAGACGATAACCGAAAAAACTACTGAACCGATTGTTCTGAAATTTGATATATAGATTCTATATTATCTTGGGAAGGACATAGGCTATGTTTTTTTATTGAAAATCATTTTACATTCATCAATAAATTAAGTTAATGCTTTTAACAATCTGTTTCACCAGCGGCTACTAGGTGGCGACTTGAATCACGAACATCAACTCAAAGTAGTCCGCTTCAAGTATTAATACCAGGCCAGCTCAGACGAATGATCGATCATATTCAACTTTAGTTTTCGTATTCTAAAGAAACTGTGACGTTTATCGGTATAACCCTTTTTGTTCTTCAGGTTCATCTGACACTACTCTCACACCTTATGGGTATCGTTTGAGTTTTGTAAAGTTTATTTTCTCTTACGTGTGAAAATCACACACTCTCTCTCTCTCTGCTTCTTTTATACAATGGTTCTGTATGCCAAATCATACTGAATATAGTTTGTGACAACAAATTATGTTTTTATGTCTATACATTATATTAAGTTCAGAAATGTGACAAGATAATATATTTTTTAGTTTGAACAAAAGAAATAGTGGCAAAATAGGGTTCTTTACCAACACCTCGTATATTATAATATACGAAAGTAAATACTTTGTACTTTCCACAAAATTATTTTCATAATCTTTCTATCGTGAAAAAGTTTTCTAGTTGAAGTTATTATATTGATTTATTGATATTATTTTGTTGCAGTAAGTTTTTTCTTTAATTGAGAAAATCTTGCCTTTCGTGATTTTTCGCTATATTATATTAATTATTCATTTTTCGATTCTGGTGTGATTGCTCATGCTATATAAATGTCCTCATAATTGTTTAAAAAATCATGTAAACTTAAATTATATTTGATGGAAGCATTCTCAATTTATTCTTACATGAATAAAAATTTCGTAATTTTTCCAAATTTTTAATTTTAGGTTCCATAATATTTTTATTTCAAGTATTTGCATGTGCTTTCCTTTTTTTAGTTGACTTTTTTTGGAATCTGGATTTTGAGTTTTTTGATCGTTTGTTTTTGCAGTGATATCACTCTGCAGGAATTGTTCTTTTATATGTGACAAGTTTATCGTTAGAATTTCTGTAAAAATATCAGATTCTTTTATTAGTTACTTTATCTGTATTTCTATTTATTTACTTTGTATTTATATCAATTCCCTCAATAGTATGCATGGGCTCTATGTCGGTAATTAGTTATGGAAATTCTATGTACGTGGAAATTTCGGGAATGAAAATGCTATGGGATATATTTTGGCAGTATACCCGCTTAGTTTACATAAAAAGCAGCAGTTAGATTCTGTAAAGTAGTAAAGATACAACCATTAACAGTATCATATCTGATTTATAGATACTCACGAATTTTGTTTTCGACTTCCTCTTTAACATACATTTTCCGCCTATAAGATAAAACGTTAGTACAGACGGGTTGATGTAAACCCGCTCTCACATAATTAATTTGTAAAACTCGAATGATATTTATTCGTTTCGAATTTTAGTAGACCATTTCGTTCGGGATGACTGACCTGATATTTGATATGGTTACTTTTTTTGTTATACTTTCTGTTTTCTTATTATACTCTTTTATTAATTATATGTAAAGTCGAGTACTTCAAAAATAAGTTTTAACGTGTACGATTTAATTTTTAAGAATTGCAACAAATAAATTTTTGTTGGAAAACACGACTAAACGTAAGCCAAAAGTTTTAGATATGCACACTGTTACGACCGTACAATAATGTTAAATCTTTTGTAAATATCTTGTACCATTCAGGAATTATAATGTAATTTAATCATGTTACGTTCCGCACTGTTTATGAAAATTTTACTATTTATAACCGGGGAAAACCCAAAATATGTGGTGGAATCTAGGTATACGCAACAAGGTTCTTTGATTGCTTTGTGTCATATTCTGTACGTGCTTAGAATGCCATCTGTTCGATTCGGGAATCCTGGCAATTAGGCAGGCATCAGGGCCTTACCCCCTCTCCTAATATCCTTCCGTCTATACGTGCTCATTGGAAAATCTTTTAGCCAATGAGATGGTGTTTCTAATAATACGAGAAAATTATAACCGTCTCAAGGTAGAGATAAAAAACATTATTAACACAATTTTGCCATCTAGCATTTTTTATTCTCTCCCTTTAAAGTAAGAGGCAGTACAACCATCACTTGCGTTTGTGAGTGATACTGGTTCACTGACACATGGGTAGAAATACCATCAGATCGTATTTCAGTCTACCCACTAACACACTCAATGTCACTAGATTGTTGAGACCATCGAAATAGTCATCATTGATACAGTTTGGTTTTGATTCGATAACTATCGTGTGATGATCGTTGGATGCAACTGAGCAGGAATAAGTTTTTTAGATGAGGGGCCAACCTGCACGAGTAGCTTGAATCTGTGGAGTCATTACGTCTATATCCTAAGATTATAAATTAAATTTAATGTTTACTCGGTGTGTGAAAACACGTCTACTCGGAACGAAAACTCGAACAAGAATATAAGTATTCATATTTGGTTTTATATTTTTATTAAATATAATTTCTCTTTTTTATATAATGAGGTTTTAAAATTCCATTTCAGTTGTCTATAACGACGATATAAATGTCTTTTACATATTAAATCTATTACTAAAAGTTGTAATGATTTATATCCGAACCTACGACTTTACCGAAATTCGGAATTTATTGGTTTCCCCCCTTCCCGCCCCTTCAATAAGTCCCAAAGGATGCACATCGAGTATTGTATGGAATCGAGTAGACGTCTCAACGGTCATAGTTTGTCCTGTTCGTATAAGTTTTACATTCAATCATCTTATTCAAGTGTTCTTATATATAATATATGAAAACTTTCAAGTGTTATTATTTTTGCATACTCCGTCATGTGCTACTTTTACTTTGTATTACAAACGTATTCTAATAATAAATATAAAGCTAGTGTAATAATATATTAAGTTTTAATTTATTTTATCAGAGGATTAGGATCCCAGCGCTATAACTGATACAATGAAAGTGCACATACAGTGAAGTAACGCAGTGTAGAATGATAAACTTATATACTTAAGTGAACTGTTCTAAACTACTTTTATTTGCTTGTGCCATGTCAGACAGTGTGCGTTTGAATGTGCAAAAGTTGTACAGTGATAATTACTCAACGTGGAGTTATAAGTTGAAGTTATTGTTAATGAAAGATGGGCTGTGGGATATATTAAATGCCGAAAAACTAGAAGATGCTGATAACACATGGATTCATAAGGATAAGTCCGTTCAGGTTATAATTGGCTTAACAGTTGAAGATAGTCAATTAAGATTCATTAAAAATTCAACGACGGCACATAAAGCATCGGTGGCTCAACAGTCACATCACCAAAAGTCAACGACTTCAATTAAAGTTCATATTTTAAAGCGTTTGTGCCGTACGTTTCTGCTGCAACGCGGTGACATGGAAGAACGCGTTGTGAAATTGTCGGACCTCTTCGATAAGTTAACAGGTCTAGGTATGGTTTTACCTCACGAAGTTATTGCGTGTCTTTATTTATCGAGTTTACCAGAATCTTACGATACTCTGGTCACGGCATAGGAGAGTGGGCCCGAAAAGGATCATACGTCCGAATTTATCACGAGTCGATTAATCGACGAATATAAGAAGCGAAAAGGAACAAAAGAAGTAAGAGAAAATGCAGGCAGAGAAACAGGAATGAAAGTCGAGCATAAGGTGAACAGTAGCGGCACTCAGTAAACCAAAAGGAGCTATTTTTTCTTTAAGAAGCATGTGTACATAAAGATGAACTGCTTAAAGTATAAGCTTGGAAAGCAAAGCAGGAAAAAAGCAATAACGTTTCAAAGGAAACTAGCGAAAAAGGCGACTATGTTTGTTTGACCAGAGCTTCACTCAACACATGTAGCAAAGAATGCTTCGATGCAAAAACAACAGAATGCAGCTGGATAGTGGGACTACGAGTCATATGGGACAGTCTCGAGAATATTTTGGCGAGATGGACTCTAGCGAGAAAGGTTTCATTCATCTCGCAAACGAAAGGAAAGCTAAAATTGAAGGAAAGAGGTCTGGAGCCATAAATGTTCGATCGACGGTGAAAAATATTCAACTTTGAAATAAAACAACGTTTTGTTCGTTCCCGGTTTAGGAATGAATTTATTGTCTGTTAGAAAAATGCTTGACGATGGATACGAACTGATTTTTAAAATGGACAGCTGCAGTTTCGTAAAGAACGGCTCAGTAAAGACAATATCACGCGCAACTTTACATTCAGACTTTTAAGTGATGAAGAATGCAGAAAGAGCACACTCAACTAGCCATCAAGTTATAAGCGTGAGAAATACGAAAGTTCACTCTGAAAACTGTCTACAGATCTGGCACAGACGCTTTGAGCATCGTAATCTAGGAGCAATAAAGGAATTAGTGGTGTAGGGTCTTACTACCGGCATTCAGGTAAACCACTGCAGAAAATCGAGATTTATGAGTGCCGTTTTCTAGAAAAAATGCGTCATATAGTTGTTTTAAAACAGTCCTTAAGTAAGACAACAACTCTACTGGATTTAGTTCATACTGATGCTTGTTCAATGCCAGAAAATACGCCTTCGCTATTTTTCGATGAGTTTTCGCGTTACACCTACGTGTATTTTTTGAAACAGAAGAATAAGACCGTGAAATTCATCAAAGTCTTTGTGCAAATGAGTAAGACCGTCAGATCGAGGCTGCGAATACGTAAATCAGGATCAACGAGAGTATCTACAAAAGGAAGGAATACGCATATAGTATACAGTGCCTTATTTGCCGGCACAAAACGCACAAAGTAGATCAAAGAAAAAGTAGATATATGACAGATTGCAACTAGATGCATGCTTTCTGGCGCTAAGCTAGATAAGAAATATTGGGATGATCTATTCACATGGCATGTTCAAAATATTCAAAATATTCAAAACTATTCAAAACAGGCTCTATAGGCGATCAACAGACAAGGCACAATATGAATTATGATACGGAAGAAAACCAAACGGACTATGCTTTACAGTGCAAAATCAAATTTTCGAAATGCGAATATTGCGATCAGGACATCGAAAACATGGAGCACTAGTTTCAGTGAGCCTACTGATGGGAACGAAGAACTTTCTGACGGCGAGGATTTTATCTCTGCAGCTGAAACAAGCAGTGACAATGAAAGTACAGACTCACCCCCTCTCGTATACCTAAAACAGATCCGAAGGCGGCCCGGTACTCGAGCAGGTCCAATAGGGGTGTGCCGCCCGACAGTTATGCTGTTATAGCATAGTTAACTAATGAAGAGCCCGGCCCGCAAACTGTGGGTATCAAGGCCCGACAACAAATATTGAAGAGAGCCATGGAGGATGAACTCGACTCTTTACGACTAAACCGCACATGAGTAATAGTGTCACGACCTATTGAGGAAAACATAATCACATGCAAATGGATTTTTCAAATAAGACGCAACGTGAAAGGAGAAGTCGAAATATATACACCCCACCTCGTGGCTTGAAAATTCTCACAAAATACGGCGTCGACTATGATGAGGTATTTGCCCCTGTTGTGAAGCAAGTAACCTTTCGGATACTTCTAACTTTCGCAGGTCTAAAGGATACGGTCAGAAAATATTTCGACGCTAAAATTTTTTTTTTCAATCGAAAACTAAACGAGTACATTTACATAAGTCAACCTGAAGGATACATTGAGAGAAATAAGGAAGCCGTATGCAGATTAATGAAAGGCATTTATGGTTTGAAGCAGGCCGCTAAAGTATGGCATGATCAACTTAGCAATTACTTACAGGAGTTCAGACTTTAGAAAAACACTGTAGATCCTTGTTTGTACATAAAAGTAGAAGGCCATAACATCAGTCATCTAGTATTTATGTAGACAATTTTTTGATTTTAGCCAAAAACATTACATTAACAAATCGAGTAACAGGTTTTTTAAGCAAAAATTTGAATTAAATGACCTCAATATCTTAATCTATTATCTTGGCATGGGAATACGAAGAAATGGGGAGGATATTTTTTGCACGACGCAGTCAATGTATATTGCAACTATATTAAATCGATTTGGTCTCCAAAATGCAAAAATTTCAAATATTCCGTTGGATCCAGGATACTTGAAAGCTAGACAGGACGACGATTGTATGCCAAACAACGAAAAATATCAGCAATTGATTAGATCATTGCTTCATTAGCAGTGACCACAAGGCCCGACATTGACGCCAGTGTAACAATTTTAAGCCAGTATAACAGGGCACCCATGAAGACTCATTGGAATGAAGCGAAAAAGATCGCCCGATATTTAAAAGAGACAGCAGATATACAGATGTCAATTGGATGGAAAACCGAACTGATAGAAAATAAAATAGCGGATACTTGTTTCATTTTTGTGGCTCACCAAGAAGTTGGGCTTACTGAAAACAAACCTGCGTTGCTAATTCGTCAACGCACGCGGTTTATATCGCCCTCACAGAAGCCACTCGGGAAGTTTTATGGATACGTTATTTAATCGAAGATTTTCTTCGAAGCATGCAGAAAACTACAATTATCTATAAAGTCAATCAGAGTTGCCTAAAGCTTATCGAAAGTAGGAAAATAAGCAATCAAAGCAAGTATATTGATATCAAGTATCCTTTCATTAGAGACATCAAAAGGCAGAAAATCATAGATTACAAATACTGTTAAATAAACGAAGTAATTGCTGATATGAATGCGAAATGAATGCTAATTAATACTAAGTATCAAAATCATTGGGGAAAGTGAAACTGAAAGAACTGCCGAAAAATGCGAACTAGTTTGTCTATAAATCATTGCAGATGTACGTCGTTGAGAAAGGATATTAGAGTATTGCAACGACACACACACCAATGACATTATGAACTATGAAAAGGTAAAACCTCCGAACCTACGACTTTACCGAAATTCGGATTTTATTGCTTTCCCTCGTTCCCACCCCTTCGATAAGTCCCAATGGATGCACATCAAGTATTGTATGCAGCACATTTGACAGAATGATACGAATAGCCCGGGTAATTAGCGGTCGAATAGGTTGATTTTTATTATTCAGTGTTATATTTTTCTGTATAAGTTTCTGTGCAATTTTACAGATTGCTAAATGAATACAGATTCTATTATTGGTTATTCTTGAAATGAATCTAATATTTGCGGCTGGGATCAATGTTATAAGTCTGCTTACGTAAATTTCAATGGAGAATCGTTTGATGGCATCAATCAGTAGAGCTTGTTCATCCTTTGGAAAAATTTTAGTAGCGATTGCATGGGCGTAGTTTTTCAATTTGAAAATAACTTCGTTACTTTGCACTTGTCGGTTGTTATGCACTTTTTTTAGTAGTTGCGGCAACATCATCTGTCCCAGGACCTCCCATTCGGTCGACTGGTATCTAAGGCGCGCCGAAGATAGTACGATTCTGATCAATTATTACTATAATTATATTGTGTACTTATCTTGCTTTGTATATCTAGTGGTCTTGTATTTGCTCTGATTGTAAATACATTTTGACTCTATGAGTTTTGACGAAAGATTGCTGAAAAACTCGAGACAAGCAAAAATTGAATTTGATAAAAGTTTGAAAAATCGTGGAAATCAAAATTTTTTATACTTTTTAAACTATTTTAAAATCTATATTTTTAACTATATTGTATTCCAAATTTTCATGCTATACCTATATCTCTGTCTCTCACCATTTTCCTATTTTTCTCTCCAATTTTACTTTCTAACACATATAGAAAGAAACTTCTACATGTGTTATTATATATATATATATATATATATATATATATATATATATATATATATATATATTAACACGATTCGTTTGGCGACAACGAATAATCTAATTCACTATTCTTGGCCAAAGTAGCACAGTACAATTTCTGCAAAGAAAACTAGCACGTTTGGAAAACTTTAGTCGTGTTTTTAGGTCAAAATAACAAATTGACATACGTCGATAAGTCTAAACGAAAACGTCTTGAATTCTTTCATTGACTTATATCTGCCTTCTTTATTGTTTCCGCGCAAAATTATAAGTTGTAGAACTTTGTATGCATATATTTTATTTAAAAAAAAAAAACAAAATTACGAACTGTGCAGGCCATCAATGTAAACCAATGGAATCTGCTATATTTCGATGCCAAATTACTTATTTCTCTACAGTCTTCTAGGCTAAAATATAAAATATTTTAGTTTATGTGACAAAATTTGAACTGCACTCGTCTTCATTCAGATTGTTAAAAATTTTCTTGCTTTTATCATCGATGACAATAACACATTTCAAGCAATCCCATCGCAGACAAGGAGATTCCAAATGTTGTATCAGTTTAATGGAGAATTATGTTAGTTTTTATGTGAACAATGTTTACATAAATATCTCTATTTTACATAAATAACTGTATACTAAGGTAGTGTTTGTACTGATTAGTCTCAACGTTCATGATACTTTCATTTCAAAAAAATGGGTCAAAATACTAATATTACTAAGGCTATATTTTAGAATTGATCTCCTTATCTACTCCTTACTATAAGAATTATTGAGATCATATACATTAACCCGGATGAAGTTGACGGGTGGGTAGAAGAAAATTCAATCCTTTGTTCCAACTTCTTGAATCTGTAGTATAACAGTTTATTCAGACTGGACAACCTTTGGACGTGCATATACCGTATATACCGTAACTGCGTTACTTATTTCAATTAAAACTGATCAGCTCGCAAGACATGCGTCCGGACAAAGGACTGAAAATGTACTGCATCTATATAACTGTAAATGACTGAATTATTGCTGATAAGTCACAGATATATGGATACGGCGGTAAAGATGACAGTAATAATGGACAGGCTTAATACAGATAGCAAGATTAGATATATGTTGCATTGAAAAACTCGCCAACATGGAGAGGTTTCCTTATTTCGTATATGGATTATAGGTAGGTTTGGTCAAATAAATAAAACAAGGTGATTGAGCCGATAATGATGTTATTTATTGCCTCTTGGGGAAAAGCCTTGATTAGGCATAAAAACCCCACGAAATGCTATATAATTTTTAGTATGTATGCGTATGATACGTACTCGGTACGTAGTGTATGATGCGTACTCGGTCCGCTGCGTATGATACGTACTCGGTACCTAATGTATGTTGCGTACTCGGTACGCTGCATATGATACGTACTCGGTACATAATGTATAATGCGTACAGGGTACGCTGTGCTGCTGACACTTTACACGGAGCCCCGGTATTCAATATTGTGTCTGTCTCATCAAAACCTTGTGTCGCTTTTGATTTTATATTTTATTGCGTTTTATTGTATACGATTATGCTAATATATGAATCTGTGTTGTATGAGTGTATGAATGATGAGAAGTGATTATGAATTAAAATGAAATGAAATTAATTAAATTAAAAGAATTTAACAGGATTGTGATGGAAAAGGGACGTTCGCACTCGACAACGGATCGCGATAGACTGAACAATCGCGTAATGATTATGTATCGTTATGATTTAGTTCTCCTTTGTCCGCAGTGCGAGCGCCCCATACAATATTTAATATTTATATAAACATCAAAAACAGCTTATGTTACACATTGAAAGCGAAACCTTTCGTGCACGGAACATTAGAGATAGGCGAAATTGTAGGGTACAAGGTAAATTTCTGTTTTACTTCATTCCCTATTATATGTGTTCTTTCGCAATTGTATTTATAAGATGGAAATAGTAATCTCGACGTCATTACGTTACAGTAGATCACAGTATTATGACTTTAAATACGAAAGATCACGCCAAAAAAATCTTAATCAAATTCTGATCGCCAATAGCGATCAATTATTGTTTGCAAATTAAGTTATAATTTGTTCAAAATAAAAGATCAGATTTGAATTTGGAAGATGTAACAGAATGTGCAAGGTATATATGGAGTCGAAACGAATGAAACGCTAGCATTAGTATCAGTGCAAAAAAGAGACATATGTTTGTTTAGTATACAAGGCTTTTGCCCAATCATATATACTGTCGTGGTCGTGCTTAGAACCATGGGAAACCATGAGAAATGCGTAAAATGCATTCACATATTTCTGAAAATATTAATAAAAATAAGAAAGCGGTAGCTTAAGTTCAGCTACATTTAACGCATTCGCTGAGTTGCGGATAAGGGGATGGTAACTCGTAAATAGTTATGAAATAAGTACTCCCATATTACCAAAAATAGTAATTAAACGAACGCGGTCAAAAACTCCTTCGCTGAGACAATGGTCTTCTTTTGCCTGTACCATGCTGCTTAATATAGGCCAAATCTGTCATCAAAATATTGTGGCCTATCCTTCGTGTAAAATGTCGATCTTATGTATTATGTTGCACAAGGCTTAGATTAATATATGTCAAGAAGCTTGAAATAAATCATACGAATAGATTCCTGAATGAGAACGTTTTATAAGCATTTTGAAAGATTTCTTTACCTATCAATAAGCTTGCAAAATCTTTTTGGAACCATATTGATATATTTCTTAAAAGATTATTATAAACTTCTGAGAAATCATTATGCCAAAAATTTTACTCAAATATTTTATGTTTCATTGAATACTTCATAGAAATCTAAAAAATTCGATGAAATATTGATATAAGATTGTAATACATCGTTATAACAAGAAATTGATTTAAATAGTTCCAGAACTATTTCATAAAATCTTTCTGAAAGATTTGCTTAACTTTCACAAATATTATATCAATATTTGTTTCGAAACTTTGAAATAAAACTTACTGGAACATTCCCTATAAGATTTTTGTAACTTTTAGCCAGAACGATTCCTGGATGACATCTTTTTGCTTTTTTTTTGAAAAAATTTTGTATCTTTCAAGAAGTTTATCGCAACTTTTTGAAAGCTTAAAATAAATGTTGCTTAAAAATTCTTTAAAATATTATTACAACTTTCTAAGAAATTATTATAAAAAGACATTGTTTTAGATATTTCATTCATCTGAGATTATTTCATAGAAACCTAGACGGTTCCACGAAAGATTATTGTTATCTTCTGAGAAATATTTAGTTTTTTATTATAACTGCACTGCTAGATCCAACAAACGTTACTTTACAAAGTTTCTTCTAATAGTCTGATAACGTAACAATAAATCCACTGGCACTTCGCCTTCACCATTCCTAAATTCGCTTTATCAGATACAGTCACTTTAACAGCATGAATCTTTTGCATAAATGAACCTCGCATCTGATGCCGCATAACGCGTTATATATATATAACATCTACAATACTAAACTCTTGGATAAAGAACCGAGCATGCAAAGCCGCGCGAGCCATCAGGCAGCGAAAGAGCGAGGGGGATATGGGCGAGATTGAACGGTAGGACGACATGCACCCATAGCGGAGGCGGGGGCTTTATAATTGATCGAGCGCGTCTGACTCTCTCTCTCTCTCTCTCTCTCGCTCCATATATATATATATATATATATATATATATATATATATATATATATATATGTATATATATACAAACATATACACCAGCTTACGTATGCACTCCGATGGTGTTCTTTATGCATACACATTCGCGTGATAGTCTCCCATCGGACAAAGGGAGGGACCTGATCATTCGCGTTCTGCCTCTCTATTCTGCATACGCGGATGAAGATGGAACGACGAGCAGCGACGCGGTCCCCGTACGTCTCGGATCAGCCTTGGCTCGCGATCGCCTCGAGGAGGTCGCGGTGCACCTCTTCGTCGTCGGCCCCCCGTCGCGCCGCGGGCAGCGTCGTTGTTGTCGGTGCAGCGAGCGCGTGAGAGCGGATCTCGTTCCTGGATGTGCGACGCGCGCTCGGTGCGAGGAGGGCTTTCGCGCGCACCCCCTTTTTTGTCGCGCGTTTGTGCCTATGTATGTGTGTGTGCGTGCGTATCTCTCGGTGCAATAGAGGCCCGTGTGGTTTTTACGTTGTGCGCGCAGTGCCACGAATTTATTGCATCTTTTGTTCTTCGGTTTATTATATACAGAGTATATATTTTACACGGCGAACTACTCCCGCCGAGCTTTTCAACGGCTTTATATCCATCAACGTCGTACCGCAATCTCTGGCTACGTCATTAAATGCAGAGCCTTCGTATAGTCGAGCAGCATTCTGGTATACAAATATACTTAAAACTTCCTATAAAGCTATTTTTACTATATTGTCATTCCTAATACCTTCGCCTTCAGTTTGCATTCTGAAAGTAGTTCGGTGACCAGCTGAGAGCGCTTAAATTTTCTGACTTCTAAAGATGTAATATTGCCGGGGCTCTATTCCGACACTGATTTGTGAGAGTCGCGAGGAAATGAGGTCATTTTATACAGAGATAATAGAATTACACGCGGAAGCCTATAAACGGCACTACCGGACACGTACTTTAAACTGCATTCATAAAAATATTACCATTATACTTTACATTGATTCGTAAAGCTTCAAACATAATCTAAATGTATATTTAGATAATCATTATCGCGTGTAAAGTTTAAATTTTATTTTTTCGCAATCTTTATTTTATTTTAGTAGTATTTATAATTTTATAAATTCTCTTCCTTGTTGTAGATTTATTATTATTTTTACTTTAATTTATGTACATTATATATTTAATCAAAAATTATAATCATGCTTTCTTCTTACGGTTTCACATTTTCTTCAATCAAAAATTTTTATTACTTGTTTTCTTTCTTCGCAATCTCAAGAATACTTAAGTTGAATAATATTGAATTTTGTCTATAACAAATGAAACAAGCTGTACTTTTACTACATCCTCGTAAGAGTTTAATAATACAATATTTCATAGCTAAATTATTCATGTACACGATATTCCGCAATTTCATAAAGACCGGCTTTGAATAAATAAATTTAAACATTTTAATTTTGCCAATATCAGTGGCTATAAGATTTTATGCCATTATTTCTTCATTTCAAACTTTACATATATTTACATATTCATATATGCATAACTTTGCAACAGGTTTTGATTATCTTGTTTTCTTTCCTGAATTACGTTAGTTTTCCTTATACATTTAGATTTTTCGTTAGATAAGGATAGTGAAGCATAAATTTTAGCTTTCGAAAAGGAACATACGGTCGATTATTTTATATAAGTAATATTAATTAATAATTTAATAAGTTTATAACTATTAAAAAATGCAAAACATGATAATGTAACTGAATTATTATAGGATTTATAGTGCGATAATGTAATAATATAAACTCGTAGAATTTATATGCGTTATATTTGTGGTTCAATAAAGTATTGCTCTTATCCTATTACTATACTATAATTGTGCTTCAATTATTATGAGACTTTTGAAATGTTTCGAACAATAAAATTTCATTTTTTTAAACTATGTGGTCTGTGAAAAGCAAAAAATTAATTTTAACGTTTGAAATATACGAAGTAAGACACTTAATTCTACTGATTGAATTTATGAAATATTTTAAATATCTATATTAAAAGCTCAAGTACATACGTTTACGATGCCTCGCGCAGTATGAATCAACATCGAGAGAACATAATTCTATGTTGGGGATTCAAAAATTCTTATTTCAAAAACAAAACTTTAACTCGCGTAAAAACTTTTGTAAACAATATAATGTTATTCATGATATGTGCATACCTATAAATCGTAATGTTGATAATTTCGCCGTGTTAAACTATGTATATAATACAAACGCTCGCGTAGATCTAAAAATGTCTCTCTGTGGACAAAAGTATAAAAGAAATTAATTTACACACTGGGCTTGCTCGATTTAAGTTTCTAAGATGGATGTTCTATTTGGAATATTATAGGCTATCGCATTTGGATCTAATTATTATTTTTCGAGTCAGGAACTGATGGCAAAGACTCTAATATACGAATGAAGATAATTATCTTCTACGAATCCTATATGAAAGAGATGGGATGGTGAGATATAATTAAAAATTTTCGGAGATTTTAATACATTAATTTTTTTTTATTTGTATATATATATATATATATATATATATATATATATATATATATATATATATATACATCAACATGCATTATATACACTAGTACAATTTGAATTATTTTCGAACATTATGGGTGTATATGAAAAAAAAATACAAGAAAAGCCAAAAAGAAGCTCCTCAATGAAATCCAAAGCAAGCAGTCCCATCGTAAAGATTTAAAATAATCTTCGCACAATATGATGCGCGCGTGTCCCTTGCGGATGTGACACTTCGCGTGTAATTCAGGCCTTGTAAAAGGTGGTAATTTATCCTTCCTACTTTGCCAATTATTGTTATATATATTTTTAGAATAAAATAGATGTTTTAAGTCTATTCTATCATACATTCAAGTTGTCTAATGTATCGTTATTCTTCGTATTGTATGCGAATTTTTATCATTACATTATATAAAATAATTATTTAAGCTTATTCATAATTGCAGGAAGAAAAATTTGGTTTCAGCTTGTAGATGGAACTGGGTGCAATGTAAAAAAATGTAAAAAAGTATATTTATACTATTTTTAACATTTTTAATATGTTTTTGTTTTATATATACATTAGCATCCCACAGTCTTGGCTTCGCCCTAAAGAATAATTTAACTGATTTCTTAAACAGTTAAATTATATCTACGTAAAAAGTATTCTAAGTTTAAATCTGCAATCTTATAGATAATTTACCCATCGTCGCTTCCGTATAAAAAGCTTCTTCAAGGCATCGTCTGCTTCAAAAATATGATATTTCGCAGACCATTTTATACGATATATATATATATGCGCATTTACATACCACTTCTATGGGGAAAATTGTAATGTTGAGTTCGGGCGATAGAAAAAATATCCAAGTGTCTTGAGATGATTTCTACGAAGAGTATCGTATTGAGGAAGTAGCATTCGACGTCTAGGTATCCCGCGACGACTTCTACAGGGAGTTTAGTATTCGGTTGATATGAATACAAAACTCACCGTAGAAGTCGTCACGAGATACCTGGACATAGTTTTCTATCAACTATACACGATACTATCTCCGTAGAAGTCGCTTCAAATCATCTGGAAATCGCATTCTATCATCGAAAAACGAAACTCCCCGTAGAAGTTGACCCGACATACCTGAACTTCGTTTCCTACCAACTAAACACGATAGTCCCAGTAGAAGTCGGCCCGAGAAAGCTAGCATCGCTTCCTAACGACTAAACACAATACTCCCCGTAGAAGTCGTTCGGAAAGACCTAGATATCGTATTTTACCGTCCTAACACGAATCTTCCCATAGAAGTTGATTTCCTCATACCTGGATCTCGTTTTCCATCAACTAAATACAATATTCCCCGTAGAAATCGCCCAGAGATACCTGGACATCTATCATCCGAACACACAACTGCGTATAGAAGTCCTGTTGAGGCAACGGAATATCGTAATTAACCGCCCGTACACGCCAATACAATATTACTCAGTAGAAACCATATTTAAAATATGTATATATAACATGTACAATATAATATACATACAATATATATATATATATATATATATATATATATATATATATATATATACTTTTTATATTTCCGTTTTTTCAATTAAATACCGTGAATATTTTCGTAGTGATGTTAACTGAAATTCAAGCAAAATGTTGGTATGCGCATAGCATATTTTTTAAATAGGCGATGGATATTGCCTTTTTATGCAGAAGTGACGATATATTTTATCTATATATACATAGTTTCGAGATTGTTGGTAAAGAAACCTAATTTTGCCATCATTTCTTGAGAGAGAGAGAGAGAGAGAGAGAGAGAGAGAGAGAGTGAGATTTTCCCACGTAAGAGAAAATAAAATTTATAAAAATCAAAAGATATCGATAAGGTGTGAGAGCTGGTGAGAGTAGTGTCAGATTAATCTGAAGAACAAAAAAGATAATACCGACTAACGTCACACCTTCTTCAGGATACGAATCCCAAAGTTGGATATGAACATTAACTGGAGCTGGCCTGGTATTAATCCTTTAAGCCGACTACATTGAGTTGATGTTCGTGATTCAAGACGCCACCTAGTGGCCGCTGGTGAAACTGACCACTAAAACAGTTAACTTAATTTATTGTTATACGTACAAACAAAAACACGCTTTGTCTTTATAATTTAGTATGATATGATATGATATGATATGATATGATATATATATATATATATATGATATATATATATATATCGTATATTTTCATATATTAAGTCTCGGGTTGATTTCTAAGGGAAGTTTCGGAGTTATTTGTAAAGTAAATTTTTATGTCGCTTTGAAGATAATATAAGACGTAAAAACAAAAGCATCATTTGTCTTCATAAATTAATTTAGTATGATTTGGCATGAAATCATCTTATAAAAAAAGACGGCTAGGGGGAGAGGGAGGGGGAATGATTTTCACATATATGAAAAAATAAAATGTACAAAAGATATCCGAGGTGTGGGTATTGAGTACTATCAAATTAATCTGAAGAACAAAGAGAATAATACCGACTAAAATCACTATAATACTAATTCCAAAGTTTGATATAACCATTCAAATGAGCTGGCCTGGTATTCATAGTTTATGTTGACTACTTTGAGTTGATATTCGACATAATTCAAGACGCCACCTACTGGACGCTGGTGGAACGGAATACTAAGTCGTGAATTGTACATGCGCGCTATAGTACTTCACTACGCGCACCAAATCATAATACGTCGCTTATAATGTATATGCTCATAATTTATTCATGAAAGTAAGATGAATTTCAATACAAAACATAGCCTATGACCTTCCGAAGACAATACAGAATATATATATCGAATTTGAGAACAATTGGTTTAGTAGTTTTTTTTCTATCGTGTACAAACAAAAACACGCTTTGTCCAGAAATTAGTATGATATACTATGATATGATATATGTATATATGCATACGAGTGTATATATGTATATGACGTATATATGAATATACGTAGAATACATTATGGCTGGTTAAGTATTATAATAGATCACTTTTGAAAAAAAATTTTAATGCGGTAATACTTGTCAGTGCATAAATCTATTCTTTGTTATATTTATAATTAAGCTTTAGATTAAACAAGCTTTATTATAAACATATATTTTTCAATATTTGTATATTGATTTAAACGTATACTACTTAATAATTTTTGACTTTTGAATTAATATACACGTTGCTATAAACGCCTTCATTTCGGCTATAATCAGTTCAGGCCATAGTCAGAAAGACCATTGACGCGCACCTTTTTCGGACTCCATTCGATTTCATCATTCTAGGCACTTATAAGAACCCGGATCCGCATTAAAAGGCACGCATGCATACACGCACACACACATATTCCAATCCGGTTGTATACACCGATTGAGACCGTTATTTGAACTTCGTGCCATATCGAGTGTGCCATCAATCATGAATGCTGACTGACCATAAACTGAGATCTTAAACTTTGTATATAGAGCTATATGACATTTTATATTATAGAATATAAAAGATCGATGAAATAGAAGATGATAAAAAGCGATTAGACTGAGAATCTTAGTTTTACATACAATTAAATATTATATAAATTAATATCGTCAAGTTACTACAGTATAATATAAATAATACTATAATGTGCGCACTTGTTATTTATTATGGATAATTGGCAACTGATCTTTAGTAAATATTTTGAGAATATATTTAAAAAATCAAGTATCGATTAAAAAAGCGAACGGGAAATCTTACTTTAAAATATTATATAAATTTATTATATAACTTTATTTCTTTATTTTAAAATACTTTGTATTATTTTCATAACTAATAAATATTGATTTTTGTTGTAAATTTGATATGCAATTTAATTCATTGTAAAAATGAATATTTTGAAGTATTTTTATCACTCCCCACGTGTTTATAAAGAAATTTTTCATTTTTCTTTATTTTGCAGGGCTGGGTTTGTTCTTAGTTATTGGCAAATTTAACTAATGAATTTAACTAATAACATTTAACTAATGAATTTTAAGGCAAATTTACTGCTGTAGATGGTGTATCAAGCTGAAGGAACGTCGCTATTAACATTTTTTAGTGTAGGTTATTCATTTATTCGCCAATCTCAGCTATGCAAAATCGAGAAATATTAAAAAATCTTGCAACAAAAGCGAACTTTTAAAAATTTTGTTGGCTATTGCTCTTACCCACTTACCTTATTTGAAAGTCATTTGTATGATGACCGAAAAAAATTCTAGATTCAAATTTTCAACACTAATGATTACAGTTTACAATATAATTGATACATTTTTACATGCAAAATAGAAATTCATACATGAGTTTTTGAGTCTTTTTCAATTTAACCATCAATTTAATATTTTCACAAAATTGGCTAAGCAAGGACTTCAAGAGATTTCATGGAATATCAAAGGATTTCCGTATCTAAGTCAGATTCGTAATTCAAGATGGTAATTCCATGTTGGTCATAGCTATTAAAACTTTTTTACAGCCATTTTGTATATACCGTCCGGAATTGTAAATCGATCTGTGGATATATAATCAGAAAATCCAATCCTGGTTTTCTTGACATTTAATCATTTTAAAAATAACTTAGACCAAATGTGAATGTAACATATTTATCGTTCTTTCATTTTCTGAAAGCAATAAAGGTGGTTTTCATTTAAAAAATTCAAGTTTTAAATGAATATAACAATAAATCTACCATGATGCGAAGTTCAAGTAACTTCAGATTTGGATTCAACAAACATAAAAACACTCAGGTACTGGGATATGTAAGGGTTGAATAATATATGCATTTTTTTTGTAAATTGCGTTATTGAACGCAAACGAAGGCGAAATCGGGAAACTACTTATACTATATATTTGTGAAACAGACGTTATGAGTTTTATTTAAATAACAGTGAGGAAAACTTTTTCTAAGTCAAAATAAATAGTTTTAAATTATATCTCTTCGAAAGCCCAATATTAAAATTATCCTAAAATGCGTTTAACGCTGAATTTAAATTAGGCATGTAAGGGAACACGCGATCTTTAAATTACAAAATAAAAAAAATGATTTGAAATATGTTGTAAATATTAAATATAAAACTTATTTTTTCTACAATAAGTAGACATTAATATTTATAATTTAAGAATCTTCAGACATTTTGATTCAAGTCCACATGATTTGAAGCTGTATAGGAAATCCATATAAAATCTAAATTGACCAACTGTATGTAGGTCTCCAATGAAAAGGGTGGATCAAATGAGCTCAAATTTGAGTTAAGTATTAATTAATTTTAAACGTTTGTATATTTAATTTTTTTTCTATTTGCTTGTATATAATTTTCTCTGTTCGCGCCAGAATAAACATTTGATACATCGGTTTCATTAGAATCCTATACAGTTAGTGAATTTGGCATTTGCACGTACTTCCTATTATACCTTTCATCATGTGGATTTAAATAGTTCTTGAACCCCTCAAACCATAGATAATAATGTCTACTAATTGTAGAATCGTTATGTTTTATATTTCAGAATCTGTTGCAAATCCTTTTTTATTTTGTAATTTAAAAGTGGTATGTTCCCTTCAACCTGAGAATTGATACAATTGTCAGTAATTGTAAATATTTTAAGTTCAAGTAGCAAAATTAGCACTAATAAAAATACAAATAGCTTAAAAATTTTAAAAATCAATTTTTTGATAAAAAAGGTATAAGAGCAAATGCAGATGAGACGACTTTCATATGAGAGCAATTTTTAGTAGTTTTTATTCATCTTAGGGAATAGTTTCATCCCATTGTGTGTAGGTACTGCGCCTCCTTTTGGAGTTTGTTAGCCAAAACTATCAATCATTTTAGCAGTTGGTTTCGAGGCTATACGGTTTGACATAATTACCATTAATTTTGTTTCTGAATTAGTTATATTTTTAGAACCCGATGTTTACTTTCCTAATTATTGGAAACTATTTCAAAATAATGAATAATAAAAATTATTTGAATAATATAAATTCTGAAATAGTAAAAATTATTGAAAAAATAACGTCCAATAAGAATTTTCGTTAAAAGCCTATTGTTATAAATAGTTATAAATATTCTTTTTAGGGGTTAGATAGCGTTTATGAGCGCTGTGAAACATTTGAAAAGACCGCTCGAGTGCTCTGTTGGTAGGTAGTTTTAACATATATATATATATATATATATATATATATATATATATATATACATATGTATGTATATAATAGGAGAGATGAAGAATAGAGTGATCAGCTACATTCTATAAATTCTAACGTAGAAAAGGGCTGATATCTGAAGCTCGGTACAGTAGAGTAAAGGTAAGAATACCAGCAAGGCCATATTTTGAACACTCCTATAATCAATATATTCTCACATTTTAAAAACGTCATTCTCAAAAGACTTTTTTCAAATGGATGTACACCGTTATTTTACATCGTAATTTTCCGTTGATGCAAATATGATTTTTATGATTAATAAATTATTATATTTGAAGTTTTAAGAAAAATTTAAAATCCCACGTACTTAATAATTAACAAATTTAAGATAAAATTTTCATATTCCGAGAGAGTGACATATTATCACTCTATTCAAAACGGTACAAAAATATTTCTGAAATACTTTTTTTTTTATAATTAACTATTTCTGTAATCATTGTGGAAATATTTTTAAAATATTTTAGAAATATACAAATATCCTAGACAAAAAGATTTCATCAGAGCATTTAAAAAAGAATATTTTAAAATGTTTATTAAATATTTCAGAAAACTTTCTATTGATAAATGTTATTAAATTTTCTTTAATTTTTTTTTACGAATAATCTGAAATATTATAGAAACGTTGTGAAATATCTTTGGACCATTTTAAGATATTCTTATGAAAGATATAGATCAACTAATGTTTTTTTCTAACAAAAATTTAGCTAATGTACTTGTAGACAAAAGGATACTCTTTAAAGGATCATCGTTACGTCTCCGTTAAAAGTTCGCTATTTCGGCTGCATATAATGATCAATTTAAAAAATATATTCTATAAAAACTTTTTTCAAATGTTATTTTTAAAAAAATGGTGTTAAAAGTATTTTTTAAACATTTTCATAAAATATATTATAAAACTTTTATAAAATATCCACAGTTAATATTTTTTAAAAATTTTGTTATCTTGTAACATTGGGGCTGAAAAAGTGATTTTCGATTCACTTCTGATTTTAGAAAATATGTCACTTTCTAAGAGTAATATACATTTTGTTTAGAAAAATATTTTATCATCCTTAGCATTGTTAAAAAATTAATAAATAATCTATAATAATTATAGTAATATAATTAATAATAAAGAAGTAGCGGTTGACTAACCAGTTCTAATTCGGCATTTTCTTATACTAATAGAAAACATGTTACAGCGTTCCAGTGACTGTCTTATACCACCTTTATAAGCTCTAAAATATTTAAAAAATTATTATTATTATAATCAAAAGCTTAAATCAACATTCTAAACTAATGACAATTGTAATTAATTCAAACTTGTAATTGATTTATAATGTTGGTTTAAGTGTTTGTATCATAATAATAATAATAATAATAATAATAATAATAATAATAATAATAATAATAATAATAATAATAATAATACAATCTGTAATTTATTTTAGATCTAACGAAGAGATGGTAAAATGATCGCGGAAAGGTTGTAGCATGTCTTGTTGTTAATGAAACGCTAAATCTGAACGCCTTAATCAACCGTTACTCGTTACTTTTATTTATTAAGCTGCATTATTGCGCGTATGGTCGGCCGGCAATCGGGCAGCAGCCTTGCAGAAACGAGGCGACACGCAATATAAAATCCAGTTACGGGCAATAACAGAGGCAAAACGCGCGGCTTCGATTAAGCATCCTCAGCACAGTCGTCCCTTATCACATTATGTCAGATTATATTCGCTCAGAGAGAGTCGGCGGCGATCTATATATAATGATGTCAAATTCGGATTTCAGCCGCTCCAGCGACTCCGTCGTATAATCATGCGCGCGAGCCGAGCGCCGCCGCCGCAGCGCGCGGCGCGCGCCGGTATATATACAGTGCGCGCACGTGCGCGCGGACCTCGGCGTCGGCTCTTCTGTGTTATTATATATATATATATATATATATATACACGTATATATAATATCGAGGAGCGTGCCGCGGACTTACCATACTGCTCCAAAAAGCCCCCGCGGAGCGCGCCGCGCGTTCGCATCTCGACCGGGCTGCACCGCACAACGCCGCCGCGCATCGTCAGCAGTGTGCCGCGCTCGCGCCGCCGCGAACGACGCGTATATGTATATATATATATATATATAGATATATCATAATCTGCAACGCGCGGCTCGATAAATTACACGCGAATATCTTTGCTTTGTGGTGTCTGTGCATGCATATATATATATATATATATATATATATATATATATATATATATATATATATATATAGATCTCCGCAGAGGTTCGCTTATATTATTCCCTTTCTCTCTTATTTCTTTCTCTCGCCGCCTCCCTCTGCCTCCTGTCTCCCTTCGGAGTGCAACGACTCCGGAACTGCCGGGCGCGGGTCATCCTTGTCTATGTCTATATATATTATTTCTTCCCGCGCTGCCTGCAGTACAGTGTAGCAGCGGTGGTATGTATGTACATATGCATATTCGTCAATAATTCAAGCGCTGGCCTAAGGAGCGCTCGGTCAGCTGGACCTGGTCCCCGATATGCATCGGCTATGTGCCTCGTCTCCGATGTACTACTTGTGCTTATACCTGCGAGCGTGACACGAGAGGATTAAAGGAAGAGAGATAGATAGAGAGAGAGAGAGAGAGAGAGAGAGAGAGAGAGAGAGAGAGAGAGAGAGAGAGAGTGAGAGAGACCCTCGTGTGCGTGCGTGCGCGGCATCGGCTCAGAGTGCGGTGCTCGATCAAGAGGGCTACTTATACCTAGTACGATCCACGTGGAGTTAAATCGAGAGTATATATATATATATATATATAACAGGTTTTCGCTCGACGGTGAGTAAAATGCAATATTGTATTATATATAATTTTCTTAGGGCGAAGTTAGTCGAATGTTGTTATTAACAACTATTATTGTTATGTTAGAAGCTAGAAGAAACACTGTGATTTTTTTAATATCTTTTTTTAACACGCACACACGCACGTATGTATAATGCAATATATTGATACCTTATCGAAAATCAAAGATAATATTAAGAATAAGAATGCGGGTTCGTTTCAATTTTCAAGTGTTGCGGCCGAATGCTGAAAAAAAAATATATAGATTGATATATATCCTATATATATGACGCAATCTATAGCATTTTTTCTCCAGTACCGGGGAAGAATGTTGGATTTCTGCAGATGGTGTTTGATTATTAAAAAAAAAGTATTACTTGTACTTGTTTAGTTTATTAATTTTTGTATTTTTCAATTCATCTGGCATAATAATATATAAATACATACAGTAGTCAAGCGTATAAATAGTAGAGATCCCACAAATTCAGCATTTTCCCTACGTGATTTCTGATCATGACACAAATATATATCATAATAATAACATTTATTCTACATATCTGTTATTAATATTATTATTATCATAGCCGCATTTTTAATAGCACTACCGCTATAATATTATTATTGCTGTTGCTGGTATTGTCGTTTTTGTTCTTTATTATTATAGCAGGAAATTAGTTTTTCCGACGGTTGATTAAAGATTTCCTTTCACCTCGTTAAAAAACGAAAGAATTATTATTACTATTATTATAGAATAATAAAACTTTAAAATATAAATATATGTATATATATATATATATATATATATATATATATATATATATATATATATATATATTTGTTACACCTCTGATATAAATCGTAATGTTGAAAGTTTCTCAATATGAATAAATAATTAATAAATACGCTATAAGATTAAGTTAAACAGAGTTTAAATAAGAAAGATAAATTTTAAAAAAATATATAAATTTAAATTAAATTTATTTTTCGTATAAATTTTTTCAACGAAACTTGAAAATACAACCATAACATTAACTGATTAAAAAAATGCAGATGAAAAGGTTTAAAATTTATTATATAGATATTATTACAGTTCTCTGAGATATTGATAATTATCCACAAAATTATCAATATTTATTAAATTAAACAATTTTGAAGCTAAAAGAATTTCTGTCAGTAGCCCTTGAAGGCAATTTCGTATTAATTCCAAGTGAATATGTAGATATAATAATTTAACTTTCAAATTGTATTCGCGCCCGGCGAGACTCATTTCTTCTCGAGCCACGTGCATTTTGTACGAGAGCTAATAATTCAAAACTATTTCTATGGTTAATTAGAGCACCGCAGATACATACATTGTAAGTTGAGTAGCTTAGGCCGCCGGCCAGCGAGCGAGATATGACTCCCACACTGTGTATACACTGGTATACGTCGAAGAGGAAACATTAGAAAAGGAGCCGCCGAAAATTTGTCTTACGCCGAGATGTGATATAAGACATTAAGTGTTCAATTTTCGCGGGCGCTCGGCTTATTTTGGCGCAACTTTATTAGGCATAATATTATTTCAGCGTCTCTATCTCCCATCCGCCCTACGATATATACAGACGAGATCTACTGGCAATCGCAAACGCCATCTGAATACAACTAAGCTGCAATATCGCGATATTATTTCCTAATATCTGCCTGGCATAAATATTTTACAAACTTGATTTTGTTACCCGATCGGCTATAATAATTGAGATACTTTTTAAAAAATTTGCAGAAATACAGTCGCGATATTCTGTACGTAGGAGAACATATGCGAGATTTTGGCTCGCATGTCGGTTACAGGTTTTGTAATAGAAGACAGTTTAAAAACTAATGAGATTGCATTGTGTATTATCCGGATATTATACACGTGTCAGCGGTTAAATTTAATATAAAGATTAAATTATTTAATACAGCTGATGCGTTATATATACAGATATTTAATTAAATTTAGACTGATTAAATAAAAAATGATTGACAGAGGATGTATGCACGAGAATAAGGCGGTATATCTAGTCTTTTAACTTGTCCAACTGGTTGTACTTTTCTCAGTTTTCAATTTATTCGGTTTTTCCACAGCTCACTGGTGTACATATATATACACACCTATATATTATTATTTGGTAGTGGCGTTGCAACAATTTTATACGCCTATATATATATATATATATATATATATATACCTGAATCCCGCGCTTTACAATTTGTATCCTACGTATGAGTCTCTATCTTTTACCTTATGCGCACATGCATGCGTACTAACTACACACACGTGCACACAATCGAACGTTATGTAGGCCCATTTTTTTCGCTTCACTCCCGGGCGCGCACGCGCATTATAGCCGAATGGAGAACGACTCGTAGAATGGGGGCAGGGTATAGAACGAAGCTCGCCTGATGGTGTCGGTGTATAATATAGGCAAAATATACTATATACCGTGCATAGATGGGTACTTCACTTTGCGCACGTGCTTCGGCACACACACACACACACACATACACACACGCACGCACACAAATTTACACGGCCACTCGGCTATTATATTCGTCGCGTGCAATAAGCGCTGGCATTCATCAAGTACTTGGGATTGAAATTGCCTCGAAGAAAGTGTGCGGTAATACCAACAAAAAAAATCCAATAGAAAGACCTCGCGACACAATTTTTACCACGCCCCCCCCCGCTGTTAGTCAATCAAAAATTCGACTATTCTCAGAAAAGAGTACGAAAGAGCATTTTTATAAGTGTATGTATATACCTATGCATCAAATATCGATCCAACTATACAATATGTGCACGACACTCACATCGTCTGTGTTTTTTGTGCTCATCGTCGGGTCTAAATAATTAAAAAAGCACGTCCCTCGATTTCTCATTTTGAAATTATTGATCTCTGTTCTTGGGCAAATAATAGCTGCACAACTGCTGTCGAAAAACGTTATTTGACGAAAGCTATACGAAATTCTTGCGTGCGATAATCCGAAGTCAATGATTTATTGTAAATATATTCATAAAATATTATTTTCTATTATAGATGAATTACAAATTTAAACTTTTTCACTTATGTATACAAAACTTTATAAAATTATTAACAATTTTATCATGGATATTTAGAAGATTTCTCTAATTATGCAGTAAAAAATAATTTTAATTTTACTTTAAATAACTTTCATATATATTATCTAAAGGGCTGTCTAAGTCACTTTTTACCTATCGAGAAAATACGTTTGGTCTCGAAATCAAAACTTCAATTTGTCAATTATTATTTTTCTTAAATTTAATTTTCTTCAATTATTAATTTTTTTTTAATCTATCGTTAACTGCCTTATATATATATATATATATATATATATATATATATATATATATATATATATATATATACACATAGAAACTGAGAAATTCCTAAAAAAAATCATTCGGGAAGTAAACACCAATGCCGAGCGTTAACCCCTTGGCGATAGACTTTTTATCAAATTAAACGCGACTGCAGTCGGTATATTTGGGAGTGTATATATGGGAGTGTCGAAGTAAATTTTTGACAATCAATCTAAAAATCAGACATTCCACATTAATATATATTTAATAATGATTATACCATATATTAAATTTATTAAACATTAAATATATACTATAGTCAATTTTTATCTACATATAAAAGACTAGTTTAAAAAAGATACTCGTTATTAAAATCCTTAATATCGATAACTGATATTTATTTGCGCTTTAAACGACGAGTGAAAAAAACTAGTTGCAATTACTTAATGTGGTTAACAGATTATTCAAGTAATTGATTTAATTATAGTACTGGCGGCAGAACTTCAACAGCTTTTACTATACTGTCTTAATTAAGAGCATTGTTGAAATACCGAATCGACTTACAAGATTTAACGTCCAATCAATTGCATCTGATTTACACGACATAGTTGGATGGTACTATTGTCAAATCGATCAACTACAAGTGTTATAAAAAAAAAAAATTAACGGAATAAGAAAATAAATTACGCGCCTAAATTTTTTTGTTTAGAATTTTTTTTCAACGAATATATAAAACGCAATAAAAGAGTCCATGTCCAAGGCATTGTCAAAAAAAAATATTAAGAAAAGATTCGAAAAGCAGACTTAATCGATTTGTCAAGCGAGACATTCAATTAAGTTAGCCGTTTAAGCTCGCTCGGGCGCAAATGATTCAATTGCTGAAGTGGAAATAAGCCGTTTATTTCGAGCACACAAAGCTAAATTCACAAAGGTATATATTATGAGATTTACTTTTTTTTTTCCTACTTTCTAATTCTAGTCTGTCGTACATTGTTACATAATGCGTTCATTGATAAGAATCGAGTTTGGCGAGCGCGTGGGCTCCGTCACGCGGAAATTGCGCGCGCAGGTTAATATATATATATTTTTTTTTCACGTCGCAGCATCAGTAACGCGCTATCGTCTGGATTAAACTAAAGGGGCTATATATTACAATTTATCTATTATCGAGTCTATTTTCGCTGTTGGGTTTTAGCTGGTATCGAACGAATCTTTATAAATAAATAGATTGATAAATAAATAAATAAGTAAATATATATATATATATATATATATATATATATATAGATTTCATTTTTTTTTCTATAACATTAATCTTTATTTTTACAAAAAATTATATGCAGGTCGACAAATTCATAGAAAGTGTTTTTTCTTGACATTTAGTTTCAATCCTGTCATAATTTAATTATCGCTTTAGTAATATGAATAATTATTATTAAATATATCAAAAAAAAAAAAAAAAAAATGAATCAGGCACGAGTACACGTCCTAAATGCGATTGTTTATATTTCGCGGATTTTTAGCTATCGTCGAAATAAAATTATAAGATGCAAAAAAGACACGACCAATTTACTTTCATAGTCATAGAACACACTAATTTTCTTTCTTCGATAAATGGAATTTACTTTGTGCATTTAACAAAACAATTTGTTTGCTAGGAAAAATATAATGCAGTTAATTCTAACGAGAAAAGAAATAGTGGTTATCGTTCTCGAGCACGTCAACGTTCGCATCATGCATATATACCTACGTATAATCGCGATAAATCGCACCCTCGCCGCTCGATTCTCGTTCTCGCGAGGAAAAATATAGTTCTTACCTAGTCCGAAAAGGTCTCTTTACGAACATCGTTACAGCCATCGGCTTCGCCTCGGGCCATAAACCTCGCGTTTCGTAAATAAAGTCTTTTCGTGCCCGGTAAGCAAGGCACTAGATTTTAGATTATTAAGACATTCATTTCTCACTACGTGTATAAAAGAAAAGAAAAACCGTACTTGCGAAATTAAAATTAAAATGAAATTTCATTCGCAATTAATTATCCACCTATCGTAATTATGCTAAATTATATTGTTAATTAAAGGTTAATTTTAAAAAATAATTCTAAATGAGACAAAAAAAAATTTTAATTTAAATCAATATTTATTCTAAAGCATATATAATTTTAAAATATTTTAAAGTCTAGATAAAGGATTTATTTCGTATAGGAAATATGATGATTCAAATAACATAATCTTTTGTTAGGTTTAATAAATATTTCCTTAATTTGAAACTAATATACAAATTTTTGCAGCGCATTTTCTTTTCTCTTTAGTCCAAGAAGTCGTTCTAATTTGACTGTCAAAAAATTTTCGAGGAAAATGTTTAAATAAATTCTACCATCATATTAAACCACTCCTCAAAATCTTCCAAAACTAACAACACAGTAAACTTTTTATGTTTTCTATATATTGTGCAAAACCGATATTTTTTATTTGACTTAGACTTGATCATCGTTTGAACAATGATAAAAAAAATCTGAAAAAATATATTTGACATTATAGATTTATAGACTATTTGTTTATTTTTTAGTTTTATCTTAGCATTGTTTATGTTAAACCCGTGAAATTTCAAATTTTGAAACTTAAATGTAAAATCCGTGTAAAAGTTCGAGAAAGCTTTTTCAATTGAAAATCTGGATTAGTAAGACTTGCTATCTTTATAAAAAGGAGTTTGTCAGAGGATTCTAAGGAGATTTCTTGTTTGTATTGAGTACTCGTTGGCAAATTCAAAAACAATAATAGAGAGGCAAAAAAAATTATAGAAGATAAAATACAACAGTAACGGATATTGCAAATAAATTTATCTATAATCGCGCATATAAGCATATATATCTTGTACAAACATAAATTATTGCTTTGTTTAAGCAGAAGAAATAACGTTAGATAAATTGTACTCGATTGTAATTGTTATTCAAATAATTTTTTCATCCAACAACTCAACCTTTAGCTTTTATATCAGTTTTGAATATTTTAAGCATACGGTCTATTATTTATTTATCGAGTACATTTGATCCCTAATATAGAGCTTTAATATTTTAACAACCTATTCCAAACACCTAAGATATTCTTATTTGCAGATTATTTTCATCTTTAATCTACCGAGTTCATAATATGAATTTACGTTTAAATACTATTCTACTATTTTGTCGTATTTTTTCAATAAATTATTTTTTGAAAATAATATTTTTGAATGTCTTGACGAGTACTTGACGGTAGTTAATTTTCTCCAGATTCGGTGACAACTGCCATATTTGGATACATATATAGTCATTTTTCGAATTCTGACATTGGTATTTAAAAAGTGTTATTGCGATTTTGAGCTACAGTATACTATATTTCAAATTTTCAAATTGCATTAATTAAAAAAAAATTTTAAGTACAACTAATAATGCAAATAAAAGATATTTCGAGGTAATTTCAAAGATATTTTTTCAGTTTCTTTTTATCATACTTTAACAGCTGTCAAAGCGAAAATAAAATAACAAATACGGATATACTGTTGTATATTTTTAAAATTTACTTTGGAAGAATATAAAATTTAATAAAAAAATATTTTACGCTGCCTTTGTAAAGTCTCGTTGAGTTCTTCCATGTTATTTTTCAAGAACTTTACATTTAATCATTAAATTACAACTAGAATAATAATTTATAGCGCATCCATTGTTTTTTCTTTTTTTTATGAACCAACTGTAGAATCATTAGTTTTCGAGTATAATGCATAATTTAATTTTTTAAATACATTTATAAATCAGACTAATGCGCTGTTAAACAAGGCATACATTTTCATGTAGCAAAGATATTAATATCGCTATATATTCATAGAAAAATTTATTATTTTTTATATACATATCCATGTGAATAACTTTGTTTAGCATTGATATAACGTGTACTCCTATAGCAAATTTTAAAGTAAGCTTTATCATATAGCTCAAATATAGGTGTATATATATATTGACGAAATTATTTGCTCAGCTTTTCCGTTTGCTTCGAAAATATTTACGTTTTGTTTAAATATAGTTAGGCGCATGGCATGGATTACCATCGTTGACTTTTCGTGCGCGTATATAATATATTACAATGATAATAATGCCATTTTATGCTTATACTTACGGGCAAAACGGAAGTAATGCTGGTGTTTGCGCGCTAAAATAAGACATGTGAATTTAACGTTCTGTATTTTATCATTTTATTGTAACAGAAAATAAATAGCGATATTTATATAAAAAATCAATGTTTCTGAATTAAAATGATATATATATATATATATATATATATATATATATATATATATATATATATATATATATAGGTTGTCCAATATAGTATAGCAGACGTAACATGACCGAAATAAAAGCAAAAGAGAGTGACGAATCGATAGAGTCGCGGTTGCTGATACATTGGAAAAATTTGCAAGTACGATTAGTACGTCGATACTTATACTTGCTGATGTGCCGTGACGCCAAGGGAGGATCTCGTCGATAACTCTTCATTATCTCTGCATATTTCTCACAGATAAAAAGATTTATTGATTATACAACTTTTACAGTTTGCTTTCAATATTTTTATTGATCTTCAAATTTCAAAATATCATTTGCATCAATATACATATATATTGATCTCATGTTTTGTGCCCGTTTATAGAATTATAATTATCTTTAATACAATTAAATATTCATATATTTAATACTTTTTTAAAAATATTTTCGAATACCGATTATTAAATTTATATATCGTTATCGATGGATATAAGGGGACGTTAATATTAAATTAGTCAAAATTTGATTCCTTTCATTCTCAATTCTTCATATGTTTGTGCTAGTATACGATTCAGTAAAATTCAGTAACTGGTTTATAAATTAAGATATGGTTATAAAAATTGTCTACTAGAATAATTTAATATATAAAAATAATATACTTAAATCATTGCTTTAATTCAACCCATACAAATTTCCTTGTTTCTAAAATATTTGTTTATTTATAAAAATCTGTAAATAATTTATTAATTAAAAATAAAAAAAAATATTTTTCTTTTTCAAAATATGTCACGGTTGTTATTGCTGTGTACGTTATATAAATTACGACAGTTCATAAAATATTTGAATAATTTTTATTTTCATCACATTGGCGAGAATTGTATAATATGTATATCATAGATAAAAGATAGAATAGAATTTATCTAAGTATACACAGTGTTTACGTAGTTTGGAAAAATCTCCGTAACTTATTTAATTGCTCAACCCAAGGAATCTTAACTCAAAGCTCGTGTAATTAGGTAAGTGAGCTGCTTATAAAAAATCATAGTTTTATTATATCAAAGCTGATTACAACCCGTTTAGTTGTAGCTATGTCTAATATTCGTTCCAACTTTAATATTTGTCGTATTTTAAAAACCGTTTGTTTCAAACCAACATTTAAATATATATTATTGAAGTCAAACAGTATATAATCTATACATGCATTGAAAAGTATCACACGGCTCCTGCACAAGAATTAGATGTACAACCCTGTGTAATTTCATAACTTTAACAGAGTTAAATATAGTCATGAATAATTATGGGCAAAGAATTTGTGTCTTAATTTCATGAGACGTATAAGCTTTAAAAATAGTCGAAAACTCATGAAACAACAGTAGGATTTTAATGAAAAATACCTGCTCCATTGTGATAATGTATATGCATTTCATGTCACTACAATGCGGATAAATTATCACAATTGTATATCTTATCCTGGCTTCTTGAAAAATCATCAGTTTATCAGATTTTTCACAGCCTGATAACTACATTGTAAATCGGAATTTTCTTTTATTCATCACTCATTAAATTATTTTTCATAAAAAACTATATAACCTTGCATCGAGAGTTACGTGGAGTTTATACGTATAGCAAACTGTTATAGTCTATATAAATATAGAATAGGTTGGCATTGCAAGGGGGAGCTCAATCACGCGTGTTATCGGCCATGTGTTTAGAACCTCGGCATTCTTAATCCATATTTTGTATTCTAGTAATTGATGTCTTCGCGCAAGCTTATGCATCGACAGATGTAAACTGTTTTTTTTTTTTTTTCATAAAAGGAAAGAACATGTCTACATCGATAAAACTGTATCGTGCTATTAACCAGATAGTTAACGGTATAGTTAATTTTGTAACATCTACAGAATGGAAGTCAAGAAGGATTATATAAGTATTGTTTTTGGAATGTTGTATATTTTATAAACAAAAATTTCCATTTATTTTTATACTTATATTTTTATTTTTTACTTATATTTTTATTTTTATGATCCAATTGTACTATACGAACCAGAAAATGTGATACTGCAATTGAGGGATAATTATTTCAGAACTCAGTTGGATTCAAATTTATGCACAATATATCTGAAAAAATAATTAAACTATTTTATTTATACCTTTGGATGAATTGATGATCCACAAACATACATATGCAACTAAATATTGATTTTGGTATAATTAGAAACCGCAGATGATATAATTATAGTTTTAATCAATAGTTTTATTCAATAGTTTAGTCGTTAAGAGTAAGACTCAATGAAAAATGTTGGCAGAAAAAAATGATAAACTTTGACTTGAAATGGTGATACTTAATAATAATAATGAATTTAGTACATGTGTGATAGATCAAGTGATTGGAAAATATTTATTCTACAGACTGGCTCCCAAAGATGACCATTGTGAATATTTTTTAATAATTTTATAGATCTTGCTCAAGTAAATGTAAAATCCATGGATGTTACATGTAAAAGTATGTCATAACCGAAAATATTTCATGAATGAATACATTTTATGTGAAATATTCTCATCCACAGAAGCTCGTAACACATATCTTCCTGTATTATTTGAATCTGGATTTCAATAGAAATCTCATTCTGTTCTAATAAAATAAAGATCATTCATATGAAATAACGATTGTGCTGCACGCAATGTAATAAATTAAATCTATAACTAGAAAAAACTTTTTAACTACAATTATTTTTTGAAACATTCTAGTATATCATACAAGCATAAGTTTAACTTCAATCTTTATTCATCCGCTTGGCATAAATCTGGATAATATCTTTACCTCTTTCATCTATATACATTTATATTATATAATTACAAAAGTACCAATCTAATTCACAACTCCATTGCGCCGATTCCAGCATCTCCGTGGGCGATCGCCGGGGCTCCGTCGGGACGACACTCCAGTTCCACCTCGCGCCCGTAAAGATGCCGAAGAAGGTGGTGCCCTGCAACTGCGAGCTTACCAAGGCGATCCTGCAGCGTGGCGATGATCCGTCCTGCGCAAGGCCGACCGCCCAGGTCCCCGGCTACGACGCCCAAGCCGCCGACGGATCGGATCCGGGCGTCAAGCTGCAGAAGGAGATCGGCCTGCTCGACGGCGTGGCCATCATCGTCGGGATCATCGTCGGCGCCGGGATCTTCGTCTCGCCCAAGGGCGTGCTGGTCAACAGTGGTAGCGTCGGCCAGGCCCTACTCGTTTGGATTTTCTCCGGCTTCCTGTCTCTTATCGGGGCGCTCTGCTACGCGGAACTCGGTGAGTTGCCTCGTTCGGCTCGGCAATAATGAACCCCTACACGCACATCTATACTTTTTTGGACAATACATGGCGCATTATGTCTTGCTTTTGTATAACGAATTGGACATTTCTACGAGTGCAACTCTGTCCACTCTCCCTAAGTGCAACATAGCCTTGCAAAGAAATTGATATTGTGTGAGATAAAGATATAGATAAGAATATCTTTGCAATTATATATATAAAGAACATGGTAAGAGATCAGCTTTTCAATAAATATACAATTACTTATTAAAATGGAACCGCCTGAAAGTGGGTGTAAAAATCTAAGCGAACGATCAAAACTGTTCCTTTACTCATTTTTTCAGCTAAATTGAATACTTTCTTTAATAAAGCCTTTGATTTATACTTGTCCAAAACGTTTTCTTTCGAAACTTCATAGTTTTGATTCTTCTTAATGATAAGAATTCTTGAGATTTTCGATTAATATATAAGCGTTCAGCGAGTAAAAATACATTAAGCATATGTATATTTTAAATTAATTATACGGGTATAGATTGTACAATTACGCCTTATATATGTAGTAGTTATGTGCAGTACAGAACAATACTTTCACTGTATTCTTTTCATGTAAAATAATAATGAAAACTCTAGTTTTGCAAAAACACGCTTTCAAAGACTATACAAATCAAGAGCTTGAACCTCTTCATATACTGTAGACCGTTTAATGAAAACGATCAAAATTGATAAATAAAGATATATAAAATCTTGAAATTATATTCGAATGACAGAAAAATTTAACAGGGTCTGAAAAAATCAAAGAGAAAATAGTATTTAAACAACGTTTAAGTTTGATTCTGTTAATACGTAAGTCTTATTAACATTGCTCATAAGAAGATATTTGATTGTACCCTGTATTGCCAAATACGCTAGATGATCGCACAAAAATACGTTATTTTATACATGTATAATAGAATTATTAGAACCTAAATTATATTCGGTACAGAATGGTATATTGGTATAGAAGTGTAATTGTGTAGAACCAAAATTACTATTGCAATTTTCACGAGTATAAATCTATAAATGATTGTGGAAATTTCTTATAATATAAATAAATTAATAAGCTAAGTCGTTTCAATATGTGATTTAGTTAGATAATTAAATAAAACTTTATAAGCATCCGTAACATAACTATGCATAGAGGTAGAGCCCTTCATCGTAAAGTTACTTTCAAATACTCGAAATTCATTAATCTAAGGATTTTTAATTAATTAGATTATTACACAGAAATTATAATATAATGTACTTTTAATTAAAAGCAATTGCTTTAAATCCAAAGATGTTCGACGTGTTTTAATGCGAATGAATGACTGCGTTTAGAATCGTGATGTCAGTATCTCATTGCGTGCAAGCGTTGCACGCAATAACAAATTCGTCATTTATTCATAAATTAATGTATTTGATGTTCAGATTACATACGCTAGAAAAATAACGTTGCATCTTATAGTAAAAGAAAATTTACATTGCGTTTTGATTTCTATTATAGTTTGTTCTCTATTTCAAGGTTAATAGCAACGGATTTATTTCGTAGCGAGTGTTCTTTAATTTTTTTAATACAGATAACGAAAAAAGTTCTTAAATTTTTTTAGTAAACGATCAGAGTTTCATTTAATCCGTTTTATTTATAATTATTGAGTAAATGCTTGTGTACCGTGTATAATCGCGAAATTAATGTAATTAAAAAAAAAAAAAAAAAGAAAACAACGTGAGAAAGTATTGGATATACAGCGTCAGAAAATTAGAAATTCATATATTATTAAGGAGAAAATATAGTAAAACTTATACGCCTTTATTATAATTATGAACAACGTATGTGGGTATATCTTCTGCGTATTTTTTTCAGTATTACACATCTAATGGGTATCTATCTCAGTAGTTTTCTTGTTATTTGAATTTGTTGAAAATTTTTGGCATATATAGATTTCCGAGAAAAACGTATTACTTCGACAAATTGAAAAAAATAAATGAAAAGAAAAAGTTTTTCCTGGCTTCAAGTTACTGTTGTACAACGTGCACGCAAACTTTAGTTTGAGTGCTGCATTAATATAGGTTAAGTAATAAGAATAGAGAAATCACAGTTGAAAAAAAAAACGAACAATTTCCTCGGCTTATTTTAGTGATCTATAAAAACACGTATATGTGTTTACTGTTAGCTATAATTTTCTATATAGGATTTTACTGAGGCGAACGACATTAAAAACACAGTCTATATTATACGCGTTCTGTATATCAATATAACTATATATCAGAAATCCTCGAAGAAATTGCCAGAGGTTCGGTGCGAGCAGGTGCGAGGCAATTGTACTCGAGTCCGATGCCTCCTCCACGGCGACGTTAATTGCTTAATCGTAAAAAGAGCCGTGCGTTAAATTTTAAACGAAAAAGTATACGCGGATAAGTGCGGATATATTCCGCCATTGGTTCGACTAAAGGAGGCTTTTCTTTTTTTGTTCAACAACCAACCAGGCTTATAGAAAATTCATAATTGTATATATATATATATATATATATATATATATATATATTACATGCTATAATAATACAAAATTCTTCCCTTGAATTTGATATTGAACTTTTTCACTAAAGGCTTTTTTTCCAATGAATTCTTTTGCCTATCGTAGATTTCTCCAAAAAGGAGTGTATATATATTTAAAAATATCTTAGGTTCTATTGGAAAGTATGTAATTAATTTTTGTACAGTATTATTTTTGATAATCTTTTAAAGATCTACTGATAAAAAGACGAACGCTTTGATAGCTTTAAAAATGAATTAAAAAATTTAATTTATTCACCGACTGTCGACTGCTCTTCTATACGGATTGAATAAAAAGTGCTTTGTTTCTACACGTTCTATTTAATAACATTATTACTTGTGCATATTATATTATTGCTTTTCGAAACTTTCTCATTTCAATACCATTTGATGAATTTGCTTAACAGACTTCAGCTATGTAGAATATTTAATAAAGGACATGTTGAACTGAAATTTAAGATACCTACATTCTGTGAAATCGGTAAGCATCGATTTCAACAGCCCCTTAATGAGATTAAATTAGTACAAAAAAAATTTGTGCAGTTTTTTAATACAAAATATAACTGTATTGTCATGCTATTATATATCTATGTAAAATTATCAACAATAATATAGCTAATTTTGCTATATCTCCTTTACGACAAATAGCAAAAACAATCGATGGAATTTTTCATTCATTCGCTTATGAGTTCCATGTATCATTCACGCGTTTTTGTTATATTCCTGTGCTTCTTTGATTTTTATTTTCCGAGCTTTTTATCTGTAATTATGGAAATGTGGCTGAACTTCCGAAACCTCAGACGATAATTAATTAAATTTTAAAGACGAAACAATATTTTTAATGGTACACTGAAATTAATCATTGCATATGGCAAAACGGTCGTTGTGAAAAATGTTTTTGGTAAACAGTTATTGAAAAGAAATAGTACAATACTCGGCATACATCTTAAATAGTTTTACTAAGGATCGTTAGTTTTATCTGGTTTTACTCCTAATCGTTCATTGTAGGTACCATATATAGCCAATAATCTTTTCCTGGTTTTAATTGATATATGTTTATTTAACTGATAATCTCTCTGTGATAAATGCAAAAACGAAAAACAAAAAGATAAAAAAGAAGAATTGTCTAGGATTCATATAGAAACCAAATAGAACATTAGAATCGAATAGACATTCAAATAAAAATTAAAACAGATTAGATTCTTCAAATATGTTAACTATCTTCTCTTATAATCAAATACTAGATTATTTAATCAATTAATTTTTCTCCACTCCGTGCAAACTTAGTTTGGTCAATAATCACGTTTCAAGCTTTCATTTTTAAATAAGCATATAATATGTTATACGATAAGAAAATATCCGAAGAGAATTATATAATGAAAAAAACTTTGATATACGGTATAAAATTTATGCAGTTAAAATAATAAGTCTACGTATAATAAGGAAGTCATTTTTTACACGATCTATCAAATTGCAGAATGATATATCAAGTAAAAAAGGATAGTTTGTTCTTATATAAAAATTAATTTACGACATTGAAAGAGCTTGTTCATTTTTCATCCTTCAATAATAACGTGTTTAAAAAAAAAAATCATCAGTTATACGACTCTCTTCAAGCTGTTGATTAAAAATTGGTATTAGTATATTAAAAGTGAATCGTTTAAGAATATTATTATTTTTATTATCGCAAAAATATATTTTTACATTATCTCAGTTAATTTTTTTTATCGGTAAATTGTTAGCAGGATATATTTAACTTGCCTAAATTAGATTTGCCGATTCGTGCGTATATATATATATATATACACGGTATTCAGATACGCGTGTGTCCGTCCAATCTTTTACCGCAACGTATAATATTCTGATTATAATATACTCAATTTATATGAACGCTTGTTATTTTAGTATTTAAAATCATGAAATAAGAAAAGAGTTTTCTTTTCAAAATTCTTCGTTAAATGTTTAAATTGTAAGTAACGTATATAATGAAAGCGAATAAAAATTTTTACACATTTTTTGTAGGTAGAAAATGGTCCTCGACATTTTCCCAAAGTCGTTTTTTTAAATGTAGTAAATCAACATAATTGGGCTTCACAATACAAAAAAATACATCTCATGATGTTATGAGATTCCATATATCATCAGCAAGCACATTCAAAGCATGGGTTTTCCCCGATTTCCCCTCTCATTAGCGAGCTCATTAAATTGTGAATGCTAATCTTCCATTAACTCAATATAAACTAGGCTATACTTATAGAGTAACTTTAATATAGTTTTATTTATATATTCATATATACGCTATTTATATAAACACTTGTATATTTTTACTTTTACTTGTTTTATTATCCTTTTTAATAATTTTTTAATAATGTTTTGGAAGAAAACGCCTATTAAATAATCTGATATTTGGGAATATGCTATAATATGCATATAGTACCTATACAAGTATTCAGTTATTAACGAGCAAATAAAACCTCTTTGAATCACCTTTTGGAAAAAATGCGCGGTGAAAAAACAATTCGAAAAAATAATTTGAACTCTTCATCCTTGTAGATATAATTATGGTGTAATATAGACAAAAAAATAATTAATAACTAAATTTATTAATAATCAATCCATTACATAAATTCTAGAGAAATTTATTACATTTAGATAGTTTATTAAGATCAACATATTATAAACAAAAAAATAAAATAAAATAAAAGATCGCGTATTATAGTGTATTATATATCTCTAGCGATTTTTCGTCATCCTCTCTCTCTTTATATATATATATATATATATATATATATATATATATATATATATATATATATATATATATATATATATATATATTATGCGAACCCACCACGAACAGGACAAGATCAAGGGGAAGATCTGGAATTTGGTCGTTATTATTAATGAGAGGAAAACCTTCGGTTTCTTTTTATTAGTCCGGATTCTGGCATCTATCTTCGCCCTTCCGGTATATTTACGTATTTGCGAGGGCAAGGACGGGGCTTCCCCCACATATTAATGATATTCCCCTATTGTAAAAGTTCTGACCCTCTCCCTAGTGCTTTCGTTAGGTTTTCTTATATTTTCTAGTGTTCAGGCAGTCCACCGAGGGACTGCTGAATTAGTTAGGATTAGCTTGTCAGGGGGGGGGGGTCCTGCCAATCACCGTGCAGCGCAAATAATGTTTCTCTACCTCAGTCTCAAACTCCCACAGATTGCCTGATCCTAATTTATAAGGTAAATATAGTATGGACGAAAAGGTGATTGCAAAATTATACTTTCACCAGTGCTATTATTATAGGTTCTGTGTTCGGTATCGTTTTGATTCGATTAGGAAGAAATGCTACCGCCTCCTAATAATAGAAGAAATAAGACAAATAACATAATATACACAGCCTTTGAGAAGAACAAACTCAAATTCGGAGAATTCAGTATTCTTATAATATTCAATGGATAAAAAAAACGTATCGTAAAGAAATCTCACCGAAAGGGATTAAAATAAAGTACTCTAGAAGAATCTTACGCTTTATACCCATAATTAGTATTATTTGCTTCATTCACGAATAAAGTTGTAGTACAAAATCAAGTTTGAGAGATGCTAATCGATAGAATATTTGTGTCTTTCATTTTTGAATACAGTTATTTCATCACCCTTATAGAGAAAAAGAATGTGAATATGTGGATTTTTTGTTAATCTTGTTGATTTTTATGTATTAGACAAAATTTATAAAGGTAGAACACGAAATTTCTCAGTAATTATCATAGACAGTCACACGTGGCTCTACCAATAAACCAGTCGATCTACCTCGACCTCACTTTTTACGTAGGTACATGTACCATCTGACACGCGAGTCGTTGCTGAGTATCGAAGAATATATAAGCCGTCTTGATGCTCTGCCAAAAGGTGTATGTTTTGGGGCAAGGACAACACCTTTTTTCTGGAGTATACAATATCCAACGAATATAAGATAACAATGCGAAGGGCTGGCACTTTGAGAACCAATAACTTTACCCTTTCCTTCGTTTTCAAGTCACTAATCTTTGATATCAATATTATCAGAGTCGTTTGTCTCAATTCCAGAATCTCGATATTTTTGAAATCATAACATTTGTATTATTAAATGTTTAAATGATAGAATTTTGCTAAAAATTGTGCTCATTTTAGATAGAAGACTCTTAGTTATGCTAATAACAATTTTCATGTTCTTTATAAATACATTTTCAATTTTGTGTGATAAATCCAATCCGTTTATCTTATTTACATGTATCTTGAAAATGAAATACGCTCTGTGGTTCACTACCAATTTACAAAAGCGAATACACTATAAATCAAGCTTGAAATAGACATTCCGAGATATCCACAATTTAAAAGATGAGAATATCATCTTTATTATAATATACTTTACGTTACAAAGTAAAAAAATATTGTAAAGAAATTTCGTCTTATCTTCTTATCGATAAGTCTTTTACTTAGCAATTTGATTGGAAAACAAGTTGGAATTGTGTTAATGAACTACAAGTCTCTGGAATTCAAGATCAGTATTTGAGCTTTCTTCTGATATCGAAAGTGGAAAAGCTCAATCACTAAATGGTCAATGATCAAAAATTTATTGTTAGACCTGCCGCAGTCGGAGTTCAGAAAAGCCTTGACATAGACAATTTGTTTTAATTAATATTACTTAATATTATATTGTCCAGCTGTTGATAGATTTTTTACGCTCTTTATGGCATCTAATCGAAACTATCTATATTAGGGTTTTTTGTGACTCGCCTAGTTACATTTGGTGCATGGCCGTAGACTTTTCCTCTCTGCCTCTCATCTGCTCACTCTTTTTCATTTAATATACAAGAAAAGAGACTTTTCGAGCATTTCTTTTCTCTTTCCCCTTCTAACAACACCCGCGGCTTTCCAAGTTTTAGTTGTAGCCTGTGCGGGTGGAGATTCCCCTTTCTTTCTCTCGCTCGCTCTCTTTCTACGCCGTGGCTGAACAACAGCTCCTCAAATTGCACACTAGCTGCATCTTTTACCGTGCATACTAGATGCCCGGTCGGAGAACTTTCGACCCTGCAATATTAATAAAAATGATTATAAAACATAAATCCGACTCACAAGGAGACTGTCTCAATTTTGAAACACAGATTTGAATACAATATATATATATATATATATATATATATATATATATATATATATATATATTTGATAGCTATGATATAATTTCTAGAGTAGCTATATCTGCTTACAATTTAATTACTCTGTAATGGATTTTATAATATTTATATTTTTATGTAACTGTACGGCTTTTACTAATTTTTCATTATGTTAATGCAGATGAATTCAGATAAATCCATCTGAGAACAAGAACAATTTTAGATGAAAATCTAGCGTTGATTTTGCAATTTACAATGTAGATAATACTGATCTACTCGATATGTACATATATAACAATGATAATTCCACAATAAAATGTATCTTTATCTCACCTCTGCTAAAACATGCAGTTGGACATTCGTCATAATTTCTCAAGTGAATGATCAGGTACTAAAAATTGAAACAAAAACCGATGTTCTGTTTAAAAATTTGATTTATTTATATCTTAATATTAAAAAAGTCAATGTATCTTGATTTATAGCTTACATTTTGGTATTGTAAACATTTTTTTTAAATTTGATTTCAGTATTTATAACAACTCACTTAAAAAAACACGCTAATCTCTCAGGCTAATTTTAATGTTATATTTCATTTGAATTTTATGGTTAAATTATTTTCATTGGCCAAATGCAAGTAAAAAAGGTCGCAAGAGATAAAATATGAATATAGCTTAATCTAAATGTGTTTTATACTATTAGAAAAGCGTATGTAGATATAATAGAAAATGCATAAAAGTATAATTAAGGAAATTGTGAGTATCAGGATCAGCTACTCTAGAAATCATCTAATTTTGAATCTCAAGAATAAAGGGGAATTAATTTTAATAAAATCTGTGACTGAAAGCTCAGACATTCTCTCAAATATTACAAGTTAAAAATTATATATTGAGATAAGAAATTATTATTGTTTAAATTATTTTTATTTAAATTATTATTATTGGATTAAATATGGAAATAAAAATTTTAATATCAGTCAATGAAGTTAATGTAAAAAAATTATTATAACGATTTTGTGACATAAGCTATAGTTTAACGAAGCACAGTTTTTTTTATTACTTCTTACTAGTTTTACTGATTTCGTAATATCTTGAATTAATAAGATGACTATTTCAATTTCTAATTTGTATTCTGTATTTTGAATTCTTTTTTTCTAATTATAATAATCTTCGTTAAATTATAGTTTGTGTTAATCGTTTGAAGTTTTATTTCTAGTCTAATATTCAAATAAAATGCTTTTCATTTATTCAATTAAAATAGAGATTTTCAATCATCTTATAACTTATTCAATTAAATTAAATACTTATATTAAATTTTTCCTTTCAACTTATACTTTGTTAACAAATGATTTTATTATAATTTATATCATAATAGAATTTATTGCGAGCAATTAAATATATTATATCATTTTTTTATTGAAATTAAAATATAAATATTTATAAACATAAATGATAAATATATTTATGCCATTATTGCCTGGAAATATAACCAATCGTCGATATAAAATTACAGTTTCAATATTGATAATAATGATTTACTGATATAAAAGACACAGATAAATTCAGCTACCTTCTAACTACTTATTGTTTTGAACGATGTTCAATGCCTGATAATATAAATATTTTATAATACTTCAAATAAGATAAATCAACGAATTAACTATGTAAAAAGATATTTGATATTTATAATATAAAAAATGGGATCCAGATTTAAAAAGTTTAGAAATACTCTGCTGCAGTATGGTTTTTTTCAAATTGTATTATTAATTACGTTTACAATTACATCGATAATTTTAATTATTATATGTTTTAATAAATAAATCGTATTTCCACGTCCATTTACGAACAAATATAAGATAGAAAAATAATGAATTTTAGCATCGTAGGATAGCAAAATTGTTCTACCATAATATATAATGTTTTTATGACAAAAATATGTATTTCTTCTATTTGACATATACCCCCCTAGGTTCTCCCACTTATTGTTCCAACCTTTTCTTTCTCTCTGTTTCAGGCACGATGATCCCGAAATCCGGCGGCGACTACGCGTACATAAGCGACGCCTTCGGCCCGCTGCCCGCCTTTCTCTACCTCTGGGTCGCCCTCTTCATCCTGGTGCCGACGGGCAACGCGATCACCGCCCTCACTTTCGCCCAGTACATCCTGCAGCCCCTGTGGCCGGGCTGCGAGCCGCCGTACGAGGCGGTGCGCCTGCTCGCCGCGGTCATCACTTGTACGTAATAGAATAATCTGATAATGCATTATTGTATATATAATAATTATGGGTTAATATATATATATATATATATATATATATATATATATATATATACTTTGTTGGAATATGGTATATAGAAATATATATGTCATATGCAAGATGTTCCATTTCGACCTTACACATTGGAATATCTCTAAAACTATGCGGTTTAAAGAAAAACTTGCCAGTCTTTCAAGAAATCTAAGGGATTATCTCAATACGTCAACCAATTTTAATCCAAAGATTTAGTAAGATTCTGTGTGGTGAAGGTTAATTTTTTTAATAGGAATCCCAATTTGTATTTGTATATTGTAATTCTGCGTTTCAAAATATGCTCAGATGTAAATGAATTTAAAAGCGCCATTTTTTTCTTAATATCCACTGTAGGGTCTATTCATATTTTTCATCTGACGATGTATTTTGAGGACAATTTTAACTTAAAAAAAGTAAGTATAGTTAAGGGAAATAATCAAAATGAAAGTCTTTTTCGACAGAGTCTATTTATAGCTGTTCATGTACAAAAGATAAAACACAAGATCAATAGTTAAGTTCGATTGCAACAAATGAAACGACACATGAAGTATGAATTATATAATCTTAATTTAGCACTTGTTCAGAATCAACTTGTTCATAATATTACTAATACTTTGGTGAGACTAAAAAATCAAATGAGAGAGAATTCCACGATGTACCGAGTCGATAAACTGGTATGTCGAATGTATATGTCGAGGAGTTAATTGATTATTTGATAGTATGATAGTTTCTAAGACGATCGGTAACGTTGCTTCTTAGAATTAATTTGACAGTATGATCTAATGGCATATTGTTGTTTAGAACCTTATATGTATCTATAAAAATCTAATCGTAATTGCGGTCAACAGATAATAGGGGGTTCGGTTTAAATTGTCTAAAAGAAAAAACGAGTATAATCATGATCCCTGCGTATATGATGAATTTGTAAGAATGAAGTCTCAGAACTCGAGGAATTAGCTCATTCAGTTGAGCATTTAAATAAAAATTGTATACGAAGACCATACTATACAGAAGTGTAAGAGTCATAATTTTTTATTTGAATAAAGATCTGAATAAGCTAAGCGGGGTGCTTAGATTCTTGAAGCCTTTTAAAGCAATTGAAATACAACCCAATACTGTATGAGACCTTCATTAACATTGACACGACGGAAACATGATTAATATTCTGATAATTTTATAATTTACAGATAACCGTAAGATTAGAAATAAGAGATAGAAAAAAGACCATGAATGTCTTCAAAACATCGAAGCATAAAAAGTAAAAAATCTAAGTAATTAATGGCATGAGAAAGCAAACAATTTAAGGGCTCCTATAATGTTATTATTTGTTGAACACCTCATCGTACTGAACGTATTGCATTATGTATTTCAAAATTGTTGAAAAAAATCATTCTTTATTATAAACATATGATAATCGTTATGCTACTTCTTCATTAAATGATATAATTCATCGATATTTATATCTCTCACTTTTCAGTCTGTCTCCTTCATCCGTGAAAATGTACTTTGGTTTGCTGATGCATGTTATTCGATTGTCTGTATATACATTTATGACTTCTCTGATACGAATGACTATAGATGGTCGAGCGTTCATTCATGTTACAATATAAATAACGCTCCTCGTGCGCTCTCTGATTTCTTATTTTGTCTCTCGTGTCTTCGTGATAACTTTTTTTTGCCTCTTTATAAAGTTGCAATCTGATTTGATGAAATTCGATGTACTTACTGAGTGCAGTCAATTAAGTTACTCATATAATAACCTGGAATAATTTGTAAAAATATCCAACAGCAATTAAAATGAATTGAGCTGATATGTATTTAGTAAATAACGCTTTCATACAGTTTTATTAATAATTTTTATATTCTATTAACATTATTTGTAGTGATATTTCGACAGCTGTCTATGTAACTAATTTTCAGTATTTTTAAAAAATGAAGCTTTATTAATTATTTCTCGGAATGATTTAGCTAGTGAACTTACGGTTAACGGAATGACGAAGCCAATTTTTACCGATCCAACAAAAAGAATCTTTTTTAAATATTATATCTAAAGCATTAAATTATTCCCAATTTTAGTTAATCGTGACCTTTATTTATATGTTTATTTTACATTGCTGGAAAATTTCAAATAAATTCGTCAAACCGTATGAAAATCAACACGTTGTTAAAATTTTATTTATATTTTTTGGTAATGAAATTTGAAAAACATTCTCATTTCCATAAAGCTTGACGAATCTACTTGAAACTTTACAGTAATGTAACATTGACTTAAGTAAAGGGCATTATTGAGTAAAATTGGTAGTAGTTTAATGTTTAAATATTAAAGTCTTTCAAAAATAGTATTTTTTACACAATCGGTATAAAGGAACAATAGATATCAAGTGAATTTAATACATAGATTATTAAAAAAAAAAAAAAAATGTCTATTTATTTATTACTTTATCTTTTTAAAATGAGAGATAAGTAAAATATACTAAATTATAATCATGATGATGAAAAAGGTTTTAATTTTTTGATAGTTTCTATTTAGCTATGTTTATATTCGAAAAATGAAGTTTGCATTTTATTTCAGAGAAATAAAGTATTATTTATTGATTTTCGCATAGATACTATTTTTTGTATTCAGATAAGTTTTATGAGAAGCTCTGTAATAATTATTATATATCTCAAAATCATTTTTAATATATTATTTAGATGTATTTTATAAATTCATATCACCTCGTATCGAATTTGACTTTCACGTTTTACTAGAAATTATAAGAAATTTAAACATTATCAATATGAAAATTTTTATTTATTATAGGACTATATGCAAAATCAAAATATTTAAATTAGTTTTTAAACAAATACAAGCACAGTAAGCTGTAGAATTCTCCTATTTTCAGTATGTGACTTTTGGATAAAGTTTTGATCTTTATTCATGAATTTTTATTCTCGGTTTATTTATCCAAAATATAAGAATTAAGAAGAAATTACTAATTACCCAGTATATACATGAAACGTTTTTTTTTTTTTTTTTAAATAACAACGCTTCTCACAATTGTTTTTCTATTAATTCATTTATTAAGACGAACTAAGATAATTTAATTCAAATTGTAAACTAAAAATGAGTTGTTCAGTCAAAAATTCACTTTTAACACCTGAACGAATAAAATTTTTTCTCGCGATATATATCTTGGATTCGCTGCTGTTCCTTTCTCTCTCTCTCTCTCTCTCTCTCTCTCGACATATATTACATTGTGCCTATATATTAATAATAACTGTTTAAATCAGTAACGCAATCGCTAAAAAAACTTATACAATTTTCAATTTATTGCAGGTTTCTTAACGGCAATAAATTGCTACAACGTCAAGTGGGCCACGCGAGTGCAGGACGTTTTCACGGGAACGAAAATATTTGCCCTGATAATAATCATGATAGCCGGGCTCTGGTGGCTCTGTCTCGGACACACGGAGAACTTCCATCATCCCATGGCGGGGACCAACACCCAGCCCGGCTACGTCGCCCTGGCCGTCTACTTCCGGCCTCTTCTCTTACTCCGGCTGGAATTACTTGAACTTCGTCACTGAGGAGCTCAAGGAGCCCTATAGGTGTGTGTGTGTGTGTGTGTGTGTGTGTGTGTGTGTGTGTGTGTGTGTGTATGCTTTTACATTAGTTCATCTCGCCTTGATTATCTGAGTCTATCGATTGTCGTTCACAAAACATAGAAAAAATTTGCACACTGACTTTAGGTTCATATATTATTATAAAATCCTAATTGATTTAATTTGAGATGAAAATACTTAGATATTTTAAGACGACTCTGTTATATTATATACAATTGTACCATTTTAAAATGTACGTAAAATGTTTACTTATATTGATTTGTTTTTATCAACATATACGTTTTTAATTCATGGAATAATCGTTATATTTTGAACGGAAAAAATTAATTTAATTTACTAAAATAGAGACAAAAACTGCGTTATTAGAATTTGTTATGCTTTAAAACCTACATTACATACTTGGATTATTTAATTTTAATTGATTGAGTAAATTTTTTTAATTTTTGTAAATGACGTAACATGTTCAATTAAGATTTCTTCTTAATTTATAATTTGTTAATTCATACGGGATTTCGGCCAATTTAAAAGTGAATTTTTCATTTTTCATGACATAAATAAAAATATTTTTGCACGTCGTAATTGTATGGAAATCATGAGAAGGATTCAAACGACGTATAGTCGGTATTTATAAATTTTACCTCATTTATTTATCTAAATCTAAGGTACACATACATAATCATAAAAATTATATTATAAATAAAAATATTTAACTTCTAAAAGATAAAATGCATAACTCAAACGGACATCAAAGCCCTTTTAGGGTTAAATTTCGCCTTATAAAATCAAAATAAAAAGTACTTTTTCTTTGAAAAGGCTCCTTATAATTATTCCCCCTTTTTTCTTTTGAAACGGTGCGCATGGGTATATTACTTTTTCTTATTATTCTTTTTTTTTAATTTCTAGGAATCTTCCTCGGGCGATTTGTATCTCAATGCCGCTCGTCACTGTGATCTACGTCCTTGCAAACGTGGCCTATTTTGTAGTATTGACCCGGGATGAAATATTGGCATCGAACGCGGTTGCGGTCGTAAGTATATATATAAATAATTTGAATTTTCAACTATAACTATACAAAATAATATTTATATATAAGCGATATACTTTTACAATATTTGAGATAAATTATGAATATAGTTCAAATGTAATCGTATGTAACAAATTGGACTTTACTTATACTTATACTTCTATGGAGAAGAGAAATCATGGTATTTAGACGTGATGACGAAATTAAGCAAGGCAGTTGTTCTGTATAATTATCACTCACATTGGCCCTGTACAGTTTGGAAATCTATAACATTATGTTAATAGCAAAACATGGCACTTTTTTACTTATACAAATTTCAGTACTTTCCTCTAATTAAATCGGATAACTCCGTACATATAGTGAGAGGAAGTTTTTTTTCTTTCTATGAAACAAAAACACTCCCTACTCATTGCACTGTGTTCGACGAAGGAAGAACAGTCGTTCAAGCAAAAAATTCTACACGAACGCAATATTACTGTAAATGTGCAGTTTCTCCCCAATTACTGCCGCAATTTTAACAGTTGGCTACGATTTGGGAAACTACGCATTAGCGGAGGAATAAAGGATGTATAGATTCGTCAGAACTTTTTTGTTTGGATTGTCATTTTTTTTCATTAAAAACATTATTAAGACCGTACAATATATGCAATTGGAATATAAGATAAGGTAGTAATTACAAATCAAAAAGTCACCTTTTATGGAAATGGGACGTGGTAATCGAAATTACTATTGGCTTAATTTGGAGCAAAAGCTTCAGTCAAAGGCCGTGTCCTGTCCATGTAAAAAATATTGTTATCGACTTGCTGTCCACAAATAATATAAGGTTACAAACAAAAATTAAAGGAGGCATTGTTGGCATATGTGCTGTACTCAACAGACGCCTATATAATTTAGATTCGATTGCTATAACAGAGGAATCTTTATAAAAACGTAAAAGTATCATAAAGCATGTAACATATAAGTTTTAAGTGAATTTCTTTATCAGTTTTTATTATAATGATAGTAGAGGGACAAATTTGTTAAAAAAATTTTTACTTATAGAAAATATATATAGCAAATTGTGATAACACGTCGCATTGATCCTCTCTACATGTAAATTTATAATTATTAGTATATAAAACAATAGAAATGTTAGAAGAATAATTTTTTATGTTAATTTAGTAGACAACATGTATTTTAATATTTATTTCGCCTTATAATTTATGATAAATATAATACAAGTAATCGTACTCTGTTTCTTTTCATCCTCCTTCTTTTATTCACTCATTATACATTTTAATGCGTTTTCAGACTTTCGGCGACAAGCTGCTGGGGCCAATGTCCTGGATAATGCCGTTTTTCGTCGCCTGTTCGACCTTCGGCGCCTTGAACGGCGCGATATTCGCCAGCTCCCGACTCTTCTTCGTCGGTGCTCGTAATGGACATTTGCCCACTGCCATATCACTCATAAACGTTAGAAACCTGACACCGATGCCATCTCTCATTTTTCTTGTAAGCCATCGGATTATAATCGCGCGGTAAATTAAATTTTCAATCATATGTGTATAATGTGATTTGTCTTATTTTCAGTGCATTATAACTCTAGTATTATTGTTTATCAAGGACGTCTACGTCTTGATAAATTACGTCAGTTTTGTCGAAGCCCTCTTCACCACCATGTCTGTTACTGGTCTGCTGTGGCTCCGATATAAAAGACCAGATCTCCACAGGCCGATCAAGGTACTTATATATAATTTTAGGATCACCACCACACACACACACACACACACACACACAACACACACACACACACACACACAGCACACACACAACACACACACACACACAGAGCCAGAGAGAGAGAGAGAGAGAGAGAGAGAGAGAGAGAGAGAGAGAGACGTCTTAAAGAAGCTTCTTATTTGTATCGCCATACAAATTTATTTTATTTATCAAATTAAATGAACAGTCACTACTGTATAGTTGGCGAAACAAGATTTACAGCACACTGATCAAAAGGAAAAAGAGGTCTATACACTTATGGCGTTACAAATACATTCTTATATATGTACTTTTCATCACAACATTCGAATAAAAAATTATGGAGTATCAGAGATATTTTTTAACACAACTACTAAAGAATAATGTGATTCTTTTTTGTAGTAAAAAACGTATGGTACCATAAATTTGACTCAAATTTTGAATTTAAAGTACCTCGAAAACTATACTAAATTCTGCCGGATTATTCCGAAACAATTTCAGAGTAGTGTTTGATTAATTTTTATTCATAGATAAGTTTATTTTTAAAATATATTTCTAATATTTTTATTATATTAGATTTTGATATATTGAACTGTAGAATTTGGATTCACATTTATATTAAATCATTTATTACAGACTATTTTAGATTTTTGATTGCATCATTATATATTTTTTCGTTATAAAAATAACAGAAAATCATAAAAAGTTCGTTTATTCCAAAAAAATTCTGGCATGTTCATCATTTTATTGTATATTAGGAATCAACGAAGAAAAACAAGTAGAAATATGACTGTCCAATTAAAAATGCAGACCCCTTTTTTCTTTTGCCTTTGTTGTACGTAGAATAATTAAGTAACTGGTAGCTTTACAATTTTTTATTATTTTTTCTTTACTATGGTATTGTTATTTAAACTATTTGCAATTATATTTATAAGTTGAATTCGATTTTTATTTTCTTGTAAATGACTTAGACCGACAGAGCTTCGGTAAAAGATAATAAAGAATTTTTTCAAAACTATACAAAAAGTTTGATGTCTTTCTAATGTTTACTTTTTTCTAGGTACCACTAGCACTGCCTATAATTTTCTTCATTATTTGCGCCTTCTTAGTCACGCTGCCGTGTTACGTCTCACCCTGGGAGGTGGGAGTTGGCATCATATTCGTTCTATCCGGTATACCCGTTTATTGGGTTTTTATCCACTGGCCTAACAAACCTAAATGGTTGATATCCTATTCTCGTAAGTTCTAAAAAAACGTTCATTAACATCGATTATTATATAGGATCTATAAATTCTACGTAATTTATACATTTTATTTTGTTTCAAGTTTAGCCATATTAATCGAATGTTCTGCCCTTTTTCATTTTCAGATAAATTCAATTTATTGTGCGCTAAAATATTTTTATGTGTACAAGAAGAAAAACAAGAGTAATATATCGCACAATGAAAAAATTGTGATTTTACCGTAAAAACAAATTTATATCCACAAGTGGGAATGGATATAAGTTGTATTACAAGTGCATAATAAGAAAAACGTTTATATTAAGACTATCACAAAGTGCCCAGTATCCAATAAGAGTTTGCGCATGCACACACATTAGAGCTACGATATCTGCTCAAAGGATTCGACAGACATCTGCTCAAAGCAATAGAGAGAGAGAGAGAGAGAGAGAGAGAGAGAGAGAGAGAGAAAGAGCCGTATAAGTTCTCTAAATGTTAATTTTTACATAGTTTCTCATGCTGAAAATTGGATGAATTAACAATGTATTAGAGTGATTGTGGGTATGAGAAAAGTATGGTATTTAACGCAAAATTGTTGACTTCAGAATTTTAAGCAATATTATAGAAAAAGCAATACTACATCTAATGAAATATTTATTTCCATTTTTCCATAAAATTCAATTATTTATAGGAATTTTTAAACATATATATTTATTAAATTCAGAAAAAAAATTGTATACAAAAGCAATAAATAATGTACTGTTAATAATTGGAAAAATGAAATAAATGATTCATAAAATTTAATTCTTGCATAAAGTAATAAGTATGCATTTTTAAAGTGTTTCCTTAATGTAAAAGAAAAGCTTGTTTAAATATTTTGTAAGATACTATAGACACAGGTTTAGATTTTTGAAAGTTTTTTTAAAGATATATTGTATGTTCGAGTTACTTTCGACTTCCATTTTTATAGAAATTATGTTAACGATTATACAACTATAGATTCTTTTAGAGCTAATAATTTTTAAGTTTTAAGCATACTTTTAAAGATATATGAGACTTTTTTTTAGATATTATATTTTTTTTAAGGCGAACTACATATAAGATTTATAGATACATCATAACAGTTGAAGTAAATTTCATTTGAATTTGCTTTTGTTATATACAAATAAAATTAAGTAAGCTGAGAATATTTTAGATATGAGTCAATAATGAATTGTCAATAATATAGTAAAATTAAATTTTTTGAAGAATTTACTGTTAGTATATCAAATTAGTATTTATTAAACTGTAAGCGCAAAATAAATTCGTACAATTTTGAAATATATAGTAATATTAAAATTTTGATGGGTATACAAGCATCAAAGCTAACTGTTTGTATTGACTTTCATATTTTTTAAATAATTATTTTTACAAATTATTTTTATTTAAATAGAGTTATAAGCAGTATCAATTGCGCCAATCTTAGTAATTACTTCTTATAAATTTATAATTTATATTCTATACTTTAGGTTTAAATAAAGTATTTTATTTATAAACGTAATTACTCAATAAAACCGAATGTTAACAGATGTGTTTAAAGTTATCTAAAACATCTAACACAACTCTTATAAAGTTAGAAAATTAAATGGAACACCTTGACACATGTATTTAGCATAGAGCTTTTTCTTAATATAAGTAAAAAGTGATATCACATAGACCGATACCACTATGTTATATTGCTAGTGTGATCTTTGTCCTTTATAAGGATTGCTCCTATGTCAATATTGCCACCTAATTGTAATCGTTACATATTATAATTTTTAAATCTATTCTTCTATAATTATATACTGAGTAACAGTATAAAGGTAGAAAATCAATATTATATAAATTCATCTAGCATATTTCTGAAATAGATTTAAAAATTCAATTGATTCATTAATCATATTAAAAAAAAAGCAAGAAAGAGAAAAGTATCTGGAGATACCATTGTACTAAAAATCTATTTTTAGTCATTTTTTAAATAATCTAATTATTTTTTGTAAAATTGCTGAATTGCTGTAATAAAATACTTTTTTACCAACGACGTTTTTATTTAATCCAATGTTTTCAGATATTATCTTATTTAATTATTTACAAATAGTTTATTAATTTAAATAATAAATTATGAATGCTTGATTATTAATTAATTAATACTATACTATCATTATAATCAAATAGTGTAGAGAACATTGTATGATAATGAAAAATACCAATAATAGCTCCATATAAATTTATTTTATATCTTTTATAAAATATAACGCTTATATTTTTGTAATTGAATAGATTCTTCAGGAATTACATTTCTTGTATAACTTGAGTACAATACTTATAAGGTAAATTGTTTTACTAAAAACTAACATTAAGTAATATTTCTGATTTTTCTGCTCCCATTTACTAAATTTACAAATTTTTTGTAAACAATTATTATATAAGCAGATTTTTAAATCAGCACAATCTGAACAATTTATATATACTAATTAAATACTGATAACATAAATTAATTTTAAATTGCATGCAAATAATAATAGATCTTAGAAAATTAATCTAAGAACTAAATATCGAAACTTAAGACTTAATACATTCATTTAATATCAGAAATTGATTTATGATATTAAATCATAAATAAATAAATAAATAAAACTTGTACTTTGTTACTGCAGGCACTCATAGTGCTCTGAGAAGCATACATTATTTGAGCTTGAATATTAATTTTCAATTTTAAAGGCACATATAAAGAAATATCAAAAATCCATTTAGGAGCCCCACAAGATAATTCATTTCTAATGAAGGAGATTCAGCAATTCTGAAAAAAGAATTACAAATTATGGTTATTAATAATTTATTTTTATTTGTATATTGTAAACAAAAAAAAATGTAGCTGAAGATTTGAAGATAATAAGTTCTTTCAAAATTTTATATGTAACAATGAATTTTTGACTAATGTTTTATGACAAGTTAATCAAATTTAATCCTAACAATTGTATACTTATCTGTACATATTTTATTTTGATTGATAAAGGAATTAACATGTAAACTTTAATAAGATTTTATTAAGAGTTAATTAAATCAGAAATTACAGTTTTATTTCACGGCTATAAATTTATTTATTTTGATAAGCCACAAATTTCATTTTACAAGTTTATTTACGAGTTTCTTAAATAAAGTTAGGCAAACATTCATTTATAAAAAGATTTAAAATTATTTAACTGTATTTGTTTAAAGTAATAGATTATTGACTTACTTTTTCTTAGATGGGCTAAATGGAGAAGGTGGGTTCAGACCAGGTACAGTACTATCCTCGTAAATTATAAACCACGTAATACCAGTAGTTATCAATCCACTAAAAACAGCTTTAAATAACCAGCTACATCTCTGTAAAGGCTCAAGAACAACTTCTTCTGTGAGATTCTTGTTATAGGTATGGTTTTGATTATTAATAGGAACTGCAAATTGATTGGCATTGATATTCAGAAAACTGAAGGAATCTGGAAAAGCAAGTGTCTTGGATCATTGGATGACTGGATGTATATGATTAAGAAAAACAAGAATTAGAATGTGTTAAAATGAGATAAGAGATATAAATAAACACAGAAAGGAGTTAATTATGCATTCATATATTTCCATGTTCTAATAATAACATAACAGCATTATATTTTTTTCAATCGTTATATACAGATTTGGAATCAGCAAACGTAGATTTTCAAATACAATAATTATAGTACTTTATCAGTTAACAAAGTCTAACACCATTGGACAGGGAATATATTTAAACTATTTAGAATCTACTTAAAAAGAAAACAGCTAAAAACATAAGTAAGTAGGTACAAAGTGCTACATTTTATTCTCCCATATATAATTAACGTGCGTGACAAATGTGCCAAAGAAAAGTGTGCAATATATAGTAGACAGGATTATAAGTAGGCTATCTTTATTTTATTATTGTCAGATAGCTTGCTCACCGTGATTTAGGAACAATTTGCCGAGGACGATGGACGAGGAGAATAGAAAGAGGAGCAGTGTAAAGGTCCACTCGTCGAGCTCCAGTCGTCTCCAGAATCTCCTGTCAATTTGGACGGCACCGTTATCACCTGCCGCGTCCCTTTCGCGCAGGAGCTCGCCAGCTGTAACAGCCGCGCGAAAACGGAACTTCCCGCCATTAGTCACAGGTGTATTAGTCAGTAATGGAGTTTGCTCGATCATCATGCGTGTGGTAAAATCTGCAATCCAGATGTGCAAGTGTAGAGCTCCCAGCTGATGCGGTCATCAAACAAGACAACCAACTGCTCGTGCAACTGTATGGATTGAGATAGACGCAACGATTCGCGGCGTTTTTTTTTTCTTCTATTCGTTAAAATTTGAGCAACGTGGATTCCCACGAATAACTAACTGGCGACAGGTGTTCAGCATTATTAGCAGAGAGAGACTGCAATTTTTCTCAAAATTTCGTCTCGTTCTGCGTATAAAACTTTCGTCCCGCTATAATTATTGGAATCTTCACGCCTTCGTTACATTGTCGCGGTTATACGGCTTTTCCTCAATGAAATGCGTATATAAATATATATACATATTAGTCAATCCCTGCTATAAACACAAATAGACACGCACTTAGCGCATTTTTTGTATACAAAACTGTATTGAAGAAATACTAATTTAGAATGCCAAACCGTTCACACTTCGCGTCTACACATTGACGCTTCCTGCGATCGTGAGGCGTTCGCTCATCGCTTGACTTCCCGAATGAGCCCGCTATTGGTCCGTAGATCGGGGCTGCCGGAGTATTCGGCTTCATTTAATGGCGTTTGTACAGTGGTGGTAGTGGCTACCTACGATTTGCTGTCGCCTGCCATGCATACAGTCGAATGAATTATTACATACACACATGCAGACACACATGCATATATACATATACACGTTGCCGGGCGCACTCGCACACTACTATAGTTCTGTCGACTGCCACGGTGCGAGCGACGGCGAGCGACGGCGATCCACGGTCACCGCCGGTTCGGGTGGGCGCATGCGTAAACATTCAAAAAACATAACTAGGTCATCTTCAAAATATCTCTAATATAACTACATTTTATAGCGTCATCGCACTGTCATCAGATGCTTTCGGGTCATGGATCTTTCCCTTTACTTTTTGGTTTGCAATATAGTGTTCTTTCTTTATATCTTATACGTAACATAAAATTTAAAAGGTCACGGAAATATCCCAAAATAGTAATGACGTATACTAAAAATAGATGAATCACGTCGCGCGCGGGACATTGCGTGTGCTTTATTGTCAACTCGTGTTCCTTCACCTTGGAAAATTGGAAAGGGGCATAATGCATAATATAATAATATAATATATTATTTTATTAGCAACAATATAATATTATTTTACAGCCACAGAATCATGCATTATTATATATTATTAAACTATGCTACTTTTTCAACAAAGTATAAACGTTTTAAGTTTTTAGTTAATTTAATTAATTAAATAAAATACAATAAATTTATTAATTTTTTAAACATAATTTAAAGAGATTTGCATTCAATTTTATATTAAAATTTATATTAATAGTACAAAGATAATATATTCATATATGTAATAATCAAAATATTTATTTTTTAGGAAATATTTAAGTAAAATTGATTAGTTAATATTAAAAAACGATTAGTTTATTTATTGTTTAAGTCTTCTAAATGTTTTCAGACAAATAAACAGTTCGTTATTATTATTTAAGTTAGTAAATAAATCAATAAAAATGCTCTTGTGACCAGAAATATTGTCAAGGATTTTTGATTGCAAAAATAAATTTTAAATTAAAATTCAATAAATTGAAAGTTGTAAAAGTATTTGTCTATGTGTAATTATGTATTTCTAAATTTTGATTAAAACAAATTAAAACAATAGTAGCAAAATAAATAATTTTTACATTATGAAATTCAACCATAATTTTCCTTTGTTGCTTGAAAATATATTTGGTTGTATTTTAATTTTTTTTAAAAATTATTTATTTGAGTATTTCATAATTTTGTATATTACTGTTTTGATGCTTCAGTCTTGTATTTAACATTCTTCAATACCCTATACAATAAGAGGAAATCGCTGGCTGTATTAGGTTTTAAAAATTTTAGTATATTTCCTTTATTAGTTATATAATTTGAAAAATTATTAATAAACTTTAAACTAATTTAAAATTTTCTAAAGACTGTTCTTTTATTAAACCACATACATATTTTCCTAAAAGTTGGCATTAATTTGAAAGTTTTCTTTAAATTAGTATCATGCTTTTAGAGTAAAAAATTATCTTGATATGTAGAAGATGGGTGAATTTCGGGACGTCCGGGTATATATGAAACCCCTTATAGATCCCTCTTTAATTCTAGTCTGTAAAAACTAAAAATACTCTTGAATAGATTTTAGAGAATTTTATTAGATTTAACATATTAAGCATGTCTATTTTTTTATCTGCCCAAAATACTTTTATGAGATAGAAACTATAGTGGAAATCATTTCATTTAATATATTAATTTTGTAACAAATGTTTATAAAAGTGCTGATGCTGATAATTTAAATTTTTTACTTGTTATAACCAAAATAAATTAATTATTTTTTCACTTTCTCCATTTTTTTATAATATAAAAAATGATATGTAATTTTTTAAAAATACTTAATAAACGATATTATAAAAAATATGTGTTTTTGATTTTCCATATATACGTTTATATGCTGCCTTGTATTATACAATTGGATGAGTATGGGTGTTAAGTAATGTGCTACTTTCGATCAATCAATCAAACAATCAAAAAAGAAATATTTCGTTACGGGATCGTAGGTTGACCATGGAAAATCTGTGTATTAGAAGTCGCCAACGCATTCTGTATTTCACTTTTAAAACTTATTCTACTTAGAACACTTCTCAATAAACTATACTCGTACATATTATATAAAAATGGTATTTGCAGAGAATGAAATTTTGGGAAAATTCCAAAAAATGACGGCTTTTTAAAACTAATCTAAGTAAATCGAAAAAGTTAAAAAGAAATTTTTGAACAAATATTGGAGGTATCGTTAAAATATATCCTTTCGTTTTATGCAGTTTTCTGCAAAACTTGCATAAATATAGATAAATAGTTTACGATTTTTCATAATTAGGCCACACATCGCTGATGTTTCAGGAGTTCCCCAGGTAGAAATGTTGAATTCTTCTGAAGAAGTATTGCCTGTACCAAAAAAAGTATTTTGATGATTTTTTAAAATTTTTCTCGTCTTCCAAGATAAATTTCGAAAGCTAAGATTTTTATGAATCTCGCGATGAAAATTGAATTTCCGTCCATATTTACTACGATATTTGTGCTTTGTAACTCCGAGACGGAATTGACGAACTTTTTCCCAGAAATATCACTGGTTTTTGAAAAATGTATAAATCGTAAAATATGTGTTTTGATGAGATTTACAACTTTGGTCAGAAATCTTTTTTACAATTTTTATGTATTTAAAATTGACGACTTAAATTATAATCGTTTTTCTAAACGTTCATTTCTTAACTTTAATTAAAATTTAAAAATTAAATAATAGGTTCTACTACTGAATGAATTTCTAGAAGACGATAGATGATAAATAATTTATATGCTCTTCGTCAGCATTACCACAATGTATTTAAGCTGTGTCACATGTAAATGTGAGTTCACGAAATGAATGCATTGTGATTAATCTTTGAATATAAGATGATAATATATAATATACTCATTGAAGTACAGTTCGCTTTAGTATTTATCTATTTAGTACTTTGGTATTTTGTTTCTGCTTTTAATTCTTTTAATATTTATATATCGACAAGTCGACTAATACTTCTATGTAGGTCTGTAGCCATTAAACAGTTTTCATGTATGTATATCAGTATTTCGTAATCTATTTTTTGTAAATTCTTCTATTTATCAGACCTGTTTTTGTTTCAAATTGAAAATATGAAATTTTTTAAATAAATGTAAAGAAACGAAAAACCAAGATGACGTATTACTTTTTTTGGTTAAACATCTAATCGATTAAATTTCATTCGAACAAGTATTTAGGATGGTATTTGACCAGATTAAGTATCTTTTTATTAAGTTTAAACAAAATAAAATGGTATCTTTTAAGGGAAGGGATTATATATATATATATATATATATATATATATATATATATATATATTAGACACAGATGATACATCTAGTCCAGATATCGTGAGGTAACCTCGTTGTCCCCAAAATGAGCCTTATAAAGTTTTATAACACAACGCTCGCCCCTTTTCAATATAATATGTCTTGCTTATTAGTTTAATCATATACTTTTGGTACCAGATAAATTATTAAAATAAGAAGAAAATATATAATTATGCTAGTAGCGAGTGGAGGTAGTTTTGCCGATATAACGAACGAAATAAGAAATACGAAAAAAAAGAATAAACTTAAATTTGGTTCCTAAAATAAAAAAGTTAAAATTTTTAAAATGTTTGAATTTGTAAAATAATGCAAATGACTATATTATTTTCCTTAATTTGTTGAATGAATCTCACTGAGTAAATATATATATATAGAACTATAGAACCATTTTCTGAGGATACACAATATGAAAATTGTATAATCAATAAATTATATAATCAATTTTCAATACGGTATATCATAAATATGTACTTCAGGTTTTCAATCATTATATAATATTATATTATATTTATATATATTTTTATTATATATTTATTATATTTATGTATATTATATTGATATAATTATACATTGTTTTTATACACCGCACAAAAAAGTAGAATATACAGAAACATCAATTTGGTACGCAGTGTCAATTCTAGCCCTGTAAAAGCTCTTGGGTGATAATCTCAGTGCAGTCTCTCTATGAGTTCGTCTCAGATCACACATTCAGAAATAAGTGATTTTTTATAAAAAATATTTATCTATTTTATTCGATAAATAAAAATATTTTTATATTATAAAATGGTTTTTGAAATTTTGTTTTATAGAATTTTTCCATGTGAAAATATGTTGACTCTGTCGGTAAGGAATAATTAACCTTTCAATACATAAAAAGGTCAATTTACCGATCGAAAATCTTCTGATAATAGGATATAATATCTAACACTTTTAGAAACAAATTTGTGTAGAACTTGTTCGATATTGTTGCCAAAATTGAGCTAGTCGTGTAACTCTAGTGCGCCAACGTACCTTCGTGCAGTTGCTGCTTAAATGAAATAATAACGGCGTTCTCTCAGTACCTCCATATGATTAAAATTAGTTATCATCTTGCAGATATTCAAAGTTACACAGGATCAGTTATGAAACATTTTAATGTTAATCGTTTCTTATGTACAGGGTCTACTTCATTTACTTAACCACTAGCTGGCAGGAATTCAGTAAATTTATACGTAGTGTGGTAATTAAAAATTCATCATTTTTCTTTCAAATGGTTGCTACAATTTTGATGGGACAATTTTGATGACACTGTGTATTTTTTATGTATTTTTATATTATATTTTTATATTCTATTTCTAATTTTTTAAAAATTCACTTTGAAATTTTTCTCTTTTCTAATAAAAATATGTTTATTAAAAATTTTTTTCAAAATTAATTAATTGTAATTATTATTAATTTTTAACATATAAAAGTACAATTCTAATGAGCTTTTTAAAAAATGCGCCATATGGTGTCATTCCGGCTCTCTGAAACTTAAGCTAGTTATTTTGATTTGATATTCGAGAAAAATAGGAATTGATGCCTACTGACCAATTGTGAAAAAACTGTTGAGCTGTTCAATACGGAACTCATTTAATATATATTACCATTTGAAACGAGGGATTCAAGGCTTATACTTGTTGCCGCACAAAGCTGCCTTGAAGTTTCGGGCGAAATTGAGACGCTGGATTCCCATATGGAGATTGTGTAACACGTCGTTCAATAAGACTCGAGACTGATCCAGAGATGGTACTAGTAGTACCAAACTGGCCATGTTTCCTAGAGTACAAGCCTTTACCTGAAATGTGTAAAAATTTCAGGTTGATCAAACCACAAACAGCAAAGTTATCGAGGTTGGAATAAAGTGACACGATAATTTGTTTGAAAAATGGAAAAAAGCGAGTTTCGGATGTTGATAAAACGTTATTTTTTTAATGGGTAAAAACACCGTAGAAGCCCAGCAATGGATTGAAAAACATTACCCGGACTTCGCTCCATCCAAACCAACGATTTTGTGGGTGGTACGCTGAGTTTAAAAGTGGTCGTACGGACACAAACGATGCAGAATGCTCGAGTAGGCCATCAAAAGCCGTTACACTAGAAAATGTGAGTGAAGTGTTAAAAATCGTAATGTAATATCACAAAGTAAAGGTTCCTGAGATTGCAGAAATGACACAGAGATCATTTGGAAGTGTATTTAAAATTCTTCATGAAAAATTGAGCATGAAAAAGGTTTCTTACAAGTGGGTGCCGCGATTGCTTAAGTCAAACAAAAACAACAACGAGTCGACGATTCAGAGAGATATTTATCGCTATTTACTCGTAATAAAAAGGATTTCCTGCGTCGATACGTGATCATGAATGAAACATGGATACATCATTTCACTCCGGAAGCGAATCGGCAATCATCTGAGTGGCCCATGGCTGGTGAAAGCTGCGCAAAGCGTCCAAAAACGCAGCAGGCTGCTGGCACAGTCATAGCATGTGTTTTTTGGGATAAACATGGCGTGGTTTTTATTGATTATCTGGGAAAAGGTAAATCGATCTACAGTGATTATTGTATTGACTTGTTGGTACGTTTGAAAGAGGAGATCGCAGTAAAACGACAGCAAATGCAGGAGAATAATATCCTTTTTCACCAAGAAATTACACCATGCCACAAGTCCATGAAAACAATGGTAAAATTGAACGAGTTGCGCTTCGATTTGCTTCTTCACCTACCACATTCGCCAGATTTAGCCTCCAGTGATTACTGGCTCTTTGCTGATCTCAAAAAAATCCTCTAGGGAAGAAAATTTGTCTTGGACGAGGAGGTTATTGCCGAAACTAAAACCTATTTTAAAGCAAAGCATAAATCCTTTTATAACAGTGATATAGAAAAGTTAAAAAGGCGTTGGAACGATTGTATCACAAAATTGTATCATAAACGGAGATTATATTGATGAATAAAAATGAATTTTGAAAATAAATATTATTTTCATTGTTAGTCTCGGGTTTACTGAATGACATGTTAAGTGGCGGTTTTCAAAATTATAGAATTAAACGTTTGAAGTTTTGATTTCTTAGTCCCGAATTCATTATAGAAGAATGGGTTTAGTTATACTGACAGTACATTACCAACTTTTACTAATACAAATCCAACTTTAAAAAGGTTAGACGGTGTTCGCAAGCTAATCTGGAAAATTACATATAAGGATTTCAAGCCAAATTCGGTTTGTTGTTGCTCATTTCTATTAAAATTAGAGAACAAAAGGTTGGAGTGTTTCGTCTTTTTTTTTGAAAATGATTAAGCTTAGCTGGTGATATGTATGACATATTGAGTTGTTTGTTGGTTACTTTAACGATTTAGAAGGTTTCAGGACTTTTAGGTAACCTTAGTGAGTTGCTCGGTATTTCCTTTAGCAATTTACGAATCGTGGGTCGGGGTGAGTTTTTTCTACTTGGTCGGCTCATCGTCTACCAATTGTTGTTGAATGTCATGAAAATGGTGATAGGACACTCCATTGCAAATAAGCCGTTTTTCACATTTAGAAATCTCCAATTGATGGTAATCGTCTTCCACACTGATTCCCTATATTTATCTCATGAGCCTGTTGTGATCCGACTGATGGAGTGACGCCATCCAATGATGAGACGGTATGCTCAGCCCTCTCATTCACACGGGCGTGAATGTAGTCCATTGGTGCCATTCGTAAGTGCCACTCACCCTCTCTGATAGTACCCCTGACCATTATGTTCAATCTAATTAGTTCTCCCATGTTAATGTTAAGATGGTAAGTAATTTTAAAATAGTATCTTTGAAACAGACCTTGTTGGAGTTTGAGTGAAGCTTTGATCAGGAGCTACAGCTTCTCGACTAGCTTGCTTGTCAGTCGATTAGGTCTTATACCCTAAACAGAGAACTGAAGTTCAAGGTAGGACCAAGTATCTTCCTAACTCATGGCTTGCACGGGATGACTATTTATATATATATATATATATATATATATATATATATATATATATATATATAATAAAGATAGATAGATAGGTAGATATATATATATATATATATATATATATATATATATATAGAGAGAGAGAGAGAGAGAGAGAGAGAGAGAGAGAGAGACAGAGAGAGAGAAGCGTGTGGGACTTCTTGTTGAGCATTCCACAGCTCTAGAGATAAATTTATCTGGTCTGGAGTAAATCTTGTGATTCAGGTAGTAAATCAGTTCAATCATTGCTTAATTTCATTATTAGCAATGCAAGAAGTTGTAAAATACGTAACAATTATTTTGATCTTAGCACTTACTGTAAAAGACTCTTTGCTCTTAGAGAAAAAGAACTTGCTCTTAGATTACTGTATCCTTCTTAAGAATGTTATATGGAACTAGATTAAGCGTATGTGCAAAACACAATAAATATTTATTTTCTCCAACCAAATCGACTAGTGCTTCATTAAATATTTGCTGTGTTATCAGTTAATACAATAAATATTTTATTTTTCTCAATATTTCATGACTATTATCTTAGCTAACCAAAAGTTAATAAAAATTATTAGCAGTTGTTCTTATTTAGATCTAAAACACCAATTATAATGAGTTTGTATTTTTTATATATTCTACGAAATATCTCTCAATCTTAAATATTTTATAGTTTTATGACTGGCCGTCCAAGTATCTGTCGCTTAGTGTATAACATTAGTTTTTAAAATGTCTCTTTAATATAAATTGGAGATTGTTACATATTTTTCGTCCCTTAGTGCAATTATAATTTCATTTTAATTGGTATTTCGAATAGTGAATTAAGAAAGCTTTTAGGATCCTGAATTCAACCCTTCCAACAAAACTATATCGTATGTTATTTTTTTGTAATTATGAAAATTAGTCGTCTTATTATTTCTGTTGCTTTAAAACAACCCTTTATACAAAAAAATGTTATTTTCTAGTATTAATTAATGTTCTTTTGTTAATTATTATTAGTTTATTATGAAAGGAAATCGATAATGTTGTAATCGAGAAATTTTTTAATTAATGTATGTTAAAATAAAATAATGGAAATGTCGACATTTTAATTTTATTTTATTTGGAATACGCATAACTGAAAATTATATCAAAATTTTATCTGAAAAAAATTTCATCATGAAAGTCTTTATAATTGAAGAGTTATTGTAACGTTGTACGAAAGGTATTCATGTACTAAAATTGCAAATATAAAGCCGAAAATTGATGAGATAAATAAAGTGTTTAAATCGTATAATTTTTTATGTAAATATTTTGCGATATGATATAACATTGTATCTCCTAGTTTTAATATTCGTCGTACAAAATTTTCTAAAAGAGCAGATTGTATGAAAATATAAAGAAGATGGTAAGTCAGGCATTCAGTAACCAATTTTAATCATTTATAACAATACAAAAATATTATAAAATTAATAATTAATGTAATCCTTATAGTAAGCATTACAGAGTAATAAACGCTGCTATTTTATTCATATATAATATTACATCCTATCATTACTATTTATGATCGTTGTTACTGTAACTTACAAAATAACATACCGTGAACGCTTGAAATGTTCGATCAGCTCGAATAGTAGCAAGATTCAAACGCCTAGGACAAGTATTGAAGCTTCTTTAGTATAAGATTTCGTACTTCTAATATGAACGTTCATTGAAATATTTATCGACTAAAATTCCTTTATCTTGCATTCTTAGAACTCTCTAGATTGATCTCTCAGCACGTTATTATTCACAGCTGTTACCTCTTCACTAGTCGATTGTCATCTCTGCCGCGAGCCCGTTGTTCCTGCTGGGAAATCCCAGTAAAACAACGCACCGCTCACCCTTTGATATAATACAAATACTTGTCAAGGAGTTCTACTAAGTATCGCAAAGTATCGCAAATTATAATACTAAGAGGACAATATAATAGCTAATATTTTAAAATAACAAAAGAGAACAAGTTATCAATTCTGAATTAATTATTTGAATAACATACAGTGTACACAGAATACACAAAGTGTACTGACTATACAGTGTTTAAACAGAAGTATTCAGACTAAAGATGAAATATTTTAAAATGGATTTTTTACAATTTTTATTCATTGTTCTGCTAGAAAGTAGTTCCTTCTTTAATAAGGGTAAGAAATATAAATTGAAAATGTTAATAGCAATGACACATACAGTAAATTAATTAGAAATTTAATAAAATCATAATTTGTTAAATAATTTTTTAGTTAAATAAGTTTTTAATTTTCAGGTCAAATTTAAAATATCTTTAAATCTATAGGGTTTTAGAGAATTGAAGTAAATCAAAATCTACAGTTTATATCATTACTAAACTATATAACAATAATCGATAAAAATAAGAATGTTTTTATTATATCATTAAATTTTACCATATTATATTAGTAATCTTTTATCAGAAGTTCAAACAAATTTTTTTATAAATGAATTATTCTTAAATTAATTCATAGTAAAACACGAGTTCTTCGGTAGTTTTATTTTTAAAGTACTACATATGTCCCTCGTGTATAATAATTAAATAATTATACATATTAATTGAATTGTCATTTAATTATTCAAAGCCAAACGTAAATGGTATGTACTATATATATATATATATATATATATATATATATATATATATATATATATATATAATTATATATCGCATTTTAAATTAAAAAAAAAAAACATTTCTACGTATTTTAATACAAATCTTTATTATCGCCTTCAAAATAAGCTTCTTTCGAACCAATACAAGCATGCCAATGCTTAATTCAATTTTCCATACACCTGTTGTAAGGCTCATCTGGGATTGCCTGGGTGCGTTTTATGGTGCGTCCCCTAAGCAGATTTTTGAGTTTTGGAAAGAGGAAGTAGTCACAGGGAGCCAAATCTGGCGAATACGGTGACTGAGCGATGACTTTCATTTCGTGTTTGGCCAAAAAATCGGACACCATCATGCTGGAATGTGCCGGCGCATTATCGTGGTGAAAAAAAACCATGAGTTGTTTTCCCACAAATCCGGTCGTTTACGACGAATTGTTTCACGTAGACGCCTCAAAACGGCTAAGTAAGACTCCTTATTGACAGTTTAACCTCCTGGAACGGATTCATGATGGACCACCCCATGGTAATCGAAAAAAACGATGAGCATCACCTTGATTTTCGACCGACTTTGACGTAGTTTTTTCGGTTTCGGCTCATTTTTGGAGCGCCATTCGCTAGATTGTTAACAGTTTCGACGTCATATTCATAAACCAATGTCTCGTCACCAGTAATGATGCGTTTGATGAACGTAGGGTCCTCAGCTACGTTTTGAAGCTTCTCTTTTACGACCTCTACTCGACGCTGTTTTTGCAAAAGATTCAGATGTTTTAGAACTAGCATTGACACGTTTCATATGTAAAACATTAACCAAAATATATTCAGTCGATCCATAAGAGATGTTGAGAGCCTCTGCTATCTCTCTGATGCCGACACGACGATTTTGGAACACTATTACCTCAATTTTTTCTATGTTAACGTTGTTAACAGAGGTGGATGGGCGACTTGTAATGAGACAAGTTTTCGACGACTTCACGACCTTCACTGTGCGACTCAAATACTTGTGTTCGTAATAAAGTAGACTCCCCAAAATACTTCTGTAACATTTTCAACGATGCGGTAGACGTAATTCCATTGGAAACACAAAATTGCAAGCAAACTCATTGATTAACTTTTTTTCCATAGTCAATATCGACAGACAAACTTTTTGCATCGTAAACAAACAGCTGACAAACACGCACTAATGGAGATATGGCGCTCAAATTTCACATGAACACTAAGAAAGGTTGTACCAATATTGGAAAAAAAAATTTTTACCGATTCAGTTTACGTGGTACACGCGGAGTTTAAAAGCACCAGTCCGGGTCAAATTTGATCATATATTATATATTAAATCTATATTTTATTAATTTAGAGTTTTCATCTTTTACTACTTATTTTTTATTTTTTTGTGAATTTGGATATTCTCAAAGTTTCATTATATTTCAATAATTACTGCAATATTGCAGTAATATGAATATAATCTACTGTGATCGAAATACCTAAGGCATAGTATTGATGCAATATTGTGGTAATATTGAAGAAATATTGCGATAAGATTTCCAAGCTAATAGACGTACGAGGTCTGTTAAAAAATATTGCAAATGTTGTTTTTTAACTCCAAAATTATTTACTTATTCAAAATGATTTGTTTTCCGCTTTCATATATACTCTATCACATCTTAGACATTTGTGTCAATGGTTTTTCCAATCTAAACTGTCGCAGCACTTCCAAAATTCACTTTTGATATCTTTTAAGTTCTTCTATTATTACCATTATGATTGTGTTTAAACGTTATTCTTTTAGATGCTTCTTTAATTTCGGAAATACCGCACCACCAGAAGTCAGTAATTTAGGAGCAGTGTGTTCTACTGATAAGATATGTGCCTGATAGCTAAGAGATTCCATGTTCGAATCCGGTCATTTGACTTGAAGTTTTCTGGTAGTTACTTCTCATAATCAATTTGCTGGAGGTGCCGAAAACTCGAATTTTCCCGGGGGTTTGGAAAATATAGAACAAACCACGAACCCAGATAAGTCAGAGATTTTGATCTTATCTCTCATAAGCTGTAATCCCACATTCTACCGGCGTCCGCTGAGCCTAGTGATCAATAAGATTGCAGTTACGATCATCAGAGATTGTCAGTCCCTTCCGACTGTACTTCATTAATTCTAATTGAAACAATAAACCAAACATCGGATGATTCAATTGCCGTTCAATGGAAGCCATCCCTTGCTTACATACCCGATGCTTACAAGGCTTAGCCAGACTACTTCAACGTCATAAAAGTGAAGTGTGCAATATCAACGGTCGACAATAATCATCTGCTTGCCGGGAGGGAGGTAGAGCTGCCCATCGCCATCACCGTGCGCTTCATCAATCAGTAGGTCTTGCTCGAGTCCTTCCCGAGTGATCACTGGCAGGGATCAAGTGATAACGAAGACATCATTGCTCAACGGCCTTGTTTAAGCGGTATATCGAAGTATTTCAGAACAGAAACGCGTCCCTACCTCCTCCCCCATATCATCATGCTCACTGTCACAGCCTGGGAGAGGGTCCGAAAAGGCTTGTGATTTACAGTAGTAGTCTCTGTACTCTGTCAACAGAAGAGTATCAGGCTCAAAGGCTTCAAGACACCATGAGTATGGCCTACAGCATCAACGAAAGACAAGGGATTTACAGAGTCTCTCCCTCTATTTCGGTAATATTTTGCGCCTAACATTACCTGCAGTTTAAATCACTACCAACCAATATTAAGTAAAGAAGACATATTGAAGTCAACCTGAAACTGAATCTGAAAACTGTCTCCAGGTGCAGATGAACTACTAGATTGTTAATTGCAATCTATACCCACTGGAATTTTAGAATAAGTAGTGAAAGTAATCTGTTGTGTCGTAAAATCCTGGATCACATATATCTCTCCAAGACCAGAGACCAACTTCATTCCCAAGAATACGGAGGCTAGGTATCCAGAAAATTTTCGATCAATTTCCGTCTCATCAGTGTTGCTTCGCACCTTTTTCATAAGGTGCTGACACCGAGGATTGGTGAAGCTCTCTGCCTCGACAATCAACAACGGGACTACAGGAAAAAATTTCACAATTACAAAGGTAACACCGTCCTCCTCACGCTCTTTAAAGAAGCCACTCGGTCAGTTATTAGTAGGTATACATTGCCACCATGTACATCGCTAAGACCTTCGACAGCGTCAAACAGTCTGTGCTGCTAGCTGCATCCCAAGCAACTAGAATTTTATTTGAGCTGCTCGAATACGTCGAGGAGTACGCCAGAGGTTCAACTATGCTATTTGGCACAGTATGGAACTGGACACCCTGAGGATTACAATAGGAGCTAGTAAGCGGATATCCGCTTTTTCCGATTCTCTTCAACATCAATATGGACTTTCACTTCGATCATTACCTCAGGAATTTACTGTGCGATTGAACAGCACTTTTGGCCAACAGAGATCCATCAACCCGTCCGTATTAATGAGTGAGCCTTAGGAATATAATCTGTCCGCTGACTTACGCTTCGCTATGGGTACTATAGACTTGTAAGTTGCACGTGTGGATTCGGTCTCTACGACGATTACATTCGATTGGAGATTTCTAGATGTAAAAAGAGATTCATCAATAGAGCGATCAACCGCCATATTAGTAACATTGACAATTGGTGCCCCGATCTTCTATATGGAAGGTTACAGGGAACTCCACTCAAGAATTCGAACTTGGTTACCAGCCATTGTCAATGGGATTCCGACATATTATTGATAAAAATAATAGAAGCCAATCGACAATTTCTGTATGGGTGATTCGATAATTGGCCAATAATATTTACTTCACTTTATTAATCTTCTGGTTGTTGATGTACTCGCATCTTTTGCAAGCTTTTAGTCATTCACATCTTCCGAAACTTTTGAAAACATTTTGTATCACTGATAAAAGTTACTTTTGCTCAAGGTGGATTCACCATATGTCACAGTCAACCTTTAGAGTTGATGTGCTTTATTTTTCATGCTTAATTTTATTAAAAACAAAATGAATTTTGATTTTAATATTTGAAATATTATATTTCAGATGCTACCAGGGTATTACAAATAAAGGCAGTCTCACTGTCATTATAATTATATTAGTTTGTTAAAAATAATTTTAATAAAAACAAGTTATTGTGGTAAACACAATATTTAATAATAGAACAGCTATAAATTTGTATTTTAACATTATTTTTCTGTTTCAAATTTCTTTTTCTATTAAATATTACATATACAAAGCTTTTTATATATAGAATATCATAAACGTTCATAAGTTCGCTTAAAACGTGTTGTCAACGTTTAAAAAAATTCGTGATTTTTAATTCATTATTGTTCAAAAAAATGAAACATTAATTTAGCAACTTATGTTTCTGATTATTATATAATAATATTTATAATATTGATTTATTATTATATAGAAAAAGTTTTAGATCATCCTTTATTACAAATATAAACAAGATAATCACCTTTTATATTTTAAGTTACTAATATTATAATAATTATTAAGAAAATTTTACAACCGGTATAAGCAATTGTTTAAAGCATAGCTTTATATAAAAAAATTTTTCATTTCAATACATATTATCATTCTTTACTAGTTGATGGATTAAGGTTGGAAAAAATGATTGGTGGAACTCTGGCACGTAAACATCAATTCAAATACACAGTAGCTGTTATGTATAAATCATCGGGCAAATATGACCATAACCCATGTACAGGAACGATCTTAAGTAATTGGTTTATTATCACTGTTGCTCATTGTTTTTATGATAAAATATTTGGCGAATGGAGGACTAATTATTTTTATGTTGCTGCGGGAGTACATGATTTGCTCAATCAACTTCCTACGACTCGAAATATCTCAGTCAACGCAGTGATTATTCCTAAAATATATAACCCGAATAAACCAGATAATCATGCAACACAAGGAAATATAGCTATGGTGAAGGTAAATATCCAAAATTACTCGCTTGGATAAAATTTTGACAATTGCTGCTATGATTGGCAGTTTCTATTAGGTTATTATTATATTCATTCAAATGACTTATTTTGTTTAAATTAAACACAAAAATCGATATAATCGTATATATCTTTCATACCAAGGGTGCACAATATAATTTTCTACGAATATTGTACAATAAGTAAAAAACATGTTATTTTAGATTTTAGTCAAAAACAATATATACTTACATTATAGTAAATATTATATTGTATACGTATTTCATGATTTTTTCATTTTTTAGCTTTTTCTACTTTTGATATAGTGATATAAATGTATACATGTCAATATTTAAGTTGTTTTTACAGGAATATTATACGAGTACGTTGCTGAGTGCTTACGCAAGCTAAACAACGAAAATTATATTTTTCTCACGGACAACAAGAGACAATTTGATGTCTGTGACAGATTTGGTCCAAACTGAGCCCATTGAAATTCAGCGAAATTTATCTGTGCGCGGATGATTGCCTACTTATGTTACATCTGTCTGAAATTCAATGAAAAAAACGAAGAAATTATATATTTATTGATCTAGGTCCATTTGAACTTTTTTGTTTAAAATATTATTGATTCAAAATGATTTTAACACAATACATTCTTCTGAACACATGGTATATCAAATTTCTACAGGAAAACAGACTAATTTGAAAGTAATAAAGTACCATATCTTGAGATTGGTGAGCGTTAGATCCTAAAACATTACAAGAGTCATTTTGGAAATAGCCGTAACTACCTTGCTCAATTTGGACCAAATCCGTCATCCATGTATGATAGCCTGTTCTTGTGACTGTCTATAAAAATATTTACTGGCACATTTTTTGTCCAAGAAAAAATATATCAATTATTTTAAAATATTGAAGCATTTAAGCAATTTTAATCATATTTAAAATCTACTTTTTAATTTTTTTAATTTTTTAGCTGAATGAGAGTTTAGGATTATGGTCAAATCATCCGACATTATCAAAACTGATTCCACGCCACAATGATTTTCGACATTTTGATGGATCTTTTCTATAGCTAGTTATGGATATAAAGAGGTTAAGGTAGTACAACAAAAAATACACGGTTCAATACACAATATACAAAAAGGAAACAGTGACGGTAAATTACGATACGCGAAAGCCAAAATATTATCCAATTTGCAGTGCTCGAAGGTTTTAGATAATATTGCACCTGGTAATATGTGTGCCCAGTTCATACGGTCGAATGGTAATGAAACGACAGGAATTTGTAAGGTAAATATTTTCATAAAAAACCAATAAGTTTTTCTGAACTAAGCATTAGTAGTTCGTTTAGAGAGTAAAAGATAAAATTTATTTTGCATATATTAACTTAACATAAGTTAATAACTATTTTTATTGATTTTACAGCCTTTATATATTAATATTAGTGCGGTAATATAATGACAGTCAGACTGTCCTATTATCCCCGTAAAATCTGAAATGGAAATATTACTAAATATTACTAAAAATATTACTAAAATATTACTAAAAATAAAATAACTTATCTTCTATATTAGCAAAGCTCAGCCTGACTATTCCCACCACCGTAAATTTAAATTTATTATTTAAATTTAAACTTATTCAAGACTAACAGTTTAATCCTTGAAGATGAACCGGAAGTTATCCTTTTCTAACATAAAATATTGTTTTTTTTTTTTTTTTATTATAGATATTTAGATGATATATTAATTAATAGTAATTAACATTAATTAACTATTAATAGACAAATAGATAGTTTTTAATTTCTAATTTACTTTAATTTTGTTTTTTAGTAATAATTTAAATTTCAGATGCTATCGGTGTGATTATAAACAAGGACAGTCTGGCTGTCACTATATATTAGTATAGTAGATTATTATATAAAGACTATAAGACCGCTAAAAATAGTTATTAATTAATTCACAACAGTCGACATAAGTAACATTTACATTAGAATTTAAAATAAGGATCTGTAAATTATTCATTAAATGCTCCTCAGGGGGTTGCATATTTTTTCGCAAATTCATAGATTGTTAATACTACTTAAAACTGATTAAAACTTTTACATACACAGTGTGTCCCAAAAGTTTTCAGACTGGGGGTACAACAGACGTAATATATGTACAAATTTTTTTCAACAAACTTTTTATTCAAAATAGTGTCCATTAGAAGTAATACTTAGTATAGAAAATACTATAGAAAATATTTAATATAGAAATAGTATTGAAATAAAGAAATAGTGAAGTCTGCTTGAAAAATTGCTTTTATATATATATATATATATATATATATATATATATATATATGATATTTAACGTCGCTCTATTTATGCTTCCAAATACTTACAAATAATCAGCGACGGAGGTCTACGATGTGTTTGTAACCAAAGCACATGTAAATTATTACAGCGGTGCCTGTCTCAATCGGCCGAGACCGGAATTTGAACTCGAATCACCAAGTACTAGTCCTTCATACATATATATATATATATATATATATATATAATATATATATATATATATGTATGTATGTATGTATGTATGTATGTATGTATGTATGTATGTATGTATGTATGTATGTATGTATGTATGCATGTATGTTATTAAAATAAAAACATTGTTTAATATTAAAATTATTTACATAATATTTACATTATATATTATTTACGTAACTGTTCACATAAAACATTTTAATTTTTAATTATATATTTACTACGGAAAGTTTATTATTTAAATTAAAAAAATGCATAAAATGATCATTTAAAAATCATATTTTAAATAGACATAATTCTATAAGAGATATAAAAACCAAAAATATCGGTTTCAACCCTTTTTTACTCGATTATGTATGTTAAATGATTTTCACCCTTACATTGTTCTAGAGCTAGTGGAAATGAAGACCTCTAATGGAAAGAATGAATTTAAGGAAAAATATTGAAGAACATCGGTATATCAACTGGTCTTGATAAGAAAAAATCATTAATTTAATTATATTTAGTAAAGCTACTAGTATTTTAGAAAATATATAAAACATATAATTCTAGGAAGTCATAGAAATAAAACTGATCAAAACAACTATAATTTTTATTTAATTCACGAATATTTAGATAAAAACATATATAGTACTTTCAGTTAAAAAATAAGAATCTAGATATAAAATTACACACTTTCAAAATTTACACATTATAGATAAAATTACACACCTTTAAAATTCTTTTTATCACTAAGTTCTTGAAATTTAAATGCCATATTAATTATAATTACCTTCTCATATGACTTTCTATAAAACAATTCTATGTCCTCCAAAAGATAATAATGAATTTTTATCTTTATTAAATGATTATTAAGTTTTATTAGATAATTTTGACTTAATAGTAAGAAGACTAATCAAAACATTATCTTACAGTATGACAGCGGTGCTCCACTTGTCCACCAATATTATCTTGATGGAATAGCAATTAATGGTGCCATCACATGTGATGACGGGTATTTTCCAGGAATTTATATAAATATTTTGGAATATCATGGTTTTATTACCGAAGTTTTGGATGAAAAGATTACAAAAAACAATATGAGAGTTCTACAACAATACATGGATGAACAAGGCGTATTTGTATGGAAAGAAATTTAGATGCCTAAATAAGCTTATAGAACTCGTAATTTCAAATGTGTAATATAAGAACATAATTAGAAATTTTGAAATAGTTTATTGGATTGATCTAATTTCACTTTCTTGTTTGTTTTATTTATTCTATGTATACATATATTACAATATTTTTTACATATGTTGTTCCTTGCACATTTTTGATATCTGTTCCCTGCTCATGTCCCCGGTTTATAAACGAGTTTAGTATTTGCCCAGGATTCTGCCTGTGGAGCGAAGGCAACCTTTGCGCTGCACGTTATCTTATATTTGTAAATATAGTAAAGTTTTAAAAAGTACACACCCTCGATTTGGATGAAAATGTCTGAATTTTTCATAGTGGGGATTATGAATATTCTAGTAGTTAGGGCGGAAATGGAATTTTTATGTCGAAAACTGTTAGATTATTTTAGCCTTCTATAAATAATAAAGTAAAAAATACTTGAAGCTAAATATTGGAGAGTATCGTAAAAGGATGTAAACATATGTGTCCACTGTGTCTTATTACGATCTGCGTCTTTGCTGCCCTGCGCGGCAATGATTTATGAGTTTATTGCCTAGATGCCTGATGAGTTTTTTATATAGGTTTTAAGTTTCTCACAAAGGCTTGCAGAGTTTTCAATTTCGAGTACTGTAGTGAGTCTTGCGTTGTCCTTTCGTTTGAACAGACGTCTTTTCTTTCCTCGTTTGAAATAAAGTTCGTGTTAAAAGATTATTTCGTGTATCTTTATTTTAACATTCCACCTACTATATTTAATAAAAATTCAATAAAAACCATAAAAATTATGGTTTTTTAAATTTACATCAGAAAATGCGAAAAAGTAGAAAAACTTCAATAATTGTTGTAGATCAGACCAAATGCATATTTTTTGACCTACACATTTTTTCGATGTAAATTCTAGTCCTGAAGAAAAACTGAACACTTCGGTCCCAGATTCCCCTGGGGGAAATTGAAATATTTATGTAATTTTTTATGATCAGCTGCTTACAGAGAAAAAATGCATAGAACTAAAAGTGTATACTTTTAGTGAATTTTTTTCTATTTTCGGAGATAAGTTGGAACAATCATAATTTTTATAATTTTTGACAGAAAAGTTCAATTTATAACAAAAGACACTACGACACTCGTAATAAACACTCTAAAAACATAAGTGTACACATTTTCAGAAAAATTTGGAGTGGGTGTATTTTTAATCTACCCATTATGGCTTTTTATGAAAATAAGAAGTTTTATTTCTAATTTGCACAAATGTATCTCTTTCTTATTTTTGTCTATGGCATATGTCTATATAATTTATTAGTTATGCTTACAGTCAAAAATTACCCACCAGTTCGTGATACTAAATTTTGTTACTATATTTTTGTTAAACTAGGTATATTTGTGATACTCGTGAACCATTTATAAAATTTCTGATGTCTTTTATAGTCTTTCTTTAATAAACGACGAGTTTCATATATATAATAAATTAAAGCCAATTAACAAATTGTAAATAATAAGTTTAAGCATGAAATATAATATAGACAAAACAAAACCGAACTGTATAATATGAAAAAATGTTTGTTAAAAGAGAACTTAATTAATATCGAATTTCATAAATATTCCTTACGAAAACGTTACGCAGAAGACTGATTTTGCCAATACTTCAAACTCATCTGTTTGAGTTACTGGAGATTTGTAACTTATTCTGTTCGGCGCTTGGATGTGTCACAAAAGCTACGCATATAATGTTAGTATTTAGGCAATATATGTGTCACTTACATCTTTGGTGTTAGGAGGGATGATCATATTACTTCTTACCGGAAACTCTCAGGTTGGCTTTGCTGAAATTCGTCTAGGCAATAATTTATTGGATTGTTAATGTTGGCTTCCAATCAGGTTCATGGACTGATCGCGTATTCGCCAAACCTTTATTTATCCATTTCCACTTTTTCTTCTATTCTATCTCCCTCTGTCCTAGCTTAGATTTATAAATACATCGTCCTACCCTGCTCCCATCTACCCTACTCTGTATAACTCTACGTCCCTATGCGCCGATGATTATGTTTGTAGAGCGGAAAAGCCGTATAGACAAATCCAATCGATTAAATACTAATTGGGATAATCCGCTCCTGAGTGCTCGGTATATTGAAACTATTCAAATTAGATGTACTGTCATGTATTGTCACACTTCGTAGACTCTCAAGTACAGAATTGGCCTACCTCACCTCTCTCACTGGCATTATAAAATACGAAACAACATCTAATCCATAAACAAATGCGAAGCATCCGAGCTGTCGCATATTCAAGTAGTTGTCGTTGTAAACACTTTTTAACTTTATTAACGTTCGGGGTAAGGCTTTATCATTCTGCAAAGCCATCAGTTTCCTGTGGTTAAGAAAATGTATAAAATTTTACAAATGCGCTAAAGTTAGTTATCAATTGATTATTTCTCTCAAAAGGAATACTCATCTTTCACGGTATGGATGAGAAATATAGTTATAGAAAATAAAGCTTAAATATAAATTACTATTTTGTTTTGAAAAGACGGGTTATTTTAAGCAAAAAGGCTTTCAAGGTTCGACCTACAAAAATTCATAATAAATAATAATGATTTTGTAAAGATCAAATTTTGACGTCTTTACTAATTTTGTTTACTTGTAAAATAGCAATAAACTAATGTTTCTTTAAAATTAAAGATTATTCTTTCAGTATTAAAAATTTTTATATTAAGTACTAAATATTTAGAAATATTATCTTAAATATTCAAAAGTTGAATTCATTGTGTTTTGATTGATAAATTTGAATTTAGAATACCAACTTTCGAAATGCGTAATTTTAATGATCAACGATAGCAGCTTTATTGCTTAAAAATTTCAATATTTTTAGAAAAAATTTCTCCTATATCAAAAATCAGTTTCTCTCTATTTGTTTAAATAATTGCAATTTCAAAAATATTCTACTTTATTTAATAAAAAAGACTCTGTATTCACATTTTGCAAATCAAAATAAACAAGAATACAGTTTTCAATCTTAGCACATGTTAGTGCAAAGTGGGATCCATTGAATCGCTGAAACCTTATATTTCTCAAATATACTTCAAATATAATAGTTGCTTTACAATTATATCTCTTACATATCTATGGACCACTCTGTTATGGAACTGCGAGATACGTTAATACCTATTGAAACATATCTATATTTTCTTTGGAGTACATAGAAAATGTTAGTCAGTCGATTTCCTGAACCAATAAATCCTGATATCGATATAATTTTTCATATTTCCTTTTTTGATGTTAAGAAATATCATAAATCAAATAATTTTAAATAAAAACAAAAAATTCAAAAGCCACTTAAACTTCTGACAATTTTCAAGAATTATATTTTTAATTTATTTATCAACAAAATATTAGAATCTTTAATTTCTGTTTTAATCCATTGGAAGTATTGCAATTTATAATTTTAGATTACAGAGGATAATAAATTTTAAATGTTCGCAAATGCAGAACAACTTCTAATATATGAGAGAAAAATGTTCAATAGAATTGAATTCAGAATACCATAGTACATTTAAAAAATCTACTTTTTATCTTCCACAAGCTAATTTTTCATATTGTGATCCTATCCAGTGGACATTAATATATTATAAAACGAAGTTTTGGTAGTCGTATTAATGAAAAATATCTCGACACTTTATTCATTACTTATATGAAGAAATTAAAATAAAAAAACCTCATATTGCTAGAGTCCGGTAGTTTTGCTGATCTCTGACTTCACGAATGAAAGCAAAATAAATCTTAGTAAAATGAAAGCAAAAAATTTCAAATAATAAATAAATAAATTTAGGTCCTAAAATAAAAAAAAAGGTTGAAAATTTTCAAATATCTGAATTTGTCAAAAAAAGCAAAATACTAAATTACGATTATATGTTTTTTTCATATGTTGAAAAATAAACTTTTCAAAGAATTATAATTGATAAGTACTTCATTAAAAATATAATGAATTTCTTATGAAATTGTATAATATCGAAATTAGAGAAGCAACATTGCAGTTTCTAAAATAAATAACTTTGCCATGTACATTCTTGTATTTATTCGACATGTTCTTTTAGCTTGTGAGAAATCTAGAATAATTATTAATTGGAATTTTAATTTAAATTGTATAAATACAAAATCAATTTTTAAACTCGATATATCATTTAAATCGATATCGAAACCTTTCATATGATTATGCATTTTTTGTACGTTGCACCAAAGAACTAAATGTACTAAAGGTATCCATGTGGTAAATTAATGTCAGTTTAGCCATAAAAAAAATAGTGTCTATTCAATGAAAAAAATTGGGTTAGAGACTACTACATTTTTAGAATAAACTTCAAGAGTAAGAATTGGTATGATAATTTTCACGTTCGCTCGGTGGTATTCCGCGTTAAAATTATAAAACCTATGCAGTGTACGGTGCAAGAGTATTTTAAATTACAATACTCATGCAATAAACGAATAAGTTATAATTTTATCGAAGTCACTTAAGGCAAAAGCTACTGTTTATTCAATATAAAAGTTATCCTATAGTTCTCTTTTTTCTGTTTAGTTTTATATATTGAAACTATATGCTGTTTTGACGAAATTTTCTGGAAAAGAAGAATATATTTTTCCACATAAAGCATAAACCATGATACTCTAAAGATAACACATAATCAACGCACAAAATTTTAGTTTAATTACTTAAGTATTGTTTTTGCTTAATTGGTACTAACAAACTCTGATTTATATAATAATAATTATAATAATGATAATAATGATAACAACAAAAACAGCAACAACAACAACAACGACAATAATAATAATATTAATCTTCAGAGACAAGAGTAGTCACAGTAAATAGAACATTAATATTACATATATTATAATAGAATATATATTAGAATATACTAATCATTATTAAATATTAACTTATGTATACCACGTTGCTGCAGTTCTATTAATGAGCTCATGAAAATTAATAATCGTCACTCGAGGTACCTTATACAAAAGAAATAACATACCCAACATTCTAAAATAACAAAAGGTTCAAAATTATTTATTTACACTTATTAGATCTACAAATCGAATACAGTAAAAAGAAACATCTGCTTACAAGTTATTAATTTCGAATTCACCGCCTTAAGAAATTACAATGTACAGTATGTTTTCTGCTTTCAAAGAGAAAGAATCAGGACTGAGAAGAGAACAATTTTAAAATGAATTTTTTCTATTTATTATTTTTTTTTTTGGTTGGAAGCAGTTTTTCTTTGAACGAAGGTAAGATTCATGAATTTCCAAAACAAAATTAGTATAACACTTAAAAAATTAATTCTATACTTGTTAAAATATTTTAGAGATATGAATAGTTGCATTTGTATAATTTTATTATTCTTCAAAATAATTATGTTTAAAAACACTGAATTTTTACGAAAATTAGTAGCCTTCCAATGATCATTAGATAATTTCAATGCAATGTTTATTTATTAGATTTCTAATATTTAATTTAATTATTCAAGTACCAGTTTCAGTTGATTGAAACAAGCATTGCTGTGAAAAAAAGTAGCCGTATAAGATGGTCGAATATATTTCGAAGGATATTATTAAATGGATGGTACTCTCATGTAGATCTTGTTGAAAAACAGTTTTGGTCAAAATTTTAAACCTTTATTTACTTAAGGGATTTCTGTAAACCCAAAAGAAACTCAGACTTTTGATGCGAGATAGTTATGCCATCTTCTAAATATCTAGCAAAACTAGTAGAATATGAACACATTTATCTGTAATTTTGATTTTTACAATTTGTGTGCAATAGTTAAAAATATTAATACTCCTTTTTCGTTATATTTCCATATTTTTATTAATTGTACAAGGGTTCTAGAGATTCTTGCTTGTTTCTTTATATATATATATAGTCAATATTTTCCTTTCAAAACAAAAGCTATAACAAAGTGGTTCATCAAACTCAGTTTAATATGCAATAGAATTAGAATAATCTCAGATGATTCAAGTAAAGGTCGCCTTAATATATTTATTGTACTATATCCTTTAATGTTATTCTTGAAGATCTCTCTATTCTTATGTCATGACTTTGACGATATGACTACTTCACGTACTCAATAAATAGAGATTCTTAGTAAATCTAGAGTAAAACCGTTAGTCAGATTATCTGAGGACAACAAAATATCTAAGCAAGTAAAACATTAGACAGTTGAGCTATTTGTATAGATGAAAGCTCAGTTCAACTGGTTTGTAATTTGTGTTACTGGCTTAATTTAAAAGGAAAATTTTACTTCGTTTACCGCAAAACTACGCGTACAAACATTGCGATACAAAAATAATTGAAATAATCAGTCTTCTGGAAGAGGTATTTTGAAAAGTGAACTCGTTTTTCCTGTCGTTGGTCTTCAAAAGACGATTTAGCCATTCTTAAAATTATATATGGGCTTAAAATTTTCCATTATACTGAATTTCATTTTAAAAAATTTAGATTTTTTTAATGAAAAATTGTCTTCAACATCAACTAATCTTTTTGGTTATATCCTTAGGAATATTGTCGACTTTTTAAGCAGGTTAATTATTGTTACTTTTTCCAACTTGTAGACAGCGAAACTGTCTATTTTTATGAGAGATTTTGATTTAGCAGCTTAAAATACGTAGAAAAACGTCTGCCATTTTCAGCGTTCTGGATGGTTTTCTCTTTGTGTAGATCTATGCAACAGAGCTTGTTTTTACATCTTATTTTATCTATATTTTAAAAAAGGAATAACTTAATGTTTTTATTCAAATGGATTTTCATTCTCTTAATTTTTACTTTCATATTATATTTAATGGCGTTGTTTATTTTCTTCGATATTTGTATACAGTTGTCAAATATTTAATCCTTGTCCACGCCCACAATATATAATTTTTTACACTTGATCATAATGTGCGATACCATTTCATTAATATATTTATATTTAACTTACTTTGAAGAAGTTATTTATTTTTCGTTACATTTCAGAAAATCTCATATATGGTTTACTTTAAATAAGAGATGAATGATAAATAATATATATCATGCTTTTAACTTATCTATTTGAACAGTAGAATACAATATATAAAAATTATTTTTAAAATATGTTACTTTGTCTTACTTTACTTTCAGATAGTGAGATAGAGTAACTATGTCGCGGAGTGAATTAAATAGTTAAAAATAAACATTAACTTAATATCATTTCTTTGAGGAAAGAATTGTAGTAGTTGCATTGAATGATCTCCAACTAAATGTAATCAGCTATTCAAACATATTAATTAAAAGATTTTTCTTCGTATTTATATAAATTAATTATCACTAATTCAATTCTTTTAGATACAGTTGATATATTTTATTAAACATTTTTTACAAATGAAATGAATTATAAATTAGTCCGTTGCTTGTAATATAATTATATTTCAAAAACATTATCGCATACTATGATCAAGTATAAGAAATCATATATTGAAAGTGTGGAAAATGATTCAATATTTCATAACAGTATAAATAATAAAAAAAACTATTTAATACAATATTAAATTAAAAATAAAAGGAATAAAGTCAGTTTTAATAAAAAAGTTAAGGTGTTAACTGTTTTCCTTATATTCAATATACATACTTCAGATAAAAGTGATTAATTAATAGATCACTGTATCCTCGAGAAAAGAAAAAAAAACTTAGAATTTTACTCGATAAATGTAAAAAATGATAAATTGCATTTCTTTAATGCTGATTTTCTAAAAATATATTCAAACAATTACATAAAAATTTATTTATACTTGAAGGATTAAGGATGGAAAAAATTATTGGTGGGACTCCCGCACATAGAAGTGAGTTCAGATATACAGTAGCAGTCATGTATAATTCATCGGGAAAATACGATCATAACCCATGTACAGGTAGTATTCTGAGTGACTGGTATATAGTTACAGTTGCTCACTGTTTTTATGATGAGATATTTGGAGAATGGAGAAATCGCTATTATTATATAGTCGTGGGTGTACAGAACTTACTCAACCAACTTCCCACGACTCGACATATTTCGGTCGACACAGTGACTATTCCTAAAATGTTTAATATGAACATTACCGATAAGTATGCTATACAAGGAAATTTAGCTATGGTAAAGGTAAATTTTCAAAAGTTTTCTTCAATTAAATTCTTATAATTTTTAAAATTTTAGAAGAATTAAAATTATTAGTTTTAGTAAATCTAAAATAGAATTTTTTAAAAATTATTTGTAAATTATTTTATAGTAATGTATTTTAGCTCATATACGACAGTTGGTTTTGAATTAGTGACGTATTTTAGTTCCCAGCAATTTTGATGTTAGAATGTTATAAAATTATTTTTTTCTATTCCATGTGTAAAATATATATTTGCCTGTTTAAAATTATAACGTGATATTTTATTCAAAAGGACACAAATTTTTTTCTTTATTAATTTTTCATACGAGGGGCATAGTTTATTTAACAAAGAATACAATTCACAATGATTACACAATTTTTAGACTCGTCTACGCTTTGTAATTAGAATTTTTCCCCAAAAAAGAGATTTCACCTGGTATGAAGTACCTGCCATACTATTGGCAAACAAAACGTCTAACGCATCTACGAATGGGCCATTACATAAAAGCTAAATGGCAGTCGCGTATATTAATATCGTACGGAGTGTATATGGAGATTGGGTTTTTAATTAAAAAATAGATGTTCATACTTTATAACGCTATCTACTACGATAAGTATTAACACAGCTACTTACCAGGCTCTGTTTGAGTCTTTAAGGTCATACCTGGGAAAGATGTGTAGAGGGGGGGGGGTAAATGTACTTTCTCTCTGATCCGGTTCATTACACAAAATATAACGAACAATTTATTATCAATAAAATATAAGATAATTTAACATTGTATGTGACTTAGGATGGCTTTTCCGAGCACCGGGCGTTCAGTCCCTCCGAATAGAATCGTAAATAATAATGATCCGTTCCCGCGGTCTAGCCCCTATTCGAAACAGAAGTCGTGGTCTGTGCTCAGATTGTCCAATTCCAAGAACAGTTAATAAAGAAATAAATATAATAATATGAAAAATATCCATGACGCTCGAGGATATAGAAATGAGATTATAGAGAGAGTCTTACTAGCTTCAAGGATGTCCCTCACTCCTGGGCGTCTAGTGGCACGTGGTGGCTTGCTCGGATCGGGCACAGGATCTCGCCGTAACCTTTCCTGACTACGAAAAACTCGGTTGCGTTTATCTCAGAGGGCTGTGTTTCTAAGTCTGTAGGTAGCTTCAGCTGGACACCTCATAACGTGTTCTTCTACGTAGATATTTCCTGACTCAAAATTGACACCTTCTACGAAGATTCATGAGAATAAATTTTCCCTCAAGCTACCGCAATATATCACGCGGCTTCGATGAATCACGCGAGAAAAAGGAAGATTTTTTCTTAATTTCTAGATCTGACACCCGCTGCAATCATTCAGATAGCGCAGGGGGGAAATATTTGTTCTTTTCCCCGTTCATCTTCCTCTGGCTAACTTGCAACACACATATTGGCCCCTCGCGCTCGTATTCAATTACCAATATATCTAATTTAGACTATAACGTATTTTCCCGTGTCACAACTTAAAATATATATAAAAAAGTTGTAGTATATTTTATAATCCCATAGCATATTTAAAAGTTAATAAATGTGATATAACTGCTTTCTCTACATTTTAACTAAACACATTCTGTAACAAGAAAGAAATTAAATAAAAGTAATTTTTAAATAGATTCCTTTCTTTGAGTAATTGTTGATACATGTATTTTGTTTAGAAACATAACTATGATTACAGCGGTACATGACTATTTTCCTATCGCATTTAATTTTTATTATTTTGGTTCGCTCTTTATGATTGTTCTTTCTGCATATCGTTGTATAGCAGAGTCTTAGGACAATTAAATTTGCGTGAATGCTTAGTCAGCTCTTTTTGTCTTTTTTTTACGTGCAATCAGGTATTATTTGTAATTAGTTTTAGTCAATGCACTTTACAGCTGGAAAAGTATAACGAGTGAATGAATCGGGTAAGTACACCTAGCTTGCTTTCTCCCTTGGCCCATAACATAGTAATACTTAGATATTTTTAAATATGTTGAAAAATTTTTAAACTTTTGACCAAAGCTTTTGATTTTTCCACATTTTTAGCTGAATGAGAGCTTAGAATTAAGGCCAAATCATCCCACATTGGCAAAACTTCATCCACGTCAACGACATTTCAGAAACTTAGAAGGGGTATTTTATGTATCTAGTTTTGGATTTCAAGAGATTGATGTATATCAAGAAGAAATACACGGTATTTTACAAAATTTACAAAAAGGATCAAGTGACGGTAAATTACGGTACGCTAAAGGCAAAATATTATCCAATTTGCAATGTTCAAAAATATTTAACGATAATCTTGCACCTGGTAATATGTGCGTGAAATTAATAGAACCCGATCCTAATGAACCTGTAGGCATTTGTAAGGTAAATAAAATTAGAATTATTTAATACTTAATTTTATTATTAATAATAAAAAAATCTCTAGTTTCAGAAGAAAATAAAAGAAAATGTATATTGTATAAATTAAAATCTTCTCTCCTGAATAATTTTTTCCGCCTATTTCCTTATTCCTTCCACTATTTAATTGTGAATCTTATCGTCCTTCAACCCTTTTGCAGTTAAAAAACAGATCACCGCACAAATTCACAATCGGATCCGCTTTGCACTGATAACTCCATATTGTTGAGCTCGCACTGTTGAATAAAGAATTCTTGGTCACCAAAACCAATTCCGCTCGTACCGGTAGAGTTTAAGCTGAAGCTCTAATCAACTCAAGTCCATTAGGTGGCGTCTGAGAGAAACGCCAAAATATGAAAAATTACTTTTGAATACCCCTCGTAAATGCAGTTGACAAAAAAATATTTTAATATACATTTGAAGAAATTTTGAACGTTAAAACTAGCTATTACGCATAACATCTATTCATATTAGAAGACTGAAGATAAATTTTTTCTTATTCCAATCTATGACCCAAAGTTGAGACATTTTCCTTATTATAGTATAGCAGATATTTATTATGTATTTGTTATCAGATGTATAAAGTGATAGGATATATTTCTGCTAAATATCACAAAGCAAAATTATTTTCGCTTGATTCGAAGACGACTAATCTTTCTATATGTAATTAACAATCGTGGTAATTATGAAATAAATAAACAATGGATAATAGATAAATAAAACTACAATGATAAATAATATTGGAAATACTATTATGATTAAGATAAACAAGATGAACTAACAAATTAAAGCAGTAAATAATAATAAAACTAGAAAGTTTGAAAATCAGAACAGAATTGGTATAAGACATCGAGTCATTTTATTGGTATATTTATTCAATTCTTTATTTTTAAATGCGCATGGTGATAATGGATTACACTAATCACCCTGTTATGGAATATCTTTTTTACACTTTAATATACTTTAATGTATCATAATTAATATTAATATTTATAAATTTCTATTCATATTAGTTTTCATTAAATAGCTTTGGCTTTGTAATTATAAAACTAATCGACACAATATTTTACAGCATGATAGCGGTGCTCCGCTTGTACACCATTTTTATCTTGATGCAATAGCAATTACTAGTGGAGATATCACGTGCAATGAAAATAAAAAGCCTGGAGTTTATCTAAGTGTTTTGGAGTATAGTATATTTATTAAAGATATTCTAGACGGACGTAAACCTCACAATATGTTTATTATTAAACAAAAGCAGGATAATGAAGGTCAATTTTCATTTATAAACCTTGAAGAAGATGAATTAGAAAAGAATTAATAATTTAAAATATGTAATCCAAGAGCATAATTTTTAAATTAATTTATTGGATTTATCCTTTATTAGTTTATTAGTAACAGACAATTGTAAAGAGTAGGGTTCATTCTGTTCAAGACTTTTGGTTGGCGTTTTCTAATATCACCGCAAGGTTACATTAAATTCTGTAAAAAAGTGATTATTGTACATACAATTAATTTTACATAAAAAATTTAAATAAAGTAATTTAGAAGGAAATTTGTATCTAATATGATTACTTTTATCGTAATACATATATTACATCAAACTAGTACTTGAGCGAGATATTAAAAATAACGTATACTGAACTCAAGAGTTTACTATGGCTTTGTAAAAAATAACATTGTTTTTAATATTCTGTAACTTTGAAACAATTATTTTATTTAAAAAACGTTAAACGACATTGGAAGATCGTAAGAAATTGCATACAAAATTATTATAATTGAAAAATGGATTTTTAAATTTGTTTTAAGTGTTTCTAAAAATTTTTTTTCAATTGTTTCTGAAACAGAAATTTTTTTAATAAAACAGAATTTAGCATTATTATACAGTTTTTACTTAACCTTTTGTCATATTATACTATGATACTTTTTATTAAAATAGGAATGGTTTCAACATTTTTTGTTCAGCAAATACTACAAGAGGCCCAACTTTTTCACATTCAAATTTGAAAACACCAAAAAAATATAAGGCGATTATGTATAGATATATTTTTCTATTTCATAATGCAATTTGTTTTCAACAAGAAAAATTTATAGATATATTTGATAATTCTTCATATGGTAAGGTAGCAAGTTGCTAGTGTTTCAAAATTATTAAAAAATATGGGAATGAAAAAAACTTTCATATGAAATATTTCATACAAAATATTTCCATAAGTTAAAAATTTATCGACTAAATATTATATCTATCCTTTTCTTTATACTAAAATTAATTATCCAGAATTCCCAGAAAATATGTGAGCCCTCCTATTCTGGACAATTATCGGTAAAATTTAATCCTTTTTTAACATTCTATTTAGACTTTTATTTAAAATTCAAAATTGTACGTATGTCGACTGTTGTAAAATAAAATAACAATTATTTTTATCGGTTTTAGAGTCGTATAAAATAAAATGTTTATACTGAAATAATTACTCAATAATGGTGGTGGAGGCAGATCGGCTTACGAGACACAAAACATTCACCATAAGCCACTTTTAACATTTCCTTCGTTTGCGATACACTTTTACCAATTTCAAGACGAAATTTAATTGCAACACGTTGTTTAATATTTTTATTCATCTGAAACAATGACAGCGTCAAGTTTGATACTTCCACGCAAACTGCCTCAGAACTTGAAATTTTGTATAGAGGTAAAGGAAGGTATAGTAACCAATGGCTAATGTTTCATGAAGATGGCACGAGTAGTACTGATTTTATATCCGTAGTTTTACAACTTTTAAAAGACAATGTGTATATTGACTATTTTTTACTTTTCTTTCAGATTCTACGGAAATAACTTTAAATAAGGAAAATCTAACTGTCAATATATAATTATAAATATTTTATTTTATACGCCTGTAAGACCGATAAAAATATTTCTTACTTTAATTTATAATAGTCGAGATAAATACAGTTTTCAATTTTCAATATTAATTAATCAATTTCAAATAATTACTATCGAGAAGAGGAATTACGAATTGAGGAGCGATTAGTATTACAAAGATATTAAGCGAAAATCTGAAATACGTATCACCTTATGAAAACGGGGATAGTCTCGGCATTAATTTTAAATCCGATACCATGTCTAACTTTTTACAGACGATTCAATTTTCAAAGATATGTTTTTAAAGTAAATATGAAATCTTGCCTAAAGATTGAGGGATATATATATATATATATATATATATATATATATACATATATATAAATAAATAAATGAAGTAGAACTTTAGCTTCGTTAAAATTAAAATCGTTCCTATAGGTTTAGTCGAAATTTTGATTTCCAAAACTGTTCATCCTCTGAAGCTAACTATCGAAGCCAATTGAAGTAAATACAAATGCTCAAAAATTGAGTTCTAATTTTTTTTCGTATAGTAATAATATTAATTATATATAAGTTAATATTGACATTAGAAAAATTAGCTAAATGGTACTATTCGCTCGGCATGTTTCGCGAGGCCAATTGGTAGTCAATCGGACAGCCGATCCAAGATCAAATAATATTACGCTTTGGATGCCCGCGGGCAATATTAAGCGAAAACAGTTGTCAATGTATTTCGAATGAATTTCATCAAATACTAAAAAATATGAAAATCATACCTAGAACTACGCCACCGTAATCGCTACAGTGCAATCTTGTTGAATGGCTACATTGTACGATTATAAGACAGCCGTGCATAATATCACCACCATGCATGATACGGTCAGTATATTAGAATTTTGGGAGTGAGCTAAGTACATCAAGTAGTCTCTAAGAAGAACAAGGACGGTGATCGAAATCGAGACTTAAAGAGAGAATATAAAATATTCGACAAGCATTTAAATTAGCAAAAATTGACACAGTACAATATTTCTTGCGTCATAGAAAATATTACGATTTATATAAGAGACTGGCAGTCATGTGTTGTCAATAAAGTATTACAGATTACGAATACATTATTTCAAATAAAAGCAATCAGCTGAGTATTAAACAGTGACAACATTCGACGGGCCGTTTGAACTAATCAAAAAGATTTCTCCAGTAATGCTCGACTTATAAGGAGCAGATGAAAAATCACTTAAAAAAATCTATCTCAATCATTTAAAATCGTATATGATAAACATGGTAAACATTGTATATAATATTAATAATTCACCGATAAAACTTAAGTTAATCGTCGTTGTAAATGTATAATTAAAATGATGAGGTAATGAAATGGTCGTAAAATTGAAAGTCATTTAGATGACACATTGTAATAATAACGAGAGATGGGGAAACAGATGAAGAAAATTTATAATATAACGTAATTTGGTATGGCACACGGAAGACCTCTGATACTGATAGTGGAATGAAGAACTATGAACAAAGGGACAAATCGATGGTGTATTTACTTCATGTTATTACTTGAGTGGAATATTAGGGATTAAAAATTTACATATATAAACATCTAACCATCGACCTGATTAAGGTGTTCGAACAATGGCTTTTTAACCAGGTTGATATCTTCTTCTTCGAGGCACACTAGGAGAGAGACGAAGAAATGAACGAGGATTATAGCAACAAGGAGTACAATTCCATTTGTTTATCCAATTTTTGACTACGTTTTTTTGACAGAAAAAATTTGGCTGATCTGAACGAGTCATTTATAATTATGTCGATTAATCTTGATATGTACGAAGTAACATGTATCCTTTTGAACCTAGCGAGGCTTGCGTCGGTCTACCCGTATGTTAGTTTCTTTGTCACTTATATTTACAATTGTGGAACAATCAGCACTTCCAAAACTTGTGCGATGCATTCTTATAATGAAAGCCCGTTTGATTTATTGCTAGCAATGCTAGTAATATTTTTCTCTGTTATATATCATTATAACTGTCATAATAAGAGGAGTATTCAAAAAGTAAATTTCTCTGTGTTGAGAAAAAAAAATAATTTGACTTAATTTTTTTACTCTTAAGCTATTTTTCGACGTAGTCACTTTGGACTTCAATAAAGTTTTTGTATCTGTTGACAAACTTCAATAAGCCTTCCCTACAAATGCCGTCCCCTGCCTTTGGATCTATGATTTAACTTTTTCGTTTTTTGCACAAACTTTACTGTAAAGAAGCTTCTGCTGCAATATTGTATGGATTAAATATAGGTGAATTTGATATTCAGGGGGCAACATTTCAGAAATATCATTAATAGTCCATCGCAACGTTGATAATGGCACTTTTTGGCCGTCCTGCATATTGCTCATCGTGAATTTCTGTGTGTCCGCGTTCTTCGAGAAAATCTGTATGCTATCTTCACATCATCTGCACAGTCATATAGTATTTACCATATATAGTCACAACTTCATTGTGAATCTCATTATGGTTGCACGCTTTTGCAGTTAAAAAACGAATGGCGAGGCCTCTCCTGACCAACAGTTTTGTCATGACAGAATAGTAATAAATGCTGCAGATATCACATACGATGAGAATAAGAATAGAGAAATTTTTATAAGTTCTGTAAAGTATTGTAAATTTATTGTGGAAGCTATGGCTGGGCGCAAAAATAATAATTTGTACGTTATACAACTACAGCATGATGAGAGCAAAAATTTACATTGGTTGTACAAGTAAATTTCCAGCGTTTTTCCAAAACATGAGTTTTTATTATGAAACGATGGTTACATATCCTTTATTCAAAATATCGTCCATCGGAAGCTATAACTTTTTTCCATCTTTCTGGCAATTTACGAAGTCCAGGCTAAAAAACTTTTTCGTCTTTCGAGCCCAAGAACGTATTAAGCCAATTTTTGATTCTCTCTACTGAACTGAAGCGTATTTGTGTGAAGCATTCAGCATTGATCCAAACAAGTGGTAGTCAGATGGTGCTAAGTCTGTACTGAAAGGCAGAATTTTCCATCCACTATTCTCCAAATAGTTTTGAACCGAAGCCGCAATATGTGGCTCTGCGTTATCGTGATGAAAAGTGATGGATTCATGCCTGATCTCATATTCTGACCGTTTTTTCTGTAATGTTCACTTCAAACAAATAAGTTGGCTTCGATGCAATGGCCCCTGGATGGTTAGACCACTCGGAAGCAGCTTATAGTATATGACATCCTATAAATCCCATTATATGAAGAGCATAACCTTATTTACTTGAATATTTCGTTTGGGCATCGATTGGGGAGACTCGTCGCGTTTCGTATACGATTTTCTGCATTTAGGGTTATCATAATAAATTCATTTTCCATCACCAGTCACAATACGATGCAAAAATGATTTATTTTCATACGGCTGCAGCAACATATCGGACATGCAAAATTGCCATTCGACGTCTCTCGGCTTCATCCGTACGGCACGAAGTTTCCAGCCTTTTGAATGGTTCCAAATGTCTTTCGGCGCAGGAAAACGGCTTGTTGCATGAAGCGCAACAATGCAGCAAGTTCTTCTTAGGTCTTAGGTCCGACAAGGATCCTCATTCAGCAAATCTTCTAATTGCTCGTCTTCAAAACTTCGTATCTTTCTGGAACAAACCTTATCTTTAATTTCAAAACCGCCATTTTACAACCATTTAACCCCCCTCACCGGAACGTTGATTCATCAATACATTCCACCCCATACATTTTTTAAGGCAAATGATAGGCCTCAGTCGCCTTTTGCTCATATTAAAGAATAGAAGCAGTGCTTCCTGCAAATGACGTTTATTTGGCTGGAAACTTGCCATGATTTTACTCGATAAAATAACTCGATAAAATAAACGACACAGAAAGAAATGCTCAAATATAATGCTGCAAAGTTGTTGACAGATACACAAGTTACAAATATAACACATGAGGTCTAACATTTCTGCCCGAGATCCACTGATGACGCCATTTTTTGACAAAAGCTAGAAACTTACTTCTACATCCAATATATATATATATATATATATATATATATATATATATATATATTGTAAAGCGATGTCAGGAAATGAAAAAAAGATGGGAGCATAGATACACAATGAAACTTTATTGAGAAGATACATTAGTGGAAAAACAATAAACAAATAGGATGACACGATAATGGAAGAGAAAGGCGATCAATGTCAGTAGACCCTTCAAGTTGCTGGTCAAACTGGGACTGATTGCTCCCCTGTATAATTGAAAACAAATTACTTACTATTGCCGTTGTATTAAGGGGGACGCTGATGAGCACCGTTACATTATCGCATTGTTTGTACTTCGGCTGATTAGCGCTGACCGTCGGTTATTCCTGATAGAATCTTCCCAGGGTTTCCCTGTAGTTTCCCGCCCCTTGTCTACTTTTCAGACCTAATATGCCTATAATATATATGAAAATATATATAAATAATTAAAATGTATTATATGTGTAAATATAGGTTTTAAAATTACAAATGAATTTTTTAAAATTTGTTTTATTTATACCATAGAGACAAATATAGAAAAATATCTTCAACAATATCCCTTGCACGATAAACTCGTACATTCGTATCATTTAATGCAAAATTATCAGTAAGTTTTGTATATTCTGTAATTTTTCCTCAGAATTACATATTCGCTTAGAGTTTTTACCCGTGGCTTGGCCTGAGATATAGATAAAACTAGGCTCTTGAAGTTATAAATACATGGCGTTTGCATGAGAACAAATATTAACAAATATTTTAATTTATTTGTGCGATTCACTTATTTTGCAAAATTTCAAAATGAAAAATGGATGTAATGATATAGCATACAAAATTGCGATATGCTTTTCAACTTGAAAATTGAATTAACCGATTATTTTATTAGCGATATCTATAATATTGTTTAGAATAAATTTTAGAATAAAATCTCTGAAGCTTTTTTTTGAGATTAGTAAAGAGTTCGTAGTCGCTAGGAGCTAAGTCTGGCGAATATGGGGGTGGGGGAAACAAATCAAAGCGCAACTCGTTCAATTTTGCCATTGTTTTCATGGACTTGTGGCATGGTGCATTATCTTGGTTTTTTTCTTCTTCGTGTACGGTCGTTTTGCTGCGATCTCCTCCTTCAAACGTACCTACAAGCTAATATAATAATCGCTGTCAATCGATTTACCTTTTTCCAGCTAGTCAATGAAAATCATGCCATGTGTATCCCAGAAAACAGACATTATGACTTTGCCAGCAGACTGCTGCGGTTTTGGACGCTTGGACGGCTTGCACCAGCCATGCGCCATTCAGATGATTGCCGATTCGCCTCCGGAGTGAAATGATGTATCCATGTTTCATCCAAGTTCACGTATCGACGTAGAAAATCCTTTTTATTGTGAGTAAATAGCGATAAACAGCTCTCTGAATCGTCGATTCATTGCTGTTTTTGTTCGACTGAAAGCAATTGCGGCACCCACTTGGAAGATACCTTTTTCATGCTTAATTTTTCATGAAGGATTGTAAATATGCTTTCAAATGATATCTATCTCATTTCTGCAATCTCACGAACCTTCACTTTGCGGTATTTCATTACGATTTTTAACACTTCACTCTCATTTTCCGGTGTAACGGCTTCCAATGGCCTACACGAATGTTCTACATCGTTTGTGTCTGTACTACCACGTTTAAACTCAGCATACCATCGACAAATCTTTGGTTTGGATGGAGAGGAGTCCGGGTAATGTTTTTTAAGCCATTGCTGGTCTTATAAAGATGTTTTTACCCATTAAAAAAAAATGTTATATAAACTCGCGAATCTCGCTTTTTCCCATTTTCCAAACAAATTACAAAGTGACTGTATTCTAAACTCGATAACTCTGCTGTTTGTGGTACAATCGACGTTAAATTTTTACACGTTTTATGTAAAGGTTCGTACTCTAGAGAAACATGGCCAGTTTTGTTCCACTAGCACCATTTCTAGGTCAGCCTCGGAACTTATTCAACGACATGTTACGTCTATCTTCGCTGGTATCAGTAAGTATAAGTTATACCCGAAGGGCCAAGATAAAATTTTGGAGTAGTGGAACGTGAAATTCAAAGAAAGGGTTTCAGCATCTTTTTGGAATGCAATGTAAAAAGTATTATTTATTAAGAAATGAAGCATTTGTAATTCAGTAATACCTTCGGGTACCATTTGCGCGTGACACGCGCGATCTATATCGCTAATAAAACGGTCATTTATTTTAATTTTCACGTCTAAATGTGTATTACAATATTAGATGATATGTTATAGCACTTTTTTAATTTCGAACGTTCATAAAGTAAATGCATCGCTCAAAGAAATCAAAAGCGGATTAGTTTAGATTTTTCACGCATATACTGCCTATACTGCGGGGGTCATTCCACTTAAGAATATATATATTGGATACTATACTTGTTAATTAAATATTCAAGAAAAAGGGGTGGTAGATTATATGAATGTATATGCATATAGATGAATGCATAAGTATTCGTCGATATGAGCCAGTCGGTCGGGGAACGAGAAGAGGAAGCTTGCATGCTCGGTGGTCTCGTGATTGTCTCTCTGAGCATAGATATTGTGACGCAAGGCGAGCGAGGAACTTGAGCCGGGCGTGCTACAAAGTTAGTAATTCGTATTCAGAATATGTAGGTTCATCCTAAAGGTCGGGTTAAGTGGGACTTCGCGCGGGTGTCGGGATTCCACGAGATGGTATTTCAGGTGCTGCTCGGACGGCCTTTCTGCAGGGGAGTTTGCGAGATTTAATCGTTCGATGCAACTGTACATATCTGCACAACCGTTTGCTGATGTTTCAGGTACGGGTTTTTAACTTTAGAGCAAATAGATTATAATGCAGTGTAGATTTAGAATGAGAAGCACAAACCATGCTATTAGAGGATACGGTTTAAAAAGTAGATAAGCGTTATCTTTGCAGTTCTCTTTTATGATCTTGGGGTTATCTACGGTTATCTATTAGTTGTCTCGGAGAGATACCTCCCAAGTATCTGGGGAATTCATTTGATGGTTATCTGGCGAAATTTTGGGATTATCTTGTGGTAATCTACGATTATCTTTATGTTGACTTAGAAGGTTACCTCCCAGTTCCTCCCTATCTGAGGGGAATTTATCTGAGAGTATTCTAGGAGAATCTTATGGCTACCGTTGCTTATCTTCTGTTATCTTCCTTTGGTTATCTTCTGTTATCTGTTATATCGCTTCATATATGTGTATGGGATAAATAAAAAAACAACAAAAAACAATATAAAAGAAACTAGTTGAATATAATTAAATAGAATTATAAAGAATATTGATAAGATAAATAACAGTTCAGTATGAATAATATAAAAGAAACAATATTAGAAAGAAATGCATTCTCATCGAGAAAATGAATTATTTTTGTTGGTAATGTTAAATAAACTTATTAATTAATTTAATAATTTTATAATAATAAATAATTTTGAAAAATTATAAAAGTTATATTAAATATAATAATTATAGATGATTTTGGAACATCTTAGTCAAATTTATAAATAGCTTTAATACATTTTTTATCATCCGATTAGCTGTATATTGCTTAATTTTTCGTTTTCATAATTACGAATAAATTTCGGTATACTTTTTATGATTACTCTAAATTTAAAAATTTCCTTTCATACTATCTGAAACCGATTTGAAAAATAAATAAGAATGCAGAGGATGGATATCTTTTTTATATTTAAAAAAGTTAATTACATTTGTATAAGTATACATAGTCGTAAAAAATTGAACATATCTCCGATATAAGGTATATTTAAATTTTTTTCATTTACATTTAAACAGATATATCTAATTAATAATTCAATTTTGTAGAAAATACATTTAAGAAATATTAATTTTTTCTGTAATAGATCACTTATATTTGTATATTTAAACGTAATATAATTCATATATATTCTTTAATAATATGTACACAACCGAAGTAATTGATACAGTTCCTATATATTATTTATATCATATGTATACGTTCATATAAAAAGTGAGTACACGAAGATGAATAATCGATGCTGGGCAAAGTATTATATATATATATATATAAATAATAACATAAAATAATCTAAAATAACAAGTCATAAAAGAGTATTCATGCCAATTAGACATACAAATAAAATATTTAGACTAAAGAGCGAAACATTTGAAAATGAATTTGTTTTTCGTTTTTTTCATTGTTTTGATAACAAGTAGTTCTTTGCAAGGTAAGAATTCAGATTTTAGAATATTAATATCGAAATTATAGATTAAATAAATTAAAAAAATTAATTATTTTTGTTGGAAATGTTTAATAAAAATATAGTTATTTTTTATATAATTATGTTTAATAATGTTTAATAAGTATAGTTACCTTTGATATAATATGTAAAAAAAATATATTTTATGTAAAAAAAATTGATTTTGTTTCTAATAATTAAAATAATTTAAAAGGCATAATATTTTTCAATATTAAGTAAAATATTTTTATTAAAAACTATAGCTTCTGACTTTACGTGAATTGTTTAAATAAATTTTGATTATTCAGCTTTTGAAGTCGCAGACGTGAGATTTGTATCTAGCATTAGTATACATTGACTGCCATCATCGACAAATTTACCGAATCTATTTGTCTGCTTCATCCAAGTTGAACGAAGTATATACATAGATTCGATAAATTTGGTGATGGGGATCAGATTCTCCTATGCTGATAATAATACATTTATTAGTTTTTCTTATTTTTTAGTAGTAGTTTTTATATTTCCGATTTTGCAGGAGTGATTATAAACAAGGACAGTCTAACTGTCATTATAATTATAATACTTTATAAAGACTGTAAGACGGAAAAAATAATCTTTAGTTTAGTTTACAACAGCGGACATATGTGCAATTCTAATGTTTAATACATAAAAAGCCTTTTTTTATATTTACACGAGCATTTATACATCTTAATGCGTGGTTCAATTATTGAAAGTTTATACATAAAGATTGTTCTAGCTTTATATTCAGTAGATTACTGATTTCTAAACTTTCTATATCATATAATAGATATCACCATATGATATGATTGGCCTCATTCGGTAAAATAAGTATAACTGTATTTTTAATTTTTAACCACACCTATACTTACTCAGGTGAAAAAGTTAGAAGGTTTTTTAATGATTTAAATATCAGCGATTATTTGTGTCAACAGCGTGACATTTTATTACTTTTATGAACACAATATAGTTAATATTATGTAAAAATTATGGGATGGATTTAGCCTCTTTTATAGTAGGGTTTAATCTTCTTTTTTTTATAGTAATGTTCTTACTAGTATGCTGATCGTAATTCTTATAAAAATCAGTGTACGATTATTTTCTATTTCTAATTTGATACTATTAAGTGCTTCATTAGATAAATATATTTGGTTGGTGATAAAACATTTTGGTATTAAAATCATCGTATTGCCAAATTTTTCACTGTTACAGAGGCGATTCCGATACTTCAAGAATTTAAACATTTTTATCTGTATTCAAGATGACTTCCAAAACAGCTTCGTGAATAGTATCTGTGTAGGGAGATTGTGGTGGCGCGCCATGTTTTGTGACATGGTGAGTTGAAAAGTTGCACCCTTTACAGACTGCCAGTTGTATAATTTGTTGAAATTTTGAAATACAAGCATGCAGATAAAATGAATAAGTTTAAGTTTTTATTTAAGTTTTTATTATTCATTTAATGAGTGCCCAATAAAAAGCTAAATTTGAGATTTTATTTAATCATGATATGATAAAATAAATTAGTGTTTTGTTTGTATAACTGATTCACGTGTTTCAGAAAAGGCTGGAAAGTTTTAAATAATGAACAACATTAGGACTAATCCCGTGAATTTGCTAATGGATTTATAAAAATGATCTAAGATCTTCATTAATGAGAATGAAAAGATGAAATTAAATATATAATTTGGATTTTGACTTAATATACATTTTGATAAATTATTTAGTCCCGAGGAGAAAATTGTTTGTGACAAATTGATTCACGAAAAATTATTATTTGAAAACTCATTACGCAAGTCTATAATGGATTGAAACTTCATTTTCATTGATGATTAGTTATTCTATTTAATATGACTCTGAAATCAAGTGTCACGATACTGAATGACAAGTTAAGTTTGATAAAAACATCAGTTGAATTAAGTTCTAAAAAGAAAATAGGCGGAGAAAATCAAAAGTTAAAATAATATTGATTCGTTTTGTTATTAAAAAATTATTTTCGAATGAACTGCAATTCAATGTAGGCGTTCAAATTTGGTCTTCTGAGTTTAACTTTTGACTTCTATCTGTATATTAATTGAATTACACTAATACCATCGATTTTCTGAGACCCTAGCATTTCAAAATGACGTGTACGTCAAATCCGGAAAATGCGGTGCCATCGGTTTTTGCCACGTCAAAAATTTTCTCTATGGATAACAGGCTAGCTCTTATGTTAAGAAGGTTCCAACGAGTTACGAACTTAGACTGAGTACAAATACAAAATATATCATTATGAACATTAAAAAAAAAGAAATTAATTGGTAAAAAGAACAATATAAGTTATGAACTTAGTTTTTGAGAAAAAAAAACATAAAAACATCATCGCGATTTATATGGGTGCAATGAGAATTTATGAGAAATCATATGAACACGAAAAATTAAACACTATTCATTCATATGTAAAAATGTTTTGTATTAAAAGGTAAGCTCTTATATAATTGTTCACGGAGATTAGTTTACTTTTGAAAAAATACCGTCTTATCGATCAAAATAAACAGAAAATTAATACTAAAGTCTGCAGAATAAGTTTCTGTGGAAATCCTAATCTTTATGTGCATATACGCATTACACGTGACAACGTCGTGCTTAGAATTTATTCAGAATAGAAAGAATCTGATCTTCTCTATTTGACGTACACGATATTCAGGTTCCTTATAACAAACAACATTGCTATCACATTACAAGTGTCAGAGCTGTAACAAAGAGATAGTTAAGAGAGGCGCAGAAAAAATTTTTTTTCTTACATATCCACTGGATTATTAAATATTTTTTATGATTTATGACTATTAACTTTTTGATATATCCGTAAACGATAGAATAAATATTTATACAACTATTAAACAAAATAAGCTGAATTTGTAAGACACCTACAAGTGCTCTTCGTTCATAAGCATCGGCACAATAGAACCTTCTTAAAGAACCACATTTATCGATGTAACATGTCGGTAGCAAAGGACTTCCTGATGCTCAGTATTTATTATATTCGAAAGTTTTAAAAATTTTGGTACATTTATTTTATCTGAAAAAATATAAAAACTCATGAATTTAGTAATAGAGTGCAAGAAATATAAAAAAAAAGAACTTTCTCGAAATCGGTGCCATATAATATTTTGCTTATAAGAAGACAATTTAATACTAACATTGAATTACCTCAAATTGATTTGTTTCAAACTAATATTTATAATTTTTTGTGATTTAATACATAATATTAAAATTTTTTTCAACATATTTATAAACAAAATACTAATTATATATAATAGGCAAAATATTAACTAGATTAATATCACTAACTATTTTTTATACTTAATAAAAATTGAAGTTTCTAGTAGGATGTTAACCAATTCTTGAAGAATTGATTAAACAATGAGATTATTGTTTGCTAGCAATAGTATATTTCTTATTTTTTAATAGTAGTTTTTATATTACAGATACTTTTGAGGATGATAATAAATAAGGATTATCTGACTGTTATTATATTCTTTTATAAAGATTGTAACCATAATAAAAATATTTTGTTATTTTCATTTTGGAAGAAATTTAAATACACTGAGGGGACATTCAATAAAAAGAGTTCTTGTTAAATTTTTAAACGTGCATACATATAAAAGTTTTTACTTTTAAAAAATGTAATGCTGTTAGGATAATGGACTAATTCTTATAAAATTTCAATGAGATAACAATAGGATGATTTTCTTTTGTTTAAAGAATATAATTGTAAATCGGTCAAGTTTTTTTAAAATTAGCATTGAACAAAAATGATAAATTTAGTTAATTTATTCTACGATGTAGATAATTCTTCTTTTATTTAATCAACTTCTAATGTATCCGTTCATAATGACAATTTGAAATTTTTCAGCAAAAGGATTAAGAGCGGATAAAATTATTGGCGGAACTCCGGTACGTAAGAATCAGTTCAGATATATAGTAGCAGTGATGTATAACTCATCAGGCATACGTGACCAAAACCCATGTACAGGTACCATTCTAAGTGATTGGTTTATAATTACAGTTGCTCATTGTTTTTATGATGAGATATTTGGCGAATGGAGAAATAGCTATTTTTATATAGCTGTAGGTGTACATAATTTGCTCAAGCAACTTCCTACCACTCGACATATTCAAGTGGATACTGTGACTATACCTACAAGATATAATCCAAATATAACAGTTAATTATGCCTCGGAAGGAAATTTAGCCATGGTAAAGGTAAATTATCAAAAGTGATTCGAAATTTCCTAATTATTATTGATTTTAATTTCTTCTATATGATGATTTAAATTGGATGAGTTTAATATAACGCTATAATAAACGACGCCTTGAAGGATGGTAAATGTCGCACTTTGGGCGTTCAGCAAGGTTAAGCAGCATTTGGCATGGCCACGCTAATTGGATAGTGAGCGCCCGGATGTTTCGGCTTTATTAATCGTCTAACTGTTTTTTTCACATTCCACAATTCGAGCGGAAGGTGTGAGACTGTCAAATTTGGTATCCGAGCCTACAAAATGCGATATTGATACCAAATTCGATCAGTTTCAATGCAGCGACCACTCCGGTGCAGGTTTTTCTAATCGACATTTATCCCACTGAATTTGATTATTGGTTCTTCTCGCTCCACGGACAGAGTGGAGCGAGAATATGGGTGAAATGGATGTAGTAGCTTCAAATTTAGATTCAGTTAGTTTATAGAACGGGGCGAAGGCACAAGGAAAAATTGGGCAGCGATTTAACAAAGCAAAAACATTATAAAAAATGTGTTTGTGGTATAAATAATAAGAAACAATAATATTACAACAGTAATTATTTATCTAAAAGTAGACTGCTGTAAATTTTGTTCATGTTTTCACTTGAATTAGTAAGTAGATATAAAACCACAATTAAAAATAAATTCTTTGTTGAAGGACTCTGACATGCTCAAACGTATATACATTTTTTCTAAATTTAAAAACATAATTTTTAATAAATCAAGATTATTTATTCAGTTGTAATATTAAGTGTATAAACAATTTTCAATTAATGTTAAACAGTTTTTAATATTATATAATTTTCAAGCTGACAGCAAGTTTAAAACTGAATGAGAATAATCAAACTTTAGCAAGACTTGCTCCACGCCAACAAAGATTTAGAAGCTTAGATATAACATATTTTGTATCTAGTTTTGGCTATCAAGAAGTGGAAATAGTACAAGAATTCATACATGGCGAGATTCAAAATATACAAAAAGGATACAGTGACGGGAAGTTGCGATACGCTAGAGCCAAACTAATATCTCCTTCTATATGTTCGTATATAATTAAAGATAATCTTGCACCTGGTGTAATTTGCGCCAAGTTAATACAACCGAATGACAATCAGTCAACAGGACTTTGTAAGGTAAATGAAATCATAAATGTTGAATCATCTTCCTGATTAATATAAAAATTTCCTAAATACTTGATCAGAAAATAAAAGATATTATTCTATGTTTATATGTCATATATATATCAAAATAAAATGCCGGAAAGACGTTAGCTAAATCAGCTAATATTACTGAAACTAAATTTTATAACCATCACAATTCTGCTCGACATTTATCTTGAAAATAGTCGTGTACAGGTTACATGCGAGATCGATGATATGAAAGTTTTCACGAGTTTTTAAAATAAATAGTAGATTATGCATTAAGGGAGTAAAGTAGACAATGTATGTACTGTCTGATGTTGATGCCCGAGCAATGCGAGAGCGAAAAATAGTACATGTTTGAACTGCAGTCCACTTTCTTCAATTATGTTGTTAAAACTTTTTATAAGGCGGGCTGAAACATTTATAAGGTAATTTTGAAACAATAATATTGCTATAAATATATAAATATTTATACATATATATATATATATATATATATATATACTGAGTTGGGCCTTATTGATTGAGCCTGAACGTTAAGTACATAATCCTAAACATGTTGTTCTGTTATACAGAAGTAACATGATAAATATGTTGTCGATAAAAAATGTAATCAAATATATAAGTTTTAATTTGAAGCTTGTATCAACCTATGAAAAGAGTTAGATAAAGAGAAATAGTGATTTGTATTTGCTTAAAAAATTATTTTTTGACGTAGTAGAATCTAAAAATAGCAAAAAAACAACAAAATGTTAGGTTACTTAGTTCATGATCAATAGAAGATTAACAGAAGATCTACAAATGTTTACCTGTCAAGATCATATTTACATGAGTAATACTAAAAATAATTTATTAAACTAAATCTTAATATTTACATATATATCTTTATGTTTTGAAATAAATATTATAATAAAAACATTATTTAATATTAACATTTGTATAAATATTTGCATAAAATTTATTTTAAATTAACATTATTTACTTAAATATTCACACGAAATATTATTTCTATTTTTAATTTTGAATATAGATATAAAAAATTTTAAAAAATACATCAAATGATCATCTTACCTGAAAATGATCTTGATAATAATAACAATTAGTATTTGTAGATGCGCGTGGTCTGAGCGTTCAGCAAAGTTATACCTGTCGAGTAAGGAAACAGGATTAATTTATAATTTAAATTAACTTTATTATTAACAAATAATATGTAACAATATTATACTTTAAAAATATTTACAATCAAATCTTCGCACGCACGCAAAGAGCTCTTACCTCAACACTGGCCAGCGAACGCAATAGATCGCAACTCGAATCAACGCCAGAAACATGATTGATTGCTATGGATTTTTTTTTTTTTTAAATAATTTTTCATTTATTTTGAATTTATTATTTGTAGAGATTTACTCATATAAGCATACAGAAATACACATATAAAACATTTATTCAATAATATATATACTCATAGATATATTCATATTATAATATTTAATAAACTTTAAAATGGCTAAAAAACAAAGATTTTCTTTCTTTTTCTTAACTCAATTTTTATATAAAAATTAAAAATTTTTCTTTAATTTTTAATTAGAAATCTTTAAATTTACGTTTCGCTCGTAGCCTAATTTAACACAAATATCCTTGAAGTACGTATCTCAGTGTTCTCAATTTTGGCATTCATCGTCAAGGAATTACTCCACTATTCCTTATAATGTTTTAAAATATAACACTTTTCTAATATTTGGCTTGACGGCCACGACAATTTTTGCGAATGCCGCGCACATAGAGCTACGTAAACTTAACTTTGCAATTTGATTTGATATTATTAAAGTATAATCGAAAATTTTATTTTAAATAAACTTTGTTTCTTAGCTTACATTACTTTATATTTTATTAAAAAAACTTTGAAGAATTACATCCTTAACAATACCAAATTTTTTTTTCCTTTTTATTTTATGGCACATGCACAAAAACTTTGCCAGGTGAGTTCTTTGTGTTATTATTACACAACGGGAAACACATAGAATTATATAAAGAATAATTGAATTTAATATTTTCTAATTTTTGATTATTTATTTTGTACATAAATGTTGTCTACAGCTTATATGTTTAGGTCTATTCAGACTGTTTAGGAATGATGACATCAGAACCTGATAGATCAGATGATCTTTCATGATCAATGATTGGTGTATATACATTTTTTCTACATTATATTCATATATACAGATAAAGTTCTACTTCTACCATTCTAATATAGGCGATAAAGTGAGTTTGGTACTCTTAGACATATTATGTTAACCAATATATACTATGTTCAATATCCATACATATTATTTTACTGCCTGCTGAGGGGCAGTAAAATAATATGTGATTTAGGCTTGGTACGGTAAAAATAGTAGATTATTCATTAAGGGAGCAAGGGTGGGCAATGTACGTACGTAATATGTGAAGTTGCCACGCATGACATACACACTATGCATACATGTCGGACGTTTTTAAAATAGTTATTTTTTGCTACACCATGCGTAAAGCACATTTTTACCCCCTCCCAGCAGGAAGTAAAGTGGCCTAAAAGCTCTAGTCATGCAAGAGAAGAAAACAAAAGCCACTCACACGTTCGACATAGCTGATTCTAGTTAATCTAAAATGTCTCAGACTACACCAATAACTTTATTGCCTGTTAAAAAGGATTAAATTATTCGAACTTTAAATATGGCGTAATAAAAAAGTTTATATATACCATTTAAGTAATCTGGGCATGCCTACAATGCCTCTATGTCACTCTCGCTTCACCCGAGCTTACATCTGAGACTATGAATATACTGTCCGCTTGCTCCCTTGGTACATAATCTACTATATTATAAATGACTCAATATCTATTTATAGTCAATAAAATAATAAAAGTTACCACAGTGACCAAAACGTATGGTTCACACTGTTTGCATTTCTGTAGGCCAATTAAATTCCCGCGTGTTTACCAAAATGATTGCCACACAATAATAGCTTCGGTAATAGAACATGTTGTCACGATCGTGGAAGTTATTACTTACCTCTTGAAACATAGGTATGCACGTATTTTTAGAATCCAAATTTTAATATGTAACAAAATGTCATAGATTGTTAATTCGGAATTTCCACTAGTAATTGCAAAAATAGAAAATTTAAAATTTTAATGAGAATCGACAGAAATATCTTAAAGTATTATTATTATATTTATTGCACGAACATCTTGCTTTAAGTATTCTTATTTTTTGAATGGAAGAGAATCTGTATAATTGACTGAATAGTTGATTGAAGATTCGCTAGACACTTGATGAATCATATTTAAAAAAGATATTTGAAATAAAGTATTTTTATTTACTTAAAGTAACAGGATGTTACTGTGATTATCGTATTCCCAAACTTTTAACTCTTATTTTTTCAATTTTTATCTGTTGGAATTCTAAATATAGTTTTTTATAATATTTGATAACTTTTATTATACCAATGCCAACGGGTATTCCGTGGTTCTTTAAATTTGAATGGACGCATTAAAAATTTCTAAACATATTTTGACCTTCTAAAAACGAATTTGGAGGATGCATGATGAAAAGATGGCGAATGTATTGTTATTAATGATTAATAGTTTAAGAGTCTGTGAGAATAAGAATAAACATCAGAATAAAATTTAGAAACTTTAGATTCGTTACAAGTCTCTCTATAAATGACTTGATTTATAAAATTCAAAAATGTTTATACGGAACCGAGAAATCGAGATATTGCAAAAAGTCCAGCTGGATAAGAGATAAAAAATAGCTCCGTTTGGAATTTGATTTAAATTTGATTACTTGACAAAACATTAGTAAGTACATTGCCAGATAAACTTTCAGTTATTTAGATGGACTGATACTCTTTTAACAAGCTAATGCGTATTTTTTGACGTTATTTTATTTCTCCAACATTTGGTAATTCAAAAATATCTGAAAAATACATACAGGTATATCTGTTTATAGAAAAAAATCATTATTGTTTTCATTTTTTTTTTTCAAAAAAAATTTAGATTCTAATTTTTTTTCAATTTTGAACTTTTTTTTATTAGATAGAAAACATTTTCTGCTAAGGTCTAGGTACACTACCTTAATATTCTTTTGCTCACTATCGAATGGTATAACACAAATTATGCTATCAAATAGGAATAATAGCTAAAAATGTAAAAAATGAATTATTATCTACCTTTGTATGAAGCCGTGAGTGTTACTTTTAGCGTTGTGCAAAGGTCATATACTACATTGTTAAAAGTTTTTCTTTATATACTAAGCGGTTTCATTGAATTTTTCAGTCAATTTATCAGTCAATTAATCTGACACTACTCTCACAACTTATGGATATCATTTAATTTTTGTAAATGTTATTTTCTATTACGTGGGAAAATCTCTCTCTCTCTCTCTCTCTCTCTCTCTCTTTGTCTTTCTTTCTCCTTCTCTTCTAAAATGGTTCTGTATGCCAAATCATACTAAATATAATTTGTGACGACAAATTATATTTTTATTTTTATACATTCTATTAACTTTAGAATTGTGACAAGTGACTATGTTTTTTTTAGTTCAAATAAAAAAAAATAATGGCAAAATAAAGTTCTTTACCAATACCTCGAAATTATGTATATATAAATAAAATATATGGTCTATCGCCTATTTAATAAATCGCCTATTTAAAATATATTACCTATTTAAAAAATATGCTATGCACATACCAACATTTTGCTTGAATTTCAGTTAACATCACTACGAAAATATTCACGGTATTTAATTGAAAAAACGGAAATATAAAAAGTGTATATATATATATATATATATATATATATATATATATATATATTGTATGTATATTACATTGTACATGTTATATATACATATTTTAAATACGGTTACTACTGAGTAATATTGTATTGGCATGTACGGGCCGTTGATTACGATATTCCATTGCCTCAAGACGAATTCTACACGCAGTTGTGTGTTCGGATGATAGATGCGATGTCCAGGTGTCTCTGGACGATTTCTACGGGGAATATTGTAATTGGTTGATGGAAAACGAGATCCAGGTATGAGGAAATTAACTTATTTAGGATGATTCGAATTGGGACGGTAAAATACGATATCTAGTTCTTTCCAAACGACTTCTACGGGGAGTATTGTGTTTAGTCGTTAGGAAGCGATGCTAGCTTTCTCGGGCCGACTTCTACTGGGACTATCGTGTTTAGTTGGTCGGAAACGATATTTAGGTATGTCGAGACAACTTCTCATGGGAGTTTCATGTTCGGATGATAGAATGCGATTTCCAGGTATGTTGGAACGACTTCTACGGGGAATTTCGTGTTCGGACATTAGAAGATGATGTTCAGGTATGACGGGACGGTGTCTACGGGGAGTGTCGTGTTTAGTTGATAGTAAACGAAGTTCAGGTATATTGGGTCAACTTCTACGGGGAGTTTCGTGTTCGGATGATAAAATGCGATTTCCAGACGATTTGGAACGACTTCTACGGGGAGTGTTATGTATAGTTGGTGGAAAAGAATGTCCAGGTATGTCATTACGAATTTTATGAAGAGATTAGTATTCTATCATTTTCATGAACACGCACATTCCCAGTAAGAGTCGTCCTGGGATAACTGGAAATTGTATTCTACCTCCCCAACACAAAACTCTCTATAGCATTCGTCCCAAGATATTTCCTATAGTCTGAACATGATGCTCTCTGTAAACGTCATTTCGAGGCACTTGCACATTTTTTTCTACCGCTTCAACTCGAAATTATAATTTTCTCCATTGAAGCCGTATTTAATATGCATATATATATATATATATATATATATATATATATATATATATATATATATATATATATATTGTATAAAATGGTCGGTAAAATATCAACTTTTTGAAGTGGAGGCTACATTGAAACAGCTTTTTATACAGATGCGACGATAGATAAATTACGGTCAATTATTTATAGAAACATAGATTTTTATATATAGAGTAATTTTTACTGAGATATTATTGAATTATTTATGAAATCGGTTGAATTATTATCTCGGGCGAAGCCGAGACGGGGGATACTAGTAGTGTAATAAATCCAGGAAATAAATTCGCAATGCAAAAAGTGAAGGAAATAGATATATAAATCAAGATCTACTGCATTGACAATTTTTGAGTAAAACAAATGGTAAAAAGAAATGAGTTATGATCCATAGTATTTTTGCGCTTATTCAATTGGTAATATCTAAATTCCTAATAAAGATTTTTGAATTTTATAAAATGAATATGAGTTCTAGAAAGAAATACAACAAATATAATCATGTTAAATTTTATGCTAACGTTAAGTCTTATTTTCATAGCACTTTAAACTATTACATTGTTAATAAATTTTTTCTCGACAATACACTTTGAAAATTCGTATGTAGGAAGTCAAAGTATGTTTAGAAAAATTTGATACATTCATGAAAATTAAAAAGACCACGGGAACCTCTTTGGAAGTTCTTATATTAATATTTTTATACTAATAAGAAAATTAATAAAACAATTGTTCACAGTTTGACAGCGGTGCCCCACTTGCCCACCATGTCTATCTTGACGGATTAGTAATTAGTAATGGAGATATTACATGCAATGAAGATAAAATACCTGGAATTTATATAAGTGTTTTGGAGTATAATAAATTTATTAAGGATGCTATGGACGGACGCAGAAATAATAATATGTACGTTATACAACTACAGAAAGATGAACAAGGCGAATTTAGTTTTAAAGAAATTTAAATGATTGAACAAGATTAGAATATCTAAATTAAAATGTATAATATAAAAGTTTGACTGAAAATTCTAAATTAATCTATTGAATGTTCTGAAAATTATATATCATTAAGTTTTGTCACACAGTATTTAGCGTACCAAATAAGAACGTCAATCCCGCACTGTATAATCAAATCTTTTTTTTTTCTTTCTTTCTTCACCAATACCACCCAACTGCGTTATTTAACTCAATGAAGGGGAATTCTTCCCGAGTCTGGAGTCGCAGGATTAACTCCAAAATTGAGTGGAAATTTATTATATTCCACCAAAACTTTATTCAAGTAATTTTTTTTATATAGACACCACTACTCTATATATATACTTTAATAAAACTTTAATTTAAATAATAAAAATACTTACCATTCGCCCACTAAATATAATTAATAATATAATAACTATCAATAATTATATCACCTCAATAAATATAGATCTAGTGATACTTATCACATTAATTTTCATCAATTACTATCATCTTCATCATGAATATACATTTAAGATCTTAATTGAATTTCTTTCAATCTATTTATTTCACTTTACTTCCTTAATTTTATTTCTCAATATTATTTCCTCGATTTTACTTCCTCAATTCTGAATTTTCTTCCTCTCTCTCTCTCTCTCTCTCTCTCTCTCTCTCTCTCTCTCTCTCTCTGTCTCTCTCACTCTCTTCTAATTTAATAAATTTGTTTTTATTATAATAATTTCTCATCAATCCTCATTCACCACCGATACTTAAATGGATACACTACAATTTGAAAATTCTCAAAAAAGAAAAAAACCAAGAGAGAATCTCACAAACGAAATTAACTTTAATTTATTCCACTCTCGACAAGAGTCAGAAATCAACTACTCTCTCTACAAAAATTAACATCCCCTCTTCCTTCAAATACCGCCAATTTATTATTTCTTGGCGGGCACTAATTACCTTATTTAGTTTATGAAACACTCAAATTTATTTATTTATCAAACAGGTATTGATCCCCACCTTTACTACTTAAGTCTTCATCCGGTTCCGCTTCCTTCCTATAACTCCTGATTGGAGCAATTAATCTGTCCCTTTCAATTATTCATTTGAATTTCGCGCGCGAATGTACTTAATTCATTTGAAGACGGTAAGAAGGGTCTCCACTACTATCGGCCATCTACCGGACGTGCAACGACATTCCTATACATCTCTTTTTTCCTTTCTTTAATGCCTGAAATGCATATTCTATGTATTCGTATACATTCCGGTAGTTTCTTTCCGTTCCGCTCTCCACCTCGCCGCCTACGTTAGCGAAGACTACTGCACAACTCACACATTATATGTGATTAGTATGTGTGTCGTTTCATCGTGCATCTCTAGTATATCATCGGAAAGAAGTCCTGCATCCAACAACAACACTTCATATGAGTGTTAACCTCAAATTGGTTTGATAAACTCAATTTGTTTATTATATTTCTAATAAAGTTATTTTAGTTAATTGTGCTTGATTTAATCATCTTTCTTTTTTTTCAGATTACTTAACAATCCAAGTGATGCATCCCATGCGTCACAGTTTAAATACCATATTATTATGGCATTTAAACTTAAATTTATTCTTTAAATTATTTGAAGAATCGGTTTGTTTGGTTTAGCTTATTCGAATTATATTTTTCTGTTTCATGCATTGAAAATTTCAATTGCCTTTCTCTCACAAGTTATATTATAAATTAGTCATATACCTTTTATAATTAAATATACAGTATGATGCAAGAATTATTATATATTGTCTTAGTAAATCGATTTTTTAAGCATAATCTTCTTGAGAAAGTTGTATCATTTGACTATAAACTGTATCATTTATAGTTATTTAACCCCTTTTTTTCTCATCAGAAAAATAGAAATAATTCAAAAAATTTTGGACAATTAGGTTTTAAAATTTTTGACTATTAAACCAGAAGCACATTGATCAACCAACTTTTACTTGTGTAATAGCCGTTCGCTCAGCAATCGAAATGATAAAATCAATTGTTATGCTCCAAAATATCGATATTATATGCGAACTGTTTTTGCAAGATCATTATATGATTTTTCTGGCGATTGAGACATTGTAAGTTGTCTTCATATAGAGTCACTTTGTGGTGGAGATCCGGTGTAACGTCATATCTCGCTGAGCAACTTCGTTGCTTTTGAACGGCTTGACTTCACAATTTGCCAATGACTGAGTTAAAAAAGTGTATTTTTTGGTATAGACAACAGAAGACATATGGAGAACTTAACATCTTCATTTGATAGTATTTAATTTTTATATGTATTATGAAAGAATACGTTTCATATCATTAATCGCTTACGTTTATTAGACAGCTAGTCCGTTATTACTCGAAAACGAACGATGAGTTAAGGTAGACTCCCTGATAGTCAAAACTTGCAAATTGATAATTCTTAAAGAAAAACGTTATGCTATTTTGCATGAATGCCATAAACAGCCCTCTGTAGTTCACTTTATTTGTAATAAAATATACGATTTAGTTTCATGTCTTACTATGGCTGTCACTGAAGAAAGGTTAATTAAAGTTCTGCGAAACTACGTTGTTTGCAAACAGTGCATAATTGAGCAATTAACGCCTACTCATATTATGAGAGACCGTACTATCATCAATCCATGTCCTGTCGTAGTTGGAGAAGCCATGGGCATAATTGAAAAGTCTATGAGAAGATACAAATATTTACTTATTGTTATCTGTAACAAATTAATTCGTTTATTAGATAAGATACGTACTTTTATGTAAGATATACCATTACCTGAATGACAGCGTATTTTTACTGATCTATACACCTGAAATGATTTTGTCGAACATTGGTACTGCATTTCGAAATAAGGTAATAAAGCGCTCTCGATCCAACCAAATTATCATGCGCAAGCGAACCCATTGAAAAGTGTGAATCAGTCCCTTAAATATTAATCATGATTCATATCACGGAATTGTACAGCATGTGAGAAGTGCAAATCACGGAATTAATATTTGCTTAGAATATGTACGTATAATAATTTACTGAAATATTTTTTCGAAGCGCGAAGGAGAAAATTTCCAAAAATGGATAATGTCTGATTTTTACTAACTAAAACTGTCTCCCTGCGGGGACTACAACCCTAGAGTTATATTGAACTTTACGACGAAGATGAAGATGGATGATGATCAGGAACATGATTTAAAGTGATTTAAAGGGTGTCTTAGAATAGTAGTTCTGATATGAAAGGCAATACTCGCATTTAAAAAATCAAGCTCGTATAGACGAAGCTATAAGTATGGCTGCAGATAGAGAATTGATACTTAGGAGTACAAAAGGATTGCAGTTCTTAGGCTTTTGGTATTGAGACAGGCAAATTCTGGGAGGGAGGTTACTGAAGACAGGTTTAATGGAAAATTTGTTTGTTGTGAAAAAATTGTCTTGAAGTTTTGAGACTGATTTTAACAACCTGTCCTCAAAACTCAAACTTTTATTTTAGTTATCAGTTTATTAGTCACTGATTTGTTTTAGAAAAAGGGTCTCAAGGAGTGGAAGACTTCAAACATTTTACTTTCGTGTTACCAACATGATTGTTCCAAGGAAGCTTTCTGTTGAAGCGAGCCTTAAGTATTCGGCAAGGAAGCTCTAGAAAAGTTTTGTAATATTATTTGTAATAATTTTCTTAGTCGACCAGTGGAGAAACTACGTTGTTTTATGAACTAGATAAGGAATATATCATTTTCATCCCGGACAGTAATGATCGGGAGGATCGCAAGGATATGTATACAGAATAGATCAATAGATCTACGGAGAGTTGAGAGTTTACTGTACACCTTTAGATATTGGTGTCGGTAAACACAGAGCCCTGTCCATTTTTAATTTTAGGAATCTATTTTTTAGAAATGATTGTCCTGTAGATATGAGGTAGTTCGGAAAATTCAGGCTTAGTGAATCGCATGTTTAACCTTCGTGCGAGACTTGATTAAAGGCTTGCTGAATATTTAAAAGTACGATTGTAGTGTGGACTCTTTTGTTAAGACGATCCGCCATAAATTCTGAGCCTGAGAAGTTGATTACAGGTGCTATTTCTTTTTTGAAAGTCATGTTGATGGGATGAGATAAAGGTAGTTCGCGTCAATTCATTCGTTCAGACGTTTTAAGTGCACATCTTTACTTATGTCTTAACAGTAATGGAACTATCTTCTTTAGTGATGTAGATCTGATCAGAATGTAGATGTATCTGTATTCGAGCATTGGTTATGTTAGAGATCTCATAAATGCTTTTTAAGACAGTATTTTTCAAATATTGTTTCTAATGCCATCGATAATATTAATATTTTAATATTAATATTTTAATATCAATCTTTTCCTGATCAAAACTACAAACCTGAGAGTCTAATTTGAGAGAAGGGAGATGAAAACATGTGTTGAATGGTGCTCTGACTATACTCCAGATGGTGTAAAAGCAGGCTTGGCTTTTTGGCAACACCATAAAGGAGGGGTTTCCGGTTTTACAAAGCCAATTTGAGGAGTTTGTGAGCAGAAGACGCCTTAAAGCATGGAGATCGCGGAGACTGTATAAGTCCAGAAGATGCACCCATCTACCTCCCCAACGGATTTACCTGAGGGTGGGAGAAAAAAAAGAAGAGAAAGAAAGAAAAGGAAACCATAAAAGAAAAAAATGTGGTCGCCAAATCCTGCCGTGAGGACGTGCTTGCTTAGCCCAAGCAAGGTTGGCAGAATGACCCCACCAGGAAGGAGAAGAGGGTGGCCAGAGCAGAGGAGAAGCCCTTAAGAAGGAATCAGGAGAAATCAGGAGGATCCTTTCAAGAAGGAGAAAACAGGAGAAGCCCTTCAACAGACAAAAATGATAAGGGCAAGGCATGAGGCGCTGCTCCTGAAGCCCGCGGAGGGAAAGAGCTGCGCGGAGATCCTTGGAGGGATCCGCCGCCAAGTTGACCTGTCACAGCATGGGCTGATAATCAAGGACATCCGCCGGCGATATTCTGATCGAATTCAAGAAGGCTTCGGCGGAGGGCAGGGAGGGTTTCACTACCGCCTTGAAAGAGGCCGTCGAGAAAAGCACGGCACTCCGCGCTCTGATATCCAAGATCACCTTGGAGAACAAGGACGTGAATGACTGCGCGAACCTGCCGAATTTAGGGCAGCTCTCCTTGGCGTCTTGCGAGACCATACCGGCCCCTTCAAGGTGAGGTTCACGAGGGCGAACAATATCGGTAAACGGTTGGACATTGTGACCGTCATTGAGGAGGCTGGCCAACGGCTGCTGGAGGCTCGTATGGTAGCTGTTGGATGGGTTCTTTGTGGTCTGCGGCAGCGTATCCAGGTCGAACGCTGTTACAGATGCCTCGGCATAGGATACCGCGGCTCGGGCTGCGACGACCCACACAGTAGCACTGTCTGCTTTCGGTGCGGTTGCAGGGACACAAGGCGGCAGACTGTAGGACGCCTCTAAAGCCCGGGACCACGACTACAGCGTTAAACCACTTTGCTGGGTCTGGGGCTTGTGCGGTGTTTCGCGAAGGCTTAGTCAGATCTGACCAAATGCAAGTTCTGCAAGCAAATCTGAACAGGAGTCGGACGGCGAGCGACCTCCTTACGCAGATCTGTTTTGAGAAGGATGCTGACATCGTCATCGTCAGAGAACAATATCGAGACGGATATGCGGGGGTCTGATATCGCGATGACCTCTGACCCCGGGCATTTTGATTTTTAACCCGCACCGCTTTCGGGTGGAGCGCCACGGATCTGGCCGCGACTTCGTCTGAATGAGGGGCAATAACGTAAATTACATCAGCTGCTATCTCACCCTGAATGAGGCCATCGGGGCTGTCCAGTCTAAATTAGATGCCCTTGAGTATGCGATTAGAGAAATGGAGGGGGAACTGGTAGTGGCTGGGAATTTGAACGGCAAAGCTCTCGAATGGGTGGAACTCTTGCCGGACTCGAGTGGATGGAGGGGAAGACGAGTGATGGACATGTCATCCAGACTAGATCTGGTTGTCTTGAACATCGGATCTACGTCAACCTTTCGGAGGCCCGTCTACAAGGAGACCATCCCTGATGTATCTTTCGCGTCGGAGATTCTGGCCGCATGCGTGCGAGACTGGCAGGTGACCGAAGACTATACAGGCAGCAATCACCAATATAACACCTTCCGCGTTGGTGATTCCGCGATTGTGAACATCGCCCAGCAAGATGGATAGTCGCGAGGATAAATCACGAGAAGTTTTTCTAGGCTCCAGAACGCGGACAGCGACCCCTGGTTGAATTACCAAAGAGCGTAACGCTTTGTAAGCGTGCGAAAGCGGAAACGGAAGCTACAATGTATCTGATCCGCCAAGCCTGCAAGCAAGCGATGTCGAGGAAATTCATGGTCGTGCTCAAGTCCGACTTATTGGTACATGCACGAAATCGCAGAGCTTGAGTGGCAATGTCTGCAAACTACACGGCACCAGGACCCGGCGGACTTCCGGCGGAACTGTTGAAAGCGGTTGTACAGAGCCATTCTGAACTTATACTTGGCATGTACAACTTGTGCCTTCGCACGGAAATATTTTATCCCTGCTGGAAGGAAGCGAGACTTGTGCTGATAAGCAAGGACAAGGGATATTCTAGTACTCTTTTATATATATTTATGTTTTTTTGATATACGCTTTTTTGCGTGCGAGCAGTAGGAGCAACAGGGGGCGCTATTGGGGGAAGATGCTGGAGGGGTCACTCCGGAAGACATCGTCCTCCTGATGCTCTCCAGCCTGGAAACATGGGGAACGGATGCCTATTTCGCCGAGGATATCCCCAAGGGGATCCTCAAGGGCAAACTGCCTGATTATCGAGTACCACTTGAGGTCAAAGTGACAAGATCTAATACGGTGGAGCATCGAGCTGCTATCGTCGACTCGGATGAGGTAGCTGTCGTGAAGGTGCTGACCATGAAGCTGTTGAGAAATGGCCTCGTGAATTGTTGCGTACGAAGGCGGGAGATAGTAAATAGGTGATTACGCTGTCTAGGCTATACCCACCGGAGCCATGCCTGTAAAGGCTCGAATAGGAGCGCCTGTTGCTATCAGTGCGGGCAGGAGGGTCACAGGCGCTGATTATAAAGCCAGCCCCATGTGTTTATATGCCCGGGAGACGCAAAAGTAGACAGGCGCAGACAGGTGGCCGGATCTGTCCGGTCTTTCGCGCGGCCCTTTCGAAGACGGCAAGATGGTCCTAGTTCTACAAAGGAACATGAATAGGAGTAGGAAGGCTGACTACCTTCTCGCTCAGATCTGCATCAATACAGGGGCTGATGTTGTTCTCATTAGCGAACAGTATCGCAAGAGAGATAAACTGAGATGATATATGGACAACCTTGGGACGGCAGCTATTTTGATACCTAACCCGCGGTGATTTTTAGTCGTGGACCATGGAACTGATAATGGTTATGTTTGCGTGAGAAGCAACCACGTCACGTATGTCAGTTATTACCTTACACTAAACCAAGGCATAGGCGACTAAGCTATCTTAGTTAACTTGGACGACACCGTCAGGGAAATGGGAGGTGAACTGATCGTCGCTGGAGACTTTAACACTAAGGCCCTAGAATGGGGTGCGGAGCGACCGGACTCGAGGGGTGGAAGAGTGATGGAGCTTGTGTCCAGACAGGGACCGGTTGTCTTGAACATCGGCACCATCCTACCTTTAGGGGACCTCTATATGCTGAAACGATTCCTGATATTTCACTTATGACTGAACGTCTGGCCTGGCGGACAGCGAAGCCACATAAGTATCACAAATGGTTTCTCACTATCTAAGCGAGCGAGCGCAATTCTGCGCATTACCATACGCACGATTCGCCGAGCTTGTGATGAGGCGATGCCTCGCAAGACAGTACGAGGGAACAGACGTCCTATATATTGGTGGGCTAAAGAAATCGACGAACTGCGGAGCAGATGTCTGCATCACAGTGGTCTCGCGAAGAGTTAGGAAGCACGATGATGAAGTTGATAAGAGTGCTGAACTCAAACTATCCAGGAGAACTCTTCGTAGGGCAATCGAGGCCAGCAAATGTCGATGCTGGAAGCTGCTTTGAAAGGATCCGGACAAAATATTCATGAAGCCTAGGATACAGCATAGTCGCTCGGAAACTTAGGGTAAGCTGAAACTCGAACTCCATGGATACGAGCACTCTACAGAATATCGTAGACATCTTGTTTCCAGAGCAACCCGGCAAATCCGATCAAACAATACCACAAGGGGGGCTGAATGCCCCACCGTTCAGTAGGAGGAGCCGACACGAGTGGTTGCCAGCCTGGTGACCAAGAAGGCAAGGGTTCCGTTGGAATTCTAGGGGAGGTGCTGAAGGCAGTACCAGGGAGCAGCCAGGTGTACGCGAACAGGGTAATCACTACTCCCGACCGGTCTGCCTGCTGGATACTATTGAAATTCGGAATACCTTTAACTCTGTTGGATGGGCTAATGTTCTCAGGGCCATGGAGCGGAACTTCCGGTTGACACCATATATACTTCGTATTATGGATGACTACTTGAAGGAATGCTTCCTGATCTATGAGACATCCGATGGTCTGAGGTGCAAAAAGTTAAGTGCAGGAGTAGTTCAAGGGACTGTGCTCGGAGCCGACATGTGGAATATGTCGGGTATAGATGCCTGAGAACTGTTTTCTAATTAGATATGCAGATGACGTCACCGCTATCGTAATTTCTAGAGATTGCGGTGCGGCGCAGATGCGACTCAACCAAGTAGTCCGTCGGCTGACTGAATGGATGGAGGACGATGTGCTAGAATTATCGGCGTCGAAGACAGAGACTGTTCTCCAAAGGAACCGTTCATTACCTGGGGGGTGAGACTTGATTCCCCGTTAACCTTCTCGGAAAAATCCAACAGGCAGCGGATAGATCTGCTCGAGTGACAGCTCAACTTAGCCGGTTCATGGCCAATGTTGGAGGACCTAGACCTAGCAAGCGGCGTGTGCTCATATGGGTAGGCAAATCCATTATACTTTATGGAACGGAGGTATGGGCCGATGCACTGAAGGCTAACATGTACAGAAAAAGAACGGCGGCAGTGCAGCGTAGAGGGGCATGACAAAAAGGCGGAAAGGAGATATTTGACTACCTAACATATACTAGCATTCTCCGTCTCTGCGATAATAATTTAACCGATTTCATAAACAATTCAATAGTATCTAAAAAAATTACTTTATATATAAAAATCTATATAACTATAAATGATTAACCGTAATTTACCTATTGTCGCTTCTGTATAAAAAGCTGCTTCAAAAAGTTGATATTTTGCCGACCATTTTATACAATACACACACACGCGCGCGCGCGCACACACACACACACACACACACACACACATGCATATTGCATACGACTTCTACGGGAAAAATTGTACATTCGAGTTCGAGCGGTAGAAAAAGATGTCCAAGTGTCTGAAGAGTAAGAAGAGTATCGTCTTCGGACGATAGCATATGTTTCGGAACGACTGCTATAGAAAGTTTTGTGTTGGAGAGGTAGAATACAATGTCCAGGTATCCCAGAGCGACTCTTACTGTGAGTGTGCGTATTTGAATGATAGAATACGAATCTCTTCATAAAATTCGTACTGACATACCTGGATATTGTTTTCCACCAATTATACACGACAATCCCCCTGGAAGTCGTTCCAAATCATCTGGAAATCGCATTCTATCATTCGAACACAAAATTCCCTGTAGAAGTTGTCCCGACATACCTAAACATCGTCCTATCAACTAAACATGATAGTCCCAGTAAAAGTCGTCCGGAGAAATCTAGCATCGCTTCCGAACGACCAGACACAATACTCCCCTTCCAAGTCGTTCGGAAAAACCTAGATATCGTATTTTACCGTCCCAATTCGAATCTTCCTAAATAAGTTGATTTCCTCATACCTACACGTCGTTTTCTATCGACTAAATACAATATTTACTGTAGAAATCGCCCACAGACACCTGTACATCGTATTCTATCATCTGAACAATCAACGGTCTATAGAAATGGTCTTGAGGTAACGGGATATTGTACTCAACCGGCCATACACGGCAATACACTATTTCTCTGTAGAAATCGTATTTAAAATGTGTATATATAAGATGTACAATGTATTATACATACAATATATAAATATATATATATATATATATATATATATATATATATATATATTGCGACGAGTAAGAATACTTGCGCAAAATTTGTAATAAATAAAATTAAATCACATCCGGCACAAAAATCTTGGCGCGTAGAAAGAGAGAGAGAGAAGACTGAGTGTTTTTAGTGTGCCGCCAGCCTTGAAAGCGGCTTTACAAGGAGGGCCTGTCGTCGGCGCGATACCGGGCGACAAGTCTCAGGCACATTCAGCGCGCGCGAAAATTTGTAATAATAAATGAATGTAAAGTCCGAGCGAGGACCAAAGTAAATGAAAAGAAACATAATTTCTATTTAGACTTTGTTTAATGACTTATTTTTTTCGTTTTTGTATTTATTATAGATTAAAACAACGGCAGCCGGAAAAATAGGTAGTAGCGTGGCGTACCTCGTGCCGAAGGCTGCATATATTTTACTTTCTTGTACATAGTAATTTAAATTTATTTCTTTTCTTATGCTTGTAAACTTTATATAATAAATTTTCTATCTTAATGTTAAAAATAAATACTGCCTGATAATAGGAATAATTTAATATGGAAAAACCTTATCCAAATACATTTAATAAAGATTTAATATACTATATTGCTGTGGCTTGCTGAGTGAGAGTAAGAAGTATATTTTAAAATAAATAAGCAAATACAAAAAGTCAATTATATTGTCTTGCTCTGGCGTGTTGAACGAGAGCGAGAAATATATTTGTCTAGCTTACGAGGGTAGATTGATAAGTTTCCGGTCTGACCAAGAAAAACAACGTTTTTAAGAATTTTTTTTATTTCTTAACATATTCCCCTCCAAGACTGATACATTTCCCATAGCGGTGTTCTAGTCTAGTAATGCCATCTCTATAGACTGATTCGTCAAGCTCCTCAAAATACCCATTTACAGCTTCGATTACTTCTTCATTGTCCACAATTCTCTTACTGCCAAGCCATTTTTTAAGGTTAGGAAACAGATAATAGTCACTCGGGACTAAGCCATCGGATTACGCTTATACAACGCCAAATTGGCGGTAGAAATGTTCTTTCGAATCAATTTTTGGTTGACTGTTAGCAAACGCTGCACCATCTTGCACAGAGCTTTTCCGTATACAAATGTTAGTGCAAAATATTGTGTACACGCTCATATGACATCTTACAGGTCTCAGCTATCTCACGCACTTTTAATCTGCGGTGTTTCAGCACTAGTTGATGGATTTTTTCGATCATATCTAGAGTTATGACCTCAATGGGGCGTCCTAGGCGAGGCTCATCAGAGGTGCTCACACGACTCTTTTTAAACTCGGAAACCCACTATTTAATGGTTGAATATGATGTGGAGAATGTCCCCAGTGTTGAGTCCATCTCTTCTTTAATTTCCTTCGGCGTTAACCCCATTAAATAAAAGTATTTGATGACGGCACGATTTTCCAGCTTTTCCATTTTTACGAAAAACACAGAGGCGTCTTGTTCAGTGCGCTCTCAAACCTAAACCAACATGGCGATCGAACTGAAACTATAGCTGGAAGCTATCTAAGGATGGTACTACAGAACGTCACGTCAAGGTAGGCCGAGTGGCGCCATCTCTTGGTAAGGCCGGAAACTTATCAATCCACCTTCGTATTAGGTGGTCAAATAACTTCCTTCCTTTAAAAAGTGTGTTTTTAATTGTACATGATAAACAAAAAAAAAACTACTGAACCGATTGCTTTGAAATTTGACATAGATATTCTATATTATCTTCGAAAGAACATAGGCTATGCTTTTTATTGAAAATCCTTCTACTTTCTACTATAATGTCCAGGTATGATGGGATGTCTTCTTTGTGGAGATTCATGTTGGGACGTTAGAATACGATGTCCAGGTATGTCGGGACGCAGACATGTCCTATTCTCCAAGACATCATTTTCTACCACTCGAACTCGAAAGTTGAATTTTTACCATGGAAGCCATATTTAACATGCATATATATATATATATATGTGTGTATATATATAATAATAATAAAATGATCGGCAAAATATCAGCTTTTTGAAGTGGACACTACTTTGAAGCAGCTTTTTATAGAGAAGCGACGATAGGTAATTTACGGTTAATTATTTATCGTAATATAGATTTTTGTATACAGAGTACTCTTTACTTAGATATTATTGAATTGTTTAACAAATCGATTAAATTATTATGTCTGGCGAAGCCGAGACGGGGAATGCTAATTTGAAATATTGGTAATATATTATTTTTGGTTATAAACTTGTTTTTTCAACGTCATTGGTATTATAAAATAAAACCATTTTGAGCCTCTCTATCTTTATCAATTTTTTTATTGTTACTGAATATCGATCAACAATTAAAGATACTATATGCTATTGTAAAGCTGGCAGAGCATCGTGTAAACCCGAGGCTATTGTTTACATATACATGAATATTTAAATTTGTTGTTCAAAAACAGATCAACTTATGATATTACATGAACCGGTTGAAAAATTATTAAATCGTTATCGAAAAGGATTCACAATTTCTGCCATTTTTATGGAAAAAATGGGCGTCTTTTTACAGATATATCATGACGTATCCGAATGAACCATTCAACTGTCCATTAATAGACAGGGTTTCAATTGATGAAAAAATTTTAAAATTGTTAGAACAAGAAGATCAAGATCATACAGCAAAAGGAAATAATAATGTAAAAAATAACAAATATAAAAGATGTAAATTCTAGAACAAAAATGTATTCAACATAAATTATATTTTCATAATCAACATAATCAAGTTATATTTAAAATTTGATTTTATATACCCAAATTTTCAATGCATCATAATTGTTTAGTTTTTTAATGAATTTTACAAATTTGAAAAATCTGAGTTTTACTTTTCTTCCTCCGAAGCAAAATTAAAGGAACCGAAATTTGTTGAACGAATGAAATATCTCAAGAATTATTCACGATTTTTTATAATAGTTTAAATAAAAGAAGTATATGCAATCTGTGACCTTGAGTTTCAAAATATGTCAACATCGTATTATATATCGCAATATAAATAATTCCTGTAGATACAAATTTTCCTTCAAAATTATATTATTCACCTATTGATGTATTCTGCGCTAGCTCATCGCGTTTTTTGCGACAACTAACTTACATACTATAACTAATACTAATAACTAACTTATATACTCTTTTTCTCACAGCGTTGACATCTATAATTATAAATTGAATAATCTAAATATCAGAAATTATACAGTATTTGTTACTATTTTAACATCAATTTAAATACTTTATGTATTTTTTAGACAAATCACATATATTGCTTTAAACGTTTCACCGTTCTGCGCAGTAGAAATGTACGTATTCAAGAACTCCTTGCGCTTCCATAATACATATTACATTTATTGTTTCTTTTTGTTTCCAAAACGAATGTAATGTTTTTGATTACCGAAATTCAAATTGGTTGTTTAAATTGCATGAAACAGATAAACCAATAAACTATCAGCATTTATAATATGAGCTGATACTCCTGAATAAAAAACATGAAAATTTATTTGCATTTATCATCGCATAATCACGTGATGCAAAAATTGAATCACTAATAAAGGCTACATATGTAATTATATTTGTACCTATTATTTATTTTTCTTCTCATATAAATATTGTTATATTTTTTATAAAAACACATATTCTTATTACGTGATTTATGTTTACACACATGCCTCTTCAGATTCCGGAAATTATTCTTAATTAATTTAATATGTGTTATGACCGACAATATGCATCTATTTGTATATAAATATATATATATATATATATATATATATATATATATATATATAATTCTCACTATTTCATCTTTGTTATATGTAATATTTCAAATAGAACTGATATAGTAGAATAATGATATAACAACATTGAAACTAATTAAAACAGCAATTTAAAGATTCTCGACCTTGGCACGCAACATTCGAATGTAATACCTAACATTGAAATATCATTAATTATGGATTTAGATCCCATGCTCTATATGTTGTAAATGAGATTGGAAGGTTTGAATATTGTAACCGATATATTACTAATAATGTAGGCAAGATAATAAAAATAAATATCTTTTAAAGTACAATGTAAATAACCTTTTTGGTTTAGAGGAAGCACCGACGGGCTTGTAAATAAAAGTATTAAATTATAAAAAAATAAAAATAATATATGAACGAGTCATTTTCATAATTCGAAGATTGAAAGAAAAAAATCCTGGTAGCTCAAAAAACCATGTCTTGTAAGAATAATATATTTAAATTAATCTATGAGTTGATGCAGGAAATATTTAACTTTTAGGGAAACAATATATATATATATATATATATATATATATATATATATATATATATATATCATATCGAATCATATCATATTATATCATCATATTATATAATGTCATCATATCAAATCATATTATATCATACCATACTCATACTAATTTATAAAGACAAAGCGTGTTTTTGTTTGTACACGATAACCGAAAAAACTACTGAACCGATTGTTCTGAAATTTGATATATAGATTCTATACTATCTTGGGAAGAAAATAGGCTATGTTTTTTTATTGAAAATCATTTTACTTTCATCAATAAATTAAGTTAATGGTTTTAACAATCAGTTTCGCCAGCGACCACTAGGTGGCGTCTTGAATCACGAACATTAACTTCAAGTAGTCCGCTTAAAGTATTAATACCAGGCCAGCTCAGACGAATGTTCATATCCAACTTTGGGATTCGTATCCTAAAGGAGGTATGGCGTTAGTCGGTATTACTTTTTTGTTCTACAGGTTAATCTAACACTACTGTCACACCTTATGGATATCTTTTGATTTTTACAAATTTTATTTTCTCTTACGTGAGAAAATCTCTCTCTCTCTCTCTCTCTCTCTCTCTCTCTCTCTCTCTCTCTCTCTCTCTGCTTCTTTTATAAAATGGTTCTATATGACAAATTATATTTTTGTTCTTATATATTATATTAACTTCAGAATTGACAATGGACTATATTTTTTTAGTTTGAACAAAAGAAATTATGGCAAAATAGGGTTCTTTACCAACAACCTCGAAACTATGTGTGTGTGTGTGTGTGTGTATATATATATATATACACATATATATATATATATATATATATATATATATATATATATATAATACATCGTCACTTATATTGCATAATGAGGGCAATACGAGCAATGAAAGGCAATACGATATCCCTTTGCCTCAGGACGATTTATATTGTGAGTTTTGTGTTCGGATGATAGAATGCGATGTCTAGGTATGACGGAACGACTTCTATAAGTATATTCATGTTGGGACGTTAGAATACGATGTCCAGATGTTTTGGAAAGACTCCTACGAGGACTGTCTAAGAGACTTTTATGAAAAGATTCGTATTCTATCATTCGAACACGCACACTCTCAGTAAAAGTCGTCCCGAAATATCTGGCATCATATTCTATCTCCCTAACACAAAACTCTCTATAGCAGTCGTCTAGAGACATGTCCTGCAGTCCGAACACGATACTCTCCGTAAACATCGTTTCGAGACATTTGGAAATTTTTTTTCTACCGCTCGAAATCGAAAGTACAATTTTCCTCATAGTACTTTTTACTTAGATATTATTAAAGTGTTTAAGAAATCGGTTAGATTATTATCTCGGGCGAAGCCGAGACGAGGGATGCTAGTATTTAATAAATGCATTAAATCAATTTGTATATAAAAATTTCGATCAAATAATGTCATTTAATCGAATTTGTAGAACATAAATTTAAAACTCAATTTAAATTGATGTCTACAGTGTACGGAAGCAACGCACATGCAAAATTTTCAGGAGTGATTGTGTCAAATGGTCGAGCCCGAAATTTAAAATCGGTTTACCGAATGATTTGATCTTCGCTTTAACTATTGAACCATCATTGACCTATTTATACTATATATATATATATATATATATATATATATATATATATATATATATATATAGATTTTTTTTTATCAAAAATATCTATACGCAATATTATACAAATTCTGATATGATTTCTTATAGTACGTATCTAAATATCATATTTTATATGCATAGGAAATATACATAAATTTTCTAAGAATTTTTATTTTCTATATTTGAATAATTTTTCTAGATCACATAAATCAAAATACTTTTAGAAAACATTATTTAGATTAATGCAATGAAGAACAGATCCAAAATTAAGCCAAGATTACAGTTGTACTGAATAGAATCAAATATAATCTGAATAACTCAACAATATAAAGATTTTCAAACATCTAAACATTCTGAAAATTCAATTTTGACCTTCGATTCTAAAATAATTGAAACGATGGTATAACTTTCATGAATGCATAAATAATTGCTTCTAATAATTGTAACAATAATATGGAAATTTTTTATGCGTCTTCAAAACATTTGTATGGCATTTTTAAAAGTTTTTCACAATTATTAAATACAATTTTTTTTTAAATATTTGAAAGTAGTTTGATAAAATAGTTTATTAAAATTTCTATAAAATACAGCTTTAAAATAATTGGAAAATTTTTTAAAATATTATCAAAATATTTTTTATATAAACTCAAATTTCTTTCAATATAATCTCATAATAATTGTATAATTAATAATGTTTATACAATTAATGCTTATAATTGAACTAAGTATATCTATATATTTATTATTTCGACAATAATTTGTTAAATTATAGTATATTAATTTGTTATAATGCATCGCCGCATAATTATATTTTATTTTCAAAGCATGTAATTTTTATTGACATACACCTATTATAACCCTTATCAGTAAACCAGTATCTGATAAGGAGCCGAAGTGACTTAAAACGTTGGATGAAGCAGATACAGATTCCGTAAATTTGATGATGGGGGTAGTAAAAAAATTCTTTGCTAATAATAGTTCAAGTATATTTTTGAAATCTTATAAAATATAAAAATGATCTAACACAACAATTTGTTGAAATTTTTAATAAATAGTTCAAAATCATATATTAGGTCTTTCAATGTTAATGCAAAATTTCAGAAATAGTATATTGATATATTTTGAGACATTTAAAATAAGATATTTTATAAATGTTTTAAAAGGTTTAAAATAACTTGATATAAGATGCTCTGAAAACAGTCCAATTGCTTTTATAAAATATTTTGTTGGAATATTTTTAGCGCGAAACATTTTTAATATTTTACAATATTTTCAAATAAGTTTGAAATGATTTAAAAAATATGATGTTGTACAAAAATATTTTTTGTTCTTAAATATATTATATTTAGATTGTTCCATGAAAAAACGAGCACAAGGAAACAAATAATTGCCACAATATGAGTTTGATAAAAGATTAAAATATACAGAAAATATTTAAAATTTGAAGAGATAACAAGTTTTTAAGTCCGATTTTAACTGTGTTAATAACATTCGATATATAATAAGCCATCTGCTCTCTAAAGGAAACCTTCAGGACTAAATAGACAGTCATTTTAAAATGAATTTCTTATATTTTTTATGCCTTGTTCTGTTGGGATGTCATAAGTTTTTAAATGAAGGTAAAAATTATAAATGTAAAATAATAAGTATAGATTTACTAAATTGGTTTAAATATTTACAAATTAATTATATATTTTAGAAATATTTTGTATTATAAATTTATACAAATTAATAATTACATTTATTTCAATTTTTCTATTTTTGAGAGCAATAATGTTTAATAATAACTACATTCTTTCCTGTAATAATAAAAAATTATATAAATATTATCATCAAACAAACTTAACAAAATTGTGTATTTTATTATGTATCCTATGAACATATTAATTTTCATTAATTAATCTAATTGTTTCTGTTTACAAGAAATTGATACTGAAAATTGTTTGTATTATCTTGAATAATAATGAATAATAAATATTTAATTATTATAGTGAGTACAATTTTCATTATTTATTATTTTGTTAATATTTATATTCAACTGAAGTAAAGATTTAAATCAATCCTAGAATGTTCCTATAAACTGTTGCGAAATATCTTATCCATTAATATCCATTAATACAACTTTTGTAAAAATTTTTTTAATTAATTATATCCATACTATTTTATAGTTGAAGGATTAAAACCGGAGAAAATTATTGGTTCAGTGCCGATACGTAGGGGTGAATTCAAATCTACAGTAGCAATAATGTATCAAGGAATTGACTCACCTGATCAGAATCCATGTGCGGGTAGTATCCTGAGTGAATATATTATAGCTACAGTTGCCCACTGTTTTTATGATGAGTTGTTTGGGGGCTGGAGAAATAGACTTTTTTATGTTACTATTGCTGTGTACCACTTGTTCGAACCACTTCCCGGAACTCGACATATTCTAGTGGATACCGTGACGATTCCTAAAGTATATGACCTAGATAAACCAGCTGACCATACTACGGAAGGAAATTTAGCGTTAGTACGGGTAAGTTTTAAAAAATTTTCCTAGTTGAATATTGGACAGTGATTATTAATTAAAACTTTTTGCTTTCATAGGTGTGTGTGTATGTGTGTGTGTGTGATAGCAGTTGATTTACTGTTGCCAAACATACTAATATTGTCTCTTCCAAGGCTCTTAAAATTATTAGATTAATCAAGAGAACTTCAACTGAATTTACTAAAATCTCATCAATCCTTAAACTATTTAATACCATAGAAATACCTATACTGACTTATTGCTCGACAATTTGGACTCCATATAATCAAACACAACAATCTCATCTTGACTCCGTCCAGTATAAAATGTTGCGTTATCTTGCGCATAAAACTGATACATAATTATGATACGATAATCATGATTATTCTTAGCTTTATTCTACATTTGAATTATTACCTATAGAACTTGTTCATTATGCTTATGCTATGCTTTTAGTTTATAGTTTGTGAACAACTTCATAAAAAGCGAACACATCACATTTCTTTTTATCTCGGAAAATTTCTTACTCTCTGAGAGACATTAAAAATTTGTAAAGAACGTTGTTTTCAAAATTATCTGTTTTATTACGTGACCTATTGTTTACGTAGGAAATGGAATTTACTTCATGGGTCAATCAAATTTCGTTATTCAAAAAATCCATCAAAAATGACTGCTGGTATCTGTACATTACACCCGAAACTGTCAATTGATTAATATTTATATATTTCTCTACCTTCTAGCTTTGTTGAGATTTGAAAAATATTGTTCAGTTTTCAAAACGACAAAGGTTATAAGTTACAACTTATAGGTTGCACCTATCGCTGTATTTATAATTATTCCGTTCACCTACTTTTGCTAAAAATTTCTGTATTTATGTATTTTGGGTTGCTGACTGAGAATATCATAGTGGCTTTGTGCATATTTTGAAGATTCATAGATTCAAGCAGAAAAAATCCATAAAACTGTTGGTTTTGCAAATTTGTTTCGAAAACTACTTCACATATCAAAAAAATTTTTTAATAAAATTTGTAAATTTTATAAAAATATATCTTTTTTATTCTATATTTTTTTATGCAAGTAGCATTTCTCGATAAAAACTAAATGAAAGGTAACTTCCGCTTTATATTATTATAAAACTATGAATAATTATTATGTTCAGTATTATTATTATTATTTTTTTTTTGGAGGAATCTGTGAATGCTATTTATGCATTTTCATGAACATTCCTGGAAAACGGCCATCGGAATATGTGCGATTGGACACAAATCCCATGTTACTACGCACTAAACACATATCTCCGTGTTGCACCGACACCAGCCCGGAACTGTTACGCACATTACTTCAGCGTGGGCGGCTGTCCTTGCGTGGTCATTTCACGTTCATACCTTTCATCCCAGGTTCTCATGCATACTCGGTAACGCGTTCATTTTCACATACTTTCATCATCCAGACATCCATCTGCTTTTTTGCTCTGTAGCACATTCGCAACGTATTTTGCGATCAACCGCTAGCTGTCCGCGTCCGTTGTCATAAGTTCTGTTACGTTTTCTGGCCTGATCTCCCCTATCCTCGTCTGTAGCCCTAGTCGTAACTCGGTCCAATGGTCGCACACAAAGAACGTGTGCTCCACATCGTCCCAAGCCCATCCGCAGTACGTGCATTCCGGAGAGGTAATCCTTTTCATCCTGTAAAGGTACTTACGGAAGTATCAATGTCTGAATAGAAACTGGGTAAGATAGAAATTCACCTCCTCGTGTTGTCTCGCCTTCCCCGGACCGATTTCGGGTATAAGTCTTTTCGTCCATTGTCCACGTTCGACCGTCGTCCATCGTCTCCTCCACGTTTCGATCGTCTTTATCCGTTCTTTTGTCACATCGTCTTCCCTTCCCACGTTCGAACTACGCTTGTGAGTACGTTTCCATTCGGCCGCGAGTAGGTCGATGGGAATGACCCCAGCGATCACGAAAACCACCCTTTCGAACACGGTGCGATACGCGCACGTAATTCTTAACGCGCCCACCCTTTGTACGCTTTTCATAGCGTTCGCGCGTTTTCTGATATTCATCGCGTTGGCCCATACCTCTGCCCCGTAAAGCAGGATCGAGTGGGTAATGCTCATCAGCAATCTTCGTAAGTTCTGTCTAGGTCCTTTCGTGTTGGCCATTAGTCTGCTTAAAGCCTTTGTGTTTTCAGCTGTCTTATTGGACACGGTTCGTAGGTGCAGCCAGAAGCTTCGTATCCAAAGTTACCCCAAGATACTTGACCTCACTTCTGGTCTCCAATCTTTTCGCCCCTAACATGATCGGAATTACCGTCTCTATATGTCTGCGAGATAGTAGCAGTAACTCGGTCTTTTGCAGCGCTAGTTGAAGTCCGTGGTCTGTCATCCATTCGGTTACCCGACGCATGACCTGATTCAGCTTTAACTGAATCAGATGATAGTCGTGCATGACTATCACGGCTGCCACATCGTCAGCGTATGCTATGAGACGTACGTTCAAGGGCATGTCTAGTCTTAGTAAGCTGTAGTACTGTACGTTCCAGAAGTAGGGGCCCAGGTGAAACTCTGCGCTACCCCGGCTGTCACGCGTTTTCGTTCCCGTAAATAGCCCCGTATAATACGTACAAGGTAGGAGTCACCCGTAAAAGTAGACTCCAACACTCCCAGTATCTCTGTCCATTTCGCTGAGATGAAGGTGTTTTGGACGCCCAAATTCACCAGTAGAACCAGTGGTCTTGTCGCAAGACAGCCCCTGTTCACCGAATGATAAATGTTCGTCACGTCATTTACAACGCTCATTGTCGACCGTCCTTTCCTAAATCCGTTTTGTTGTTCGGATAGGTATCCAGCATTTTCAATTGCCTGTAACAGTCTTGATCTTAGTTGTAGCTTAAACAGCTTCCCTATCGTATTAAGTAGGCAGATACGCCTGTACAAAGAAGGAAAATCAAGGTTCCCTTTAGTTTTACTGAACCAGTTGAGCCTGCTTCCATTGTCTGTTAAAGACTCCCCTCCACCAGGCACTCGTTGTACAAGTCTAAGAGGATATCCGGGCGACGTAAAGCGACCACCTGAAGCACCTCTCCAGGTATGCCATCGGGACCCGGAGCCTTGTTAGGCTTCAACACATTCGAAGCCCTATAGAGCTCATGCTGCGTGAAGAGAGGGACATCCTTCTGTGTTGTCTCGTTCTATCTGGATGGGTCGGGAAAAGTCCTTGGACTATCCGCTCCATCGTTTCCGCGTCTCGTAATACCGGTGGGCCTCGAACCCCCAGTGCGCGTGTCACGATTTTGTAACTGTTTCCCCAAGGGTCTGAGTCCACTTCGTCGATGAGTCGAGTCCAAAACCGTTTCTTATTGTCATTGATCGCAAATCTCAGCTGCCTCCTGGCGAGACTATATTCCGCAGAGTAGAGTCCCACTTCGCCTCAACTTCGGGCTCGTTGAGCTCTCCGTCTCAGTTTTAAGCAGGTGCTTCTGAGATCCACGATCTCAACCTTCCACCAATATGTCTGCCGTTTGTTGTGTATGTTCCGTTTCTTGAACACGGTGTCATCGCATAGACGTTGGAAAAAGCCAGTCGACGCCGTCGCTAACGCCTCCACCCTATCTCGGTTCCTCAACTCTTGAGGCACCTCCCGTCAGGGGGCTCTGCATATTGTAGCTGCCTTTCGAGTTTGTCCTTGTTTAAGCGCTTTGAGTTCCATCCGGTAAGACTTGTACCTCGCCCTTCCATTCGTTTTGTCCCGTGTGTCCGTTTGAAGACAATGTATTCGTGACCACTGGCTGTGTAGCCTTCGATCACCCGCCACGCCTTCACCCTAGTCCGAATTCTGCTCGAGGCCAGAGTTACATCTGGTATGGAATTACCATACCCGGGTCGTCTGTAAGTCGGTGTCATTCCTTCGTTGAGTACTGCCAGGTCCGGCCTTGTGGCCATCTCCAGCAGTAGTAGTCCCCGTCTGTTGGTCGATGGTATTCCCCACTCGATCGCTTGTGTGTTAAAGTTGCCCGCCACGATCATGTCGCCAGGGATTTCTCGTACCGCATCCTCGATTCTCTCAAGTTTGGCCGCATACTCGGAGACACTGTAGTTTGGGCTTAGGTAAAAGATGACATAGGTAACACCAGCGGCCCTCGCTTAGACAAAGTCCTCCTCAATCCTATAGGGTATGATGCTCGATACGCTCTTCCCTCGAAACCAAACTACAGACTTGCTCGAACGGCTAGCGAGCTAAGTCGGTGAACGTCTGTCTTTGTATTGCTTACTAATAATGAGCACGTCGGTGTCCAATTCCACTGCAATCTGCGGGAGCAGTGCACCAGCTACACTACTCCTATTCATATTGCACTGGAGTATCGTTATCGTCATAGTGTGACTGTGTTTGTCTTCTGTTCTGTTAGGGCTGCTCTGAATGCGGCACACGAGGACGAGCCAAGTAAGCGTCCCCTGTCCCTGGCGTTGTCCCCAGTGCAGAAGAAGCACTCTCCACGGTTCTTACAATCCCTGTGGGAATGACCCTCGAGATCGCATCGCCAGCAGCAGTTTTGTCTGTCCGGTCCTTTACAGTCTTTCTGTAAATGACCGAACCCGAGGCATCGGTAGCATCGTGGGACGCGTACCCTAGCTCTTATTCTTGAGATAACCCATCCGATTTTAATGCGTCTTTTCTTAAAGAGGTCAGTAGCCTCTTTTACGTCGGATACGTAGACCGTCATTTTCTGTCCTCGACTGTTAACGTCGAAGACGTGGGGCCGACGATCCGCAGTTCGTCCCGTTTCCTGATTTAACGCATTCGCGATATCCTCATCGGTCGTGACACAGTCCATATATAAAAACTCCAGTGTCACCCTGGAAGTCAAATCTTTCACGCGTGCAGTCTTTCCAACAGTGTCTTGGAGAACATGTCGAAAGTCCGTTACGTTATTCAGTCCAGGCAACTGTAGAAGTACCGCGCCGTCTTTCGTCTTTCTTATTGTTCTGACCTGAGTTTTACTCTTGTCAGGGTTCACCTTTTGACGTATTGTCCGTACAACGTCTACGTACGTCTGTCTCTCAGCCTTCTTTCGTTATTTTCTTATCCGTCTCGGTCCTTTTTGGTTTTTTCATTCTTGAGGCCATCGTCATCCAAACTTCGGCCTCAGTCGTCCGCTGTTGTGCGGTCTCCTGCTCCGGAGTAGGGGTATGACGTTCTTTTTTCCGTTTTTGAGGAGCTTCCTCCTCACATTCGATCCTTCCTTTGTCTTTTTCGTTGTCAGTCTGTCGAAGTATTCTCATTCGCTTTAATTCATACTGCCCGACTTCCACCGCCTCGTTAATCTTACTCAAACCGTTCTTAATTACTTAGCTCACATTTTTTTGTGTGCCATTTTTTTGTGTGCTTTCCGTCATTTTACTTAGGACTCTGATAATAATGTAAAATTGCTCTTGCAGTTTACTTTCAGCAGCCTCCCAAATTGCTAGCGATTTATTTGCGTTCACACTCGCATTCCCACTATTACCTGTCATATTTTCTGGCACACCAGCCAGGCTGCCTATTGGTGTACTAGGAGAGCTGGGAAGCTCCATGGACTCTACTGAGTCGGTTGCAGGCGGCACCCGAGAGCGTGCTATTACTTTTTTGAAACTTTTCATTTTTAATTGAGCAGTTTGTGTTAAGTCGGTTATATTTGTGATAGTCAGGAGGATTACTTGTTGGAGATGATGGTAGCGTCCTGAATTTGCCCAATACTCAAGCCCTCCTACATTCCGGCGGCCTCGGCTGCCCCCCCCCCTCGACTCGCAGCATGGTCCCATCCGTACGCCATATGGCACTAATACGAGAAGCAGGATTTGACGTCTGACGACGCCCTACCACTGTCTGGCGCAGCTTGCACCTCCCATGTTGGCTAGACTGGATTCGGGCCCCCTATTTGTGGCGGCCCAGGAATGCCATCTGGTTTTACAACTGTACCCACCAGAAGGGGAGCGCACATAAGCATGAAGTGATTCCCTCACAGCTAATTCCACCAATTAACAAGTAATCACTGCATCCATAAACTCTTTCCGTCACTCATACTGGTCACAGTCGTACGTAAGAGGTGCCCGTTTATAGGGCCTCTCATTCATTCATAACCCGCCTGGAAGTTACCCGTTTATAGGGTCTTCATCTCCATCATTCATGGGAAATACCCGTTTATAGAGTTCCCGATATACTCTCCAATCCAAGCACGACAGTCTTGCAGATATGTAGGTGTGTGAATGATGAGTGGGTGTATAGACGAGCGAATACCACTATTTTTGCTCAAAGTTCTTGTCATGTTCGGCCACTTATTCGTCACCCCTAGGAGTGCTTATTTCGTGACTGACCGCAAGCGGTCGTTTCCCTATCCGGAACCCCGAGCACGCGAGTGGTAGCTGAACTCAAGGCCCCACATTTATTATTATTATTATTATTATTACACATCGCACACATAAACACTTACTATTTATTGAATAATTAATATAATATATTTTACGTACAAATTTTTTATATACGTATAATGTTTATTTAGTATTCTTTTACAAAAGGAGCGTTGTTAATCCGTAACGCCGCATAATAAATAAATAAATATAATGTATTTCATTTTTAAAGCACAGTTTTTAATATTGAAAAATTTTGCAGCTGGCAGAGAGCTTAGAAGAAGAAGAAGTAAAGAGAGTTATTACAAGGCTTCAGCCACGTTTACATGATTTTAGAAATTTAGATGGGACATTTATGGTATCTGGTTTTGGGGTTCAATTCATTGAAATAGTAGAAGATATAATACACGGCCAAGTATATGATAAACAAAAAGGATCCACTAGTAATATAATGCATTATGCTAAAGTCAAGCTCGTATCCCACTCGGATTGCAAGCGCATCCTTCAAGGCAAACTTGCACCTGGCAATATGTGTGCTAAAGTAATACGTACGAATCCTAACGTACCTGCAGGAATTTGCAAGGTAAATAAAATCTTAAATAACTGGCACTTTTTTTAAAAAACTAATATTGAAGTTTGTTCTGAGTTTAGTAAGTAAATAAATAAAAATTGGTATTGTATTATTAAAATATAAAACCTTTTAACAATGCACGAGCATCTTGTATAAGAATAAAACAATAAACTATAAATTATAAACTATCTATGAAAATAAAATCAATTGAAAAAAGGAGTAACTTTAGGAGCACAAATGGGAATTGACGAGATTTTAGTAAAAGTATTGAAAAAGGCGAACATTTCAAATAGTTTTAATGCAAATATTTAACTTACAAATAGCAAAGCAAATTAGTTAAATCTTCAAAGGTTAAATATTCAAAAATTATATTTTGTATAAGCTATAGCTTGAGAAAACTGTTATATAAGTACTTATGTCTATGTAAAGAATTCGCGCTCATTATTTCATTTTACGTCGTTCATCTTATCCCTCACTCCCCTCCTTATTCCAGCAGCGTCGCCACCATAATACAATATATAAATATATTCACAAAAATCTAGCTTTGATTTTACCGGTAGTTGCATTTGCGAGACTTTTGTGTATTTCTGTTGCAGATTTATATATTCCAAATCGGTACGTTTTGGCTTTCGGGTCGATATACAGTTAATAGGATATCATTTAATTTTATAGAAATTTCGGTAATATTTGATTAGTCACACATCAAACACATCCATGTAAATATTTGATCTTTGATTGTTATTATTCAGTGTTTCTTCATCATAAATATTCATTCCCAAAATTGAAAGTTTGAAAAATCGTGAAAATAGTGATTTATCGTTCTTTTCAAATTCATCAATGAATGTGAAGCGGTGTCGATAAAGTAATTCAAGTTTGAGAAATAATGAAATTCTGAGGAAACCAGATCATAAAATAAGGAGATGGTTGAATAAATCATATATTACATCTTGCTGTTGTCGCATCTACAACATATCTTTTTTCATAGTTAAATTTTTTTCCTCTTTAACTTAGACCTGTTCTCGCAAATGTATATCATTTAGCTGGTCAAAAAGGGCGGACTAATTTTCATCTGTAATCGTCTTACATTCTGCAAGGTTATTAATTAATGAAATACCTTTCAAAATACAAAATACATTGCTATAATCGTTCTGGTAGATCCGTACGACTTCACGTACTTTGGCATTGAATTGCGAGCTATCTACCAGACTTTGCTAAGACTAATGTTTTTTCCTGCCTTCTCGTGAATATATAACATAACTCATCGATGGTAACAAATTTTCAAACACTATTCGTCGATTCCCTATTGGTTTGACCCAAAGATGGCTGCAAAAATCATTTGCTTTTTTGATCGATAACAGCGGGTCATGAGATCAACATAAATGAACAGATAACAGTATTTTCTTTGAGACTTTGAAAACTGGTTCATTCCAGGAGAGACTATGCGCTAGTAATCGTATTCCTTGCCCAATGTTTGGAGATTCTCCTGTAATGTTTCATCTGGATTTCAGAGCCAATGAATATAGTGAATACAGTTAGATGTCGTGATTCCTTTTACAAGAGAATTGGATATTGGGTACGATTGAGGCCCAAGAACGATATATATCGAACATTTCAAAATATTGCTATTATTATGTCTCTGCAAGGAAGCAAATATACACTTACTTTCTTACACAGACTGTCTTTGTTTATGATCACCTCCGTAGAATCTGAAATAAAACTTATTACTACAATAAATGATATCAGAAAATTAAAAATAAAAATACAATAATAAGTAAAATAAAAAATAAAAAATAATAAAAGTACTCATTCTATGTTAGTAAAGGACAACCTGACTGGCCCCACCACCTTAAATTTAGGAGCACATTCTTGTCCGACGTTTTGAACAGCTACGGTTCATCCTCAAGAACTAAACTGAGGATGAACTGAGGATAACTTAGAATAGTTCCTGAGGATGAACCGTAGCATGTATAGCCTGACTGTCATTATCTTAGCTAATATATGATATTATAAAGACTATAAGACCGATAAAAATATTTATTAATTTAATTCAGAACAGTCGACATAAGTACAATTTTTAATTTTAATTTATGAATTTCAAGAGGATAAATACAAAAATTCATTGCTATATTTATACATATTTCAAAATACTAAATTTCGAATTAATTGTGTTAGTCTTGTGTTAGGCATGTCAAAATAACTATTTCACTTTCTTAGTAGTGATGGGAGATAAAATCATTTCTTAAATGACCTGTACAATGGATTGATACATACTGACAAAATTACAAGTCTGCAAATTCAGCAGATTTTGATATACACATATAAATTTACAAATATTGTTTTAACGATTCGCATTCTTTATTTTTAAACTTTTGTGCTTATCTTAATCACTTATCATTTCAGAACTTGTAAATGATAAAACGGGACATTTTTTTACATATCATAATTTATTGTTATTTATATCCAGTTTTTATTCGTCATAATCTTTATGTATACTAATTTTAAAATAATTAAAATATTAATGAAAAATAATTGTTATAGTATGACAGCGGTGCACCACTTACTCACCAATATCATCTTGACGGAATAGCAATTAATAGTGGAGATATTTCTTGTGATGAAGAAAAAAAGCCGGGTATTTATATAAATGTTCTGGAGTACGCTGAGTTTATTCAAAATGTTTTAAATGGTTATGTGACTAAGGATATGTACATTATGAAACTACAATTCGATGAATCAACAAACGAATATATGTTTAAGACAATTTCCTAAACTGAGATGTTCACTCGAATGTAAATTAAGGTTTCTTTGAAATGGTCGCTGCGAACTAGTAAATGTTGCATTATAATAATAATTTATTTTGTCGACGTTTCATTTTCCATATAGGATAGCGCTTAACAAAACTGTAAATGTATTTTTAAACAAATAAATATATACATATATATATATATATATATATATATATATATAAATTAATAAATATTTTTATTGGTCAGACAGTCCAATTAAATAAATTAAAATTAATACATAATAATATCAATATATATTTATATCAATACTAATACATATCAACATATAATTAATTGAAAATTATAATGACAGTCAGACTGTCTTTGTTTAAAATCACCCCTGTAAACTAATCTGAAATAAAAATATATTAGCTGAAAAAATTCTTTATTAGTGAAGTGCATTCTGACTGCCCCCACCACCCTTACCTAATTGAAGACGTAGTCCAAGATTTCGAGCTCACTACGGCTCCTCATCAGGAACGAAACTAAACCTTATATTAATATTCTATATACCCCTATCCCCGCTAAACTAAAAATTTAGTAATTTGAACATACCATCCCCCCTCTACACAAAATATTCAAAGCCAATCAATTTAAAAAAGAATGATAAATGTTACCTAATTTGCTGGACTCTTAACATTAAATTCACATTATTTCGACTCTTGAAATGTGAATACTTTCAAGACTCTCCCTTTTGTACTTATTACTAATCCCATTTTCCAAAATATCCACATTCGCAAAATCAAAAGAATGTAAAAACTTCAAATAATTTTCTTTTAAACCAGAAGTAATATGTGAATTATGTAAACTATATTTATGTTCATAAATTCTCTTTTTGAATATCTACTCGTTTGTCCAATGTAGCCTTCATTACAAGCCATACAATTAATTTTGTAAACAACTCCAGATTTTAAACATAGATCATCCTTATCCTTGCAATTATTAAATAACTTACTTAAATTATTGCAATTTTTAAAGAAAATTTGTATGATATATTTCCGAAATTTTTTTTTAATTCTTACCGACAATCCTATAACATATGGTAAAACTCTAATCTTGCCCTTATTAACTTCAACTCTTACATTATGTTATTTATCAACCAATAATATATAAACAATAATTATTAATCAACATAATTATATTATGTTCGCTGATAAGATTACACGTACAATTTCAATTTATTCTTAAATTTTCTTTATGATTAATAATTGGAAAGTGTAAGCATCAAGGTCTACGTTGCATTCTCAAAAATGTTAGCGTAAAATGCTTCAAGCCTATTAGCTTGTTGTATAAAAAAGTAAAACCAGCACATATGCTTCAAAATGGATGAAGTTTACGAATAAAAATGTTCAAATTTTAAGAAACTATTTACTTAAGCCAAATATAAGTGTTACAGAAAAATTAAAATATTGAATTACAATCGCATTTTTAAAAATATATAGAATTCGAATACATAGCTTATGAAGTAGGATATTATTGAAATTGCAATTATTTAAACAAATAGATTTGGTACCGTAGTAATTTCCTCTAAGACTATAAAAAAATTTAAGTAATAAAACTGCTAAGGTTCATCCTCCAAAAATCTATATTTGAAAAGTTAGCTTTACTGTATATGTTCCAATTTTGCTGTTTCAGTTTGAGTATTTATCGAAACACAATTAATTAACATTTTTTTGAGTATTTAAAATAATATGTCTAAATATCTAATAAACCAAAAGTATCATTTTGAGTTTTTCAGAAATATTATTTCATTATAATTTTACAAGTAGACAAAATTGGTATTCTACTCCTAACGTAATTATGTTCTCTTGTTAAATATTATAAATTTTGATGACCCTTATTAAAGTATTTTAAGGTCTCAAGAAGTCTGCTGCGGTCATGCGGAAATCTAAATTCATGTTCGTAGCAAGTTCGCTTATTGGACAAACAAGTAGATATTTAAAAAAGAGAATTTATGAACATAAATATAGTTTACGCAGTTCACATATTACTTCTGGTTTAAAAGAACATTTTTTGAAGTTTTTAAATTCTTTTGATTTTGTAAATGTGGTATTAGTAACATGGTATTAGTAATAACTACAAAAGGGAGAGTCTTGCAAGTTTTACATTTCAAGGAGTCGAAATAATGTGAATTTAATGTTAAGAGTCAAGTAAATTAGATAATATTTATCATTCTTCTTTAAATTGATTGGTTTTGAACATTTTGTGTAGAGGGGGGATTGTATATTCAAATGACTAAATTTTTAGATTAGCGGGGATAGGGATATATATAAATTAGAATATTAATATAAAGTTTAGTTCAGTCCCAGATGAGAAGCGATAGCGAGCTCGAAACCTTGCACCACCTCATTTAATCTTCAATGGGGTAAAGGTAGTGGAGACAGTCAGATTGAACTTCACTAATAAAGAATTTTTTCGGCTAATATATTTTTATTTCAGATTAGTCTACGAGGGTGATTTTAAACAAGGACAGTCTGACTGTCATTATAATTTTCAATTAATTATATGTTAATATATATTAGTATTGATATAAATATATATCGATATTATTATGTATTAATTTTAATTTATTTAATTGGACTGTAAGACCAAAAGAAAAGGTTATTAATTAATCTAAATACATTCGATATAAGCATATATATATATATATATATATATATATATATATATATATATATAAAACATAGTTTTAGGTAACAATGTAATATATAAAGTATTGTATATTTGTTTAATAATTACCAATAAAATTTAGAAATATAATGGAAGCAATAACTTTAATCTTAACGGAGTCAAAACATTTATGCCTTTTATGCCTTATTTTATTACTGAAGTGATCTTCAAATATTTTCACTAACGGATTTTGTCATATTATGTTGAATAATTTATATTTCTTACATATCTTGCATATCTTATATAAAATCTAACATAATATGTACATACCTTATTAAAAATTAAAAGAAAAGAATAAAAAAATTTTAGAATGTTATATTGGTCATGGATAAGTTAAAAAATTCAATGAAACGAAAGTTTAATTTATTTTTAATTCTTTAATATTCTTAAGAAATACTTATAAACGAGATATATATGTAACTTTTAAAAATTATAAGTAAGAGTCTTTTAATCTTAAATTTTTTATTACTTGTTAAATAGCACAAATACTCTAATAAATTTTAAGCCAAGAAACAAGAATATTAATGTAATGTCTAAAGAGATTCAGGCGCACTATACGAGAATCTAATTGACTGTACCTAGTAAAGTAGACTGTACCTTCGATGAAATAAAAACACTATGTATTTTTAATAAATTAATACTAATACTAATAATAATAATATTAATATTAATAATAATAATATTAATATTAATATATTAATATATTAATATAATATTATTATTATTATTATTATTATTATTATTATTATTATTATTATTATTATTCTTATTATTATTCCTCATCCGTTGTCTGTACCTTGAAGAAGATCGGCTGTTTCACCATCCCTCAGCCGATCGGGTGATAGGCTTAAAAGAGTTCCTCCTCCTACTAATGAATGGAAAGGTGAAAAGATAGTAAGATAGCTGCCATTTTATGAGTGAGCAGATATCCCCTCAAAAGGATATCCCAGAGTAACTGAGTTAACGCACGGAGCAGTGATGTGCTGGAAGACCCGAAAGGGCAACTGAATAGGGACTTCCATGCCGACGATGATCGAAGCTGCAGGTCCTATAAACAGACCTTCGTCAGTAATACAGAGATGAAGGAAGGCACACTCGCTCAGAGACTCTATAAACGGGCATCTCCTGAGGAGTTAAAACACACGCGGAGCGTAAGCGAACGATCCTGTAAAACGGATCTTAGCAGAGTGATTATAGATGCATGAGTGAGCTTCAAACATTGGAGCTTCACTAAAATATTTGAGGGCAAATGTATGAATCTACATGAATGAAGGTTAGAACGAGGTACTCTTGAACAAATAACAGACCGCCGTGTTCGCCGTGCGGTGCGACCCGTGAGCTGCCAAAAGGAGATCCTGGGTGTCGAGGTTTACGCCTGGTTGCATGCTGGGTGACCCGAAACATCTTTGGCTCCCGCTGACGGCAAGACGGGAGGCTAGATCCTAGCCAGATCTAGTTAATCGGCTTTGGCGAATGCGTTCGGTGCGTGATTTCCTCCGATGTTTCTCCAGAGAGTGAAACACCTTATTGTTGGGGTACGAAGCTCGAGAGAACGGAGGTGGAATAGCGCACCAGAACGTGCTATACTCCTGCACAATGGTCCAAGATGGGTCAGCCCTTACAGGCATATGTTGGGGGGCTGCTTCATCGCGCTCAACGTTAAAGGATCCAGGAGGCCGACCATCAGCAGGAATGAAATAACAAAAATAGATTTATGGATTGCCTAAAGCAACAAAGAAGTCACCTTGGAGTGGGAGAGGGAGAGTCGGCTGAGGCCGGGATTAAGTCTGTTGAGCAGTCGACTGAACTGAAGATTATTCTTCAACTTGCTCGGCTGCTCAAAGACATGATAAAAGCAATGAAGAGCCAACCTAATATAAAAAAAGATATTAAGGATGGCCTCCCAAAAGCTGAAGAGCTCGTAGATACTCTTCAGCATAAAGTACAAGGGAAGAGGGTACCGGGGAGCCTCTTCCCAACAATTAGGCACAAGAGAGAAGAGACAACCCCGAAGAAACCGGCATCATGTCCCCCGGATATCTTATTATATACATACCCTTATTAAGGAGAAAAAAAAGAAGGGAGAGCAGGAGGATAAAAAAGAAAGTTGAAATCTAGTAAAAAAAAAGAAGAAGAAGCACGGTGAGCAGAATGCTGAGGAACAACCTCAGCATCTGAAGAAGAAAATTATAGAAATAAAAAAAAGGCCAAAACTCGATGCGATCGCCATCAAACCAGCGCAGGGGAAATCCTACGCTGAGGTGATGACGTTCATCAGAGCGATCAAACCGGAGGACTTGGGCGCGGATGTGAGGTCCGTCCGGAAAACCAAATCGGGTGAGGTACTCATTGAACTCAGACATACCAAACTCGAAGGCCGGAAGGCACTTGCTGAAGTGCTCAAGGAAGCGACAGGCCAGAGTGGCTGTGTCAGGGAGCTGACCCCTAGAGGAAGTCTAGAGGTTAGAGACCTGGATTGCTGCGTGACGGAAGATGAGTTGTGTGAGGCCCTCAAAAGTAAACTGCCCGATTATCGTGGTAAGCTGCAGGTCAGAGTGACCAAAACCAACACCGTGGAACAGCGTGCTGCCATCGTGTCGAGTGCGCCTGTTATCGTTGCGGACAAAGAGAGCACAAGGTCGCGGCTTACACCGCAGAACCTGAATGTTTTCTCTACAAAGGTGAAGCGAAATTGGAGAGACGCCGGCACGTTGCCGGTTCTGGCGCCTGTCCGACTTTTCGCGAGGCTCTCTCAAAAAAGGCTAAATGGTCATAATTCTGCAAGGGAATATAAATCGCAGTAGGACAGCTGATCATCTCCTTGTCCGGCTTTGCCACAATGCTGATGCTGATATACTAATTATTAGTGAACAGTATCGGAACAGAGAAGGAATAGGTTGGTTCACTCATAACTTTGAAACGCCATCTATTTGGATTCCTGACCCACAAAAAACAAAAGTAGACGCTCATGGATCTGGAAATGGCTATGTTTGGGTACGATGCTATCGCATCACGTATGTGAGTTGCTATCTTACACCAAACCAAACCATAGGTGACTACCAGGTCATACTTGATGACCTGGAAGACACCGTCAGAGAAATGAAGAGTGAGCTGGTGATGGCAGGTGACTTTAATGCGAGGGCCCTAGAATGCGGCATGGCGGGGCCCGACTCCAGGGGTTGAAGAGTCATGGAACTAGCGTTCAGACTAGGTCTAATAGTTCTAAACACTGGCAATACATCGACCTTTAGGAGACCGGGCTATGCCGAAACTATACTTGATGTGACCTTTGCAACGGAACGTTTGGCTTCTCGAATCCAGGATTGGCAGGTGATCTAGGACTACACAGCTATCGATTACCAGTACATCACATTTCACGTATGGTTTCACTGGACACAATTCGCGAGGGCTCCCTAGATGGAACGTTGTACGGATAAATAGAAAGAAATTTTCACAGGCCATTGAACGCGGTCAGCAAAGCCTTGTTAGGATTCCAAATGGCTCATCGACAATTAAGCAAGTCAGGGAGTTGACTAGCGCCACAATGCGCATTCTACGCCGGGCTTGCGAAGAGTAGATGCCGTGCAAAGCGGTTGGTGGGAAAAGACGTCCTGTTTACTGGTGGACGGTTGAAATAGCTGACATGAGGCGTAGGTGTTTACATCTATGACGAATGTCACAGAGAACTCGTAAAAACGGAGATGACATCAGCTTGATGAGGGCTGAATACAAGCTATCTAAGAAAGCCCTTCGACGAGCGATCGAGGCCAGCAAACGCCGATGTTGGAAGGCGCTGTGTGAGGACATAGATGGGGATCCATGGGGACTGGGATACAGGGTATTTGCTGGAAAACTGGGAGCTCATGGAAACATGAACACCTTGGACGCCGGCACAATGCAGAACATTGTAGATACTCTGTTTCCTACCCACCTGATAGGTCTGCTCCAGCTCCACCGGAACAAGAACTGGATGTCCCTCTTTTCAGCAAGGAGGAGCTCGATAGAGCTGTGAGAACTATGCGGAATAAGAGGGCTCCAGGACTTGACGGAATTCCAGGAGAGGTGCTGAAAATAGTAGTTGAGGAGCATCCAGAACTCCTTCTGTCGATGTACAATTCGTGCTTGATGGCTGGTTTATTTTATTCTAGCTAGAACGTGGCGAAACTTGTGCTTATCGACAAGGGCAAGGGTCCGCCAGAGGCGCCCTCGTCGTATCGACCTTTATGCATGTTAGATACAGCTGGAAAACTGATGGAGCGACTATTGAAGCCACGACTCCTCGAGGCTTTTGCTACTGCCGGCGGCTTGGCTGACAGACAGTACGGATTCCGAGGGGTGGCAGGGCGACGGCGGACACAATCCTCCATGTTGTTGATGCGGCGAGGCGCACAGAGAGGGGTAATCACTACTCCCGACCTGTTTGCCTCCTGGCTACCCTTAACATTCGGAATGCCTACAACTCTGTTGGATGGGCAAATGTTTTGAGGGCCATGGGGCGAGACTTTCGGATGCCACCTTATATACTTCGTATATTGGGTGACTACCTTAAGGATCGATACTTGGTTTACGAGACATCAGACGGTCGGAGAAGGAGAAAACTTAGTTCCGGGGTGGCTCAGGGGTCTGTACTCGGAGCCGACATGTGGAACGTCTCATATGACGGAATACTTCGGATGCAGATGCCTGAGGACATCTTTCTGGTTGGAAACGCAGATCATGTAGCAGCTGTCATCATCGCTAGGGATTATGACGCTGCACAGATGCGACTCAATCAGGTGATGCGTCGTGTGGAGAGATGGATGAAGAGCAATGGGTTAGAACTGGCGGCGGCGAAAACGGAGATCGTGCTCCTGACTAAGAAACGTATCCCAAAGATACGCCTTATGCAGGTTGGAGACACGACGGTGAGTACCAAAGCAGCCGTAAGGTACCTGGGGGTGACGCTTGATTCCAAGCTGACCTTCTGGGACCAAATAAAAAAAGTGGCGGATAGAGCTGCCCGAGTGACAGCGCAACTTAACAGGTTGATGGCCAATTTTGGCGGCCCAGCACTCTGCAACCGGCGTCTGCTCATAAGGATAGCTGAATCCATCATGCTATATGGCACGGAGATATGGGCCGATGCACTGATGGCCCAAAAATATAGAAAAAGAATGGAGGCAGTGCAGCGTAGGGCATTACACATTGCGAGCTCCTACCGTACGTCTCCGAGTCGGCGGTACTGGTAATTGCATGTGTTATTCCCATTGATCTCCAAGCACAGAAAAGAAAGTTGTCCACCAGGATAAAAATAGTCTCGGCAGAATAGAGGCATCTGCGCGGGCCAGAGCTACCACGATGACCGAATGGCAGAGGCGCTGGGAGAGGGATCCGCGCGGCCGATGGAAGGCTCGACTGATCAGTCAGTTAAAGCCATGGTTCCAGAGGTCGAATGGAGTGGTTAATTTCCACCTCACGCAGCTCTTATCGGGGCATGGTCGGTTTCGATCCTATCTCCGTAAGATGGGGAAAGTACCGGATCCGAGCTGTGCCCACTGTCGCGCTCCTCGAGACGATGCGCTTCACACGTTTTTTCAGTGCGAGTTGTTTCGTCTCGAACGGGAGTGCCTCTGGAGAGATGCAGGGTCATGTGGGCCTGAAAATATCGTCCGGCTGATGCTTGAGAGCCCTGAGAAGTGGTCCAGGATCTGCAATTTTTGCAAGGCCATCCTGAACCACAAACGAAGAATTGAAGAAGGCGTGTAAGCCCGCAAGGGCGAATAGGATGGCGCAGCCCAGAAGTAATGTCCTCATAGACGGTTCCTGGGCTACATTTACACCACCGTGAGGAGGTCTCCTCGGTGCACGTCTGCCGACCTTGACTCGCAGCTCTTTTCAGTGCTGTGGGAAGCAGTCGAGGGGAATGCACTGAGGAGGTAGTTTATTAGTGGGTATGTCCTCACAGGTGAGTCCTACATACCCGGGGACCGGTCCCCGGAATCCATAAAGGATTTTTCTCCTCCTCAACAAAAAAAAAAAAAAAAAATTATAATTCCACAAATGAGTATTAAAAACACTCATACTCAAAATTGTATTTGAAAAATAAACACTTCTATGGAAGAATGTGCTAAACATTAGTAAGAGAATAAACAAATTTAAATTACTTACAAATACACGACAACAGAATTCTATTAATGATTAAATGGAAGCATTACTTTAAGTGTCAAAGTAAAAAACTAGGTGCTTTAAATCGAAGCATTCCGCCGTCATTTTCATTCTTTTGTTCTTATCACACGGTGACGTATGTGATGTTCTTGGAATTTAGGAAAGGACGGTCGACAATAGGGGATGTAGGTGACGTGACGAACATCTTTCACTCAGCGAACAGAAGCTGCCATGCGACCAGACCGCTGGTTCTACTGGTGAATTTGGGCGTCCAAAACACCTTCATCTCAGCGAAATGGACAGAGATACTGGGAGCGTTGGAATCTACTTTTAAGGTTGACTCCTACCTTGTACGTATCATACAGGACTATTTACGGGACCGAGGATTGACGTACGAGACAATGGACGGAAAGAAATGAAAACGCGTTACAGCGGGGGTAGCTCAGGGTTCCATCCTGGGCCCCGACTTCTGGAACGTACAGTACGACAGCTTACTAAGACTGGACATACCCCTGGACGTGCGTATCGTAGCATACGCTGACGACGTGGCAGCCGTGATAGTCGTGCGCGACTATCATCTGATTCTGTTAAAGCGGAATCAGATCATGCGACGGGTAACTGAATGGATGACAGACCACTAGCCACCACCATCAACTAGCGCTGTAAAAGACCGAGTTACTGCTACTAACTTGCAGATGTATAGAGACGGTAATTCCGATCATGTTAAGGACGGAAAGATTGGAGAACAGGAGTGAGGTCAAGTATCTTGGGGTAACCATGGATACGAAACAGAGCTTCTGGCCGCACCTACGAAACGCGACCAATAAGGCAGCTGAAAAGACCAAGGCTTTAAACAGACTAATGGCTAACACAAAAGGACCTAGACAGAACGTACGAAGACTGCTGTTGAACGTTACCCACTCGATCCTGGGGTCATTTCCATCGACCTACTCACGGCCGAATGGAAACGTATTCACGAACGGAGTTCGAACGTGACAAGGGAAGACGATGTAACAGATGAACGGATATAGACGATTAAAACATGGCAGAGACAGTGGATGACGGACGAACGTGGACACTGGACGAAAAGACTTATACCCGAAATCGGTCCGGGGAAGACGAGACAACACGGGGAGATAAACTTATATCTTACCCAGTTACTATCCGGACATGGATACTTGCGTAAGTACCTCTACAGGATGAAAAGGATTGCCTTTCCGGAATGCACGTACTGCGGATGGGCTTTGGACGATGTGGAGCACATGTTCTTTGTGTGCGACCATTGGACCGAGTTACGACTAGGGCTACAGACGAGGATAGGGGAGATCAGGCCAGAAAACGTAACAGAACTTATGACAACGGACGCGGACAGCTAGCGGTTGATCGCAAAATACGTTGCGAATGTGCTACAGAGCAAAAAAGCAGATGGATGTCTGGATGATGAAAGTATGTGAGAATGAACGCGATACCGAGTATGCATGAGAACCTGGGATGAAAGGTATGAACGTGACATGACCACGCAAGGACATCCGCCCAGGCTGAAGTAATGTGCATAACAGTTCCGGGCTGGTGTCGGTGCAACACGGAGATATGTGTTTAGTGCGTAGTGACAGAGACTCCTAAAAAAAAAAATAGTAATAATAGTAATAATAATAAATATATATTTATAATAATATTATATAATCTAAATAATATACATTAATAATTCAATAATAAAATAATAAATTAATAATTATGTATGTGAAATATAAATCAAGTCAAAGAAAGAGCGAATATATAATATCAAATTCAAGGTTGCAAAGTCAAAGGATGTACAAGGCACGTTAGCTTAACATGCTGCTACTCTTTCGATTTGTATCATATCATAAAATCAATCATAAAAGCATAAGTTATTTAAGATAAAATTAACTCATTTCAGGGTATCTAAAAAATAAAATCGAATATGATCGGTATTTTAGAATTAGTACAGTAATGGAATATTGAAAAAGAAAATTATTGTTGTAGCTGACAACACAGCCAATACTAAAATGTAGAGATAAATTTTTTGGAGAAAATAAATATTTACTGAGCTTTGCATGCACGATTTATTTGGTTACATCTAATGTTCGTGAAAAAGTTACTATCATTGTTAATTATTTTAAATTGTTACTTATTTTAAAATTTCTTTAACACTATTGCTAGTGATGAATTTCGGAAATTATCTGATCTTAGATTACCTAAGAGTAAGAGCACCCGTTAGAACTTAAATTATGTAATGCGTGAATTGTATTATATATATATAATACAAACGCTTTGAATGAAGTAACTGAAATTGTATGTGGAGAAAAATATACAACTGGAAGTAAAGTAATCCCCATAATAAAAAATCTAAAATTATGTTTAGAACAGCTTGTTGCTATGATTGATACTAGTAAAATATTTTTTAAATTATTAAATTAGCAGATTGAAAAACGTTTCAATATATTGAAAAAAAGGTTGCGATCAGTATAGTGTTAATCCTTGACCCAAGGTACAAAAAACTGTACTTTCTAGATTACGTATTTACTTCGAAAGCAGTGAATAAAATGATAAAAAAACTAAATGAAAAAATTACTCCATTGGTTCAATTCAATATGGAAATTTCAATCTCATTGGTAGTCGACTCTGAAAATATTTCTCCAAATATTAACAATGGTAATTGTAAAATAAGTGAAAGTAAATTGAAAATTTGAAGCTTAGATAACAAACTACGTAAGAAAATCAACATTGAGCAAAGAATATGGTACTGAATAGCCCGGACAATTAAAATACGATTTCTTCCGACCTCTTATTTTGAGATTAGCTGATTTGATAAGATTTTACACGAGAACGTCAGATTCAGAGTTAGTAAAATTAACTATGAAGTACTCAACTATTATATTATTGCGATTTCGGTGACACCTGATCAATGCTCAAAAATAATTCTAGTATTTATTTTTTTTTTTTTTTTATGTTATTTAACGTCGCTCTATTTATGCTTCCATATATCGGTGCTAATCAGCGACGGAGGTCTACGATGTGTTTGTAGACAAAGCACATGTAAATTATTACAGCGGTGCTTGTGTCAATCGGCCGAGACCGGGATTTGAACTCGGATCACCAAGTTACTAGTCCTTCGCTCTAGCGATCAAGCCGTCGCAGGCGTCAATTTTAGTATTTATTATGTTCGTGTTACTTATTTGTAATTGTCATATAATTTTATTTTGTAATTATATTTTATCTTCAAATATATTGATTAAGTCAAAAAATTCTTCTTGCTCATAAAATTATGCTTCCTGCGATCAATAATCTAAATAAAGGTAATTTGCGTTTTGAGATTTATTGTATATAATTTGTTTAATAATATAATAATAATTTAACAAGTAGAAATGAATTTAAAACTATAAACGATAATTATAAATATTTGTAATATTAATACCTATTATATATATAATATATATAATAGGTTTACGACCTTCACGTTTAGATATAAGTAGTACGAAAAGTCAGATGTATCGGATCTAGTATTTATTTTTTAGTTTTGACATTTACCAATAAAATTCAGTTAACAGATGCCATCATTTGTTTAAACATAATTTTTTGATCAGTGAAAAATGAATCGTAAGAAATCTTTTTTTCGACATGTCCTTTTGCACTATTTTGATTTGAAAAAAAGTGTAGCAGAAACTTTTGCTATCAATTGCTTCAAGAATGTTATGGCAAATATAAGCTCCATCGCTTACATTATCATGATAAAAAATCATTTTTTAGGGAGGAGTGATGTAGAGTCAAGTCTACATGCTATAGCTAAAAAATGTATGCGAGTGAGCAAGGGACTAGGTAAACCTGATTGTGTACATTATTGTATACCAGGGTGTCAGAAACACTGTTAGATGCCACTAGCAACATGCATACATTTCTATGATTTGGTATATATGTCAATTTTTTCTATTGATATTAACTTTCAAAAATATACACATCATATTCTCCCAAAGCAATAGCGCCATACAATGTTTGTTTCAAAAGTTCCCATACTTTTGAAATATGGGTTCAATCAGTGGCACCACCTGTTTATGACCATACGTGTTTAATAGAGAAATCTTCCATATACATTTTACCGAAATTTCACGATATTTGGATGAATATAAACGAAGTTATTGTGCCTCAGGTGGCAGGGTGTTTTATTTGTTGGTGGAAAAATAAGCATTGATCAAAGACTTAACATCAAGTTTTGCTTTAAACTCGGCAAAACTTTTAACGAAACACAAAAAATGATGCAACAAGTTTATGCTAGGATAATAGAAAACAGTTACAATTTAAAACAAAAGAAACAGTTCCGTAAAAAATATAGAAATAATAAATGAGAAATACTAAATATATATACAGCAAGGAAGAGCCCTACAATCTAGGGCTCGACCATTAGAGCAAAGAAAGTATAATTTGATGGCAATATAAATTAAAGCCCCGATCTCAGCTAACACAAGTAGCTAAAATACTGCTGTAAAACTTTTGTGATTTATTTACAAACACATCGTAGATCTCTATCGATGATTAGCACCACTATTTAGAAAACAAAAATAGGGTGAGGTTATATAACATAAAAAACAACATTAAATATTTTTAAATAATAAGAATTTTAAGTTCAACATATTAGTGTAGATCATATTTTTTATCAGTCTGAATTTTGTTTTAGATAATATAATCTAATATTTTAAATATTATATATGATTATTTAATGTTTTTAGATTTAAATTCCCAACACTAAGTCTAGGTTTTATACAGATGTTTATATAATACTTTACAAATATTAATGAATCTAAATTTTTTAGGTACAATTTATTCATATAAGACCTCCTAATATAATTATATTAAGCGTAATAAATTTGAAAGATTTTTAATGACTTTTTAATGCAGTCATAAATATGTATTTAGAAGTTTGCTTAGCAATGTATCAAAATATAAAAAATTTTATACATTTACAAACTGTTATTATAAAAAATATTTTAAGTCACAAAAAGTTGTTATAATTTCATAATAGTGAAAAAGCTACATTCAATATCCTGATTATGATTTTAAATCATATAAATATCTAAATTACTTATAATATAATATTAAATCATTTTTTTGTATATATTAATGTACATAAATATTTACAGAATTTTAATTCATAATATACTGCATGCATTAGAAACATAGAGATCTGTATCATCTACAGTTCCATTTTTAATATCTTCAGCTTTCCTAGCTAAGTAAGTATTTTTATTTTTATTTTCCAACCACTCTGGTAATGGAGCATTCCAATTTTCTGGTGGTTTATCTCTTTTCTTCCAAACATCATTTTCATAATGAGCTTTCAATCGCTTAAACTTTCTTGTTTGTTCACTCTGAACTAACTCTTTCTAAATATATTATTATATTGTAATTAATATTAAAAAAGTACATCTATATAAATTAACTATTTGAAAAATGTCTTACATAAGCTTTAATATCTTTAGTATCTTCCCAAAGATTGCAGTTGTTAAAATCAGTTTTCAACTGAGAACAATCTAAAAATTCATTGTGAATAAAGTATTGATGAAATCTTCCTTTTATCGATGAGCACTCAAGAAATTCTTCATTATATATATGACATGGTCTAATCTACAATTTTAAATTATTACAGAATAAATAATATCTATTACCTAAAATATTAATGTAAAATAGAATACAAAATACATACTTTCGTTTGACTTAAATGTTTTTTGTTAATAATTTCTTCCAGTGTCATTTTGAAAACAAAGGTGTTATAATATTAAGAATTCATTCTATTTTTTTTTTGATAAGATTAAAATATGTTTCTAAAAATGTATTTATTCATCTAATCCACTGTCTGCTTTCTGCTGTAAGTATAGTATTTGACTTTTGGATACGGTATTTATTAGAACTACGATTAGAACCTAAAATATACCTAAAACTGATTAGAACCATATTAGAACGTTATATTCCATGATCATGTATATAATATAAATAGAAAATGCGAAATTTGCTTAACGTCTCATTTTGAGTGTCGCCACCTGTTGTTAAAAAATAATGTAATTTAAATAAGGTATATATATTAATAAATGGTTCAAAAAAATTGAAGGTAAGATCTTATATATAATTTTTGAGAAAATAAATAGTTCGAAATAGTCCCATCACAATTAATTTTACGAAGTTAGAAAACCGAAACGTCCAATTGTATTTCAAGAATGCTTTTACCACTTGAAAATTTTGATTGTGTACGGCAAAAGATTGTGGTACTTAGAATATAGTAATAAGCAATTTAGATTTATTTATATATTTACTTTGTAAAATTTCCTTTAAGATAAGTTATATTTTTTAAATACAAAAGTATACTAAATTAATTTTACTAAATTAATTAAATTAGCTCCCTTTATTGTTGGTTTGAATATAAATATGTTGAGTGTATCAGATGCTTATGCAAACTAGAAATATTTTTAGAAGAAACGTAGCATTATATAAAATATAAATCTGATGTCTAAAATTAAAGATTTTGCTCCAGTAAATTAGTCATTTCTTTACCTTAGTTTCAAAAAATTATATATCAGTTTGCTCATTTTACGCAGATGACGCCACGGTACCTGAACCACGACACATTTTAGTGAGTCCCTTGGCTTTCTATATGATTTTCTCCTATATTATGGCTGACAACGGGGCATGGCAGCCATTTTTTTCATGCAAATTAACCTTTTCAATTTCCAAATCAACAGCCTTTTCAAAACCAGTATAATATGCACTAACATAACCTTTACATTATATACCGTATACATTCCTTTTAAAACAATTTAATCGAATGCAGTTTATACAGTGAATTTTTCAAACTCTGAAAATTGTTTAAAATCAATTGAGGATTGAAAAATTATCATGATGTCTCGGTCTGTGCGAGCAGAAACTCGAAGTAGAGCAAAAGATGACATTAAAAGAGTTATGCAAGTTGTTGACAAAGTTCGCCATTGGTAAATTTTTCATTTTACTTTCTTGATTCATAGAAATTTCTCTTATGTTATTTACATTTTACTTATTGGAACTATCCCTCTGTATCCATAATTATTTATTTATTTAAGGGAAAAAAAATGGGTGACAATAGGTGAAACCACAATGAAAATTTACAAATGGGTACCTATATCAACATCAGATCAAGTAAGTTTTAAACTGTTTATATATGAACATAATTTAATTTTAATGTAATTAAGTGAAAAATAGTATAACTAAATTTAGATATTTTTTGCTTAACAATTCTGACAATTTTAAATTCATTTTTAATATTTAATTTATTATAATTTTGTTTTTCATTTAAATTAATTATAGCTATAATAAAATAAGTATTTTTAAATATAATTTATTTACAGAAAAAGAAAGTCAAATCATCTGTTGATAAAGAAAATGGTTTAGCAAGAAAAGGTGCCATAGATTCCTCAAATTCTAATTTTGGATTAACTGAAGATTCTAACACATGTAAGTGTTTGGTATATGCATTTATAAAAAGTGTTTATATGTATTTAATTATACAGTCTAAATTATTGTTTATTTTTCTTAGGTTTTTCTACTGTCAGTGATTCTCAAGGATTAACAGATTTCTCTGCTCACCTAGGATTTTCAGAAGATTCGAATTCACAAAATAGTGAACCTGCACCTAAAAGAATGAAGACTGACTAAAATATGTTATTTCAAAAACTGCATCAATTGATACCTGCTTGTGATTAGTTAACTAATACAGAAAATGAGTTTTGATTGGCAATGGAATGCATGTTGTGTACGATGTTAATGAGTGTCGCAAAGGAAAAGTGTGATTATTTTCAAACATATTTATACTTAGTGAGATTTTAAAGATACTGTAAATTAGTTGATTTTTGTACAAGAATAACTTAATTAAGTTTTAATTGAAAGTGCAGTTAATTGTACATTATAAATTAGTTTATATTTCTAATAAGCTAATCATTTGGTAGCATTTATTGAAAATGTACTAAAATATTTTACATTCAAATCCATGTTAGCCTATTTTAATTTAAAAATCTATTTAAATTTAAAAACTGCACTTTTCTAATAATGTAGACAGAAAATGATAATTTTGTCTTTTTGATGACATATATTGCAACAAAAGTACAATTTAGGTATGATGAAATTGTATATATATTAAATCATAGTTTATAGAATTTATAGCATTTTATATTGATATGTATTATCAAGTGAAAGTCCAGCATTCACTTAAAGAAAGAGCATAAAACAAATTAAGATTCAATAAACAATTTAAAGTAAGATAAAATTAAGTTATAATAATTTAATGTCAACATAAAAAAGTAAGGTTGAAAGTATTGTTCAATCAATTAAACTTGAATGTATTATATGCCAAGAGAGAGCAATCTATTGACTTTCATTCTCTTTTTACCATTACTTAATTTAAACCAAATATTTTTAATTATATTTTTATAAATACTTTATTAAATAAAGGAATAATTTTTAGTACAGTTAAAACAAAGAAAGGCTTTTTATCGACAATTAAAACCATTGTAGCAGCCTACCAAGGTAATTCTTTACCATCGTATTGTAAAAATGAACCTGTGTGCTTTTCTGTGAGTGATTTTAAAGTATTGAGAATTTGATTCACACTTGTTTCAATATCGATTAAAGCATTGGGTCCACCCATTGCAGTTTTAACCCAGCCAGGATGTAAAGACACTACTAAAATATTATCGCTTTTTAAATCTAAACTCATTGATTTTGTTGCAGCATTAAGGGCAGCCTGCAAAATTAAATGTTTATATATTATTTATTTAAGATTTATATTTGTTGTAGTCCATGAATACAAACTTTACTACAACGATAAGGATAAAATCCACCACTATCATTATTTTCAATGCTTCCCAAAGTGGAGGACATATTTATAATTGCAGCTTTAGACAAACTCATATTATCTTTGTTTGGATGATTAGCAGAAGCTTGTTTTAATAAAGGTAAAAAAGCCTGTCAAATTTGATTAATATTAAATAAATATATAAATATTAAAATAAAACAGGCATGTATATATATGTGTATAGATATTATAAATACTTGTAATGTTTACTTTTGCTAAAAGAATTGGTACAATTGAATTCACTGTGAATGATTCAATTAGTTGATTTTCTTTCACTAACGACAGTCTAGTAAATTTAGTAGATATTCCTGCATTATTAAACAACACTGTCAGACCAGCCTTACCCACATTTGTTTCAACTTTTTGAACTAAATTGGGATATTCATTTGTATTCCTCAAATCTAGAAATAATAAAATTGTTAAGTAAGCTTTATTAATGTTTATTTTAAAAATATGCCAATCCTTAACTTATAAGTATTCAGTATAATTATAATTATCTTTAATAAAAATTATATTTTCTATCAAAAGGATAAGAAATATTATAAAGTATGATTACCAATTTCAATTATTTGAATATTATTTACTTCCTTTGCAAGCTGGACTAATTCCTGAAAAAAATTGATGTTTAATATTTTTATAAAGCACATTTTACATAAAAATATATTTAATAAAAAATAATATTTATAATTATTACTTAATTTATTACTTTCGGTATTCCTTTCATAATAACATTTAAAAAATAATGGCCATATAGAATTTACAAAAAAATCGGTACTTACAGAAACATGTGGTTTAACACGTTATCTAAATAGATAAATGTTTAATAACTATTAATTTAATATTAATCAATTGCTTTTTTATATAAAAAAATGTCATTTTGAGGGATCTACCATAATGAGCATACCTGACGTATTATACTAATTATCGGATACAATTTCACGAATTTTTATTTAAAATTTAAAAAAAATATTTAATAAATTTATTATTTATTCAAAAAACCTTAGTTATTCGTACAGTTTTATGCCTTTTTTGTTAAAACTGTTAAACAATGTACATTGCATATAAGAAAATCAATAATATTGAACCGTTGCTTTCATAATACGTGTAGCGGAATTCAAGGTAGTGTCAGGTAGTGTTAACAATGAAATAATTTATCGCCAGACTTATTGATTGTTGTTCAATATTTGCTTTCGTCATAGTTTTGATGTATAGACACCGTGTCTAACATGAAGTAATATGTTTTACAATAATTTTATAACAAGTCCAGAATAAATTTACATATTATCTACTTATATTGTATATGTTTGTACACATAATAGTCCGGTATATAAAATATAATTGAAATATGAAAAGGAAGGAGCGAAAAAAATTATTTTGCAGATTGTGCGGCAGTCAATCAACAACATTAAATTCATTTTCCGATGAAGAAAATGAACGCATTGAAAGACTATCGTCTACGAGTACGTTAAACGAATCGTCAAATCAATATCGTAAGATAATATTATATTTTCAAATTTCTTTCTGTAAAATAATCAATATTATATATAATATATAATAGAATATAATTAAAATTATAATTATTTATTTATAATTTCTGCTCACATATCACGGTAAATTAAGTTGATATTGGAATATTTAAGATTCATATGAATTTTATATATACATATAATTGTCATATTTAAAATTTATGTTATTTTTACTTTAAAATTACATGATATTTTTAATTTGCAATTAATATGAATATTTTACATAATATTATCCAATAAATTATGAGACATGATAATTAACGTGTATATATATATATATATATATATATATATATATATATATATATATATATCACGAATCAATAATTATATTGATTGTTATTATAATAATTTATTCAAAGAAAAAAATTAATATTTTTTACTTGATTCTAAACCTGAAAATTTTGAAAGGTAGACCGGCTCTCGCATATACTATATTACATAAACCACCAGAAATTGCTTGATGAAATAATAGCTACTATATATAAGATACTTTTTTAAGAAATAAATTGTGTCTTTTTTTTAATGAAAAAAAATCCGCCTATTTTTACACTGGACATAGCGCGATCTTAGAAAAATAAATCAATCGTTTAGCAGTTATTAAATTGATATCATTGTTAAAAGTTTATAAAAAATCAAGGAATGATATTTTTTTGAAGACTTTCGAAAACTTTACTCCCATTCAGAAGATTAAATGAATTTAAAAATAAAAAAATAAAATGTTTATGGATTGTACAAATGTTAATGAATTTTTAATTCTTATTGATGTACGGCTCTTGTGTTCTATATAAGATTTATTCTACATAGAATAATGCAATAAGTATTGTTTTCGTATCTATTATTATTTGCTATGTTTTTATAAAATAATGTAAGTAATCTTAACCCTTCTATATCGAGATAATTTTTGAAAATGTTCTCTTTCTATTTTTGATGACGGAGCACTTTTAGACCTGTTAAACCAGTTTACACATTTCTTCCCAAGGTTCCTACCCAAAGTTCGAACACAAGCGAAAAAATGTTTTTTTTGCAGTCACTCTTTCCATTCTTATATATGATAAGATTCAGAATTTAATTATAGGGCCCCTTTTTCAATTAAAAAACACAAGTTATAAATTCTTACAACTACGTCTAAAATGGTGTGAAATGAAAGACTCTTCAAGAATTAATAAAAAAAATTAAATTAAAATATTTTGTAGGAATCGTGTTTTAAAATCCCACTGAAATAAAATCAGGACATAAGAAATCAGGTATTATATATTACTTTTTTAAAAAAATACTTTTAATAAGTAATTATAGACATGTACTTTCATTATTGTAGGCAATTTGTTGTTTGTCTGTTAAGAATAATTCTATTACTATGAGTAGAAAAACAATATACAATAATAATAATAACTTGCATGCGACTATAATCAATTTAAATTTTAAAAAAATTGATAAAAACAAACAATTTTTTAACTCTAAAATTAAATAAATGAGTATATAAACAATTTTTAAGAGAAATTAAAGCTTAAAATTTTTAAAGTATATATGAATTTGAAATATAATATAAAGTCTAAAAATCTATACAAATTCTGTTCATAAGCATAAGCATAAAAAATATATGACCGTAAATAGCAACTAAATCTACAGAATGTATATTTTTATATGTATTATTTATATTAACATAAACAATTAGGAATGTATATTAAAAAAAATTCATTTAGACCGCATATGTCGTACATATTATATATCAACTAGTGCAGAAATTCTCAAATACCAGTAAATAACTGGGAAAATTAACACTTTTATGGTCATATTATTCTTATAAAATCAATAAGCCTTCGAGTTAAAGATTAAATTATCGCATAATAATGATTTTCATGCCTATCATAATTTCTAAATGTTTAAATAAAAAAATTAATTTTAAGTGATGTACTTCGATTTATGCATAATAACTTATTTTGATAATAAACTGCAAAGTTATTTTCGTGGTTGCCTTTTATATAAATAATTAATAAATACACGACAAACTTGATTATCTAGATCATTCGAATATGAAAAAAATCGTCGTTCACTTTTACCCCTCTACCCTCCTGTTTTTACCTCTATAGCGTTTCAAAATTATTATTATTATTGGCATATAATGTTTTAAGAGAAACCTAATATTAGAATTTTTGCGATAATTCAATAATATTACGCATAATAGTCGATTCGTACAAATTTATGAGGAATATATATATATATATATATATATATATATATATATATATATATATATCACTATTGATTCATTACAAATTTATAGTGATTTTTTTGTTTTATTTTTTATATATAAGTAAGTAACCAAATTTTCCGTTTTAACGAACCTTATAATTTTACATTAATTTAAATGAAATTTGGAATCTAATTATAAAAAACCAAAATGGAAGAAAGTAAGAACTATGTACACACACACCACACACCCACCCACACACACACACACACACACACACACATTTGATAACAGTAAAAATAAGCTAATGCTTTATATTATCGCACTAATGCGTAAATATTGTATAATTTTTTAAATTCAGAAGCAAAAATAACGTTGGACAATATAGAAATTTCAAAAACAAATGTAAAAGATAAGTGCGACGAGTCATCTGTAATAATGAATGAGGATGATGACTCAAAAGATGTTAAAATTGAATCGCAAGAATTAATTGAAGAGGCATTACGTAAGTTATACTTGTTATACCATTGGTTGTATACTTGAATTGTACGATTAATGTACAAAATGTTTTATATAGATTTTAGGACATTTCTTAGACTTTTGTAATATGTGTATATATATAATATATAAACCATAATATGCCATGCATAACATCAAGCAGTTAGTTTTAAAAAAAAGTGCTATAATCATATGATATTTAAATTATTTTATAATTTTATATTATGTAAAAAATCATAGAAAAAGAAATATATATTATAATAATTATAAATTTGATTATAGTATTATATTTAAGACGATTTAAAGTTTGCAACTTGTGATAAGTTACATATTATATATTGAATCACAACCGCAGTTATCAATATCATTTTATTTTCTTATTGTATCGTAAGCGTGCATTTATAAAGTAAGCGCTTATTTTTTGAGCGTTATATATATATATATATATATATATATATATATATATATATATATATATGTATCTTAATTACATTTTTCTAAATAAAAAAGTATTCAATGAAGAGCTAAATGTTTTATTAAGTAGTATGATAATAAGTTAAACAAAAAACTTATTAATAAAATTAAATTAATATGCCCATCAGTTTATAATTTTTACAATTAGAATAAAATAATATTATAATACAATCAAAAAGAGGATTCTGTATAATTAACAAAACAACACCATGTATAAAACAAAAATAAATGTTCTTATAGCTAAAATTTCTTGGTTTTATTTACAAAAGAAATGCACTAATAATAATGATGTAACTAATAATCTTTTACATATTTTTATTTACGAATTTTTATTTGTAAATAAAACCAGGAAATTTTAAGTATAGGAACATTTATTTTTGTTCTATAGTCTCATCGTGTTGTTTTATTAATTATATAGAATCATCTCTTTGATTATAATATTATTTTATTCTAATTGTAAAAATTATAAACTGATAGACATATCAATTTAATTTTATTAATAAGTTTTTTGTTTAACTTATTATCATATTAATTAATAAAACGTTTAGCTCATCATTGAATACATTTTTACTTAGAAAAATGTAATTAAGAACGATTTCATAAAAGTTTTCCACAATTTTAAATAATTACTATTAAAAGTTTACGGCATAGTGGGTGTATGTAATGAAGAGAATAATGTTAAAATTCTACATTCTCAATGCTATATTAGAATTCGTATAGCAAATTTAGATTTGACTATACAGAAGCATTATAATAATTTTTTGTGCAAAAATTATGTACAAAAGTACATTTACGTCAAAATAATATATAAAATACATATTTTTTATATCATTTTTTAATAAACGTGCATTCGTTATGATTTTGCAAAAAATATATATGTACATATTCCCTTTGTTCCCATATATATATTTTAATTACGATTTATACTTTTTTTATGAATACATCATTTCTAATTGGAGCCTTAATCAAGCTGCCGAATAGAAAGCCATCGTAGTTGCGTTAGTCATTTGTAGGTGTGCTTGAGATTAAATATAGGATCTCCTAATTTGAAAAAATAGCTGGGTATACTGAATAATATAGAATAACAAATATATATTAAAATTTCAAAAGATTGTTTCGTTATACTTTTGAAAATTATGCAGTAAAAAATACATATAAAATACAGTTTTAATTTAAAAAAAAGTATTCGGAAAGAATAATGGTAAATAATTAATAATCAAGCAATGATTACATGGAATTTTATAAAAAACTTATGCATCCAGCACCAGAGCGCGCTATTGGTACTTATGATTCTTTAGCCCTCATTATAGTCATACTCATATACACATACAGCCAGACCTGGCCAGGCCAGAATCCCAGCTTTACTACCAGAGTCATACTGCACGTCACACTCGCGTATATACGTCATATACACATATACTATTATATTTATAATAAACGGCGGTGCGGTTGTGTACTGTAACGCACCTGCAAATACAGAATACAGACACTAATTACTGATTTACTAAATTTATATTTACTTAATTTCGGAGCCAAGTATAATACATATAAAGTTATAACGTTATCGTTTTCTAACATCACCGTCAATATACAATTTTGCGTCCTAACTCCGCAGGATTGTGTTTGTGTTGTGTTTATCATTAACGTTATATATATTACAGTACCGCACTGTCTCAACTCTCACAGTAGATAATAACCTTGTGTAACTCGCGCTACTGTCGCTATAAAATATATAGATACAGATTTTCCTGTTTTCCAACAACTTTATTGTTGCGCAAAATCAGAAAATAACGCCCAAGAACTATATCCTTAACAGTACTGCGGTTGAGACAATTATTATCGACATCAGTGTCAGTTTTTATTGTTTTGCTCAGCAACTGGTTAATAACGAGAGATAATCGAGCGATGGCACCCATTGGTGAGTCATATTATATAGCTTTATTTTTACCGTTATTTTCTAGCCCCCAATTTCACAGCACCGAATCCAATTACACAACAATTTTGTCTAAAAGCGTTCTCTTATCGTTAAATAAATATATATTCACTTTTTCTGCGCTGGATTAAACTGGCGATTAAAGAAAAGTTATAAAAACGAAAGTATTTGGACGGTAAAAAACAGGTGCTAACACTTACCGGGGCCTTGCCTGCGTCCCTGCACGTAGCGAAAATCTTCTCCGGTGGCTTCTCGGAATAGGCGAGTTTCTTCACCAGTCCAAGGCCCAATCCCCGATTGCAGCCTGTTATTAAAATCGATCGCATATTTATATATATATATATATATCCTAGAAAACTATATAATAATTCGTGCACCGTTATAATAATGTACTGTCTGCTTTTATACAGAAAGAGTGTCTATATCTACTACTGTCCTTTCTCTCATAAAAAGATATATCTGTGCGATGAAAATTGATTTATTTTGTGTAATATGACAGCATACCAATCATATTATACATAGGGGAGAAAAACAGAAATTCAGTCGATTATTCTGCGAGTGACTGGCGTGCGAGAGAGCAAAAAAGATAGGCCTCGAGGCACATTGTCAACCTTGACGCATATGAGTAAGAGCTAGAGACTCGTTGATCGCTGGTAAGAGGAGTCGGCACTCGACAGTAACTCTATCATGTCATGTGCGTAAAGCCGCGCGAACGCCGGACAATACAAGCGCAAAAATCACCGGAATACTTTACTCAAAAACTAGATGGTTTCCTTTCGTCTCACGTAATATATAGCAACAAATCAGCCGGCGCAGTGAGCTAATCTAATCCGAGATCACCGTCAAAGTTAGGTCAAATGCGTGAATGTGCATAAGTATACCATATGTATACATAGTACACATGCAAGTAGCACTGTGATAATAATAAGCGCGTGCGTAAATGCAATAAGTGTATATATGAATAAATAGTGTGCTTCTCCGATTGAACGGCAACTAAAAATATAATTATCCGCATATGGTAGTCTTTTTCTTTTCGCGCGACGCTCCGTTATCATCATGCCGACGGTAATGTTGATGCCGAAGCTCGCGATCCTGTTCTTTTGCAGGTCGCCCGCGGTCAAACTTGTCGACTTGACGCGAGCGCGGACTGGTACCAGAATTCTCGGGCAGGTTATGTCCACCTACTTCGCTAGTGAGTTTCATTCGCATTGATATTAAATCAGTTATTTGACCCATTCTCATTTTAGATTTCGCGCATTATTGACTTCGTTTAATTCATCTTACGACACTACTTATAATAATAATATACTCTTGTCCTATTGTCATTGCTGTGAGAATTTTATAATATAGAACGAGCATGATCTTACGTAAAATTCACGCATATATACTACTAGATGAACTGTATAGATAATTTGCCCTTGAAAATGTTAATTTTCTTTGATTGTAGTCTCTGTCACGGAGTGGTATATTCTCTTCAAAGTACCACATATCGTATCTTTGTTGTGACAATCAGTTTTTAATAAAAGATTCGCTAACGCAAATATACTTTCGTGTTACTATTTATTAATAAGTTGTAGATAATTAAATCATTATGCTTTAGTTAGAAAAATGGTTTGCGCAAATAACGGACTTATTAATACACGGAAATATTTTTATTTATCGCAAAGTAATTATGTTACGTCGAATCACAAGAATCATTTTCATTAGCACAGTTTTTAGAAGTGACAGTTTGTATTTATATATTATTTATAATGAAATTTATATTGAATTATCTTTTTACATGTATATTTAGCTAATTTGAAGGTTATAAGTATGTTTAAACGTTTAACATATTTATATTCAGTCAAATACCGTTATAAATATCGCAATTTTATAATCTTTTTAAATAAATTTATTCCATTTAATGTAAATTATTATTTTACATTATTTTATATTTTTATTTGATTTGCAAAACAGACTAAATACTTCACACAATTTTACATGTGGAATTTTCTCAATCAACAAGTAGTTTGATCCCACGTTTAGTCAGACTAGCACAGATATCGAATTGTTTTTTTTTTTATTAATTCTGTGATGTTTGTAACCATAAAAGAAATTAAGATGTGATGAACTAATTCTGACAATTTAAATAAACGTGTTTTTGTTTTTTATAATTGCATTCATAGCATATACTTTGATGGAACATAAACTATTTATATTTGAGTAAAATAATTTATGTTCTTTGCTATTCGATTATATATATATATTCCTTTTTATTTGAAAGTATAAAAAATTTTAAAAAAATGTTTCTTTCTGCTACAGAAGATCAGTATATGTACGATTTAGTAGTTTTGGGAGGAGGTTCTGGTGGTTTAGCTGCAGCAAAAGAAGCATCTGAACTTGGAGCAAAAGTGGCTGTATTTGATTATGTGACTCCAACTCCCCTGGGAACTAAATGGGGTTTAGGTGGAACTTGTGTTAATGTGGGTTGCATTCCAAAAAAATTAATGCACCAAGCTGCATTATTGGGAGAAGCAGTACATGTAAAAAATTTATTTGCTTGTGTATTATTATTTAAATAAGCTAAATTTACAAATTTAAAACATAATTTATATTTTTAGGAAGCTGCTGCTTTTGGATGGAAAATACCTGAAGTTAAATCTATCCAAATTGACTGGGAAGCTTTAACAAATGGTGTACAGAATCATGTTAAATCTGTTAATTGGGTTACTCGAGTAGAACTTAGGAATAAGTTTGTATTTTCAGTTAGTTTTATAAATTGTTTTTAATTTTTATCGTATTGTTTAATTCAAAATATAATTTCTGAATATCCTAGAAAAGTTGAATATATCAATGCACTTGGATACTTTAAGGATCCCCACACAGTTGCTGGTCGAATGAAAAATGGAGAGGAAAAGATTATAACTGCTAAAAATATTCTAATTGCTGTTGGTGGCAGACCTAATTATCCAGATATTCCAGGTGCTGTTGAATATGGAATTACTAGTGATGATATTTTTAGTTTACCCAAAGCACCAGGAAAAACTCTTATCGTTGGTGCTGGATGTATCCTTTTTGAATTAGAACTGAACGATTGCAAATATCATTTAAATTTTTTAAAGTAATTTCCTGAATTATAGTATAGATATTGGTTTAGAATGTGCAGGATTTTTGAATGGATTTGGATATGATGCTACAATTATGGTACGCTCAATTATTCTCAGAGGTTTTGATCAGCAAATGGCAAATATTGTTGCTGAAGAAATGGAACAGAGAGGTGTTCATTTTATTTATCAAGCTAAACCTTCGGCTTTAACAAAACAAGAGAATGGTCGCATTCTTGTACATTGGGTAGACAAAGTAAGATTTTCTAACTTGAAATAAAACTTAATTCTTTTTAAAAATTATTCAGTAAGTCATTTTCATTTCTTTTAGGAAGGAAAGATTCATAAAGATGAATACGATACAGTACTATTTGCTATTGGTCGTAAAGCTCTCACAAAAGATTTAAAATTAGAAACTGCTGGTGTTATTACTATTCCAGAAAATGACAAAATTGATGCCAAGAATGAACAAACTAACATACCTCATATTTATGCTGTTGGAGATGTGTTACATGTGAGTTTTTGTATATTAATTAATACCTTAATTTTATTGTAATAAATTCTATTTCAGTATCGTTAAAATTTAAATGTTTAGAAAAAACCAGAATTAACTCCAGTAGCTATCAATGCTGGAAAATTATTAGCTAAAAGACTGTTTGCACATTCGGTAGAGACAATGGATTATACTAATGTTGCAACTACTGTATTTAGTCCTCTTGAATATGGTTGCGTTGGCCTTAGCGAAGAACAGGCTCATGCATTCTATGGAGAAGATGAAATTGAAATTTATCATGCTTATTATAAACCAACGGAATTTTTTATACCTCAAAAAGATAATAGTCACTGCTATTTAAAAGTAGTTGTTCATTGTCGTGGTGATCAAAAAGTACTTGGTATGCACTTTGTTGGACCTAATGCAGGAGAGGTTATTCAAGGATTTGCTGCTGCTATAAAGTATGTTACTAAAAAAATTTTCTATTTTGTAAGAAATATTATATAAATAACTATTCCAATATATGATTATTTTAATTATATATTATTCATTTTCAGGTCTAATTTAACATTCCCACTTCTTAAAGCTACTGTTGGAATTCATCCAACAACTGCTGAAGAATTGACTAGAGTTTTTATAACTAAGAGATCGAAAATGGATCCAAAACCGCAGAGCTGTTGCAGTTAAAGAACAAGCAAACTTATAAATGCGATTTTTTTATCATTATTGGTACTTAGGCATAACAGTACAGAAATTGCTTTCCTACAAAAAATAAATTCTCTTCAAAAGAGTATTGATTAATTGAGATGGACAATATTGAAAAAATTTCAATTTAAGAAAACTTGTATAGAGTGTAAAAAAGTGAAAATAATATTTTTACTTATAATCTACATTTTATGAACTCATAAATAAGTTGTTTTAAATACTATATTTTGTACAGTATTTACAATTATAATGAAGTATAAAATATGAAATTATGACTTATGAAATAAATTTAATGAAGTTCAGTTTTAAAATATTGATATAAATAGCTGACTTATCGTTTTAGAATGAGTTGTAACATTATGTTTAGGCAAAACCCCTTAAACTTTTAATTACAAATCTCGTATGCAACAAATGTTAAAAAAAATTTTATCCAATTATTATATTTAATTAAGAATAAACTATTGGCATAATAATACATTACCAATTATTATTTATACCTTTATTTATATATTTAATTAATATACAGAAAATACATTTATTTAAGTTATGAGATAAGTTATTTTCATAATAAATTAAGTTTAGTTAGATACTGAATTTAAATATTATTCAAAAATAATATTTACATTTGATTTTCTTATTTTTAAATTTGCATATAAAATATCAATCAAACTGATACTAAAATATAGTAAAATGGTATCTTGATTTTTTAATTTAAATATTTATTTAATTCCAAATCGTTAAATTCAAGATTTCATAAAACGTAAAATTTATTCACTCTATTAGAATAGTGATTTATATTTTAAGTGTTGAATGTTTCATTCAACAGTGTGAAAACAAAAAAAAAAAAGTAATAATATAATTTAAACCATGTGGTTTATTATATATTGAAATATAACGCAAAAACTTTATGTTTTATATAATAACAAATTACAACAACGTTGAATTTTGATAATATATATCACTTATTTTCATCATTTACAAACTTGAAGTTATTCAGATTCAATCCTCACTTTTTGTTCAGTCACTATAAGTAACACATTAAAGATAACCAAATTAAAACTTTTAAAATATTTTAATTTAGTTTGATAGATTAATAAACTAAAGTTATCATTTTTAACAATTAAAAATGTCTTCTACCGATTCGTTCGAAAAATATGAGAGTCGTATAAGTAGCTATGATTCAACGAATGAAATAATCGGCGATTCCCTAAGTCCATTTGTTAGTATATATTTTTTTAGTACCTACTTGCTCATATTCTGTTAATTTACATTAATGTATACATTTACTAGAATCTACGGTGGGCTTTTGGATTAAACTCCAAAGCACCAGTAATCAATCTGGGTACAAAAACTAGATCTCTCATTGCTTACGTCTGTTCGCACGCAACTGTACTCTACGATTACAAAGCTCATAAAATGTTTTTGTTACAAGGGCATGTGGGTATTTTTCAGTCATAAAATTCTTGTCTTAGTTTTTCTGTTAGTGAAACTATATATATTTGATTTCCGAAATGTAGCGAGGTAATATACAAACATTGTCAGTTAACAAAACTGGCAAGTGGCTACTTACGGCATCTTTTGACGATCATTCTTATATAATCGTTTGGAATACTGAGAGCAGGTTAAGAAATATATATTAATTCTTAGATTTTTAGTAAAATACGGACATTTGCTTAAAATTTGTTTTAAATATGTGTAGAAAGTTAAATAATGATTATTTCCAATATTTAGAAAAACGTAATTGAAATGGTATTTTTTACTAGAGGATTAACTAGGTAACAATGTCATATTTTAATGTATATATTTTCAATGCTTTGTTAATACAATATATTTCGAGAATTTATATTACAGAAAATGATGATGAATAAATATAATTTATTACGCGCAGATGTGTAGTACCGCATTGACTTAAACAATGTTTGCATTATAAAAAGAAAACAAAATTTTTTTTAATGAAATTCTATCTAGATTTTTATATTTATCTTTGTAATTTTTTATATTATTTTATAGTCTTTCTTCTTACATTTTATTATAAATTTTACATTGCATTTTAATTAAAATATTTGAATTATAATAATTAACATTTATCAATTGTAATATATTGTAATGTGTGCAAGAGCTATGAAATTTCAAATATTTATTTGAATGGTACCAATAAAGCTGAAAGTCTATTTAATACAGGTTTATTTAATTAAACAATATTTCTGTTACGCCTAGTAAATATTTACTTAATTTATTTTATTAATGCGGTTGCAGAGAATAATTAAAACTATATAAGTAAAATTAATTAAATTAATATGCGACAGACTTCCATCGTACACGCTTGTAAAACCTCATGGAGATTACGGAATGACAGCTGCAACTCTAAGTCCCGATGGAAAATATATTATTACAGTTGGCAAAGAAAATTTTCAATTAGTTAAACTTTGGTTGTGGACAGGCAGTAATCAAACTCCTGGTGGTATTTACAATACTGTTTTGACATAGCTTTTCTTTTTCATTTAAAATTTTACTTTAAAATATTGATTTTTATTTCAATTTATTTTCATAATTACAAAGACTCATAGTTGTAATTAATTTTTATTATAAAATTTAATGGGAAATTTGAAAAATTATAAATAATTATATAAAGTTACATATTTATACCATATAAAAGCGCAAGCCGAAATCAACGACGTAACTACCGATTATGTGAAAGATATTAGTTTCTGTTACGAAAACTCGAATTTAATGGCCTTGACAAGGGAACATCAAGTTTTATTCCTTACTTGGGTATTTATTTTCTGTATTAAAAATTTTATTCAAATTGCTATTTTTATTTTTATTTATTCATAATCCAGAACGAAAGCAGCGGACTCTTGAAAATAATATATCCTCCTATTCTAAAAAAACCAAGTAAACCAGGAATATTCAATAATACTTCGTTCATTTCGGAAACGACTAAAGTTTTTACTGGAACTACTTATGGTTTGATATTTATTCTGTGTGTTATATAAATATAATAATTGCTGCAACAGTTTTTTAAAGTTTTATATTTTAAATTGAATTTGTATGTTAAAAGGCTATGTTTTGATATGGGATATTGAAAATAGAAACACTTTTAAAGATGATGTCAAAATAACACATGTAAAATCTGTTCACCTACAAACAGCCAATATCACCAAAATCGTAAATTATAAGGGGTATGGATATTAACATTTTTATAATAATTTATTTTAATATTTTTAAAACTATTATAATTAATTCTTATCCTTCTTCAATATGATATTGGTTCCACTTATATGGCAATCTTCCATTAAAGCCTCTATATTTAAACATTTATACGTTTTTTTTTCACATCTATTATGCACTGTATATTTTAGTGTGTAAAATAATTTTTGATCAAGTATGCATGTAGTAGATAAAACTTTCTATATAATCATATAAAAAAGAATATATCTCCTAAAATTTTTAAGCGTTTTTTACATGAAAAATATATGTATCAAATTGTAGTTTGATCGTTGTTGGAAACTCGAAGGGAGAAATAAACTTTTACGACGTTAATTTGAAAATATTATACTGGTGTCGAAATTGCGGATTGGATACTATCACTTCGATATCCTTCGATGTTCAATCCGAATTAGCAAGATTAGAACGTAAGATCTGCATAAAATAATTATAGAGCAAATCTAGGAGACTTTTAAGTTTTGGAGCGTAGAAAAATTAATTTTTTTTATTGATGGCTGATTTTTTTTCTCTTGAACTAATAATTTTAAATAATAAGAAAAACAGTTGGACTAATAAGAAATGTTAAATCTTACTGACTACTAAAACTATTTTAAATGTTTGAAAAACTATTAATTTTTTTTTATTTTTTGAGAAAATCAGTTTACTATAATTTCTTAATAATATATGCACTTTCACATTGAACACGCCTTTAAAACTTCTAGAATTTATTGTATAGAAGTTTATAGCATCAGATAATTTTTTATAGCTTTCTTAAGTATCTTATCTTGTTTATGTCTTCTTAACGAAAAGAAAATTACTACTGTTTGCAAATAGGTGAACAATTTATATACTATTTCTAATTTATAAGCGTAAAAAATACGACTTAAAAATAATGCTTAAAAATAATGCTTCAAAATAATATAAAAAAATTTACAAATTTATTATACGGAAATATTTTTTCATCTTATAATAAAAATAGCAGTTTCCTAAAAGTTAAAAGGTTCTTATATTTGCTTATATACATATAGCATATGTTAAGTTGATCTAATAATCCCTATTTATCTTATATAATATTATGACTTTAAATTCCACTACTTGCAGCGGATTGCGCCGATGATACAGCCGTTCGGGAAATCCACGTCGAATCAACGAAAAATCTTATTTCAATCCCATCCAACGTAACGACAAAAATTGAATATCAACCAAAACCTAAAACGGGCTTTAAAATTTATAGCGAGCGAGTTCAGAAATTTCAAGCTCTATTCGATGATTTCAAAATACCGAGAGACGCTACCCTTGTTCATAAATCGTTTTGTATCGATAAATTTATCGTAGGTTAATAACATTATAAACATTGTAGTTTTCATATATAGATAGATTTATTGAATATGAAATTAAAATATTTAATAACACATGACATATTAGTTAATTAAATTACACTATTAAAAACTTGGTGAATCATTAAATTTTCATAAAAAAAAAATTATTTTCAAACACTTGAAAAGTTTCATTAGAGTGCTATGTAACAATCAAACTTTTCTTTTAATCGATTAAAAAAAATAAAGATTTAAAATTTTATTTTAAATTGTTCATCCCAATAAAATATTTACTTTCCGTAATTTTTTTAAAGTGCACCTTAATATTAATTATTTCATCTTCTAATTCACGACCGTGATTACACATTATTAGACCACCTGTAGTTTCACTAACAAAACCAACAGGTGATCTAGGCCGAAACCTATATAAAAGTAGTTATTTATTCATTTATCTGAGATTATGGCTATTTTTTATTTTTATTATTTCTTATTTAAAAAAATTTTTATTTGTATATACTCTTTATAAACTATAAACTGCAGTAAAAAAGTCATTAAAGTTTGCTGAATCGGCTCAAAGAAAAATGTCGATGTTATATACACCGGTTTTGTGAAACTTCTCAATTAATATAATTTTGTATTAACTTCTCAATAATAATAACTTAATAATAACTTCTCAATAATGTAAGTTCTGAATATTAATGTTTTTATTGAAACTAATTAGCTCGTTATGTAATTAATTTCATTTTTTTATTTATTTATAGCTACTATGTCTGGCAAATTGGCCTGGATAGATGTGTCTACTTTAAGCTGTCGCTTTATTTCTCATTATTGCGATTCACCTTTGACTTCTATAGACATATATCCAGATAGGTACTTAATATTTATGATTCATTTTATATACATAGATACTTAAATATTCGAAATAAAATTATAAATTGCCTTTCATTTTATACTCTTCATAGTGATTATTTAGTGATAGCAAACAAAAATGGGCAATTGTTTTTGTTCAATCAGAAAAATCATCAATTAATGTTTACGAAAGACATTCCACCTTTGCCGGATTTAATACCTACTTTGAAAACTGAAGTTTTAGAGGGAACGATCATTCATGTATCCAAAACTGATGTAAATAAAAATCAAAAGCTGTATTCTACTGCACTCAAGTATTCAATTGAAGGTGAATGCTAAAATCTTGTAAAAATATGGTATTGATATATGATAGTCTTATTTCTCTTTTACACGAAATGTACAGACGTCCGCGAGCACGTGATTTATTATCTTGTATAACGTGAAAATTTGATATCTGTCTAGAGCCTTTTTCATTCGTTTATAAAATGTGCTATATTTTAGATTGAAAATTTTATTAGTCTTCGATACTATTTAAATATAATAATATTTTGATATTTTGTAATTAGAAATAGTTTAAAGCTTTCTAATTGCTAATTAAATATGCGTCATTGAAATTACTTTAAGTGAGCTTTGCATTATCGATTATGATTTAAAATTTAAATTTCGGTAGCAATACCAAAAGTTAAACTATAAATCGATTATCTCATTTTCTATTTCATTTAACAATTTATTATATAAACTATAAAGATAGAGTACATTATAATTTTATGTTAATTAAAAATATTAAAACACTTGAATAATCTTTAATAAGTTGATATATCCCTAGTGAAAGTATAATACGTTCTTATAAGTATTTATAAGTTTTTTATGTAAAAATTCTTTCGTTGGTTTCTATATACTTTATTGGAAAATCCATCAAAATTTAACGAAAAAACACGATTTAAGTAAGAAAAAATAAACTTTAGAGCATAAGCTTTTATTTCATTTCTTATGCTTTGATTTTTGTTTGATTTTCTTACGCGAGAATTTACTACGTGCAGTCTTATAGACATTAGAAATTACTTAAGGTGCAGCACCTCTGATGCTTCAGAAACTCCCGAAATGGAATTTTTATATTTTCTCCAAAAATATTGTTTGCGCTAAAAAATGTTACCATAAAAAATATGTATTTTAATGAGATCTACAACTTTTGTTTAAAATATTTTTTTTAACTGTTTCGCCCTTTCTTAGATTAGTTAAAAAACCATTATTTTGATGGTTTTTCATACAAAGATTTCATTTCCCCTAAAAGCGACTACGATATTCGTAATACAATTTGTTTCAAGTATATATACTTGTATAAATAAATTTATATAGAAAATAGTGTTTGTATAAGATCTGTATTATTACAGGAGATGCTTTGATTTGTGGAATGAATAATGGAGTAATTTGGGTTCTCCATCCAGATACGTTGGATCCTTTAGATCCTTCTCCCTTTAAGCATTCTTCCGCAGCTATAATAGACATCGTTTTTTCAAAGTGTTCAAAATTTATGGCCTATTATGACGATTTAATGACGGTCGCAGTTTTTAAAAAAAATGAAAAAGTTCGAAAAAAAACTCCAAACTTGTATTATTTCATAGGTAAATATCGTTCGCATAATTTACGTATTAGAGAAATATTATTCGGATCGCCATTATCCGATAATTCGCCAACGCCTCGTCTATTAACACTTGGAGAAGATCAAGTTATTATTGAATATGATTTAGCGAAAAGGTGAAAATTATTCTCAAATTGATTTACATTAAAATTCTGAGATAAATTATTTTACTCATCGTATATTAGGCCTAAAACAGTATTTAATTATTTTGTCGATTTTTTTACGTTTTGGAATATTATATTGCTGATATTATATATATTTATAATAATATAATTGTACTTTTCAGTGGTCCATATCCCGAGCCAGGACTACTAATTTCAAAAGTTACTCGCGTAGAAGAAATTGAAACTCCGTTCTGTATGACTTGGTGTCCAGATGGAGAAAAAACTTTGCTCGTTTCAAATTCAGATGTAATTTTACGTGAAAAAAAACTTTTTTATACTTACTAAATTTAATTTTCGTTTCATTTAATTTTAGCACAAATTTAAACTAATCGATGCCATCACCAAAGAAACTCGAAGTACTATCTTGGGGCCCAAATATTGCTCTCCTGTAAAAAGAATGTTGGTCAGTTTCAGTTTCTTTAATTTTTAAAACAGTTTATTTAATATAAATCGTTTTCATAAAAATGGCAAGAGATGATTTAAATTTTATAATTTAAACATTAACTGAGAAATTGAAATATTAGATATGAGATAATCAAATTCTAAATTAAATTCGATTCGGCAGATAGAAAAAGTACGGGATTTGTACTATATGCTTTTTGCTACCGATAAAGAAATAGGATTGCAAATACTTCCAGTTGATGGGAACCCGTATAAAATAATTGGAAAAATTGGGCATCCTCATAAAGTAATATTTAACTTTCAATAGAAATTTTGTATATATATATATGTACGTATGGATACTTTCTAATTTCTATATTAGATATCATGGCTGCGTATCAGTAGCTGCGGCAGATTTCTTTTTACTGCTGGACGCAATGACCAGTGTGCTTTTATCTGGAATATTGATTTCAAGTAAATAAAAATGTCTAAATATGTTCTACTATAGAAGGCAGAATGTGGCTGATATCTTGTTTTATACGCAACTCTCCATTTATTATAGATTGTCTGAAAATGACCATTCTAGAAAAAATGAATAATAAAAGATATATGCCAAAATTGTTCCTTTTAAATATTATGCTTTCATCAGATAAAATATTATACAAAAGAAATTTTATTAAATTTGAATAACGAACGTTTATCTGATTATTTGTAAATTATATGTTTAAAAGAATTACATTTTAAACTTTATACAAATACGAAAACAAAGCATTTATTAAACATAATTCTAGATTTTTTTCTTTCAACTCTATTTATAGTACAATTGCACGTTTCAAGAAAATTAAACATTAGCTTTGAAAGTATTAAGTAAACAATCTACGACTTCATTATAATAGTTATGTAATACTTAATATGAATTTAGTAAATAAGACTGAAATGAATTGTTCTTTAAATCTACTTTATATCTCTTCGAATCATTGAACAAATATTTATAGGATAAAAACCAAAATATTATCTATTTAAATTACTTTTAAATTATTCAGAAATATGAAATGGTTTGTTTTTATCTATTATTTTAATTTTTTCCGTACAGATAAAAGCTTTATTGAATATGAAAGCTAATTTACTTTTTTTTTATCTACTTCTTTCATAAATATTTATATTTTATTTATTTCGTCATATCTTTTTTACGGATTAAATTACATATTTATATACATAAATATAAATTAATATATTGTCTGATGATTTTTAATGGTTTGATTTTATTTTTATTAAAGAAAAGAATCCCTTCTCCTATAATTATGATATATAAAACTTTTATTATAAATTATACTTATTCCTTAGCTATTACTAATGTAAAAATTAATTTTTTTATTTTTATTTAAAATTTATCAACAGGAATAATCATAAAAAATATATTCATTACAGTCATAGTATTGACAATTGTATTGCCAAATGTAAAGAAAAAATTAAAAATAATACATAAAATCCTAAAGGTCTGCAGATATCATGTACCAATTAGGAGGGTCTGGATTACAACCATTCTATGGCTGCATTCATGATGGCAAAGGTGGATGGCTTTTTAACGAAATGCAGGATTTATTTATTTTTGCGCAAGTTTTGCAGCAGGGAGTAAATTCAATGAAAACAAAACGAATTAGTAACTATGTCAGTATAGAGCAATTGCCGAACCTTATGAGAGCGTTTGGATTTTATCCTACGCCTACTCAAGTAATTAAATTTCTAATTAATTATTACAAATTAGATTAATTAAATTTTTATTTATTTTTAATTGATAAATAATTATTAAAAATAAGGAGAAAAAGTTATTAAAAAATTTGCTTTGATCTATAATTATAAATTTAATTTGTAAAATTCCTATAATAGTTGAGGAAATTGTTCTTGTTTTGTCTTTTTTTTTCTTCAAATAGTTTATGCAGCTATTTCATAAATGTAAACATGTATATAACACCTACTATTTTTAAATCTACATTTGCATATAAATTAATTCATCTAAAACTCAGTCTTATGGTGTTCAATTCAAATTCTATATTGCCCTACAAGTTTTATAATCGCATATATAAAAAAAAGTTTACCAATTGAAATAAATTTTAATTAATTTTTTTTATTTTGCAGTTAAAAAATTTAATTAATGAAGTAATATTTAAAATTAATCAAAAAGACGATAAAACAAAACAAATAAGTTTCGACGAACTTGTAAAAATCTATATAAATCATCGTCCATCTTTTGGAATTTTGATGCGTCAATTAGAAACTGCATTTCATATCCTTGCGACCCAAGATGTTTCTGAAAATTCAATTGTGATACAGCGAGAATTCTTGAATTTGCTTCGCAAACAAGTAGCCGGAAATTCACAGATTTCGAACGAAAATCGCGGTATATAAATAGAAAAATAATATTTATTTGCACGATACTGTTTCACGTTATACCTTAAATTATACATAATTTTGATTTCTTACAATTTTATATTTTTATGGAACTCTATTCGCTTATATTTTTGAAGTGGCACGCATTTATAGTAAACATCTTCGATAAATTCTAAATTCTTACAAACTTTAATGTTTACTAAAAAGTTTCGAGCAAACATTTTTATTATTTTTCAATTGTAAATAAGCATTGCATTACAATGTACCCTTCTATTATGCACAAATGAATACATTTTTTATACTTTGCGTTCATATTTAAATGTGCATGTTATTTATGCATAGGCGAGTCATTAACTATGCAAGAAATTGAAACTTACCTAAAGCAGTTGATACTGCGAACTCCAGCAAAAAAATTAGCGGAAAGCTTAGAGGAGGAAGCATTAACTCAGCATATACTTCAATTGCTGCCGAACGTTAGTATATTTCGTAAACTTTATAAGGTTATTAAAATAAAATCAACAATTTTCAGGCTTCTTTAGTATAATGTATTATCATTTTATGATACAGCATATATCTTACAAAGATTTTGCCATCAGAATTATGGGAATTAAATCAGCGAAGGAGACGAGGGCTGAGAATGATGAATATGACCTGCTTTAAAAATATATAAATTTTTTTGATAAATTAACAATAAGGATCAGATTCCATTGTATATATATACATCATATATAATGAAGACTTTCTACACAATACATGGCTACAGACAATAAAACGATATTTAGAATAAAATTTTTTGAACAACAAATTGAATAGAGTTATTAAGCAATTATTTTTACTTGTCAATATAAAAACAAAAAGCCTTTTCAAAGCTTTTATTATTTATCCATTATATAACGAAAATGTATTTATATACAAAATAATTTAAGCTGATTGAGCCTTTCCTGTTTTTATTATTGTAAAATACAATAGTGATAAAAGGGGTATTAAGACATTGCTACATACGAACAGAAAAAACTTGAAAAAAAATAAACAAAAACTATATTTTCATTAAATATTTACTACATAGCAACATTATATACCTATGTAGTCGATTAAGAACATATAAAGTAATGAAGTTATAGAAAATTTCATAAATTTTTGCAATAACAATCTATTTAAAGTAATCTGATGGAGAGAGAGAGAGAGAGAGAGAGAGAGAGAGAGAGAGAGAGAGAGAGAGAGAGAGAGAGAGAGAGAGAGAGAGAACTGGGAAGACAAAGACAAAATTTAAAAAGATATAAATATATAAATAGTGCGTGGGCAATTGTCAATTTTATTGATGTTAAGTAGAAATTATTTTAAAAATAATTTCATAAAATAACAAAATGTTATGATATTAAAATTTACCAAAAAACTATTACTAACAGTTTTGGCAAAAATGTCTTAACTAAGAAAGGATACTATTTGCTAAAGTTTTCATTAAGCTACTCAATTAGTATATACAGAAGATCATTTCATTTGATTTATTAAAATCTTGTCATTTGTGAATACGCTTATATAAGAGAAGAGATATAGAAGTAGCAATAATCTAAATAAAGGATAAAAACCGTAAATTCGCAGAAATCTTGAATACAAATTTTTATATAAAGCTTTAAATTTAATACTGCCCATTGTAAAACGTATCTAGTTTTCAAATGATTTTTTAAAAATTTAATTTAGTTTTTTTCCGTTGAAAGTGAAGAAATAGAAATTTATTATATTTAAAAATTAAAATGAAATTTTGTCATAATTATTAGTTTTTAGACATTGTCAAAATTAATATAAAATTTTGCACGTCTTAAGAAATATTTGAGAAAGAAATATTTTAGTTTACAAATGAATTTCATCGTTTTAATTTTATAAGTATATGAATATATCAAATGATGAACAGCTTTGTTCGATATAATAGCAATATTAACAAATATATTTACAGCAAAATTTATGTTCACATTCGAGTTTTATAAAGATTTTGTGAGAGTATATTTGAATAATCACCGTAGGATGAACTTTTCTCCAAGAATTAAGAAAATTCTTCTATAAAAAAAAAAAAAACCCCTATTGAGGTATAATTATAACTAATTACAGGACACTGCCAGCAGTGACGACAGCAAAATCTACTTTCAAATAATAATTTTGAATAAAGTACAGCCCTCTTTCTCTTTCCGCTATGCATGCCCCCGTACAATGTATCTGTGTGCGTGCAACTGTTGGTGTATTTGTATGCTTGTTTTGTTTAATATATAAATTTACATTAAAAGAAGTACAAAGAAATTTACACAAAAAAACTTACTTCGTTCTTTATCATAGAAACTCTAAGGCGTATTTACAAGTTTTATATACAAAACGCGTGTGATTACGTCGGTATTATAAGAAAAATATTTATAACATGAAAAACGCTACATATATGCAATTTGTGCAACGCTCTCGCTGATGCCGCTGCTGCTATTTCATCTTCATTTGCTCGCCCTTTTTTCTTTTCTTTTCTTTTTTAATCACTGAACTCGCGAAAAAAGCGCGGCGCTTAAATGTATAGTAAAGTGTCGAGCTTGGAAAAGGCTCGAGCTCATTAGCGTCTTTTTGTTGTTTCTTTTTATATATACGAGATACCTCGTTGGCAGAATGCGAAGTGAAAATAACCGATGTCTAATACGATCGAGACGCCGTTGTCTTTTAACTACTACCCGTTGGCGAAGTCCTCCACGTCGTCGGGTATGCCGAGTTTCCTGCGGCAGTCTGGGCAGTACCACTTGCCCTTGGGGGGTACCATTATGCCCACGCACTCGAAGTGGAACCACTCAATTTGACAGTCGTCGCCGTCGCAAGCGATCATCTCAGAGACCTCGTCGTACGGGCACTGGCAGTAGCAGTAGAGATTGTTAGTACGCTCCGAATTCGGCGGATGCAGCTGAGGATAGTGTAAAGACACGTCGGCTGCCTCGCGCGGCTTGCTCTCCACCTCGTTGTCCGAGTCGCTCGAGTCACTGCTACTCGCGGCCTGATCGTTTGAGTCGCTGCCGGAGGCTGCGATCACCAGTGCCCTCTCCTCATCGGCTTCCTCCTCTTCCTCCTCCTCTTCTTCCTCCTCGTCTGCCTCCTTCTTTTGCCTCTGTTGATGCATCAGCTGCTCTTGCTGCTGCTGCTGCTGTATAATTAGTTGCTGCTGTTGTATAAGTAGCTGTTGCTGTTGCTGTTGCTGTATGAGAAGCTGTTGTTGCTCCTGTTGCTGTTGTAGCAATAATTGTTGTTCTTGCTGCTGCTGTTGAAAGAGTAATTGTTGTTGCTGCTGTTGAAGACTCAGCTTGTAATTTAGGGTTTTACTTGTAGATGGTAATTGAGACTTCGATTGCGGTGGTATATCGACTCTTCTCCATTTCAACATCTGCTGCCTATGGTTTTCTTCGTCGCTAGAATCTCCATAGAAGCGCTTTGGCACACGTTTTCTTTTAGATGACCTTTTCGCATCGGTTTCGGAACCACTGCCACCGATACTATGAGTAGTTCTTGTTACTATTGGTGATTCAAAGGACATTAATTGATTTGTTTCAAAAACAGATTGAGTACCAGTAAAACTAGATGACGAGTTTCTTCTAGAGGCTAATTGTGTTGAGATCACTTCCTTTTTTTGGTAAATTGATTTTGGAATGTTTAATTTGATAGATTCTACAGTGTTTGTAAGATTTTTGGCTCTTCCTCTGAAACCTCTCTTTCGTTTTCTTGTTTTAATTTTTCTTTTTACTGGTGTTATTTGCGCAGAGTTAGCCAGCACTGGTGATGGAGCAGATGAATGCATAGTCGTGTCAGTGTCAATAATACCATTATTTATAGGAGTTGATATATTAAAATCCATAGAATTAGGAGTTACAGCAGCTAAAGATATTAATTTATTACGTTTTTCTGCTAATAATTTATTTGCCAATTCTTGAGGATTTTCGTCATAAAAGTCTTCGTCAGTTTCTGTTTCAGTTGTATCAAGATCAGATTCCATTATCACAATTTGAACTTGAGGTGCTGGATTTACTGATTCCACAGTATCCATTTGATCGTTTTCCTTTTGTTCTGTAACTTCTAAGATATCTGATTCTGCAATTTTTTCTTCTTGCTTGACTGTCTCTTTCTCCTTTTTGCGTTTTTCTCGGTTTGCTTTTCGTGGTGAACTTGTAGAAGAATCAGAATCTGAACTACTGCTCGAACTAGAACTACTACTTGACGATGAACTACTGCAACTACAGTTAGTTCCACAAGAGCAACTACTAGAATCACTATCACTAGAAGAGTCACTAGATGATGTATTACCATTTTGTTTTTTCTTTTTTGGAGATTTGATTTTTTTCTTAACTGAGTCATTTCCTGTATTTTGCGTATTAGCTGCAGAAGGCGAAGGGGTTCTATCTGATTTTAGATCAAAAATTTGCTTATCTTGACAATCATTGTCAACTCTATTTGAGGATTCATTTTCTTCGAGTTTGTCTGAATATACCACACAATAATCATGATCAGCTAATGCCATATTTTTTATAGTTTCTAAGCTTTCATTTTCCAGAACCTGAGGAGTATCTAACTCTTGTTTTTCAGAAACATCATTATCTGCTGCTGACATACTAGAAGATTCTTGTTTTTCTAAACTAGCTGTATAAGATTTAAAATTATCCCAAATGCCATCCATTATTTGTTCTTCCTGTTTTTTCTCTTCTTCATTTCTTTCAACTTCAACAATAATATCTGTATTAGGCCTAATATCGACTTGAGAATCTGTTGTCAATGCTGATTGCTTATCATGTTCATCTTCTACTATTACATTAGATTTTTCGTTATCTTTATTTTCTGTTACTTTTTGATCTTCAACTTCACTATCACTGTCAGAAGATAGATTTAAGGGAGGAAGATCGTACACATCTACAACTTTTTTAACTGGTTCTTTAGAAATAGTTTCAGTATTTAATTCAACTCCATTTACTTCCTTAGTGTCCAGGTTACAAACGTCGATGTGAGCATCTTCAGTTGATGTTCGAATGTCACCTATTTTTGAGACTGAAGCTTGAGGTATAGGTAAAGGTTCTTTATGAGTTAACTCATGCTTATTTAATAGCTTTTTGGAAATAAACTTTTCCGTACATTCAGAGCAAGAGTAAGGTAAATCACCAGTATGTGTTCTTTTATGCACTTTTAAAGCAACAGCTCTAGAAAAACTAAATCCACATTCTTCACATACAAAAGCTGTCGGTGGAATGCAGAAATGATAAATATGAGGCCATTTTTTTTGTAAACACTTTTTACACAGAATGCTTTCTGTTCCATGTTTCCAAAATAAATGTTTTGTTATATCTGGTTTATTTCGATAAGCTATACCACATCTGTAACAAAGATGATGTAATTTATGTTTCCATACATGATTTGATAAACGTTGTTGACTTCCTGTAGCTTCTAAACATACATCACAAGCATGATGTTGTTTACGAAGATGAACCATAAGTCTGAAGGCAGATGGAAAATTAGATAATGAACAAAGACAACAGTGATATTGAACATTCACATTAGCAGCATATACACCTGGACATAAATGGCACAGTAATTCACTATAACTGTAAAATGTTGATTTACACATTATACATATTAGAATTGATTTTTGATGCATTTTTCTGTTGTGTAAATAAAGTTCTTTATGAATAGACGAATAAAATCTACAATGAAAGCACTCATATACTTTGACAGTCGAAATATTGTAGGTACCATCTTTACTATTGTATGAATCTAGGTTAAAGTAATATGATTCTAGATCTTCTAAACATTTTTTTACTTTTATTATAAATTGTTCTTGTTGTATGATTATTGCGGGATGTTGAGGTTGAAATTTGTGTTCTGCAAGCATATGAAGACTTAACTGTTTACCATTTACAGCAATATGCCGAGCATGATTACAATAAACACAAATAGCAGAGGCAGCCTTAATACAACGTTTTAATAATTCCTCAATTGGAATACTTTCTAAAAGATCATCTACATTTAAGTCAGTTGTCGGAATTTCCTCTCCAGCTAATAAAATTCCATCAGTATTTTCAACTTTATCTACCAAAGTACTAATTTCTTCATTATCATGTTTTAATTGCTCTTCTACTTTGTCCTCTTGTTTATCAACATTAATCAGCATTGCATCAGATTTATGCTCATTATTAACTTCTGTTCCAATATTAACACTATCAATTCCATTATTACCATTAGAATTATCAACTAAAGTTAATCTATCACTATCTGAATCACTACCATCTTGATTTGTAAATTCTACACCATCACTTTTGTCAGGTACTGATGTTTTATTATCTTCACTGTTATTATTTTCTTCAGAGTCCCTAGAACTATCATGGTTTTCAGTACTATTTTCTTTAAATGTAGTTGATTTACTGATGGAAAACACTGAATTATTTTTGGTACAAATTTTTATAACTAAACTCCTATCCGTCACAGGTGTTGCTTCTGGAACAATTTTGTCTTCCTCTTCTGGAACAATTTTGTCTTCCTCTTCTGAATTTGCTGAATCATTTTTCTCTTCATTTAAAAGTTCTTGTGTTTCATGGGTAGGACTGAACAATGACCGACTTCTTGGACTACTAAGATTATTAGATACTAAAGACTCAGAATCTGAATCAGAATTTTCATGTGCATTTTCAAATGACTTATTTTCTATACCAATGTCGTCTTTGGTTTCTTTAGGCTCATTACTTGAGTCACTTAATCTTACATCATCTTCATTTTTTGGATTTGAAGATTCCATGATACTTTTATCTAAACTGCATTCAAGAAGATTCACTGCATTATTAGTTACTAATGTTTCTGCATCCGTTATACTACTAGAATTATTCACACTTTTTAATACTTCTACAGTTGTTTCATTCACACTATCAAGATTATTCTTGGCACTATTACTATTTAATGATTCTGTTTTATTTATATCTCCATGACTGCTACATTGAGACAAATTATTTGTGTATTTGTCATTTTCATTATTATCTGCATCTTCTACACACTGGGACACTTCCATTACAGTTTCAGTAACAGAATCTTGGCAGGCAGTTTGTTCATTTTCTTTAGGTGTAATACACATAGGATTTTGTGAACTTGAACTAGAAGACTCATTTATTTCAGAAGTTTCTAACGAATTTTGCAGCTTAGATCGTTTTGTTCGAATATTTGTTAACTTAGTATATAAATAAACATCATCATTTAGTCTATTAGGTTTTATACTTCTTTTTGAATGTCGCCTAACGCTAGGAATTTTACCAGATACAAGTGAATCAAGATTTTTTGATTTTGTATCACTTGTTCGGCACTTTATTGCTTCTGTTTCATTACTTTTCTCTGGAGCTAAGCTACATGTTTCCATATGAGTACCTACTTGTCGACATACTGAACATACGTCTGAAGTAGACTGCTGACTTTGCTGTAGAGAACAAAAATGATTATAAAAATTATCAGTTTCTGAAAAGATTTTTTCACAAGAGCAACAAACAACATAACAAGAGCCTTTGAACATTTTATAAAATTCTTCTACAGACTGAAATGTTACTTCTGGTACACTATGCTTCTTTGATAAATGATAAGACAATCTCTCTGCTTGGCCAAACATACCAAGACAAAATAAACATATATGACGCTTATGAACATCTCGCATATGTAAAAAAAGATTCCAATTTTCAAAGTAAGTTTCACATGCTGCACATAAATAAACTTTTCTTGTAATTTTGAAATTAGATGTTTGTTGATTAGATTGTAATGCTGAACTATTGGGGCTAATTGATTCAATATTACTGGTAGATGGTAGATCAGAACTATCTGAAGGTAGTAATTCGGAGTTGGTATTGGTTGCCAATTCAGAATTGCTAATAACCGGTCGAGTTTCAGAGTCACTGGTGGATGGAAAATCAGAACTATGATCAACTACTTGAGATGGAATAGGTGTAGAAGAACAGTCACATGGGTTTGAATTAGATTCAGATGGATATGAAATATTTTCAGATTGATTACATTTACTGCACTTAGGTTTCGATAATGTTGGTTGAAGCCCTAAATATTGGGTATACTCTGCCATTTTTTCTGTCTTTACTTCTGCTGACTTAGCCTTTTCATTTTCTTCAACATTGACTTGTGGTTCTTGCTGAGAACACTCAGTATCATTAGATAAATCACTTTGTTTTTCATCTGTTTGTTTTAAAACATTCTTTCTATCTCCTTTAATAACACTTTTTGAACTTGCATCTGAATTTCCATTACCATCAGACTCATGGGAATATGTAGAATAATTGCAGTCTTCTTTACTTTCTTCTGTTTCATCTAAGGATGCATTTGACTTATTATGGGTTAGTGATGCTTGAATTGTTTGTTCTTTATAATAAGCTTCTTCCCATAAGCTCCATGTATCCACAAGTCCATTGTCACTATCTTCATCTTCCATAATAAAGGTTTAACTGATTAACCAATGATACCTGAAAAAATAAATGAACATAAAACTAAATTTTTTTTCATCATTAATGTTATATAAGATGTTCTTAAGTATTTATCATCAAATAATGTAATGAAATCTACATTAATATCAATATATTTATTTTTAAGCAATATATAGTCAAATTAAAAAGCTAATTTCAAGTTTACTAAAAAAAATGAGTATCTATTATAATCATTTTCTTTTATTTTAACACATATTATAAATATAAAGTAATTTTCATCTAATTAATAAAAATAATTCAAAGAGATTTTAAACTAAGTTATAATTGAATACTATATGATGTTAAGGACCCTATACAATTATTCTATAGTCTCTACAGTATTAGGATACAAAATGTACAATTTATTTCTGTAAAAGCTAATTCTATATTTCATTTAAAGCATACAAGAACCATTTGAGTTTTGGCCGTAATGATTTAGCAAATTTTTAAAAGCAGAGAATTAGAAGTTTGATAAATGTAAAATAGACTTCAAGATTAAATCTTTACGCTGGTATTATATGCCGAATAATATACAATTAGTAATTGTGAGTGGACGCGTGAGCTTGACTTCGTTCGTAGAGTACATCCTGACTAAGTTTTTCACGCACCTTACAGCTTGCTACAGCAGCTGCGGGTCTTACTCTAGCAGGCGGCGAATCAGCAGCAGTACCGGTAATTATAAGCAGGCGCCGGTCCAGTACGCAATAAAAACCGGACGACCCAAGCGTTAACTATGTGCATTAACTCAGTGCAGCGACACGCCTCCCAGAGGAATTCCTTCTCTATTGTCTCCTCGAGCTCCTCGGGTGCGCGGCGGTGGCTGGCACGGCCACGGGAGGTTAGTAAAATGGCGTCATATCACTATGAACACGGCAGCAGCTAGCAGAGACGGCGCCGGTGACGATAACGCTGGGGCTTGTGGCTTCCTGCTCCAAAAAAATGTAAATCGCTTTTGCACCGGAACTTTTCCAACGACTACGGCCAGGAATGCCAGCCTTCCTCATGTTAGCACCGGCCCGACGCGTCTTCTCGTCCACAACTTAGACCCTCTAAAAAGTTTTTTTCTTCCTCAAGGTAGATTAAATAACTACAAGCCGCAATTAATTTTTTTTTTAATCGTTCGTCTGTACGTGCTGCACAATGTCGAGAGAGACGGAAAACATCCGCAAATAAAAAAGTGAGGTTAGGCCAACGTAGTTGTGCATACAAAAGTAATAACTGCTATGCACAATCAGGCACAATCGATTCGGTAAATTACTAATATTGCATTCGAGGCACACATGGTTCGCGGTCTCCTCCTCGTGGCTGAACTGAATGGCTTACTTGCGCCTTCGAGTCGTTGTCGCAAGCCGGTATAGAGAAGTTGCGATCCGATTGCAACCCGAACACGCCGAAAGGCCCGAAAGTAGTCGAACGACTGCTCTCCGCAGTTCCGCAATCCGCACTGATTTCGTGAATTATTATATCGTGTCGTGGTTGTGAGTCCACCGCCACTACACCATCGCCATCCTCGTCATCGACTCGAATATGAAAAAGATCAAATGTCTAGCCGACACCAGCGACCGGGCATCTTTTCCATTCCCTCGTGCACACAATGGCAACGCATGTTGTTAGATCAAAGTACGGGCTCCACGTCTAACTATCCAACTAAAAAGTATAGAAAGAAGCGAAATATCCTTTCCAGACTTTCTGTATAATAAATTGCCGCTTTTCTTTGTTTGCGAAATATATTAAGTATACCTCGTATACCTGACTAGCTGTTGGAGACTGATGGACTTTTGAGAGGCTATAAACCAGGTTATACAAAGTTATATATGCATTGCTCGCTGAGAGACATTATAGACGCATGTGTACCCCATGTGTATCGTGCATTTTCCCTCGCTTTTTCTCCCACTTGCTTTGTTTGTATTTGTATCTTTTTACACGCGTGTGCAGTGCATATATCGCGTGCATAATACAATCCATATTATAGTCAAAACTCAATTCATTAGGTTTTTTAAAAATATAAATATTAATTATAATTTCATATTAAAACCGAATTCTGTAATGGAAATTCGGCTCAATAATAGTAAAATATGAATAAATTTATTTATAAATACATTATTCATATATGATCATAATTTTCGATTTTGTTACAATGGAAATTTAATAAATATAAATATTTTTCCTACAACTATTTCCATCATCCACAATAAATTTAAAACTAATTAGATAATATTTGGGTAACAAATAATGAGCAATATTATCCGTTTTTGATTTTCATATTTTACAATTGGAAATTTGGAATTTGTTTTGTTTAATATTTTAAAATCAATTTATCAATGCTTCTGCAAATTTGTAATGATCTTTTTAGTTTGAATTTTATTCACAGAATTTAAATATAAAAATATGTAATAATTAATTACATATTATAACTAACAAGACGTCAAGTTTTAATTATAATAAATTTGAAGTAGAAAATCTGTATATTATAAAAATAGGTTATATACTGTTCATAAAATTTCAATATATATATATATATATATATATATATATATATATATATATATATATATATATTTGAGTTTTTTATTCTATGTAATGTAATCTATCGATTTTTCTTATATTAGTAAACGTAGTTATAAGAATAAAAAAGAATCATTTACATTATTTTTAAATTAGTTATAAATAATAATGAAATAATACATAAAAATTTCTTGAATTAATTTAGAACAGTGAGTGCATTGTGAATTTATATTAAGTGACTGTTAATAATATCAGTAAATATAGGCGGTCTACCTAGATTTACCTATTTCATACAAAAAATTTTTATTTAATTTATTGTTTATTATTACTTTTACGTGTTAAAAATATAATCAATGAAATGCGCGTGCGCGCAAATTCACGATTCAGATGTTTTGGTTATGTTATAATAATATAATTCCATTTTCCCGTACATTTATATATATAATTCATCGAATCCATTAAAATCCATCTAGAATCCATGTCGAATCTGTCGAATCAGGTCGAATCCCTAAACCCAAATCCAATTCCAGCCAATTCGCTTATCGAAATGAAGAGCCTTGAAGTTATTCGATATACCTATATGTTTCGATGTTGAACTTGGATTTAACGTACCTATGTTCAGATAAATGAAAAAGCCTGAATGTGGTGTACAAGTATGTGAGTACATGTGTAAGTGAGTTTATACCCCGTAAATGCGCCAATGTATAAAATACTGTTTCTCTATTCAGTCTTTCATGTACATGATTTGTTGACGTTCACATCGTTTGTATATTTTTACAAGTTGTTTGATTTGCAATCGGGAACGTCAAGGATCGGCCGGGTGTGAAGAGGTTAAAGATCGGTGAAGATTGTGAGGAGAGTCGAAAGTGCAGCAACTCGTTCAGACAGGACGGTCAGTCGTTGTCATTTGAAAACGGAAGCCATCTTGTGGCCGAGCCTCCCATATTATACAGGGGAATACTTAATAGTTCTTCGACAATTTCTACCGAAAAATTGCTCTGTACCTTTTCATCACGTCTAGACTATGCATGAATCATTATACCATACGTTTACATAGCCATGGCTGCGACGAGAAAGTTGCAAGGTGAGAAGATAATGTTTCCAGCATGTTTACATCTACAAAGTCTTGTTGTGTCCCTTGCACACTCTCGTACATTAATTTCTTGCCTGCATTATATTCCGTAACTTGTAATCTATACATAGCTAATACTCGGCTTCTTAAGATTATCCTTTCTAATTCATTTCTTCTTTGGTTCTTCAATCTTTTAATTCATTTTGAGTGATGATTTAATTCACTTGCACTTTCAAGTGGATCCTTGTTGTCTGCATTGAGGGTTATTGTGTATTTCTTAACTTATTCTTTCTGCTTTGGCTTTTAGTTAATATTTATTTAATAAGTAAAATCAACATTAGTTTTATTTCGAATGAGTAATCTATATGTTTCTTTCACTAGATTTAACTTTTGTGTAGAAGTATACTCATATAACCTTTAATTCTTTTTATTTGATAGTCTACTTTGTATTAAATTAATTTATTTAATTATATTGTATATCAGATATTAAATTTATTGTTTAGTTGAAATAGTCTGACAGCATTCTTTATTTTATATAGATTATCTTAGTGTTAAAAGTTAAAAATATATTTACATGAAAGTATTATATGGTTATTATAACAAAAACTATTGCTATAATAAGAAAAACATTGTTTAAATTTTTATCGTAAATTTAATTGTTTCAATTTCATCAGTTGACTAAAATATAACTAATATATATATTTAAAGATACTGGTATGTAGAGTACAATAAATATATATTATTTATTAATTAATGTAGTTCGTAAAATTTATTAGAATACTTTTTACATTATTTTGGGTTAATAATAATATATATAAAATATGTTCAATGTCAATATTTTTTAGATTGACAATTACGATTAAGAACAATAAATGAAATTTTTTAAAAAAAATTAGTTGTATTAATTAAATAATATAGATGGAATTTGAGTCATTAGTTTTATTTATATTACAAAATGTTTTGATAATGATTAAATTTGTATACATTATTTTTTAAACATCTGCATTATAGGTGAAATTGATAGGTGCCTTAAGAAAGTAACAGAAGGTGTTGAGACATTTGAAGATATTTGGCAAAAAGTTCACAATGCTACAAACAGTAATCAGAAAGAAAAATATGAAGCGGATCTCAAAAAAGAGATCAAAAAGCTTCAAAGGTTACGAGATCAAATCAAAAGTTGGATTGCTTCAGGAGAAATTAAGGATAAAAGTACACTACTTGAATATCGAAAACTTATTGAAACAGTATGTTCTTATATAAATATATAATTGATGATTTATATTGTAATTTTGAATCATATAATAAAAAATTTTTAATCTTTCAGCAAATGGAAAGATTTAAAGTTGTGGAACGAGAAACAAAAACAAAAGCCTATTCTAAAGAAGGTTTAGGTGCAGCACAAAAACTCGATCCTGCGCAAAAAGAGAGAGAAGAAGTCAGTAATTGGCTTGCCAACTCTATTGACGCTCTAAATTTACAAGTATATTTACTTAAAGTTTTCTGTATATAATTATCAGTTTAATAATTTTGTTAATATATATTTTTACTATTTTTCTGCAAAGCTTGATACTTTTGAATCAGAAATAGAATCTTTACTTGCCGGAAAGAAGAAAAGGTTAGATAAAGATAAACAAGATAGAATGGATGAACTCAAAGCCAAACTTGAGAAACATCGATATCATATCAGGAAGCTGGAAACTCTACTACGCATGCTAGATAATATGTCGGTTGAAGTTAATACAGTGAGTATTAAATAATTTTTTATTATATGATGAAACTTTTGTTAAATGCATTTTCTTTTAATAATAATAGATCAAAAGGATAAAAGATGATGTTGAATATTATATTGAATCATCTCAAGAACCAGATTTTGAAGAAAACGAATATATTTATGATGATATTATTGGTCTTGATGAAGTAGAATTGTCAGGTGTTACCATACCATCATCAGCCACAACAGATAGTAATAATAGTAATGAAACAGGTGGTACACCAACATCAACGAACTCTGGAACTTCGCCAATACCATCACCTCCATTAAGCTCAACAATGCACAATCATTCAAGTGATAGTTCTACAGATAATGATAAGAAATCAAAGGTAAAGTAGTCAATTTTTAAATAATAATTTTATTATATTCATAAGATATATATATATATTGGATATAATAAATGATTACCTTATTGTTTTAGCCTGTAAAACCAACGGCAGTTAGGCCATTAATTAGTTCCCAAGCAATCATTCCAACAACGGGAAGCACTGCCAGTATAAAAACGACACTATTATCTAGCAGCACTCCGAGCAAAACCATTCCTATGACACCTAGCCATAGCTCACCTAGTTCTACTAGTAATCATATTGCTACAACTAATGCTGGTAATTTCGCTACAGTAGCTGCTTCACACAGTAATTCTCAAGCCATTCACAATACCCCTAATAAAGCAACAAGTAAGAAATTATGAAAATTCGTAATTCACCATTCTATCAATAATATTACTTTATATAAAATTATTTATAATTTTAGTACATAGTAGTGAGAATGGACTTTTATCATCTAATATATCGTCCAATGTCTCACAAGTCATTTCTCAACAACAACAGCCGCAGCAACAGCAACAGCAGTCTCAACCACCACAACAAACACAACCATCACAACAATCATTGCAATCCCAGCAGTTGCAGCAACAGCAGCAGCAGCAGCAGCAGCAACAGCAGCAGCAGCAGCAGCAGCAGCAGCAGCAGCAGCAGCAGCAGCAGCAGCATATAAATCCGCCACCAACGCAAGCACCGCATATTTTACACAACCAACAAAATCAAAGTTACAATAATGACGTAGAGATGACAACTCCTATACCACCATCAACGTCTCCTCAATCGTCAATTAGCAGTCGATCATCACCAGTTCCTGCAAATTCTTGTTCTCCTGCACTATCCACCGCCAATGGACTTATACCTAAACTTCCAGATGGCATGTCTACTTTAAAATCAATTGCTCAACAAGTCATAGTTCGAGCGGGTTTGGAAATACCATCCTCAGAACCAACACGGAATATTTTTGAAAGTTCTAAAACCAACAGTACTATGAGTAATAGTAATAACGCTACCGCAGAAGCTCACATTCCACCATTGCTGGGAGTAGCGCCTTTGGGGCCAGTTCCCCTACAAAAAGAGCATCAGCATCAGTTTCAAATGATGGAAGCAGCATTTTATCATATGCCTCATCCATCAGATTCTGAACGATTAAGACCATATTTGCCTCGAAATAACTGTCCTACTCCTCCATATTATCAACAGGTATACTTTCATATCAAATGTGTTATGTTTATCATTTTATTATTTAATTTTTTTAATTAAGTATATAATATAAAGCCAAAAGTATAACTTTTTTAATACAGACCATAAAATATTTATATTGTCACAAAGTTAAATAAATTATTTAATTTTTATAATTTTACTATTCAAATGAATAAAACAACACTTATACAATTAGTAATTAATATATTAATAAATTAGTATATAAAAAAAATTTTTTTATTTTAAAACATACACATGATATGGAACCATAGAAAAATTATAATTTAATCAAGTCTATAGTTTGTAAAGTAAATGTATTTAATCCATCAGTTAAATTGTTAAGTGTATTTTTGATTATTAATATATTTGAAATATATATTTGTATATTTTAAAGGGAACAATGATTTTTATTGTTCAGTATTTTTTTAACACTATGTAATATAAATAACAATTAACACTATAAATTATTTTTTACTACAATTAATTTCAATCTGTTTATTAGTTAATCTATTTCAAAATATTAATTTTGAATTAAAAAGAATATTATTAAGTTATTTAATTACAAAATTTGTTGTTATTAGGTGCAACTTCCACACTCTGATACTGTAGAGTTTTTTCAACGTCTTTCAACAGAAACTTTATTTTTCATATTTTATTACATGGAAGGATCTAAAGGCCAATATTTGGCAGCTAAAGCTTTAAAAAAACAAAGTTGGAGGTTCCATACCAAATATATGATGTGGTTTCAGAGGCACGAAGAACCAAAAGTTATTAATGAGGAATATGAACAGGTGGAATTAATTAATTTTTTTCATTAGTGATTAACAAATATAAATGAAATTGTTTACAGTTCTTTTAATATCTCCAGGGAACTTACATCTACTTTGACTATGAAAAGTGGGGACAGAGAAAAAAGGAAGGCTTTACTTTTGAGTACAAGTACTTAGAGGACAGGGACCTCAACTAAACTATCCTATTATTCTCAAAGTCTCCAAAAAGCACTATTTCTGTATCGGTATTATTGAAAATTTGAGAATAGACATTATTTTTTACAGTTCTATATTTTCACAAAATATACTTTTATTTATTGGAAAAAGAGATGTAAAGAAAAGAAAATCTGATGCATAGTGGACATGTTGAAAAAAATTGATTGCATTGCAACCATGTAATGCTGAATTGTTAAGAAGTTCTTTTTCAAGAGTAAAACTTAAAGAATTAGGAGAAAGAACAAACTGAAAATGAAGTTATTAAGCGCGTTTATTGGGGACAGTAAATTGTATCTATAAATGATAATATGAAAGGCACCGAAAACACTAGCGATTTATAGTGAACGGTGTGTGATAACAAGAGGAAGAAGTTATACTCGTTGGCGACTGACTCTGTAATACCAGTACAAACATGCGTGCAGCCCACCTACCATCTCACGGTAAGGTGGAGGGCACACATGCTATGGTATGTCTTAATGTTAGATTATAAGTAGCCTTTTTGTATAAAGTATATTGAGGTATAAAACCCTTAAGATGAATTACTGTACAGAATGTGTAGAAATAGTGAATAATAATATTATGGAATATATTTTATTTCTCATTTGAATGAAACCTTAGTTGTTTCAATTCTATCACTTTCTGCATTTCAACCTGTGAATTCAAAAAAGCATTCCATCCAGTAGATTTCATGCTGAGCGTCGTTAAATCGATTGTTACTAATTTCATACTATCGTCCATAATGATTTAAAAGCTATTAAATTGAACAAAAATTTAACTTACTGATTTTCGTATAAAGTACTTCTAATGTGCATATGTGTACTTAATTGTATGTGTTAAAAACGTATCCAAGATAAAGCGATTTTTTAACCCTTTTTACGACAGCGACAGTACTATTTCAATGAATACATGTAGAGATAAAGCTTTAAAGATGAGATGGTTGAATTGTACATATTCTTCTTTTTACATGGCGATTACTAGTACTTGTTTCAAAAAATTATAATATTAGAAGGTAACTTAAGATTTAAACAAACCATATTAATATGTACATACATACACATAAGTATGGTGTTGACTGTTGAATGGTCTCCAACAACACCATCAAAATGTCATCATTTAGTGATATGTGTATAATAAATTTATTAAAGAACTCAATGCACTCATAATAATATTGATATTAAGTAAAATATTTAAAAAAGTTGTTTTAAATTCTTATAAATTATTTTGAATGAAATATAAATTTATAAATATTCAGGAATTAGTTAAAGAATAATAAGTTTAATATTGTTGTTTTCTATTAAGCACATTAAATAGTCCATCTGCTAAATTAATATTACTGTGAATAAAATAAATTTTTACTGTAAAAATATGTAAAATCACTATGAAAAGTCGTCGCAGTTTCAACGTGCAAGAGTGCTACTCTTTTCACAATTTATTCTTGGATATGAAGTATGTAAGTAGAAGCTATTCGTTTCGTATAACCATTTTTTGCTTCGCTGCTTGAAATAATTCTAATAAATAAATTTTTGCTAAGCAAAATATTATTATTGAGTTTTGTAATTATTGAAAAGATTTGTTTATAATTCGTTAACAAATTTTATTTAGCCCTTTTTCCTTTTCCTTTTACACGTTTTCTAACACCAATCGATTGCTCAGTATCATCATCTTCACCTTCTCCTGATTGCTTTTTTCTCTTACCTGACTTTTTGTTTTCTTCTAGGTCTTTTAGTTCCTTTAAATAAAATTTAGTTATTATTTGTAACATTTTTACACTAAAAGCTTTAAAAGTAGTAATATTTGCAATTGATCAATATTTACCATTTTTACTATGCGTTGAGCCTCTGCAACTCTTTCTTGAAGTAGCATTACTTCTTCTTCTTCAGTTTTATATAAAGGAAGCTGTTTTCCAATTAATTGTTCTATTCGTTGATACAATTCAACATCATACTGTGTTACAAATGTTATTGATATACCAGAACGACCTGCTCTTGCAGTTCTTCCTACACGATGAATATAATCTTTACTATGAGTTGGTATATCAAAATTAATAACAATATCAACATGTGGAATATCAAGACCTCTACAAATAATATTGATATTAATATGGGTAAAAATAAATCTACTATTCTAATTGTCTGGAACTGCTAATTCTAATTGCATTTACCTGCTTGCAACATCTGTAGAAATTAAAATTGATCTATTTTTTGCTTTAAATTTAGTAAGTGCTGCAATTCTTTTATTTTGTGACATTTGTCCATGTAGAGGGACAGCCATAAATCCTAAACTCCGTAAGAGAAGTGCAGTTCTTGTAGTATTATTGCAAGTTGAACAAAATATCATAAAACTATTTCCAGCAAGTTCATTTAAAATATGAACTAAATAAACATCCTGTTTAAATATAAAACATAAATTTTCATAAATAATTCATTTTGAAAGAATAGATTCAACCATTTAATTTTTATATAATTTTCAAACTTAATTTAAATTATTTCAAAGTATGAAAACTATATTGCATTAATAATAACTAATAAGATTTTAATCAAAAGAAACAGACTTCATAAAATTCTAGCTCTATTGCTAATAAAACTGAAAAATTAAAAAGCTGTGATATTAATTTTTTTTATTTCAACAATAACAGTTCTAGTAATTGATTAGCTCTAATCTTTTAGAATTTTATAACCATCCTTCATGATTTACTTTATACCTTAAATTTAACAGGGATGAAAATATAATATTGTTGCAATTTTTCTACAGTTTGATATTTTGTTGAAACTTCTACTTTAACAGGATTTTGCAAAGATGCACGTTGTAATTTTTGAACCTTTTTTGTCATTGTGGCTGAAAATAATAATGTTCTTCTTTCACGTGGTATAACTCTTAATATTTTGTCTACTTCTACTTCAAAATCCATATTTAAAATTCTATCTGCTTCATCCATTACCTATAAAAATTTTTTTGATTAGTCTTATGTAATAAAGTAAATTATAAATTTTTCATATTACCAAAAATTTCAAAGAACGTAAATTAAATCCTTTAGTATTTTCCAAATGATCTACTAAACGTCCTGGAGTTGCAATAATTATATGTGGCTTCTTAGCCAACATTAATGCTTGAGTTATCATATCCATACCACCAACAATTACCACACATTTTACTCCAATACTGGCCCCTAAAAGAGTATTTATTTAATAATTTAAATTTTACATGTCAAATCTAATTGCAAATAATAAATTGATACCCAGAGCTTCAATCTGTTCTGAAATTTGAAAAGCCAATTCTCTAGTAGGAGTTAAGATTAGAGCAAAGTATCTTTGAGGATTTTCTAAAAGTGCTTGCAGTATTGGAAGAGCAAATGCTGCAGTTTTTCCTGATCCTGTTTCAGCTAATCCTATAACATCTTTTCCTAATATTTGAAGTTGAATTAATATCAGTTATTCAAAGAAATTATTTTTAATTTAAAATAATTTAACATAAATAATTTATAATTATTAAATACCTTGAATAGTTAAAGGAATTGCTTCTCTTTGAATTTTTGTTGGAGTTTTCCATTTTAAATCTTCACAAGCCTGGCATAATGAGTCTACAATTCCCTATAATAATAATAATAAATAAAAACATAAGAAAGTAATCAGATAACAAATATATAATTGCTGTGATGGGACTTACTAAATCCTTCCATGATAGTTCTTCAGAGTTCTCATCATTTACATTACTAACGCTGTTGTCATCAGACATTTTTATAATCGCCGCAGTATTAACTTTTTCAATATACTGTGCGTAAAGACAAATATTTTTATAGATCTAATCGACAGATTTAATAAAATGAACTGGTGTCTTTCTCAGTTTTACCAGTTTCTACCTGCACATGTTCTAATATATAAAATCTGACAGATAATATTTAAGAGCGTAAAGAGAATGGAAACTCACGTTTTTTTCTACATAGCCCAGGCAACAAATGGACAACCTAAAGATAAGAAAAAGACAGCTTATTGACGTCCTTTTTTGCCAGAATGTTAACATTAAATTTAACACTGGATAGTGGATAGTGGTTATATCTTTATATAACCTAATATAATAACAAAGGAGTGGAAACTCCGCTAAACTCGTGTTAAATTACATAGCAGCACTTTGGGGCAGAATTGGCCGCAAGATGGCGACATCCTGTGAGGTTGCTCATTCAAATGCATGTATTTGAAGAAAAGAGAGTGAGGGTATGCAGTAAACGTGGAGAGAGGGAAAAGTTAATTCTCTGCTTCCCTACTTTTGCTTCTTTTCTTCCCCTTTTTCGCTTTGGCTTTAGAATTTCTTTCTCTGTAGCATGCAGAACCATCGAGGGATTTCCAAGGCAGCGATATCTACCTGTGACCTGTGTCTACCGGACAAATCTGAACTATCATCTCCGGCTAATCTTTGATAAGCTTTTCCCATGTAGATATGCGAACGGAATTTCCACTTAATAAAGTATGGAGGGTAGAGAGAAGAAGTGAAAACTTCGCTTGCTTTACATGAAATTTAATTTTCCTCTCTCGCCACGTTCACTGCGTATCTCCACTCTCTTTTCTTCAAATGCGTGTATTTGAACGAGCAACCTCACAGGGTCACCACCTTGTGGCCAATTCTGTCCCGAAGTCCTGCTATGTATTTGACATGATTTTAGCGGAGTTTCCAGTCCTTCTCTCTATACCTTCCATGCCTCCATAGTGCGTAGTGCGTAGACTATGATCAGCTGAGATAGATATGGCGACCCTGCGTAGCAGAGTCGTAGCAGTAGACCTTGCGTAAATTGGACAATCTTGTTCGCTCATTAAGAAAATTCATTTTGTATTGTTTATACGATTTTTTAAATGATATTTTAAAGAGGATGCAATTAAATGTAGGAATGGTGCAATTCGTTTTCTTATTGTTATGTCATAATCGATATTTTGCGAATTATACGTTTTTGAGAACTTGAAAACTACGTCACTTGGAGTACCTTACTTTTTTCTGCATATGAACGAGGGTACAGTTAATAAATCAAACATTTTTGTAGGGTGCAATTAGAGGCCTCTCTAATCTTATTGTTTCTTTTTCAAAAAGAGTATTGCCGTAGGCTGGCATAAAAGAAGTATTGTCAAATTAAAGTCAAATTATCATCTTATATATAAATATATATTATAATTATATGCCAGAATCAGCTGTTTACCCATGCACCTCAAAATTGGAAAATTGAAAGACGAATGGTTGATGGAACTGTCAAATAATTGAAACAGAAGTGAAGTATTTCTTTTGTATATAAACTTCTCTAAATGGAAATATCTTTTTTTAATTAAAAGATATTTCAAAAGTTTTTAATCTGAAAAGAAAACATGGGAAATGCAGATACGAAGTTAAATTTTCGGAAAGCTGTTGTGCAGTTGACATCAAAAACACAAGTTAGTATATTTTATTCATTTCATGAATAATATTAAATGTTCTATGTCGATTAAATATGTCGAGATCTTACGTTTTTAGATACTTTCATAGCATCGTTGAAAGTAATCTATTAGATATTAGTAAATCAATTTTTAATGCATTATTGAATTTAATAAAACTTTAATGTTAAAAGTTAAAGTGGTATATATAATTTTAGGTAATAGATGCAACTGATGATACATTTTGGGATCAATTTTGGTCAGAAAATGTATCTAATGTACAAGATGTATTTACATTAATACCAGCTTCTGAAATACGTATTCTTCGAGAAGAAGCTCCATCTAATTTAGCCACATTGTGCTACAAAGCAGTAGAGAAATTAGTCAAAGCAGTGGATAGTAGTTGCCGAACACAAAATGAACAACAGACTGTTTTAAATTGTTGTCGGTTGTTGACTAGACTTTTGCCTTATATATTTGAAGAACCTGATTGGAAAGGGTTCTTTTGGTCAAGTTTACCTGGAAAAGAAGAAGACGAAAGTGCTCCTCTAGCACATTCTTTATTAAATTCAATATGTGTATGTGTATATTAGAATCTGAAAGTATACTGCCAAGTCTCAGACAAAATGAATTAATTGAACTTTGTTGTTTTTTAGGATTTACTATTTTGTCCAGATTTTACTGTGATTACAAATAGGAAATCTGGTCCAGTATGTATATTATTAAACGTTTTTTTTATGTATACGTATTATATTTATAGAATAATAATTTATTATAGGATAAGGCAGAAGAATTACAATCTATAGACAGTTGTGAATACATCTGGGAAGCTGGTGTTGGATTTGCACAATCACAACCTAGGAATCCTGCTTTAGATTCTAATAGAACTGAATTACTTAAAGTTCTTTTAACATGTTTTAGTGAAACAATGTACAATCCACCTACAGATCTTACTATTACACCAAATAAATGGATTCAGTATTTAACTAGCTCTGATAATAGGTAATGTTTAGATATATTTATATATTAATATCTATAATATTTAATATGTACTTTGCAGACATGCTTTGCCAATGTTTACATCATTGTTGAATACAGTATGCGCTTATGACCCTGTGGGTTTTGGAGTTCCATATAATCACTTGTTATTTACTGATTCATTGGAACCTTTAGTCGATGTAGCTTTGCAGATTCTTATTGTAACTTTAGATCACGATACAAGTTGTGGAGCAACAATGGATGATGGTGTTGTCGGAGACAATCTTTTTATTAATTATTTAAGTCGTATACATAGAGATGAAGGTAGTTTCAATATTATGAGTTTATTTTACTTGAATCATTTTCAGTAAATATCTTAATTATTTACAGATTTTCAGTTTGTTCTTAAAGGCATCACTAGATTATTAAATAATCCACTATTACAAACTTATTTACCAAATTCAACAAAAAAAGTGCATTTTCACCAAGAATTACTTGTATTTTTTTGGAAACTTTGTGATTATAATAAGAAATTTTTATATTATGTACTAAAAAGTTCAGATGTACTTGAGGTTTTAGTTCCAATACTATACCATTTGAATGATTCTAGAGCTGATCAATGTAAGTAAAGAATTTGTGTACATATATACATTGTACATGTAAACATGTACACATAGAGTAGTATTAAAATAAGTGATTTATATAATTTCATAATTTATGTTTAATAGCAAGAGTTGGTTTGATGCATATTGGTGTATTTATTCTTCTGTTGCTAAGTGGAGAACGTAATTTCGGTGTTAGATTAAATAAACCATATACTGCAACAGTACCTATGGACATTCCAGTATTTACAGGTAATATGATTTTGTCAAGTTATTAAATAAAATTATTTCTACTTGCTTCATCAAATTTATATTTTTTAGGAACCCATGCTGATCTTTTAGTCACAGTATTTCATAAAATTATTACAACAGGTCACCAAAGGTTGCAACCTCTTTTTGATTGTTTGTTAACAATTCTAGTCAATGTCTCACCATATTTAAAAACATTATCAATGGTGGCTAGTACAAAATTACTTCATTTATTAGAAGCATTTAGTACCCCATGGTTTTTATTTTCTGCCCCGACTAATTATCATTTAGTGTTTTTTTTACTCGAGATATTTAATAATATAATTCAAGTAAGTATTTACCATATTAAATAAAGTTATTTAAATATTAAATTAGTTTTATTTTTTGTTTATGAAAATGGTTTTTAGTATCAGTTTGATGGTAATAGTAATTTAGTATATACAATAATCAGAAAACGACAAGTTTTTCATGCATTGGCTAATTTGCCAAGTGATTGCAATACTATTGCTAAATCTCTTAGTAAAAGACAAAGAAAACATATGCCATCCAGTAGATCTACTGAAAATGTCAATGAAACAGCAATGGAAGGTTCACATCCTGCACAACCTGCAGAACCTGGTACACTCAAAGCATCACTGCTTGAAACACCTGGCATTGAAAATATGACGGAAAAAGAATCTGCACATCCTCTAAGCCCTCCTTCTGATATAGATGTTAATATATCTAATTCAGATACTGAAGATACATCTAATGTCGAAACTAATGAAAATAAACTTGAATCTATTGTAACAGTCAGTAATATGAGCTGAAACTTATTGAAATGACAGTTTTTAATCAGTTTTTAATTTTTTAATCTTATTTTTATATGCTTCTAGAAAGGAGGAATTCGCGTAGCTGAACATTCAACTTCTACAAATAATGTTCATCAATGGGTGCCATCAGCTGATTGGGTTTATCAATGGAAAAGTAAACTGCCATTACAGACTATTATGCGACTCTTGCAAGTTTTAGTACCTCAAGTAGAAAAAATTTGCATTGACAAGTAAGTATATATTTGTTTTAGTGAAGAAGAACTTAATATTCATTAAATATTTATTTTAATATGAAATGAAATTTAATAATTTTAGAGGATTAACAGATGAAAGTGAAATTTTAAAATTTTTACAACATGGGACACTTGTAGGATTACTGCCTGTACCACATCCTATTCTTATTCGTAGATATCAAGCAAATGCAGGTACTACAGCCTGGTTTAGAACATATATGTGGGGGGTAATTTATTTACGAAATGTTGAACCTCCCATTTGGTATGATACAGATGTTAAACTTTTTGAGATTCAAAGAGTTTAGAAAACTTTTCCAAATGTTTATATTTTATTAATATCTTTGAATATACATTATAATTCTCGATTCAACAGTAAGTTTGAAAAATTTAATGTATATGAATGTATTGAATTGCTCCAAAATACCGCCTCATGTTAGGTTATTGTAAAAGTTACACTTATAACCTTGTTGAAATCATAAATGAGATTTACCAAAACTGAACCTCATCAAAAAGATTCAATTTCAATAATGTATAAATTTATACACTTCAATAATTTTGCTGTAAGAAAATGATAACTGTCAACTTTGCAATGCATAAGAGAAACGTTTATGTTATTTGTCATTGATTTTAATTTAACAAAGACTGAGTGTTACAAAAGTAAATTTTTATTGAAAATAGTTTTATAGGAGAACCTAGTAATTATTCATTATTGTAATACACAATTTATTTAAAAAAGAACTTTTATTATTAATAATTTATGGTCATAATACATCTGCCATGATTATTTTTATGACAGAAACAAAAAATATATATGTACCCATGCATAACATGTGTACACGTACACGTACACGTACACACACACACACGCGCGCGCGCGCGCGCGCACACACACACACACACACACACATTTTTGTACAAAATTTAGTGATGGTTTATTATATTCTAATTGAAATATTTTAGGAGTTCAATTTACCTAATAGATAAATAGAGCATGAATTGTATTAATTATCATATATGTACTCTTATAGCAAGCATTATTTTTATGAAAGTGAAATTATGTACAAGAATTATTAGCTCTAATTTTTTCTTTATTTTACTGTTTAAAACATTTTCTTTAATTTTTAAGTTAAAATTACATGCCACATTTTAAAAATAAAATAACAAATTATTTTTGTATTTCTTACCAAATATATCTATAAAATTCATTAAAATATTAAACTTGGCAGTATTGTAAATTATAAATTGATTTATGTAATATTAAGTTGTACGTTATTTTATTATACTAAATATTCTTTGAAATTCAAAAAATTAAAATAAGCTAAATATGCTCCGTATTTATTTAGAATAACAAAATTAAGTTTTTGTTTTTGAACTTATTAGGCTTTTAATATTCTTGTTTAATCATTATACTTATGTTATAGCTAATGTATATGGAATAAAAATTTTATATAACATAAGTTTGGCCTAATTAATTTTATGAATCACTGATGTAGTCTGTTTAATTATACCCCAAAAAATAAATAAGAATAATCATATCCAATTTTTCTTTTATAAGAATAATTTCTGTACTCAAATACTTTTGTTCCTATATGCATCAATCATTGTAAAGTGAAATAAAATATATAATTATAATATTTCTGTAATTAATAGAATAAGTGTAAAATAATGTTTTACTGTTGTATTCATATTTGTAATTTCGCACTTGTGACTATAGATATAAGAAAATATAAAAATCACTCTGCACATATTATTATCCACAAAATGTTTCTTTGTTAGTTCTCCTTTGGCCAATGAAATATCACATTTGAAAATTCTATGCATAATGCAGTTAGATGGTTATACTAAAATACAATCATATGGACATATAAAATATCGCAGTATTGATAATTAAAAAATTCTTAAACTAAAGAATATATGCATAAGACTAGAATGAAAATAGATTTCATTGTACGATCTTATCATAAGCTGGAGGGGGTGCTTCATCTGGTGATGTAGGTGGTGGGATGAGGATTGCTATATGATACGGTGGCGGCGGATTTTGCCTAACAGGCATAGAAATCTGCCTAATACTTTCATTAGGAATTGTGTTGGCAACAGTAACAGTTGCAATAGGTTCAGCTTGAGTTTCTTGACGGTGATTATTTTGCGCACGTCGACAAATAATTGAATAAAAACACCCAGACATCAAAAAAGTTACAAGAAGTCCACAGAACACTAGTACTTCTAAGCCAGCCCCCTGCTAATTTAACAAAATATTTAAAATTATTTAAAAAATTTTAATTTTATATTGTTGAAAATATAGTTAGATATTATACAGTTAGGTATTTTTTTACTTTTTACTTTCAGAATTACTGTTTCAAGAAATGTTGCATTTTTAATTTTAAGTTTTAATAACTTTTTTATAATTTATATTTTTATAAAGTTTCTTTTTTCATAATTATTATTACCTGATGGTCAAAATAAAATTTAGCTGCAGCTACAAAACCGGTAGCTAATACAAAAATAATCCATACACTGCAACGTAGCCTATAACCAGCCATTTCAGCATCATTGAATTCTGAAAAATTTAGGAGGCCTCTATTTGTAGTACTAGCAGATGGAGGCGCTACTTGTTGATTGTTACCAGCATTATTGACATTACTACTGTAATACAATAAAACTAATTAACTTTTATTTATCTGTGATAGTATAACTGAAAAATTAAAATTATCTAAAACAACTATTTCCATATTATATTACTTATTTCAACATGTGCTATTTAAAAATATAATTTGAAAATTATTAATTATTAATATTGTATCTATTTTAAAGTCTGCGCATACTTGCTGGTATCTTGTGCCAATTGCAATCCAATTTGAGTTGAATTGTTTCTATTATCATTATTTTGTGCAGTTGATCTAGAATTTCTACTAGAACTAGCATTACTAGGTCCAGCAGAACTGCCACCACTATTAATTGTTTGAAATCGATGTACTGGAGTAACCATTTGTAGTCTTGCAACATCCATATTACCACATCGACGTTGGCCTACTTCAATATAATTTTTTTTATAAAAAATAATTTCATTTGTTAAAAATAACAAATTATTGTAAAAAACTATTGAATTTTTATTAAATATAGTAGGTGGAATGTTAAAATAAAGATGCATGAAATAATCTTTTAACATGAACTTTATTTCAAACGAGGAAAGAAAAGACGTCTGTTCAAACGAAAGGACAACACAAGACTAACTACAGTACTCGAAATTGAAAACTCTGCAAGCCTTTGTGAGAATCTTAAAACCTATAAAAACACATCAGGCATCTAAACAATAAACTCATAAATCATTTGCCGCGCAGGGCAGCAAAAACGCAGATCGTAATAAGATCCAGTGGACACATATGTTTACATCCCTTTATGATACTGTCCAATATTTAGTTTCAAGTATTTTTGGCTTTATTATTTATATAAGGCTAAAATAATCTAATAAAAACTTACCAAAATGTGCTTTTGGAAAAGACATAGCAGGGTAACGCCGACCACTAAACCCATAATATCGTCCTGCAGGTTTGTCTATCCAAAAATGCATTGTTTTACAATAGCAATTGATCAATTTTTAAAGATGTAAAATTGTTTCAATGAAATATTCTTATTTCCAAATTATAATTCCACAAATGAGTATTAAAAACACTCATACTCAACATTGTATTTGAAAAATAAACACTTCAATGGAAGAATCTGCTAAACATTAGTAAGAGAATAAAAAAATTTTAATTACTTACAAATATACGACTACAGAATTAAATCAATGATTGAATGAAAGCATTACTTTAAGTGTCAAAGTAAAAAACTAGGTGCTTTAAATCGAAGCATTCCGCCGTCATTTTCTTTCTTTTGTTCTTATCACATTGACCGAAGTAAGGTGGTGACGTATTTCATGTTCTTGAGATAAATCGTATTAAGTAGAAGATGAATCTAAGCAATCAAACTACTACGATTTTAACTTGCAATTTGTAGAACTCATACAAACGAATTTATTAACAAAAGCTCAATATGTGCTCCAGAGCTTACGATTGACGTTGCTGCAGATTCTGTCTTTTTAAGATCAATTATATATTTTAGTATTTGTATGTTTGGATTTGATGAATAATTAGGTTCAAAACTTTTTTAGTTTCGCTGTCGAGATCATTTGTACTTATTAGAGCAGTCACACTGAAGCTATGCTCTTCCGACAAGCTTCTGACAGCCAAGGAGCCAATATACCTGCTTAATATTTTCTGCCTAATATTTGCAAACTGTCGGTAGCGCGGTCAGAGATGAGCAGTCGGATAATCGGGTATAAACATTATTACATTATTACATGCTATATATTACTTCGATCACTTCGATTCTCGGACATTATGATGCGTTGTGCGTATGCCCGACAGCTACAGCCTAATTTTAACTCCATCCGTTAGCGTTCGTTATAAAATACAATCTGTAACCTGCTGTAACGCTCTCTACGTCTCACCTCGATGGAAACCTGTGGAAACTTGTAATATGAAAATTGTGAATTGTGACTGTGGAGTGTGAGGTGAGGTAATACCAGGTAATACCACGCACGGTAATGCACAATACGAAGTAAAACTATATATACGCATACCAACACACATACGTACAGCCACATACACACCACACACACATATAATGTATATATATATATATATATATATATATATATATATATATATATATATATATATATATTATGTTGCGTTGCGCGTTGCAACTGGTTGCACTTAGGTTGCACTCTTCGCCATCAAAGTTAGTGTGCGCCGCGCGGGTTTGCGCTTTATAATGCTAAATCGAGCACGCAGACGCACCCGTACTGCGTCTCGCGTGCCCCGTGCACATACCCGGCGCATCTGTACTCATCTCGATGCTTGATATATTTATAATATCACATTATCACAATAATAATAAATAATAATTTATATATAAATTTATGCATATATGAATTTATAATATTTATATTATACTATGCACCTATATCCTATACCAGACCAACCATGCTGCAGGCTGCAGGACCTACCAATTAATTATGTAATATCAGGTAATATTACTGAAGCAATACCAGCTGACAGGTATCGCGATCGCTAGTAAAACTGTCAGTGACTATTATTTATATGCATGTGCATTCATATAAATACAATATATTACAACCACACAACTTTAATGTAACCCAATGTAATTACAGATTAAGATATATAAATAATCACATATTAACTAACTAAATGCAATACATAAACAAGCAGTGAAGCGAAGAGTTTGTTCTTTCGCGTTCACGTAGGTTCACGTATTTCATATTATTTTCGATTCGTTGAAGTTCAATTAATTATAATCTTGGTCGATACTTTGATACGAAGTTGATATACATAAACTATTAAAACTAAAGCCTATCAAGAACTATTTGAAAAGCAGTTAACAGTATTAGATGATTAGATAGGAGAGAATAAACAAGTATATAGAGAATATGAAATAGAAGTGTAATTCCTGATAATTCTCGTAATTTCGTACTATTCGTTGTGAATTCGTGCAGCGTGAAATATTAATATCATTATATATCAGTAGTACTGATTCAGTACTATCCATAGTGTCTGTTCTGTGCTGTGGTGCAATCAACCATTCTACAATATATACTGGCATTTCATTAGTTTGCATTTGTTACAATACGATCACAATATTCACAATAGAGCCACATAAAGAGACCACATATAGAGGCCTGAATAATAGCTGGTAATATCAATAGTTAGTAAAGTTGTTTTGAAACGATGATTATATTAGCAGTAGCAGATGTTAGATTTGAGGAAATTTCGGTTTCTATATTGTGAATCCGTGTCGTGATCACGCTTTGATATTCTATTTGTGATTGCATTCGTATGGATTGCAAAATTTGCACGTGGGAATACTTCTGCATATATTGAAGTTCATTGAAGTATATATATATGCTTATTTAGTATTTATGCATCTTGAATTTTGGTCGTTACCACTTACCACGGTCGTGACTCGTGATTACTCACAAACGGAACGACGAGCCGGTTACATATCAAGAGATAACCTTTACTTATTATTGGAAGTGGAACATTGACAGCTGATTAACATTGATGCTGACAGTATGAGGTTTTTTATTCCTTTCAAATTCTTGTGCTAACGAAAGTTATCTAATACTCAGTGGTGCTTGTGAACATTTTTATTTCTGATATGTTTTGTTATATTACGAAAAGTGCAGCTCGCATTGGTACTCAAGTTATTCGACAAATTTCAAACTTTTCAGATGACCTTGGAGAAAGTTTAATTGAAGCAAAGAAAGTTTTTTTGAACGATCAAGATAATAAGCAAAATGTTAAGTCTTTAAAAATTGCAATATTAGGCTTACCTAATGCAGGAAAAAGTACATTAATCAATAATTTAATTGGAAGACCAGTAAGAGCAATTCAATATTATATTTATTAATTAATTCTCTTAATTAAATTCTCTCTGTTATAGTAATATTTGAATAATTAAGAAATGATAATATAACTACATATTTAAACACAGGTATGTGCTACATCTTCAAAAATACATACTACAAGAAAAAAAGCTGAAGCTGTATTTACCATGGATGATACACAATTGATATTTTTAGATACACCTGGATTGGCAAATCAAAGAGAAATCAAGAAATATAATTTGGAAAATAGCTTTACATTAGATCCTAAAATGTCTATCACAAAAGCTGATGTTATTGGTATAATTCAAGATATGAGTAACATAAAAGCTAGAGAAAGTATTCATCAAGAACTCATAAATTTACTAAATCATTCAAATCATGGAGCAAATTCTGTTCTCATATTAAATAAAGTTGATACTTTAAAAAATAAAAAAATATTATTAGATGTTGTAAGGAATTTGACAAAGGAAAAATATTTTTCTGACGTATTTATGATTTCTGCTTTAAAAAATGATGGAGTGGATGATTTAAGAGTAAGTTTAAAAATTCAATTGCCATTTAAATCACCTTAATTATATAATAATAATGATGTAAAAATGATTGGAAAATCTAAATCAACTTAAAAAAGGAATTTAATTATATATTATCCTGAAAAAATTAAAGAGCAACTTACTTTAACATTTAAATCATTAATTTTAAATAGATTTATATTCAATATATGCAAATAATAAAATATTTCTACTAAAAATATTTTGAAAATTGTTTTTCTTATATTAAAATCAGGATTTAAAAGTAAGAAACATATAATAACTATTTCAAAAGATAAAGTATAAAAAAATAAGTATATGAGTAAGTAGTTTGGTGTTTTTATTAGGTAAAATAATATTTTTTAGTTATTTTATAATATTTAAATATTATTTTCTATTGAATTTTTAAAATTGATTCTATTAAATTATAATAATGAAATATAATTATTTTAGAATTATTTTTTGGCTCATGCAAAATCTAGATGTTGGGATTATGAAGTAAATACTTTTACAAATGAGCCATCTTCTGTTATTATTGAACAAATAGTAAAGGCACAATGTTTAGATAATTTACATCAAGAAATACCATATTTAATAAACATCGCAACTGAACATATTGAATACCTTGAAGATGATAGTATAAATGCTATTGTTAATATTCAATGCCGTGCAAATCTTGCAAGAATAATTATAGGTAAATCTGGAGCAAGAATTAAAAAGATAGCTAAAGATTCCGAGCAAATATTGTGTAACATATTTCGCACATCTGTAAGATTGAAAGTAATTGTACCTATAAAAGATGAAGAACGAGAAAATTATTTGCTAGATTTAAAGCAATAGAATATATGCTTACAAAAATTAGTAAAGCTATATAAATATATTTTTCTGTAAATTATTTATAATTGAAATAAATATTAGTTAAAGTTTATTATTAAGTCAAAGCAATTATTATGGTTTTTATTTTTGTTTTAAATATTTTTAAAATAATTATACATCTATTACTAGTTCTAGAAACATTAGTTTTGTCCAAATTACTTATAAATGCTTGTTAGTTTATATAACTTCTAGTCAAAAAATGCTATTAAAAAGAAAATTAAGTTTTTGATCAAATATTTTTGAGTTCTTAAGTATTCGAAATTTAATTTAACAAATATTTACACGTTTTATAGAAAAAGATCACAAGTTTATTATCCACGTTTTCATTGTATTTGTTTCAATACACCAATGATATGTTTAAGAATTTAATTAATTCTATAAAATAAAAAGCAGAGAAAGGTGTTAAATATTAAAGTAAAGTAAAATCTTAGTATGCATATAAGCAACACTTAACATACTTAATTGTTTTAGTTTTAAACCTTTTACTTTAAGCATAAACTTTAATAAATTTACAAAATATTATATAATTATATGCATAACTTTACAAAATATATAATTATATGTTAAATAAAAAAATTTTCAGTTGTATAAATAGTATCTGAGAAAACACCATGGAAGGCTATCTTTTGACAGAAGTTTGGTAATTTTTTTTCCAGGCACAATTAGGTAGCCATCCTCCGGTTGTAGATAGTTAGGAACTAACGATAATTCGTTTAAAAATAATAAAAAATATCGAAGATGAGTTTTTTTTGTGAATAGGCTTATCAGTTCTATTGTAAAGAGTTCGAATATGCACATGGAAATCACTCTAATTTACATGGACGTAATTGGTCAATCTATGTGGATGTACTTGGATGTACAATCAAATATTCAGATTTGATCGAGTGGATATACATATGTATATTCAATTGAATGTATCTGGATATCTAGCTAGGTCAATCCAAGTAGATTTGGATAAATAACTAAATAAATGCATATAAGTATCAATTTACATAGATTTGAATGTGCATGTAACCGAACATTCAGATAAATCTGAATAAACATGTCATTCCACTTAGATCGACATGGATATTCACGTGAGTTGATCTGAACAACTCATTGTTTTGGCTGATGTATTATATTATAGGGGCTGTAAGATCCATAAAAATATTTATTAATTTAATTTTGAACAGTCGACATAAGTACAAGATTTAGTAAAAATATTGTCTTAGTATTGTATGATTCTTAGAATTTTTGGTGTTATTCTGCTTTGATATTATTTTATTGATCTTTGTAAGTAAGCATTTATTATTAAATGCTTAATAAATAATAGTTTAATCAATGATTGAGAAAGTACATTATAAACAGTACATATAACAGTTTAAATAAGAAAAAATAAAATTTCAAAACATTTGAGAAATTTCATAAAAGCAATGAGTTAAATCGACTTGTCTTCTAGGGGACAAACCAATATTAAAATTGTTTCTTGCATACTTATTATAAAGTAATATAATAAATATTTTTATTGGTCTTAGAGTCTTTATCAAATAATATAATTACAAGGATAGTCAGTTTGTCTTTGTTTATGGATTAACCTTGTAAAATTTGAAATATAAATATTATTATTACAAAATAAGAAACATACTATCGTTAGTAAAAGATAATTTGACTGTCTACACCACCAAATTTGTCGAATTTCTGTATCTGCTTCATCTAACATTTCGAACAGCTTTGGTTTCTCATCAGGGAATCTGAGATGTCATCAATAATCATTAAAGCAGATAGTCTAGACTATCAAAATAATTCTATTATTTTATAAAGACTATAAAACTGATAAAAATATTTGTTAGTCCAGGATATTTTCAGTTTTTTATTTTAATACATGCCTTTCTTAGTTTCTCTATAGTGACGAGAAGAATCGTTTCGTCGTTCAGCCGCTTAAGTTAAAATATGTAGCTAGAGTGTTGAGGGAAGAGTGTTTTAATTATTTCCTTTAAAATCACTGGGCAAGTTAGTGATGACATTGCCTGACTTTTCAATCGTTTTATGATAACTTTATAAGATCTTTCCTTTACATCTCCATTCCCTTCTTCAAGGAGTTCAGTGACACATTCTGTTTTGCTTACCTTTATGGCTCTGATTAGTTCAGGTTGTGTCTTTATTATATTTGCATTAGATTTTACTTTTACTTTGCTTATATTTCATTTTTTTCTCTTTACCGTTATATTTCACTCCAATTTTCGTATTTCTAATAGTTGCCTATTTTTTCTATTTATTTTGTGTAAAAGCGTAATTTGTGTTTGATTTGTTTACTGATCTGTGTTTCTGGAATGGGTATTCTGGGCCTTGATGAATTTTCATTTCCTGTCAGTAATAGCAGAATTACATGCCGTATTGCTTGAGCGAACATTCGGTTTAGGTCTTCCCTCCCTTGTTGCATCTAAAGCTGCAGATATGGTGGACTTTTGGTGGCCTTTCTTTTAAATTCTGGTATTGTACTTCTAACTACAATAAGAACGATTTTATTTCACCTAAATTTTTGTTTCTTTTTTTTATGTCTAATATATTTTTTTTGATAGTATTCATCTACGTCGTGTATTATGATGTCCCTAAATAACTGTTTTCTTTTTTTCTATTTCTCTTTCAGTTAAGTCATTCATTTTGGTTAATCATCTTCTATTCCGTTGAAAAAACGCTTCCTTGAAAATTAATTTTAAAGAACCAAACTGAAATTTTAATGTCACTTTTTACGTTAATTCGCTTTTTATATTCATTTTTGTTTTTTTTTTGTTTAATTCTATTGCATTTAACAGTGCTAGAAGTCTTTTAATGTCAGTTTTTTTAAGACCCTCGTCGCTTTTTCTTTTAGAGCTTCAACAGACACAAATCTTGTTCCTTTTAATACGGATTTCACTTTAGGAAAGAGATAGAAGTTGCACGGTGCAAGACACGGCAAATAGGTCTGTTTTAATACTAGGACGTTATATTTGGCTAGAAACCTTTTGACGGAGAGTGCGAAATGAGCCGGCGCATTCTCTTAACGAAGAAGCCATGACTTCTCCTTCCAAAATTCGGACCTTTTTTTTATTCTTTTACGGAGTTCAGCAAGAAAATGAAAATAGTTAATTTTGGTTAACAGATTAACCTTCAGGAACCGAGTGAAAGTATACAATTCCACGTACATTGAAAAAACAATCATCATTGCTTTGAATTTTGATTCGCTCATGTTCGCTTTTTTGACTTATGGACAAGTTGGACTTCTCCAGTGCATGGATTAGCACTGTTTTTCAGGATCATAGGCAAAAACCAAGATTCGCCACATATTACTCTTTGTAATAAGTTTGAGTCATTAACAATCGTATTCAAGGTACCAATACAAATATTTTTACGAGTTTCCTGTTGTTCAAATATGACGATTCTAGGTACCATTTTTGCATATACTTTTTGTATGTTATAATTTTCATGTACAATTTGCTGCAGACCTTGTTTGTTTATTCCTCTAGATTCACCAGCCGTATGAATACTTAATCGATGGCTAAAGTAAACAAGACTATCGATGTTTTCGATATTTTCATTATTTTTTTACGTGGAAGCGTGATTTGCGTATGAATCGTCTTTAATCATTTCTCAGCCATCTTAAAAACGCTTGAACAATTTACGTAAGCGCGATAAACATTTATTGTTATTAGTAAATAAAATCGTTGATACTACCTCTGGTCATCACATTTTTCACTAAAGGAGCACCAAATATTACCTTTAAAGCATAGCATTTTTCATATTATTTATTTATTTTTGATTGTGCATTCATTGTTGCAGAGGTTACAGAGTTTACAAAACGTAAGAAAAGTTATTACAATGTTTACCGCGAAATTAGTGGTTGTGAGAGTATATCAGGTGACAAACTATCATTAAGTTTTTTCGTCTTCTTGCAACCAATTGAACACTTTGTAAATAGACAAAATACATATGCGGTACAGATCGCATCATAATAAAAGAAATGCAATACAGACGATAATATGACTGCTTTACTGTAATTTATAGCATATCAACATTTTTTAGTTTTCTTAGTTTCTATAAAAATAATCTTTCATATAATTTTCTCACATAAGTTGTTCACAATTAAAAAATTGTAACTGCTTCATATGAACGCTATGTAGCCTGTGACATTGCTTCCGCCATGTTTGGCTTTCCAACTGATAGTCACACTCTTGTTTTATTTCCCAATACATTTGTTTTAATAAATTATTTGTTTTAATAATAAGTTTTAGTTGTAATTTTTCCAAATTTCATATGAAATTTTACAATAATCCATTGTTCTATTGTTACATCGATATTTTTCCCGAAAAAAAAGAAACAGTTCTTATACAAATGAAGACCAAGGCTAGACTGATTTGTCTACAGACACGGTAGGCAGCGTATTCGAACAAGTAGGCTTCAGACTAAATAGCTGATAGTCGTTAACTTTTAGCACTTGTGATAGCTGACAGTTGATAGTAGATAGCTGACTTAGTTATACTGAATCGTAGTCAATGTATTGAACCATGTTGTGGCTTTGGTAATGTTATCATATGCTATCAATGATACCCCAAGGACTAGTTCAAAGTAGGGGTCTAATAACCAGACTATGTGGCACGCCTCTAGTGATGTTATAAGAGTATCTGCCGTCGTGTGTGTCATAAAGCAGATTTACGTAGTTGGATATATAAATGGAGATAATATTTTAGAGATATAGCAAGATTCCAAAGATCTTCTTGAGCCCACATGATGTCGACCTATTTGTCTGAGTTAAATAATACTATACGTATACCCAGAGGAATAATCACATACATTTCTTTGGTGTATTGAGTATCTTCTCATGCATCGTGAGCGATACATACTACTCTATCAGTGTTTATGGTGTAACGTGCTTTATGGATGTCAAACTAATTTTCAGGTAAATCACCTGTTCTACCTATAGAAGTCTATAGTTTAGTACATACAATTCTGTCAAATTTTTTTCTAACGATGCCGAGAAAATGTTGATTCTTTAATACAGGGTCTGAATAATTCCTCAAGTATTGATTGAGATTGAGTGCAGCAGTTCTTATGGCCAATGTATATATATATATATATATATATATATATATATATATATATATATATATGTATGTATATTATCGATATATAAATATTTATAATTCTGTCAGACTGACTGTCATTATTCAATTAGAAACATTTTATTTCATACGACTGTAATACTGATTAAAATATTTATTAGTTTAGTTTACAACAGTCGACATAAGCACAGTCTTCAATTTTGGAATAAAGGTCTATATAGGGTGTTATCAAAAATGTTATATTTTAGGTCAGATTGTTAAAGATAATTTATGAAATAAAGTGGTAAGAGTTTAGTACAATGGGAAATTGCCATGATAACGCGGACAATACATGATCGCATCAGTGCCGAGGACTTTGTCGAGGATCAAAAGGAGAAGTAGGGCACAAATTTTCCATCCTTGTCTTGCCTACATATGTGCGCAGATGTGCAGAACAGTATAGGAGTCTGATAGGAGTATAGAGATAGTGCCCCGACTCTCCATGTTGAATTAGCCACTTCAGTGGCTACATACTAGTATTTGTTAGTGTAAAAGAATAGGACTAGCCTGTTCTATTCTTCATATCTATGTGAATAGGAGTCATGCTGCCGTGTGTTTGTGTATAGTAACATATACACTTACTATAGTATTATTATTAGCTTAATATATACTTGTCATAGACATGTAGGATACACTGCGCTTCCAATGTAACACTTTGAAACTAATATAAAAGCAATTGTCGTTTTATATATTTCTAAAAAACGTTTAGTAGAGATAAAACAGGTGAAAATGCCCAAGTTCTACGATATTCAAAATAAGTTTTGCTTTCTCATGGCTCTCCGGCTTTATTTTGTTGAGGTGCATTGCTCTTCAGGTGCTTTGATTTGTTCTGTATGCTTTATTTTAAAAAATGACGCACACCTTCATACTCCTTAAAAATAGACTTGAAGGTCAAATTAGTTAAGGTCGACAAATCTTGTGCTCTAAGTTTGCCATTAATCACGAGTCCCATAGTCAAAAAAAAGGTTTTGCAGTAAAAAAATAAGGGTTTTCAATCAAGAAGATTGTTATAATATTGTTATAATATAAGATTATTATAAAATTGTTATAATCTTAAAATAACCTTGAAAATCGACTTCAAGATGAAGCTGGTTATGGTAAATTACCACTTTTACTTTTCCATGACTTTCAGAAAGTCACAATAATTCAAAGAAAAGATGCCCGATCTCTTTTTAGACATTTGACCTTCATTTTGTATGAAGGTTACAAATAAAAATATTCCATAAGACATATTTAATGTAAAATTTCTTGCTCTTTTCAAATCCAGGGTCAAAAATTGGTGTTCCTATTTAACAAAATTATCTTGACCTTTAAATGACCTTGAAAGTCGACTTCAATGTTAAAGTTACTAATACTGTTATATCCCGTTTCATCCCCTACAACTTTCGTTTCGGAAGTTTTTCAATTGAAGATCATCCTATAAAGTTATTTGAGGTCATAGATTAAAATGGGTCACCTGTATATAAAAAAATTGAACACTGTTCTTTTTTTCTATGTAAAATAAATCTCGCTCTTTGTTTTTTAACACTAAATTGTATATTTTTTATTAAGCACATTGTTATACATGTGATATTATTTTATTATTTCATGATGTGAAATTCTTGTTGTACAATTTAATTCAAAAATATAGAAACAAACATAAATTTATGATGTAGTCGGAAAAGAAATTCATAATTAAATTGTTGGAAGTAAATGCTAAAATAAAATAAAATAAAATAAAATTTGAGATACTAAATACTGTCTTCTTGTAAAATAAGAAACAATATACTATTGATTTGCTTATATATTAGGTTGTCAAATATCTCCCTTCCGCCTTTTTGTCTTATGAATTTCGTGGCTATGTACAAAGCGCTACAGAGCTCGTATCTGGCAATACTATACATCATTTGAAAGGTCTTGATATAACGTACAAAATGACGCTATGCATGATTAGTTTGGATATTGCGTTCAAAAGTTATAGACGTGTAAACATGAAGTTCACTAACGCCGAAATTCGCGCTATTTTAAAGTTGTCCTTCGTCAAAGACAAATCCGCTAGAGAAACGTTCCGTGAGATTAATGGTGTTTTGGGGGATGACTCGCTATCACTTCGAACCGCAGAGGAATGGTTTCGACGATTCAGAGCCGATGAAAACGACACCATGGATAAGCCAGCCGGCGGAAGACCTGTGGCGACGAATACCGATCAAATCATGGAATTTATCGAGTTAGACCGGCATGTGGTATTTCGTGACATCTCCCAGGAGATGAGAGTTAGTCACCAAACCATTTTAAACCATCTGCAGAAGGCTGGATGCAAAGAATAGCTTCATGTTTGGGTGCCGCATGATTTGACGCAAAAAAAAACCTTCTGGACCAAATCAACGCCTGCGATGTGCTGCTGAAAGAGAACGAACTCGACCCATTTTTGAAGCGCATGGTGACTGTTGACGAAAAATCGATCACATACGACAATATCAAGCGAAACCGGTCGTGGTCCAAAGCCGGTGGACCGTCGCAAACAATGGTCAAGCCTGGATTCACGGCCAGGAAGGTTTTGCTGTGTGTTTGGTGAGATTGGAAGGGAATCATCCACTATGAGCTGCTTCTATATGGCCAGACGCTTAATTCTACCATCTACTGTGAACAACTGGACCGCTTGAAGCAGGCGATTGACCAGAAGCGTCCACAATTGGCCAACCGGAAGGGTGTAGTGTTGCACCAGGACAATGCCAGACCACACACTTCGTTCATGACTCGTCAGAAGCTACGGGAGTTCGGATGTCAGGTTTTATCGCATCCACCATATAGCCCGAACATAGCGCCACCTGTTCCTGTCCATGTCGAACGCCTTTGGTGGTGTAAAGTTGGACTCAAAGGGGCTTGTGAAAAGTGGCTGTTCGAGTTCTTCGCCAATAAGGAGAGGGGTTTGTATGAGAAGGGTATTATGAAGTTGCCGTCTAGATGGAAATAGATTGTCGAACAAAACGGCGCATATTTGAAGTAAATCCGACCACTGTAACACTATTTATAAAGCACTGAATGAAGAGCAAAAAAGCGGAAGGCAGATATTTGACAACCTAATATTAACAACATTGTTAAATAAGTGAAACTCTTTTATTCTTTAGTAAAACTCTTTTTGTATAATTTGATTCTACAATACAAAAACAAACATCAATTTATGATGTAGTTGCAAAAGAAATTTAAACTTACATGTGAATAATATCTTACTGCATGATAAACAAACTTGTTAATTAAAGAAGCTGACGTTGAAGTTTGGGTCTAAATTATTTTCAGATGCTCGTGCGCATACTAGATACTATTTGCCTTAGCCTCTATTGTAATTCAAACGAAAATAGCAACGTCGCATTGAATAAAATCGTACAACTATAACTGTATATATTTATTGCTAAATGCGCACATTAATTCATGGTGACGTAGCTGTGACGTTGCATTTGCATGTTAACATAGTAGTTGGCCCTATATAGGACGCACGTTCAAGGCACTCGACAATTGTCGAGCCTTTCATATATGGCATCGGCAAGCTCTCCCTCTTCTCTCTCGTATGGGGTGGTCCGTTTAAGAGATTATATTATTATAAGTTATAAATATCTATAAACTTTTACTCCCCGAGAGGATACTGTATTAACTATGTTGAAGTAATAAAATCAAAGATAAGCGAAAACAGTCACGACTGGTCGGATTGTACAATAAGTTGTTGGTTTGAGACAGCGCTTCAAGGTGAAAAGACCGTTATCATCGACTGTCCGTACGTTTCATTTTCACTGTGTTGTAATTTATATATATATATATATATATATATATATATATATATGATAAATGTAATTGATTGATAACCTGTGTTGTTTTTGATTTGTACTCAAATATTCACAATTGGAAATATTTTATCCGTATGATTTAAAATCTGGCGACCATAATAGAATTGTGAAAATATCATGTGGGTGACATTTCAACATAAGAAATGTGAATGCTAAAACGGAAGAGGGTAACACTGTGTACGGCAGTTGCTAACGTCCTGAATGTTTGTAAGAGTATTTTGACCATCTCATTTCGAATAGTGGAACAGAAACTGAGTGACTTAAATATATGTTTAAGTGACACAGTAAAATAATATATGCAAATAAGTCAATCAATGAAGGTCTTCAGAAAGAATATTCTGACACCGAAGGTTACAAAGATAAGTTTGAAGTGACTGTATTTGAGTATGATGAGGACAGGGAGCGTCGTTGGTTATCTCAGACTACTCACCGTGAATTAAAGAGGTCTTTTAAAATGTCAAAAAATAAACTCATAAATTTCAGTAGGGAACCGCTAGATTGGTTGCCGTTCTGGAGTCTCTTTCGGAAAATTCATAAAGTTGAACATTTAGATAAAGAAGAGAAACTCAATTTAGGATTTACGCCTCTCTAGTTTATATGATAGGTTAGAATTACATGTAAGACATTGGATTCGCTCGGGGCTACGATTGACAATTGTGAATTTATATTTATATATAAATAAATGTATTGCATTGAGTAACCTGTATTGTTTTTGATTTGTTGTTTGAATGCTCACAATTTGAGATATCTCGTCCGTGTGATTGAAAATTCGGACTAAATATTACAGAAGTGTCTTCCCGCATTCCCGTTTGGGCTCCCGAAGGAATTTCAAGATTTTATACTTCTCAACTCGATAAGAAAAGTTGTGTAGAGAAGATTCCACATCTCCCGCTACAGCTCCTTTTGTTGTGAAATATATTTCAACTCTGTTCATTTTCTAACAATCGCTAACTCTTCCATTTTTTACGCACATGATCGGAAGTAGATCATCTTGATCTGGGTATTGAACCAGGGTGTTTACTGTCTTATAGAACAATATTTAAGACCGTAAAATTTCCTTCCTTTGTTACGCCTGCAATATCTGATGCATGCATATTGGCTCGCCTGATGCAGAGTCTTGAATAAGTGACGGTACTATTAGTAGAAAAAAGCGCCATCTGTAGTTCTTCGCTTTCTTGAATCGCCCACAGATGGTGACTATAAAGGAAACCGCGGCTGCATGCCTTTGATGTTTCCAGGCGCTGCTGAACAGGTAACTCCTGTGGCAAGTGCAACTCCACCTCTCTCCATTTTAAGCGCCCAGCTTTCATGAATTAATGCTACTGATAAGCTGCTTCGTCTGCATATGGCGTATATTCACCTAGATGTTTCACTACTATATTTCACTACAGCAACCGTTACATCTGCTCTTTCAAAAACTGCATATTTACTTCGAGCTTTCAAAAAGCATCTTGTCACCGAGCTACTTCCTCCTGTGCTTGTTCCTATTCCTCTCGTACTTACGCGGCTTCACCTTGCGCTCTCTTTAGCTCTTCAAGGATTTGGTTGGATTCCCTGTCACTATTTATAGCACTAGATCTACATAAAGAGTATTTCTTTTCTCGATCTTCAAGTATTGTATTAGCACCAATGTTTTCACTGATCGCCCGGATGGCACACGTAAGGGTATTACTTGACGAACTCATTTACTTTTCGATAAGTAAATTTAACTTGTATCCTACTGCGTGTTTTTCTCTGTGTTAAAAATTGAAAATTGTCCCTCCAGTTGGCACTTTTCCATATACCTTCCAACATAATATGATTTACCATGGTTCAGATTTCCAATCGAATAGTGACACCGTTGTCCAATTAAACCTAATTGTGGAAATTTCGGTACGTGTAATGGTACGTACTTTACACCGAACGCTCTAAGAGTCGAGTCCTGCTGCTATAGTACTGCCCCCTGCAATACCATTCACTGTGCTGTATGCTGGCTCCTCCGTCGGACCAGATGCAAATAAGTCATTAGAGCGTGTCCACCTCTTCATTCCCCGATTTGGTCAACTATCGCATGTACTCATGCTGTATAGGATTTCAACGTAGTTTCTAATTTGGTCTTAGTACTAGACGTCCAATTGATGAATTTCAGGCTGAGCTCCCAAATTGTGGGAAAGGAAAATGAATATAATTGGAGAATAAATATACTTGACAATAAGCTGTAGTTAAGTAATATATTTAAAATGCACTCAATTTCACGAGAGGTCTGTCATATGTTTTCTTCTTGGTATGCCGCATGATACCCGCCAGTTGTCCTCGTTGTCCCTAAATTAGTTAATTTCTTTTTGTATATTAGCTCGCACTTACCCCTCCTCTTTCGATAACACATACACACATGTGCGCGCACGTGTACACAAATATTTTTGCGCATAGGCAGAAATTTGATTATTTTTATTATTTTTATTATTTTTATTATTTTTAATTTTTACTTTTTAATTTTTAATTTTTAATTTTTAAGCTAACTGAATTTAATTTTTAGTAGTAATTTCTATTTCAGATTCTTCGGGAATGATCATAGACAAGGACAGACTGACTGTCAATAATAATCAATATTAATATTATTTTAGTATAATATATTATAGTATAAAGACTGTAAGACCGATAATTAATACTAATGTTTCGTCTAATCAAAGAGTTTACTTGAATTTTTTTTTATTAAGAACAATATGCATATATATATTTTTCTAGAATAACCTTTTACTACTTGAACTGAACATGATTTGAGAATTTTTAAAAATTTGATATCAATAATAATTTTCAATCAACATAACGTTGTAAAAAACTCAAGTTATTCTAATTTTCAATATGTTTAAAATATTCAATATTACCAACTAAAATGCGATCACAATAAACCGGATCAGTATTATTAAATAATTATTATTTAATAAGATAATACTTATTTATTAAATAAGAATTATAAACTGTTAGAGAAAGATTGACAACTATTATTCGAAGAATCACCATTAAGTTATTATTTGTAGCTTCTACGCTATTGTTAAATTCATTATTGAGAAATAAAGACGTTATACAAAATATTATTACATAATTCAGTGATACAATTCAAATTATGTAGATAAAGTCTGAATACTATAAGTTGCATAATATTAACTTTAAAAGAAGGGAAATAATTAAATTATTAAATATTTTTCTCGGTCTTACAGGCTTATAATATCATATATTAGTTAGAATAATGTCAGTCAGACTGTCCTTGTTTATGATCACCCCCGTAGAATCTGAGATAAAACTTATTACTACAATAAAGGGAAATAATGAATAGTAAGTTTTTGAACAGTTTTAATTCCATCGACAAATTTTTTTTTGTTATTTCTATATTTTTTTCTTCAATATCTACAATTTCTTCAATGAATTAACCTTTCCAATTAATAGTTATAAATTCATTGCATTTGATGCAATAATGAAGTATAACTTTCAGACCTCGAGGTCAAAAACAAAAGATTCTATTTAAAAAACCAAAGTTGACCTTCAAATGACTTTGGGAATAAAATTAAAGTAATCATGAAATTTTTCTTACCAAATCCTACAACTTTGTATAAACTATTGTATAAATAATGCGGTCTTGGCAAATTCTGCTGAAGATTATCATTACTTTGATATACTGGATCAATAAGTTAGCATTATTTGTTCACAATATTTTATTATACTTCTATTTGTTCATTGGTTATTTTCTACTGGTTCTATTGGTTCATTTCTGAAACCGAACAGTGAAAAAAATAGATATCTGAAGCGCTTATAGAGTACATTAGTCAATTGCAAAACTAAACACGAATATTTTTCCGTGTTTATATGTTGAAATTTGACATTCAGGCCCTCATTGAAGGCTTCAGAAGCAAAAATTATATGTATGTATGTGTTACGAGCAGAATTGAAAATAGATTTAAGAATTAGTATTAACTCTAAAAGTTAGTCTCCATCTTTTGTCATTTTTAGAATTAAAGTATTTATTTATCGATTAAAATTCTAGTTGTTATTATATAGACATTAGCTTCACGTATAACGTCTCCATATTGTTAGCATTAAAATATGAAAATAAGATATTTTCTTTATCACTGATAGATTTATGTATGTTTATAGTTTAAGAAAGTAGTGCTATAAATTTAAATGTAATTTTAAGATTTTCAAGGTTAGAATTATTTAGTCTGATATTATATTAAAATAATGTGTAATAGTTTCTAAGAAGTTTTATAATATTGCGTAAACATTATATATATATATATATATATATATATATATATATATATATATACACGAGGGTAGATTGATAAGTTTCCGGCCTGACCAAGAAAAACAACGTTTTTAAGAATTTTTTTTTATTTCTCAACATAATCTCCTCCAAGGCTGATATATTTCTTATAACGGTGTTCTAGTCTAGTAATGCCATCTCTATAGAATGATTCGTCAAGCTCCTCAAAATATCCACTTACAGCTTCGATTACTTCTTCATTGTCCGCAAATCTCTTACCCCCAAGCCATTTTTGAGGTTAGGAAACACGTAATAGTCACTCGGGGCTAGGTCTGCAGAGTAGGGAGGGAGCAGCATCAATTCAAACTTCAGATCGTTGATTTTAGCCATCGTAACGATTGACCTGTGCGCTGGTACGTTATCGTGATGAAACAAGATTTTTTCTTCGCTGGATGAGGTCGTTTAAATTTCACTTCGTGGCTCAAACGTTGCAATAAGTCTGCGTAGTATTACTCTTTTCAAGCTAATCAATCTATATAATACCTCTTGCATCCGAACAAACAGTAGCCATAAACTTGTTTGCTGAAAAAATTGTTTTTGCCTTCTTTGGAGTTGGTTCCCCTGGTCCAATCCACTGTTTAGACTGTTGTTTGGTTTCAGGAGTGTAGTGGTGGACCCAAGTTTCCTCAACGGTTACGAATCGACGCAAAAATTCGCTTGGATTACGCTTATGCAACGCCAACTTGGCGGTAGAAATGTTCTTTCGAATCAATTTTTGGTCGACTATTAGCATACGTGGCACGCATCTTGCACAGAGCTTTTCCATATACAAATGTTGGTGCAAAATATTTTGTACACGTTCATATGACATCTTACAGGTATCAGCTATTTCACGTACTTTCAATCTGCGGTCTTTCAGCACTATTTGATGAATTTTTTCGATCATATCTGGAGTTGTGACCTCAATGAGGCGTCCTGAGCGAGGCTTATCAGAGGTGCTCACACGACCCTTGTTAAACTCGGAAACTCACTGCTTAACGGTTGAATATGATGGGAAGGATGTCCCCAGTATTGAGTCCATCTCTTCTTTAATTTCCTTCGGCGTTAACCCCTTCAAATAAAAGTATTTGATGACAGCACGCTTTTCCATTTTTACGACAAACACAGAGGCGTCTTGTTCAGCGTGTTCTCAAACCTAAACTAACATGGCGATCGGACTGAAACTATACCTACAAACTATCTAAGGATGGTACTATAGAACGCCACCTCAAGGTAGGTCTAGTGGCGCCATCTCTTGGTCAGGCCGGAAACTTATCAACCCACCCTCGTGTATATATATATATATATTTATTTATTTATTTATATATGTATATATATATAGGTTTAATATATCTTTATATAATTATATATAGTTATAAATTATACTACGGAAAATGTTTAGTTTTAAGATTAAAAAATAACATAAATAAGAGATTAATATAATATGATATTCCCGAGATAATATACGGAAGAAATGTATATGCGATCTCCTCGGACAAAACGCCGCCACACGAATTAAAAAATAGAAAAACTGTTTATAACTGATATGTAAGTATATACGAGATATCGATTAATTCTCGACGAAATCATCGTTGGAAATTTTAAATCTTATTCAATAATTTATAATTTGAAATTTTGAATTGAACTTTGAATGATTTTATTTAATTTAATTGAGTTTAAAGTTAATCAATTATGTAAGTCAGGATCGAGAGAAAACCTTCGTTAAAGGCCATAAAATTGTATACAACTAAGGTATACGCTTGATCCGTACCATGACGGGTAAAACCGACGATTTTCCTGAAGACTGACTTTTATATAATTTACAACTAAGGTAATGAAATATTAGTTGGAGGAAAATCTTTAGATTTTATGAAAGAGGTTTAACTGGTTATGCTTCCATAAAAGCAATTGATCCGTGCTGTGACGGAAAATTCAGAAATTTTCTTTCTAATAGCTCTTCTACAGATTCACAAATAAGGTAACTGTATTTTAGCTTGAAGAAAATTTCGAGAATTTTGAAAGAAGTATGGACGGTGTTGGATTACCACCTCGGGTTTTCCGGCCGTCCGGCTGCGCGAAGTGTTTAGGCTCCGATCGACGAATGGGGCTTACCGGCCAAAATTTGACCCGCGATAAGAAGGACTGCAAGTCTATAAAGGGTGCTATGTGAGCGCAGAAAGATTATTCGTATCTCGACTATACTAAGGTGATTTTCATTTGTATTTCTGTCTTGCATTTATTATATATTAAAATTCAATTTATTCAACACTGTTTTAAACTTTTATTATTTTTAGACCTCCCAGTAAATAATATATTACAGTATGTATAGGCGGATTTAAACACGTCGATTGATACTTCGACTTTAATAATTGTCATTATTATAACGAAGAAATGGGGAGACGCTCAAGTGCAACAGGTCGCGAGGGAGGAGAACCCGTGAGGATCGCTGCGATATCCGGTAATATACTATCCGTTTACTCGACCCGCGAGCTCGATCACGACAATTCAGGCATGGGTTCAGCTAATTAAATATTAGGGCTAATCATTATTAATATATCAGTATATAATATTTCATAAATGTTCAATGCTTCAATTTTCTTACGCTTTATTTATCTTCTTATTTTGATTAATCTATAGGCTATAGAATTGTTGAAATAATAATTCGGAAACTTAATATTTTTGACAAATACATATATCAGATGATAAATAAATCGCTCGTACTACGCAGTACATTCAAACTTCGGGGCGCTAACTATGAACCTCCAAAGTTAAACTTTGTCTTATGTGCGTTGCCAGGCGTAATTAAATTTCGCAGTTGGACTTCCAAAGCTCTAAGTTACTACAGAATGAGGTTTTAGTCAACCCACGCAGTATTTATAGACTTATAAAGTAATACAATATTTTAATTTATTCATTCTGTAAATACTATGTATAGTTAAAATATATCTTTTTTAATCTTATAAATATGCACATGTAGCATTTATATACTAGAATTTTTTTCAAATAATGATTTTAATGTTATTATGCAAAGCAAATGTTATTTTTAATTCGAATTAGAGAAAATTAAGAAAGTATTACAATCTAGTGCAAATTATCCTACCAATCTCTTCATACTCGTTAAATTAAGATTTCATTATTTTATGGCCTTGCTTTCAATTTGTACGATGTAAAGAATTTCGTCACCCATTAGAGAATTTTTTATCGTTTCACTTTTCTTAACATAATGGGTAACAATGAGCTGCAAAAAATGAGCTGCAAATATTTTGACAGTTCTTGCTACTGTGTTTTCATAGTCGGCGAAACTAGGTTAAAGTTTAGTAAGTAAAATTCAAAAGTTATTCGTTTGACCTGAAGAATAAAAAGTTCAAATAATACTAAGTAGAGTGATTGATAGACAAAACAAGCGATATGAAAGGCATAATAAAATTGAATTATTTTTATTTGTTTAGCTTATCGGACTTATAATAATATACAACAATACTATATCGTTTAATATAGACTTAACTTTAACATTGTAACATTATACAAACGTAAATGAAATATAATAAAATTTAATGTCAGTTATTTTTTAAATGAGTTTTTCAATAAATAGCAAATAGTAAAAAATAGATTTAAATATTTAGTATATAAGCATTTATAAATTACCTTGTATTATTTAATAATTCAAAATTGCAAATTTTATTTATAATGATAGTTAAACTTATACAGATCTTATATATAATTTTCTACGTAGAATTTGAAATGTAAAATATGAAAGTTTAAAATTAAAATAAATTATGTTAGTAAAGGACAATCCCTTCACCAAAACTTTCTGCATCTACAAGCTCTGACGCTTCGAGAGCAGTCCAACTGTCATTATAATTATATTAGTTTATGAAAAACTCTATGAGAAGGATAAAAGGATTAAATAGTTTTCTTTAATAGTTGACAATTAAAATACAGTATAAAGCTATGTAAAAACAATTAAACATATACAATTATATACAATGTGATTGTGTTTTTCAAATTATCAAACAAACGACAAATCATATACAATATAACGCAAATGTTTAAAAATAATTTTAGATTTTGAAGTTTCTAAAATTAATTAATATTTTAGAATAATTAGAAAATCTTATGAAAGTAAAAACAAAAAATACTTTTTACTTTCATTTATTACTACAATTTAATTTATTTTATTGAATGTAGTTGAACAAAGGGAAGGTCATTAACAATCCCCGTTAATGAAAATTACAATGTATTTCTATGGCTAATGGTGTGTGCAGGGTCCGTAATTAATTTTAGCTTATTTTTTTAATAATGCATTTGAAGATTACTTTTATTTGTAAATATATTATTTGTTAAATTTATGTGAACATCGTGATCATAACTACATTAGAATTATCGATTTAAAGTCTAATAGTCTAATTCATAGTGACTCACTGCTACATATAGTAGTTTTTTTTTTTTTTTTTGTAAATTCAAGTGTTTAAGTATATTTTGTATAGAATAGAAAGTGAACATGCTTGAAGTAGTGCACATCAGTTTATTTTCAGACCATCGTAAATTTAAAGCATGCCATTCATTATACATCGCAATAATGCTTACCATATGATTTAGATTAAAGATTCAGTATAAATATAATAGCAATATTTTTTATAAATTTTCGAATGTTCCAAATTACTTTTATAAAGCTGTTAAAAAAACTTTTAGCTAAACCTTAGACCAAATATATTTACATACTTTCATACATTTCTTTTTATAAATCAAAGAATATTTGAAGAATAATTTCCGAATAAATTATTTAATATTTAAATTCATTCTGATTTAAACAAATATAATTTTTTTTTTTATTATTTAAATAAGTATTATTTGTCTACATTTTTATTATAATTTCTCAATACACTTTTCACTACCACAGTAGGATGTCATAAATTATGAAGATTTTCAATTTGATAAATATAATAACAATATATACTTCAAACCTTAAAATCCCTGTTATATATTTTAAATTACAAGAACCTCAGTTTATTTTGAAATCATTTAAATTTTTTTTTAAGATCAAGATAAAGTATCTTAAAAAAACTTTGAGTAAAATATTTTATATTTGGGCGATACTCTGCTAATTAACAAAATAATTATTTGCGTTCTTTTTTGTCTTCCGAAAATAAATCATCTGGTTTCAATTTTACTCTGATACTATCTTTTAGGGCGTATTTCAAGCGCCACGTAACGCCAACTCAAACCGAACCCGTCTCTTCTTAGTTGAAGAGAAAACTGGGAGATTCGACGAACGGGGTCAGGCGCACGCAACGATTTTTTTTACGATAGCGCGGCCACACTCGGTCGCGCAACTTTTTCGAATTACAGCCGACGTATTTCGCGTCCCCGCACTGACCCGTGAAAATCGGGTCACGCTCCGGAACAACAAGAACCGGGCGCGACGCGGCGCGGACAGCTGGAGTGCCACTCCGTGGTGGGCACTGCACTATTCGTCTTGGAGGAGAGCGCCATACATATCGCTTCCCGCGTGTGTTCGAGTTACGCAATCTTCCTTCGAGTAATTTGGCAATCTGAGCGCCTTGTTTATTTATTCGAACAGCTCATCGATCGTTTAGATATTTTCCACGTATCAGGAAAGGATTTTGAAAGTTTCTTGAAAGGATTTCAAGAAAGATGGCGCTCTTTTTAGAAAAGGAGCGCTGAAAGATTTCTGAAAGATTCATATATCTGCTGCATTTCTTAAAAGAATTTCTGCAAATCTGCAAGAATGTTTTTTGAAAGATTGTAGGATTTTTTTAAAAAAGTAACTTGATCAAATTCTACAAGGGAAAAGTCAAGGCTGACTTTTAAAAGTTTTTGAACTTTTATTTTGAAAAAAATAATACCATATTATAAAGCTTTCACTTAAATGAATTCTAAAGGATATTAAAATTCTTTCATAAAGCATTTCTAAATTTTTTGCTCAGAAATAAATCTTATTTCTTTTGATGAATCATTTCAGACATATTTTTGCATCCCTGGAAGAACTTGGTCGAAGATCAAAGGATCTGTATCACAGCTTTATGGAATCATTTTATGATATGATTCTGTAATATTATTTTAGAAATCTTGTGTGAATTCTTTGGTATTGTATTGTTTACTATGTATTTGTCCTATACCATTCTCTCGTGATTCTAAAATAAAACTTACATTTTATTACATAAGAATTTCCATGTTACAATTTATTTTCACAATTAAATAAATAAGTCTGAACTAATCATCACTGGAAAAATTATGCATCGATAGAATAAGGTCATAGTAACTATAATTGGTAACTCACATTTTAATAATTTATTTATTTAATAATTTAATGGTTCTACTTTATTGAAAATCATTTATTTTTCAAAAATTAACAATTAATATAAGAAATTTTCACCGACGCATTGATAGAATAGCATGAGTGAACTTCGGGGATACATTGTTTATCGCTGAGGTGTTTTTTCACACTGAATAATGTGAGAGAAAGGTGTGAAATGGACAAATTCGGTATCCGAGCTTACGAAATGTGAAATAGATATCGAATTCAAGCAGACAGAGACAATATTATCATTAAAGTTACTACGTAGAAAAGTCAAATGTCACATACTTATTAAACTAGCCTTGTGTACAGTATATTTCAGTACGGGTATGAAAACGAATTATTCACTTTGTAAGATCGATTATATTGTATTAAAGCGAGATATATTAGTGTTAAAAATTAAAATTATCATTGACTAGCGGTAAACTACATGTGACACGAACTGTTACAGACAGCAGACACGGAGGAACTGAGTATATGAAGAAACATTATCCAGCTAGCGGCTCTATGAATAACACGGGCCAGAAACCATATTTTTGTGAGGAAGCATAGAGAACTAATGGAGGAACTCAAAAGCTCGAAGTTTATACTCGTTGGAAAATCGGTTTATTACAGATTGAGAGTTCCAACCATAGAGATGACTGAAGAATTATTCAGCAATTTTTAGAGTATTAATAGCGATTTTTTCGTCAAATAAATAATGTTAGAACCTTGTTCAGAGCCACGTTAATACCTGAACGTTAGCTTAAGATTGAAGCTAACTTGAACGGCCAGTAACTAAAGTTATATTGTATCTATAAAATTGTACTACTGCTCATCATTGTTAGCTCACGAAGTACTTGCAGAGAGACTAGTGGTAGCGTTTCTATTTTTCAAAAAAAAACACCGAAAAATCTATAAAAAATATGTTACCGACGGTGCAAGCTACCTTCAATCTTAAGCTATAGTTTTTTCTGGATTACGCTAAAATGATCATTGCATCTTAATAGAGTCTTCTCGATATGAGGTTTCATGATCACAAAAAGATAAAATGGCTGCTGTAAATATCGCTTGCATCGCGAGGATTCTAAATGCGATAGTTAAAAATCGTGGATCATGAAGAGAAAGCTGGAAGCCGTCTTGTGAAATATAAAATTAAAATAACATATTGGTCGTAACCTAAGGCGAATAAATGAGTATGCGAGTAAATAACAAAACACATAAGCAAAATGATGAAATGTCATGTGCGAAATTGTCATAGAGTGTCATGTAAGAGTGTGGTCGATGCGTAGAAATTAATGTGCGGGGGCCGGGAGAAAATTCATGAAGGGAATAATTTTTTGAGTACGTGCGCGAAGGATACGTGGTTTCGCCAACTGCTTTTCGTGGGCTCTTGAATACGAAAGTAAAGAACTCTACATTCATCTCTTATCTAATGGACGTGCTAAATTTCATATTGCTAATTGTACTGATTGACAAAGGATGGAAGCTCCCTCGTAAAGATTATTAGCAGGTTTGATTCGAGGCCATACAACCGAATGGCAGAGAGAGAGAGCGAGAGAGAGACAGAGCGAGAGCGAGAGAGAGCGAGAGAGAGAGAGACAGAGCGAGAGCGAGAGAGAGAGAGAGAGAGAGAGAGAGAGAGAGAGAGACAGAGCGAGAGCGAGAGAGGGAGGGAGAGAGAGAGAGAGAGAGAGGCAGAGGGAGAGAGAGAGAGAGAGAGAGAGAAAGAGAGAGACAGACAGACAGACAGACAGAACAGAAAATTACAAATGTGATTAAAAGATATATCAGTTTTCGATTTAATAGATTAATGGAACTTGTTTTACATTTTCAAAGATTCTAGTATTTTTCTTCTGAAAGAGAATGTTTAAAACGATTTAATTCTTTCTGCATCTGCTTGGAATATATTTCTCAGATCTATTTCTTTAATTTTTTTCATTATAATGTAAAATTTATGATCTCGTGTAGATGTGACATAAATTTTTCTTCACATCTAAGTACTGCCTCATTTATTAGATAATTACTCATTTTATAATTGTTATTAGATAATGAAATTCTAAAATGTCTCTTTTTCAAATTAAATTGTTCGCAGATTATTAATTATGATTATCGATAGTCCACACGATACATAAGGTTATGCTAGCTAAAAATTAGACCTTTTATATTGTTATTAATTTATCTACAATAATACATAATAACAAATTATTATTTTCAAATAAAAAATTGATGTATGCTTTGATTCTGAAATAGCTTATTGTTTGTTCAAATTCGATGTTAAAAATACAGGCTTTTAATAAAAAAAGCCCTTTGAATTATTTCATTAGAGAGAACTACTAATTGTACATAAGATAGTACCATATTTTAAGAATGAAAAAGCGTTAGGTCTTAATACTTTAAAGACATTTGTTTAGAGATAATCAGAATTATTTCGTTCAACCTGGAGTAACTGATAACTTTTTTTTTAAGTTTGCTTATAAGTATTATACTTTTCTATAATTTGAATCACACCGATTCGCTTAACAAAGACTCACCTTATACTTCAAGGACTAAAAACATATGGTATCTTAAGTTACTTCCATCTATACTTGCAATATATTATTTATTTATAAATTCACATGATAAATTTTATCATTTTTTCAAATGGACCTACCTTACATCTTACAGTAAAATTATTAAAAAATGTTTAAAAATTAATTAAAAATTTATTTAAAAATAAAGTAAGATTTGGATTTTAGACTCAGTTTTTGAGAAAAAGTCCATTTTTGCTATTGTTTTCGTCACTTTAACGTTAATAAAAAGTGTTTTTATTTATCTTAATTAATTTAGTGTATGGGAGAACTTAAAGTTTCAAATTTTGAAAGTTTAAAAAGACATTACCTGAAAATAATTTTACTCACGATCATTGGGTAATACGTATTTCATTTATTTGTGGAAGTTGCGAAGACAAGCATTTTACTGGATTTAAATTCATTTTTTCAGAGTATTACCGGGAAATTTTAAATTTTAAAAGCTTATTTTCAGCTCCCTGTGTATCTATTTTGATAAAATTTGTGTTATTTGATTCTCTCAGAATAATGAAAGATTTAAATATGGCCAGGAATAAAATATAAAGCATATTTTATTAAGACGTTTATCAAGCAACATTGAAATAACCAATAACCGTTATTGGCATAACAGTTATTAGATAATCACACGAAAAAATGCTCGTACTTATCTAGTTTACTTTTTGAGTTCTACAACCATAACTTCTAAACGGCAGTAAATTTCGAAAAATAAAATGATTGAGCCATGCATACTATGGGTGATATATATATATATATATATATATATATATATATATATATTTATATATTTATTTATAATTTTATTTTTTTGACCTGAAAAATGGGAAGACTCTTTGGATTGTTTTGGTTTATTCTTAACATCATGAATTTTCAAGTATTTCATTAAAGCTATTTAATATGAATACTGTATAATAACATATAATCTATGTAATTCCATAAGTCAAGGTTGAACAAACTCTTTGTAATTTTTTGCAATTATTTCACGAATACTGTGAATAATTTATTATTCAATTCTTTTGTAGAAACTTAATTAGTAGCAATGACGTAAGAATGCTTGCAATTAATTCGAAATTTTACAAGCATCAAAGATCTTAGACCTTCTGAAATTGTACCCGCGACTGATTCTCAAAAACAGCAGAGCGGTCCACTGAGATTCGCGCACTCGCTAAATTTTAGTCGAATTACAGTTAATAATCTAGCTATTCTACTAAACTTACTGCTCGGTCGATCATTTAGAGCTACAGTGGGAAGGGGTCATTGGATCAACAATCCAATCAGTAACCAGTAACCTATATCTGTAAGCTGATTTGTCTGCAGGATGAAGATTACGTTTTCAATCCGCGATAATCAAGAAGTCTTGTTTCTATACGAGTATGCGACAATCTTGCTCGTTAACATTCAAAAGTTAGATGCAAGTAAATCTTGCTAAAATTGTTATTTTTAAATAGTAAATTTATTTATCATTTTACGTGTTTTCTAGCCCCTGATTAAAAATTATATTTTACCATTGTGATTTATAGATTCCTTTGATTTGCGATTAAATACTTTCTAAATAAAATAATTTTAAAAGAATTAATTATTTTTATAAAATTATAATTATATCATTTTGTTAGTTCAAACGTCTTTTAAGACAAATCAATAAAGTAAATTTAATATATTTATTTAACAATTTTTAAAATCAAATATATAAACAGTATATTACACAGAGTTTGAAGCTTATAGCATTACATGTTCTATTATTCTCAAAAAGGAACAGATTGAAATAAAACATAATGAGATCATGTAACGTTCTTAGTTGTATTAAAAATAAATTTCATACTTTTCCTAGGGAGCATTTGCATTTTAATAATTTCATTCAATATTATATTAAGTACCGGATAGCAATAACGATATTATAGAAAATTAACGTGTTCAAGAAGCAAAAAGTGCTGGGAAAGTTAACTCAGAACTACTTACTACTGAATTCATTCGACGAATCAAGTTAACTTTAGTAATTTGATGCGGTACTCTAGAATAATTTGCCTTACGTTAATCGTCTAAAAGAATTTATTAAGTTAAAAAAATTTTCTTCTTATGTATGAAGCTAGGTCTTATTTTGTCTTACATAGAAAATGGCGATATTGCATAAGCCACTGGTAAAGATTCGACCTCATCGAACGAAACAGACGAGAGTCTTACTTGCCAACTCAATAATCCGGTGTGTATATAAAAGAACAGCAGCAATGTCCAGGAGGAAAACTTTTCAAGGAAACACGCGCTCCACACACGCCCGCGCTCGTGCTTGTATACATATATGCTAGCCCGATGAAGGAAAAGAGAACCGATGAAATCAGCTAAAAGAGGGAGCGGCGAAATTTGCGCTCGGATTGGAATTCCGACGATTGCGCATCGGGGGCGCCAAAGATCCGATATTCCGAATTTTGCGCCAGCCACGCAAGCTGTGCATACTGAGACGCGGGTCAAAAGCGTAATATCCGCGTGATTTATAATATATGGAAAAGACGCCTATGTGGATATGCTTGCGAACGCCGTTGTCGTGCATGTATGCAGCTCGAACAATCTGGCTATACCATGTAGATACCTATGCAGATACGATTCGGTTTCCGAAGTTATGAAAGGAATCCCAATAAATATTGTTATTACTGTGTTATAGGCATATTTCAAATATATAAATATAGAAAAAAGATACACACACACACACACATATATATATATATATATATATATATATATATATATATATATCTAACACCGAAACGGATGCATTTTATATTCTATGTTGCAGTAATTTTAATTGAATTAAAGGAATATTGTCAAAAATACTTAAATAACAACAACAACAACAAAAATAAAAACAAAAACAACAACGACGACAACAACGACAGCAATAATAATGGTAATAATAATACCTTATGGTTTCGTAGTTTTTGATAGTGGATTCAAATTTATTTTTTATTGCTTACATTAATGACTTTATTTTTTATTTATTTATTTGAAATAATACCTGGGATCAAAAGTTAAATGATTAATTTTTTTAATTGAAATCACCACGTGAATTTGTTTATATATACATTCTTCGACTTATAGTTGTGGAGATATCGTTACTACATATGGTAGAGGGTTGCTTTCACAACTACTTCCCTCGGATGAGCGTATTCGATAGCGCGGAAAATTCTGAAACTGAGTGCTTTGAATGCTTTCTGAAATTGAATCCTGAGTGCTTTTATAATTAATACTTAATCTTTTAATTATTATTTACGAAAGGTTTATAATTATTAGTATCTAATGCTAATAAAAATATTTTTTTGTCTTTATGACAATGCCAATTGCTAATTTACCTGTATTTTTTTCTATACTGCATATATTAATCGTAATATAAATATCAGCTGCCTTTATTTCAGGAACTTTAGGGTTGAGAAATTTGTCAGTTCAATATATAATCTAAATTCATGTTATATTTAGTGTCTATTTCATTCGTAGGTGATTTGCCGCTGCTGGATGGAAAGGGCATCCAAAAATTCCTCTTGCTTTCTTGGAAATAGAAAATCCGTACGATATATGATGTTATTCAATTTTCTATCTTTTTTATTTTATACCTTTTCATTTCAATTATTTCTTTTATAGAATTTTTCTGCTGCATGTAATAAAACTAAACTATATATGTTATGCTTAAACTTTATGAAAATAAACCGAATTATTCAAAATGTAATTTATACAGGATTTTTCAATACTCTTAATGTGCTCTAAATAAAAAATAATCTTCAATTCTTTTTCTAAATTATTATATTATAACATATAGATCAATGATTTAATAACTTATATTATCAAGTTAACTGTTCACGATAGCTACGATTATTATTCATCAAACGATCCTAATACTTTTAACAAAGTGTACCTTTCTGTAAATAATTATATCAAATTGAAATTTTATAGAAATATTACTCCCTTAGGTAATATTAATAGCTGGTTGAAACCTAAACTAATTCAATCGATAGTTAAGTCTCGGTCGCAGTCAATTGATTATCTGATCAGATTTTCTGTCTTTGTTTACATGTACTTCTCGATGTCCAACGTCACGAAACAAATTTCACAATTTCTAATCTCCATCATCATTATCTGTAGAACTATCAGGTAAATTATGATATTGTATGTTGACAGGAAATTCGCTAAATAACCATTTTTTATTATTGAGGTATACAGTATGTTACAGCGTGAACAATCGTCATCATATCTTCGGTCACGATTTTTTTCTTGTTCTTTTTATCTCGTAACAAAGTGTTCGTAAATCGATCGTAAACTATTTCACAAACTAAACAATTAACTTCGACGCGTTGTTGGAATTTTACTATATCTATATTACATTAAAGTGAAAGAAGAGTAAAATTCTTTGTTTTTTTGAAAACCATTAAGTGAAAAAAGAAAAAAAAAATAATAAAAAAATAAATAAATCTAGAAACTTGATTATTTACATCAGTATTTCTAGATCAATTTTTCACAAACGGCATTAGTTAATCTAAATATACCTTCATACAGTAAACTTTAATTGACTTAAAATATATGGTATGCTTTGATTAAATAAATGAAATATTTATGTAACAAAAATACCTATATTTAAATTTTTCTTAAGTATACAATTTAATACAATACAACATTTCTATCATAAAACACTGGATTTACATAAACTCGAGTGTTGGCAGGTCGACTGTCGTTCATGATCGACTCAATAAAATCTATATACGGGTATACCCGTGTGTATTTTGCAGGATACTCGGTATTTACACAAGTCATTTCAATTGCACTCAAAATTCCAATGATTTTATTAGTATAGGCCAACGGACTACCACCATCACCCTGTAAAAAAAATAAATATTATAAATCTTTTTAGTCGTTCTCATTTTTTAATTTAATACTACTCTAAGGTAATTGTTTGAATTGTGCTGCTATCCAGTTTTGTTACGAGAGATTGATTCAATCAAAAAAGAATTCACATTGCGTTTATAACAATACATAAAATTTAATTTTATATTAGAATTATAACAATAAATAAAATGGTCAAAATGGCTAAAAAATGATTACATTTTTCAAAACGATCTTATAAATTATTCAAAAAGTATTAGTAGAAAAAATGTAAGATACCATTAATTATATTATGCAATTTTGATCAGAGAATCATTTGCATATATAAAATTAAATTACATACTTTAAATAACATTCTCTATTTTTGATTCGGAATTTAAAAAATGAAAAATTTCTGATTAAATTTTATAGTTCAATAAATTTTAGTGATTAACATGCATCTTAAAATTTCTTTAAACATTATTTTTATAGTTTTATACTTGTTAGCCGTGAAAAATTGATTTAATAATTTATTATACATTGCCTCATCTCGTTATTTATATCAAATGAAAAACTTTAAATTTTAAAAACTTAAAAAAAAGAGCTGGGTAAATTAAACATTATGTCTAATATCATTTTCCTACTAAATATTTAATTTTTTAAAATTTTAATAGCTAGCTTAGCTGTCACGCTGATTTTTTCAAAAGAATGAAGTAATTTTTCTTAAAATTTTTTAATCAAATGTCTCATTGCGTATATTTTAGTAATAGATTTTTCTTATAAATATCGATGAACAGAGAGCAGTTTAAGTCTGCTAAATTCTCTTTTTCCATAGATCGTTTTTTGTAAATGGCAAGTGCACAATGTATACATTTTCTGAACAATACAGACTAATATTTGATAAATGTTATAACTTACGATGCACACTCCCCACATTTGTTTTCTGTTTTTGGTTACAATTTCTCCACAGAGATGTTCCTGTAATACCGTCGAATTAGTTTTTTTACTGCATTCATGATTTGTTATCAATTGTATGTGTGCGTATCGTAATTTATTGTCGGAGCTTCCAAGATATTCGGTCTTCCCTTCTAAATTAACTATCGGCTTTACCCAATTATATCCATAACCGGATATAATCGCCTTAGTTTGTCCAATGTATATTTCATCAGATTTAAACAGCCCAATTTTATATATATTCAGATGCCTATAAACTGACAGAGCCATTGCTAACTGCAAAGCAATAAATACTACCGGATAATATAATGTACAATTTAAATTATGGAATGGTAAATATAAAGAAAATCATGAATATGTATCGCTAAACAAGTAAACAATACAGAGAAGCTCTTTGACGGAAAAATATTAAATATATGTTTTTCATTATAACACACGCAGTAAATAGAACATTAATCATGTCGGTATAAATATGTACTTGAAAGATATTAACTTACTTTGAGTACTGCAATGTCATTTGCATAAGTCTCCCATACGAAGCTCTCGAGTGTGTAGATGGAATCGACGTTGATGGCTATCCCTCCTGCATCATTAAGATCCAGTGTTCCGGCGACTATATGGTAAATGCGATCTTTGAAATGCCCAGTCGCATTGATAAAACATCGCGCTCCTGACAGTATAAAAAAATCGTGAATGATAGCGCCTCCGCAAATTGGCAGAATTTTATTGTCAAAAAAATTCGTTTTGGCCCTTATAAAAACCTGATAACCAAGAAAATTCTCTTCCGTGGCTAGATAACCGCCAACTATATCTTCTCTCGACAGGCATTTCGCTAAAATCAAAAATTAGAAATATTGTATATGCAATTCAATTTAAAAATGCGCGTTAATTATAGCCCTTTTTTATTTATAAATAAATAAATAATTATTGGTAAGCTTAATGCTAAACTATAAAACAAAAACGAATATTTTCAAATAGAAATATTATAAATTTTTCACAAGAAAGCAATAGAGAATAGTTTAATGGTATATGTAATAAATTATTTTTCCACTTTCGTTATGTTTTTACATTAACATGATGAAATTTTTACACGTTGTATTTGAATCTTAAAAGTGTAGAATTAAAATACAATAGATAAGAAGTTCTATACAATTAAAATATGATGCATTTATTTGAATTCAAAAGAAAAGTTTCAAATATGATAAAACCTTTTTCGTCTCAAAGTTTGTCAATATTAATAAGATTGAATACTATTTATGATTCTATGAAATAAAACTCTTTTATCATATCTTATTCTGTATTTGTAGATTTATCTTAATGCAATGTATCGATAAACTAATAGTTATTTAGCTCAAAAGGCTAAATTTGACAAATTGTGCGTGAATGCATTAGATATATGGAGACTAGCTCTAGTGTCTTCAATTAAAAATCATAAACATTTACGTCCGTGTATCGAACATGATTTTTTATTTATTATAGTCATCAAAATCGTTATTATATTAAATTTGTATTTAATGTATGAAATTTAAATATACGTCTAAAATTTAATTTTATCACCGGATTACAGTCCGCAAAAATGAATTTTACGATTATGATACCAAAAATATCTTTCTCAAGCAGTTATATTCTACATAAAGGCCTCTTATCTTCGACCATTTGAATTAAGCTTAGTTATTCATTGAATTAAATGAATTTAATAAATGAGAAATATTATTTTTAGAAGACACATGTTTGTAATTTTTTTTTGCTTAAACAAATATTTTGTAATATGCAATAATTGTTTTTGTAATTGAGCTACCGATTATAATTAACTCGCGAAATCTTTTGTCAAGAGAACTCTCATGGACTGTAATGGTGTTTTGTAAAATGTTATAATATTTCAAAAATAAGAGATACCTAAATGGTAAGAAAATGAAAAACTTTTTATATTTAGACCTAATTTTTTTACAAGTTGCATTATGCTATGAATTACATCTCTTATTTTTAAATAAGAAAACTTTAGTTTACTTAACCATCTTGTGATTATTTAAATCGTATTCCATAAATGTCTTTTATTAATAAATATAATCCAGGTGAATTTGGGCAGTAATACTAACATAATTTCCCCTTTGTACAATTTTAGTGAGAATTTTTATTGTAAATCAAAATATTTAAAAAATTAGTATATAATTGGCTATAAGAAATATAATTTTCCTCATTCGAACCTATAAATCGCATCTTTGCCGCTTGATTTTGATTTTCATGAGAAAAAATATAACTCTTACGTAGTACGGAAGGCTTCTTTACGAACCTCGTTACAACTCTCGGCCTCGCCTCGGGCCGTGAACTTCGCGTTTCGTAAATAAAGCCTTTCCATACTCGGTAAAAAATGTACTCTATTGAATTTCATGAGCTGGAATGCAGACTAAAATTAATCTATTGTGTAATTGATCTGTTTAGAATTGTGCTCAAACTATGTAATATAATTACGTCTTTATGGAATTAAAAATGTTTCAAATACATAAAATCCGAAGATATCAACTAGAATTTCTATTGAAAAGTGTTAAAAAGTATATTATATCGAATACATTACACCGTACTTATTTAACAAAAAGGTCCCAATTCGACATAAGATCATAACATTACTTAAAAGCTCACAATTCCTTAATGTTTACGAGTTTTGTAAAAATACATGCATGAAAAAAATTATTTTTTAACAATTAATACATTTACACATTGATCAATATTTTTAACAAATGTGTAAAGTCTTCGTAATAAAATATCTTTATACATCTTAAGAACGTTTTAATGAATTTTAATTGTATTTAATTTTTTATTTGACCAGCACCCATGAAATTAGATTAATTTTTTAACGGTGTACACAAATTCATAACGATTAATATTTATTTAAAAGAAATTTGAAATGTTAAGCATCGAACGAAGAATTATATACAAATTTCCAACTTACCATTATGGCCAAAAAGAATAATAAACATAATTGGCAATAATGAATTAAAATTTTTTTGATACATATTATTTTTTATTGCTTTTCGATTTGAATTCTAATACCATCAATAGACAACTAAACGATCTAAAAGTAATCTTATTGCCTTTTATATGATTCATAGATAAAATAATAAGTAGTTAATTGCCTGTATTACATAAAGTTCTGTGTTTAATATTCTGAATGCGATAACTGTATAAATTCTAATGAATTACTTTCGCATACAATACTTCGCATTGCCTACAACTGTTCGGTAGTTATCAACTTATTGTACCTTTTCGAATTGATTTTTATTAATAGAACTCAATTTTCAATCCATGAGAAAATAATTTATAAATTATATCACAAGGTCTGTAGAATGTTCAAAAAGTCTACATACAAATTGTTTATATTTAAAATAATCTGTAAAATAAATAGTTACGAGTACGTTCCTATTCAAATTTTAAATTACCGTTTCGTATATAGTCAAGGATGAAATTTAATTTCTTAATCTTGTATGTTCTGTTCACTGAACAGAATTATATTTTAAATCAAGAGGAAGTTAAAACAATCTACGTGATCTGTTCAAGGAACAACGTATGTTTATGTTTTAGCTTGGAATGATATTGTCAAACACAAGTGTTCATTAGTTCAAGGAAATCTCTACATGTATTATATTAAAATTTAATGACTATGTGAGGCGACTTATTAAAATTGTAAAAACATGTAGCTGGGTGATTTTATACTGGGTTCTTTTTATAAGCTTTTATAAGCTTTGATTATAAGGAAGAAATTTTTGATTTTTTAAGGTATTGATCGTATTAAGAAAACTCTAACTTGTTTACGCAAATTTAGTTAATACTATAATGTTATATTACCAACACAAGCAATTGAATCTTGGATTCTCAAAGTTTTCCAACAGTGATGAACTGTATTCAGAAAAGTCTTAAGCTGGATGAACTAATCACCGAGGTTCACAAAGAGTCGCTGAGAAATCCAACTGGTACAGTAAGGTATTCCGATGTCGAAATATTCGTATCAGCGCACATTCTCTAATTATATTTAAAAAGCAGAAATGGTAAATTTACTTAGGTTAGTGACGTAAAATAATTCTTAAATAGGCTACGTTTGTGGTATGGAAGAATATACAATTTCTGCTATTTAGCTAGAATATTTGAAGACTATAAACGTAATAGATATACTTAATAAGACTACAGATCATAACAACAAGTTAACGTAAGTTACTGAAGTCTCCAGTAGATTATTTTTAAAAAGAAGTGTTACTTATATACCAATAAAATTATGTTCTATTATATTTTTGATAAGAAAGGTTGGAAGCAGAATATTATAGTTTCTTAACCAAATTTCCAAACATAAATCTAATACATTTGTTGGTTACAGGTGGTTTGAGAAATTAAGATCTCAACAGAATGTTTACGAAGAATCGAATATAAGAGAGCATTTTCTTAAATTCATCATAAAAACAGTGGTATATATCTCTGTAGCGGGCGATAATGAAGATAGTACATATTCAAGCATTCAAGCATTCATTACAAATAAATTAGATTCGAATCATGTAGTAATTGTTGAAAAAAATCAAATTAATAAATATTTTTATTGATCTTACAGCCCTTATAATATAATATATTAACTAAAATAATGACAGTCAGACTGTCCTTGTTTATTATCACCCCTGAAGAATCTTCAATAAAACTTATTACTAAATTTAATTAGATTAAAAATTACAACTAATAAATTAAAATAATAATAAAATAAAATAAAATAATATCAAATAAAATAAAAATAAAAATAATAAAAATAGTAAACTATATTCTATGTTAGCAAAGTACAATCTGACTGCTAACACCACCTTATTTTCTCCTTTAGTGCTCGACGTTTTGAACCGTTACGGTTCATCCTCAGGAACTAAACTGTAAAAAAAATTAAAAGTGAAAAAATCAATGATAACAAAGGATTCTTTGTGGCTTAGAGCATTAAAATGTTTGAAATAATCTGCATTAAAAAATAATGGATCATAAAACAAAAACGAAAATTATTTAAGTATGTACCATAACTGCACTCAGATGGCAATAGAATTTCGTAAAAAAACTGAAAATATATTCTCACAACAAAAATACAACAGTGATTTTTTTCAAAAGTTTTAAAATTATAAGAACTAATGAACAAATTTAAAAGGTAGAAAAAGGTTTTAGAAACTCAAAAATAAGTAAAGAAATATGATTGCAACATTCTTTTCTTCCATAATTGCATCTCTTGATTTAAGAAACAATATTTGTTTACTAAATTGTATTTGTGTCAAAGTTGGTTTCTGTACTATTAAAAATAATATGCGCATTTTCTAACGTAGTTTTTTTAGGAGGCACTGCTGAAGTTTCCGTTTCAACATGAGCTGTACATTTTATTTTCTATTGGTTTTAGATCGGCAGTATTGATAATCAACTAAATGCCAACCAATATCATAACTATATCTTTAATATTCTCATATTGTAATAATATTCTTAATTTTATTAAAATGCAATAATATTCGTAGGCAATACATAGATTCTATTTTTTTATCATATATTTATTGAAGTCACATTGATTTCCTCGGATTGTTCGGTGGTCACCTGTCTCACGCGGTAATCGTGACTTTCCATGCCTGCTTAGAGATTGCAAAGTATGCGATTATCATATTTTGACTTGCAGTGTACAAACTGATTACATTGTCTAAAATATTAATCAAAATTTCATGGACAATACAACAATAAAATCCTGGAATATTACTTTTTCGCAGAAATTTCAGACCTAGAAAAAAATGTCAAACCCTATTTGAATATTTTTTATAACAATAGAGACGAAAAATCATATTACAATAATTCTTCTGAGCTTTGAGTCATGTACATGAATATGGCTGAAAGACAATACTTCAAAATAACAAATAAAATACACTAAAAAATAGAAGGAGTTTGATTATATAGATATTAATTGCATAAATATAGATGTACTGCAAACTGAAAATAATAATACAATGTATATTTATATAAATTCAGTACGTACTAATATATTAATATATTTATACTTAGAAACATTGTTATTATAAATATAATTCATATTTTTGAAATTTGTTATTTAATGTTTATTTTTATTAATTAGTTAAATATTTTATGCTTATTTTTTCACAGATTATCTTTTTTTAATGGTATTTTTAGATTATTCTCTTTAGAGCATTTTTCTTCAATGTAATTTTTGGAAAAATTTTAAACTTGATTTATTTTATTTGAATTTCTAAAAGTAGTTTTGTCTTTGCGGGTTCGCCCGTAACCTCAGCGAAGGCTTGATCCCTGTACTTCCACCAAGGGCTCCATCTCTGGACCCCGTTCCTTTCTTTGCATTCTATAGTCACCTCTCTTCTGATCCGAAGTATCGTCGGATAGAGGGTTTTACATTCTAAAATAATAATGAAATAAGGCATAAACCATCCCAAATACTTTTCAAGTTTTGTGCACGCGATTAGAAAAATATTATACTCAACGCGTGCGTGAGGAAGATTGCCACACTCGTCTTCTTTGTCATCCTAACAATGCTCGGGCGACAGACACGATTCGTGTGGCAAACCCCCCACTTAGCGCACTTATTGTGTAATATACTATATACGGTTTAATTTATTTTGCCTTTGTTCCAATCGCGTATAAGAAGAAAATTCGTGTCTATTATATATATTATATTATATATATATATATATATATATATATATATATATATATATATATATATATATATATATAAATGTACATCAGATAAAATATAAAACAGGCAACTTTTAATAGGTAATAGACTCAAATTTTTTATTTTTGAAAATCAGTACTTAAAATACATTTGTTAATAAATATGAATGAATGCTTAATAATTGCAATTTAACATCAAACTATTTGTTGAAAATTTTCATTCGTGAAATACAATAATATTCATTGTTTTTATCTATGTCAATTTTATATATGTGTTTCAAAACATTTGTGAGAGATAATAAAAATTTACTGATATTATTATTTCGACAAAATGAGATTAATTTGAAACACATACACCTCGATCCTAATGTATAAATTCATACTTGCGTCATTCATAATTTAATTGAAAGAGTATTTTTAACTGATTGAAGAGCTGATTATAATTATGTTAGAGTAATTCATAATTAAAACATAACTAATGATAGATATGGAAAAGTCCGTCCTTTGGCTAAAAATGCACGATGTAGAAATATAAAGTATTCTGCTTTTATAATTTAAAGTATCAAAATTACGGGAAGCAATTCTGGAACATAATGAAGTATTAAAAGATTGAATAAATTACTCCGTACATTGAAAAATCGAATCATTACTGTTACAAAATTGATGATAATGATGAGAATAATACCAATATTTTATAGAAAAAAAACGATGGAATAAATATTTCATCTAATTTATCTGAGAGTGACGGATAGAATTTGTGTAAGAGGAGAAAGCACTTGAAAAGTATTTAGGGATGGTGTAGTTTAATCTTAATAAGTTTATCATATTTTGTGTACATAATGCATTTAGAAAATAATCTCATGATTGCAAATTTAACAAAAAATTTTGGAAGTCATAATTCTATTTTAGTTTTCAATACAATCGATTAGGAATAGATTTTGGAATTTTTTACAAGATTTCGCATAGAAAATATAATGGAATTACAGACATTACAGCTCTAGTGTAATAAATAATATGATCAATGAACATTGTAATTTTTCAGATTAAAGATTAGCGTTATAAAAATTTGTATTGTTAATATGAGAATAGGTCATTAAGTCTTATCAATTTTGAACAATTTTTAATCTGTGTGATATTTTGAAGTTTCATAAAGACAACCACAATTGAAACTATATATATTTATTCTTCCATAACTTATTAATTTTTTGCTCTAGTTTGCTGTTTAAACTTCACAGTAAAATATGTAGACAAACATTTATAATAAAAATAAAATATATGTATATATATTTTTATATTGAAAATATAATTTATTAATTTATTCACATATACAAAGTAGACTATTAATTTATATTTAAAATATTTTATATAATAATCTTTTAAAAATCTACTTACTTCTAAATAAATTTTTATGTTTTATTTTTTATAATTGTATATAATGTATATATAAAAGTAACACTGGGTTTTTTAGGCTGTTAAAGGCAGTCGAAGAATCGTTTAATTGATATTCGTATAAGACAGATAAAATATAGATTGATCTAACCGCAGTTTTTATTAAGTAGAACATTAATTTAGCAAATGTAATAATCAAACATTTTATTTTCTTTAATAAAGAAGAGAATAAAGTAATCTTAATTATCATAAAAATATCTTAATTCAAAACGCGCATTTACTTTATTAATAAATATCTTTTTGTTCTTTTAGTACGTTCAAAAGTGTATAGATTAATTTATATTTATCTTTCTGTTTTTATCACGATTTGTTTTGTTCAAGACAAGTTAAAAGTTACTGATTTTCTAAACGTACGGCGTGGAGAACAACATATTCTAATTATCCTACTAATGGATTCGAATTATTAAAAGCTTTTTAGAATCGTTAAGTCGAATGGTGTTATCTGCAGCTGGGTAAATATGCTCTACTGTTCCAAAATAAACGCTGAGTTCACACGTACATATAGTTAGAAATGCTTATAAGCGCAGTACGTAAAAAGAAAGAGTGCCTACAAGAGGGACACGTGAACGTGCGGATTATCACATAAACCAATGTGTCATAATATATTAGGTAATAAAACAAAAGTTTTTTAAGTGTTAAATTTTTTTATGGTATATTAGACAGAGGAAAATGTGAATAACAAAATATCTGACTGAATATCGTTAAAAAAATTATAGCGTTAGTATCACTATGGCAAACACGGGCATTAAATGTGGACGAAGCATATACTACGTATTTTTAGTAAAAATTATAAATAAAATTTATATATATATTTATGGTAAAATTCAGAAGTTTTAGTTATTTTTATTTTAATATTTGTAAGTATAAGAAATTATTAGATCATATTTGAAACATTAGTTGCAGTTCCCATCGAACTACGTATTTGTTATCTTATAGTATTTGCCTGTAACTATCATATTTTTCTAGAAATTCTGATATAAAATTAACAAGTTTATCAGAAGGTTATTTAAATTATGTGATTTATAGTCATTTTTCGAACCAGCCCAAGGTGACTGAGAATACGGGTAAACTTTGTTTAGAAGAAAAAGTTTCTGAAATTCATTCATATATTACAATATTATAGTTGATAAAAAACAGAAAGGACACTGACTGTCAAAAAGGGTAACAAGTATTAATCGATTATGAATACACCATAGATCTATGAGCAAAACTGAGAATTTAGTCTATTCTGAGACTGGAATCTACATGCAGAATATTTCATTTTTCTGGAGATTTGTTTAACATTTCCTTTCTAGTAGAGATCTTCGTTGATTTAGTAGCAGACTAAATTACAAAATTAATATCAGTTACTCAAATATCTAATGCTGAGCATGAGAATTGAAAAAGAACACTAAATAAGCTTGAATCTGGTATAGATGCATTTGGACAACACAGGTCTGGGACATTTTTTAAATGCCTTCACTTTGCCGATAAAAATAGGGTTTTATGTGAACGAATCAGTGAGATTCAACAATGAGACAACATACATTAAATTATAAATTTTATGGAATGTGCGAACTTTTTAATGCGAACATATAGTATATTCCTTTTTCTTCATGATATTCAGAATCCAGGTTTTCATGTAGGTGATATATATTGGCTTAAAAAAATCAGAATCATATGAATCATAGAATTATAATAAGTAGAATACATCACTGTCAACAGTGAATAATCATCATAATCATCCTTAATGAAATCGATGTTATTCTTTTAGAAGCTATATTTAAAACATTGGTATCGAAAAATACGTATCAAAATTGTTTGTCACCTTCGATTGAAGGGCTTACTTCCGTTTTCAGTTATAAACTTCGCATTTGTGAATCACCTCCTTTTCGGTTTAGTTTCACAATGTACTACTTTGTAATATAAAATTTATTTCTTTAAATTGAAAGCATGCACAGAACAATGTTACATGTTACTTTATTTATTTAATAAAGTAACTAAATATACTAAATATAAGTATTTATATGTAGAGTTAACACGTGGATCTCGATACCCTTTTGTAAAATATTTATTTACTTTTCCTGATTCACAATAATAGCAATATTCGCATGAAGCTGAAGAATCTTTAACTGTTAGGTAGAGTTGCGGAAAAGCCGCATAGTTTTATTTGTGATATACCTCAATTCTTATATTACAGAAAATGTGAATATCTTGTTGATTCGCGGTCTCATATTAGATATTATCAATATTTCTGCAAACAACGATAATTTCAAATAATATTAAATTAATTGACGAAGTACACGAAGTATGTTGTAATGCCATAGTAAATTCAAGTCACTACTTAAATTCTTTCAGTAAGAGGTATGTATTTAAAAAAACTCGAATAAAGTTCTAATGGCTAACAAACAAAAGTACAGTTTCTTAGGGACAAGATTACCGATTTTTTCATGGCAAGTGTTCTGTCTGCAAAGAAGACTAAGGGAAATTATTTTGTGACATAGGACACTTTAGTATAGTGATATGATAGATTTAAGTCAGATTAGAGCATCCTGAAATAAGTAAAGATACAGTTAATAATTAAGCAATCGAAAGGAAATTAGTCATTTGAGTAGCTTGTAGAACATTTGGACGCGATATTAAGTTACACAATTTCATAAGAATTAGACAAATCTACGCGGAGGACCTGGCATTGAAGTTTAGAAGTTCCTAATTTTGATACACTAATGTACTTTTTAGATAAACCAGAACGCGGTAATATAGGAGAATAATAAGATCATTTTGCACTAAAGTCTGGCTATCAAATAAATTATAAAAATTATAATGTAAGCATTTGAGCTTCTAGTTCAAGGAAAAATACATTTATTCTTTTGGAGTAACGAACTATTTAAGGTTTTTGCAATGCAGATCATGTTATTTACCAATGTGAAAACATTTTTTCATTTTAGCGTTACAGAACGCAGAATTATGGTAAGAGGTAAACGTTTCTGTATTAATTTCCTCGGTAAAAAGCATTTTACATATTTATGCACAGCCTAAAATTGTAAAATATGTCGTTGAAGAGACAATTTATTGCCGGACATATGAAAATAATGGTCGCAAAACTAAACACAATGCCTTAGCAAGTAAAAATATAGCAATTGACGAAATACCGAACAAAGAACTTCCCATAACACAGAAATGTTGTAACGCATGTTCATCTATAACGACAATTAGCTGAGGAATTTTATTAGGAAAAGTACGTGCGGAAATGTTCGATGATAATAATCCAGGTCATTAATGCTGAATGTTGGAGGCCCATAATGATAATTCATAATTAGTTTAGTTTAGTTAAATTACATATCGTTCTTGATGCATTCGCCAAATATAGCACACATATTTCCTTAACTGATGCTTGAATGGTAGGATCAACTTTACAAACGAAATGAATACGATCATAAAATTTCGTCCACACAATGTAGTTATTGTTATGGATCTACAAAACATGTAGATCAAAAGAGAAGGCGACAAATTAAAATTAATGAAACAGACCCTGTATTTCAACAAATTCTTTCGCGCGAAACGGAAACCGATATTGTTCATAGGTATAAATTAATTACAGTTATGATTCCCTTCCAATCTCACCAAACACACAGCAAAACCTTCCTGGCCGTGAATCCAGGCTTGACCACTGTTTGCGACGGTCCACCGGCTTCGGACCATGACCGATTTCGCTTGATATTGTCGTATGTGATCGATTTTTCGTCACCAGTCACCATGCGCTTCAAAAATGGATCGAGTTCGTTTCCTTTCAACAGCACATCGCAGGCGTTGATTTGGTCCAGAAGATTTTTTTTTGCGTCAAATCATGCGGCACCCAAACATGAAGCTATTCTTTGCATCTAGCCTTCTGCAGATGGTTTAAAATGGTTTGGTGACTAACTCTCATCTCCTGGGCGATGTCACGAAATACCACATCCGGTCTAACTCGATAAATTCCATGATTTGATCGGTATTCGTCGCCACAGGTCTTCCGCCGGCTGGCTTATCCATGGTGTCGTTTTCATCGGCTCTGAATCGTCGAAACCATTCCTCTGCTGTTCGAAGTGATAACGTGCCATCCCCCCCCCCAAAACACCATTAATCTCACGGAACATTTCTCTAGCGGATTTGTCTTTGACGAAGGACAACTTTAAAATAGCGCGAATTTCGGCGTTAGTGAACTCCATGTTTACACGTCTATAACTTTTGAACGCAATATCCAAACTAATCATGCATAGCGTCATTTTGTACGTTATGTCAAGACCTTTCAAATGATGTATAGTATTGCCAGATACGAGCTCTGTAGCGCTTTGTTCATAGCCGCGAAATTCATAAGACAAAAAGGCGGAAGGGAGATATTTGACAACCTAATATAACGTGGTTCAATTATCAAAAAGAATTAAATCTATTAAATGAATTAAAAATTTCGCGTCAAATTATATTAATTGACACTATTGAGTTTCATTTGCACGGATTTTGCAATGCAAGTGAAACTGCGTATGTTGCGTGAATTTATTTCAGATAGGGTGATCAAAAGGTTATATTTTAAAGATACTTATTAAAGATAATTGTTCGGTATGGGATGGTTAAATATTTTTTTTCAGGGAACTATGGATAATAAGTTTTAGGATAAATATTTTTATCGGATAGACAATATAAAGAAATGGTCGGAAATGGTTATATATAAGATAAACCGACGCGGTTCGAAACATTGATTGCCACAGATACATCGAATCGGTAATGGTAGTGGGGACAAGTAGGTTTTACTACTTACACTCAATAACCTTTTCTCACAATATTATATTGATTAAGTTTTTATTTTTTATTATTTTTTAGTAGTAATTTGTTTTATTTTAGATACTGTCGTGGTGATTATGGACAGAGACAGTTGAAATTATTATGATATAATTATAAATATATCATTTTATAAAGACTGTCACATTGATCAAAATATTTGTTTGTTTGATTTGTTTAAGATGCTTAATCGAAAAGTAACTACACACTTCGTGACTTGTATTGTGTTACCAATTTGCAACTTTTGATAAGGTTTTTAACTTTTGATTGTTTTTCTTGGTGATAGCGTGGTAATTATATGAATTAGACGAGAGGATGGGTATAAACGTCATTTTAAAAAATTGGCGTTTGATTCTTTCTTATTGTTTGTCTATGCTTGATTCAAAGGGAAGTACAAATAAATACAAAAAAGGCAAATAGAACAAGGTAAAGAATAGGGAAAATAAAATTGAAAGCGAAAAAGCAAATAATTTAGACAGGAAACACTTGCTTCCTGTAGAAAATAGGTGAGCGACATACCTCTATTGTAAATCAGAAGTTCTACTGAACATATATTATATATTATGTATAGTTACTCTTTTTATAATTGGTACTGTTAGTGATGTACGGTAATGCCTCGTAAAATATTTCAACTCAGCAAAGCGAGTATTCAATTTCAATGTAATATTTTTTCGCGAGCTGGCAAAATTGTATAATAAAAATATAAATAATTAATTAAAACTTTTTGTACACATTACCAATCATTTTAATCATAATAGCGGATAAGGAAATAATATATTGCCAGAAGAAATAATGCAGAGAGAGAGAGAGAGAGAGAGAGAGTGATTTAGTTATCCACTAGTGAACGCGCAGAAATTTTGTATTAACCTGAACAGAGACGAGAAACAATGAGAGTTTTAGCGCTCGTACAGCGCTTGAAGCCCGTTGAACAAGTTTCAAATTACGGGACATAAACAGCAGTCACTGATCGTAGCCCAAACTTTAGCCTGGCGGTCGGTAAGTTCGAGGTAGCAAATCGAAGATGGCAACTTCTTTCGAAATTCTCAAGATTTTTACAAAGCCAGAATACGATTTATTTTAACGAAAATCTTAAAAAAAAACTTTTTTAGGTATAATTTTCGAATTTTCCGACACAGTACGGAAAATTACTTATACGAAGCATAACCATATTATAGCAACTATTCGACCACCTGCTCGCCAAACCATGTAGGTGCTAATCTTTTGGAAAATCTACGGTTTTACCGTCACGGCACGTGTACTAATTGCTACATAGTATGCCTGTCACTAAAGTTCGTTCGCGATTACATTTTATAATCATTAAACTTTTTTCATATTTAATGTACAATATAAGATATATTTTATTGCTCACATTTATTTGAAAGTTCCTAAAAATTCGAAACTTTTCTCGTCTTTGCATAACATTACGATTTGGCATTGCATAACTTAAATTTATTTTTCTTCGCTTTGTGCCAACATTTAGAAGTTCAAACTAAACGGAGATCATATATCAACCAAGTCGATAATTGATATGTATATAATGCATGCTTAGAAATATGTATTTACAAATATAGTCGAAGCAATATATAATCTAAGAACATATTATTTTAATTTCTAAGAAGAAAATCGAAAGACATATTTAATTTTATATTTAAACTTATTATATCTTTTGAATTTTAATTAAATATAGTAGATGGAATATTAAAATAAAGATACGCGAAATAATTTTTTAACATGAACTTTATTTCAAACGAGGAAAGAAAAGACGTCTGTTCAAACGTAAGGACAACAGAAGACTAACTACAGTACTCGAAATTAAAAACTCTGCAAGCCATTGTGAGAAGCTTAAAACCTATAAACAAACTTCAGACATCTAAATAATAAATTCATAAATCATTTGCCGCGCAGGGCAGCAAAGACGCAGACCGTAATAAGACCAAATGGACACATCTGCTTACATACCTTTTACGATAATGTCCAATATTTAATTTCAAGTATTTTTTGCTTTGTTATTTTATAGAAGGCTAAAATAATCTAACAATATCAAACATTTAAATTTTATCAATGTATCAAGCTTAATGCATACAAATACATTTATAGAAAATACAAAAAAAATACTTATTACATTAATTTCATCAATCCAGATTATAACACAAATCTTAATTAAGGATTTAGTAATCTTTGTAATCAAAACCTTATATATAAAAATGCTTAAAAAAAGCCTTCATGCACAGAGATTTATCTAAAGTAATCTAATTTATGAAATTAAAATTAAAGATTAATGTTCTAACAATATAACTAAAGGAAAATGTCGAATACAGTGCACGAACCTTCAAATTTCTCGTTTTGCCTGGTTCATACTTCGTATTTCAGGGTTCGTTCCTTGGTCACTATTATTGAGAATTTTTCGAAACTATTCACTTTTTGTTATTCTCTCTTCATAGTTCTTTATTTATTATGACAACCTTAAGCATTTTATACGTATTTACAATTCACGATACGCTTCTGACATTGTACTTGAGCTGATTTTTATGCATCGAAACTTATACTGATGAGAAGATTTCCGTTATTAGGTATAAAAGTTTTAATATAAAAGTTTTAATGTTATGTATTTTGTATACACGGCCCGCCCAAATATCTCGAGATATTATACCCTACTTGACTTGGATATTATTTTCGATTACTCCCTATCTTTTGTCTATCAAATTGATTGTATTGCAGCGAAACCTTCTTAAATTATGGGTTTCATTAAACGTAGCTCGGCGAATTTCAGGGACATTCGTACGTTGATTTATCTTTTTAATTCAGTGGTAGTTCCAATTATTACTTATAATTCTATAATTTATCGTCTACACACAAGATAAGCTTTTAATATGTTGGAAAAGTTAATACATATGTTATTAAGTTATTTTTTTTCAAAGCAGCTACTTTTATGACTGTGATTATTCTTCTCTATATTCATAGTTTAGAAATCAATATTTCATGCTAAACTTTTTTGTTAAGCTTGTCTGTTCATGTTTAAAGTTCTTAAAGATTTCATTCACTGTAATGATTTACCAGACATGTTTATGGTCAAAATAACATGAAAATCATTGTTGAAATCTTCGCACATTAACTTAGAATGTCATGGATCATTACAGATTTACATATATTTGTCTTCTATTCTATTCTGAAAGAGGGCATAATAATCTTCCATTTGAATCTAGCAATGCTATAGCATTTTCAAAGTCTTTAAAATTAGTATACATAAGGTAATAGTAAATATTGATAATAGTATTATTATTCTATACTACGTTCAAAGTGTAAATTAATATCTTTTGCCCTTTCGAATTAACAGCTATATAAAATAAATTTTGTAATTAATTATTTAGATTTTCGCGTTTTATCATAAATTGATAAAAGGATATTTTTGCCCATTTATGTAAATAAAAAATAAATAACTAAATAAATAAATATATAAAAAAATTAATATTCTCGGAGTCTAATTATGAAGTTTAAAAATAAGTATACCAATATATATATATATATATATATATATATATATATATATATATATATGATAATTAATGTATATGATGATGAATAATTAAGTTGATATAACAGATGATTTCAAACACATCTCTCTCTCTCTCTCTCTCTCTCTCTCTCTCTTTCTCATATAAAAACATATTTCTACGGTTTTCGTATTTAGATATTTTCAATCAATGAATAAAATCTAGAATTAAATTTATTTGATCGTATTTACGTTTTTAAATCTGTACATGTTGTATTATATAATTTTGTTATTATACGATTAATTAGTATTTTTTCGATAACTTACTAATTTACTGACTAAATTGTAAGTTTCTAGTAAATATTTGATTATAGCAATTCATAAATTTTCTTTTGAATGTAGTTTTTTATTATTATGCTTTATATACTTACCATATTTACTAGGCTATCATTGTATAAAATATAATTAACTTCTGACCTATAAAATTCGACAATTTTATTCTTCATTATAAATGTAGTATATAGATATTAAACAAAAATTAATTTCTGTAAATTTGGTGAACTTGCATGATATTTTATTTTATAATTTAGATTTAATCGTTTGCAATATATATATATATATATATATATATATATATATATATATATATCCAATTCTCTCTCTCTCTCTCTCTCTCTCTCTCTCTCTCTCTCTCTCTCTCTATATATATATATATATATATATATATATATATATATATATATATCCACTACATATTAATAGTCTCTGTTAATTATTTTTTAATAAACAGGAATAAGATTTATATGCAGACTTCATGCTGTTTATTGTAGAAAATGGAAAAGTTTATTTTCCTGTTATCAAGTATTTCCTAAAGAGTACAATTTGGTTTCCTGGGCAAATCTTAGTTATTTTTAGCTGTTTCGTAAAATTCATGACTGCATAATTTGTTAGGAATATTTACAACTATTAGGAAAAATGAGTTAAATTTGGCGTATACAAGTCCGATCTATTGTTACAAAGTCTGAAAACTTTCAGAAAAGAACATTTTTCGTGAGTTCTCACGACAAAATTATTTTCAACATGGGCTAAAATTTAAATATCAACATATAAATACCATAATTTGCATGCGGTATTTTATTACATTCGTTAAATGACCTTAAAACTCTATTGTTCTTTTCATTTCTAAATATCTCTATATAAAGTTTTATAATAATCTGTAAAATAAAATTAACGAAGAGACACACATATATATTCATAATCTGCAGACCCCCCACTAATATATAAATACGACTTTAACTGTATATTTTCATTCATGATTCAGTACAGTTATCATGAAAATACTTCCTACGAAATAAAACAAGAAACTAGTCACTTAGCAATAATTAAATGCTTTCTGAATGACATTATATAATATTACGCGTCAGATATGATATTTACTTAAGCAACTATGCATATAAAAAACAAGAACTTTATCTTTTACCAACCATATTCTTTTCTTTAAGATTTATCCAAGTGCTTTTTTTCAATAAGTTATTTGATCACTTTTATTTAGGTCGTATGCTATTGGGAAACTGAATATTCATTTCGTATAGGAAGGCGCAATTGAAAGGAAACGTGTTCGATGGGAGTTGACGAGTTGTCAATTAAAGTGAAGGTTCAATGTAGTAAATTTATATTTTAATTACAAATTAGTATCATTTTGTCATAATTCATTAATGTTTTGAAGTTGAAGAGAATTTCATAATTCTTTTATAGATCTTACTTTAGCATTCTTTGTGTTTTAATTTTATAGAATTCAGTATTTTCCCATTATATTTCTATCCAAAACGTGTCAAGACTCACAAATATGACTAACATTAACAATACTTCGTTCATTAACAATACTTCGTTACATAACCATACTTCCTTCTTGATTATTTTAGAACGAGGAACTGAATTTAATCTGTGAAAAACTATTTAACATTATTTTCCAATAGTTACAACCTAAATATTGCCTTTAAATTTAATCTTGAATTCGAATCCTTGTTTCACGCAACGATGGTATTAATGCACCACAGAGAAGTCGAACTATTATATTCAATATATCTCGATCTAGTATATATACGTATATATTACGATCGTACGTATGTCGAGATTGTCGAGTAGTCCACAGGAGCTTCTATTTTTGTTTTTTAAATGGTATTTTTCTCAATTTATTTATAAAATATGTTTTTATAAAATTTTATATACAATATACTATTAAATTTGCAATAGTTAGTTAAATAACGTTTTCAAACTCAACGGCTCTACTCTGTTTATGACGGGTTACGTAACATTGCAGAAAATGATAGATGCGAATGTATTATAGTATCATGCGAATCGGAGATGCAGACTAGACTTATATATGGGTGCATATACTTTTGGTTTAGTGCTCGACTTATTATTAAAGTGTATTGAATTATACACGTGTTTTATAAGACAACAGTATTTTATTGTCATAAAGCTCAGAATACTTCTAAAAACATAGATCAATTGCTCTTGGTGCACTAGAGTCATCAAGGCGCTAACAGATATTAAAAACTGAGGGTGACATTATACGCTTCGATTAAATAAAGATATTTAAGTTACAAATGTTTTATACTTCATTTATATATTCTTCAATTGAATAAAATCTACCTGTAAAATTTGAAAATTTCTGGCTTCCCCTTAATCATCTCGACATTCAAAAGATATTATTGTACTGTAGCATTGACATCATCCATAAGTAAATTCTTATTATTAATCTAAAGAAATACACATACTTTATCAAATATTATATTAAGGTTTTTATAATGATTAAAATTTATTTTATAAATTAAACCAATAACATTTACGAACGTTTCAATACTAATTTTTAGATGTTAATATTATTCAATTTACACAATTCTGAAAAACAATTTAATGAAAGATTGCTCTTAATGAAATAATATTGTAATATACTATACTGAGTAAAATTATATTCATAATTTACTTGTCAATTAGTTGTGTTGATATCAAAAGAGAGGATATAGATAAGTAAATTATTCTTCTACGGAATATCGTAGTTTTTCATTGTTAGGTTGAGAATTTTTTTGCCTTCCTTTCGTAGTTCGCGAGCAAAGCAAGTTTATAGTTACGTAAAAGAAAATTGATAGAAAGCATTTCGCGTGTAAATATAATAAATTATCGCTTTTGACGAAAACCAATTATTTGTACTAGATAAATATTAGTCGGACTCTCCTGTGGGAAAATTAACCATCCAGAAGTCGTTTACTTAATTTAAATTTAGTAAAATGAGTATTAAAGTTGACGCACACAGTAGGCGTCCGAAAGAGGCTGCTGTCGACGAGTAGACCATATAAAAAATAATTTTGGATGTCCGTAGAGAAGTTTAACAACGCAGCTGAGACTCCAAAAGATAACAACGAAACATGCTTGACGCATCGTGCATGAATGGACACGCGAAATTTGAGTACAAAACGGGTGTTACGTATGTGCTCGCAATCGATCGACAGCAACAACGTGTTAAATGATTCGTCGTGTTCAATCGTGATGAAGATGGATTTTCATCACGATAAAAACTACCGTGGCGAGTTGTCGTTAGAACAAATCGTTATCGTATACGTGTGCTACGCATATATCATATAAAATATGTTATATTTCAACTTAGACTTAAATATCTCATATTTAATTAAATAAGTGCTTGTAACAGTTTTCAATGCTCGGTGTGAACATCGGCTATTTTGGTGTCGCGTTGATTGACTAAACTAGAACTCAATTTATATACTAATGAGTTTTTGGTCTTAGAATCTATTTCGTTATTGTAATTTTCATTCCGATTTATAGATTTCACTCTTTCATTAGTAGTTTCATTTTAGATTCCTATTTTTATAATATTTTTTATAAGCTCCGATAGCACACGATATATAGTATGTATATATTATTATTATTAAGCTATTATAATTTATTATTATTAATAACTATTTTTAATATACTGTAACATATAAATTAATATGTATTAATGTATTCACCTCTGATGCCCGACTTTGTTGCTTTTATTTTTATTACTAAGCTTGTTTTATTGGAAATTATTGATCTATAATATTTTTAATGCTCTGCACATAGTATTTACATTCGTAAATAATAATACTGCTGCAAATTCATTCTCATACATATATTGATCAAATTTACACTGAAGAAACTAATCATCAAAACAATAATCATTTGATTTGAACATACACAATTGATTCTTGATTGTTCTATGTTATATTTATTCTTACCAATCACCAAGCTCGTTTATTCACATTTTCTTTACTGCCAAGAAAATTAACTCTTTCAATTTTTCGCAACGGTATGGAAGATGACGTTTTAATTTATATGTATTTTAAAGGAGCAATATTTGATAGCGACACTGCACCTGTACAGTACGAATATTACAATGGACGAAACATAATTTCTTTGCAATATTTCAGAGTCCAAGCGACAGTCTGCGGAGTGGATACAACGCGATGAAGCAAATTTCAAGCGTGAACAGACGCAACTGTCGGCTCGTAAAGTTATGCCATGAATATTTTGAAAGATGGTAGACATTATATAATATTTCTCGATGACCTTGAGAAAACCTTACTGGCCAGCGAACGCAATGAAAAGGAAATCGGAAAATGCTTCCTAGTTCATATGGTATTTTTAAAATATTTTAAAACAATAAACAATCTTCTCTGGTTTCATAGCGCATCAATCGTTCATATAATATAAAAGGAAAGTATACTAGCTTGTAATTTGTGGTGGTAATCTGGACTCTTATTCAGACTGGGAAAATGCGTCATTCAAACGTCGTCGATCCAAAGTCTAAGTATTTTATTTTTATAACATGTTTCGGTTAAAGAATTTGAGCTTTTAAGTTAAAAAACTCGTTACAGTACTTCAAGTAATTTTGAAGAGTGATTTTTTCTTAATATGTTTTTATACACTTTCAAAAAAGTGCACTCAAAAAAAAAAAGATTCAACTAAGAACGCACAAAAAACTCTGTATCTGTAAAACAAGAATATCAATAATCGAGAACACGAAAGAAGCCTATACAGCCGTGGCGTGCAGCAGTATAGAATCAGTACGCTGACCGAGGAAGTTAAGAATCCATCGATTGCTGTAAAGACGGGAAGAGCAAAAGTATCTATAGGTATATATATCGTCTGCTTAAAGGTAGACGAAAGCGGTTGGGGCGAGGGGGATGGAGGCAGTCAGGAGGTCGACGTACTCGCGTGCCGCGGATAATAATCGCACGCCGCGCAAGGATAAACCGAGGCGGCCACGGAGCCCTCTGGCGTTTATTATTTCGCGGCGCGACGAGACTGCAGACACACACACACACACACACACACACACACACACACACACACACACACACACGCGCGCGCGCGCGCACGCAAGCACGCACGTACACACACACATGCATACGTGCGTACGTACGTACGCACCTTGGGGGCCCAATGGGGTGAGAGCGAATGCCCCTTCTGAACTATTGTGTGTAAATGTATCAAGTATTGGCAAATTTTGATTTTAATTTTAATAAAATTATATAGTGAAATTAGCAGAGTATTATTTACACATTCCTTTAAATATAGATACATATATAAGTATATCGTAATGAAATATATTATAATTATAAATTGAACTTGAAAATCAAATGGCGTCCACTGATTTATGAAAGAGAGAACAGCACTTAAAAAAATTTCAATAGTATTTACATGCATCCGTATTTCATATTCTGAACGATATGTTCAATAGCTTTTTGTATTATCAAAAATCGTCTGATCATTTACAAGAGCCAGGGAATAAAAGTTGAATTTTTTTTCGATTAAAAATAAAACCTTACATTTTGAAGAAGTAGTAATAGATTGCTAGTTAACGACCGAAATTGATATTGTAATTTTTCTGATTGCAAACACGAATATGATTGGAAACTTTCCAAAGTTTACTACTCATGTAATAAATGAATGAAGACCTTTGATTTTTAACAACAACAACAAAATGATCAAATTGAATAAAATTGAATAGAATGCTGCTACTGATTCTTGACGCATAGATCTCTTATAATACGGGAGGTGGGGTGGGTTTGTGAACATGGATTAGGACTATAGAGATAAAGCAGAGAGGAAGTAGGAAATGGGCTGGAAAAGGGTGGGCAAGGAGAGATCGATAAATTGAAATTATTGTTGGATATGTTTGAGCGCTTTCGGGAGCGGCAAAATGAATTTTTAGCTCTCTGCTTCTGAAATTTAAAATTTTTAGGGTGTCCGTATTTTTTTACGAATGAAATGAGTTTCCGAGACAATTTCCGTCTTTTGGAGTGACTTTCGATCTTTGCTAATTTGAACACTGAATATTACGTGATTTTAAATGCCATTATATAATGGCATGTGCAAATAAGAATATAAGAAGCTTGTTTATAACTTAAATGATTTTTTATCCTATTTAACTTTTCCGTAAATCATGTAATTATTAACAACATATGAGTTCTTAATGAATAAATAAAAGGTCTATGGAGAAAGAATTTATTTAAGTAATATTTGATAGTAGAATATATTACAATAATATAGATTATCCAAGTGAATTTATAGACAATGTAAGAGGGAGAGAGCAAAAAGAGAAAGTGGTAAATTGTATGTATACTTTTTAATCAATCGTTTCGTTTTTACACCAATATCTGGTTTTATATTTTTTTTTTGGTTCTGCATATAGTTTTTTGGAATATAAAGTAAACAAAATAAACAAATGTGTACACAATAATTGTTCATGCTAATCAAGATTCTTATGTCACAATAATCTTTCGGTTTCAAATGCAACGCTTTGTCAAATGTGGGTTAACTTGCGAAAGATTGTACAAAGATCTCATTTAGAACTTTTGCATCCGCGTCACATGCGTCATAATTAATCCGATCAATGTATACTCAATTTTTCATATACTCAATTTTTGAGCTTTCTGCATTGAAAAAATATTTAAATCTATTGAAAAAAGTTGTTCAATAACAAGAAGAACAAATTATAACTAAAACTTTTCGTTACGTGTATTCATAGAGCAATTTTAAATTACATAACAAGTTGAATGATGCGCAAGAACATGCTGAGTAAGATTCTGTCATTTTTGAAAGTTACGTATGTGCACTAAAAAAAATATGATAATATACTATTTTTCTTGTTGTTATTTTTATTTTTCGTATCATTTTCACTTGAAAAGAGTTAAAGATAATTATTTTATTAGATTTTGAAAAAGTTTATTTAAGCAAGAACTACTTTCCTAGGTATGAATTATTATATTATTCAAGTGAAAAAATTTGCAGTGATTGTCGCGTAATTATAAACTGAAAATTCGGCTTGTTAAAAATATCCAGCGGCTGTTTTCTTATCAAATCGTGCATCAGTTTTCGGAATATTTCGAATAATTCAACGAAGCTCGCAACGGCACCGGCCACCGAAGTTCCGCGAATTCGACCAACCACCGTTCTCGGAGGAGCAGCAACGAGTTATTCAATCCTTTATGCTCGTTAAACGGGGGAGGGATCAAGACTGTTTTCAAGTTGTCACACGCCGCAGACAGATTACGAGATGAGTTATTATCCATTTGTACCGTTTCGATTGTTTTCGTACACTGCGCCTCATTTCTGTTTCATATATTGATTTTATTTTTCGGAAGCAAAGCTATTTTAAGGCCATCAACGAGTCTTCTTTTGGAAACCAGATTAGTTCTGGACCTGTCGATCTTGAAAATCGAATTGGCATATCGAAAAAGTTAAAATAACACCAATTTACGTTGAGATGCGAGAATCGCATACCAAACTGTACATAACTCCTTTTCACTACTTTTTTTGTTATTGTGTTTTTTTAGATTTAATATATCTCATTTTGAATAAGTTTTGAGATTAAAGAGCAAAATAGGGATTCGGGTGGATAAATAATTTTTTTCAAACAATAAAGGAACAGCGTTTCAAAAACAAGTGATTTTTTCTATCAAGGGAAACGTATAAAGCTATAACATTTTGTTGATTTTCAGTTCTACGATTCGAATACGATATTTATTTTCACCGAAAATTAAGAGGGTGATAGTTCAAAGAACCCGCGCGTAGGTCTGAAAAAAAACTGATAGTTCCAAAAGTTATAATTTATGAAATATCATAAATAGGGCGAAACCAAGCGAACCAGAAACTAAACGTCCAAAGACGATAAGATAGTACAGAAATGAATTTCAAGTTGTGAAAGAGTATATATTCGGTGTATGGGATACTAAAAACATAAGATTCATTACATCGGACTACATAGAGTAATTTTCATTGCTTCATTTCTCACTCATATATTCTCTTATTGTCTTACAGTGGTTTCACTTCAAGTTTAAGAGTTGATTTTTTTTTTTATTTTTCCTGAACATATTATATATAGAGAATTGGTTAATTCCGTCAATGGAAGAAAATCGCTTATATCTTAGCATTATTCTATAGCTATGGTCTGTAAAAAATACAGAGATTTGTTACAAAAGTAATACAAAACTTCATTTAATAGTTTCGTCAAGTTAAACTTTAACGCTGCTTCAATTCTTGGAGTTATTAACAAGTTTCCTGCTTTTCCGTTGTGTCAATTAGTGTACATTATTAACTTTTAATCAGTTTTATTTCGATTCTTAGTTCTTATCCTAAATTCGGTTTTCTATCGATTTCTATATTGATTAGCATCTCGAAATAAATCCCTAGCAATTTACAAATTATTAATTTACATACACAAAAAATAATCATTTTAAACAAAATGCCGTATAATTGCAATAAAAAAATCAATGAATAAAAATTCCACGATCGATCGATTTTGCGTATCGGCTTGTAGCATAAATTTACGAAGATGATAACAACTGTCATCGAGCACCGGCCACTTTTCGCCATATTTTTCTCCCTCGTTCGCGTACCCGCGCATGATACTTATCCATACAATCTATGTACAAAGAAAAACTTTCCCGAACCCCAAACGTACGCGTTTAATAAACAATACTATTCCGACGAAAAAAAAAATACTAAGGAAAAAAATCTCGCCAATACTGTTTCAACGTTTCGCCCTCCAGCCTCATTACCACCTCGTAAATTCGCCTGAACCGAATATTTTTACACGCACGCACACACACACACACACACACGCGCGCGCGCGCACGCACACGCCGCACAAGCACACACGCTACACTACATTCTCCAAGGGTTGGCTACGGTGCAAGGTCACTCGTGGGCGTCCTCGCGTGACACTCATACATATACCCTCTGGGGAACTATACTTCTCGGCGACCCTTCTCCCCCCACTCCCCAAGCAAGCATAGGAGGCGGAAGAGCCTCCTTCTGTACGGACGACGATGCGCGCCTTCCGGGAATTTCCACCGCAGCCCCGTCACGTCGACCGCCCGAGCACTCTCTCCCTCTTTCTTTCTAGCTGTCTCTCTTTTTCTTCCTGGCCGTAATCGCACCAGTCAGGATCTATATTTATATGTATATGGTAGAACAATTTACGGTTCGTTCGCCTCTCTAGGCTCGCGTTGTGAAACGGAGGTGGTAGGCATATATAACCGCGTTGTTGCATCGACCTTTGCCATATATAAGCGTCCCTAGACTTTTCCTCGGTTTGCAGGCCCCCACTGTTTAGTTCATCGAGCTTTCCTTATTGCTTCCCGGAATGTCGAATGATCCCTTAAAGGTGGGATTTTCTTGAATTATGTTGCAATGGAATATATAAGAGATTGTAATGTATGAAAAATGGAATATAAACATTCCATACTAAATGGATAATTGTTTTGATTTAATTGTGATTCATCAGTCTTAGATTATCTAAGTATATTCAAACATAACACTCAATTAAATTGTTTGGAGATTAAAAACGTTTAAGAATCAAAGATTTATCAATTTGTTTGATTTTTTGAATTAGATTTTGCAAAAATTTAAGTTCGTAAATATTTTAACAAACTGACGTCGTAAATTCAGAAAGTTTGACGATATTTTTTAATCAATATATCTGATACAATAAGTACACGCGTTTCAAGAAGAGTAGATTAATATTTATATTAAAAATCCCAGACAAACTTAAATATTTCAATCACTTTTTTGATCATAATTAGAAGATTCATAGTTAGCGGTTACATTGCAAATAATTCAGGAAATAATACCATTAAATGTAGATAATGTATCTTTTTAATCTAAAACCTATAAAAATTTATGTATTCAATTCGTTCATTAATTAAATATCTGCAGTATAATTTGTATTATTAATTGCCAATAATTCTGGAAATCATTTCTAATATTCATAACGAAGTAAATTCGACATTAGCCTTATCTGTTGTTTGCTTGGTTAAGCTTACTAAGATTAATGAGTTAAAAAAACGAACAGTTATAATGTTAGCTAAAATTATGGATTTAATATGCCAATATTGGTCTGTTCAAACTTAAATTCCAGAATAAGAATAGTTGGCATACAATTCAGAAATTCTCGAGGTACGTGACATTTCAGATTGCACAAAGTCGTTCGGCATTTTTTGTTTATCGACATGCGAGATTTTTATTTCACACGAGTTGACCTACTTGTAAGTTATATACTACTTGTAACATCAGTAAACTATGGCACACAGAAATCTGGTCGACGTAAAAAATCTCTGTCGGTAGGGTAAGGAATAAATGAACCGCGAGTATTCTATACTATTAATTTTGAGGTTTGCTTAGTTTTTTAATTATAATTTATTAGACTCTTTTTTATACAGATTAAGAATTTTGAATCCAGTAATATTTTCTGCATTGTAGCCGCAACTCTTCATATGTATACCATACGAATATATGCACATGTATTAATTATGATTTGGATGGAAATGACTATCCTTTGAATTTTTTCGAATCTTATTATGTCAGTGTATTTACATTGACTTCTATTTAACTATTTATATTTAACAAAAAATTTTTGGATCAATAAAAATTAATGCCAGTGCTGCCATTTATAATTGATTTAATTTTTTTTTTTTGGATTTAAACTTTTATAGAGTTGTGGTTGTTTTTGCCTGCAAATTATTTATATTTATTAAAGACTGGAAATTTTAATTTGTAACCACTTGAAGTTTTTTCGTTTACAAATATAAAAAAACAACGGTACATCTATGCACTTGAGACAGCGGTGATAGAAGCTTATGTTCGCGATAATAAATATCAAGAAATCAAGTACGAGGAATAAGATATGAGAATGCGTTTATTCGCACCACTACATATGCGTGAAATGTAAGAAGAAACAAGCTATGTATATAGATATACTAAGAATATTTTATGTCTTATGCCTTATATACTTGTATGTTTGTGCAGCCCGTTACTCAACCATGATGGCTTCTCCTGTCCAAAAGCGCTGATTGGCTATTAATATCTAACTTTAATGAATTTATTAGTTTCCACATATCTTATTCGTTTTATGATTTGTTTTAATAATAAAATTTATAATGTGTATTAATTATATATATATATATGTATGTGTGTGTGTGTGTGTGTGTGTAATAAAAAATTTAGTATATTGTATATATTTATATCTTGGGTTCAATTTCCTTGTGCAGTTAGAAATTTAGAATAGTTAACTTTAGTTCTTCTACTTCTTTTTTTACAGCTTGCACAACATCTCAGGTTAATAATATGTATAACATATGTATTTGTAATTCGTGCAGTTCTGAAAATTAAAAAAAAGAGCACCTTGTACTTTCTAATTTGACTACACGTATGCAAATAGGATACACATAACGAAATCCTAATTGAACGTAGTATATGTAAAATATTACAATAAATTGAATATATTTATGCTCAATTTTACATAATATAGTAATTTGTCCTGATGATTAAATAAAAATTTGTCTAATCTCTCTCTCTCTCTCTAATTTTTACTAACAAATATTACACTTTTTCTCTCAGCTTAAAAAAAAAATTGTTTAGAAAATAGAAAAAAAGCGAATGTCGATAAACAATCGGAATTTAGGAATAAATTCCATGCAGCTAATGAATCGCAAATATTCTATTCTAACCACTCATTTTATCAGTCTGTCATGCATACTTGATGAACTTTTTTTCTTCATATATCCTAATCTCTTTTCCTAGCTATACGCGTGATGCAAGCGCTCACCATAAAATCACCGCATTATCCGCGTCACGCGATTACTTATCGCATTTTTCCCCAATTTATATTCAATAAATTTAAAACCACCATTCTCCCTTTATTGGCATTTATATATATATAGGATTATATGCACAATATGAATAATACAACAATGCAGCGGTTCCGCGCACCGCTTTATGCAATGCCGCATGTACACAACGCAAACGCGGAAAATCCGCGTGCATAGCCAACCCGATGGTGCATATATATTTATACAAGATATATAACTTGGATCGAATCGCACCGCTCGCGCCCGATACGGGGCCGCGTGGCGTCGACGAGGCGAGCGCGATTTGCTCCGATTTCCAAGTAGTTCAAAGTTGAACGGGTCAGACGAGCCCGTGGGGACTCGCGGACGGAGCGGTAAAACTCAGACGGCTCGAACTTTCACAACGTTTCTTAAGACGAAAGGGGAGAAAGATAGAGTCAGAGATGGAGAAGTAGAGAGACGTAGAGAGCGAGAGACATAGAGAGAGAGAGAGAGAGAGAGAGAGAGAGAGAGAGAGAGAGAGAGAGAGAGGGAGGGGGGGGGGAGAGAGAAGAGCCCTTTAAACTTTGCCAAGTACGGGAGCTGCCAGACTCGTAAACGTTATATAAATTGACGTTGGAACGCGTTCGTGCGTCGCGGCATCGCGCGACTATGCTGAAATTTCTCCTCCTTATGAAGCCCGTGGAATTTTGTTAAGTTGATTCGGATATGCCGGCTGGAAATCGAGGGAGACCTCACACCATCATGTTTTTGTTTTGTGTTGAAAGTTAAGTGAGCATACGAACTGCACAGTAGACGTATTATATAGTGTACAAATTTTTGTTTTTGTTTTAGTAACATTTGTTTTTAATTTCTGTTTCATTATAAAAATAGTATACTTATAGCAAATTTTAATGTTTTTCTCCGAAGTCGGATGACGTTAACTGCATATATTTCGTACATAGTTTTATGTTTTGAAAATATTATTGAGACTGCTACGTATATCTCGAAAATTGTATATTTTTTGTGAAGATTGTGTAGGTGTGCGCGTGCCCATGTCTGTTAATTTTTGCGTAATATCCCCAATTCTGTATTCGAAATCTAATTTTATTCACTTACTAATAATATTTATTTGAAAAAAATATCAATTGACAAATAATTACATAAATTTTTCTTCACTCTCTTGAATTTTCATGAACAAATTGCTCCGTAAGGTTACTGTTTCATACACTGCCAAGATGATTTTCATTTTAAAAATTTCCAAAGCTAAACACGGCAAATGAGATCACTATGAATATGAAACTTTTGTGTTGGACGAGGAATCAAGTTTAAGTTTGAACATTTTAGTTGTTTTTTTACTGTGAGTATTTGAAACTCAATTTTAATGCACATAGGCAGAAGCTTACTAAAAGCGTCAATCTAAACCAATAGTCAACTTATTCTCTTTTTTCAATTATGTCTATATTTTTGGACTAGTTTCTAATAATTTACTTAATTCCGACCAAATTTTCTCATTTGTTTATTAACAAATATGTGTATCAAAATATCTTTTTTATAATTGTATGAGTGTTAAGTTTAAAAAAAAATTCTTTAGAATTATATTTTTATATTTTTCTCTAATTCTTTATTTCTATTAATCAATTTGTCAAGTGAGTCATTTACTTACATACATCTCTACAAAATTCGTATATATATATGCAGTATTAAGTTCGCGGCTATAACTTTAAAATGATAGTAAAGTTTCGGAACTGATTGTGCTGTAAAAAACGGGAGGTAAAGCATTGCTCGCTTTCTGGATTTATGGAGGATACAATTTTATGACGTTTTAAACCTTAAACTATTTTAATTTTATGTTAGCAGAGTAAGTAAGCTCGAACAGATATTTTCCCTTTCCATCAAACTTACCTTTTACATAATTAGTCGAAATAATGCAGAATTTTATTGTTTCGTGCTCGTAGACGTCAGAAAGATTATAGTATTTCACGATTATCTTGGAAATTCTTGGAAAAATAACTTAAGCAGCGAACGATATAAAAGTATACGCGGAAAGCGTATATAAAATAAAAATATAGCATTTAGCTTTCAGAAAGAAAATAAATTTCAAAAGGCTTGGTAAAAGGCGTAAAACGACGTAACGTGACTGAATATCCGTATCGAAATTTATCGATAAATATTCGACTCCTCCAGCTGTTTCATTTTTTCTCGATTAGACAGTTTACAATTTTTACGAATTAAATATTTTTCAAAAAAATCACGTTTTTAAAGATAATAATAGCATGTTGTTAAAAAGACAATAATAAATTAAAATAATTTGATTTGAATAAATATAAAAAGATATTAAATACAGAAAACTCCGTGATTCAGTAAGAAGACTTTCTGTTATTCATGTCCATTCTTTCATTCATAGGATTTCCGACGTTTTAAAACGTCTACTAATTTTTATCGTTCTATGTGCTTCGACCGCGTTTGATCTAAAACATTTCCACGAAAAAAAAGGATAAACCTGCAGGAGTTGCACCTGTATTCTTTTTTCTGAAGTTCAACACTATTAAAGAAATGAATTTCTTTTAAAATATCTAGTGAATAATCTTTGCACGCATTTATTGATATAAGAAAATTAGCTTTGTACTGGACGAGACTGACAAGAGTGTAAATAAATTGTACTTAAAAAAACGATAAATCTATAATTTTGTATATTTATAGTTATTTTTAAACAGTAAATGTTTTATGTATTATTTTCGCAACTATAATAAAGGCAATATAGCTTATATACTTATATACTATTTTTTAGATATCTTATCTATAAGCTTAGTGGAATCTGTGGTAATAACTCCAATTTCAAACGTGTTTTAAAATTTGAAAATGTAGGCTACCTTCTCATCACAGCCACCGAATCAGGGCATGTTATAATATTTTATACCTAATTTTACAAATTACTCATTTTAGTACAGTAATAAGAATTCATAGAGATGAGTGTCAGAAATTAGCTGCATTTTTCATAGTCAATTAGATTTTCGGATTATACCCATATATCTAGATATGGATTTTACATTTAAACTTTCGATTTGTAATAACTAATATTAATGATCGTACGTTTACATATAATCGGATTATACACATATATCGAAATATGAAATTTGCATTTAAAGTTTGTATTTATAATAAATGCTATTAGTGATTATACTTTTACATTTAATTTAAGTCGATTGTTGTAATCACTCGAACGTCATATAGCCAATATTAGTAATCGATACCACAGCCAATATTAGGAATCTATGTTATAATCATAGTGGATTTCAAACTAATTATGTAGACGTTATCAACAGTATAATTTTCAATAGATTGTTTTTGAATAAATCATAACTTCAGGATTGAATTTTTTATACTGGCATTATTTATTATATTTTATTATATTTTATTATATTTTACATTTATTATACACTTCATTACATTATATACAAGGAGCTGCATTATTTTCATTATAGTGGTAGAAGAGTATGGTTAACATATTCATTAATGGATTTACCATTTATTCAACGATTGCTTATATTGGCAATCTGAAATTTTCTATTAGTATTGTAAAATCGTTTATACTGCTATATTTACAGAAAAAAATTACGGTACAAATTCTGAATTTTCGATCTTTCTGGTAAACTTAATCTTAGTTCTCCCCTGTGATCTCTAAACCGCCCCATCTTTGTCGATTAATTTTTGTAGCCAAATCACGACTTCTCTCTCTATCTCTCTCTCTCTCTCTCTCTTCCTCCGTTCACTGCAGTACCGGTCAACGAAACTTCCTGCATCGTCTTATCGCTGCGAGCGGGTGACTCCCTTGAACTGAAATGTATACACACTGCGCAGAAGATAGCACCGTTTCTCCTCCGCATGACGCACTTCATGGCGGGCGGGGGGAACGCGCGCTCACGCGGCTGTACAGTAGAGCTGCAGCCTCCAGCTTCTGTGTTATATATGTGTTATATACGTTATATGCGTATAATAAAAGAGGGCAAAGGAAATTAAAGCAACGAATCGAGAATAATGCACTCGCGCGGGACCTCCGGTATGTCTTCGTCGTATATAAGAAAGCCCGGGGTTTATTCTGTTGCTCGAATTTTATGTATATATATATATATATATATATATATATATATATATATATATATATATATATATATATAAGCTCCAGCTTTCGCAAGAATTCAGCGCTTCAGCGGTCACGTTTATTGGCAGGGCTATGTAAGATATATATATATATATATATATATATATATATATATATACTCACTGTAATGCAGTTTTCTTTTCTTTTTTCTGCAGCTATCATGCTCGGAAAACCTTAAGGGAAAAGAAAGGCGGAGATGATATATAATGAAATTTATCCCATGAGGCTTTATTCACTTAATTTCGTAATACTTTTTTATTCACTGCTGTTATTTTAAAAACCATGGTAATTGAATTGTACATCAGAACATGAATTTCAAAAACAACTTTATCGTTATTATTTTTCACTATAAAGAATTTTATTTTATTTTTTTTATATTCATTTTTCAGTACCATAAATTTAATGTGATTAACATGTAATGATTTGAATTTCGCGCATTGGAGTTAAAATTTTTTAAATATCTTACGCTCATATATCGAGATTTGAATTTTGCAGATATCGATAAATTGAGTTTAGTTGGTTGTAATTTTTAAGCTTGTCGGCTAAGGATTAAATGGATTGGAATTGTAGCTTCGGGGAGAGGGGATGGCTTTGAAGTATAATGTTCTAAGGGATGAAAATTTTGGATTGAGCGTGGAATTCCTGACCTTAATGTTTGAATATGAATTTCGATTCGGCTACAAAAGTATTCTTTTTTTGTAACAATTTTTATTAAAATTACCCAATTTGGAAAAATGCACTGAAATTTAGCGTAGACGAGATCAGAAAATTAAGTAATGCGACAAGATTCGAAAATCGAGTATATTTAAAAATTAGGGTACATCGCTGCAATCCCTTTCAAAGTAGTCTCCTCCCGCATCTATACACTTATTCCAGCGAGTTTTCCAGTTTTTGTAACAATTCTGGAATATTTCTTGTGGGACCTCTCCGAGTACCCTCGTCACAGATTCTTGGATGTCTTCTATGGAGTCAAAATGTCGACCTTTGACGAATTTTTTCAAATGAGAGAATAGGAAAGAGTCGCAGCGTAATATATCTGGTGAATAGGGCAGTTGTGGTAACGTTGCGATGTCTTTAGACGCCAGAAACTGAGAGACATTGAACGTACTGTCACAAGGAGCCTTGTCGTGATGCAAAACCCAAGTCTTCGCGATCTCTGGACGCACTCTGAGCATCCTGTTTTTGTAATTTTTCGACCATATTGCGGTAGAATACTTGATTTAAGGGTTGTTCAAGTGGTACAAACTCTTTGTGAACCACCCCGTTGCTGTCGAAGAAGCAAACGAACATGGTTTTCACTCTTTTTTTATCTTATTTTTCTTTTTATCTTATCTTTTTTCATTCTTGCCTTCTTTGACCTTGAAGCTCCAGGGGACAGCCACTGTTGGCTTTATCGTTTAGTTTCGGGTTTATATTGAAAGAACCAACTTTCATCACCAGTAATAACTCGATCGAGAAGAGTAGGATCACTTTCAACCTGCTCGAGACAATCTTACGCGAACTGTATTCGGTGGGCTTTTTGCTCATCTGAAAGATTGTTCGATATCATCTTCGCGTATAGATTTTTCATGTCGAAATCATCGGTTAAAATTGTTCTAACTGTTTTTCGTTTAATAATAAACTAGTCAACCAATCTTCGAATGGTTAGTCGCCGGTTTTGACGAACAAGGGCCCGGACGCGCTGCGCATTCGTGTGATTCGCACTTGAATTGGCCTTCCGCTCCGCACCTCGTCTTTGACGCTCTCACGGCCTTCTTTAAAATCGGCATGCCACCGAAACACCTGACTACGGCTCAAATCACCACTACCAGACACTTTAAGCACTTTTTCATAAGCTTCTGTCGCGCTTTCGCCGAGTTTTGCACAAAATTTTATCGCGCACCGTTGCTCTCAATTTCTCTGTTCCATTTTCGTGACATGCATTACTCGCGCGTCGTTACAATACACTAAACAGTTGGCGAAAAAAAGATCGTACAAGAGTCGTCAAGGTCTCAATCGAGAGAGTAGGGATATACTATTACGATGGCGCAGTTACTTAATTGTCTGACCTCCTAGTTTATTTTTACATGTATTCAATAAATAAGTAAAGTGCAAATTGCATATGATCATATAACTCGATGAGGAAAAAAGCTATTCAAGTAAAGTCGACTGAATTCGATTTATTTTTTCAATAAGTGCTTCTATAAGTTTTATGAAACATTTTTTATGATTTCCTTCAATTATAAATATTCCGAAAAAGAGTTTTTTACCTATTTATGTTAAAATGTCTCAAAATTATCACGTGATGAAGCGATTCTGAAGTCAGATTGGAATTTAGTCTATCAAATGTTTCGAAAATATATATGATAGTCTCTCTTACGCTAACCCTGTTAGGTTGTATAATTATTATAGATAATTAATTATAGATACTTCATTTAATTTATTTATAATTATCTATCATGTAATTATTTAATTATTTATAAATTTATAATTAGTTAAGTTACAATAATGGTTTACTGGCAAATCTCTTTATTAAATAAATAGTTTTTCATCATTACATATTTTGTTAATCGATTTTTTTTACTATTTGCAATACTTTGATGTACTTTTTGCTGTAAAAAACGCTGAATGAAAAGAATATAATTTTTAGAATTATATAATTATATAAGCCAATGTCTGTTTCATTTGTATACGTAAGAGAATTAAAGTCCTGTTAATAATGTCCTACTTACTAGAACGAAATTATAACACTTAGGATAATCTCGATATATACTAGTATATAAAATAGACTATTTATAGATGTACCAATAAATTGATAATCCTTAGCAGAAATTTTCTGCATCAACGATTCGTGTATTTAATTTTAAAAAAGTGCAGGTTCGATAAATAACATTTAAGTAAAATACTTTTAGCTCAAGATTTGATCATGCTATTCTGAAAGGAATTTTAAGTAGAAATGACAATATTCTTCGATGAATATAAACGGTTAAGGCAGTAAAAGCATAAAACTGCCATACTTCATAGACCATTTTCACAGAATTACAGGAGTCATGAAAGTATTGGAATATTTCTCGTAGAAATATTGAGTCGAAAAAAATTGAAAAAGAGAATGTACAATATTTTTTTCTTTTAGTTCTCCTTTTTCTGAGTACACACGGGAATCTAGTAATTTTGAAATAAAACGCTTTATATGATGTGAGGAACCAGTCCTATCAATGCATTATACAATTTGCTTTTCATTACTTTAAATTAAATGCTTTTTTATGTATATGTTCTTTTACGGATTTCTCCGTATAATATTTATTTTAATATATGTGATAGAATTGTAAATGTTTTATTACATTATTCGCTTCACATTCTTTTGCTGGAGTGCATTATATGAATAATGTAGCAAATGTTTCAGATTAAAGCGAGTACCTGTAATACACATCTTGATATCCACAATGAGTCATTATGTACATGAAGCCATATTAAATTAACAAAGCAACATATACATCATGAAAATATCTAATTTCAATTGTGAACGGTATTTCTGAAGTTCTCGGTATTGATGCAACTTAACTTATACTGTTACATCGTAAATCCAACAAGTTGAGTATTTGAGATTTGTATGGATGTCAGAAGAACAGGAAATATACGTACTATAGCGTTTTAAATTTTGATTTTGAATCGCATGCATTCTCACAGATCATAGATGAAAATATAACAAAAACTCCTAAAAATGTCATTCTGGACCTATTGTAGGATTGTTAATTTTTATACTTTTTTATTATTAAAGTCAAAATCATAATTGGAAAAGAGTTCTTAATAGAAATAAGCTAATTTACAGAAATTCCTATAAATCTAAATGATTATATTATTATCAGTTTCATTAATGTCAAGCATGGTCTAAATTAACTGATGCCACGCAAGGTCCCTATGATTCATATGGGGTCCCAATCAAGCGCGTAGCGGAAAGAAACAAAGGTGCGATTAATTCACGAAACTATGGGGTTCAATATAATGGTCCTTTGGAGTGCCTAACAATTATTATAATAAATTCAAGTTTCTTTTTTATCGAAATTCGAATTTTCATCATCAACAGGCTAACCTATAATATGCGCATGCTTTAGAATTATGTCAGATACTTATCATATACATAGAAAATCAGGGCCTCGTTTAATGCTTTCTTTACAGTTCTCAGATAAGTGAAATCTGTCGAAGGCCTTTAAATTATTTTAGGGCCTCAGACTGGACCATCATATGTGTCCTAATTACGAACTACAGAAGAAAGTAAGTGTCGATATGGGGAAATAAGTTATGTGAGCCGTGGAATCGGTACCTGAATGGTAGAGAATCCGTCATGAAAACGGAAGATCCCGTGCTTGATCGTCTGCCGAATAAGTCCAGGTTTCCGTTTTTTTTAACTTCTCCTTGTTTATTAAATTATTTACAATTACTTACAGAAATCATAGAAGTAACACTTACCAAACTAATGAAAATAGATATTCCTTGATATAACTTACGATCTTTATAGGTGGCGTCCTAATTCAAAGATTACTCACAACAGTCTTGTAGGTGTAACGTTGGTCACACCTCTATAAATCGAGTACGTGTAGTCTTTAAGTAGCCCCTTAGGAATTGATCATAACCCATGTAGACTGATTTTCATCATATTTTTCACCCCCTCCCCTACACATGTTGTCTATTGTAACATTTCAAGAAGCACCTAGTTTTCTTTATTGGAAATGAAAGAAATTTAAAGCTGATCGTTTTATATAAGCTTCTAGATTGATTAAAAAAAAAGATAATGACTACCGATGTCCTACATCGGTGTTGTATTTTTTTACTCGAACATGAACTGTTTTTTGCACTTTCTTAGACTTATATTTTTGATACATTATACGTAAAGCTATATTGATATGTGTTTCCAAATTTTTAATTTGCATGTATATGCTACAGGTTATTCCAGTTATTGGGGGGTATAATACCAATATAGTAGTACGTACAGTCATGTGATAAATTACTTTATCATTAACAATGACAACGTTTCAATTATTTATTGAAATGTGCAATTATTCTCAAGTATCTACAATATAAATATTTTTTTAGGAGTATAAAATTTATAAAGAGAGTTATTTGTAGTTCGTATTACAGAAGAGTGATTTTTTGAAACTATAACGTAGATTGAACACTCAATATTATGTCCGAATGTATCTGTTACGTGTATTAGGTTATTAAGTAATTACGTGCATTACTATGCGCAATAGATTCAATTAAAAAAGTAAACAGAATTTCTACCAATTTTATACGAAATATAATTAATTCTTAAATAAACTTTTCGCTGTTGATAATAACAGAAGTTTGCACTGACTTAATGTGTTTTATTTTCATTATATACAGCCAAAATCAAAGGTGACTTTTTTACTGATTTAATCGAGATTGTACGCTCCTATGAAATCATTAAGACTATATATATGAGATAAGCAAAAAAGCTGACATTCACCAGTCTTGGACCCTCCCTCTCCCTACGCAATTCATCGTTGACTATCAGTAAGCCCCTTCCCCCTGGAATAGAGCTACATAGTTTATGGCCAGTCCCTTACCAATTATTCTTATTCGTCAGCTTACAAATTTTCTTGGTAATCGCGGCAAATTAATTTCTAAGTTCGACCAATTCTTTCCCGCCTACGAACCCATCGGTCAAACAATAGACGGGCGCTACGAAAATACCCGGCGTCCTACCATATATCCCCATAAAATTCGGACTGCGGGCTCGCCCCGTGGACAAGAAAAATCGAAGATCCACTCGAGAATCCGACATCTCCGCCACCACCCTTCTTATCCGAAAAACTCGCCGGGAGGATCTCGTCGTATTTTCGCTTCCCCGCGTCTCCACCATGCACCATCCGCAGTTCTCGCATCGCGAGCGGTGCGAACAAAGTGTCGCCTCGCGCTCGTAGCGCAGGGGGTGGATCCAAGGGAGGGGGGGGGATAGAACCGAGCACAGACGCGCAGTCGCCGCGCGTTGCGCCCCCCTCCCCCGCCTCCGCCACCCTCTTAGGGGCTCTCGTATACGCGCGCGTACGCGCGCCAGGGGTAGAAATAGGGGAGGGGTAGGGCACCCGGCGCAGCAGCACCGGACAAAGCCTGGCTCTCGTCGCTCGGCGCGCCAGATACCCGTCGGCGCTCTCCGCCCGTGCATTGCCGCCGTCGTCTTATAGCCGTCGTCGACGTCGTCGTCGTGGTCGTTCCCGTACGAAGCGCGTTCGCTCGTATAGCCACGTATACGCGCACATTCGGTCTCGCTCTTTACAGAGAGAAATAGAAAGACATAGGGAGAGAAAGAGAGAGGAGAGAGAGAGAGAGAGAGAGAGAGAGAGAGAGAGAGAATTTAGCCAGACGGCAACATTACCGCTGCCGATCCTCGCCGTGTCAAGTGAAGCGAGAACAGGAGGAAGACGAAGAGTAGGAGGAGGTGGCGGAGGTTACGGCACGCCCGTTCACCCCTGCCCGGGGGTCGTCGAGTCGTCGTCGGCTCACCTGTTGACCCGACCCGCGCTGGTATAGCGCTGCAGTAGCAACGCAGCAACAGCCAGCAGCAGTAGCGGCGTCCTCTCCTGTGCAGGTGAGTGCGACGCATCCTCCCTCTCCTTATCCCTTTTGAAATTTTCCCGCCAGAAGGCATGGTCGATAGTGCACTCTGATCAAAGAATAGCGAATATATATATATATATATATATATATATATATATATATATATATATATACATATATAAATGGTGAATATATATATATATATATATATATATATATATATATATATATAATGTGATATATATATATATATATATTCACTGGTAAAACACACGCGACAGAGGCACACGTGCTTAACCGGGCGACGCGTCAGGGGGGGGGGCGTCAAGTATTAGGGGATGGAGGAAGAGTTGGCTTTGACGAACGCGCATTTCCCGCAGGAACTAATTACAATTTCCGGTAACCCCCATTCCTCCCCCGTCTGGGGGTGAATTGCCACGACGCGCGTGCGAGTCGCAGGTGCGCTGCACAGAACGCGGGTGGCGAGCCGCGGCACGGAAGGGGGGTTGCGGGAGGAGGGAATAATTCCATCGAAGCGCGTGGCGCGTTTACGAGAGCCTCGTCGTCGTAAACATTATTATTGGCTGGAATTCTAATTTACGGCCGCCGGATATTAAAAGCGTGCTGACGTTTCGGATTTCTTTTTTTTTTGCTTTTCCTTGTTTTTGGCTCCCTTTTGTTTTCGTAATCGAGCCAGAGTGAAGTTCTGGATTTGTACGATAACGCTAAAAATATAAATAGTAATTTATGGTTATTCAGCGTTACGAAGAGGTCAGGGTGTTGAATCAGAATGAAATATTACCTTTAGATGTTTATTATTCGAATCTTGCCTGTGTCAGTTCCGGGGGATCTTTATTTGTTAAGGTTGCGTCTCCCTCTGTCTGTTCAAAAAAACGTTTGGTAAAGTAAATTTTATAATAAAGATTATTATACATAGTAATAGAAGTTATTTTGATCTTATTGAGTATATTCTTTGAAACCATAAAAAAATTGTTATATATTTTGACCAGGTTTTAGTAAACAAATGAGAAAAAATCCATATTCTCTTCTTGATAGATTTTTTTCTTGAGTGATTATTCAATATAATGAAAAAAAAACAAAAAACAATAATAAAATATAATAAAAACGAGGTTGATTGAACTATAATAATCGTTATACTATTCTTAAAAGTTCTATAGATGAACGGTTAAGTAAAGAAAAAAGTCAAATGAGCAAGACCATGAATATCTATACATTATGCTTTTTTAACGCCATAATACGAAATATCCTAAAAAATCTTAATTGACAATATTTTTTCTTCCAAATACTGGTGCTAATCAGCGACGGAGGTCTACTACGATGTGTTTTTAAACAAAGCAAATATAAATTTTTACAGAGGTGTTTCTATCAATCGGTTGATAGCGGAACTTGAACTGGCGTCACCGAATTAATAGTCCTTCTAGCGATCGAGCCATCGTAGGGCTCTGATATACTATATAATATTGTAATACATGTAAATTATCGGCTAAAATATAGAAAGATATTGTTTAGAACTATATAATGTACATTGAGAGAATAAATGAAAAATGTTGTGGAAATTAGTCAAACACTTTGTGTGATATCCATGGGGGTAGACGAAAACTTGATTTTTGAAAAACAAAAATTATTTTTAGTTCTTACTTCCAAAAAAATTTGCCATTTTTTGTTGGAGATGCTATTCATCATATTCTTGATGATTACATTTTTAATTCCAAAAAATATATTGTATAGATTTTGTAGAATTTCCAAAAATGGGATAAAAATACCGTTTTTGAATATTGACCAAGCGTCACGAGCCCTCGATAAAGGGGCACGCGTCTGAGCGCGAGAATATAAAACTGTAGTTTTCAACCCTTCCTATTTCCATTAGTAACACCGAAACGATTGCACGGCGTACACATCCAATGGAAATCGTATTAGGATATTCAAGAGAACGATGCGAGGGCTGAAAAAAGAAACAACAGCGTCAACGTCGTTAAGGTCGAAACGAGGAGTCCTGCGCTGCATAAGGCGTACATAAACTTTAACAAGCAACGCACCGTACGTATATACAGAGAGCCAATAAGCGAGGCAGTGAGCGAGCCGGAATCCAATTTGCGAGCCAATGGGAAGAAACGCATTTCACCGCCGAAAGAATATATATATATATATATATATATATATATATATATATATATATATAGGGGATAATCTCCCGGATCAAAGAGCCACCCCCCCCCTCCCAGGAGCGCACACGGCATGTACGAGTGCGCTTTATATCCTGCATCACCGGTGACCCACCTTTCCTCTCCCTCCATCCGCACGATTCTTCGCCGCTCGCACTACTCGGTTTGATCTTGAGGAGAATCGGAGCGGGGGGAGGAGGATAGTAAAACGGGATAGAAAGAAGAGTATCTTATCGGTCGCGCGGGCGACCGGAATCGAGGCACGTAATTCCCGATGAGAGATGGCTGTTTTATGAATTACCCCCGTTCTGCCCTCCTTACCACCATCTGCGTCGACAGTACACATAGGACTTTAATACGGAGCGCGTCTCAACGTGCGCTCGATGACGTGTATGAGGGTGGCGGTAAGCGCTCGCTCTCTCTCTCTCTCTCTCTCTCTCTCTCTCTCTCTCTCTCTCTCTCTCATTCTCTCTTTCTCTCACTCCCACTCTCACAGACTATCTCTTTGTACATGTACACACGAGCGACACGTCTTACACTTCCACGAATGTGCACCGCGAATTTTCCGAGTAGTTAACCTCGGGGCCGCCGCTGCTGCTCCTCGTGGCGGGAGCTGAAGGGAGATAACGCGCGTACATGTGTGCAGAGTGCTTGCGTAATTATGAGATTTTGCGCATTTATGGCGACGCTCGCTAGGAGGGTTTTGAGGGAGTGGGGTTGAGGAAACCTTTGGCGATCAGCTATAATTTCAGGGTTTATTTATTTCAAACTTATATTATTATTCTTTGCATTGGGGCGTGTTAAAGGTGATACCTGAGTGGTAATGTCCTCTTTAGTATCGAGTCATGTATAAGCCGTGTGAGGTAAAAGATTCGAGCATAGAACGTTCCTTATATATATATATATATATATATATATATATATATATATATATATATATATATATATTACACTAATATCGGTGCTGGGCTAAAAATACACCCCAGTACCGCCGCAGAGGTTTAATCGAAGAAATTACCAGGCGGGATGGTTTCAAAAATTAGCGCAGTCTTCGCCCCGCGCTCTTGTATACTCAAGGGAATTTAAGCTAATTTTGCACGGCAGGCCATTTTTAACCCAGACCTTGACACATCCACGAAACGACGGGGAAAGGGGGGAGGAGGGAGGTCGTGCCTTCTTGTTTTTTTCCATCTTTTATCGTAACTCCGTTCCTACGCAAGAAATTCTATCATCATAAATGCGTCGTTTCTCGTTTTGCTGGATAAAGTAAGAAAAACTGACGCGGTGTAATAAAACTGGGAGCTGCACGCGAATAAATACGAGTGTCTCATCGACGTGAAGCATATATATATATATATATATATATATATATATATATATATATAGAGAGAGAGAGAGAGAGAGAGAAAGAGAGAGACACTGGCTTATATAAATATTCAGCAGAATTGGAGACTTTATTTCGACAAGCTTATTTCAGGGGAATCAGATTTATCGAAGGGTAATATACTTTTTTGATTTATTCATCTTCAAAAGCATTATGTTTCTCTTTTTTTATCTAAGCTATTTCAATTCTTTCTCTGAGTGATTCTATACAAAAGCGTTTCCAATTTCTTGTTTAAATAATTGCAAGGGTTAACCATTAAATAATACAGATATAATAGTTCAGAATTGGTGTTGTGCGAGTGGACTATGAAAAATCTTGTTATCATCGATGGAAAAAGATTTTTTTATCTAAAGTGCCTTTGTTAATTTTTTTTAATTTGAGTTCATTATATAATACCCATATTCAGATCTTTCTATTTTTCAGTCCACTATCGTATTTGGCATATAATCACTTTCTACCTCGTTAAGAGTCCACATTTAAATCAATCATAATTTTACTAGCTTAAACCACTTTTAACGTTCGCATTTGTTATAAAATGCTTAGTCATTACAGTGAAGTAACCGAATTATTGCTCAGTAAATTAATCAGTTAAAAATGCCTGCCAAACTGGACAAATAATATCACTGTTAATGTAACCAAGCCTTACTTGTCATGCCTCCCCGTAATAAATGATAATACTTAATATGACATGTCCACAAGGGTGGAGTAACAGGAATTACAGTATTTTTTCCCAAGGATTTTCTGGTATTAAATAGGGCGTTGAAATTCATCCCTTGCATTGGACTCTCGAAATGTATTTAATCGAAAAGTGTAAAAATAAAACACTGTCTATAGATATATTTGAGATTTGGTAAAATTCGAAGGTACTCATTCTTCACGAAATTGTAATAAAAGCAATGCAATAAATCAGCAGTTCTGTTTTAAGTGCCGTCAAACTTGATTGAATATCTTTTTAATTCGATCACGATAAAATAATTAAAAATTTATACTTCACATATCCCCTCGAATGAAAGTCAAAAAGAAATTAGAAATTGTATTACAGTGAATTGTAGTTTTGAACTATATTACGAGAATAATTTTAATCGATCTTATTATAAAACAAGGAAAATCCAATTAAAAGCTTGCGCCAACAAAATTCCATACCCAAAATACCAATCATAAAACTCCACATCCAATAATCCTTGGCCCACAATTTTCAAACTATCACAGTTTCCTAACCCATAAACTCCGAACCCGTCAACCTCAATTTTTTGATAGCAAAAAAAATATATCTGATATCGACAAACGAAAAAAGAAGATTTCTAGCCATTAAGTCAACGTAGTTGTAGAAAAGAACGACTTCTATTTTAAAGTACTTTGACCATCTTTATGAGAAAGTACTTGTTACACGCTCAGTTTGTTTGTAAAAATATGTTAAAAATCTAACAGGATGGAACAGTTGAAGGATCAAAATTGAATTCAGTACACCGGGGAATATTGAAACAAAATATAGCACTATATAGTTTGCGCTATTAATTCAAATCGATCGAATTATGAAACTTTGCAATTAAGTCATAAAAATTCCGCTACATATGAGTATCTGTTAATAGCAAACAAATCTTATAGATTAAGAAATTTTGAGATTCTATTTATTATGTCACATTCATATGATATTACAACTTCGAAATACTAAGACATTTGTACTGAATCAGTGAATCAAAGATTCAGTGATTTAAGAATCTCTTAGCTTGGATTAAGCAGATTACACGATAATCGTAAAGCGAACTCATTAATATCTGTACTCTGTGAACTGTAGCAACATGCGTTAAAATGTAATGCTGAACTATATATATATGCCAGATTTTTAAGAAGAGAACCTTTTTCACCGATTAGATTCATACAGAGTTGTGTAGCGAAAACATTGTTGAATTAGTATACAACATACTTTTAAATAGTGCTTTTTTTCACTGCTCTAACGCTACGGAGTCCAAGGACCAAATGAAACTCTGCGCACACATTACGATGAAATACAATGGAGCGACATACAATAGCATATCATATATCACAACGAATTAGCTGAGAAATTGTTCAGTCCGTCAAGTATATATATATATATATATATATATATATATATATATATATATATATATATATATATAAACTTCCGATAATAATCCGAAATTGGGACAACAATGCTCAGCGGCTCCGGCGTTTTTTCCTTGTTCAGCGACGACGCGCGAGGCCGCCGCGTCGCCCGCTCAATGGTTTTCCTGCTAAACGCGAATGCCACCGCGCGTCGCGTGCCTCGGTGCCTTTTGTCCATGCGTGTATCACATATGTAAGATAGCACCCAACGGAGGTTCTCAATATCGCTCCTGAGCGATACGGGGCAGAAAACGGAAGCGACGTTCTCTTGACGGAAACCGCATTTCCCCCTCCGGCCGCCTCACAGAATCACGGTCACAGGTAAATGCGCCGTCGCGGCGACGGTTCATCTCCGTCGGTTATTTATTATTTATGTATTTATCTTTGTTTTTTTTTTAACAACATCCGTGTGTGTGCTCGCGTTTCTATGTGCGTGTTAGCAGTATATTGATGTAGAGGGGGAGTGACGGAATGACCCACCTCCCAGCCAGAGGTACGTGTAGGATATATTTATTTCCTATTTCCGGGTCCGCTTGGGGGCATCGTATTTTATACTGATTGTGTTCTTCCACCGGATCCGGGTGTATACTGCTTTTGCATGACAATAATCGAGCGCGATTGTTAATCTTTTTTTTTCTTTCATTCCTCGGAGCAGAATCGAAGCGCGCTCAAGTAACGCAGCAAAGGCGATTAAATTTTTAGAAATCGCCGGATATTAATTGTGATCTATATCGAAAACATTCGTTTTTTTGTGTTTATTTTATAATTAATTTTATTTTCTTTTTTAGCTTTAAGGTTGTATTAACCGTATGCAACCAAGAGCAGTCTATATATTAGACTAATAATATCTTACAGCCTATATATTAGACAATTGTTAAAAAAACGTGTATATTACATCTTAATAGTTGCATGAGTGAACTTTTTGCATTGCGAAATCTTAAGGTCCCACGTTCGATCTCCATCCGAGAATGAGTGCATCTATTTAATTATTATTGAACGTTACTTGCGTAACAATAAGTATTCCATCGAATATACGCACGATAGTTCTTTTACAGAAGATTTTTGTAAAAAATCAATTAATATTAATTTAAAATAGTCCGTAAATAAGACATAGTCCTTATAAAAGTTAATAAAATATTAATATAATTAACAAATTTTCCAAATATTTCAACATTAAATGCGAGAAGAAGTATTAACGAAATCGATAATTATAGGAAATTCAAGTGAGAAATATTTTTAATTTTCTTCTATATGTATATCAATAACAATGATGATACTATTACCTTGTGTTTAAATTTAAAATCTCCTGCAACGGCCTTGCAATAATAATTTCATTAAAATCTCTTAAACCTTTAAAAGCATTGAAAATGTATAAAATCTTTAAATTGGAAAATTCAGAGATGAAAAATGTGTTCTATAAATTTGACTAAAATGTGCATAGATGCTGGCAAAAAGAAACATCAATTCGCTCTTTGTGCCGAACAAAACTAGTGTGACTTAACATTAAATCTATTTCATCCGCATTTTTGTATGGAATTTCTATTCAAGAAATATCTTTAAGTGAATCGCTGAACTCCGCGCGTATTTTCAAGTTGTGAGCAAAGAAGTGGTTGTCGTGAATGTATGGCTGCAAATGTCTCTCTCCCTCTTTTCTTGTCTCTCTCAATCAATGAAGTAACCGATAATGAGATCCGACCTAACTTTGTAGGCAAAGAGGTCAAGTTGAAAATACAAATTTGTAAAATCTATTGTGTTTTATTTAAAATAAATTAATTCATTTGCAATAATGTTTATAATAAATTAGTGAATATTTATCAAGTTCTAATATTTCAGTTCTAACAATTTACTAATATTCCAAAAGAATTTGCCTTTATGTGCCGATATCCTATAACTTCTTATTGAAATATGCGATCGAATTAAGAAAATTGATTTTTTATATAGAAATAAGAAACTCCTTTGACGGATTTCAAATTCATTAATAGGAAGTTACTTAATAATTGAAATTTGACACTAAAGTAAAAACTATTTGTAAAATCATTCACTCTACACGAATAAAAACGTTTTTCTCCATTTTTATTAGGAATGTAGAAAATGCTTTAACGTTGAAGTTCTTTAGAAATCGAGGATTTTCAATGATATATTAATTTTAATGATATGTATTAATGCATTCTTCAAGCGTATTAACAAATATATAAATAAATTATTATGAATCATGCTTTCAAGTTTACTATTTTTCGAAACCAGTATTCTCAAATTAATTACTCGCAAGAAAAATATTTGCAGGGATCGAGTACAAATAATTAAAAAAAAGAATAAAAAAAACAAGGCACCTTCGGCGTTTGCTTTTGATGGCGTTATATCCTCCCGAGTCGTGAATGCAAATGTCGACCTCGAACTCACCGCAGAATTTATTCGACGCATTTTACGCGCGGTTCATTTTTTTTTATTCGCGTTCTTCTTTCATCTTCGTTTTTTTTTCTTTTTTCGTAAGCAGGGCTCGTGCATCGCACCGTGCGTAAAAGTTATTTTCCGGCATAAAACGCCGAGCGCATTATATTGGAAATGCGTATAATATACGCACAAGAGTATTGATGGAATTTTCTATATAGGGGAGCAATATTTTTACGATACTTTCGCAAACAATAGCTTAGCGCCCCGATGATTTTTTTTTTGTTTTCACCTATCGAAATATTACCAATTCGAGAGAAACGCGAATCAACTTTATTAGGCTATTATCTTATTTAAATACGTACGATAAATTGATTCAGCGGCTGTAATTCAAGATTTTGATCCCTGTTTTATTTTAGAGCCGTTATAATGAAAACTTTATATTCTTAACAATGAGTCCGGGACGATAAAACGAAATTATAATAAATTTATAATCTGGGATTTATATGTCGAGTTTTGCCGACATTTATTAATTCAATACTTCAAACTTTTCATACTTTTATGCATAAAGTACGTTTAGTACGTTTTCTCGTGAATTACATAAATAAATGCATATTTTAAAATATTATTCATTTATCTTTAATAAATTATTTATTTTTACAATAAAACATATGCTGTGAATAAATTTTCATTAGCGTAATTTTGGAATTTTTAATTTCTGCAGGATCTGAATTGCTTCTTCAGAAATATATATATATATATATATATATATATATATATATATATATACATATATATATATATATATATATATACGTCTTATTATTCGAGAAATATTAGAATTATAGTGCCGAGGCTGAATGCCATTTTTATAAGATGTATGTGTGCAGTTCTGCTTTCATGTTTAGTTGACTGACGAATTTGCAAATTGAGTTACTGAACAAAATTCTTAAAAAGCATTTTTAATGGGATAAAGATTTTGAAATAATAGCAATGCTAGTTGTTTTAAATTAACGCACTGTGTAAGAATTATTTTTTATGATTTATTCGCTTCCATTAATAAATAATTACTACTGATATTTGAGTAATCTCGAGGTTTTAAAATGTACGATTGATGTTTCAAATACAAATATGAATGAGCAGAGTAAATATATGTGAAAAATCATGTACTGTGAAAAACAAATTTGTCTTTAAGATGATTATTAAATTAATTAATTTTTTAATTATGCTGAACCAGCATGTATAAGAATGGCACAAAATTTTTTTAATGTTTTGATATTGCTTAGTCGAATACGGAGGAAATTTCTGTGTAACGTTTATTCCTCAAATGAGAAATTCTTCGGATGAATATTTACTCTAATTTATGAATATTTATTTAACTTTCGAGTAAATTTAATTTTGTTCAATATTCGTAGACAGTTCTGTGTCAAGTACTTCTCAATACAAATATTTTCTGAATGTTTTCCAATATTAACCAGAAAGTAACTTCCGTGAAATTTTTACGCTAAAATATTGTCCGTATACAGTGGAGTTAGAGAAATAACAATAAATCTATCAGTTTCAATATATACAGCGAAAGAAAAATTTAATTATAGAGTATTCGAATGGCATTTTTCACTAATTCTCGGGCTTTCTAAAGATTTTCTACCAGGATTTACTTATTCAATAAATCCTTCATTCTCTGTCAGATTTAAAAGGATTCATTATACATATATATATATATATATATATATATATATATATATATATATATACACACACACACACACAGAATTTTACACTAAGCTTTTTTTCATTTTCAAATTGAACAGATAAATAATCACCTTGAAGCTTAATTAATTAGATCCCATTGAGTCCATTAATGCTGGCAATGATATAGCATAAGACACGGTAATTACCATAAAGGACACGATCGAAGTCCTCAACAAACCAACAGGTGCATTTACCCCTCCCCCGCCGGTAGCGACGAGGCTGAATTTTCCCTCCATTCGAAAGCTCGAAGAGGGCGCGATCTTCCATTTGGCCGGAATTTGTCTTCGCGTCCGCCGGTCTTTTTTTTTGGCGGGGACTTTTAGCAGCAGCGCGCACCCGGGCAACTGTCTCGGAGACTGATAATTTCGTCGACTTTTCGCACCGCCGAGCCGGGCCCTCGTTCGTGCGAGGAAGAAAATAAAACGCTGGTCGTTTATATTCTTTTCTTGCTTCGTACCTCGTTTCTCCTTCGCAGGCGCGAGAAAGGGGGGGGGGAGTTGGGGCAGGAAGCCACAATCGAGTGCTTTTTTGGCATTCCATTTTATTTTTTGCATCTTTGGATTTTTCATTTCCCCTGTAATATACTTTGCCGGACGTTCTAATATGTATATCAGGGTGAATAATGACTGCGCACATTTCAGCCTTTTTTTTATATCATGTAAGAATATGCGCGTGAAGAATTATTTCTTTCAGCGACATGCACCGATGAAATTTTTCTAAAGAAAAAGTTTGATTCTGTCGGTAAAGGAAACTTTGGAGATTACTTAAGAAAATATTGTTAACGGCCAAGTATTATTTACTGACCTCCTATTTTTTAATGAATTAATCTGTTTATTTTGCAAATGATATATATATATATATATAGTACAAACAAGGATTCGGACGATTTTCAAGACTAATAAGCTAATTAATATTGAGACTATTAACTGAACTCTTTATATCATGTTCTCGTAATATATCTTGCTTTATCGATACCCCAAATAGTACATTTCAGCGCATGGGTGCGAGAGTCGATTTTTTTTTATCTCGCGAGACATCTCTCGCTCGAACGAAGCCAGGAATGAAAGTCTCACGAGATAAACATCAACTATTGGACCGATGTGCCGAGCTTTGTTTTACGGCTTGAGAGCCAAGAAACAAAAAAAAATAATCACGTCAATGCCGTGATTTTGAGGTCAGAGTGGTAAGAAAGACGCCAAAAATAAATATCGACGATCTTTTGGACTAGAATAGAGAGACAACCGAGACAAATGTCCAGGGCCCGGTAGGATCTCCGTTCAAAGTCCTGATCGGCCTAGATTTGGAAACATGTCCCATACGCATCTCAAAAAAGAAATTTTCTTCTGTTTCCTGCCTCGTACAGTTGTGTATAGTATTGCTTGTTGGGGAGAAAAGGATTCCATAGATCAAAAAGCTGCCTATAGGCGACCAAGGACGCTTCTTTCGATTCTGTTTAAATATTATTTCTTACAACGCAAGATACTAATTATCACTAATTATAAGATTATGGTAATTATTTTAATAAAATTATCGTCAAATATCATCAGCTGATGGAATCGAGTGGCACTTTCGGTATTTCAAGTTTTAAAGCAACAAATGCTCTCTTTCGCGTTCTGCCCACTTTTTACGACTATTCTATGACAGCGCCGCGAAATGTCAAACCCGATTCGTCCAATGGTGTAGAATGAGAGATTTTCAAAAATGTTATTTATAATTTTTGGCTATGAATGTTAATATGATTACAGCCATAGTATAACGTTATGGTTATAATATTTACATATTATAATTTTTAAAGCAGAACATTTTTTACTTAATCGGTATAAATAAGGATTCGATATTCCGTTGTATAAAAATAAAGATAACCTATTAAACATTATTAAAAACTGCTATTGACTTTTGCCAAAACTTTCTACTGTACAAAATTAATTATATAACCAACTTTTAGTAAAGTTTGATCAAATAAAGGTTTCACAAACATTCTGTATATGAAATATTGCATTATCTGCATTATAACAAATAAAACTAAATCCCTTAACTAAAATGAAATGTACAGTATATGACATTTAATTAAACATAACAAAAATTCGAATAAACGTAAACAATGTCACTGAATTTCATATCGTGGCTTTGAACCTGAATTATTATTGCGCTTATTCTGCATCCAGCATTTAAACGAGAAATAAAAATTTAACGCTTTGCGCAGTTTAAATGTCAAATTAGATTTTTCTCAATTAGAATAATCGAAATATTTTCGCACGAAACACTCGATAGCCATGTAATGGCCATTACGTAATTCAATTCAAGGGTATTGATTTACACGATACTCGCATTAATATCAAGCTTTCAGGAGCACTACGGCTCTTTTGCTAATTTCCAATAATCACCATATTGTAGTGTATTTATTGTGTTATAGTAAATTTGCAGTGTATTTTTAAATGTGAACTTACGCACTCAAGCACCGGTTATTATTGACAATTGTAAATTAACATAAGACTAAAAACGTAATTAGTTTAAAACAAGTTACTTTAACTATCATTGATGGATTTGTATACTTTAATACAGATCTATTTCTTAATAAGTAAAAGGAATAGAATAAATAATTCTGTAAAAAAATTGTCGACTCATCATTGATCGTTAAAAATCATTCAACATTGACCTTTCACATACGATTATTATATATGATAAAAAAAAAAATGATTTAATCTTATACTCTAACGAAATTCCAGCCCGACCCGCAATCTTTAGAATAATTATAACGGTGGCGCGCGGCCCCGTACATCTCGTGGGCATCGTTATCAATATATAATTTTCCGGGAGACACGCGCACCCGTGAATTTTGCATTAAATCACCCGACACATAGAGTGCACTATACTGTGCTCTGTCCGTCCTATATATATATATATTGCGTATAACGCGCTAACGCGCAGTGGCGCGACTCGACACGGTCTCGACACATGGCGTCATATCAGTATAGCGACGTATATAGGTAAAAGTGGAGAATTAACCGATAAGTTTCTCGAATTTAGCGAGAAGGGTTTCGTAGATTTGTGAAGGTACAAGTAATAATGATCTCGAATATTTCATCAACGACAGCAGCTGCGTATGAAGAAAGTTTAACCGCGCGTCTTTTTACGTATATACAGGTACTTGTTCATTACACAAGTATTCATCATTACATATAGATTCAAATTAAACTGAAACTTGAATTTAAAAAATGATTTCAGAATTAATTTGAAATTATAATGAAACAGTAGATGACCGGAAACATTTCTGGCGTTAATAAAATTTATGAATTTTGTTTAATGGGCATACCGATAATCTTCGATGGCTACAGTGATAAATGTAAAAACTGGAAATTTTTTGCTTTTGCCCATGATTTTTTCATGATAATATTCTCGTGCTTAGTTTTGGCCATTATATTCTGAATCGGTGAGATAAAATGCTTCCCAATTTTAATTAATTTTTCCGCCCGTTTGGCCCACTGTTCCGTGGTAAAAAAGTTCCCCCCTCCCTTTCTCCCATCCCTTACACTCACTGCTGCGAGACTCTGATTTTAAATGAACAGCTTGCAGTGGATAATGGAGGGTACAGTTTGGCAAAGGCAGCCCCAGTCCCTTTACAGCCACTCGAGTCCTCCGCGCATAATAAAGCAGTCGCGTGCAGAGTCGTCGCATACAATGGTGCATGTGTATATATACGTATACACTCACAAAGAAAGAGAGAAGAGACTTTCGGTGCAAAAGAGTCGGAGGGACGAGAGCGATGCGAACACTGTTGACAAATTCTATATAATACATGCGAAAGTTGTGAACGGGAGAGCCTCGAGGCGTGTGCTGAGGGGTGCGTGGGTGGAGTCAGCCTTTTCAATGCGTGGTTGGCGTAATAAGCGAATTTATACCAGTCGGGTTGAAGTCGTATTCTATTAAAAAGCGTTTCTTTCGAGCGCGCGGTTTACGATAAAAATTTTTTCAAGCTTACTGAACTATTTGAAATTCGCTGTTTGATTTCATTCTTCTTACTGTAGGAATGGGTGTATATACTATTTTCTTTTATCTTAATCTTAAATACTTTGGTTCAATGAATTAAAGTAAAGGGGAACTCATTGCGCCTTAATCATGAATAATCAATGAATAATCAATACCGATGGATCCGTGCTCGATTCGTTAGTTCCAGATCAGTCTCCATACTGCAGTGACTAAATATCGTAAGTCGGCAGAAATAATTTGAAATCATTTCATATTTTATAAAAAATTAAAATAAATTAAGATTTTTGGAATAGATATGGAAGTATGTGAAATCTTCATTTTTATACAGATCGAGAACTGAGTATTGAATAGGAACTGAACTTATTTTTAATTTTATTTGTAAAGAATATCTCATGATGGAACAAAAAATTTATTTCTATTCTTTGTATGATGCCTATTTATGCTGTAATTCATTTTTTTTTTTGGAACTGAAAATTTCACGTTGAATTTCAACTTTTTCTATGGCATAATGACATTAGTTCGATACAAAAAACTTAATCTATTTCAAAAGGAATATAATGATGTATTATGTGACTCAAGTACCATTACGTCACAAAATGCAGTTTACAAGTCAATATATCCGGATGACTACACGTACTTCCACTGCAGTGTTCGACATACCGAATCGAGCTGTATTGACTGGCTTATAGTATCGATTTTGACATATAACAGTACATCATTGCAAGAGTGGTCATTATACTTGTGTTGAAATAGATACAGTTTTTTGTGGTGCAATGACCTCATCATACGAGGTTCCAGAGCTTTAAAATTAGGGATAAATTTTGAAACTGAATAACTTGTGCCATTTATATATGTATATACAACGGAAAGTAAAAATCAGCAGATAAATTTATCACTCAAAGCTATGATTTTAATTTTATAATTTTAATGCAATATAATATAATCTCATAATTATCACGTTAATGTTATAATAGTTTTATAATTTAAGCAATCTGATAAAGTTTTAATGCTCTTCTTGTTAGGATCCTTTTTAAGTGAAAGGAGAATTGAAATTTTTTATTTTCAGACGTAATTTAATTCACTGAATTACTAATTGAAATGTAATTATACTTTCATCTTTAACGATATTGCGGAAATTGCAGTTGGAATATCATTTTACATTTTTGTTCTTTTAATGAAGGTGTAATACATAAACGACAATTAGATTGTACATAGATAAAAAAAATTGGTGTGAGATATTTTATATCTACAAGTGTGTACATTGTCGAATCAGTTTTATAGCTTAAAAAATGAATATGATTAAACTCATATCTTTGTTAAGAAGTACAATTGATGGATGAAAAAAAGGTCCTAATAGAACAGCATGTACGCATATAGATATCTGTATATATTTATAATTATACTAATATTTATTTATTAAGTAGAATAAAATTCAAATAAGACACGCTTAAGCCAAATTAAATGCCTTTTTCTGAATAAGATGCATCGACAGAAATGCATAAATCTTTATTCAACGAGTCAGAATGGACGGATGCGTATATAAATTTCCACATCCAAGCTTGTTTTCTAAATCAACTAAATCCCGCTCTCCGTCGTTCACCGAATAATTCAGCAAGACTAGCTCGCGCGTATATCCCCGCAAAGCCCCAAAAGGAAGATCGAGGCAGAATTATTCAAAAGCCGAACGAATAATAAGAATAATTTTCTCTCTCTCTCTCTCTTTCTCTCTCTCTCTCTCTCTCTCTCTCTCTCTCTCTCTCTATATATATATATATATATATATATATATATATATATATATTGCTACGGCCGTTGTACTATTAAATTCCTATCCCTTCCCTCCCAGCGCCAGTTTCCAATCGATTACACCGAGAGGGAGGCTAAGGGGGCGAGCCACAGCGCGTTCCGACACGACTTCGCGCAAATTGTTTTACACCCTACCCCCACCACGTTTCGCTCGCCACAGCCCCTCTGGCGACTTCCCGATGGCGAATTCTTATTTTTCACGCGCAACTCGTGTATTTCACGCAGTGCGAGGGGCGAAAGCTCTCGGTCGCGTTACACTACACATTATCCGGAGGGCGGTTTGCCTCGGTCACGCGGGACTGACGGTATGCAACCGGTCGAGCATCGCCGGAATATAATATATCGTTATTATACGGTCGAGCGGGATATTGCGGAAGAGCACGCGGGATTTTCATCTCACCCACGGACTCGCCGTGCGCGAGGTAAAATCTCGCGTATTAATGGTACGCACGGACAGTGTATGGAAAATAAACTTCATATGTATATACGTACATGTATACACACACGTGCCTGCGCGCGCACACACACACACACACATATATATATGTATATATCAATTATCACAAAACGATAAAATTCGTCAGAAATCGGACTAATGTTTAATCGAAGGTTTTCGAGGCTTAGCGCATGAATCTGTCCGTTGAACGCATCTATCACGTCGAGTCTGAGAGATGAAATAATGTAAAGATGTAAAAATCGAATCTTTTATTAACAAAGCATTTGAGGTTACGTCTGGCATCGAAAATAACATTTTTTACGCAGAACTGTACAAACAAATGACTGAAGTTTTTTCCTTTTTGTGCGTTATATTATCTCTCAAATGTAGTTTGCCTCAAAATATACATATTGTACTCGATTCCGAATGACACCAAATATATCTACAATATTACCTAACTCTTTTTTAACAATATTTCGTCTCACTATATATCAAATGTTTTAAATAAAAATTACTAAAACTTTTTGAAAAATAATTTTGTAATATTTCAAAAGTATTATTTTCAATATTTGATAAATAGTAATCTAAATAATATTCAAATGTTTTTTAAAAGATATTTAATATATGTGGGTCAAAGTATTTAAATAGTTAAAAACAAATATTTAAAATTTTTTATACAATATTTTATACTATGTTGATTAAGATATTTCAGTAAAAGAGGTGCTATGTGGTGAACATTATCGCATGTCACTTCCTACATTCCGTAATTTTTGCATTGTTTGTTAATTACTCGATATAGAAAGTCAAATTCTAGCCTAAAAAAAATTATTAGCCTTCAACACATTTAGAGGGTCCTTCTAAATGTGTTGAAGGCTAATAATTTTTTTTACATTTTGCTCAATAACATCATACAGACAAAAGTTATTAACTTGACTTTTACTTAGAAATACAGCTGCTCTTTACTTATCAAAATTATTTTGTAATGCTCTAATAAAATTTTTAATATTCTTAGATTTTAAAATATTCATCAAGAACATACGGAAAAAATTTATAAACGAAATACTTCTGAAATGTTTTTAAATAAAATGTTTCAATATATGTTTTGAAAATCGTCCATTGAAATAATTTTGTTATAGAGCATAACGATATTGATAGAATAATATTACATTCTGTTCCTGCTATGATTGCAGAAATAATAAATTGTAGAAGAGTGTAATACAGACTAATATATGAAATTAATATAAAACGTTAAAACTGCAATATATTATCGAAAAGATATATTTAAGTAAAGTAAATGGCATTGGGAAGGGAACAAATGTTTTATACTTATTTTTTAGCTTTTTTTCTGAAAAATTTTATATACTATCGTATGTGACATCAAAAACGTGTTTTGGCAGATTAAAGATAGGATATTTAAAAATTTTGACATTACGAGATCCGAATTTATGGTCGAGGTTTTTGTCCTAATCTAAATGCGATCTTCAAGTGAGCTGGGCGATTGATCGAGCCATCCTAGTTGACTAATCACTAATCTAACTTCGAAATTCAAATTCAGATTTCGGTTCAAGCCTCTACTACCAATTCGGGCCAAACTCATTCTGAGATCATCGGAATCGTGCTGTGTGCATTCCAATCCTTTGGATAAACTTAATCTGATTTCTGTATATATTTTTGTCGGCCTGTATCTTATTATTGGAAAAATATTGGCTTCATATTTTTTCATTAATTTTATGTTGTAATACCTGGTTTTAGAAAGAAATGTGATGAAGTAAAAGTTCACTTTAGAAGTAAATAAGATTTCTATAATCTCTCTGACAGGCAAAGCTAGAGAAATGAGAGGATGAGACGGAAAAAAAGAGAGAGAAAGATAGTGAAAGGATAGATCGAGATAGGAAATGAATGAAAGAGAGAGAGAGGGGGGGAGGGGCGAAAAAGAGACAGAGTGAGAGAAAGTAAGAAGGAGAGAGATGATGGAATTGTTTAATTAATTGATTCAAAATTTATTAGGCCTTGAAGCAGAACCCTGATTGGTTCATTAATAATAGAGAATAGAATTTTACAACTGAGTTAAATTATGTAAATATAAAATAGATTGGAAATTCAGTAATATCATTAATTTAAAGAGTAAAGTTATCAGGTAATTAGATAATAATGTATATAATAAAAATTAATATAAAATATATATAGATATATATATATATGTGTGTGTGTGTGTGTGTGTGTGTGTGTGTGTGTGTGTGTATAAAGAATAAAATGTAGAGATAAATTTAAATAAAAAGATAAAATAAACAAAAGTATTAAATATATACATAAGGTGGTATGGAATCTTTACAATATTAACAGGCCATCTTCTACTCTACACTCTCGGGCTTGTAATTTTTATTGGATGAATAGGAAAAAAAGCACGTTGGAAAGGAACAATGAGGTCAGAATCGATAGAATTTCTAGAAATTGAATTAATAAGAACAAAAGAATAGTAAATAAGAGAAGAACGTAATTCCTAAGTGTAAAAGACACGAAGAAAAATAAGATCTTGTTCTCTTCGGATAAAGGAGCGTAGGGGCTCAGTGGTAAAGCTAGACTTCCTTTTTCGTCGGCTTGGATAGAAGAGAATTTTTGTAGTATGCTAAGTGTATTATTTCAATATACGCATTTATCTTATTAAAAAAAAAAAACATAATCAATAGTATCATCCGATCTCCAGAATCAAAGATAGATAGAGTTGTAAATAATTAGCATAGATCAATATAACTATATATGATAAATTATTTGGATTCTTTGGAAGGTCATTTAAAAATATTCGAAAAAGTTATGGAACAAAGCCACTACGCTGTGGAATACTTATGTTAACAGCAACTCATTCAGTGAAAGACTAGTTCATCTGGAATAATAGTTATGTATTTACGATCTTGGAAACAACTGGGAAACCGCATGATAGATCGATTATCGCAGGTGGTGATGTGCAGTATCAAATGTATTGGTAAAATCTAATAGAATAAGTACAGCAACGGAACAGATACGATATAAGTATTTTCAATTGCAATTGCAATATTTTCAGTTATCGATAAAAATACTCTTTGCTTGCTAGGACGACTACGAAAAGTAGATTGACCTCTTATTAAATGGTAATTCTTAATAATACAAATTTTGTGTTGAAAGCTTCACAAAGAAACACATCATATGAAGTTTCTGAAGTAATGGATGCAAAGCGATCGACGAGTTGTCATAAAGAAAAGGGACGAGAGATCGACGTCAGTCATCGGACAGATCGATTTTGGAAAGCGCAAGCTAAAACGCAGAGCTAGCCCAAGGGGAATTGATGGTATACCCTGAAAGTAGTTATTTTTGCTAGCACTCAAGGAACTATTATAGAAACCTTTTCCTCGAGTATTCTTGTTACATTATTATGGTTTGTCGCAGTTCAGATCCATGTACAAGCTGTATTACGATTTTCAATAAGAGAGCTAAACTTCAAATAGCAGAACGAGACGAGAAAGAAAGAGAGAGGGAGAGAGGTAGAGAGTCTGAGAAATTAATTAGAATTTATCACGGTAAGCGTATTAATGACCGCTACTTCGAATGGAGAGGCAGAAATAAATTCAGACAAATGCCCGGAATTATTTAAAATCTTAAATCTGCTGGCTCGATAGTAAGTAAATGTAAAATTATTATCTATAAATTACTTAAATTAACCAATTATTATTATGCCTTTTTATAAAAACATAAAATATCGTGAATTTTATCATCATTGGTTCAAATGTATATCGTGCAGACTCTAAATTCAGTTCTGACAAGAAACTTCATATAGTCCGAAATGAGGTTGAAATATAGGCTTACGCGTGTACGACTTCTCGAAACAGCCATCGCCACTGCGCCGGTAATACGTTTTATCACGAATCCGGGGTTCGAAATGGCATTTAAGCCGATCGTGAATTGATTGCAAATCGTTCCATTTAATCCGATGGAAATGCAAGTTCGCTGACTTCTTAGTGGAGGTCGAACGACGCATTCTTCCTCTAAAGTAATATTCCATTTGATTTGTAAAAGAAGAACAGAAATTTTACGATAACGGATATTATTGTAAAATATACATAATGAATATTTTTATTGCAAAAATAACTCTTTTACATGTAAGTTAAACATTAAGCCGAAGATTCGATCATACATGTATAATAGAAAAATATTCAAGTAATAACGCAAATTATCCGTGTATTATTTTTAATGGGCAATGAAATTGATCAAGTTTCCACTTCATCGTTTAACATTTTGAGATAATAATTTTGTTATATAAAACTAATGATTTAAGTAAAGATCGATCGATACGTGGGGAAATATGATACAGTCATATTTTAAAGCATAAATTATTCTTTCGTTGAGTCTGTTCAAGTCTATACAGTCTGTTAATATTTTTTAGAATTATTTTTAAATTTTTGGTTGCAATGGACTAAATTTTTACGAATAAAAATACAAATGATTACAAAAAAATTTTAAATAGTAGATATTATCAACATATTCCAGAAGGGTAAATCTCTTTATGTGTGTGTGTGTGTGTGTGTGTGTGTGTGTGTATGGTTGTATGCGTGCCACGCCTCGATATTAGATTCGAAGACCGCTTTTCTGTTTTTAATGGAAATCAAATTTACATCGCTATAGAACAGCTCTCTATATTTTTAATATTGAAAATATAATATTTTTCAATAATGCTTTTTTACATAGTAATTGTTGTAATATCTAAACTATAAGCTTATGCCAATGAAATAAATAAGAAAAAGCTCTATGGCAAATATAAAGTCCTTGAATTTTTTTTTGGTAATGCTATATACAGTGATATACAGCCGTGGATACACAGCGATGATTCCCAGCTGCTGAAGTGTATAAACTTGTATTTTCGTCCCTGCAAAACAGACTGATAATAAGCTCGAAAGTTTTTCGTATAAAAACATTGTACGTCTCGCTTGGGGAAATATATCTCGGTATATCATTAGGTTAAAAAGTGAAATATTGCTCAGCACGAACTTTGGTCTGTTTCTTCTAGCATTCTCCTTCATTTCCTCTCTCAGTACTGAATCGATGAAGATTTTAGGGAAAAAATGGGAAAAAGTACGCGGAAAAAATTAAAAAAGTTAAAGCAGACGTGCAGATAAAAATTTAATTCGATAATCTTAAATGAGATTAATTCTATATAATATTAGTTTGATATTAGTTATTTTTATAAAAATACTAAGCTTCTTAATAAAAAATTCTGAATGTCGCATCTGTGAACATTGTCAGCAGATAGAAAAAAGTATATTTATACTCATATTATACTTTATGTATAGATATACAAGGCGATGCGGATACCGCCATAACTCTCTTAGTAAATTATCCGAGAGTACGCTCCAGTCGATATTAGGTAAACGAAACTATATATCACAGGTATGTGTGTTCGCTATAGTTTGTTCCTAACGCAGGATGTTATAAATTTCTAATCGAACAAAAGAGGGACAGAAAGAGAGAGAGAGAGAGAGAGGGAGAGAGAGAGAGACAGAGAGGGTAGTCGAATAGAAAGATATACTGCACAGAGAAGAGAGGAGTCGGGGAGGGGGATTGGCGGTACAAAGCAGTGAGTAGAAAATAGCCAAGGTGACTTGAAAGACTTTGCGAAATATTCTATTCAAGGAGTGGGGAGGGAGGCGCATTATTATCGAAGACAGGGAGACGAGGGAGGCTAGTCAAAGATGAAATTGAGACTGAGTCTCTTGCGCGGATCGATTATCTAGTAGCCCGCGTGGTTGAGGCCTTTGAAGTTATTACGATGTAAGTGGGACAATTGACTGGTACATAATCGCGGATGCCTCGGCGAGGAGAAATTTTTCACATATATATATATACATATATACCTACGCCTATAAAATATCGATTTTTTCTTCATCGCGCATTCATAAACTCGGCATGGAAGGAAAAAATCGCATTTATTAGCAGCTATGTAATAAAATTGTTTCTCATTATAAACATTTTTAACTAGCCCCCTCGGGTAAGGCCGACCTTTTGTGATCGGAAAACTGGGGAGGGGGATACGACGGGAGGTCGGGAAAAATTTCTTGGAGCGTGATTAAAAATGCGGGTCGCACAAAGCTCAAAAAACGCGCTCTTTCGCGATGAAAAAGAAAGTGCACCTGTTACATCGACAAAAGCTTCCTCATATTACAATATTATTTTCCCCATATTACAATACTTAGGGAAGATATTATCGAATTCTCTACAAATAAAGATAGTTTTACACGATATTATGTTACGATTTTACAGAGGTATTCGAAAGATTCGCGAGTGGCAAAATCTGGGCTTGTTCATCTAATTAATGAACTTGAAAAGGAACACGGTGCGCGCATTCATATTCTTTGTTTGAAAAATCCTTATTACCGTGGAATACTAGTGAGAATTCGAAAGCTTGCGAGGCCCCGCGTAAGAAAAATTCAACTAATATTTCGATATATAAAAATATGATATACAATATTGATAAATTTGATGCTTCTAACAGTTCACGGTTATAAAAATGTTATAACTAGAAAAATTTTTTAATTACTTCAGAATAATTAATACTAATATAAGTAACAAGAAAAAGTTTAACTCTTTTGTGCTTCCTCCGATATTTTATTTGGTTTCCTTTTTAAGAACGAGAGCCCTATTTTGTTATCAAAATCATCGGAATGAAAGGAAACTTTCGGAATCATTACTATTTGTATTTAAAATTTCTCCGTTAAGTTTTTCCTTTTTTAGTGTTGAGGCAATAATTGCAAAGTAAACGAAGATTGATTACATGTTAATTAGAAATGTTCTTAGAGAAACTATTGTAAAATCGCTATATATATATATTCCTAAGACATAAGGAATATTTGCTTTTTTTAAATGATAAATAAATCGTACAATATTTACTAGAAATTATACGCATTTTAATATTTACACGAAATCGTAATATCATACACAATACTATAATTTCAATATATTTAAGTTCTGCTTGTTACTTTAGTTTTTATGTATTTCCTGTATAGAATAAGAAATTCCATAAAAAATGAACTACTATGTAATTAGTCTCAATTGCACCCCTCATTCCATCTAAAAATTCATGTAATTATAGGTTATTATGAGTTGAAAACTATCAATTTGTTCCGATAGATTTAGCTCACCGGTACAGTCATTAGAACCTTATTTTTAGTTTTCATACAAATACTAAAAATGAATATTTGAATTCTTAAAGATAAAATTGAAAAATATGACTATTCTTATTTAAATTGAACACCATACTGACTGTTTTCACATTTTTAAGAGGCAGCAATAATTGTTGGTTTAACTATGAAAAACCTGCCGTGATGTATTGAGAGAAAGAGAGAGAGAGAGAGAGAGAGAGAGGGAATAAGCCTAATAATGAATATACAGTATATATATATATATATATATATATATATATATATATATATATATATGTATGTATATAATATTCTACATTTCGCGTGCACGCAAACTGCCCAGGAAAACGAAAATTATCAGACTTTCACGTCTACTTAAGCTGAAAGTCGCCGATTACTACACCGATGGATAAGTAGCCCTTTCCAGGGAACCTCCATCCCACTGCCCCTCCATTGTTCGTTTTTGTATGACTGTGAGAGAGAACAACCGATAAAGAGGGGTACCATCGTCTGCATTTTTACCAGAGAAATTATATACGTCTAAACCGGGTCTCTAATTCTGAGCTTAGAGTGTGAGCGTCTCGTGAAGTTTTTGCCTGGCATGCGATCGATATAAGAGAGAAAGGAATACGTGAATATACATATATATACCTACATACATTGTTGATTTCACACGCGTGTCTGCGTTCTCCTGCTTATATATGTGTGCAAGAAGTTCCCGCAAGGATAATGTCAGATCTTTTCTACCTCCCCTCTTTCCACCTCGTTCTACGCCTTTTCTTTGCATTTTTTATCAGCCCCTTCTGCGTGAACCAAGTTTATAATACACACACACACACACACACACACACACACACACACGCGCGCGCGCGCGCGCGCGTTCGCACGCACCTACGCACACAGATATTTCTGCGCACACGCAAAATAGAGGAAAGTAAAAAAGAAGGCGAGGTGTAATAAGAAAAATACTGAATTGCGTGTACGTGAGCTCGTCGCATAAATTTTAAATTATTATTCCTTACGGCGTTCCTTACAGCTTTGCATTGTAACGTAGCCGTGTAAACAGTTATGAAATTGTTACACTATTCAGTTGGGCGAGTCGGCTAGATAGTAATGAGATTCACCCCGCAATGCTGAATATTATAAATGAGAAATAAATAGCTGAAATAATGCAGACATAACTTTGTGTTTAAGAGAATTTCATTTAAATTTTTATTTTCATAGTTTATGTAAAATTATTCAACGCGTACTTCAATCCAGTTGTAATTTATTATTGCAATACTAAATTAGCTCTATTAAATATTCGACATACTCTGCATTAAGAACATAGAAATAGATTGATAAGCCTACATCTCTGTAGAATATGTAAACACAATCGATTTCTGTAAAAATCAGTTGTAAACATTTTAATGTACACTCCATTGTGCGATTCGTGTTTTATTTAGTGAATATCACAGGAGCATTAAAACTCAGTTCCAGTACTCTTCTTTATCTAAAACGGACACCGTTCTGACAAAAGAAACGCCCTTCCTGCAGACAATCCAATGTAGATAACATTCTACGCGATACCAAGGCGGTACGTACGTGCGCAACGTATTAAACAATAAATAGGTAAAAAAAGCGCCTCCCCTCATTTTGTCAAAAATTTACGAATCAAGTAGATATAGCGATAAAATGATACGCCTTAGATGGGCTCGAATAGATCAGAATCATTTTGCAAAGATGTAGATATAAAATAAAATTTGAGAATTGAACTTATCTTCTGCGAAATTCAACCGAATTCTAAAGATACGATATATATATATATATTGTTGCATTTTTTTATGTTATTTAACGTCGCTCGATTTGCGCTCCGAAGTACCGGTGCTAATCAGCGACGGAGATCTACGAGGTGCTTGTGCACAAAGCACATGTAAATTATTACAGCGGTGCTTGTGTCAATCAACCGAGACCGGGATTTGAACTCGGATCACCAAGTTACTAGTCCTTCGCTCTAGCGATCGAGTCATCGTAGGCCTCATATTGGTGGATTGAAAGTGATTTCTGACATTGTTTAAACTGTCTACGTGATTAAAACGATTGAGTATATACAAGATTTGAAGGTCAAATCGATCAAATAAAATTATTTAATAGTCACGACAGAGGTGACATAATTTATTTATTTTTTTTTCGTAATCTTTTTAATAGCAATAATGCAGCCTTTGTCTACCAAAGACACATACTTTAGATTAAAGGTACTTCTCGAATTTCAACTGAGAGTTACACGTGAAACATTAAGCTGTGCTAAGTGCGTACAAATCGCGTAACAAGAGCGTGCAGCAAATTATTTTTTCGCAGACTTTTCAAATTCTTATTATCAAATACTTCACTGTAATTCTCAATAAATTTCCTATACATTTGTGCTAATATATAATCGTAATTATAAATGAACAATTGAATTAACCAGTGCAAAGGTATAAAGGGGTCAAACTTGAAATTTGCTAAGAATTACAATATACAGTTGTAATAACATTTCGGTTAATTAAAAGGTAATAAACGTACGTATTATTAAAATAAAATTACGTTTCAGCATACACCCTTCCTTGAATGATTTATCTATTTTTAGTCTTACCCATGAATAATGTGCAGATTTGCATGCGTATCTGCGTAAAGGAACGACGCATAATTTCGAACAGATGTAATTATACATAGTGTGCGCAATTTCCGCGTACTTATAATTAATTTACTACTGACAGTATGAACTTGGGTCGCTCGGTAATTGTTCCAGCCTAACTTACATGATTTGCAATACAACGACGTCCTAATCGATTTGCGAGTTTGATGCACCCCGGAATAGATCGTGAGTGTTCGTATTGCTCCGATAAGACCTATACAGGCAAATATCGCCTCGTGGCAGTTCCAATGAACAATGAAAATTTACCGGTGAGTTTTATTGTGCCGATGGTTATTACGCTCCTATCGTTGGTAACTTGACTCATATTGTTTTTAACGTAAATTGCTTATTAAGCAATTAATCGACGCTTGTAAGCGAGTAAATATACGAACAATAAATCATTTCAATTATATAGAAATTTTACTTTTTCAATCAGGAAAAGCTGTACTATTATTTCCAAATTGTCAAATATTATGAACGTATTTGTAGTAGATTCGTGCGCTCGGAGCTGTAGGCAAATTTTAACTGAAAAGGTTTGAAAAATTATTCAATGTGTATATAACTTTGATATGCAGATTCCTACACGATTGCTGTCTTAAAAAGGGATTACTTTCGATGGTCGTTTCGAGAGCTTTATTATCATAGTAAGGAATCAAATTGGTAATAATACTATCGTTCTGCGTATTTTTGAAACCCGCATGCAGCTGTTAACTAGACAGTCTGGCTCGAACTTGAAGAACGTTGAAAATGTACCCTTGTTTAAATCCAAATTCCGGTGACTATTTTTTATTAATTTCAATTTTCGAAACGTGAGTTTATGGATATAATTGGAAATCATGTAAAAAGTAAATTATTATGAAACTAATTACTAGATTTGATAAGTCTTTTTTTTATAAATATAAATTTGTTGCCACTTTGTTCTTTCTTCTTCATAAACTCTATTTATTTAAAGATATTTTCTTCCTGTTTCTATTTATTGGAACACTTCAATAAAAAAAAAGTTTACACTTTATCAGTAAAATTATTAAATAATTAGTATATCCAATGTATTATAGACTGAAATAGAAGCAATAATCTGCCTATTTAATGAAAGAACTTTATTTATGTTTTGTGATCTGAATATGTATGAAAATATCGACATACATCAATTAGCTTTTTCTTTGTTTTTATCTGGCTTTTCAAACTACAAAATATCAGATTGCTCAAAGTTATTATTCTAAAAAAATTATTGAAAATTTTTCTTTGTTCTATTTAAAATTTCGGAATGCTTTAGGACTTGAAAATTTAATAAATATTTTTTATCTATTTAATATTAAAGTTGTAAATTGGATTATAAATTCATTCAATAAAATAAATTCAATAAAATAAGAATTGATGATATAACACACAGCGTCGCGTCAAATGTAAAAAAAGGTTCCAGGAAATTAAATAAAAGAATAAAAAAGGGTATAGAATATATAAAAGATAGATCAATTCAGATAAGAACTATACAAAAAACATTTATTCTAGTACAATTAGATAATAGTGACCGTCAATAACATCTTATTAGTTATTACTATATATATCGTTTAAACAAAATTCGTTCAATGTATTATAGCAATAATAGATTAATTGATATTATGCACTATCGAAAGAAATTTTTAAGAATTTTTAAAAGATAAAAGGTTATTTTATTAATAAATTATGTTCGATGTAGGAATATAATTAAAATTATATGGAAATTATACCTTTGCATACTAACAGTTATCATAAGCTTTTTTTCGAATGTGAGCTTTATACCCATTTCAAATGTAATGCCTCACATAAATAGAATTTTATAGTAAAAAATATTAAAAAATATGTAATAATAATAGTTATAATAATAATAATATCAAAACAAGAATAAGAAGGAAAAGAATAACAACAACAACAACAACAACAACTACAAGAATGTGTGTAAAAATTTTAACGATAGGAAAGTGCATTTTTTGAATTTTCGATCGTATCTGCTTATTCGTATAAATAGTAAAAAAGAAGTCCTTCTCAATTATGCAGAAATAAATCCGCATCAGTGGCTTATGCATGCATAACTCCATCGATTAATCATCTATACATACGACGCGTGGAACAATAGCCACACATTTGCCTTGGCTCGCCGTGTATAAGAAAGGGTAGAAAAAAAACCTCCCCCTCGCGACCCTTTCACCCCACCCCTGTGGCTTTTAAACAATACGCGAAAATTAAGGTCGCCAAGCATCCTTCGAACTCCGTTCGTTTCTTCTCTCGTTCCGTCGTACACACTCACACGCACGCCCGCGCCGCGTGGCCGCGACTAATGAAATCTCGCAGTTTCGATGTGATTACGACGTCTCCCCCCCACCCCCTCGCCTAGCTCCATGTACGCACAGAGAGCGATTGAGTTAGCGAACTTTTCGCGCCGTCCGCGCACGTACGCTCGCCCGGCTCCCGGTTTGATCGAACGAAGCTTTATACGCATAAGATGTCTAACAAAAAAATACGCTCCCGCCCCTTGTTTCTCCCCTTGGATCTGTTCTTCGGTCGCTGTTCTCGCAATGACCGCCACTGTGCACCGCATTGTCGAGTCCATGAGGTTGGACAAGCATATATATATATATATATATATATATATATATATATATATATATAGTACGCGTTTATTTCCTATTTCTATCTCTCTCAGTCACTAAACTCTACCGCCGCAGCCCCAAGCATTCCGTTCCGCAGTCCGACTGTGGCTCCGTGTGTGGAGCGGGGATATCCCGATTAGAAAAAAAAGTAATGTTAGACTGATCAAATTTGATTTCCTTGTCATTGTTCATAGGGTCGAGAACAAAATGAGCCAGTCTTCCGATTGTATGGGCGTGTTCGCCCATCCAAGCAGTGGTCGCGGCGAATGCTGTGCTGCACTTTGTCGATCTCGCTCGAGATACGGTTCTGCCACTCTGCCGAGGCGTCGCTTATATTATATTATATTATATATATATATATATATATATATATATATATATATATATATATCTGTGTGTGTATATATCTGTGTGTGTGTGTATATATGTGTGTATGTGTGTCTATGTGTGTGTATGTGTGAAACTAAAAGTCATCGATTGCATCAGTATAGACCTATATCTATTCTACACCGCGACAAAAGGGACGACGATCGGTCGGTCCTTGAAACTTTGCCGCCGCCTAGCTCCGCTCGTGTAACTTTTCGGTATATCTGTATATAATGTACGCACGGCGCAAGTTGCACAGCCCTTGAGCTCCTTAATTGAGTCGTTATTTTCTCCCTGTTGTATATTTTTCTTTCAATATGTCTCTCTCTCTCTCTCTCACTCTCTCTCTCTCTATTTCTTTCTCGCCATTTCGGCTTAATAAGCGATAAATTCACGCCCGACAGGACATTGCGATTGAAATCCTTTTTTCCTATAGATTAAATAGAGTATAAAATGAAAAAAATTGAGTTAAGAATTCGATGAGAGTAAATTCCGCACGTTGGCGAGAATAAATTTTCATATTATTAAAATAAATATCACCGTCAATTAAAACTTTCGTTCGTCAAGATCTTCTCGAAGCGAAGATCGTTATTTTATATAAAGTAGCGCGCAGTATATATAGATTTTCATCGACATTATTCGTATATGCTTCATTGAAAACTTTATCCTTCATTTTCACATCGTTAAAATTGGTTTATTAATGGTTCGTACTTGTATAATAAAAAAAGGAAACAAAATTTATTTGCCTTAACATTACTTTTCAGCGCAAATATCATAAGAAAAATATTACAAAATTTTCATATTGTTACAGGATCTCATGAATCGCTAATTTCATACAGTATTATTATATGCGAGAGAAATCATCCGAGGGATTAATATTCGAAGTGAGTATTCCTCTTTCATTTTCAATATCATGTGTAACCTTCAATTTTTATTTTTTATTTTAATACTACCTCTCGAATTTTCTGTTTAATACAAAAGTGATATCTTACGTGAAGTTGTAATAAAAGGATTGTCTTTTATAAAAAGGATTACTTCTATAGTTCCAAAAAAGGGCCACCGACTCCACATTTGCATAAAGGATATTTGCAAATCTGAAATATCCAGATTCGGACTAAAAAGAGCGTGGAAATTTTATTGGGTCGTTTTCCAATAATATATTATCGGAAAAACATTTAAGAGAAAAATTCCACTTACGATTGGAAGTTACATTTATAAAAAGCATCCTCGAAAACAATAATACAATAAGATTCATATTTAAATATTAAAAATCGAGAATAATGATTTGAGAACGTAAAATCGTATTTTTTAACTATATCAGAAATAGTTGCAATTAATTATTAATTAATTCAGATTTTAAGAAAAAAGAAAATTCAAATAGAATAAAGTATAAAAATAGAATAAAGTTGATGTTGTATTGGTCAATCGTTATTCTTGGAATAAATATTCCTTTTAAATTACTTTTTTAAGTTATTAAATATTTGAATTAGAAATTGTAATTACAATCAGATTATCCTTGCTTGCAGTCACTTTTGTAGAAATTGACAGGTGAATATTATTAGTTAAAAATAAACAAGAAAAACTCAATATAATGCTGTTAATTTAATTTAAAATTAGTAGCCTAAGAGTTAGATAGAAAATATATAACGAAGATATAATAATAAATTTATAATATAAAAATTAACATAATTCACTTATTGAATTTATCTATATACTCGTTTAAATACCGATATTAAGACAAATCCTAAATTCGAAAGTAAAAAAGTATCAGCTACGATAGTGATATTACAGGGAAATAGCAAAAATTCTACATGGAACAATTAAAAGCCGCTGAGAATTCAGTTTTCTTTATCATTATATTTACTTTTTCCTTATGATATATAAGATTCAGATGCTCGTGTAACATTTACTGTAAAATTATCATGTTCAAAAAAAGCCTGTATAGGAGTATCCTGAGATCTAAAAGTAAAATACTGAGGCTAACTGTTTTCATTAAAATCCTAATAATATATATTCTCAGTATTCTTTACGGATGCGACTGTTTTTCTGTTTATGCTATTGTTTTTCAATTTATTTAGAGCATGGACTCAAAAATATGCTTTTAACTAAGATTTTAGTCAAAAGCACATGTTAGTTTTAGTCAAAGAAATATCACTTATACTAGTATTACTCTTTTTTGTTTTTGATAAAACAAAAAATCAGATTGCCAAATGTTTCAGACTGTTAGCGACCGCGAAAAAATTATTTTTGATGACAGTTGTATATCACAAAATTTGATAACAAATCGGCATGCAAATTTCTAATAAATATTTTTTTTTAGACAAGATGTTTTCAATTAACAATATTGTCACAAACCTAAATTAAAATTATTTAATCAAGTACGCATTAACTGATATTATGCTGGACTTTAAAGAGGTACCATGAATAAAAATAAGTGTAAACTCTGTTTAATTATCTTGGAAAGCTAATTAAGGAAAGAACTTCAATGCATATAAAAACACACTATATTTAGCTCTCTTTATTTTGGAATGGAAATTTAAAAATACATCTCTAAAAAGAAACTGAGGTGTCTGGACTGGTTCTATGTACGGTAGACAAAACTTTTTTTCTACGAAACATATTGTTCCAAGAAAAAAGCAGGGAGTGGAAAATTTTTTGCAAAACAAAGTAAACTGCAGACGAGATAAAATTTTCATACCCGATATATCGTTTTTATACAAGTTTGCGTGTACGCCGACCGCGGGTTGTCTTATGCGCTCCCCCGAGGGGCGTATACGGCGGACATGTTTATATACGTGCCCCGTTTACATTTCGTGAATATTAAATTTGATATCGGACTGACCGTTCGGTGCCGAGGCCGTATATATATGATCGGGGGAGATGTCGATACTTTTGACACCAACGAGACAGACTATATTCACGTTTAGTCGAAGATATTGCCCGCGTTTAAGACTGATTTATTGCGATATAGATGTCGGGATCCCATGAAATGGAGAAGGTTTGCGATGCCGAAGGATGAAATTTACATATTCGAGGCATTTGACGGTTTACCGGTAAAGATTTATCACCTGTTGTACATCGTGAGCAAATAGTAAAATTAAATTTTCCGTATTTTTTGCGAGCGATTAAATTCCTGTCTTAACGATCTCGTAGACAAAGTTCGTCCCTGCTCAGACAAAGTTAAAAGTGACTGGTTAAAAAGTTGTAATTACTATTCGGAAAGTTGTAATAGCTTACAACTTCTTATTTTGAAAGTAAATAGATCACTGAAGACTTCTTATGCATCAAGGCGCATATATATATATAAGGGGCGCAAACTTTGAATTATGCTAAATACTATAGGACTACTTGCTTTGCTTTGTAAATCCCAATTAAAAATTTCAACTGAAAAATGAATATACATGTATGTAGGTGCATACATTGGAACTGTTTATTTATGAAACTATATCCGTTGATAATATTTAGATGCATTTTTGTAATATAGTTAAAATCGTGCAAAATATTTATACATACATTAATAAATATTTTTATCGGTCTTACTTTATACAATCATAGTTACTATATACAATTATAATTTTACTTTATACAATTATTTTATTATCTTACTTTATATCTACTATAGTACTATGCTAGTTTTTTATTTTAGTTTAGTTCTTGAATATAAACCGGACCGATTCGAAACGTCCGATATCAAAGGTAAACAAATTATTTTATTCTTATTTGTATTTTTATTTTTAATTTAATTTAATTTTTATTTTATATTTTTTAGTAGTAATTTTTCTTTTAGATTCTATAGAGATAATAGACAAGGACAGTCTGATTGTCATTATATTAGTACAGTATATTATTGTATAAAGACTGTGAGACAGATAAAAATATTTATTAATTTTGTGGACAACAGTCGACATAAGTAGAGATTCTAATTAATAGATGCAAACGTACACGGAGAAAAATATCCTAGTAAAGGTTGCGATACTGTCCAGTAACTTCATCACAAATAATAAAAAACTAAAATCTATCATCGTTTGTAATAATTTTGGAGATTTCTGTGATTGAATTACTAACCAGTACTGCAATTTTTATCAGTGTATTTATACCAGTGAAATGAACTTCTAGAACCTTGTCGATGCTCAAAAAGTTTCTGAGAGAAATTTTAACAAACTGACACAAAAAACTTCTAAGACAGAAAATTTTAAAGATATTGCAATTGTTTTGAAATCAGAGTAGGCAATTATTATTGAGTTGAATCACTCTCGATTACTCTCATCTTCGATTTCGCTATTCGATTCTCCGCTTTCTTTCTGAAATATATATATATATATCAACTGATATTAGCTCATTATATCGTTTATTCTACGTAGAGCTAGAACGATGTCTTCCTTTTAACAGAGCACCCCACACTTATAGCTACTGAAAAGAAATAGAGATGGAGTCGAAGCGAAGTTAGATCGAATGAAGGAGAGATACATCCAGACACTTCTTAAATAAATCGCTGCATGTCGAAGCTATTCCCATGTGGTGTTCGCTGTATTGAAAAGCAGTTGAAAGTATTTTTTCTATTTTCTCACACTTCGAGTATTCTTCGATACTCGTTTTCAGTAGAGCGCGGTAAAAAAGGCTACGCCTAAGGGGACAAGGGAATAATTTAAATCGGAGTATTTTTCGCGTTTTTCAATTATGTATACGTATATGTATATAGCAAGGCAAATAATTAATAAGCTCGGTAAACTGTACATAACACGCTTCGTCTAATTTTTCGCTAAGTAATAATTTATCAGATCGTTTCCATTAAGCCACAATTATTTTTATAGCTGACTTTAAAAGCTACACTTTCTATTTAATGTTTTTGTACACAAGCAACAATATGTGTCACCAAAGTAATTTAATTTAATTTAGCTAATTGCTTTGCTCGATTTGATCAAATGAACTGTATATTGCAATGGATTTTTATACCATGAACATTTACAAGTCTGTCATTTTATTTCTGCTATATAAAGTTTAAATCTGAAGTACGAGATTTTTTTCATATGTATAATAAAATAACTAACTTGATATAATCTGTAAATTTTTGTTTCTTCAAAATGTGAAGTTGTAAAAAACTAACCAGAACCTGATACAGCAAGATATGATTCGTATAACCTTTTTTAAAAGAAATATTATTACCCTGTCACTTTGAAATGTGTTTCTTATAAATTACAGTTATAAAAAATAATTTATATATTTTAGAAAAGTTTTACGATAGTAGTAATTCATAAAATATGTATAAGCGTAAAAATATCGTAAATCTTATTTCTTTATTAAATATCGATATTAATATTCTACACATCCCTCAGTTGTGATATAATTTTCTTAATTGAATTACTAAGACTAAATAAGATTACATTTTAAAATTATTAACATTATTTCAAAATTTTTGAAATTAAATAGTGTCAAAGGATTATAAAATAAGATTTATTTTGAATTTTGAAATTTTGATAGTAGATCGCTTTTAACGACTCCGAAAATTTCCGAGTACAAATTTTCAATTTGATTAAAGATAGTTTGGCTATTTAATTTAAACTTTACCGGCACTCTAATAATGTAAACAGATTTTCATCATTTTATAATAATTTTATCAAAAAAGTGAATGACAATTTAAAAATAAATCGATTTTTACTCTAAGGTATTTCAACAACCAATTATTTAAAAAAATAGATATCTCCTCATGGCACATATTTTGCCCTGTTGTATCATCTGTTTCACCCATTGAATTGTTAATATATATATATATATATATATATATATATATATATATATATATATATAAATAATAATAATAATAATTTGATTTCAAAACCATATCATAATTATTCAGTCGCGACGATCAAAATTGTTATTTTACACGAAATAATATATTAACTTTCCCATGTCCAATGTAACTCACATTAGAGTTACATTAAAGTGAATTTTTACCTCGTGAGACATTTTTTGCCTCGGGAGCTAAATGTCAACTGTGACGCTTATCAAAACATTGGTTAATTGGGCTTGATTTCGAAACTTCTGTAAGATCTATATATTTTATATATTTGCTAAATTTAATCAATATCCATCTAATAATTCAATCTTTTAATGAATCCCATTAATTAGCGACCACTAATAATATTCGAAGCCAGCGCTAGAATTCTATTATAGATCATTTGAAGTTTGGCTTCAAATGATCAAAAAATCATTTGGCTAAGTTTCACGTAGTTCACCAATAATCCACCTGCCCTTTCTTATACAACATTATACCTTAAAAACCTCACTCGTGCCTGAAATTATTCATTCGTACGATAACCATGCTGCCGTGATTCATCGATGCGATCTTGCCCTCAGATTTCATTGGTCTCCGTCCTTATAACATTTAAATCCATTCGCGCGGAGTCCGCCGAATAAGGTAGTAGTACGAGTCCGTGACGCGTCGGACGCGAGTGATTCCCATCTGTCTTTCAAACCCATTCAGCTCCTCGTACGCGTAATGGAAACCTTTCAAACAATGCTCATTTCATACGAACGTTTGCGCGATGTGCTGCATATTCGCGTACATACTGCACGTTTATTGGCAGCTGGCGGTATATACGCGTCGAGTACCGGCATCGGAACGGGACTCTCGGATTGCGTTGTCGAGCTGCATACCGAAATTCCGTGATATAACTCAGCTCTGTCTCTCGTTCTCTCGCTCTTTGCTGTACTCCGTCGTATAAACGTGACGGGCTCGCTAACGAAAATTCCGGAGGAAAACTTGAAATGAAATTTGTTTGGTCGTCATATATATATATATCAGAGTGAGAGAGAGAGAGAGAGAGAGAGATGGAATGTATGTTGAAATAAAAGTACTCATAATAGAAAACTGAGTAATCTGAATTTGATATCGACGTTGTTAAGTGCTATATTATTTGCGTTTTAAAGAATTTCAAGTTGATTTTATTATTTTCAAATTGAACTCATCTTTGTTAAATGAAAACTTTAGTCTCTCTTTAAAAAAATTGTTTGATTCCAAATATAATTTGGGAAATGTACTTTTTTGGATTAATTCTGTAGATAATATTTCTTGTTTTTTTTTCCAGGTATTAACAAATAGTTCCAATCTATTTAAAATCATTTGATCTTTGATGATATTAATATTAAATTTACAATATAAATTGATAAATGTAATTGCTTATATTTTTTTGATTTATTGATAATTAATGAAGTAAATTAAAGTTCGATATTTTTCGAAGATTAATTTTCATAATTACTTAAGTACCAATTAATTGTAATCAATTACATTATATTATAATTAACTCCATGAATTAATTACAATACCTTTGAATAATAAACACTTTCATAAAGAGGTAAATTCAATAATTGATAGCAAATTTTCCAAAAAAGGTTCAAATTCTTACAAAATCATTTTTAAAGTACTAAAATCATAAACAAAACTAAATTCTATATCACCTCGTTAATTTTGAGCCGCTTGTAAATTCTGATTATTAATAAAATCGTCGTATAAATATAATAAATCTGAATCGCGACAACGCTATTGGATAATAAACATCCAATAAATTTCACGTGAAAGAATGTTGTGTAACAAATGTCTTAAGTATTAATTAGGATACGGTGTCTATTGGCCAAACTGATCGCTTATTGAATGAAAGAGTTTAAGAAACATCTAAAGCCCGAAGTAAATGAGAAAAATGGATAATTTTGAACAATGCAAGCGGTAGAGAGAACGTAATATGTTTTATATGTAAAACTTAGAAAAGGTTATTCTAATTAGTATCGATCTGATAAATAAAAATATTCTCAAGAAAAATAAATATACAGTAATATATAGTAAAATTCATTTTTAAATAAGTCATATATATTTCGGTTATTTTCTGTCTCTATTCATAGCTTGCACAATTTTCTTTTTTCTTTTCTCTGTCTCTTTTCTGCTCTAGTTCCAATGATCGCGGTTGCTCCTTCTTTCAGCAAAACTCCTATTGTTTTTGCTCTCTTTCTTCGATCTTTTGCAAGCTGTGCGGAATGCTTCTGTTAACAAACACGTCGTCATCGACAAACCAAACAACGTTTGCATAATTTACCGGTTATTTGACTACATTTTCTGCTCTCTCTCTCTCTCTTTCTCCCTTTGTATTTGAAGAAATGTCTAAAATGCTTTACAAAAAGTTTGCAAACGTGACGAAAGACTGCGACAAAAGTTCTTACTTCTTCCTTGAATGATAAATTAAACATGAATATAAATTGGTTTAATCGTGCAAAATATCGTGGTCGGTGAATAAATTTTCCTCGAAACATGAACATGAGCATAATACTTTAGAACTATACCAAAAAGTTGAATTTTCTAAACAGACATGTGTCATTCATCGATTTCTTTGATTATAATTCAAGGCCATTGTCAGGTCTTTAAATACATTTGTGAAATTTGTTGAAGCAGGTGTTCCGAAAAAAAGATCAATTGAATCTTATCGACAGCTTCTCCGTAAATTTTCATAATTTAACATTGATAAATGTAGACAATCTTTATGAATGAATTTTCAATAATTTATCAATGATTCGAAGCAGTTAAACGCACATGTCGTCGGAGGTCGTATGAATAATTTTTCAACTTTGCAATCTATTTTTAGAGCTTACGAGTGAGCCCCTTGTGAATGAAGTCTTTCCTCTACAGCTACATGTTTGTAATAATAGCTTTGGCACAATGAATATTTGCCGTACGATCGTGTTAAATTAAGCACGCTTCATATAAAAAAAAGAAATTCTGACGACCGCCGATCGACCCGTCGACGATTCAATCCGCGAGTCATGCAGTACGGATTTTTCCGTCTTGGCCATGTCTGCGCGCCGGCAAAGATCGTAACTAACCGCGGCTGATAAGAATCGATCGAAATATAGTACGAAGAGCCACTGACCTCGGGGTAATTAATAATGAAGTCGTAAGGATTAATCGGACTCAAGTACCACCCGATTGGTGTGTAGGAAAATAAGATACATAAAAAAATAATGCCATTGCAAAATCGCTTTCGAGCAGAGTCCCTTAGACGAGTTTAAAGCGCTTAGAGTCGAGTTTTTGGTTCTGCTCTCTTTCCGGGTGGTTCCATCTCGCTCTCATTTCCTTTTTACATTCCTTAATAAATCAATGCGCCCGCACGCGGCTCGTGGAGAACGCGAGCGTTTCTCTTCATTATCTCTATTTGCTTGGGAACGCTGACTTAGGGGATTTCTTTCTTTCTTTATATATATCATTGAGTAAAATCTCAGCTCTAAAGTGGTGGCCTGAATTTTTTTCTAGACCAGGCGAATTTTATAAACTGTCATGTTTTTTGCTATTAATTTTACGAATTGCATAAGAATAATTCCACGTCTTGCTATTCTGTATTTTCAGCTTAAAAATATTTTTTTTTTCAAATACATAGGATGCCACTGCTCACATTGCCTAAGATAAAAAAATTTTACTTCGCCTTATTTATGCATGGTACTTTTAAAGTTATAAAATTTATTAGTCATAAAGTATTAGCAGTAAAAAATTCATTGTGATAGTTTAAGTTGAAGAGAAGGTGATGAAAATTTTCAGGAAAAATCTATTGCGTACGTTTGAACCTTAAAAAAAATATTATGTCATAAGACAGATGCTAAGCATATCAGTAAAATTACAGGCGCGTCAATTGTAAACGTACTATGATAAATTGGTTTCAGTGTAGTACTTAGCATATAGGCCTACGAATTTTTTTTAATTTAAAATTTTTTCCATGTATATATTTGAGTCTTATGTAAACTTGAATATTTTTATAAGGGTCTTATTCACATCACACCAGTTCGAATGAATTGCAAGAGCCTAGTCCAAATAAAATCTTGCTTATACAATGCGATCAATAAACTTTTACTTATTTGAATCGAAAACATTTAAATCTCATAATGCCAGTAACGTTCTTAATAAATATGTTTATTAAAAGAATCATTATTAATAATAGGTTAAATTCATTATCGGCGAGAACACGTTAAATAAATTTGGATAACCCCTGATTCACATAAATCTTAAAGACCAATATTATGCGAACACTGTATAGTCCACTTTCTGAGGCTAAAGCTGCACCTGACATGAATATTTTATCTTGCGGTATAGTAGATGCTCTCTCGAACTACTATAAATATAGAAATCGATATTTATCATAGCATCGTATAAAAATTTGCAGCCACATTGGCAAAATTTTAATGTTAGTTCAAAATATGTGAAAGATATTTTAAAAATATACTGTGACCATATTGTTCAATAATTTAATAACATCTCACTTCACCTTACTATTAATTTTTTTTATGGCGTTTAACGTCGCTCCATTTTTGCTAATCAGCGATGGAGGTCTACGATATGTTTGTAAACAATGCATATGTAAATTGTTACAGCGGTTGCTTCTACCAATGGGTCGATATTGGAACTTGAACTGGGATCACTGAATTCATAGTCCTTCGCTCTAACACCGAGTCATCGTAGACCTCAAATTAATTTTTACTATGCGTTACCGAAAAATGATAAGCGGTAGTCCATTGAATGCTTATATATTTTTTATTGCTATCGATTAATTAAAAAAATTTAAGTTTTATGTTATGTTAAGTGAAATGAGGTGTAAAGATATAAACGAGAAAAACTGCATAAGTAAAAAATGATTTTTTTCTTTTGATATTTGAAATATGAACTCAAAAAACGGTAAAAGTAATATGCGAAAGTTATGACGTTATACATTAAGAATGTTTGTGAAGGCTCGTGTCGAATAAATTACTTTTAACGTTGAGTTTCATATTTTTTTTATTATAAAATTATTCAAAGATAAAGATAAATGCATAGATGATTTTTATTCACATTAAAATTTTCATAATATTTTTGTAAATACAAAGTATTCTATTTGAATTAGAAGAGCAATTAGAAATTTAACTAGAAATACCTCTAGTAATTACTTTGATTATATCAGCCTATTTGGAAATTTGAGATAAAGTTAAATTTAGTATATTAGACGTTCTACTAGATCCTAAGTAAACCCTTGACATATGGAAATACAATAATTACAAAAATTTTACACGCTATAAGAATTAAAAAAGCAAAAATGTTGGCATAGTAAAATACAATAAATTATGATAAAATCATTTCGCAACTCGTAAATTATTAGATTAACCGAAGAATAAATATTTCAGTGTAACGGCTCCAAAATAAAAAGAAAACAAATCGCACGGTGTGCCAAATTCCGTCAATTCTCAATTCTTTCCCAATGGGAAATGCACGAAATCCATTTTGTATAACAGTAACTCATATGAAATTGATGGTACGGTTATTTATCTGCGAAATCGAATTAGCGCAGCTTCGAGATCGAATTCCGATGATTCGCCTTCCTCCTCCTCGTCCAAAGGAAGATAAATGACGTCGATCGACGGAATGGGGCTGAGGTGGGCAGATAAAGGTAAAAGAAAAAAAGAAAAAAAAGAAAAATCGACTCTCCCATGATATATACTTACGCGTAGACTGGACTATATGTTGCGGCGATCCTTCCACAAGACAAGAACAGACTTCCCGAAAAATCATCGGCATTATACGTTATACGTCAACATATATATATATATATATATATATATATATATATATATATATATATAAAATATGTGCCACGATATCGCTGTAGCATCATCGCGCGCTGACGCGCGCTCGGCTGTGGAGCGCCACCGGATCGATCCGTCATTCCCGCATTCTGAACGCGCGTGAGCAACGTGTATACGACCGCACAATAATGCCGCGCAGAACGGCGCTTAAGAGCGACGGAAGGTGGAGGGGGGGGGGGAGTTGGAGTCAAGTGTTGGATGTCGAGAGATCGAGAATAAGATCTCGGCTACTGCTTCACAGTCCAAAAGTCGAAGCGATCCTCCCACTCCTCTCCGTGACTGATAAAACCCTGTTTTTGTGCCATTTGAACGAGAAAACGAGGGAGGAAAAAGGGAACGGAGGTCGGAGGAGGGCCGCCCGCGTCGTCGCCGCTGCCGTCCGCAACGCTTGGCCTGATCTATAAGTTACAGAGGGGGGAAAAAGCGGGGCATCGACTCGCATATTGTAATTTTCTTTTTCTCTTTGTCAGCAGGTGCGACTTCGCAGGCTCGGATTTCGGCCTCGCTCACAGATACTTTAAAGTGATTTTTTATATAATTCCATGTACGGCGATGCTCGATGAATAATTCCCTCTTGCTCGGTGGATGATTTAAGAGTCTGTCGCGGATAGAGTTAGAAACAATTTTACCCCCGAGTATCATCTGAAATCAGCGAAACAACGTTGAATAAAATCGTATTAAATTGTATTACCAAATCAATCATGATATTTGAAATGTTTAATAATGAAAAAAATGATATTAAATTTTGAATTATATTTGAACAATATGACGAATGATTTAGTATCATTACTTTTTCTATATTGGCGTATAGTATTATACTCCTGTGATTGGTGAAGTCGTCCGCTTGGGGGAGAATATTTTATAATTAATCTACGTGTGTAAATAAATTAAATATTTAAAAATTAATGGTATATCTACGTGATCAGTGTCTCTGGTGGAACTAACTCAGTGCCTTACTGAGAAGTCCGCGTTGGGAGTCTTGGACGAAATATCCTTCTTTCTTCAGAGGTGATCTGATACTATATGGTAAATTGTACATAGACTTGCATTAGATTATAATAATATTTGAAATCATGCATAATTCATATATACAAATATTTAAAATCATTAATGGCGTATTACACTAGTTTGAAATTATATGACATTTTGAAATCCTTTTATATTCACTGTATTCCTTTTATATTCAATTGAAGAACCCCTCGAAAGATGCGAAACATTAATTTATTAAATTTACTAATTAAAGTCATCTTAAGACAAAGTAATGCTCTTATACGCGACAGACTTGCGGATGATTAGAAAAGGTATTTTAGCATTATCCTTAAATCGGACTGGAGAGTAATTTATGAACGATTTTCCACTGACTTTGAGCAAGTTATTTTTTATCATATTAATTTAAGCTGGTGATTTAGATTTTGCTATATTATTTAATACTTGGTACAGTATGAACACGTCTATAAGACGTTCTTCATTCTTATATAGTTAAAAGATTAGATATTGGGAAAGTTCCTATCAAAACGATTTCCAGATTTTGTAGGATTCCATATCTTCGTATCTATTTAAGTCCAATTATCATTTTTATTATCTATTACCGATTTTATTATCTATTTAAGTCCAATTTGACTTAAAAGGTTTTGAATTATTCCATTAGGATGAGTAGTTCTTTGGATTTTATGCTAATGAACAAGCCGCTTGTATTTAACAGATTTGGTTCTCTCGATTCTACGACTATAATACATTTTTTTTGTTCATGATCACTGTGAAAATATACATAGTAAAAATCTGCAATCAAAAAATCTCAAATAATTCTCAATCTTATCCCGAAATTTTCTTGAAAGAGAGGGGGGAGACATAGATAATAACACGAGGATATTAAATTTAGCTGTCTTTCCATGTATTCCTTGATGTGAGTGCTTCGTTGGCTTCATTTGCTCTTTGCTACAAATTAACGTAGTGCATAAGTCTCTTAAATCTGCGTATTCACAAAAAACTCATTATTCAAATTCAAAGACAATGTTTTGTCCGCTCAACGAGTTAATCTAACAGCATAATTCAAGCACTCTTGTTCCTATGACAGTGATCGCTCGACCGACTCTGGAATTTATAATTCGTTAATTAATAAATTCGTTATTAATAAATTAATAACAAGCTAAATATAGGAAGAGAAAAAATATCGTTATCTTCTTAACAGTATTAAGTGTACACTTTATATGAAATTAATCTTTTGCTCAAATAATAATTGTAGTGTATGCTGCTAAGAGGATCTATGGAAATTTTAACTTTTATTGAAACAATATATGATATATTTATCATATATTTTTATGATATACGCATATAAAATATTTATTATATTTCATAAGCAGAATTCATTTCCTTTTGTTTCCTGCTTTCTTTATAAAATATCAACAGATTTCTGCAAGGAAAATACATTTTGGTTAATTATTTAATTAGCGCACGCGCATAAAACCTTTATTCTTTAAGATTTATTGCTCGTAACTTTAACATGACATAATCGCATCGTAAAATAAAGGAAAGCTTAAGAATTCTAATCTTTTGCTCGTAAAATATGACATCAATGCCAGCGTAAATGTCACGATTTATTCCGGTAGTTTTAATGATTGACTTTATCATGCATGTATCAGAACAAATTAAATTTGATAAGGATCTTCTTCTATTTTACATTATATAACTAAGATTACTTTAGATAAACTGTTTTATTTACGCTCGAATTTTAATAGATCATTGAAAAATACAAAACAGTTAGTAGGGACGAAAAATGTATGTTTTTAATTCAGAAAAAATCTTCTGCTTAGAAGATATCTGAAAAGATTCTGCATAGAAGATATCAGAAAAATATCTTCTGCATAGAAAAAATGAAATTAGCTAAAGTAAAATTTAGTTTTTTGTTTAGTTAACGTAAATAAACAACTATTAAAACTATTTTAAAAATTTCAATAAAAACTGCTAAAGATTTAAATTGCATATAATAAAGCTCTTACTCCAGTCGTTTTGATTTAGAATTTTTGAAAAATAAAATGAACCTTTATTAAACATAGCATAGAACTGGCTAGTAAATTATTGATAGAAAATCTATCGCCTTTGGTGGCGTGACAGCATGTTCGCAGGTAGCCAAACCTCCTTCCAGATATTAGAGGTTACGTAGCTCTTAATTAATACAAAACACAACTAACTTAATCATAGTAAATGGTATTATACACTGACAAGTCATAGGATTATGGAATTGGAGAACATAGACTAATTGTAAGTGAGTATAATGAAATACGAGTAGCATTAGAAAAAGATCTTGGACTATGTAAATAGTTCCCTAGAAAAAGACAAGTCGAGGCGACAAACCATAATGCTATGAGACTTTTATTTTATGGAGGCGCCAGTCAGTTCCAAATCTTTGCATGGGTCTCACATCTCGTCCCAGAGAGGATATAGAAAGAGATTTTATTTTAGAACTTCTTCGTATGCAGTTAGCCTGTCGTCAAAACATTATTGCAAGCTAAGAATAGGTTCTAAATTATTTAACAGCCAAAGTCTGTCCATTTTTATAACCAAGTAAATAACATTACATAGTATTATAGAGTAATATAACATTATATAGTAACTATAGACATTACAATATATATGAATTGACAGCAGTACAAACACATCCAAATAGCCATAACACATAAAAAGCAAAACATTCAAATGGTCAGAGAATAAAAACTATTACAATTTTAAGCTATTATAGGATATATGATAAAAATAGGATTTTACTAAATCTATTATATCTCTTGTAATAATATTATTCAGACCTTATAATTCATAGCTGCTAATTAGTTCTGACACCGTTTTAACTAAGGCTACATATATTAAGACACGAACGTAGAAGCAATTATCTAGTCTATAGAAAGTATAATTAAACGTGTTAAATATACTTATTGAAATGTTTGGAGACATGTAATACAGGAAAAATACTTGATTTGAATATGTAGGTCGAATGTGATGTAGGATTATTTATTATTATCCTGTTCACGATATCAATACGCTCTTTTGTATCACTAATACTCTGTTCTATTAGCGATATGCGCCCTTCAAATTCATTAGCTTACACAGACAAGAAGCTAGTACCAGCATCGATACGAGTATCAAAATTCATCGATAGCACTTCAAAGCGTGTCTCCAAATGCAACTCAAAAGCAGACGGGGGCAAAGGCGAAGGGAGAGTATCGGAATCAGGTACTGAGAATCGCTTGAGTCTGATGTAGGATTAATTATTATAAGCCTGTTCATAATATCAATACGCTCTTTTGTCCCAATAATATTCTATTCTATTAGCCAAATTAGCCCTTGAAATTAAGTATCTTACGTAGATAGGACGTCAGTGCGAGCATCGATACGAACATCAGAATTCATAAATAACCATTCAAACGTGATTCAAGAGCAGCAAACCACTGGGGTATAAAAGAAGGGGGTATCAGGACCAGGTTCAGGGAATCGAGAGCGTGATAGAGAGAGAGAGAGAAAGAGAGAGAGAGAGAGAGAGAGAGAGAGAGAGAGAGAGAGAGAGCGCGAGAGCTTTGTTGAATTAATAATGCAATATTACTAACTCCGTTCTGCGCCAAGAAACGAGTAATTACTTCTACCTTTGGGAACTAGACTCCTGCATCGTGGAAAGAACGCGGACGTGGCAAGCACAACTACGTACATGATGAACTTTCAACGCACCGCGTTCATCATACATATGTTATATAAATAGAGGAGGAATCCCGCATTATAAACCGAATGTATCAATCTTCTGCGTCACGGCCTTGAGCTACTCTCGAGCAAAAGCAGCCCGAAGACTCGGACATATTGGCGTTCCTGGCCAGTCGAAGGGGGAGAGGGTGATTCGTTTTCCAGCTCCCTCTCACGCACGTGCGCGTGTGACGCAAGTATGCTCGACAAATGCAAATTTGAGGATATTTTGGCAGTCGCGTACCTCGGTCGTATGTGTGTGTGTGTGCGCGCGTGCGCGTGTACGCGCGTTTATATGCTGCTTGTGAGCAGATTTGCGAGAAAGCTCGTTGCCTCAGCGATGGTTCTTGGCGCCGAGGTAAACAGCAAGATATATTCCGCTCGGTGTCTCTTCTGTGAACGAGAACTCTGACATGAGGCGCTTATACACGGATATCCGACGTCGATCCGGCTTTCACAAGTGAAAGTGCAAGGGAGCATACCGCGTGCGAGGAATCGATGAAAGCAGCGCGTTGTCCACAAAGTGTAGCGGCGCAACTTGTTGATAATAGTATAGGCGTTTTACAGAGCTCGGTGTATATATATATATATATATATATATATATATATATATATATATAATACCTTAGAATTACGAAATGTTTTATTTACCAGACGAAGCGGCACACGTACCCATATAGGAAATATGTGCTTTGTTCATTGCATTAAAAAGAGTAGGATGAAACGATATTTTACAGTGTTTCAGTGTTATCTGTGTAAATTTACCCATTATTTATTTTATTATCAGTATGCCTGTGAAGAAATCAATAATATTCTGTTTAAAATGATTTTCCCCCACTAGTAAATTTATTTTATTAATTCTGTATAAGAGTTTAATCGAATTTTTTCTAAAAGTATAATTTACGTTTCTAATATAAAGAAATATAGAAATAACGTTAAATCCATCCCTTCTCTCTTTTTTGTTGTAATTTCATAAATCTTTTTATAAATCACTTTTCACATATGTGGTATCGAATGTAAGACATAAATAAGGGTTATTAGATTATACGATACGAGCCTACATTTTCTCGCTGTCTGACATTTTGTATTACTGTATTCTTCCAGAATAAATCGCAGGGACTTTTCTCCATGATCAAATGACAAATAGCATCCTTTTTTTATGCATGAATAATTTGGAGAGATATCATCGTTTTCGTTGGAAGAAGAAACAAGAACATTTTACAATCCAGGAGGATGTGGGATGGCACGAGCCATATTTATTCTCCAAAAGAGATTCTAGAATATATCTAAAATACGTTCATGTTTATTATTGAAAAACATTTCGTATGAATTCCACAGATGTTGAACAAAATTTAAAATCAAAGTGAGGTATTCATAGAAACATTCAATTATTATTGGATAATAAAAAATTTATAAGAGGAAAAATACAACTACCTTTACAAAATAATCTATTATTCTATCGAATGAAAAATAAATTTAATAAAAAAAATAGACTTCGGATAACGATCCATTTAGCATCACAAGTTTTCCCTTTATGGGAAATCATTCTAAATAATTTAATGTAAAATGTAGTATACATCTGATGCAGTATATATATGCCGTACATGTATGTAGTAAATATATGCAGTAGTTGTTGGAAACAATAAGAAATAATTTGTATAGAAATTTCGAAAGACTGAATGAATTAAACATTTTTAATACATAACATGTTTGATAAACTAAGGAATGTATCTTAGTATTGTCAAAAAATTCTTTGCGTTTCTATTAAAGATTTAATTTCATTGTTTCTATATTTAAATTTTATTTAAGAAGATACAGATCTAGACATATCGGTAGATGAATTTGATTTATTTATCAGCATCTAAAATTTCTTCGATTTTCATTAGAAATTTCATTGATTATTTTTCCTTTATTTATTGAAGTTAATATATGAAATGATGCCACACTTACTCGCATTTTACATAACGAAAGCCAAAAATTCATGATAAAATTGAATTTAGAGGTTAGAATGTTATAAACATTATATTGTATTCAAAATGATTCGTTTACCCTTAAAGCACCTAAGGTTTTTCTTGAGCTAAAAACATTAATCTACTATTGAAATATTGATGCTCATTCACATAAATATTTAAGTTTTATTGATGTACTGCAGCTATATTAAGCATAAATATTTAAAGTCACATAGTTCGTTTAGAATATATTGTAGTTCTTCACTACAGTTTATTTTATTTTTACCGGAGAAAAATAGAAAAAATCAACAGAAATTCTTGATGTCTCTATTACAACAGTTTCTATAGGAGGGCGTTGGTAAATTACAGGACACATAGGTCCTGAAAACTGGGAGATAATCGCACACATTTCTAACAAAGCCTTCGAAAGCCGATCCGGGTATATTCGGACTTAAACTTTTTTAACTTATTAACGAGTTATATCCTTGAAATTTGGGTCGATAATTCTTAGTTTGATGGATGTCTACGTATGGTTATAAGTTCAAACTTGATATATATTTGTAAAAATAAATTGTTTTATCTGAATCTCCATTTAATTATTCATTGTGTACTTTGTCTCATAGGTTTTCTTTGAGAAAAATTATGGAAAATAAGAAAAGTTTTGGTTAAAAGTCTACCTCGATGAAAAACAATTTAACTGTTATTTAAGTTTCGCTGAAAGTCACTTATTGGGCTTATTATAAATGCGGTGATTGAACTACAGTGTTAAATATTCGACAATATGCTAGTTTAAACACACCATTGCTGATGAAATTGAATTTATTAATTCAATACATTTGCTTCTTATTATTTGTAATAAAGATAATTAAATATACTATAATTTTGTGGCTTTAGTACTTCGTATAATTGGCATGAAAGCCCGTCCAGTCTGTCTTTGTCAAACACTAAAAAAATAAAGAAGAAAAAATGTAAATCTATATATACCATCCAGGTTGTAAAAGCATGTATGTGGCAGCATACTTTATTCACTTCAGAATCCAATCAAATAATGTTTGCGCAGGGCCGATCGCGGCAGAATATCCGATAGACCGGGTACTCGAAAATTCGTTTTCGAAAGCGTGCATCCGTAAATATCACCTGCATCAATACGCTACGTTTTGTGGAGGTTAAATTAAAATAAGCTCCCCACTCCATGGAAAGTAACGTTTATCCCGGGTATTTTCCAGTTCGAACATAATGGGCAAAACGATCGTGCTCGAGGGAAGAGAAACCGATCCACGACTTGATAACCCATCGACAATAACCTTCGTCATCCCCTTCAGCACGCGTGAAAGTCAAGAATTTCATGGCAGGGGGCGAAGTCCCCTACCCCTTTCCCCCGACCACGGTGGTCGGCGTACCCGACGCCTCTAATAATGAAAATTCCCTGTAATCGAGAATCGATGCTCCAGTTCGTGGATTAAAGCCGACGCGGCGCGTGTGCGGCACAGCGGCAACGGGATGCGCATTCATCATACGGACGCGCCGAGTACGCTCCACGTTTTCTTTACGAAATGCGCACGTGCGGGGCGCGCATTATAGGCTGCTTAACCCGGCCGGCTGTGGCTCGTGGACGCGGTGGCTCTGAAGCAAATGAAGTTCCCGGGCCCGGGCTTTCTGGCAGACTGCCTTGGGAGTATTTCGTTCGATGAAGATGATGGATCAGTTTCTTGCTGGCCGAAAATTTGCTGGTTAAGCGACACGAGAAAAACTCACGGAGTAGTAGGGCTTCCGTGTACGGAAAGTTGCATGTATCTCCTTCCCACCTCCGCTCGCAAGCTCGGGAAATTTATTCGGGATCTCGCTCGCTGATTATACGACCCCTAATCACCGTCTAAAGGATTAAAGTTGGATGTCGTTGGGTTGCTTCAAATGGCCTCGTCGGATTCATTTATAAACTAGCATTGGAAAATTTTAATCACTTTTCCGAATCTTTGTTGTCTCAGCTCGTCAGAAATTTGCAATTAATAATCCGCCACGGAAAATTTAATTACTCTTCAGATCTCCCTCTTCTCTCTCTCTCTCTCTCTCTCTCTCTCTCTCTCTCTCTCTCGCTCTCTCTCTATCTGTCTCTCTCACTATGTTGGCTCCAGTTAAGCACGTCTCTCAGCCCGAGTCATCCTACTCATTCGCCTATATTGTCATTGTCACGGAGTAGCAGAAATCTTGCTGAAAATTGTATATTCGAGATACAAAGAAGAGTTTTCTTTTCATTTTTCCTCATTACTTTTCATCGTTATACTATTTGTGATTTTCGGTTGGCCATTGCTCAAATAATGGAACACACGTGACTCGTCGGAACATCGTGCATTTAGTCAATGCACAAATTTTATTTTAAATAAATTCTATTTTAAAAAATTTCTACAAATTAATAAAAAGAAGAAGAATACTGTTGAAGTATTGAATTTTTTTAAAATGACTTATTTATCTTTAACAACAGTTTGCCATTAAAAAGGGCTATTATCCATTTTTTAAGTTATAGAATTTACATCTGTGATTTCCTTATCTACATATTATGATGTGCTTCTTGGCAGAGTAGATATGTATATATAAATTTTTGTGCTGACGCTCCTATCAGTGTCAATAGGGATCAAAATCTAGTATTTTATTATTGGAGATCAAATAGAAATTCAAATATCTGATAAATATAAAAAAAATATAAAAAATTCAGATATGATGAATGGATTACTATCACTGATAATAAAATATTTTTATTCAATGATGATTAATAATATATTTTTATGTATTCTCCATTTACTAGTTAAAATTTTTGTGCATACTTACGTTACAAAGTCAAGTGTTGTAAATTTCAGTTTATCCATTAATTAATTACTTATTAACTACTTTTACATCCCTCTTATCTTTGTTTGACAACGTCGAAAACATTGCATCGATTTTATAACCATGTTCAGCGCGATGTACAAAATTACTTTATATTACCGCGTTGTCTTCTCGTTCTTCTTAATTTCGATGACGTTTTCACTTAAAAATCAATCTCCGTCTCTCAATCATCCGTCCCCATATAAGAATCAACGATATGGATTTCCAGCGCAACAGGTTTCCTATTACTGTACGACAGCTTCGATAGGGAAAATTCCGGAAACGCAAACTTTGATGAAAACCAAGCGGGACAGTTCTCCCGGAGCCGTGGAGAGAACCGCGCCGGCAGTCCCCAATGGATTAAGTAAACGCGCGTCCAGTATCGAATAAGAATATTCCGAAGTAGAGCGAGCTGGTAAGGACAGGTCATAAGACCGGAGCCGGCGTCACGATCGCGCGCTGCCGAACGAGTTTTATAATGTACTTCTCCGAGTTTTCCGAGCAATTTCACGGGAAACGAGACCGGGAGCGCTCTCTAACCCTGGATAAACTTTAAGATTATGAAATGGCACTTTTTAGTTAGTTTTCAAAATTTAGTCATATTCGAACTATATATAGAGGCTCGGCTTCGACAAACTGCACGGATATATTAAACGAAGTTCCGCTAAAAAGCCTCGATTCAATTTGAAAATATCTTCTGATCTGAATATCTGACGGTTGAAGGCCATAAACACTCGTTGCTCAGAGGCTATAAAGACGAATGTCTGAAAAAACTCTTATATTTCTCGGTTCGAATTGTTCAAGTTTATATAAGTATAATTAAAACGATATAAACGAAGCAATAAACTCACTGTATATCTTTAAAATTCATTTTGGAAATTATTCTGATCAAATTACGCCACCAGTTCTCGTAATAATATTTATAATTAAAGTAATATTCAATAATGTCAAATGTTACTTTTCCATTTACCCGTTATGTACATTAATATTTTGCTATTTAGAATGCTGAAATGTCTAATAATAACAAAACTTTCATTTCAAAATTTCCAAATAAACTGCACATAAAAAAGATCATAAAATATCCATTTTGGCAGAGAATTTAATTTCTGTGGAATAATAGTATTAAAATATTAATTTAATTCACTCATCTTCTAAGGACAAATATAATATTTTAATTTAGCAGTCGCGTCTGTCATTTATTATACATAGATAGATATTCAGTGCGGTAAGCACTGCATAACCAATCAAGGCTAAAATAGATATTAGTTCTCCAATTAATTTGTTACATTTCGTTCAGTGTGTATGCTTCAGTATTGATATATCTTTGTTAAAAGCCTGTATCTTCATCTTTTTTTCCATCATCAAATACGTTAATTTTATGTACTTGATATGTATTTGTATAATTTGCAGTTAGCAGTTTTCAGTTCAGTTGAATTATAAAATTAAATACTCTCGAACATAACACTACACAATTTCAATATAATTGACATTGTTCAATGTGCCTATCTAGAAATCTAAAAGATAATTCTAAGCTGTCAACCAAGTAGTTATGTTATAAAATATCATAATATATAACGACAATATTAAATAAAATATGTATATATATTTTTATCAGAAAATGAATGCTCATTATCTATACTTATTCTTAAAGGTCTTTTTAACGATTAACTATTGACATTAGCTACTATCAGATTCTCTGTTCAAATAAGAAAAGAAAATATACATATTTATGAAAAATCTTAATTACATCATTTATATAATAATATTATCATACGAAATTTATTTAATAATTAAAATTAATGAATTTCAATAATTAAAAATCAATGAAAAAGCTTGAATTATATACGAGGTATTTCTTTTATTTTTTTCTTTTTTACTTAATTTATACAATTATATCTACCAAGTATGGCTCTTAATAAGACTCAAGTCCTCTTTAGTTATGAATTTAGGTAGGGCAATGTCTGTCAAGAGTGTTTCCATTATCAATATAATTAGGTCACTAATTTTGTTCTTTTTTGAGTACATAGAATTGCATATATATCTATATCAAATACACATTAAGAACAACTTTATTTTGTTCAAAAAGTTTTCTAAAAACACTATCAAATCTTTATGTCTGATTATAATAATATTTGAAAATCAATCAACGTATATTAGCAAAAACAAACAATATTTTAATTTGATAATTCAGCTTAAGGATGCTTGGTCAAATTATTAATGGTGAGATTAGTTCAGTGGATAAAACCAAAGACATGTAGAGATCATAATTATAAATATAAAAGTCATTTGAAAATGAAAACCTCGGATGTCAATTTTTTACTTTTTGTCTTTGATTTTTGAGAATTTGTTCGCAACTGCTAATCTGACTAACTTCTAGTAGTGTTTATAGAATTTACTTTTTCTTAAGGGTCACATCATCAGCGTCAAATTATAATACCGATATATTTATAATATACTGATTAATATTGCATAGAAAATTTATTGTCTCAATAGAAGAGCAGTATACGTTATTACTTGTAATTTTAAAGAACTAATATCTCATTAAATCTGAATGATATAAATTTATAGATGAAAATATGTAAATCAAATTTGAATTCATTAATCATAAGTGTCTAATGATATTGATAGACGAAATGAGTTGAAATTTGAGAATGCTATTGCTCAATGCATATATTATGATATAAGTAGAAAGAATTTTATTTGTATGTATAGAAAATATACAGAAACAAATAGAAAAAGATTTATAAATATTTTCCTGATCTTTCAACTAATAATTGCTAATGTTCAAATATTTACATTTGTTTGGTTTATCGGTGTCATTTTGAATATTTACGTACTTTGGCACCATCTTCAAATGATTTATATTTAAGGAAATTTTTAACGTATTTAAGTAATAATGTCTACATAAACACAAAGCAATAAATTTTATGCACAATCTGGATTAATATATTTTCAATAATGTGTTTTTTAGTTTTTAATTTAAAGATGGCGAACCCCCTTGATAGAAGTATTAAGCTACTAATATTTCAAACCTCCTCTTTCTCCCTGGCTTCATTTTCTCTTATATTACGGTGGTAGAGAAACTAGGCAAATGAAGGGGGGTTAAAGTAACACGATATCCGACTAATTTGACCCCAGAAAATTGCCGTTTTATTTAGACTTGTTGGACACGTATTTTCTCGATGCGCCAGTGTTGTTTACCTTCGAGCGGGTTCGCAAACTACATTCTACACTTGTGTACGAAAAATATTCAAAGTAAAGTCACGGATTTTCCAAGCAGATCGATTTTCTTTATCCAACTATTTATACTTGTATCGGACTTTTTGCCGAGTTTTCATATATGTATACCGTTCGCTTTTATCCTGTTTCGTGAAAGATGAAAAATATCTTTATTGAAGACAGCAAAACGTTAGAAAAGAGCTAAAACTTCATTTTAAACACGAATATCAATGTTTTTTCATTAGCAGCAATTTGAAAACATAAAGTTTCGTTTATTTGAGCAGTTGATAGGAGCAATAAAATAAGGCATAACAGAAAACTTATACTTGAAACTTTTCAATCGCGTTACGAAGTGAACAATGGTAATAGTTATAATTACTGGACAATAAATGTTATATAATCTGAAACTATTAAAAACGTTTTTAGACCTACCAACCAATTTGTTGCCTAATTCTGTTATAATAGTGTACTCACTCTACAATTCTTCTTTTATAAATATATGTATCAATCTGATTTTACAAAGAATTACTACTGTCTATTGCATTATTACAAGAGTATTGTATCGTAAACGAAGAACAATACTTATTCAATGCGTAAAAAGATTTTATTTCTTATTTGCTGTTTTTAAATCTTAACTACTTTTTACTTCAACAATTCTGTTACGTTTCAACGAACATTTTTTGTAAAAAAATTTATTATGCAAAAAGTATAATAAAAAAAATATACAATAATATTAAATTTTTTATTTAAAACATAAATTCTTGCATATTATGTTTTTTATTGCATGACAACAGTGGAATATATCATTAAACTAGTAATTATTGATAATCATGAAATACGAACATTTTGCATTTAGTAAGAATAGATAGTACATTTTATCTCATTCTCATAATAATATGATAAATTCTAACATGAATATCAGACTTCTATTTAAATTCTTTATAATTATTTTCTAATAAATCTTGCACATCGCGAGTAATAAAATTGTATAATATATACAGCAATACAATTTAAAAAAAGTAAATAAATAAATAAATAAATAAATAAGTATGTGTGTGTGTATGTGTGTGTGAATTATTTCACGTGTACTCCATAAATACATAATCTAATCTTGTATGATCAATGATACAAGCATTGATTTAGGTTTTAAATAACAATTGTAGTACTATTCTATATGTTTTTATTATTATTGTTTATGATAAATTTTCGACTGAAGGAAACAACAAATGTTTGTCGAACAAACGGAGGCATAATATCTAAGAAATCTCGTATGACACATTATCCCCAATAATTTTTCAAATATATCTATTTAACAATGAATAAGAAAAGTAACTGAAGAAACACAATAGCATTGCGACTTATAAAAAAATAGAAACAAATACGAAAACGAAAAAAAAACAAAATAAAAATAGTATTAATTTCCTCGTCGTTGCATCCAAAACAATTATAGAACGGTTCCAGGCTCGGTCGGCCATCCGCGACGATGCGCAATTCGCGGCGCGCAGACACCGTCGTTAAGTGCCGATTCGCCTCAAAGCTCTCGAAACGTTTATATATATATATATATATATATATATATATATATATATATATATATATATATATATATATATAGATATACCTCGTGCTTCTAAAACAAAGAAAAACAGCATAGAAATTAATACTAGGAATAATCGTGCACCGGGGGCTGGGAGCTGGAGACTGGCTCCCATGTAGTTCTCGGCACCAAAAGTTTAGAGAGAATCGACGGGGTGTGACTGTAGATTCTGTTCGAGGTAACTCGATGTTCTTCCGGTTGAGGAGCTGCATTGTTCGACCGCGTGCACACACGCCCGTAAAAGCTACGTAAGGACGATTGCCCGCGGGGTCATCCGAGCCACGGGTTGAGCGCGCGATAAAAAAAATACGGGCAAGCGTATACATGTGTAGGGCCGCAACTGAAAGATTCATATCTATCCTCAAGGCCATCTTTTGATAATGACTATTGATATATGATGAAGAGCGTCAAAATTTTTTGGAAATCTGTCATCTGTGAAAGTGAATATAAGCTTATGCACAAAATTTTTTTCTTGCATTGACAATGCCGAATTACGAGTCAACGAAACAACTTATGCGGGAGGTTTTACCTGATTGATTTCATTTCTAGAAAAATGTATTTGAAGTTGACGTTTCCAAGGTGGCTTGCAAGTTTCAAGAAAGGCGATGTTAAATCGAAGATCCAGAGCTCAGTCAGGCAAAAATTCTGAAGATCCTCGTTAAATGCAAGAAAAACTTGCTACATCGTTGAAAGTAACACACCAAGGAATTTTCGAGTGTCTCAAATGACTAGGATTCATTCAAACAAATTTGGAGCGGCATGAACTGGCGTCAAAAAACGTCGAAAATTGTTTCTTTGTTCGAAATTTGTTCTTCAACGCCATAAAAAGTAGTCGTTTTTACATCAACATGATCTATTATGATCTTGCTAAACGCAAAAATCGTACATCAAGCCCAATGAATCAGGGTCATCGTAGTCAATGCAAGAAATCCATACAAAGAAGGCAATGTTCTGTTTTTGGTGGGATCAGATGGGTGTAGTCAAATGTTATCATTAAATCGTCCTTAATTAAATCGACGAACCATTCTATCGAATACAGTTGATGCGTTTCAAATGAGCATTTCTAGGAAAATGTCCAGAATGGAAGACACCAATTATCGATTTTCTCTAATTACAATGCTTGGCCAACCGTTCTGCCAAAAATTGTCGGAAAACAGCGAATGGAAAATTTTATCCTACTTAAATCAGAGCTTTTCCTTTTTGAGTATGACTTGTTTTGTTTAATGTAAAATGTCTCACTGAAGTTCTCTTCATTACACCTAAGGCTGTCAAAAATCGGTTTCATATATACCGCGTGTCAGTTGTACGCAAAGGTCACAACACAATATTTTAAATATTTTGAATAATGTTTCTTTTCATTTTATTATTTTTTAAATGTCAAAATCTTGGTAATTTTTAAAAGATAAAATTTGCTTGCGATCGTCACAATTGTTTTTTCTTTACAATAAAGTAGAATACTATAATATTGTAAGAATTATATCGTAGTTCATTAATCTTTAGAGAACCAATGAACCAATATATTGGTTCAAAAATAATTTTGTTTGTATTATGACTAAAAGAATACTATCATGGTTTCTGGGGTCTCTGGCTATGAATCTGCTATTAGATTTTCTAAATTTAAAATGACGTAGCAATATGGTAGACAATATTCAATATAAATTTGGATATTTTCGGTTTTCTCGTAGTTATTTTAAATATTCAAGTATACTTATAAAATATAATTAACAATTTCATTACTAAATAGCGATGAATTAAAGTGTTGCATTCATTCATTTAAGTGTTGAAAGGGTTTTCTGTTTTAGCACTACTACAAATTTAAAATCGCCCTTTTGAATCTGCCATTTTTTATTAAAAACTGACTAATTATATCATTAACAATATCACGCATAATTCAAATTATTTTGCTCTCATTTATACCAATATATATATATATAATTTACTTGAAGTAGTCAAATGTAATATATACCTCATCCTACCGGGTCGTAAAGCCAATATATCGGCAGGACTAGTGAATTTTCCCCCATGATCAATTGATGACAGGATACAGAATTTCTACCCACTTTCTTAGAGGGATAAAAATGACCAAATGTCAGTCCTTTAAACGTTAATATATTGATAAAATATTACGATAATAATTGCTACCCACTTTCTCACTATCACTGAAACAGACTGCGCGTGTAGAGAAAATTATTCTACTATACATTTTACAAGTTAGAATCGACTTAGACGAATATACTATCTGTTTTGATTATATTTATGTATTTATAAGTGACAAAATTACTAATGAATATTCTTGTACTAGACGTCTATACTTCTATTGAAGTTCGTTCATGTTTGAATGGTTTTAACTTTATATTCCAAAATAGTAATAATGAAATATTTTGGAGCAGTTATCCGTGATAAGTTTCTTGGATTTCATGTATTAACGATGTAACATTTAGGTCTCTTCCATTTGCATCTAAACTCTTCTATAGTCTATTGGGTTTGATATGGAGAGTCTCTATAGAAATTTTACAAATCCCCCAGCGCCTGTGCGCTCATACGTTAAACTCGCTAATACCAATCATTTTGACATGCACATCCGTCTCTACTGTCTAGTCTTCCACAACTTCTAAGATTATACTCGACTCGATGGGGTAAATCATCGATTTCCTCGGCTTCTGAACTATATAAATGTGGTACGCCTATGAATTATTCTGATTGCGACTACTATCCAATTCTGAGAATACTCAAATTACGTTCTTTACCCTCTCCTCACGACGGTTCTATCATGGAATTAATATTTATAAGGTTCTGAATAACTTTATTGGGTCTAAACATATCATTTCATTCTTTCCTCTGCAGACTATGATTACCTACTATGTTAGAAGGTATAATGTTCCTACCGAGTCCAATCGATTGTCTATATATGTATTTAATGCTTTGCTTAACAGAATTTGAAATTCTTTTTTATCCGTAATTCATTATCTAGGTAGTATCGATTTTTTTAACATGCATGTTCTACGAAATTCATTGAATTAGAACAAGTTAAAGTACTTTGTTTTTTTTTCTGTATCGTTTCAGATTGTAACTGTTACGTAACTATTATTTTCTGCTTAAGATTAAAATTTTCTTAATTAATTTATTGAAATTGGTGCATTTAATGTTCACGACCGATAAATTCTTTTTATTCTTGAATGGTTTTTGTAGTCGCCCTTATTTCATAATTGACTTAATTTTATTTTTATAAGTAATAGAGAACTAAAGTCCATTTACTAAATATCAACCTAATTCTTTCTAATACAAATTGGTCTTTAAGCTTCGAAAATGGGATAAATGTTCAAGGGTGGGATAATACACGTTACTATGTAAAAGCTCAATAAATGTTCTTAATATCCGAAAGATAAAGAAAGAAATACGACTGGATGAATATGAGAAGCAAATAAATAAATATAAAAACAAATTCAATTAAATTTCGAATTTCTGGATAAAATATAAAAGGAATACTGGATAACATTCCGAATTAAAAATGCAAAAATAAATTCACGAGGAAATAAGCTTACAGCTTACAAGATCTGTGTATTTACTGCTTCCTAAAATGCACTTTGAAATTTCCATTTAAATGCTCTTATTAACTCGAGAAGGAGGACAAAAGTAGTGGAAAATTCCGTGAAAAATATTTTCCTCTTTTGACCTTTTCCAAAACTGTATTTAGAAAAAAAATGTAGCAGCAACATTACTCCTGTTTTACAAAAGTTTATGTCTTGGCCATTAGTGAATATCGCGCTGTCTTGAGAAGATGTATATAAAATTTTACAAATGAAAATCTTATCCAAATAGTATTATCGTAAAGGGTTAATGCGTAACAAAGAAAAGAAACAAAATAATAATTTATTTTTGACAATCTAAGAAAAAAAGGACAATAAATTATAATCTGATATTACCGTTATATTTATTCTGAAACTATAGTTTATAGACGTAAAAAAATACGCGAACAATAACTAATTTTTCATTGATAATTTGATGGTATAATCTCTCTTATAACTATGCGCTCAAATAATTATTTTTTATTAATTTAGCGATACTATTGAAATGAATTTTATTTGTTTTATCTAATGTATCTTTGTTTCTCGAGGGCAAGTCTTCTAGCGATTAAGGCGAGCATAGGTAAATATGTAATACTCCAATTTCATCAATGTACTGTCTATCTTCGATAAGACATGTATTAAATATTCATATTAATATTTAGATACTAATTATTATCCATTAAATCGTTATTCGATTTCATTTCATAGGCATTATTTATTTACTCCCCACTGTTATTATTTAATAGTCTTGATATCATTATACTTGAGATTTTACTGGATTGAAATACATATACATCAAAAGTATATAATTATTCAATAATATAGGTTCTATATATATTGACGCATAAGAGGATTTCGTAGGTGGTGGAAACAGGGAAACTGAATATAGTATCGCATTTTATCTCCTTCATGCTTGATTGATCCAAATACACGTTTAAAGTATACTTCCGTGTATTTATCGCTTGCTAAAACTATTATACATCTATAAAGTTAACGATAAACGGTGACAGTAAAAATTTTTACATTTTAATAAAATTAAAGGGGATCTTTTAATTTATAATTTCATTTTTAAACATTATTAAAATTTTTTTTTCTAAACATATTATGAAGAAACAATGAATAACGTTCGTTATCTATCATATTTATCGACAATTGAAGATACCTTAAATATTTATTTAATTAAAATAAGTATTTGAATTGTCTATATGGATTCTGACACCACTTTGAAAAGCAGTTATAAAAGCAGTTATGAACGGTACTCCGGATTCCGATTTACCAATGTATTAAACAAATATACATACACTGTTTCGAGAATTTGGAAGCTTAAAAAGTTGTCTAAGCGCCTCTAATCTGTCTCTTGTTAACTTCTATTTCCGTCAAATTTCTTCAGTGAAATAAATAGGTAAAATCTTTAAAAAGATACAGGCATCGTATTGGAAGGATTTTTTAAACTCAAAAATTTGAAGATCCCTTTCACAGTCTAAGCGATGTTCGAAGTTTAATATTTTTGTTCTAACGTCTTTGCTGATATATCAGTTTTCAATCCGAAAATAGATGAAAAAAGCACCTATTGATAAATGAAGAATTATACGCAATGATGCACAATTATCATATAATGTAGAAAAATTCTATGAACTTTCAATTTTGATTCAAAGTAAAATATGATATTCTTTAGATATAAGCACGATAAATGGTCTTCGTATAAGTTTTTTATTTTAAGGATACCTGTTTTAGACTTATTTTATATTTAGTTTTTTACATTTTTTTTCATATTTATTCTTTTAAATCATAGCTTTTTGCTGATTTAAAATTTTTTTCATAAAATTTGCCGTTTTTGGAACAGCTACTTATAAATACATTTATAATCAGCTTAATGAATTCTTTCTCGTTTGTATTTGTATTAGAAAAATTAATTTTTAAAAAGCTTAGCAATATCATTGTATACATTTTAAATCCTGTATCTAACGAGATCAAAATGTGATCGAGCGTTGGCTAGAAGAATTTGTTCCTGTATAAAAAGCTTATTCTCTTGAAAAAAAAAACTTCACTTTAATTTGCATAGTTGATTCGTCTCGGAAATTTCTCGAAAAATTCTCTCACTCGATCTGTGGTATGAATTTTTGTAATTCAAAGATCCGAGTTCTGTTCTGGATTAAAGCTGCCATACCCATGTGTGTGTGTGTGTGTGTGTGTGTGTGTGTGTGTGTGTGCGCATACATATACACACGTTGAGAAATTTTCCGAGATCGCTTCCTTTTTCATCGGGAGGCGGGTACGACTCATTATAGCTCGCGAGCGGGACACGTGAAGCGAGAAAAGTGTTCGATGCCGCCCGTCCCGTTTGCGAACCGAGCGAGGAGGAGCGATCGCGAACTCCTGCTAGATCAATCAACGCGCGCTCGCGTGCTGCGGTGCGACCGGCGCCGATGGGCGTTAATTTGTCACGGTCGGAAACCGAGGCGCGACTTAACTCGCCGACTGATTTATAACTGCGCCGATTTCTCTTCGGCGCCCGTCATCCCCCCTCCGCTACGCAGACGTCGTCGAAAGTTTCGGGCACTGCAATTCTCCGATTTCGACGGGGGCGTCTCTGGACTTTGGCCGGGGCAGGCAAAAACCTAGGCTGATAATTGACATTCTTGATCGTTAGACAATTCCATTGTGATTCGTATGTTTGACTGCCATCGTGTAGAAGAAAGCTCGCGCGGACGTTTCCCTAGAACTTTTCATGCCACAGCGTGAATATTGGAAAAATTCATGTAACGTTGGTATTTTGCTTTCTGGCAATGCCCGTTTTTTCTCGTCGTACTTTAAAAATAGGTTACCTTGAAATATCTTGAAATCCTGAAAGTTTTCAATGGGCGGAAGAGAGAGAGGGAGAGAGAGAGAGAGAGAGGGAGAGAGAGAGACAGACAGACAGAGAGAGAAAGAGAGGGAGAGAGAGAGAGCGAGCGAGAGAGACAGTGTATATACATTTCTATTCTCGGCGAAGGGAGTTAGTTTCCCCAGCTGAATGGAAAAATAATCCAAGTTACTTTACTGCCCCTGAAGATTCCGAGATAAATGTTTAGTATTCATAAGATGTTTTGCAGCCCGCTGTAGTTTCAACGGCGTCTGCATTTAATGCAGAAAACGCCCTCGGCGAATTTTATTTTTCACCTAAAGGAAAATAATATGAGTGTCGAAGTGGTAAAATTATTATGGGTACTTTATTATAGGGTCCTTAAAATTATTCACCCGAATAATTAAAAAATAGTGAATCAGTTGTAAAAATTTTATGAAAAATTTTATGTTTTTCGACACATTCATTTTAATTGTCTTTTATATATTTCAATGAAAAAAAATTTTTAGAAAAGAAATCTAGTACTGTCTTATTTAAGAAAATTTTTTATTTTATTGGACTATGATCAACTGAATCTAATCAGATATTTTTAGTTGAATCGCTTTAATTTCTGACAATTATTGCTTTGCTAACAATCGTATATTTATTGTTTTTATTTTTCTCTGTTTTAATAGTAAATTTTATATTCCTGATTCTATCGGGTATTAATAAACAAAGACCATCTGACTCTCATTTTAATTATAAGTATGTTATTTTATAAAGACTGTATGGTAGCCATAAAAATATTTATTAGTTCAAATGATTGCTTGCACGATAAAATGTTGAGTAAAGTGAAAATAAGGAGTAAATAAATTTTTTTGAAATGACTATATATTTAATTCTGAATCAATAGATTAAAAATTTTCATTATTTGACAAAATATTAATATAGAACTGTATAATTAGTCAAATTTCAGAGGTTAGAAATTACTTCATTGATTAAATTTTAATAGTTAAATTTTTATCACATAGTTAAAATTTTTTTATATATCATAATAAGCATAAAGAAGAACTGCATTTTTTTTAAAAACTTTCTCTTTTTATTATTATAAATAACAGAATTGATAATAGTTGTTCATAAGAACTTTTCAGAAAATTTTGAATCTCGCTCTTATGATTAGATCTGTAATTAATTAACTGTAATTACAAGACATCGTAAATTGAATTTTTTTCAAATGGGCAAGTGTCATGTTCTTATATTCTACAAAATTTCATCTTCCGCACGCCCCCTTAAAAACATCCAGACCACTGCGTTAAAATCACGTACCTTGATCGACGTAAAATCAACCCAACCGCTCGGATCGCCGTCCCTGACGTTCGTCGACTCCAAAGTGACATCGCTGTGCTTTCCCTCTGCCTTCGAAAATTAACCGTGTGCTGCGCCTTCTTCTCCCCCCTTTACACATCCGATCGACGAACTCCCAATAAATTACCCCCAACGGCGCCGTCGATTAAAGAGAGATTTTTAATCGTTCGCGGTTTGAGAAACGGCGTCGATCATGCGCGCGCTCGTCCCTCTTCATTTTTCATCCCCGTGCGTTCTCGACCTTTATCTGCGGCCCGACTTAGGCGATCCAACGAAAGGTCGGAGAACGGATAGCCGTAGCGATTGCGCTAGAAATCGGATAAAGAGGAACTCCAGCGATTTTACGGTGCTTTAAAACGTCCTGATGTCGAAGAACGGAGGAGGGAAGTAAAAAGAAGAGAAAAAAGGAAACGCACGAAAATAAAATCTATCCTCGCCTCGAAGGTGCGGACTAAGATAGAGTAGAATTGTCCGCGAACAACGATGATCGTTTTTTCATTTTTATTTTATGACTGTTTACAACCGTCATTTTATTGCTCGGTTAGAGCAGATAGCAGTCGGACGTTCAGATACTATTTTACATAATTACTGTACATACTCTTTATTCTCCAATGTCCTAGGAGAATTTAATGTTTACTCATTGTAAGTCGTGAAACATTCGATGTTTTTGTTTTTTTATTAATTAGTAAATAAAAGTTTGAATGCTAAATATGAGTCAATGATCGCTCATTCTTTTTATTTTGTGTGTATAGAGACTTATCTATAATGATTATTGATCATTCTACTGCCTTGCATTGTGAATTTTCTTTTGAATATAAAAATTTAATGAAATTCTACGCAACGACGCTTTCAACTATTTTATTCATTTGGCATGCTTTCGAAACAAATTAGTAAGGAATTACATTATTAAATAATATGTTTTCAAATTCATAACAATAGTAAATGATAAAAGATCTATGTCTTATCGGCAATTATAAATCAATGGTTCATGATAACTATATAGATTGCAGTAGTAAATACAACATGAATAGACCCATACAGTATGCTAGAATAGTAACAGATACATTGAGGCAGACCTTCGCTCTTGAAGACCTTGAAGAATTTTACAAATACATGTGTATACCAGATACTTGATAGAATCCGATAATTAATTAATTGTACTGCGATTGATATAAATAAACTATATTTAATACTATTTAACATTAACATAACAGATATTTAATGGTTTTCATCATTGATAGAATTCTTAATAAAAGGCGATAATAAGCGGCTTTTGACACGAGTGACGGCACACTCTATCTGAGAAGGCAGACATCCGCGTATCTCAAAATTTTTTAATCTCTATCTTGAATTTTGATATGCATAATTCAATATTATTACGTGTAATTTAGAAAATCAAAGAGATTAAGAATTTAAATCTAATCTAAAAGAGTCTTCTTTGAATAATTTAAAAAAAGAAACTTAAGTTATCTTAATGTACGTTCGATAATCTTCTTAAAACATCAAGACTTGCAACGAATAGAAATTATAAGTTGATTTAGTTTTCATCCTCTTATTACGATTTCTAGTACAAGTATTTCAGACAAGTGTACCACCAGGTAGTCGAGAGACTTACTTACAGGTTCCAGAACCCAATATGTCATAAGTAGTCTTTGCAGCAAGTCTTCGAGTTGTGCGTGCTTGAAAAGTTATACCTTTGCCTTAAGCTCCATATACTAATCAACAGGTGCACAGCTTGATTATATATATATATATATATATATATATATATATATATATATATATATATATATGAGCTGTGGTACAATTATGTAGAGTTAGCGAAAGGGAGAAATGAAGCAAAACTAATATAGATTGAAGAAAAAAATTTAATCATTACCGTAGAGTAGTGAGAAATCAATAAAAAAGAATTGGATCTTTGTAGAGTAATTTGTGTGAAATACGAGATTGGTCTACTAACTAGTTTTCAAGATACAGATTGCGAAAGTTTCTAATGCATACTGTTTTTTAATGTTACTTTCCTTACCGGCAATACAGGGAATTAAAGTCAATTACTTTACATAATCAGTTGGTTAAAATGCCGTATAATATAGAATATACTATCTTGACGCTATATCAATATCCACGCAACTATATTTCTTTGATTGTTTTTTTTATCAAATTACGAATAATAATAGATATTTCTTCTGAAAATAGCACTATTATATAAATGATTTTCTGTTTCCAAACTGTTTAAACTCATTAATATTGAATAACTGTTACATATATTAACTTCAAGTTATCGATCATTTGACACTCGATATTGTGAATGAGGCAACCTTGCTCTAATTATCACGAGTTATCATCTTACGCAAGTATGAAAACAATTGAATCTTTATTTCTCATTGCAATATTTTTATTAGTTATTAATTTTTATTTCATCCTTCGTAATAGGACGAATATTTAAACTAAATTAATAATCCATACTTAGATCTGAAATTTAACAAACCAATTAGATCCTCCATTGTGCAAGTTTAATCTTCTTTTAATTTAGGAATCAAAAGTGTGGTAAGCAAAAATCTTCCATGCATTCTTTATTTGTTTTATGAAATTTTAGCATTCTTGTGGGAAAATGGAGAATAGAGCGAAAATAGCGTTCTTTCCTGAGAAAGAGAAATTGCTGTTAAACTTACGTATACATGCGTTGTATGAACTACCAAGGTGATTTAATATTTCATACACTATATTAAATCTATGTGGCCAGGGTGATAATCGCTAATTGAAATATTGTTAGTTTTGAAGTATATTATGAGTCGACTTTAGTTCTGCAGTTTAATTTGGAAAAAAATTTTTTTCAATCACTCACGTGAAAAAACTGTTTTTTACTCACGGTAAAATGCAGTTTTATAATTACATAGTGCTTCTCCAGGGGTCAAATTCTAAGGAAGAAAATCATTCTTTTTATATTAATACTAATTCCAAAATTAAAATTTGTGTAGTGCAGTCTTATAAATTTTTTTTTTATTAATTTAGCGCTTCATCACTTTCTTAGAAGCTGAGAGAGCCGCATCATTTTTACTTGACGATTAATTTAAAGCAAAATACGTATTTTATTCGCATCTAAATTGGTCGAAATTTTTGTCATAAATCCAGAGACGTCAGACATTTTTGTAACAATATAAAACAAAAAGAAAAGGAACAAGAACAGGATGCACGCGTATATTAAAAGAAAGCGCAGGCACTCGCATCGTTTCACGTCTACTCGGCTTGGCGGAACGTGCCCAAATTGGTTTCGGATTATACCGAACGGCTTAATCTTTCATTATCGCCGAATTAGCTCGTAATAGACGTAGCCAAGATAATCGACCTGATCTCTCGACGTCCGGTGGGCGCTATTAAATCTCAAATACGGGCCCGGGCATTAATTCTATTCTCAGATCTTTTCTCGTTTCACAAGTAATGCAGGAGGTTTACAATGTATATTAAATGATAAACTAATAAATATTACGGATTTTCTAGTCTTTTTGACAAACCAGTACAATTGTAATGACAGTCGGACCGACAGTATTTATAACAACCATGGTCCAATTTGAAATATAAAAATCAAAAATAAGTTTCTTTTATAAATATAAATTTAAAAATAATTGTTCATAAAGAACAATCTGACGTTTCCTTTCTGTATCTGGAAGGGCGACGATGCGAGCCGCGTTCAGTATATTAATAAAAATGTATATGTAAGCATATATTCTCCACTTATACAGTAGATTATAAATAAGGATAATTTGACTGTCGTTTCAATGACATTCGTTTGCTGAAAATTCTGTAATACTAATAAAAATATATCTTACTTCACTTTATATCCATCGAAGTAAGCAGTACAGTTTTTTGAAATTAACAAATATTATTATCGGCCTCATAATGGTATAATTATTAGTACATAAATAATATAATTATAATAATATAATGACGGTCAGACTGTCATAATTATAATGAGTCCCTTAAAATCTAACATACAGATTACTATCAAAAAATACAATTTAAAAGTAAAATAAAATAAAATAAAATAAAATACAATAAAATAAAAAATTAATAAATATAAAAAAATTAAAACTAAAAATAATCAATATACAATGTTATAGTAAATCAGTACAACCTGACTGTGCCTGAGCATCAAAAGTTACCGTATCATCCAGATGTTCTGACATTTCGAACTGCTGCGGCTGAATTTCAGAGACTAAGTTCAGTAATTAAAACCTAACATAGTTCTTTATTTTATTTTAAATTATCTTTTTCCTCAAATGTTAAAAGTTGGATGCTTTTGAAGGGAAAAGAAACGACAATTACATTTGAACATTTTCGTTAAATAGATGAATATATCTGATAACTTATTCTAACAGTAATCTGCCATATTTTCTAAATTCATCATTAATACTAATATATTTTTTTATATTTATTTTACTGTTTATATGGACATTTCGAGTTCGAAAGTTTTCGAGCTTCTTTTTATCCAAAGGTTACTTTTCCCTTACATTTCCCAAGAATGAAAAATCTGAAGTAGCTGATGACTTACATGAAACCATTACAAATCCACAGTGTTATCGGAACTTGATAGCTAGCCGCGTACTTCTGGCTGTCTCATGGACTTTGCCTTCAACTCGAAACCAAGCATATATATATATATATATATACGGATATATTGTAATATTCATGCGTCAAGTAACAGTGGGAAGGCTTCGAGCGTCCGTGAGATCGAAACTCACTGCTCCTTGAGAGTCGTCGCACGAACCGGGTTATCGCGGTTACACTTTCATTGTCTTGGGCCGACTCGTCCTCGGGTCGCGGCGTGATTTTCGCACAATAGAGGAAGCCCAGCGCAAGCGCCTTGGCCGAGGCATTCGTTTACAGCGATCTGAGACTATGAGAATCGAGCTCCAATAAACGTCCATTACTTATTTCTTCAATCTCGCGATCAACGTAAATGTTATGTATATGCTTATTATCTGAGAAAAGTGTAGTAGCTATTGATATAAATTCTTATGGTTTAATATTCAAGAAATCGTGTATTTAAGACAAAAGAAAGGAATATTACTGCAAACTAGCTCGAACTTCTAATTATTCGAACCACTTAGATAGATGGAGATAGAAGACAGCAAAATGTGTCGTTTAAACAAACTTATATTTATGTTTTAAAAATTTCGATACTAAATATTTTTAGAGCATAAAGACATTGGGAAAAAGCTTTCATTTGAATATATTAAACAATACTCACATACTAGACGTACTAGATTGTGAGTTACAGATAAATCTAAGACTCAAGCAAGTGACTCGGTTGTTGCAAATCACTGGACTACAAAGATAATTGAACTACACAAACGAACCTCTTCAATTAAATCTTCGATATCTTGGCCACTTATGCGGCAGCTGGACCGAATTAAAAAGTATCAAGTCAATGAAAATAAAATGGAAATGGAGAAATTAATTCTATAGCCAAGAAATTCTATGTAACGAAGAAAATGTCGTCCATATTATTATTTTTTTTTTTGCTATGAACTGCAATTAATGATTAATGTACCTTTGTTACATATCATTTACACATTTTAAAATGTACACTTCAAACAAAAAACATGCCATTGTCGAGAATATTATCCGAAACAAGAACAAATAATTCGAGAAGCGCGTCACACGTTGACCAATATGATCGATCTGGTCGATTTTTAATTATCCCCGCGAACCTCCATGGAAATTGTAGAAACGGTAGAGGCGAGCGACGTCATTATACGAAAATAGAGCCGTTAAGCACAGCCGCCGTCGGAGTCAAAGCGCAAACATCATCGGCAATAATGGGGCACTTTAGCCGAGGGATATTAAATACCGTGCGGGATAGTTGTCAATTACGTTGGATTAAACGTAAAACGAGGGGCAGCGGACGCACGCGCGAGTACAGTAAATTTACGAAACAGTTTGGAAGGGGGGATGAAAAAAGAATCCTCAAAGAGGTGGCGGCTACCGGGAAGACCGGCGCAGGGCCCCGACCAAAAAACAAGGAAAGAAAGAAAGAAAGAAAGAAAGAAAGATTAATTAAGGAGTTTCTTCCGCGAAGCCCGAACACACCTGCGGTACGTGGCACCAGTTTCCGCTTAAAAATAACGCCACCGCTTTTAACGAAGTCTCCATGTTGGAAAATGTCGAGCACTTCTGCCGTGGACGTTCCGGGAAATTCTTTTCTTGCTTTCTTTTTCATCGCTCGCTGCTCGCCATCGGGGAATTGAGGTCACCTATTAAGAATAATTTGTTGAACGAAAATTCTGGCCAACCACCTATAAAAATAACGTCTTTTAAGCAACGATACCGAGCGAGATTTGCTATTATCATTGGCCCGGAGATTGCGATGATTAATCCACAATACAGATACAACAAGAGGATGATGGATGATGTAAAAAACATCCTCATTTACCCCAGACTTCGTTCGAACGTCGGTGCTGCTATTTGAATGTGAGCCAGACGTTTGTAAAACGCAAAGCATGATGCACGGAATATCTGCATCTTTGGCGTATAAGAGCTCTCCAATAATAGTGTTCCTTTAAATGGATGTGATGTATGACGATGAAAGCTTAAATTGCGATACGATACTTTAATTAGCGTCCAAATTTCGCGTGAAGTAAGAATACAACACGATTTTTTGGAAGCTGTTTGTTCATGATCAAGATTTTTTCATCAAAAACAAGCTGCAGTATTCTTAAAGTATTTTACACTTAAATCATTTCTGCTCTCAATATTTCTTCATTACATCCGGTATCAAAATATCCTAATGTTAAAGAAAAAAATTTTTTTTCTTCAATATTTAATGTTATGCAGCATTGCAATATTTTTTAGGTTAGGATTTTATCAAAACCTGTGATAATTAGAGAGATTCTGATAGCAGACTTGTACTTAGCGCGCCAAATACTTCGCGAATCGATAACTTACATCAATAATAACTCGTTTGCGATTGATGATATTCTACACCTTATCTGTATATATTCATATCTGTGAATTTTCTTTCTAATGAACAAGTCACATAAATTAAAAAAATTTTTCATTAAACTTTAGTAGCTTCATAAAAACCGAAAGGCAAATTAAAGTACAATGCCAATTTCATTATTAATGTAAACTGACACAAATTTGAAAATCAATATAGTAATTTTTTATTCTAGCAATAGAAGCGTATTAAACTATAAATTAAAATGATTTTTAATAGATTAAGAAAAAAAATCACTTGACGTATATGCATTAGATGTAATGTTTTCATAGTATGATTATGAAAAGATTCGAATACAACAAAATATAGCAAATTCCTTACGAATATCAATTATAAATATTAAACCGATCAAAACATTGTTGGTAACCCGAAAAGAAGGAAATTATTCAAAAGAAGAAAATCTATAAAAATTGAAGCTGCGCTTTATTGTGCAGCCAATGCCAATGCATAAAGTAAAATTATTGGTGTTTCTTTCGTGAGAATATTAAAATACATTTCAAGTATAAAATAAATAAAGGTACCGTCATTTGAATTTTAGCTTGGAAGATAGAATAATGTAATACGGTAATATGGAGCTGAGCTTTCATTAAAATTTTACGTAAAATATAGGAAAAGCAATATCATTTTTAAATATCAATTCATAAAAACATATGTGAAAATAATAAAAAGTTGACATATTGATCTCTTACTTGTCCTACTTATTGATCGAGAATTCGTTTCTCATCTGTAATTTAAGTCCTAAGATAATTAATGTTTTAAGTAAGTTGTTATTTCTATCACGTATATCTTCTTGTAAGTGTAAATTATATAGGACCACTGAATACTCGAGTTATGATAAATTATCTATTTACCGATCAAATATATGCAAATAATCTGTCGATCTCTATCCATTTTTATACTTGTATATCTATTATTGATGACCAAATTCTTTACAGCTATGATTAATCTTCAATAGATTTTTTTGTCGAAAGGACTATTTTGAATTAAAAATTTTAACCACCGATTTTGAAAAGTTCTATATAAATAAAAAATATCATAAGGAATAGTTATATTTTCAAAAAATTTTGTTAACAATTTCTCGAAATTTTTCTTCTGCCCATTAGAATACAATTTGAATTTTTATACCGCAAGATGACAGTTGTTTATTGTAGAACTAGTACTATAAAGGCTTACAGAAATAAAATTTAAAATTTAAACGATATAATTAAAAGTACACAAATATAGGTATTTATTCGCTGCAATACTGTATACGTGAATTTTTAGTTCTGTAGAGACTCGAAAAGATTTATACGAATTATTTAACCGTTAATTGTACAATTTTTCCAAATTAGTAAAGTTTTTTTTTCAAGAAATTTATTTTATCAACTCGTTGAATATGAAAGTGCGAGCTGCAAATGTGTAATCTTTGTTATCCTATACGTATGATAGCACTATAACTTTGCCCACCTATATACGAATGGTTTTGCATATATATTTGGTAATAAAGAATCATGGTTTATAGCGGACTTTAACGCGCTCAATGTTTCAATGCCAAAGTTTGTACTTTATCGAAACGAGTAGGCAAATTCCACGATGGAGTGTTCTATAGCTACGTTATTTAAGTGCATTCTAGCTGGCGCTCTAAAACTAATGGATTTTCGTAGTATGCAGCGTGAATTCTTCGAAGATATTCAAGGTTACCGATAGTTGGGCTAATAATTAATTATATAATGATAAAATAAACTCTAACTCTAAGAAATGGATACCAAGAGCATTTATTTAATGCTGACAGAAAAGTAATAAACTTTTCTAATGGAAGATTAGAATTGCTTTAGTGCTTTTAAACAACAGACATATAAGATAGTACGTATCTAGTTTTCCGAGTAATCTTTTCAAACTGTGAACACAGCATATTAAGACTTTTAAATTAAAGAAATAAAACAAATAAGATTAAATATGTTTAAAATTGCGAAAGTCGAGCTCACATCAAGTGTTTCATGTGAGAGTAATTGCCTTTCTTTCTCTGGATCGAATTGGAACACAAACTTTGTTATAATAGCTTAGGATTATTAGTTGGTATTCTAAACTGACATGAAATATCGTTTCATTTATTTGATTATTTAACATCGCATCCCCGACACATGTATTAGCGATATTACAATGATATATAATATTTTGTTCGCATTAATCGTAGTAGTATCATAAGTAGTAGTATATAATAAGTAGAGCAGTAGTAAATAGTTCGATAACTCATAGTACACACTGACATAATATCTCGTATCAAAAAAATTAATTTCATTTTCTTCCCAAAATTGAATACACTCATACACTGTAATTTATTCTTCAGAGAGTGTACTGTAGATCATTCTTGATATTTTTGTAAACTGAGCAAATCTTGATGAGCTTTTGATGAGCTTGATTTTTAAACATTTTCATATTTGGACTGTATTTTTTCCGATAATTTACTTATAATATTCCGATGCATCTATGATATTTCTAAAGGATTGCTAGAATCTTTTCTGACCATAATGCCACATTCGCATTTTTCCAAAGCTTATCGACTCAGCGTTTGGAAAATTCCGTGAAATTTCTGATTAATAATTAATTATTTTTAGGAATATTTTAGAAATATCATCTGAACAAGAATCTTGATAGATATAATATTTGTTTTTTATTGCATTGAACAAAAGCCCTAGGTAGCTTTGAGACAAACGTAATTTGATTAATAGAAACAATATATTATCAAACAAATTGATATGATAGACGATATCAAAAGTAACGTATGTTACTTTTTGTTAGTAAGAGGCCTAGGATGGCTCGATCGCTAGAGCGAAGGACTAGTAACTTGGCGATCCGAGTTCAAATCCCGGTCTCAGCCGATTGACACAAGCACCACTGTAATAATTTACATGTGCTTTGTTTACAAACACATCGTAAACCTCCGTCACTGATTAGCACCAATATTTGGAAGCATAAATAGAGCGACGTTAAATAACATAAAAAAAAAAAGTAACGTATACAATATTAATACAAAATTATCAAATTTCGTAGTCTATTCTATATTTTTAGACAAACTGTTCCAAATTAGTTTAATTTACTTTCAACTATTTCCTTTGCAGTTACAAATACAATAAATAAAAGATATGTAAAACACCAAAAAAGTAAATATTTTAGTTACTTCAGTTATATTTACTGAAATTCTCATTATACGAACTCAAGTTAGGGCTTTCTCCGCGGAATCCTACATTTTAATTTACATGGCGTGGTTTGAAATATGAATGAACATGTTTGACGTATATAACGCGGCTAAATTAATTAATTTATTAATTAATTCTGAAAGTTCTAGTAGTTTAAAAATAAAAAATTGTTTTTGATGAGAGCATATAAGAGTGATAGTGAAAATGAAAGCTTAATATTTGACTACTTTTAGAATAATAGTTATCAGTATAATGAGAATTTAGTGAAATGTTAATATTGTTGCTTTTATCATTACTTTTTATTATTGAAGTATATTGCTTTCATTTCGACAGTAGAACGTATAAATTCCTTTAACTGACATTCTATTCATTTTCATCAAAGAGACAAAGATTTAAAATTGCAATTTTTGTTACACTCGTCGGAAACGCAAATGCATCCAGAATAATATAAAATTGCCATATATGTTCATTATAGAAGAAGATATTTTCATGCTTACCTGGACAAAGTAAACAAATCTTTGATATTTGAATGAAGCAATCAGAATCTCTAAAAACAGTTTTTTTTAATGAATTTCCTATTTTCTTAGAAAAAAAACATTCAAACATCTTTTTCATAAATTCGTCGTAAAATAAACAGAAAAGAAAGAAAAACAAAACAAAATTATGAAATTTTACTTTGTATAAAAAATACGCACGTTACTTTATAACATTCTACCTGTATTTTCGTCTAAATATATACGTATATAATGTTTCAAGCGAAGGAGTCCAATTGCTGGAATCATAGTGCAACTGGCTTTGTTCGTCTGATTTATTACATCCCGTTTACAGTACGACAATATAGTTTTAAGGCATGAGATTTTTTTTCTGTTTTCTGAGCAAGGCATAAGTGGGGTGGAAAAATTTTTTAAATTCCCGCGTTCCTACGACAAAAGCGATAGAATTTGTGTTCTCTTACGAGAGGTCTGGAAAAAGTAGTCTCGTTTTAGGCCGCGCACAACGATATACTTTGCTTATACATTTTTGGCAATGCTTTTTAGAGTGTTGTGATAATATTAACCTTTATCTACCTTTACACAAATACATTAACGTACATTAATAAAACAATGAAGATCTTAATTGTAGTAACTTATTTATTTATACAAAATGTGAATTGAGAAGAATTATTATTAATACAGTAACAACTTTTATGCATATTTAATGTTTCTAAGAATATTCCATATTGAAATTCAGTATGCATTTTACGCAGGCAATCAACACTGAAAAGTGATTTTATTCAGCATATCAAACAAGTATTTTACACTACAATGCAGCGTTGTTAGATATCACCTCTATATGGTAATTGACTTTTTAGCACATCAAGAAAAATATCATATTATACAACTACTGTGTTTACTGAATTTTTTTGTACGAGACACAATCGCCGTATGGATGAATCACCGGCATTCGTGATTATTTGCTCTTTTTTCTATTCAGTAAGACTTTGTCGCACGAGTGTACAGAGCGCCGAAAGTTACACGAGATATCAATATCGACTTAAACATAGCTCACAGTGATCACAGGGTTTACAAGCGATATTTTTTATTGCGTGTGAAATCTTTTGGCACGTGAATTTGCTCATTCTAAACTTAACGCACAATCGATCAAATAGTAAATTTTACTATCGGTGTGACTGCTGAGTATTTAACTTGAGAAAAGCATTACGAGGTAAAAATAAACATCATTTCTCTACATTAATGCAAGGGGCATTGACCGTATTTCGTACGTTTTGAAGGCGTGAACACGTGCAATCAATAAATTGTAATTTTGCCGTTATGAAGGGTATGTAAAGTGATTCCTTAGCTGTTGAATAAACTACCATCTGATTTTTCACTGCCCGAGCTCCTCGCACACAATTTTTCATACACAGCACACAAGGAAACGCGTGACGTTCGCAAGCGATTCTGGGATTTTACCGACAGCGTAAGCCCGGCAGTTTTGCGCGGAGCGCAAGCACCGAGACCGCAAACTTGTAGTAGAGCTGCGCTTGCACTGATGAAGAGAGAGAGAGAGAGGAAGTGGTTGAAGCCAAGAGAAAGGGTCTGCTCAAAGACTTCACCCTTGCGCGCTTTATATAAGACCTTCATAATATTCCATAACTTGATTTGCATACACACACACGCGCGCGCGCGCACACACACACATGTATGCTTTTCATTAAAATTTTATGTTTAATTCAATAGGGAATACTTTTAATTTTCTTGGTACAAAGAAAAATCCAGCTCGTTGTCGGTCGCCGTTTTAAAATTATTATCTATAAAATAATGACTTCCAATAAACAGGTTTCGCTATGTCAAAATAACGTTCATAATTCTATTCATTATGTTATATTTAGCTGGAGCAAAGTTTAACATAAATCAATGCTTGCACAAATGATATAAAAGATACACGTGGCGAACTCCTGGGCACTATGCAAAGCTCTTAGGGATTCACTCAATGTCTTGAAAAGATTTTTCTACAGATTTACAAGATGAATTTATCGCTTTAGTTTGTTGGGAGAGAGGATCGCGAACGAAATCCTGGAAAATACTTTAACAAAAACTAAGTTTCAAGCTCAAGAAATGGGAGATTCCTCCAAATCCTTTGAATAGAAGTGATAATGAAAAAGAAAGAAGCGCCTTTCAGCAAAAAAGTTTGAGGCTTGAGTGTCGCAGGCTACTTCTTAATTTATGCGCGTCATTATTATTCTCTTTAAGATATACGCCTCTTTCATTCTTTCTTTATTTCTCGATTAGTTTGTATTTTGTCTGGCTACGAGCTATTTTATTACAAAAAGAAAACTGTACCGGAGCTAAGCGGAAGAATTCAATCGAAATAGATGGTTTGTTCTCTTCGTTAAAAAATGCAGATAAACGTGAAATTTTTTCGTTTCATTTTAAGTTACTCGCGACGCTTTCGTACAAGATTAATGAAAGAGAGCGACCAAAATAAATAACAGCGAAACCGAATCATAATAAATACTTTGGGGAATTCAGTCAATTAACGGTTTTAATAAATGCAATTGTACGAAATTTATAATATAATTAATTTTATTTTATTTTCAAAGCATAGTCTTTTACACACAATTTTAGTCACATATATTTTTTATTAAAAACTCCTGCTTAAAACAGATATAGTATCCCGAAGAGGTTAAAATGATTCTGATCATTAGGAAGCATCCTCGTTTTTGCCTCCTCCTTCATTTAGACTCGCACTTTACATATAAGCTGAAGTGGATATTAATTTTGGCTAAGAGTCGCTTTCTCTTGAATGATGTATCTTGCGACTGCAAGCGTTGGCGTTCCTGAAAATGAAATTGAATGAACGAAAATAATAATGTTTATCTCTAATAGTATATAAAAAAAATGCATTATACAGATATGAATCTGAATAATAATAAAAAAATTATAATAAATATTTACAAGGATCTGACTTCCACTTAGAATAATGGATTAGTACTATTATTTAAAAAATTTTTTAAATTATTTAATTTTACACAGAGCGAAGTATTATAAATTTTGTTCGACGTTCTTTGTGAAAGAGCGTTCGATAATTATTAATTTCATAAGTCATGAACTATTTCTTGAAACTTTCTATTAAAGAAGATTGTCTTTATAGAATTTACGGCTATCAATTAATTTTCGAACTGATAAATTACGATAAAATGAAAACTGCGCAATATGGTGTTTTAAAATATACGATTAAAAGAAATATTTATCAGTAGAATTGCGGCTAATGGCCCTGCTGTTGAAATGACAGGTATTCTTTAGCGTTACAATAAAAAAGCAAAGCTCACTATTTTTATCGATGCATTGAGTACTTTATTCGTGATCTCTAAAGAGATTAAAAACAGATAATACATTATAAAATTATTGTAAGAAACAGTTTATAATTACACTGTTTTAGCCAATGTATTATTATTTAATTGTTATATTTAATATAGCGCTTTTAATATTTGTTATAGTTTACTAAGACTTTCTGACACCTTTAATATAATTTACATTTAATATAGGGCCATGGTTTCTAAATTTAATAATATAGAATAATACACACACACACACACACACACACACACACACACACACACACACTATTTTTTGACTATGTGTTTCAAATCTTTCTTCATTGAACAGAGAATAAAATAAATACTGTAAATGTAATATTAATTACGTAATAAAATAAATATTGTAAATAGAAGTTTATCATAATATTTAGCTTCTCTTATAATCACATTTTACGATAATTAAATGCACTAAATAATTTATATCGAAGGCCATTTCTCTACAGTTGTATCTCTGATTTATTTAGTTAATCATAATACATCATGCTCCATGATAAAACACCATTGTATATTCAAAAGAACTTACTTATTAATACAATAGAACACATATACTACTTATTTCTCAATGTAAAATGAGGAAAAATTCGTACCAATAACAATAATATTATAAGAGCTGCTCAGATTTTACTTTCACTATACAATGAGAAGTAAAAGTATTTTCTCTCCAAAATATAATGGGAAGGCGAAATACACGCCATATTCTTATCTTTGATCCAGTCTTCATTTTGAACGGTAATCAAACCGTTATTTACGCAACGTTCTCTTTCGTACACGTACGTGAACTTAATTATAAGCTTAGATTATCGATACAGACGGTGGTGCAGCTGTCGCTTTCTCTTTAAGATAGATATTGACCGATGATCTGAAGACATCGTCAGTCAGTAATACTGTAATCAAATACATTTGTAGTATTCGGTACATAGTCTTGGTTGCAGCACGGAGTTTTTTTACACTTTGTACAGACATTATAAGATTTTGAAGCTTTCAATGTGTGATAATCCGGGATAGACTCCCAATCAACGTTATACGAGGAAAAATCAACATAAAAATCTATAGGATCTCTCGTTAACCTCGTGACTGTAGTTTTAATATCTCCGTAATGTAGTGTCGCGGAAACAACCGCCACTAAATTCGCCTGCTTGAAAAAGCTCCTAATGAAGCCGCACGGGTGTGGGAGGGGTGTCGAGGGAGGGGATGGCTATTTGTATCACCGGCGCCGCGGCGCGGTCGTAGCTCACTGACGAAGAGCATTGTTGCCCCGAAACGGCCGCGGACACGTCCGGGCCGCAAAATCGATGAGGCCGGCGGGCGGACTGCCGGAAAATGAACCTTCGCGCCCCTCTCTCACCGCAGGCGGGAGGGGCGGGGAGACGATAACGGCGCTGAAGTGGCTTAATCGACGAGCGCGAGTGCGGTGGTGTAGACCTGCATTCGATACGCTGATACGATGGATGCTATTGCGAGAGGATACGAATGACATTCGAGGATTTCGGCTGGCTGCATGGCGATATTACTACTGATTTTCAAAAATTGTTCGATTTACTGATTTAAAAATTTTTGAAAATGGTGATTGTTTAGAAATAATAAAAACGAAGTCATTTTTTCATTTAGAAGCTGTATAAGTGTCACTTGTATATTTTTGCAACAGCCTAATTCAGAGTGTATGAATCTTCGATAGGCGAAACAATGTCTTAAGACAGTTCGAGCGTACGATGACATGTCAAGTTAAAGTCCTAATGGGATTTGCCAGACTTTTTAAAACTATACTCATTCATAAAAATATAAACAAAAATTTCGTAACTTCATCTTTTTCAGTTATTTATTTATAAAATTTTTAGTAAAATTTTTACCAAAAATAAAAAAAATTTATAAATATTTTATGCTGTATCGCTTATCGGTTATTTCGATTCCCAATTTTCACCTTCGCAATTTTTAACGGTTAATCTACATTTATTTCATTTTACACCACTTTAGATTTATATCAGATAATGTTATTTCCATGAATTTCTTTAAAATTTGCCTCATAAGAATCAAATTAAAAAATATTCAACTTAAATAAATGAAAATAATGAAAAAAATCGCGCGTAAAATTTGTAATTTGCAATTATTTCTATGTCATGTTAAAGCATTGTACTTGTTACAAAGAACTGTCTTGAGCAATATTTAAATGGAATGCTTTTAAAGGTATGTTAATCAGACGAATACTAAAACATTTAGCAAAACTAAAGTGATGAAAGTACGTAAATATATAGACAAAGATTCGTTTAAATTTTCCTCTTAATTCATTCCAGTTAATACATACAATACTTGGTGAATTGTATTCAAGGGCTGTTCCAACTGACCGCAAGGTTGTCCCTCTGCGAGATCACTATTTAGCAGAGATCGTAAGTAGTTTCGCGCGCGCGAATACACGTGTGTGGCGAGTTTCTGACATTTCTCGACACTTCCTTAATTAATAAACGCTTCACGATTCGCTCGCCTGTTAATTATTTAGATTGCGATGAAAAATAAATTCAGCAACTCTATTCTCAATCATTGTTTTTGTGGCACATATCTCATGCATATATACATCGAATTAGCATTAGTGTTGATTCAAAACTCGGTCCAATGCTACTGCCGTTGACAATGTTCAAGTGAACATTCTGAAAGCAGGAGGGAACAGAGAATAAATTTATGCAATCTCAGAAATACGCACACGAGTTCTTAAAATAAATTGAAGATAAAAATGAGAGACAAACAGAATGAGGAAAAGTGAGATAGAAGGAAAGTGAGCGTGTGAGATAGAGTGTGTATGAGCGAGTGAGATACAGGGAGAGAGAGAGAAAGAGAGAGAAAGAGAGAGAAAGAGAGAGAAAGAGAGAGAGAGAGAGAGAGAGAGAGAGAGAGAGAGGGAGGGAGAGAGCGAGAGAAAGAGAGAAAGAGAGAGAGAGAGAAATGAATAAATTATTTATTTCATTTATTTTATTCTAATTTAAAACATTTTACGAGGACCTAACAATTAACTAATAAATATTTTTATCGTTCTTATATTCGTATTATAATGACAATTAGTTATAATAATTATTATTTGATCTAATGATATTATTAAAAGCCAATTTCAATAACTTTTAATTTTTGAGCTAACAATTAATGTTCCGCGATTTTAAAAAGATTGTAGTTTGAAGTTTTGAATAATTTAATTTTGTTTATTATATTTATCATAAAAAATTAATTTACAACCACATTCCCAGAAAAAATTACTTAAAATATCGTCGTAATTTGGATAGGTTTCAATATACTTACAATTGGGAAAATGCAGCCGACTGTTTGGAATGAATATAAATTTAAAAAATCGTGCATAACTTCTGGTTTATTCTTTAAAATAAATAAACTGAAATTAATTGCTAACAAAATTACCCATCATTATAGGGCATTTATACGAGATAGTCAAATTATTCCCCAAGGAATTGAATGTATACTCTCACTAAAATATAGAGCCAGTATTCGAAAAATTAGAGAAAAACCTCCTGAAGTTATACACATATATTGTTCAAGAAGATATTAATGTTAATTTAAGATGATCACTTTTTTCCAAACTCATGTATATAATTTGAATTAAATTAAAAGTCTAGACGTTATTCTTTACTTTAATTAATTTCTAATTAAATAAATAGTTGATTGCTTAAAATAATTTAATATCTAATTTCTTAATTAAAGCTACATTAGAATTTATATACTTTATGAGATTAAAATTAATGTGCAAATTATCAAATTTAAGGTAAAGATGCTGTAAGCAAATTTCATAATATTAAATGCATATTTAATAGTTTTGTTTTAACCAGTAAGACTGAAAACTACAGTAGTTTGGTGACATTGAAAATACACGCACGCACACTCGCACACACGCAGGCGCGCGAATTGCGCTGTGTCTGCTCTGCGGGCCGGAAATGTAAATGAGATTGGCTGGTCGGCGGCAGGCGGTGTGACGATTAGTTTTCCCGATAGAAAATCAAATTTAACGCGCAGCTCCAATCACTGTGTATTTATAGGTGCAAGGCAGGTGCAATATATACGAAGAACAGAAATTATATTAACGCAGCGGCTTTTATCAAAATGTCATGTACTACAAATGGGATTTTATATTTAATTCATTTAAAAAAATATACTTCATTGATAGTATTTGAATTGTTAGAAAAGTTTTAAAAATGATCATGGATAATTACGTTTTGAAATGTACTGCGATCGAAATTCGATTTGAGATTACCCAATTTCTGATGGAATCTAATTGAAATAGTCGTTAGCTTAGGCGAATTGTATTATACTTAAATGGGACTTTGCTAATACATGAGAAATATTTTATATCGTTATACTAACAGAAAAATTGAAAAAACGTTATCAACAATTTTTTTACCTTTAAAATTTTAATTATCGAATATTATATTGGTATCTTAACGGTGTATCACCATGTCCTACCAATAGCCATAAATCTGATCCTTACTACAAACGTACTGTTTTACAATACTATACATAAATAATGAAACCGTGTACAACTTATGAGAATTGCTCTACATTTTTCATGTGCATTACTGGGAACTTACGATTAATGTGGAAGTAAGGAAATAAAGTGAATAAGATGAGATATGACAAATCCCAAAAAGTGTAGGAAATGAGAAGTAAGCTTGCTTACTCTCGTACTATTCTTTTATAAAATATTAATTAATTAGCTTCTACACACATATAAGATTTTAAACGATTTAAAAAGTAAGATGGTCGCAAACAGTTGAGATAACGAAATACAATATACAAGTTGTAAGATCGGTAATGCGTTTTATCATATAGAAATTTTTTAACTTTTCTAATTTTTCATACATGAGACAATCAATCAATTAATTCAATTGTTATATTTGGATGCATTTTTTAAAAAATAGAAGAACAAATGTTTAGAAGAAAGAACAAATTTACATTCTTTTATAAAGTTAAGACAATAAAAATGAAGGAACGCGGAACAGTGAATATACACAGCAGGTACACATTTGTGGAATTTTTATTTTGTATCATGTAATATGCACTGTTTACCCGAAGCCTTATTTCCTTATACCTATTGTTACTGATTATACTTCATATTGTTACTTTCTAACGTTTACTTCTACTAGCTTATTTGATGCTAACCTTCTTTTATACAATATCAACTGTTCACCAATGAACACATTTTTGAATTGTACGACTAAAAAAGGAATAATTTGGAAATAGCGTTTATAAAATGACGAGCAATTATTACAGAATATAAATGGACATAGTGAACGATTTCAGCTTACGATCTAACGCTTTACAAAACGCTCCGTTGATGTTTTACAAAAATATATTATACACTTCAAGAATTGAAAGATTGTTGCTCTTCTATTCCTTTTTCTATTTCTTATCGCGATTATAAACAGAAAGACCTATGGCAAGAGTTCTTCGTAATGAATTGGTCTTCTTTGCACCTGTTTCTTGTTCCATCCATGCAGAGTTAATTAGATATACTACAACAATAATCAATGTTAAACACTGAACCATTTTCAACTCTATATTTGAATAAAATACCATATTGTAAAATAAGTCAACTTACTTGAAAGTTTTTTTACAATATTTTGCGTTATAAATAATTTGTTTGCCAAGTGCAGAATGTATTGATAAATTTACAATTACTTTAACACACCACAAAAAAGTTTGTCTATTTCTATACAGTATGTATCATGATCATTACAGCAATGCAAAAACACGGAGTCATAAAAAAACTTGATACAGGTAAATATTTTTAAATGTAAGCAAATGAGATGAGATTTCAATTCAAAATTCGGTTCTGAGTTAGTTTTCCGTTCATATTTTACATTCGGTAACTTGAATTTTTTTAACATCGGCAAAAATTGTATCCAATGATTCATTTGCCATTTTTACCAAGCGCCTTAGTAATCAAAAACTCTTTTATTTTCAGGCATCCTTTCAACGCGAACTCGTGTTAAAGCACTCAAGTTGGTAATTATTTTCGCCAGTTTTCACACGATAATTGCTCCTAAGCTTTACGAGCTACTTTTAAAGGATCCATTAAACGAGCATTATCTATTTTGTTGATCGTCTTGTGTAAAACTCCAAAGGCGGCGTAAACCATAAAATTTAAACAATATAAACCGTGTTATTTTCCTTAAAAGCAAACACCGTAAAACTATGCTAACTACGCGGTTACTCCGAGAGCCAGCATTGCCCTTAACGTATAACGAAAGTACTTTTAATACAAAGCAAGAACCAACAGGGTCGAAAATAAAAAAAAGCTTTTAACAACAATATATATATATATATATATATATATATATATATATATATCGCAGTATATAGTGACAAAACAAATCATTCAACAATCGGCCCTTGAAGCCAACCTCGATTTTTTCACAGAATTTTTCGCGCCACAGTTCGAAAAAGCTTGACATATAAATACACTCTGTAATTCTTGTCGCAAATTTTATCTCAAGAAGTTTGCGAATATCGTCCAGGTAGTAAATCTATGTATACATATGTGTGCATAGAAAAAAGTAACTTTCTCAGTGTTTCTATGATCCTTATGCCTCGAACTCGCCTTCTGTTCATCTCTCCTTCTTCAAATATATATATATATATATATATATATATATATATATATATATATATATATATATGTATATCTTTCGTATATATAACGTGCACACGTATGTGCGAGTATAAGCTCTTTTGCTGTATACTTGTAATTATAGCGAGGGACCGTTTAAATTTATTGAAATACTTTAATACAAAAAACAACTTCGAAAAATTGCACTGATAAAATTATTATAAATAAAATAGCACATAAAATTTGCACTATGGAAACTTCATTTTAAAAAACTATTAATTTTTATTTACCAAATTTATGTAAAACTAATGAAATGATTGTTAAATTATCGACTTGAAAAAATTGTAATAAAGTAATTTACTCAAGAAAGAATTTATAAGTATAGCATTGAATTGTTCGAATTTAATTTACTCAGATTGTTTGTAAATTCAATGTAGACTATACCTATATAATGTGTGTATATATATGTATATATATATATATATATATATATATATATATATATATATTTTTTTTGTTTATGTTATGCAAACACAATATATTTATATTATGCATGCACAACATAAAATGAAATTTTTCACTTATAAAATATTAAATTGTTAAATTGCAAAGAAATTGCAACTAGTTTTACCAAAATAAAATACAACTGCGACAGAAAGTTTCTTTTTGATGTAAATAATTTTTATCCAGATCCAGTCCAAATTAATGCTGCAGAAACATAAATATATCTATAGATATATTTTTTTAATTTCATAAAAAATCGACAATGATGGATTAATTATTATAAAGATAAAATTGAAGTACCACGAGAACATCCTGTATTATTAAAAAAAAGGTATTAAATTCGGCCCAAAAGTCTCCGAATTATCGCTGGATAATGATAATAAAAAGAAGGACGCGTCAAATTGATAGCCTCCTTTTTCACAGTAGTTAAAAAAAAAAAAGAAAAATACTGGTCGACGAAGGGAAATTTTTTATATAGAAATTGTAAAATATAGACAGCTTTGAAAGGTGGAAATTTATTATTAGTTTGTTCGAAATAAAGGAGTTCGTTATTTTTAGGCTTTTCCTCTATTCATGTAATTATTTTAATTGTCACTTATTTTCTTAATTATCACTAAAAAACTTTTTTCAAATCAGTATTTACTTTGTAAACCAATTGCATACATGAAGTGTTTCTTTTGTAAAAATAAACTAATTTTCTCTGCAAGATTATATGAATCAAACATTTCTAAAGATTATAAAGATTGCATTCTAGTCAAAAAAATATTAACCGACATTGATTTTATTATTATACTGATTTTAATTCTGCTATTCAATAGATAATTATACATTGCTGGAATTTGATAAATGGCTCATATAAAGATTATCGCATCTATTTTCTGTGAAAAACGCGAATATTTATGAGAAAATAGATCATTAATAGTCCTGAACATAATTATGAACTATCGAGATTCGTGAAAAGAAGGAAACTTGGGGAGAAATAGAAACATATAATTTATCTTTTTCAATTTATACAGAAAAATGAAATAGATATAAATGTATGTGTCATCGCCTTTTTCAATTCAATAAATTATAAATACTGTCTAAGACAATAGAATGAGTTTAATATATATATTGTTTACACAGTATAGGATAATAAGATATAATAATAAAACCACAGGTAGAGGAAATATTAAATGGGGACTGAAGCGCCTCCATGAAAAGCGGAATGGATAATTATCTTTTACACCGCTCTTCACGACGGACATCCGCAATTTGGTATACTGTTGAACAAAAAAAAATTACGATTTGAAAAATTGCGATGCGTAAAACCATTTTGCAATAGTGTATTACGTCACTACGGGCGAAAATCCGTATGTTATGCTCGGTTTTGCTTCGTGTGGCGTATACAATTTTGTCTCATGCCCGTGTCGAACGTTCGCTTCTTATTTTTCATTTAGTAAATATAATTTATATCGTGTGCAAAGCAATAGGGCCGCGAAATGCTTTCAAGCATCTCTATTTCTTTCCGTCGTCCTTTTTTTTCTATGATGCGCGCTGAGATGGAGAATCATTCAATTTGAAATATTATATTGAAATTGATAATACTGAAAAAAAAACTTTCATTACTAAAATTTTCAAAAATATTAATTAATATTAAACTAGTTATAAGCTTTGATATTGTGACAATTAAGCATTATTTTAGTCTAATTGTAAATTTACATATACGTTTCCGATGTATAAATAAATGCTTTGAAACATGTATTCAATAATAAATAAACCTCACTTTCTTGAATTATAAAATTCAATCTTCAATTATTATTAACGTAGAAATAAAGAAAGAGAGAAATAGAAGAGAGAGAGAGAGAGAGAGAGAGAGAGAGAGAGAGAGAGAGAGAGAGAGAGAGAGAGAGAGAGAGATAGAGAGAGAGAGAGAAGCATATGTATAAATATACTATACTTTATTTTTGCCCTTATAACCTATCAACCTTACTTTCGCTGTTTATAAAACTAATTTTTTCTAAATGTCATTACAGTCTAAGCCTTTGCTTAGGGTGGTAAATCTCTCGTGCCGTACATAAAATCTTTACGTAAATATAAAATAATAAACGGTTGAATATTTTCCCTAGGGTGCATCATGCGTTTTCGCCATCGAATTCAATGAGAAAAAGTAGCACTTTTGGTACGGAAATTAGAAAAAACCAAGATCATAGGTGAACGATTTCCAATTAGTAAAGAATAGTACATTTCTTACCGAGTATGGAAAGGCTTTATTTACGAAACGAGAGGTTTGCGGCCCGAGGCGAAGCCGAGGGTTGTAACGAGGTTCGTAAAAAAGTCTTTTCGTACTAGGTAAGGACTATATTTTTCCTAATGAGAACCAGAATCAAGCGGTGAAGGTGCGATTTGTAGGTTAGAATGAGGAAAATAAATTTATATATATTCGGCACGTATCCTGTGCTCCGGCAACCAGTTATACATCGTTGTCTTACATCTGATTGACTGCATGAATAAAATTATCATGCTTTATTGAGACAGCACGGATCTGTTGTGGATACAATACAGTATATAGATATTATTACAGATCGATCATTGATCGAAGAAGAATCAGAAGAAAGGCAACTGCGAGGATGATTCTTCGTACGCAAAATACATATGTTCATTTGAACAATACAGCAATAATGTGATACTAAACAAAGAATAAAAACCATTTGTCAATTAATCCTTCATAAATGATGCTTTTGAGCATATTCGCCTTGATGACGCCTGTGCAGCACAGAAAAGTTTGTATATGTTTCAATATTAGTATAATTATCATTATTCCAATAAATTGTCATAGTTTGGCTAAATAGCTGTTACAATTCATATACAACTCGGCATCTATTGAGTATCAGCTGTTTTGTCATACAATAGTATTTTAATGCCGTAACGATCATCATATTTGTCTCAAAATAAATCAAATTTTTTATACAGCCACATGATTAAATGTTTAATTAAGGTCTATTTAGTAATATTTGGCGGTAAATTCTTACAAAATAATGCTAAATAACTTTAACTTGACAATTTTGAGTTTCCAATTATATAATTCATAATGCAACATCACTTTACAAAAGTCTGTTTTTCCTAATATAAGATTGCCATCGCGACTGCTACGGCAGAACATTCAAAGAGTTAAAAATAGATTAAAATATTTTCACTAAGGATCATATATTTATATAATAATAGAATTTCAATTATATTTCTATAATTAATAATTAACAATATAGTTACATAATAATCAAACATTACATAATTAAAAATTAATAATTATATAACAAATAAGCGCTATATTACAATATATGTACGATAAGAGCGAGCAAGAGGCGAGAGATTTGTGAAAAAAGAGATTGGAATGGACAGAGATTGGAAGAGCGGCGTCTATATATAAAATTAAATAAGCAGTGCTATATTTAATGAATAATTAATGCCGAGCTCATCTGGTCCGCGTCTTCAAGACCGCGTTAAATAATCCTCAAAGATCGCGAGCGTCGAAAGCTCGTCGAGATTTCCAGTCCCGTATTTTTTATCTTCCCTCATCCCTCTCTGTTTCTCTCAAACATAAATCTTTCCCTACTTGCCTCGCTTAATGCTCCTCGTTGCTCTGGGAAAACAGCAAAGTTCGACTAGGAGCTCTCAAAACTAAAAGATTCTTTTATATAACTAACCAAGCGCCGCCATTCGGCAAGTATTAGATTCTGCGATTGAAAGCTTCTACGGTCTATTTAAATTTCAACGAGAAAGAAAACAGAAAATCGCGTGAAAACGAGTTTTCCGCGACAGAGATACCTGTTTATGTTCGAGATTTCTCTCTGCACTTTCTTGCCGCGAATGGAAATTGTCATAAAAGCTGATCCCCTTTGAATTTTACTCTGAAACTTCTATCAAGCATTCTTCTACAAAATTATACCTTTGTTTTATGCATTAGAAAAAAAATTGATTTTTTCAACGGTTTATCTATCTATTAAATATGGGCTTGAAATTTTTCAAAAGAGGCTTTATTTCAACAGTATATATTTCAAGTTACCATTAATTCTGATAAAAATTGAGAACATTTTCAGCACATAAATCGACCAGTTTGATCCTCCAATGTCCAAAAAATGGTCATAGCTCCTGGACCAGATTACTACCTGAATAAAACTCTGTTTTGTATCTTTTTATTACAATTAAAAATGCTCAATAAAATAGCCATTTTAGAGCGTGAATTAGGCATTAGTAACGATGATTTAAAGATTGCTGATAAAATGATGATAAAAAATATTTGTTCAATTTTTAGTGAACTCTAATCACTGATCAAAAGTAGTTTTACAGTATATGATGGTCATTTTTTGAATAGTAAAAATATCCAAATTATTACCAGCTACTAGTGAATAACTGGCTCAAATAAACTTACATAAAGATATAGATTTCGTATATATGTGCGTGTACATACTCACACTCGTGCATTTAATCTGCACATAGACACCGTATCCGTTTTTCTAAAATACTATATCTAAGAAATTATATTTATACAGTAAATGTGTTTTCAAATGTAGATGCATAATTTTACATAAACCTTTAAAAAATAATATTATATATATACACTTTTTATCGTTTATTTATTATATATTTATTTATAGTGTTTTAAGACCATGCACATAGAAGCGAGATATATGGATATATTACGTCTATTTATTTGCTTATGTAATTTAAAGCGGAAAATAAAACATGTATAAATGGCTTAGTTATAAATCTTGGTGTATTAACTTAATTGTTGTCTGACCTTTTATTTGGCCAATTACAAAGCATCTAAACATCTAAACATTTATTGAGCATTAAAACAGCGACTTGGCCTTTTGGGTATTAAAAATACTGAGATTTATTCAAGGGAAGATATATAATTTGTCTTCTCTTGTATTATTTTAATTTCGAAAAATTATGTTAGTTGAGCAAAAAAAATCGATAGTTAAATAATGGTGCTTATATTTCTACTATTGATCATTTAAATAAATCCAATTAAATAAATCCAATTGTAAGTTACAGCATGTATTATTCAACAGTTTTAAGGAATTAAAGTGTTTAGGGAAAACGTTAGAAATCATAGAAATATGGAAATATGCAGTTATTGATAACAAAAACGCCATTAACAATATGACTCACGACCAATGCTACAGGCCTCTCGAGTACTGCAAATAGTCTCCCTGTAAGTTATATGTTACTTATGAATTTTGTCGCTACTTTAGTTTGTACGAATCTCTCATTGTACGATAATATTAACCATTGGCTATCATTCGATATAGATTGGCAATTTCTGTACGCTTGTTGTCTCTGTGACTTACTCATTGACAATGGCGCGAGATCAAAAATAGCTGTTCAAGAACAAATTCCGATAATGATGAAAGCCAAATAAAGCGCCTTTTTCATCTAATTTTTTACGTTGTTTGATTTATAAAATCGTGCAAAAAGTACAAAAAAAGCTCAACTCAAAAATCTCTTTATCTCTTTATCGTATTATACGTAACCATTCGTTTTAGTAAGGGATAATACAAACACCCCTTCCTTTCGCCCCAATAATTCGCTGTATAAGCTTGTGTCATCGGTTTAACAAACGCCTTTTCGACCGTGTATATATATATATATATATATATATATATATATATATATATATATATATGTACATGGCGTAAGCGTAATATATTAATGCCCGCGCGCGAGCTTTTAATGCTCTGTACAATTTATCTATATGCCGGCCAACGAAGAGCAAATTTTTTTTTTAACTTTCGCGCAGCAACGCTCATATATATATATATATATATATATATATATATATATATATATATATATATATAGTTCGCGCGCGTATTAATATATTACGCTTTCCCCGTATACGTTAGGTAAATGCGGATGCGGGCTAACCGAGCAAACATACTGGATTATATCGCGGAGCGCGATTCCCCCTCCCAAGTCTTCCACTAACTGTACGGAGATTTTCCCAGGAATGGTCCTTATTTGTTTCAAGAAGTGATTGTGAGGAAGGACTCGAGCTACAGAGAAGTATTCTTAGTGTGTGTATGTGTGTGTGTGTGCGCGTGCACATACGGGGGTGGTAAGAACCGTGCCATGTAAGGAGCTGATAGAAGATAAGAGTATCATGCGAAGTGTGGAGAGAGAGAGAGAGAGAGAGAGAGAGAGAGAGAGAGAGAGAGAGACAGACAGAGAAAGTTGAAAGAAAAACTCCATACACATAAAATGTCGAGGGATTTAAGAGCCGAGTACTCTCCATAGATATCTTCTGAATCGCGAATTGGTGCAGAGAATAGTGCACGCCTGAACTCGTGCATGAGGGTCATAAAATAATGTTTCCTATTTTGGTCAAAAACTTTTACATTTATATTTATAATACTAACAAGCACCTTAAACTGTTAAGAGATATAAAACATTTATTATTTAATTAAATAATATTATAGCATTCTAATAGTAGTAATAAATATAAAACATTTTATAACATAATAAATGTTTTTTTACGTGATTATAAAGTTAAAAACACTATCTCCGATAAAATTATTTTCATGTCAACTAAAAACTATTTTTGTTTTATACAAAAAAAAATTTTTAATTTAGCTTCTATGAGAGATTTTTCTGTTGATTCTCATTAAGAAACTCGAAGGAAATTAAGAATATATTGAAGAAAGTTTCAGATGCTAAAAAGTGCTAATCAGTGACATATTGATAATCGTTTCATTAATTGCAATTCGCGGACTTATACATTCGTTGAATGAATGGAGAACTCAAATACTAATTTTACGGTTTTCTATTAATTGTGAAGGAATGTATTGGGTGTGGATATCTAAAAATTGTTGTTTAAACGACTTGGAAGAACTACGAGCGTTCTTTAGCTTCAGTTTGCACCTGGAATCATTAAATACCTTTTTGATATTAATAATCCTTCACTTTTCTTATTTTTCATGTTTTCCGGATACCATTTCTGGGCGTAACTCGAAATCTGGATAGTTAATACATCATATATATATATAATATTGTTTATATCTGGTTATTTCTGTTTTTTTAAGCATCTCGAGAATGTATTATTTAACTTTCAGTTTTTACAGTAGTCGTTCATCGATTTTATACTGAAGCTGACTGATTAACAAAGTATAATATGATAGTTAAAAAAATTAAAATAACAAAAAAAAACATTCATTTAAGTTGGTATTTTCTTATCATAACAATAAAATAAGTTGCTTCGTTTAACATATTAGTACAGTCTAAGGTTTGAGGCTTAAGTCCTCCATTCTTCTTTTTTTTACCGTAGGAGTTATTTTGACAAAGACGTAAAGCTGAAAGCTCCCATGCGCACGTTTTAGCCTACTCTGTATAGTCTGTATACCGGTGTGAGCAGCCCGGTTTCATACGGGGTGGGAGACGGGGCAGTGATTAACGATATAGGGGAGAGAAAAGCTGTCCGACTTGTCTTCGTGTCCCACGCCTTCTTTCTCAAGTAGCGCGCAGAGTAGACAAGGGATAATACCCTCTTAGCTTATTTTTTTCCTTTCTTTGTATTTCTCTCTCTCTCTCTCTCTCTCTCTCTCTCTCTCTCTCTCTCGTCTTAAATCGCAACGTCAATGTTTGCACGTAGGCGCAGCGTAGATTCGAGATTTACCGCCTCGGCGAAAATCTTCATAAGCGCAATCTTGGCAGCATCCAAAGAATAAATTTTATCGTTAAATTAACGAAATATCTGAGGATTTTGGAACTACCAACATAGCGAGCTTAAAAAAGCTTCAGATATAAAAGTATATATTATAAATTTATTATTAAATGTACGAAGTATTAGTCATAAATTAACTAGATTAGCATTTGATGAGCAATCGATTTATCGATATTTTCTGTTCGCGTGGGATAAATTTGATTAACTGCCATTTGAAATTCATAAAATATTTCTCATTAATTCCTCAACTACAGTCAAATAGAACGTATATTCATTCGACAGTAAGTATATTTAAATCTGTTCCAAGAATTTTAATAATTTGAGATACAACAGCAGGCGCTACATTTTATCTTTCATAACGAGAAAGTTCCATTTGTCTTTCCAAATTTTATATTAAAATTTATTCTCGTGTTCCACTTTTTTGACATCTCTCTGTTTTCTGATAAATGGTACTCATAACGCAGTTTTCTCTACTATTCTGAAAATCGCATATAATTTATAAACGGTTGAATACATTCTTTATTATTTTAAACTGAATTCTTAACTACACGTATAAAGATAAATGTTTAATTAATTTCGGCTAGTGTCATACTGATTATCAATACCAAATGAATTTCCGTTTATAATTTGTAGCATTATTTATTTAAGTTAATGAATATTTTAAACCTTTTCTGTACAAAAGTAAACGCGATGAAATCATATTTTACATTGTTCCAAAAAAAAGAAACAAGAGAAATAACAACATTTCAAAAACTGTTTTTTTAACACGGATACTACAGTAAATGTACTTTTCATGTTTCTTCGTGTTAATTTCTGTAATAAATTTTTATATGCATTCTCTGATGAAAAACTGATCTAAATGTATCATTTCTGAACTTCTATAATATCTTGTAAATTATGCAATATCCGAAATTATTAAAACGTTATCTATAATATCACTTCCATATATATTATTTATGTTACTATTAATCTTATCATTGATTATATATAATATTTATCGAATGCAATAAAATAATAATGCTATGATAAATTGTCAAACAATTGCAAAACGTTAAAAATCGATTGTAATATTTCATTAACTTTCGAATAATATACGACCTTTAAATTTGTCAAACCTTTTCAAATATTGCTAAATATGTATAATTATGACGCTTAACAAAATCTGGAAAAGTTTGGCATCTTATGTCAAAGTCTAAATTCATTTTTAGAATTGACTCTAGAGAATATTTTTGTTCAAATTTTTTTATTTTTTATAAAGTTTGATAGACTTTAAGAATGCTTTAACACATTGTCTAACTTTACACTTTTATAATGTATGGTTTCTGAAGTTTCTTAATTTTATATTTAAATAATAACGTCTGGTAAAATAAAAAATGTACTTTCAAATTTTTGTTATAATATTTTATTTTGTAATTCATTGTTGAAATATTTAAATCACGTTGACACAATTATGCTAGTGCCAATAGAAATGTTGAACTATTTCAATTTATGTATAATGACCATTATGTCAAGATAGTACTATTATGAGATAAGATACCTGCTAAATGTCAAGACACTATGATATATAGCAGGACGTAGTTCCGGTTCAGTATTCAAAGTATTAAATCGAGGCGTATTACTTGTAGCACGTGTTTTGTCCATACAATAATATTTCAATAACACAATGATCATTAAATTTCATTAAAATAAACAAATTTTTTGTGGTGTACTAAAGTCATCGTGAAGATTAAAACAGATTTAAATTCAGAATTAGATTTTTAACCAATTTCAATATTTAATAATTACACCATAAAGTAATTTACATTGTCATTCTCGGTCGTTTGGGTGTAAATTGTTACAAATAACGTTCAATAATCTTAATCTGATTCTTTTGAGAATGAAATTTATATTGAACTTATATGACAGTTAGTAAAGTTAATATGATTCAAAAAAAACTCCATTAAATGTAATCTAAGCACACATTATATCAATTCGCAACATATATGTTCTACCTTTCATCGTTTTTGTATACTTGTATCTCAAATATGTGACGACTAGTCATAGATTAAATATTCAATAATAATCTCAATATAGATTAATTACTGTTCGAAATCCAAAGTTATTTCAACAGTGCCCCTCATCTAATGCCGATTTAATTACAACTCCATAATTGACTTAAGGCAACCTACTTAGATCGCGAGGCGCTTTAGTGGCGTATGTTCCTCAAAGCACCCCTACACCTCATGTTTCGATTGAAAATAATCTTGTATTTAATATAAAGTTAACGATGAAATTTGAATTTACGTACCGAAAAAAATAGCTACCTACAGTTGTAGATTAGATTCAGAATTTTCAGAATTTGTATTTATTTCTTTAATTATTGGTACTTAATGCTGATTTTATATATAGCACATTGAGGAAAGACGAATGGATGCTATAATATTTACAATTTATCTTCTATACAAATATAGAAACATCTGTTTATACAGGGTTGATTTTGGTGTCTTTTCTACCTATTGATTAAAAACAATGAATCGGGGTGCAGCTCGATGCAAGGACTCGTAGGCGAGGACGATGCTCACCTTGGCGCGAACGATGCGCAAAAAATCTATATATACTCGAATGAAACAAACAAAAAAAAACAGAACGCGGAGTAGGAATGGGGAATGAAGAAACGTCGGTGAACGACAAAGGGATCCGCGCTCTCTGTGCGAAACTTGGCAGGAATTCTCCTATTTCGAGATGAAGCATCAGGCCTTTGCTGTAGGCGTTGCTTCTGATGTTATCTGTCTCTCTGCCTCACCTCACTCTCATTTCTCTTTCATGGTCGGCTTTTTCTTTTAAATGTAACCGCAGAATTAAGACGAAACAGTCCGCACGTTCGCCCCGTTTCATTATCGTTGGAACGAGAACGAGAAACTTCCTCCTTACGTATATACACGAATCGGAACATCTTTTCATGCTATATACAACAACAATAACAACGACAACAGCAATAACAATAATATTAATAAGTTTTACAGTCCGCCGCGGAAATACGAAAGCTCCCGTGGAAATAATTCAAAGGAACACCTCGCGCGCGCGCGCGCGGGACGCGACGCGAGAGGCAACGTTGCGCCTCTGTAATATAACCGCGGGAGGAAAAAAACGAGGTTAATTGCGCGAGTATATCGCGTCCGCTTCTGTATATATACATATAAAGCTATAAAGAAAAGTGGTTTTTTTTAAAAGTCCACCGAGCGCAATTTAAGATGAATTATGCTGGAAGGGCTGTTCCTTATCTCGTTCAACGGAGTTTAAATGTAAATGTATTCGAAGTTTATATGCTCAGTTATACTGCCTTTACAAGATTCTCTATGATATTTATTTGTTATCTTGGAACTAAAATAAAAAAATCGTTTTTTGCGATACTAATTGTTAAATTATTTTTAATAAATATTTAATAAAAATCGTTCTTTAATAATTTATGATTATCTTTATTTACTATTCGCATTCGATATTTGCAATTTAATAAAACATAAGCTATGCTGTTTCGCTAACTAACTAGTTTATTTAATCATTTAAAATTTGACGTGCAAAGTATCCTTTTACAAAGAATTGTATAGTACATAAATTTAATATTAGGTGATGGAAATAATCAATTCATAAATCATAACACAATATTACGATGAAAAGTGTAAAGAATTTATAAACAATACGGTAAATGAAATAAAATTTCAGATAAACGTTAAAGTGGTGAAGCAAAAATGAAACATCATGAATAAATAATAAAAATAATAGATGCCTAATATGGGAACATTGTAGTACTCCAGAGCGAACCAATGAAAGTGCTGAAGTGTAATCACCGATGCGAATATCTTGATATCTATATATTAAATATCAAGAGAATCAGTCTATTATTCTTTACGAGATGCATAGTTTACACAGCTTTAATAAAAATCTATTACGATTGACGGATCCATAGCGTTCCTCAAATCCAGGTAGACAGCCTTATCTTGAAGACACTTTTCAAAGGCGTTAGTAATAAAGTCGGTATATACAAGAAGGTTGATAAAGGTTGACTTGTTAGTGAAGAAGATGTGTTGAGGTGGATGAACTATTTTGTCCAATAATTTATCAAACATATTTATGATAGAAATTGGTCTGTAATTACTCATCTGAGAATCTATCGTCACTTTAAAAATTGGTAATTAAATAGCGGTTTTGCACTGAAATAAGATTTTCAGATGAGTACAAAAAGTCTCTGCACATTTTTATAACAAAAAAATGCGATAATACCGTCTGGCACAGGATTAGAGATATTATCAAAATTGCTACACATATTCTTCACTTCAAGTGCTGCTATTTTTAAGAAAAGCCAAATAAGAGGTTGAGTAGAGTAGTTATTTAATAAAACAGTAAGTTTTCTATGGGTTTAGTTAAAATAATTAGTAAATAGTATATTATAAACTAAATTATTTATATTTAATCAATACATTGATAGTATGAGATTATAAATGAAATAAAACGATTTCTTACCAATTATATCTTATAGTTGATTTCTTGAGAAGTAAAATTGAATTCTTGTGTATTAAAAAAGAGGGTTAAATCTTCTCAAGAAAGAATTGGTTCATAATTCGATCGTGATAATGATTAAAATTTACTTATTGTTATATATCTCGAGAGCAAGAAAAGTAGCTATCGGAAACTCCTCCGGATTCATAACGATATCGATATCAATAACTCTTTTTCTTTCATAACTTTTTTAAGTTACAATTGAACATATTGATTCATTCGAATAATAATTTTTTGAAACATTATTTGGTATGAAAATATTACATGTATAATAAAATCTGCATTTATCTTTAAATTTATACAAAATTTTTTTAGTAATTTATTTACTACTTGTTTACCTTATTTTCTGAGCAATAGTTTTAAGCAATGCTCTTAAATAACATCTTAAATAAATTTTCTTTCTTTTCCAGACGTATCATTCACTTCTTCGATAAACTTCAATTATTTTTTCCTATTCTCCTGGCGTAAATCTACCAATTAGGTAAGTAAATTATGAACTTTTTTATTTTTCTCGCATTATTATTTACCTGAAAAAAATACACTATTTTATTCTCGATATTACTATGTTAGTAAAATTTAATTATAATACGTGAATTAATAAAAGAAGTTGGTTAGTTGCACAAAAATTTATTAGTTAATACTTATTCGTTGCTATAACATAATGTTTTTACTTCTGAAATATTTACTTTTAATTAATAGCATCTATCTAATTTTTATTATTTACAATATTTTTACAAATATTGGAAAACGAAACAGAAGAATAATTTAATGCTACTCTTACTAATTACATAAATAATTTTAAAATCAATTTTTTCTGATACTCGTAATAATATTAAAAGCCTGAAAATTGAAGTTCTATACTAGCATAATTAAGAGAACAAAAAAGAAAATAGGTGTAGAAATACTTGTATCTATATTGTCTTTACGAAAAATTGCCTCGAGCTCTTTTCTGATTATCTTTCAACTGGCGAGTCCTATAAGCTATTTTAATTACCATTACTCTGAAACTGTATCACAAACAATGACTCATCATTAATGAAAGCAGTTGCGCATCAAAAAATATGATCGATTTTATGCGTATATACGTACATCTAACTATAGGAAGTGCAATAATAGATATTATAAAGAGGTATGAAAAAAATTAAAAGGAAACAATTGGATGATGCGTAATTTCAATATTTGAAACTAAGGTGAGATTAGTATTTTTTCCATATAAGAGATTCCTAATTTCCATACTATTGCTAGAGTTACATTTACAAATACAGTATACTATCCAAATTTAATGCATCCAAGTATCATGTGTAACGCGAGATTTTTTAATTTACTTACAAACGAATTAAATGTTTGTTTTTCTTTTTTTTCATTTAATTTATAAAGTACCTTATATCAAAATTGAGCAAATACATATACAAAAAGAATTGATTTCAATGAGAAATTATTTTTAAAAGAATTATTCATTTATTCATGCCTTCCATCTTTATGAAGTGAAAGTAATAAAAAAGAATCTCTTATTTCTTTAGTACTCCAAAGATGGGTACATAGACAAGACCTATCTCAGGTCATACAAGTTTGTCTTCTTTGTACTTATATATTATATTTGTATATATATATATATATATATATATATATATATATATATATATATATACACATATATATATATTTATTAAACGAAATATTACATAATATAATACATACATTCTAGGAGAACAAAAAGTTCTGAAAGTAAAATTAAAAGTTGTAAGCTACATTTATGAATGTTTATAAACGTTACCGATACAATACAAATAAAGACTAAATATATTAAAGACAACTTTTTTCGTTTATTTATATATATATAAGACTATAGGGATATAATCAAATTAGTCATATTTATATTAAATGATAAACTTATCGAACAAAATTATTTGTCAACACAATAAAATTTATTAAAACAATTTAGCCATCTTTTACAAAAAATAAATGGTTACTTTTAATGAAATTATTTATTTGAATAAATTCTAAAATTTAACCATATAATTACCATATAACATATAAAATAAAAGCGTATAACATATAAAATAAACGCGTAGCATCGAGTCCCTTTTACGTTTGACCGTTAGTTGAAAATATATATATTTTTGTATTTTATATTTAAAGTCGATTTTGCGACTAAATTTTCATTTTATCTAAAATTATATTTTAGTTTATTTTAATATTTTCATCTTCCTTTCCCAATTAGTATTTATATTAACAATTACATTTATATATCTATATTTACCAGGTAGTAATGTTGGTGAAAAATATAATTATGTTTTGACATTATCAATATAATCGATGATTGTGTTGTGAATAATGAATAAAATAATACAGTATTAAATACTGACCGACATCAAAGTTTTTATATTTTTTAATTAAAATCTATAATGAAATAATTATGATAAATTGACGATCTTTGCCAGTAAAGTATGAAAATATAAATGAAATTTAAGAAATTAATAATTACTGCTAAAAAAATATTATTAACGTAATTCATTAATATTGTCAATCCTTCATTTGACTATGTTTTCCGCAATTAAATTTCTGCGAATTCGGAATTATATGATTGACGATTAAATATTTTTTTCGGAAAGAAGTTTATTCACTACAGATAGAAGTTACTAACTCATGCGGAGATAAATGTCTCCGCAGACCGATAGGTGGCGAGACTTGCACATGAATGATCCCTCAGTCGGATTAGTCATTCTGCCTGAATAAGTATACATACTCCGGCTAGCTTTGGGGCGTCAAGTGTTCAGAATTTCCCTATTTGCATTTTGCCCTTGCAATTTTTGATTATATATTCACTGCAATTTTCTGTGATTAATATTCACAACTATTGGCATTATCTTTTTATTTTAACTACTAAAGAGCAAGTTTTGACTTCTGTAACTTTCTTATATGCAAATTTACAAATTGTAAGGTAATTTTTCTGTTTTTGGCTACTATTCGCATTATTCGCTTCGTTAGATATTTCGCAAGATATATTAAGAAACTAATGAAAGAATGAGATGTAATATTTGAAATTGAAAATCTTATTTCATTGTCTTCATTGAAAATCAATTAAAATAATGAAAATATTTTATTCGATTCCTTTAGCAAAATTAATAAAAAATGCTTAACTAGTATTTTCAGTGAGGTAACAATGCACATTCTATATATTGGGTGTACAAGTAAGTTTCCAGCGCATTTTTCCAAAATGTGAGGTTTTACTATAAAAATATGGTTACATATTCTTACATATTCTTACATATGAATTACATATCCTTATATATTAGTTACATATTCAAAGTATCGTCCATCGGAAGCTATAACTTTTTCCTATCTTTCCAGTAATTTATTAATTGCCGACAAAAAAAATTTCTCGTTTTTGAAGCCCATAGTTTGCTACTTACTACAAGCTTCGAATAACTTAAAAATGAATATCGTGTTAACATTTTCAGTCTTTTCTGATTTTTCGCTTTCAACATATTTCTTAAATCAAAAAGGTGTGGATTTGTAACATTTTCGTATATTTTCTCGTATACATAAAATATTCGTATATTTGTCCGTACGCACGATTTTACACAATTAAGCTAATTGTGTAAAATCACCTATTAAAAAAAGATTAAAGCTAGTTGTATATCAATATACAATAAACTCATCCATTCCTTAATATATATTATTATTCGTTTTTTTATTATTTTTTTATTAATGATCTTTTTATCATTATTAGCATGTCTATTTATTAGCATAAATTTTTTCCAAATCCTTGTTACGTCCCGTTGGAAAAGTAGCCGTGGTTGCGTAGCTGTGGTGAAGGCAGGTCACGACGGGCAAGCAAGCTACGTTCTTTTGGATCGCATCGTTCGGTAATGGGAGTATTGTCACAACTCTTAAAACAGCAGTGAACTCTAATTTCTCTCGAAAATTAATCACGTCCACGTAGATTCAATAACAGATGCTAGCAACAGATACGAACAACAATATTTCAAATACGATATAATAAAATTAGGTAAATACAAGAAAAACAACACTGAATTGAATGGTAATATTTAATGACACTTAAATTTAAATACAACATAGCGTTATTTTCAACGACATCAGAAAAAAACTTATATGACGCGAGGCACTGATTTCACAACACACCCCCAAATTATTATTCATTCTCGTAACATAGATCTGCCAATCGAGTTTTTTAGTATTATTCTTTAAACACATATTAATAAGTTGTTTCACTCCGCTCCGTTTCCCGCAAGTTGACTCATTTCTCTACCCTATGAGGTACTTTAGGCATCATGTATGGACAGTGTCCGAATCATGAGCTATACGTATAATAACATAAAACATGAGATAATACTAGCGACAGATTCTTAATGTTCCAAATTAATGTAAATAATTGAAACTGACAGAAGAGACCACCAATTTCAATCATTTACATTAAATCAATAATTTTACTTATTTAAATTAATTTGGAAATATACGTATATCCAAGGACCACATCAAGTCCATCATAAGTTGGAAAGACTTTCTCATGATAATGACTTCAGTGAAGCAAATGGTGGTTGTGGATATGTTTATAATGTGTGTAAATTGAGATAAAATTCATAATGTTCACATTTTCATTATGTGAATAGTGGTAAGGATAATTTTATCAAAATTGTGAATCTAAATGTGAAACAAGGAATTGTACAGATAAGCTTCTTTGCTATAAATTAAACATTTGACCAGTGATAAAAATAATAGAGCTCGACAAAATTTAGTTCACATTATTTAATGCTTAAAAATATGTTGCTACTGTACTTTACATTAAAGTTATAGTTATAGAATATATATGTTATATAGTTATAGAATATATAATTTCGCCTTCATATCATTAAAAGTAAAGATAAATGTTTGTTAAAGTCTAATTTTTTTTACAAGTTATTAACAATTCTTATTCGCTGCTAATAATTATTGTTAATCATGTTCAGAATAATTCTTATGTATTGATAAGAATTCCTACTAACTTTAAATATCTCAATCAGTTAAAAAATGTATATTACTAATAATTATAAAATGTCTAAAAAATAATTTTACGATATAATTAGAATTTTAATCAGTTCTCGATGTTTTTCTATAAAATAAAAGGTTTATTTAAAATACTATGAATAAATACATTCCATTTAATGCATTGTCAATCATTAGACATCACGCTTTCCCATTTGTTTGACAGTATAGGAATTCCGTATTCAAAAAACTTGTTTTTTGAGGCTATCCAAGAATCGATACATTTTTTAGCTTCTTCTGTAGAGTAAAAGAGATATTCAGCTGGGCCCAATGCCATTGAACGAAATAGGTGAAAATCGGCGAGAGCTATGTCTAGTGAATACACTGGGTGTGGTAAAACTTCCCATTTGATTCCTTACGATAAGAACTTTCCAGAATTACGCTCTTAGATATTTTATATTATATGGAGATACTTTTTATCACATATAACTGGATTAATCTATTTCTTTGGTTTTAATAACTTCTACTTAAATTCGAAAATAATTAACAAACTTTAGCGAAGGTTATGCGTGAAAATATTTCCTCTTGAATATGTAGATTATTGCTACATATTTACATCATATTAGGTGTACAACTTGGCTTGAATTTTTTTTTTCGAATTTCGAGGCTTTACTTAACTAAAAACTGGTTATAAATTTATAATTCAAAGTATTATCCATCGGAGGTCACTACTTTCCCCCATCTTCCAGGCAGCATACAAATCCCGTGTTGAAAAAACTGGCCATCTTTTCAATCCCCGAATCGATTTTTTACTTCTTCATAAGACCGGAAGTGCAGCTCAACCAAGCCGTGTGTCATTGTTCGAAACAAGTGACAGTCTGAGGGAGCAAGGTCTGGAGAATATCGCGGGATTGATAGAACTTCCTATTTCAATGATTCCAAGTATGTCTTGACCATCTTCCCAACATGGGGTCGAGCATTGTCATGCTCCAAAGTCACTTTTTCGTGTCTATCGTTGTATTGCAGCCGTTTGTCTTTTAATGGTCGGTTCAGACGCATTCATTGCATTCGATAACGGTCGCTTATGATTGCTTTAGTTGGTTTTAACAACTTCTAATGCACTACGCCGAGCTAGTCCCACCAAATACTGAGCATGACCTTGGATCCGTGAATATTTTGTTTGGCCGTTGACGTGGAAGCGTGGCCGGGATATGACCGTGATTTTTCGCGCTTGGAATTATCGTAATGAACCCATTTTTCGGCTTCACTCACAATGCGATGCAAAACTCCTGTCCGTCTTTGTCTTGCAAGCAGCGGTTCACAAGCAAACGAACGTCTCTTGGCTTCAACTCGTACCGCACCCAATTTCCTTGTTTCTGAATCATTTCCATGATTTTCAAGCGTTTTAAAATGGCCTGCTGCATCACTCCCAATGATCCTGACAATTCTCGTTGCGTTTGATACGAGTCTTGATCAAGTAATGCCTCCAATTCTGCATCTTTGAGAACCTTCTCTCTTCCAATGCCATGTTGGTTTTCGACGAAAAAATTACCGCTCTTAAAGTGTTGAAACCATTCTTGGCACGTTCTTTTACGAACAGCGGCCTCACCATAGTTATTGGAGAGCATTCAATGAGTCTCAGCCACAGATTTCTTCATATTAAAGAAGAAAATTAAAAGTTCCCGTAAATAACGAGAATTGGGCTCGTAAGATGACATATTTAATCGAGAATAACTTTATGATGCAGACACAAATCGACTTATATTTCAATGACGTTATTTTTACAAATATCTAAGCTTATTGTATGCCATCTACAATCTATTTATTTCAACTACCACTTACCGCTAGAGCCATCTATTGCAAAACGGCGAAAGCAAAGTTGTACACCTAATATATAGAACGCGTTTTAGATAAGTATAATGGTATTGGATTCTTCATGTACTGATGAAAAATAATGATAATTTTGTATATATAAGTATTAATTTTTCAATAAATTTAAGCAATTCTTGTGTCCTTTATAGTATCATTTTTCATTACATTACAGCAAGTTTGTACGGAATTATTTATTATCTATATGCAGTCATATCTTACTTTACTTTTTTGAATATTTAATCACTAAGAAAAATCATAATTATTCATTCCAGTATAATCATTTTTTATAGTAGTTTAGAAATTAATCAAAAAATACGTGTATAAAAATTTAACTTCGCATCCTTAAAAATCCGACTCTTCTCAAATAGAAATCTCGTTCTATAACTAGAACGACTGGCATCCTTGCATATACATTTACGTCTGCACGAAGCAGAGAAAAACTGCGGAAAAGGAGTATATTTATAGATAAGGCAAAACCAGCAGAGACTTCGCCGTGGGGCCGCGCAGTCGAACCCGAGGGGTTGTGCCTGGGCCGACCCTCGCTCGAGTGCAACGGCACATCGCGCGGGGCATCCGTGGCGTCGGCGCGCCGCGGCCAACGCCAACGCGGAGCCGCGCTATATAAGTATACGTTCGCGCCTGCAGCTCGCCCCATCGGGTCGACGGTCTACTTAAAGCGTTGGCGGTAGTAGCGGCGCGCTTCACTCTCACCCCCTCCCCCCAGCCATCCTCTGCATATTGCAGCAGAAAGCGGGAAGGGCTCTTGCGGAAAGGCAAACTGTGTTCCGCGGCTTTATCGACTTCTACACACACACACACACACACACACACACACACACACACAGGCATTCTTGAGCTCGAAGGTCGTGGCTTCTCATCCAGAGGGCATCGGACAGACATGGTCGCGTCGGGTCGTTCGATTCCCTGGCGACGCAGCGCTGGCGCGATTCCGTATTAAGATGGAAGCCGGATTAAAGTGAACTGGCCGATATTGGACGCCTTTACTCTATTCTTTTCATTCCCTTCTCCCCATGAACCGATTTTAATGAATCCTGGAGGAGGGGCAGGCCGGAGACTTCGATTCCTACCGTGTCGCGTTCCCGCTTGTTTTACCCTGCTTGTCGCAGGGGGAATGAGATGGTGAACGGAGGGAGGGCAGAAGAGTTTTCTATTAAGACGCGACCGTCGTCTCCGACCCAGTGCTTGCCGGTGCTAAATCGTGACTGGAATTACTTCGGGTTCGAGCCGCCGATCCGGGACGAACTGTAGCTGCGAGGAAAAAGCGATCTACTCTCAATCGATGTACTTTCTTATCGGTTGAAACTCCTTCTTTATTTCATTAATTGAAATAAGATTTTACAAGAGATGCATTTCTGCTGAAAAGAATATTAATATGAAATATTAAAAAATTAATGTTAATAATATTAAATTCTTTACCAAGTTTTAATAATAAATTCTCGTCGACATAATTACTCGAATGATTTTGATACGCAGAATCCGCATCCAAGAGAATTTGTTAAAGATCTTGCATTTTCGACATATCTTACTCTAAATTTCTAAAAAAGACTGTTTGAATATAAATTATAAAATCACGATTTCATCTTTTAAAAAGAAATCTAATACGAGAACTTTAAGGGGATACAAAGAAAGTAAATCAGACTCTACTATACTGAATGCATCACTATTTATTGAGAAAATAAAAAATTATTCAAATAAACTGACTTTGACGACATTTTTAGTTAAAGTCGTTTCATCACAAGCAGCGTAACCGATGCAAATTTGAGACTGGAATAAAAAAAATGTCACACAAACTGTATAAATTTACTTTTAGAAGTATAGGTATATAGAAAGTAATGTTTTTAGAAAAAACTTTGTTAAAAAATTTCGCTATAGAAGGGTAAAAAGAAACAATTTACATTAAGCAATATATAATAAGAAATATTCAGGTATCGTAAAACTGCACTTTTCCATTTAATTATGTCTCCTCAGGCGGAGCATGTCCATGTCGACACTCGTCACGTGTACTTCTCTGCTGCCACGTTCTATACTTTTACGCTCTATAAATACTTTATTGTCCCTCATTTTTCGAATAAATACTATTGTGTTTTGTATACGTACCGACCAATTCACATTTGTTGCTACTCGTATCAGAATCTTTTTAACGAACGTAATCATTGATCGTACGCAGCTACGAGCAACTCTTGTGTATTAGTCCAAAATCCTATATTCGAGTTGACTGTTCAATTCAGATTCTAAACCAATGATGGAAGAATTGTAGAAAACATCTATCACTCTTTAAAAGATTAAGAGTTTTTATGTAAAATTGAAGTAAGTCTTCTATTGTTTTTTACTTATTTCATCTTGCCATTTGTACGTTTTAATGGTGAAATTTTGAGCCAACTAATTCAAGGGTAAGTAATAGCAAATAAAAAGCGACAATGGATTTACTTACAATGTACAAATTTAATTTAATTACAGTTAGCTAACAACAATACATATTTTCTGTAAAATAAACAAAATTAATCTGAGAGAATATATATATATATATATATATATATATATATATATATATATATAGTTTGCGTAAATATACAGAGCTATAGGGTTGATCTGCATAGTATATCTTTCCATTTAAATTTTACAGTCATGTACAGTGATTAACTTCTGCGACTCTTCTTTCTTATCTGTAGTATTATACATTTTACGTCTTATATGGAATATCGAATTATAATATAATATATGGAGTATCGAATTCTATGATAAGACCGTTATTTCAATCAAAATCGTGATTATAAGCATCATACCACAATGTAAATTATGCGATTAGTCTTCAATTTTATTCACATTACAAATAGTTAGAAGTCACTGCATATTTATAGCAAATTACAGAAAAAATGTACAATATTAAATTATGCGAGAAGAATGAATACACATTGAATACAAAATTGAATACACATGCACGCGCGCGCGCGCGCACACACACACACACACACACACACACACACACACACAAAAGAGACAGAGAGAGAAGAGAGAGAGAGAGAGAGAGAGAGAGAATTTCATTTTATAAAAAATTTCTAAATTTTCAAGATATATATAATTTTTATCCGATCTTCGATCGATGAAAATATTACCGATAAAAGGTAAGGATACAAAATTTTCAAAGTGATTATGTTCGCTTTGATTTATATAAAAAAGGCTCGTATAATATTTTTTATAGGAGCATTAAATTTAACGTGATTTCAAACTATAATAATGTTACGCTTTCATTTCATGGAGATTGAAAATTGCAAAGACAGCGTATCATTTACGTTCACCAGATGAAAAATGTCGTAGCATCATTTAAGATGTTAATATATTTATAGATATTATCTTTATTGTTCCACTGTGTACGTATCTATACATAGAAAACAAGAGCATAAGAAATAAAAATTCATATGAAAGTATTCGTAATTTAAAAAAATGCTCCATATTTATTAGAATAATTCGTTATCGCATCAGCAACCGGCTTATATCGTTAGCATTATTAAGCATTATCTAAAGCATGAATTTTTTTTATAATAGTAGTTAAGCACATTAAACCTCGTCGAAGAACTTTCTTCTCAGAAAAGTATCATTGCTTGCAATAAACTTATTAACATAATATACATTTTTGTTATCCATGAGAGGAAATTTCCTGTTAAAGATCGCTTTAAGAAAATTTCTGTTGAAGATATAAGAATGTGTGAAGATATAACCGACAATTTTAAAACAATGTATCAGGCACAAAGATGGTAAAAAACATTGCATGCTGTAAAATCGTCAGAAATTAAACATTTCGAGAAAAAAAATGATACATATGAAAATTCTATTATTTATAAAAAGTTTATCTTTAAATATCGTGTTATCGTCACACCTGATGCTTATTATAGATAGGCAATTTATTATATCATTAATATTTTTGTATACGGCAATAAAACTATTTTATAGCTTAGCGCTGCTAATAAAATTTCGATAGGACTGCATCTCCAAAAATTTATCATCGCCTGCCCATATTTATTAATCCCATATAACAATGAGATCCCGCAGATTAACACTTCGTCGTATGAATTTCATTTATCGATGCACGTTCTAAATGTAGTTAAAATGCATCCAAACGTATACATGTAATAACGATAAATATGCTTAACGTAAATCTTGAGCAATTCATTCGAACAAAATTAATTGTTGCATTTATAGGCGTTGTTCTAAGATTGATAGAATTATTATATAAACGAAATTTTTAACGTATAACCAACTAACTATATGTAGACATTCGGACCTATATCAATCCGCACAAATATCACAGTATCCTGGCCGTTGAAATATATAAAAAAACAGGAGTAAACCGGTACGGGGAAGTAAACTGTCTAAATATAAATCAGCGTATCTGAAGTAATAAAAATAAATTGTTCATCATAACAACGGGGAGAGGAAGTCATTTGGACTTTTAGAACCAGAATATAAGATGGGCTCGTATAAAGGAATAAAGATCTTAAATGTCATCGCTACTGCGATCAGGGGACCCATTTAACAATGAGCAAGTTTCTGTCGGCTCTCTCTCTCTCTCTCTCTCTCTCTCTCTCTCTCTCTCTCTCTCTCTCTCTCTTCTCTCTCTTTCACTATTTATATACGTTGGCAAACTCCAGGATTTTATATGCGTTATAGAACAGAGAGATAACCGTAACTTCGGAGCTATTTAATGCTCTCCCATCAGTGTTTGATGACGGACGGAGTGTATTTCAGCTGAATTTGGAAACTTTTCGACGCTGCTCGTAATCGATATGGAATATCTGGATTATGTCTCACGTCTCACTCGGGAGAAACACTGAGACTCGCATAATGGATATTTTCATCGTCCCATGTTCGAGCACCAAACGACCTACTGCGGAAAAATTATTTCACAATAAACGCTGCAAATTGTCCGGTTTTCAATTGTATTTTCGTATTGAGAAAGCAAACGCTCGCCATCTTTAGGATCTAGTGCAAAGCTCAAATGGAGTAATTATTTTTTTTTAAGAAAACACAGAAGAATTTATTATAAATAATATTATCACTTAAACTACATGTTTTATGTGATTATACTAAAGCAACGCGTTCATCGCGGAATATGATTCTTGACAGTCTTTGTTGCTTTCCTATTCATATCTTATTTCTTTAATTCACGGTATACTAAATAAGCGAACTGTTGCGATTATATATTATCATTACAATTAAAACTGTTTTCATGTGCATACAAATTGTATATTATTAATATGTACCAGTCTTTTATTTCTGTTGAAATTCTTTTCTCTTGGATCTTCTAAAAAATTACTAGCATTGAGACAGTATCTTTTTGAAAAATTTTGGTCTGCGCACGAATGTCTGTAATAAATAGGACTTACATATTTAATTTAATTTTTCTTTCGGATTAACATTAAGTATATTCCATTCATAAATATGTCACTTTAATTATTTGCAAAATAACAATCATTTCCATGAAAACGTAATGAACAAATAAATAGATATTTATTATCACTGTTGTTGTTTAATATTCCGATTCGTTTTTCCCGTTTATTCATTATTTCTATCTTATTAAATAGATTTTCCTGTAGAATTGGCGCATCACTATACTCCGAAATACGACGGAAACTTAAATTAATATTGGTACTTTTTGATCGAGCAAATTTTGAAGCAAATGTGTGAGTATGTGAAAGCGAAAGAGCGAGAGCGAGAGCCAGACAGAGAGATATAGAGAAGAGGAGGAGACAGTGTTAGATAAAGGGATCGAGGAGGGAAGCTTGAGTCCACGACTGATTTATGAACTAATTATGCGGGCTGGCGACAAGAGATTCGCTTCCAAATAATTGCGTCTAAGTAAATAGGAGAGTAAACGACATTTGAGTGTTATTAATAGGTCCTGCGAATTTGCAGGGTGCCCAATTCGCTTCTCTCTCTTCCACGCTCTCTCCCTCTCGCTCCTGCCCTTCTCTTCCTCTTAGTTGAGGGTTGAATTATCTATTCTAATATACGACAAACTTATGATACACCCACACGTATAGACGCATACCTGTATATGATAATATAATGCGTCTAAGATGTGACTTGGCCGTATATTTACCTCTTTTTTACATCATGCCCTTCGTCGTTTTCTTCTGCATTCTAAAAATAGATATAGGTGCATCGGAATAAAGCGGCTCCGATCGAATATTTATCATTTCGTACGGCGAGATAATGTATGCACGTATATGCTTCTGATTTTCCAAAGCCGCGGCTTTGATTTTTGGGTGTCGTGCTCTACGAGGTGAATCCCATTCTCTTCGCTTCCTTTCTTTTTTTTCATCCACATTCGCAACTTCGCGTTCGAAATGAATTCAATACGAGAGTTTTTTTTCCAGAGAAGACTTGGGATATTTCTTTGATAAAAGTATTCGGTGCGCAGCTCTTAAGCACTTTTTAGATCACCGGTCGGATTTACTCGAATAAAAATCCGGTAATCCCTGTAAGAGATTGATTTTTGATATATTGTTGTTACATTTTTTATATATACATATAGTTAGCTGCAAGCAGTCCGAAAATGTTATATTGAAAAAGAGCAACTTTTTAATTAACTTTACGTTGCAGAGGTGGGCAAAGAAACATGATTAAAATTTAATAAAACAGAGTCTGCGTTTTAGATGAAAGAGCAATTAGGAAAGTTTTTCTCTTCTTTATAGCGCGAAAAAGTTGTGCGCGCAGTATAATTGAAGAGAACACGTAATCATTATTTAAACTTGTATGCGAGGCGCGTGTGCAAAATAATGGTAATGTTTACTGTCTTTACTTAATTATATTGTAAGAGGGCATTTTCATATATATATAAAGGAAAAGGCTCACATCGTTAGACCGGAATAAGCCTACGTTATAATTATAATGTAATATGTACTAATCAGGATTTCGATGGCCGGACAAGTCTGTTTGAGATTGTCCAAGTAATCAAGCAAATTATTAATTTCTGTATAATATTATGGTAAAAATTAAAGGATGTTTAATTGTCTAAAACTAGGTTTGATAATATATTTTTTTTATTAATAGTTTAGCGCCAGCTATATATTTGTATATTTGTACTACTGTGTGAGCAAAATTTCCTCCTTAATGTAGTCTTCATATCTATTTGAACGTTCAGCATAACTGTATACGTCTTTGTTGGCACTTATGGCTGCTCTTAGCTAACTATATTGAGCGACACTAATAAATGTTGATCCCGCGGCATATATATAAGCAACGAGCGTAGCTAACAATTATTGACATTTAACATCGTCAGCATAGATGTTATATGATACACATAATTATTTGTAGTTTTGTTCACGAAACATTACATTATATAAATCATTAAAATTATTAAAGAACAATTTGTTTATATTTTTATTTACTTGTTTTTTGCTTTTTAAATTTTTTTTTCACTCTTTATTTAGATTTTTTGGTTTAATCCTTTCAGCGAAATCCAATCTCACTAAGCCTTTCAAATGTTAGCATTTCACGTTTCACGCATACAATTAACACGTATTTATCTATACTGAGTTTACTAGTATAAAAATTATTTGATTGGTTCTTTCACGTTATTTTCATTTTAAATAATACTTAACTTACTAGAAAATACGTAATTTACGAAATTTCTTTTTTAATAAAACAAACAATTACAATCTTGTAGTTGATTTTTACGTCTCTCTTTTGCTGATTTATTAAAATTAATTAAACATAAATTTAGTATTTCTAAGTAGTTTCCTCATACGCTGTAAAATCATATCAGTCTTCTGTAATATGTTGCATCGTTGACTAATGCGCCTTAATTCAACTAAAAAATGTATAATTTAAAATATAAGTTACATGTAATCCTATTTGTCGATGTAGCCTGGAATATTATTAACTTTAGCCCTCTTTAAAGCTTACCTATATAGAATAAGTATGTAAACGCATTTTTGAAAGCAAACGTTAAGATGCACGAGGAGCGATTATCTTACAGAAGCGAAACTGTAACGCCCGCTATAATCCGAAGGAAACATCACATTAATATTAATATTACACGTTCCCATATATATATATATATATATATATATATATATATATATATATATATATATATCCTATAATAAAAATAAAAATGTAATTAAGTCTCTTAGGTACCTCGAGCGCCCTGCTCCCGTTTATAACACGTACACTTAAAACGTGAAAATCATCATTAAAAGACACGTAGATGTAGGGCGTTTATATAAGAAAACTCCCCCGCAACGTTAACAGTGATCTATAATCACGCGACTATAACATAATAAAGTGAAACTTCCTTCCCCCGTCGTCGAGCTAGAGGGGCAAAGGAGGCGGGGAGGGGGGGATAAAATCCACCCCTCACGACTCACTGATGCGGATGTGCATCAGCTCCGGATTTGCGTCGCCTTTTATATACACGCTTTCTATATATATTAATGTACGCACGCGCCGCTATTATATACGCGTAAGATAATTTACGACCACCCGCGCCACCGCCAGCGCCTCGAAGAGACGACGCTATGTATAGAGGGGTGAAGTGCGAAGGGCCAAAGGAGAACTGCGCGGGGGAGAGGTTCGATCGCGAGAGAGAGAGAGAGAGAGAGAGAGAGAGAGAGAGAGAGAGAGCCGACCCGACGAGCGCGCGAATATAAGTAGGTCAATCGGAGCATTACTATCAGCTGGAACAAGGGGAGGGGGTGGAAGCTGGGACGATTCGGTTCAGGGACGCGCGGCTCCGAACGTTACTCCAGTTTTTGGTCCGAATCCCCTCCAGCTGCCCTCTATCACTCTCTCACTCTCTCTCTCTCTCTCTCTCTCTCTCTCTCTCCCTCTCTCTCATGTAAGTTCTAAGTTGGATCTCTGCGTAACCAACCGTATGTACATATTCAGTTTATTATCGATCGTGCCAACGATCGCTCGATGAAATTTACCGACAGCCGAGATTAAGAATTATATATATACATGGTCGTGCATAAGAGATTGTAATTGTATGTACATACGAGAAAAGAATATATAGATGCATGTTGCAAGAATCGAGCTTTGACGAACTGAACATTCACGCCCTTTCTTTACGCTATTAGATGTAAGATACTTGTATGTAGAGTAATAGGTAATAGAAAAGATGAAAAAAAAATTTCACACTCCGCATTTCAAACTGCTGGATTCATACTAAGGTAATGGATACCGAAATTGTGCCAATGAGTAACAATACATATGCCTACATAATTGAAACGCGTTTTTAAATTTCAAAATTTTTTCTCTATATTCATGTTTATTATACTTCGATTATTAAGTTCGATTCGTAGGCGGATTCTTAAACTCTGAACGCTGAAAACTTTAGGCCTCCCCGCAGTACGTTGCAAAATTCACATTAAACCTCATTAGTATGTATGAGAAAGAGAGACGAAACTCTCGTATACGCGGAGGTAATTTTCCGCTACTTACGAGAGAGACAGAGTACATTATTTTCCTAAAAAGAACTCGAAGTATTATTCTGAAATTTTGCTAAGAAGTTGACGCGAATAAAAGAACACGTGTGATTTTTGACATTAAATTAATTTGATGATCTTTACTAGTATTTAATGGACTGGATTTGCAAAAAAATCATTCATTATTATAAATATTGGAATTTCTGTTAAGATTCGCACAGTATTTCATTGGTATGATATTCTAATTAATAAACTTGGTTCCGAATGTAATTGAAAAATCTAAACATTGAACCTATTTAATTTTTATTAAATATAGTAAAATTACGTTATTTCCCGTAATAGCCGTAAAAGACCGCTAAGATCAGATCAAGATGAATACCGTGGCATTCATAACTACAAATAAGAGATCGAGGTATGCAAACTTCAAGACAAAAGCTTCAGCGCAGTGCCGTTATTGATATTTATCAATAAATATTCATAAGTACCCTTCGCAGGTATGCCTTCGTCGCGGAACCACGCCAAAGTTGGATCACGCGTAAATGCGGAGAGCCGCGTCATGGCATTGTACATTCGCGGCACGCATAACAATTGCTCTTGATATGATCGGAATTACTCGAGCTGTATACTTCCTTTACTACGCTCTAAATGTTCACATTCACTATATACAGAAATTATTCTGAAATTCAGTTTACATCGGACTTGAGATCGATTATCGTACGATACATCACTGGCCTTCAGTTAGATTATTTTAGCCTTCTATAAATAATAAAGCAAAAAATACTTGAAATTGAATATTGGACCGCATCATAAAAGGATGTACACATACGAGTCCACTGGGTCTTATTACGATCTGCGTCTTTGCTCCCTGCGCGGCAAATGATTTATGAGTTTATTGTTTAGATGCCTGATGTGTTTTTATAGGTTTTAAGTTTCTCACAAAGGCTTGCAGAGTTTTCAATTTCGAGTACTGTAGTGAGTCTTGCGTTGTCCTTTCGTTTGAACAGACGTCTTTTCTTTCCTCGTTTGAAATAAAGTTCATGTTAAAAGATTATTTCGTGTATCTTTATTTTAATATTCCACCTACTATATTTAATAAAAATTCAATATATATATATATATATATATATATATATATATATATATATAGAATTTATACTGATTAAGATTTAAAATATGACGTCACGCTCCTCATTTGCTTAAATAATATATTTGCTTGATTTTCTATGAAACGTATCACTTACGAACTTTTCTTAAAATCGATCTAATTATTTTATAGACGCAATACGTGATTATAGTTAGTACATAACGTTGGTCTCCAATAAGTTTAAAACTTTATCTTTAAAAATAGGAAGAGTTAAGACATGCATCCAGTCATGTCATTTTATGTATATCTACATCGCTGGATCGGAAATCGCGACGTATACTCTTCTACATCCGGATGCATTACACTATGCTATTCGGGCGGGGAACGAAAATTTTCTCCACAGCTGGTAAAAATAAAAGTTTAAATTGGATTCGTTTTACTACCGGCACGGATAAGCAGAAGTGACTTGAGTAAATAGTTTTTCTATTTAAATTACTTCCGACGATCCGGCCGGCATTTACGAGTTCGTCCTTATAGTGACGCGCGGCCGATATATTGACGTTCGACTCTTAAAGTGGTATAAATTTAAATAGTAGGTACGATGTCATTCGCCAATGCACCTTTGCGTATAAGCGCCGCGCAAGACAATTTTCTATTTATTCTATATATCAGTTTTTTCTTCTTTCTTTTGTTGTTGTTGTAAATCTAACGTTTTCAACTAACTAACTTGCCTTTAAGCCGTACAATCTATGCTACATTTTATAATTGGAGCTTCCTATATGTAAAAATATAGCAGCACCAAAAGGATTCTTTGGCGAGCAGTCGAATTGAAGCCCAAAATTCGCAAAAGTTATTTAAATTCATGAGAATGTCAGTGAATATAAAAAGAGAAATTAAAATTTTCGATGAAAAATTGGAGAATGAATAATATATATACGTCCTCTATTTTTATAAATGAAAAAATATTTTATATCAGAACTACAAATAATATGGTAGTTTTTTTTTGTTCAACATATGAAAAGACAGAAAAGGAAAAACAATCAGGTTGAACATATATAAAACATATATACATTTAGTTAACTTCCATTTATACAAACGATATAAAATTTATACAAAACTGTAAAAGAATTGTAATATATTTTACATTTATCGATTGTAATATGTTCTTAAAATGCACGAATCTTGGGCGCTGTAGAAAGAAATTGGACAGCGTGTCAACAAAATTTGTCCTTTGTACAGCTCTTGAAATTATAAGAGTGAGAAAAACAATATAATCTTATACTAAAGTATATGAAAAGTCCTGAATATATGATATCTTCGCTAAATTTTATTATCAATCATCTATATGAAAAACGTTTAAACGAATCGATAACAAACTTATTGATGCAATACAGCCATATATCTTATCTAAAACTATGAACATAATATCGTACTATAATCATTCGTGATAATCGGATAAAATTTCAGCACCGGTAACGAACTCATGTACTTTATATGTAATAATCATTTTACATACTGATCGACTACCCCTTGCTTGTCTCGTTTTAACCGCCGAATTTACTACATACTCGTTTTGAAGTTTATATATACTTAATAAATCTGAAACTAACTTCTATCTGACAACTTTGATACGCCCGTGCTCCCCTTTCATATCAACGCCTGCGAGCCTCCTTCACTTTATCTCTTAATCCCAAATTTCCGGCGATACGCTTTCTTCGTTTATGTCTCATCCACGCACTGTACGTACTGCTTACTTTTCACTTTCGAAAATTTCGGTCCTTTCATTCCGTTTCATTCTTTTTCTTTTATTCGCTTTACTTCGTTACGATCTGATTCAATCTTCTTTCACCCCCTCCCCTTTGACTCTTACATTTTTTTCAGCAAGCCGTACATCTCGTCTTATCGTTCGAGTTCAACCCGCGTAGTTTTTATTTTACCTTTATGCCGCACTGTCCTATTCTTACTTTTCAGTCAGGTTTTATTACTTTTCATTGCTAAAAAATTTTGTAAAGTTATGATATACCTCTCGTTGTTCATTTAATTTACTATACTTTGACAAAGTTTATTTTCATTATCATTCCTTCGTTTTTTTTCTCCTTTCTTTAGTTAGTTAAAATGAAAACCACTCTTTTCGTCGTGCAACTAAATTTCTACTTTTGAAGTTCAATTTGCATATTTTTATGTTTTCCAAGTAATGTCCAGAGAGATAAAAATATTATTTTAAAATTCAGTCTTTCTCCGCGGTCTTCTTTTTCTACAATATATCTGCTAACTTTGAATTCATATTTTATTTTTAATCAAATATATATTCATTTATTCCCGATAACTTAAAATCATTATTAGTGTAATAAAAACTTTTTCATCTTTCTCTTAATCTGCATGGAAAAAAGCAGACCATGCGAAAGATTTCTTTTATAACCAATCTGTTTGTTTAGTTTGAATAAAATTTTACTTTCACGTTTCGTCACTATTCAATGGACTGTACGTAGCTGCAAAACCAACAATGAGTTCGAAAATCGAAAAATTGTTCTCCTTTTACATTTTCACGATAAGTTTCTAAATCAAAACTTTTTGACCTTTTAAGAATCCAAAAAGAACAATCCGCTTGAATTGTGTGTGTGTGTGTGTATTCAAAAATGTCAATAGCACGTACAGCTTTAAACATTTTAAATTAATGTTCACTGATAGTAAAAAAATGAAACACGTTTTTCCCTTCTCCCGCTTGTTATCCAGCTTGACCCTGAAGCGTTTGTTTAGCGTCAGAATGGTCAAGAACAAGGTATAATAAATCATCGATATTTTCTTTTACAGCGTAAAAAGCTCCTTGTTTATTTTTAAACAGACGCTCTTTTAGTACACTGAGAGAATGCTGACATTGTTTCTCTTCCGTATCGATAAACTTTTCTTTAATATTTAGTCTTGAGCATATCCCTTTAAATTTAAAGCGAGTTCACAACTATCATCGAAACATCAGAATAAGACTTTAATATTTTTAAAAAATGCAGATAAAATCGTAAAAATCGCGAGAACTTTTAAATTGATACTAAAAATGGTTTAACAGCTATATATTATATTCGTAGAATTAAAGGAAAACAAAAAGATAACGCTCAGTCATTTTTATTTAAAGAATTTTACCGGCCCATTATTGATATTTTACGCTTTTTATATATTTTATATCTATCTTATATATATATATATATATATATAGTTGATCATAAAATATAGGTTCATGATAATATTATTTTGGTTCATATAATTTTTTCATATTTTATCACTATCTATCTATGTCACTGCTGATCTCATATATGCTTGTCCAAGAGATGCGCCGCTAAAATTTTTTTATTGTTAAAAAAGGAAAAACAATTCGTATAAAATGGAAAACCAAAAAGTACTGTATATTTTTATTTATATGTATATTTAATTTCATGAAAAATCAAATAAACATATGTTGACTTTAAGATAAATTCATGTTTAATTTTTGTGATTATTTTGTCCATTCGAATAAATGCATATCAAAAATTTAATATGTATTATTCACTTGAAATATAAAGTATATAATTTACAAATCGAAAAAATACCAATGGCTAAAATGATTGATCTCAAATAATTCCACTTAATTACGAATAATTTCAGCAAGTTTTCAAATGATTCCAATTATTATTTCGTTTTTTCATAGAAAGTATTCTATGATTTTTCAACATATATCCTTATTGGTATTTAATATACTCTGCTCGCTCTTACTTCTTTTTTACTTCATTCATGCGTGTAATTATTTGTAGATTAGTTTTTACTCTTTTTTACATAATGTTTTAATAGAATTTTTTAATTTAATATAATCTATGCTGGCTTATTTTCTTATTTTATTTTAAAATACTTTTAGTATTGCATTATACCGACTTGATTCAACGAAACCAGACAAACGGTGCTTTTTTATATTTCTACAGAACTATCAAGAGAAACAAATAAGGTTTCTGCTTCTCGATCGTTTTTAACGTAGAACTTGATCTGTCTCGTTCTATATGTATACTTTGCTCGTGGAAACGACAAAAAATTGTAAAAACTAAACGAAGAAAACATCTTATATAGTAACATATTATAAGAGATCGAGGTAAGCGACGCGCATTGCTTTTTCTTTCATTCAATTTCAAACTGAACTTAGTAAGCTAAAAATTATTTAGCGTACAATACAAATATTATTAAATAATTCGCAAAATAATTATAATTAGTTTCTTAAATAATTATTAATGATTGAAATTGCCTCAAAACCAACTCTCTACTTGAATCCTCACTACCCGCCATTATACATCCGTGGACCACAGAGTAATCGGGTATATGCCGAAAATAAAGCACATTTGACATTTGCGTGCGCGCGCGTGTTTGTGTGTTGTGTATGGCAAAAATACGAATACACATACATATGTCGTTGAAAGCACACATATACAACCATATATATGTGACCTGGTAGTATGAATACGGTCAGGCACGTAATCCTTGTGTTGCGGCTGGTCCGGTTTTAAGGATTCGCAAGCTAGGCTGATATTAAATCTCGATAACTAATGTTTGCCTTCAGTTTATTGGGGTTAGCGTTATTCAAAAACTTTAGGATGACCGAGAACCGACCCGGTTTAATGCTTCGGAAAATAATTTATATCATAAATTGGACGAAGTAGCTTGGCTATAAAGTACAATATTAATAATTTTTTATGGATACATGGCGTGCAATAATATACAAGTATCAATGGCTATATAGAGAAGATATATAATCAAATTGCGTCAACGAGAGATTTTAATTAATTTTGTGGACCTCCATCTTCATCCTATCATCAACGAAGAGCTTACTCAAATCACTAAGTTAGCACGAAAAAAGTCTGTTATCGATTAAATATTTTCTTGTTTTGTACCAAGTGAATTATTCTCTTAAATTGACAAAGCATCTTCTTAAACGAAGGGAGCATACTAGATGCAAGAAGAGTCCACTTAAATCAAAACAGGTCGTCTTAAATCTTTTCTTAATTTTAGAAAATTATTTATGTGATACGAGAACATGTTTTTATTATTTATTAGTTATTATTATTTTTATTAGTTATTATTGTTTATTATTTGTTATTATTTTTTATTATTCATTAGTTCTAATTAATGAATGAGAAACATATTGACCGTACATAAGACGCAAAGGATGGGAAAAAATTTAGAATAATACATAAATAATCAGACTGCAGAAAATTCCATGAAGCAGATGTAAAATCGGTAGTGAACTGTATTAGATAAGACTCAAAAATGTTTTCTAAGACCAAGAACTGCATATACCAAACTTATTCTACTCATTAATATCTTGTATATTTAAATACAAATCTAGGGTAGCTTATTTGTTTTTCCAAATATTGCTAGACTTTGTGGATCTTTACCAAACTATGCAGAATATGAATAAACGATGGATAATGCAAAATCTGGCAGTGTATAGCAAAGTATAGTATAGTATAGTATAGTATATGTATAGTATATGTATAGTCCAGAAGACAAATTTTCGTATAATCTCTAATAATTTTTTAACAAAATTTTGCAAAATGTAGCAAAAACAAAGAAATTTGAAATAAAAAAATTTAATTTTCTGCATATTTTTGCATATTCTCTCAAATTCTCTCAAACTTTGCCTATATAATATTGCCAGAATTCGTTGATTCATAAATTTTACCGGAACTTGCGAGACTTTTCTAAGCGTTTTAATCTGGTACTTTTAACCATGTTTATTGGCAAAGTCTAGCAAAATATATTTTCCCACTAGGGAAATTATGTAGAGTACGAGCAACCGTAAATCAGGCACTTACTCATTGCCTTCAGAAACAGATTATTTTTAAAAACAGAACAATTTTTCTTTAGTATTATAAATCCAAAAATGTCCATAAATATTACCAAATAAAAGATTTATAGTGGGGAATACAACTCTGGAATTTTTCCGTTCATTGCGGGATTGAGATAAAAATTAGCCAATCCTCTAAAGATTTTGTCAGTTGAGATTGAGAATGCCTTAGCGCTTATGTGCGTTTAGCGTCTCTAGTGCATTGTTACACTTCTATGTATATCATATATATAGTTCCATATATATACTAAACTTCTTTACCTAAAAGCCTTTCAAACGTGTTTATAAAAAGTGTTCTTATTGCCCTCTGTAAAAATTAAAAAGTTTAATCTTATCTAGTTATATTCATTTTATTGTGATCTTTCCATAATTCAAACTAAACATATATTAGCTTTTCTCATTATTACTACTTATATTAATATGCTAAAATTTATAATATTATATTGAATTTTTATTAAATATAGTAGGTGAAATGTTAAAATAAAGATACACGAAATAATCTTTTAACATGAACTTTATTTCAAACGAGGAAAGAAAAGACGTCTGTTCAAACGAAAGGACAACAGAAGACAACTACAGTACTCCAAATTGAAAACTCTGCAAGACCTTGTGAGAAGCTTAAAACCTCTGGAAAAATATCAGGCATCTAAACAATAAACTCATAAATCATTTGCCGCGCAGGGCAGCAAAGACACAGATCAGAATAAGACCCAGTCTCACATGTTTACATGCCTTTACGATACGGTCCAATATTTAGTTTCAAGTATTTTTTGCTTCATTATTTATAGAAAGCTAAAATAATCTAACATATTACTCTATTACATCATGGAATATTTTGATAATAGCAGGTCATTTTTGCATATTTTAATAATATTTTTTAAAGTATCAATTCATTAATTTCTTAGACTAGTGAAATTATATACATAGAAGATTCTACATTAATGTCGAACGATGTAAAAAAGCACAACAAATTATCATAGTTATTTTTACGACTACGAAAAATTGAATGATATTATTATTTTAGGTAAGGATAGCTAAATAATATAGTATTTGAAATAATTTTGCAAAAGCTTATATCCACATATGTTCGATATCGGTTCGACAGATGTTTAGAAAATTAACATAAAGAATAATAGAACATATTAATAATAATCAATATAAAAATCAACGTCTCTAATATCTGACATACCTTTTAATAAAAATACTATCAGTATTAGATAGTAAATTCATACACTTACTATATGTATCAGTTACTTCGTATGTACATTCGCTCAGTGTCGTTTTCAACACGATGACACAACAAGCGTCAAGCACTTCATGCTCGTCATGCATATCAGAAATGAATTCAAAAGAAGGCAATTATTAATAACAGGGCCGTTAGAAGTTATAGTAAATCGTATTTGATTCGTCAACGTTTATAAGCCTGTCACCAGATTTTTATTAAAATAATTTAGGACTTTTAAAAAAATTTTATATCTAGCTAGATTCAAAGTTTTTATTTTAATGAAAATTACAGCAGTATAATATTTTTATAACGTTCACATCGTATATCTGAGCAGTTTTCATGATACTTATATTGTGAAAAATGTCTTTATTTTACTGCATATTAGAAAAGCTTTCAAAGAATTGTCAATTTTCAAACAATCATGCCTTTAAAATATAGCAGCTATTATAGGATAATCGCTCTTCTTTTTAGTATTTTGCTCCTCGATCGAGCTTTCCCACGTACGTGCGCTTGCGTATATACACGTACAAAAGGATAATAAAACATGAATCGCGAGCGCGCGCGTACAGCTACTTACTCTGCGTTGCATCATAAAATGATAAGGGTGTATATATAATAAATTGTACTAAATAATTTCTACTCATGTTACCGAGAACACATAATACTGTGCGCATTAATTCGCGTTATATTCGAAAATGAAAAAGTAAATTATGCATTAAACTTTCGGAGAGAGAGAGAGAGAGAGAGAGAGAGAGAGAGAGAGAAAGAGAGAGAGGGGTCTTCTCTTCTTTGATGTATACTTAATTTATAATGGAATAATTTACTTATATATGCCTGGATACTTTTGTAATTGCGAATAAAGCGTTTTGTATCGCTACATACAAAATCACGAGGTATATGTGTGTGTGTGTGTGTGTGTGTGTGTGTGTGTGTGTGTGTGTGTGTGTGTGTGTGTGTGTCTGGAAAGAAATTATCCCGCGCAGCTTTAACTCGGATGGGATTACATTTTTCAAATAATAACCCCAGGTAACGAAATAACGACCAGTCGTACCGGAAACGAGGATTCGAAATTTTATATATGTGTCATATAAGTGCGCGCTTCTGGCGGCATGAGAGGTATAAAAAAGAGATGAGAAATCAAACCAAGCACATTATATATATAGTCTACCTGCTATATATAACGTGTATATAGTAAGAAAAAAGCGTTCACAATATTGCGGGAAAGTATACCCGACGAAAAGTAAGTGTGTGCAGAGAACTTTTAATTCCGCGCGCCCGTTTAATATCGCGAAAACGCGCTCTTCGCCGACAGCTTATACAAGCCAACAAGCGTGGTTTTAATCTTTCAACATTATACGCTCTATATATACTTAATTCTGTGGATACCTTGCCGTTTACAATAACATGTTGTCGGGCAAAAAAATAACTTCACCTATAGATTTTCATCTGCGGGATGCGAATGTGGAAATCATTTTTGAGGGAACAAATTTTGCGTAATAAATCGCTAATTAATCAAAGAAATTGGAAACAGTTAAAAAATTTTACGAAGGATAAATTTTTTCTTCTGAATATAGATTATTTTCAACAGAAAAGCTCTCTGACGCTCGTCTTCGAAACAGGAAATTAAATAATGAGTGATGTTCAAATTGTGTAATTCGTTAGCAGTTCTCATTATTTGTAAAATCGTAATAAAATCATAAGTAATCATAGTGTTTTTCCGATTGAAAATTTTCCGATTGAAAGATGAAGCTTCGATACTTGGGAGCTTAATAGGAATTATATTTTTAGAAAAAAAATTATTCTGCTATAAAATGCGAACTGTTATCTGTTACTTTAAGCAATTACGATTTAAACAACGATTTTTTTATATAAAAAAAAACGAATTCAGATATACGGATCAAAATACAGAAGATATGTTATTGTTTCGAGCTTGGGACATATATTATGATAAATACAAAGGTATTCAGAATTATTTTGCTCGCTTATCTCGCGCGGATCTCGTTTTATAGCGGAGGGCAATTTCCGCTTGTATTATCTACACAAATTGCGATGAAAAAGTAATTAGTGCATACCGTGCACTCTTATTCGCTCGCTTATTCGTCTTTATAACGATTATATCTCGTATAGAACCGAAGCTATACGTTGATGAACGATAAAATTAAAACGTGTTTCGTGTATTTTTTTAAAAACAGAATTTATAATCAAAAATTAGTTTAGTTTTTATCATTCTCCAAATTTAGCCTCTGATGATACAAAGGATATTTTTTTATGAAAAAATCTACAAAAATGCAGAATTTCTATGATTTTTTTATAGCGTATACAAATTGATTATGGCAAATAAAATGGAAGAAATTCATTCCATTATTCTTGATGATATAATATATATTGTACACACACGTCAGATGTCAAAATTTATTGTAATTTATAAAACGATATCAGCATGTACCAAATTTAGTACCAAATAGTACTTTAATAAAATTTACTTAATAATTTTATTATCATTCTAATAACATTTATTAAATACCTTTATTAACTTATTCTTGGTACGTTTTTATACTTTAACACATACTTTATATACTTTAATACACTTTCCTACATTTTTTTTCATTTATTTATTCAAAGTCAAATCTACAACTAGGTAATTAGTGACTATTACAATGTGTACAGTGGTATGATATATATTACAAATGCATTTATATGATCTTATAATGACTTAATTTAAAAGTTTACAATAGTTGAATAAGATTCGTATCATTTAGAAATTTATTGAGTGCAATTTGAATATTTACACTGAGATTCAGAATTCTGAATCTATCTTTGGTGAATTTTTGTGCAGTCTTCAAAGATATGATCGATGATGAGTCAAGTTTTGCAGTTTTTGCAAGTATGTGGTTCATCCTTGGTTAGAAGATAAGAATGCGTAAGATTTGTATTTGCAATTCTTGACTGAGTAATTTTTCATTGCTCTTTACATGAAAGACATTTTACTTGACTTATCTCGTAAATGTTTTGTCTAATTTTTCGGAGGTAGGTATGGTTAGCCTTCTATACGCGGTTCCATGAATCCATTACAGCTTTAATCGTCTGAGGTAACCATTTAAATTCCATTTTTCTACGTTTTTGTATCAGCAACAATTTCGATTTAATAAAATCTAACGATTAATAAAAATTAACAAAAGTGTTTATGTATTTTTTTCATATATATTTGTACTTTTGATTTGTTTTTGGTATGTTTTCGTATATTTCGAATTTTTACCAGGGTAAATCTGTTTAATATAGCACTTCACATAATCTCAATTAGTAAATCGTGCAAAAAGAAAGTATAATTTTTTATTGATTCAATTAAATATATTTTAACAAAATTAATTTCTCTATATAATAAAATGTTTATTGATAACAATTAAATGTTGGTTAACTGAATATATTCGTATGGATATACCACCATTTTTTTCAGCGCAGTTGAATTCTTTTACTCCTGTCCACGATAATGAACGATAATGCTTGGGCTCGAGTTTAGGTTTAAGAAGTCAGTTTCATAATACAATTTGTTCATAAATAACTTCATCAGCCATTAAAACAGAAACCGTCGCGTGAAAAATCCCCAAAACCGAACAAGTTAATATTCATCTTCTCACATTACATATATCTATAGAAGTATCTAAAACGAATTTTCCGAACCTACTCAATATTTCTCGCTTGCTGAAAAGTGCTGTAGAGTAAAACAGAATCGAATTTTCGAGTAAAAAAAGGAAAAAGGCAAATGACAAACGCGTTCATATTGTTCACGTTCAAATAAAAAGGCCCAGATAGTCGCGGTATCCTAACGAGAGCACATGTTCGACGGTACATTGATAATGCCATTTTTCACTGCAAAAAAAAAAAAAAAACGTGCGGAATAAGCTCCTCTTTATTCATCCCGCGTACGCGCGCCTTTTGGAGTTAATATAAGAAGCGAGCTGCGTTAACACTCCGCGATAAATTCCACGCGCGCGCGCGCATGTGCATGCATAGGCCAACACACGGACGAATTATACGCTATATTTCGGCTTGGAAATACTGCGCTTCCTTTACCCTTGTTAAAGCTCAAACTTTATGTAGGGGCGCGCTTTTAACTTTACTAACGCCATTATTGCGACCAGGTATAGATTTCCCTACGCGTTATTTAAACGAACTTCCTGAAAAATAAGAGGAACACGGGTGATCCAAAATTAAGTAACCTGAAGGTTTTCTTTGTCTTTCCCAAAAATACGTGGGTTCATCGGGAGGTTCTATTCTAAACAATCTCTGGCATTTTGAAAACAATTGTTTTATTGGGAATGGAAATGAAATATTGATAAAGATTCTTTTCGAGAGCCTTTTCAACCATGCATTAGAATGAAATTCAAAATCTGTAGATCGTTATATAAATTACTTAAGCACGAAATTGGTGACCCTCGACAAATTAAGATTATTAGAATAATATTATACATATTCGACTTTTTATAATTACCCATTACTTTTTATGTAATTTTTTTATGTTGATAAGATTAGTTAAAAGTTTAGTTAAAACGGCTTTATTAATCTTATTAAACAATTTTAGCAATTTCCATTTAGTTCGCGCAATCGTTCCTTGATTAAGAAGTAACTTTATGAAAGTTCTTATACGAAACCTAATTTATACATTTGAGTACAAGTTCTGACGATTCAAGATGAAATAAATAGTGTATCGAAGTTTAACAGTTAACAGTTAAAATTATAATAATAATATATATGTTTAATTTTGCATTGCTGAAGACAAAAATAAATATTAAAGAAATTTTATTGAGTTTTGAAAATGCTTTATGGAAAAGTGGCAAAATAATTTAAGGTTTTCGAAGCACTTGGTAAAACATGGAAAATAATACATTTAAATTAAAGAAAAGCACATGGTTCATTTCACAAAAATAATAATTTTATAAGCGGTAAATTTTTCGTCGATAAAGCCACTTTTAACGAATTAAATAAAACACAACAAGGTTTCTACGGGGCATAATTAGACTAAAAAGCTCGCCGATGATAAAAAGGGAGAGTAAGGATTAATGACGGAATTTCGCTATTTTTACGACCGTGGCTTTTTTTCGATTCTGAGCAATCGTTTGCTGTAGTATTGGAGGAATTTAAAGTTTAATTTAAAGACTATAAACACTGATTTTTATACCTCCTTACATGTCTAAATCATGTTTGTTAAAGAGCTGTTGAGGTTAATTTTTACTGAACGTGAAAAAATACTGTTTTAAAAAAAAGTTATACTAGTAGACTTTACTAGTAGACATTACCAGTTGACATTAAATTATGGAATAAGTCAGTTGATCAAGTACTTTATTTACGAATATTACAGATTGTTACAGAAGGCTGAAACAAAATTCCTGAAAATTCGATTTATAATGCTTGACAATCAAATTATAAAAACGATCGCATTCCGACAGCTTTTGATGAATTGGTATGAATCATTGGAGAAATATATATAATATACATCAATTTATTGATATGGCTCGGTAAAATTTTAAATAATTTCATCTTTATACACATAATATTTAAAAAAATAGATTTTTGCAACTTCGTGCGACGATTACTATGGATTTATTTCTCGTTCGCGTTGTAATGTATCTATGCGCTTTGCATGGTGTTGAATTTTGATTGTGTCTTGGCGAAATCAATGAATTCTATAGAAATTAACTTATATAAATTTCTGCGCTTCACTTGTTCAGCAGGCTCCAAAGGTGAAAAATAAATGTTAAAATTTTTTATAATTGGCTCGTAAAAACTTGTTCGGTCATTATTGTACAATTGTGAGAAGCTTAAAACCTGTAGAAAAATACCAGGCATCTAAACAATAAATTCATAAATCATTTGCCACACAGGGCAGCAAAGACGCAGATCAGAATAAGACCCAGTGGACTCATATGTTTACATCCTTTTACGATACCGTCCAATATTTAGTTTCAAGCATTTTTTGCTTTATTATTTATAGAAGGCTAAAATAATCTAACAATCGTAATGAATAAATTATGTAGCTCTAAAATTTAATGAAAATTATAGAATAATAAGGGTATAATTTCATTAGACGTTGCTAATTTTATAAGTATGTGAATATTTCTCCACATTTCTTCAATTACAATATAAATTTAATGAAATCTATTTTAAGATTTATTGTAAAATTTACGATGTTTCCCATAGTCAAAATGTCCATTGAGAAAGGTGCATTTGGGAAAAATTTCCATCAACCGACAGCCCGGTGATAACCGTAACTTTTCTTTTCCGAAATGTTAACGAAAGTTCCGCGTACGCGCTCGTGATTTTATTCGGCGAAAAAGTGGAAAATTATACCACATTTGTAAGAACTACGCGGGTTTAACAATTTCCACAAGCACGCATCGATTGATAAAAAGAAAGCGCTAGTTCGTGTTTTTCGGAGCGCGCTTACACCCAACCGCGAATGACGAACTGTAATAAAAGCCGTAGCGGGAAAATTAGACAATGAGCCCCGAGTCGAGTAGCGACGCCCCCCCCCCCGGCGTTCAAAAGAGAGTTGATATTTTGTTTTTTCCCTCTCGGCAATTGTTTGATTGCTCGGACGAATAAAAATAAGCGAGCTGAAATTCGCGCGAGAGTTGGATAATATTTTTTATCATTAAAAAAAAAAGAAATTTTAATTGCACGTGAAAAAAATTCTTCCTCGTTTCTGCTGTCCGCGTTTGCCCGCGTCTCGCATAATTATTTATAATTAATATAGTAGACAACATTGGCTACTTTCATATCTGAATACATCGTCCAGACGTTATGCTTTAAACAAGTCGTCGAATCGAAGATCTTACGTCACAATTTTCAATATTTCGTCGTCGACGTCGTCTTACTTACGCCATATCGACAAGTATACAATCCCATCGGTAATTTGAGACTTATTGTACAAGGATGTTTACTTCGGTTTCATTTATATGGATATCACGTTCAAAAATTATACACATTCATACGCACGTACGGATAAAGTTACGGAAAAACGTAAAGTAACACCAAGTTACCAACGGAACATTTAATTTGCTCCGGCAGTTCTCCTGTGCGCATGACTAATAAATGGGTTCGTTAAAATAAAAATCTGTAAAATGTAATTATGTATCGAAATAAATTGATTAGCTAGTATTAGTAAAATTTTAGTAAAATTTATTTTATTTATTTTGAAAAATAACCATTTTAAGCAAAACTGGATCTTATCTTGGAAACGATCAATTTTTGAGCCTGGCACTTTATTTTGACCTCGAATTTTCTACGACAGCCCTCCTGTATGCTCGCACTCTTATGTTATTATTGTATATCTGCACGTAGAAAAGTTTCTCTATTATATAAAAGTGTGTCCAAAAAACAATGTAACATAAATTCTGTTAAAAATTTTCAGATATCAAGTTATCAGTAAAATACAAACCGTAACATGTATTTTGTATACACAAGCTATCACGGACTAAAGTCGGACTGAGTCTATGATTACTTGTACAGAACATACACGTTAGTATTTGCCATCCCGTTTTAGTTTTGTATTTGAATGAATTTTAATGGTGATTATTTTCTATTGTTTTTTATAATACGCTCTTATAGAGAGAATTGTGTACGTGCGGATCCACAGCAATATTATAGATTTTAAAAAGGACTTTTTTTCAAAATCCGAAACGTCCGATAAACGTCGATAACAATATATTGCAAAGAAAGAAATTGGAAAAGAAAGAAAGAAAAGTTCGTTGCTATGATTTTCTTTGAACAAATATTTTATCAATTGCTTCACAAAATGATTATTCATGAAATAATTATATCAAAGTACGCCATTATTTCATTTTATACAATTTTCCTTAAAAATGGATTTTCCTTTGTCATTCAATAAATGATTTTTTCATTTATTTAACTTTAAAATCTCTCTCAGAAGTTCGTGGGCATATTTTTCAAATTCGAATTAACCAATGGACAGTTTCGCCAACGGACATTTTTTCCCAATGGGAATACTCGGTTTAACGGAATATGATAAAATATAATATACAAATAATATACTAATTTTGTATATTTTAATTGAAGAAGTATCGAAAAATATTCACTTTATTGATAACAACATTTGGCCGTAAATTCCTGTGTAATAATAATTTTAAAAGTATATTTTAATAATATTCTTCAAGGTCCCCTGAAGCATCGGTGATGTGTCGCCTGTGTTCTCATTCCGAGTTTTGCCAAACGTGACTTTTTTCCGACTTTTTTCGCATTAGTCGGTTATTGTTTCATATTTTCCCATTCTGAGAGTTATAAAGAGATTATAAGGGTAAAATTCTATAGTACACAGATATACATGAAAAACCTTTCGTTTTCTTATATGCTTCCCTTTGCATATTTTCCATTTAAAAAAAAAAGAAATGTTAGATGTAATGTACAATTTAAATTATTTAATGAATCATATTTATGTGTACAATAAAAGTGTAAATAAAAGAGTAAATTATTGAATTCAACAATAATACATACTATTTTCATTTTTTTATGCATTATGATGAATATTGATGTTATATTTTAAAGTTATGTATTATTATAATTCTTTCTGTATTTATAATTGCATGTATAGCAATAATTATAATTAATATTATAATATATGCATTTATGATATTTATAGAAGAATTGTCCATTGGAAAGTGTGTGTGCACGCGTGTGCGTGCGTGCGTGTGAGTGCACGCGCGTGTGTTTGTGGGTGTGTGTGTCATTGTACGTTCTCTCAAAATATTTCTACGGCACCTATATAGCGTCATAACAAGTTGGGACCTCGATAGGGTTCACATCGATATTTTTATTTTTATACACTTTGAGATGCGCAAAATTGAAAGGAAAATTCCATGCTTTATTCCCTTTTACAATATTGAGTAAAATTTTAACATAAATAGACGAAAATTGTGCTTTATTATTATGTAATATTTATTTCTTCACTCAACTTGAACGTTTAATCATTAATCCATATTTTTAAACAAATTTTATATAAATTGTTTTCAAATTTAACTCTAATTGTCCTTTTGAAAGATTTTTTAATACATTTATTTCTAAATTATCTTCAATATATAAACCTGTCACACTAAGGTATTAAATAAAAAAAAGATATACATCAATTTTTTAGGTTATTTGATTAAATATTTAGTTACTACCGACAATGAATCCATATTGATGTTATATTGATTTAACAAATCGTTCAATTAAAATTATTATAAAATGTATAATAGCTAAATTAAGGTAGTATTATAAATAAAGAATAAGTCAAAAAATTAAAATAATTTATCCACCGTACAGTTTTTACAGTACAAGGCTTTTTTTTTTATTTTTTCATGAATATTTTTCATATAACGACGCACTCAGAGTATGGAATATTTAGTAGATAATATGGTAGTGCATGTATAAGATATGCTGAATTGTAATTTTTGTTTTTTGATAACATTGGTCAGAAGTAATTAAATCGCATCAATAGATGATTTTAAAAAGGTACAAACTAATCCTCCTCGAATAGTTAACACACATTTCGTTGTTGTCCTCAGAATATTTTCACTTTAACTTATAAGATGTTGTTTTAAATAAAATAAAAAATAAAATAAAATAAAAAACAAGAAAAAAAAATATAATAAGCAAGATAGGCAGAATAGTTGGAAAAAGTTCGCCTATTCAGCGAGTGCCCCATAAATTTCTCGTAAAGTTGCATTTTTATAGTATTTTCATCAAAAAATTTTATGAGCGCACAAGGCATATGCGCATAGCCAAAGCCATACGCACGTGCACCCTATTGCGAGAAATACGTTTCTTTTTTTTTTATTACCCTTTCTACTGATCCGCATTGCCTTTTGCGCATTTCTCTATATTCTTCGCTTATCATGCGGTCATTTCATTGCCATCATACGAATGCTATATTTATATATATATATATATATATATATATATATATATATATATATATATATATTTACATGTACACTATTCATGTAATTAAGGATGTAGATAAGCAATGATATATTCGATAACAATCTCAGGAATGAATAATACAATTGATGCTCTACCTCGTAAAGCATATTCGAGTAAGAATAATTTCTGCTCCACAAATTTTCGTGCGCCGCTTTCAAGCTATGGCAATTTGAATAAATTCCATACTCGCGTTCTTATCAGAATTCGAGAAATTTGACTGATTTCATTGACTTATAGAATCGGGTCATGTCGTGTAACGGATGAATTTTTTTAGTAAATCCTTTGGGATGTTACTGTGGTGAAATGAAGAAGGCAGATTTTCCAAATTTTTGCTATTCAATATTTAACTATACTACTCTCAATTTTTCTTCGAAGGAAATAAGATACATTAATCACGAAATTAATAGTATTTGCAGGGCGCCCGTGGTCAAATAGAGTGAGTTTAACGGTGGGTATCGCTGATTGGAAATCACCAAATTAATTTATATGATAATTTGGATTCTATAAATTGTGAAAATACTTTAGAGAGTTTTGTAGAAAAATCATCAATTAAAAGTTTTCAATCGTACGTTTTTCAAAACCGTCTTTTTAAATGAAAAAAATACAGTTCAATAATGTTTCAATAATTATAGCTTTTACGATATTCACATGCGTCAGCTGCTGAATCAATCACTGGAATTTACGCATAATCCGTTTGACCAAGTCATGAATACTGTGTTTAAGATTATATATTATGTACTACAATAGCCCTGTCGCCTCACAAACTGCTGTATATATATTACAACTATGTCGATTAATATGCTACAGATGTCCTAGATTAGTTTTATATCCGAAACGAAAATCGATTATTTGCTAATTGAATAAAAATGCATATAGATTATACGAATTCAGAAATTATTTAAGATTCATAAAGTACACATATAGATAAATATCTTAGGCAAGTATATGAATTCGAAAAGTATCTTTTCTTATATATAGATGATGAATGAATTTAAGAAATAAGATAAATAGTAGATCTCAAATTAATTATAAGTATATAAAAACACCACGGCATGATCTAATTGGGGACTGAAAAAAAGTCTGTTATCGAGTAAACATTTTTTTATTTTGTACCTAGTGAATATTTTCTTAATTTAAGAAAATAATTTACTTGGTACAAAACAAGTAAATATTTACTATCAGAAATTTTTTTAAGTGGCTATATAATATATTTTCTTTCTCAATTACTTTCGTTAGTGCACGTTAATAAACGTAGCCCTTCTTCATATTTTCAAAAGTACAATATTTTCGTGCTGTGTTTTATGATTTAAAGAAAGTGCCAGTAACCAAAAGCGAATGAGGAGAATAGCGGAAGAGAAATGCAAAAGTACTATACAGAAATTGTAAAACATGCGTATAGGTTAGAGTAGAAAATCAAAAAAGAAGTAGAATTATACACATTCTAATATAATATATTTGTGAAATAAATGGATAAATCAAAAATCTAACCAATAAAAGTTACTGACAATTAATATATAAGCCAGTCTCTTCTTAACTATATAATAGAATTATTTAGTTCATTCTCCGTTGTATTTTTGAAGGAATAAGAAACTTGTAAGGTTTTGGATTTTTGAATTTATAGTTTTTCTCTATAGAAAATTCTCAAATACTTTTCGCTGATGCAATAGTAACGAAAATATTAATTTTGCCCCGTATTTCGTGTTATAAAAATGTATATTTCATTCATCGATTAATTTAAATTATTATGTTCGCATTATTTGATCATATTTGGATTCACACTATTGGAAAATAATGTTGTTATGTTTAGTTATGTTTAGTTCTCCGTTTTTTTAGTGACTTTAAATTTTTGCAATTTAATTTTAGATTCTCGAAGATAAGAGGTTGTTTATTTACGGATACGAAATACTTCATTTTATTTTATAATAAAACTGAAATATTCAATGTTTCAAATCATTAATTTGAAATTATTTTACAGTCAAACGATATATATATATATATATATATATATATATATATATATATATATATAATTGCCATTCATATTTTAGAAAATAATCATTTAGTTGCATTTTGCTTTTGGATAGCAGGTAGTAAGCCTGTGACATGGTTGGTGATCAACTTCACATGATTTTGGGTTGGGGCATGGATTTCTGCCTACAGCGCATGGACACCAATCGATTACTGAAAAATAAGAGAAAATGAATATTCGATATAAAAAAGTCAATCGATATAAAAAAGGTGTTTTGGAAAAAAATGATCATCCAGAGAAAAAGTTAAAAGATCTGCTGAAAAAAGTGCGCAGAGTCGAATGGTCAAGTATTGATTATTAGCATAGTTCATTAGTAATCGTTTTTATTAACAAAATCCACCCAATTAAACTTATTTTGTTTGTTTAATTCATGTACATAAAAAGTATTATATCAAAAAACAACTTTAGCATTTTCTGGGGATTTACTGGTTAGTTATTAAAATTTATTTCATGTATTTAGTAACCAGTTCTTATCGATACAATTAGTTACTTTTGTGCAATGGAGATTTTAATATATAAAAGCAGATATAAAGCCCTGAAATAACTATACAAAATTGAAAAATCTATGAAAAATACATTAAAATGACAATTTTTTAAGAAGTAATTATCCGTTCGGGCCTACTTTGTACACGCATGAAGTACATATATTATGTAAAAGTAGCTATAATCTTCGCCAGATATAGCTATAGTAGTAGCATGTAGCCCAAGTTTTATTCGTTTTATTCGTAAAATTCGTAAAGTGCTTTGAAAATATCGACTTTATTTCCATTTTTCAACTGAAATTCTAAGTCAAATCATATGCAATAAGGGCATATTGACTGTAATCGTATGCGCGCCCTTTTTGTACAATTGAATTCTCTAGAATTTTTGCATCATTAAGCTAACTGTAATAGTTTTACCGCACAGGAATTAGAGAAAACAAAAAACAGATCTTAAAGTTTTGCAGTTTTTTCTTAATCGACAAAAAGTGATAGGGAGTTTGCGAGTTGTTAACCTGGGGTCTGTTCGGAAAGGCCTCCGGTAAGTTGCCGATAACTAGATATGACGAGATATGGTTATGCTGGAATGCATTTTCCTATACTCCCCATGTAAATGTCATGAACGGTTATGAAACTGCAAGTTTTTCGTCGTTGACGTTATCAGAGGAAATAAACGGTCAGAAACGCTATTTTGACTTACTGATGAATTACTGGGATATGATTTCGTTGAGTTTGCTTCAATAAAGAGCTGATTGCGCCCATTTTCACAAAACCCCGTCGTAGCAACTGGTCGCTGCTGGTCGCGTTCAGTCGCTGGTCGCTGCTGATCGCAAAAGATTTTTTAAAGAAGGTTTCAAATCGAATTTTAATAGTTTTTATAATCGACAATATAGCACAATTACTTATAAGGGACGAGGTGGAGGCCAAAATGTATACTTAATAACCAGTTTTCATTATTAATTATGAATTACTTATATTTATGAATTTTCAAATTTATATATAATTATTTAGTACCTATTATATATATATATATATATATATATATATATATATATATATATATATAATTAATTCATAAATATAAATAATTCTGTTAAATGTAAAAAGCAAAATATTTAAACCAAGTATGCGTATACACAAATTAGTTATAAATTTTTTATATTCATTTAATTTGATGAAATTAAATAATCTAATTAATAAATAAAACTGATTATTAAGTATGCATTAGGGCTCCACCTAGTCCATTATAAGTAATTGTACTCGATTTTCGATTATAAAAACTATTAAAATTCGATTTGAAACCTTTTTAAATAAGTCTTTTATTTAAATTCAAATGTGTAATTCACATGCAAACTTTTACCTGCTTTTACACTAATCTTGCTTATACACATACATGTATATGAGCACGACCAGCTGTTTGATGGCGTTTTGTGAAAATAGGCGCAATGAGCTGTTTACTGAAGCAAATTCAATGGAACGATATCCCAGTAAGTCACCAGTAAGTCAAAATACCGTACCTGACCGTTTATTTCCACTATTCCGTCAACAGCGGAAAACAGCCAGTTTCATAACCGTTTATGACATTTACATGGGGAGTATAGGAAAATGCATTCCCGCATTGCAATATTTGGCCGTATCTACTTGTCGGCAACTTACCGGAGGCCTTTCGGAATAAACTCCTGACTATTCAGTTTCATGCAGTTTTTTACTATAAGAATTAACTGGCTTTTTCCCAAAAAGACTTGACTGGCGTATTCTTGATTTATATACGTGAATCAGATTTATTTCTAAGAAATTTCACGACTACTTTTAAGAGAAATTGTAAGACCATTCTAAGACTTTTTTTTTAAATTATACTAAAACTTATAATATATATATATATATATATATATTTTTTGTTAAGTTCGATATTATCGGCTTTCGTGAAAAGCTTTGTTTTTAATCTATTCATGTACACCACAACAAAGTTCTAAAAATTCGATACAAAAATAACTTTTTTTTTTAATTACTTTATTTTTAATAAAGTAAAATATAAAAATGGAATATTAGTATCAAGTTATTTACTATGATAAAAAGCGAGGACAAAGACATGTCGATAGAAAATGAATTGAAATACACACGAATATTTATTTCAATAACGAAATATATTTGTCTAATTAAATTAAAATTATGGTTTTAATTTCACTTACCATTGGCACAAACTTTTATCATTGATTTTTTAGGTTGTGATTCTACGACCATGCAGCATCCAGATTGACACTTCTCGTCTTTTTCGCACTATAAATAGAGAAATAATTAAGGAATATTATATAAATAATTAATCTATCGTTCTATAAAACTATATTGGAAACACAAATAAGACAACTATGCGATTTGTATCTAATCAACAATCATAGCGATATTGAAAACAGTATCATTGAAATTATTACTGATATGTTCGCTTACTTCGATTTTCGTAGTGAATTTGTTGTTTTACATTGGTCTTTTGACAACTTTATCGATGTACTATATAAAAGTGGAATTTTCTATGATTCCTGAGTAAAATAATAAAAGTACCAATTTGGAAACCTGAAGTTGGATCTAACGAGCAAACTCTATGTCGTTTGTATGAAAGGTTTTCTCGAATAACAAAACTATGAAAATAACGAAATAATACTTCATTCGATAGTTGTATAATATTTAAAATTAGAAAATTTTTGAAAATAAATTAATACAAAAATTTGAAACTTTCAAGAATAGTAGTCGAAAATTCAAAAATATAGGAGTCAGAATCAGTAGCTTCTATATAAGTATCTTATAGAAGCCTTTTTTGTTTTTTACTATATAAAATAGTTTCAGGCGTTTATCACCTCTCACATAAAGATCTTCATAATGTGTTAGTATCACCATAATCTAGAATTACTCTTTCACCGTCAAAAAATTTGAGAATATAAAATCAAAAGTGAAAAAGTGAATTTTAAGTACAGCAAAATGACATTTGAAGTATAGTACACGGTCACAGAATCTCATAAAAAGTATGTACGTTACCTTTTGAAAAGCGGGAAGTAAATCATTACAAATAGTGACTTTTGTTAACATGAACAGCAGAGTGAAAACCGCTAAAAACGAAAAAGCTTTTATCTGCATCCTATTTCTGAAAACAATCCAAATGGTTAAACGCGCGAAAACATAAATATAATTTTAGTATTATTATAATGTTATAATGTTAAATATAATAGATATTAATTTAGGAGAACTAGTAAATATAGAATTATTTTCGTCAAATGTAAAATTAGTTTATAGAAATATGGAATAGAGTAAATTTAATACGCATTTTGTTAATTGGGAACATAAAAATAGATCTAAGATTCATCCATAATGAATTATTACCAATAATCTTATAAAAATTAATTGATTCCATATTCTAAGGCTCAAACAACTTTTTGCCGATTTGCATATAATTTTTTTTATTACTAATGTCATAATTTAATATATTTAATCATAATGTCATTATTGGACATTTTTGTTTAGTATTCTATATTCATTCGCATAAAATTTCACCAACGTTTCAAAGTGTATTCTGTCTTATTATCAAGATATATTATCCTGACGGAATTCTTATACCGCGTTCCATTCTTCTGACATACAGATGCAATAAAATACAAATACAATAAAATTAATTATATTTCCAATGCGCAAACTTACTTTTTTTATTGCCCAAGCGAATCGAAGTATATACAATGCACGACCGAATTGCGGTTGGGTAAAATCGTTACGCAAGTTGAAAAACTCGAAAGCTTTTTTCAGTGTAGAAATTGGTCTCTTTATAGATGCGTTTCGAAAAGTTCGGTTGACTTTAATTTTTTCTTTAGTCGGGGAACCGACAATTGAAGAAATTTATTGTAACAGAAATCTTCAATTTTGTTTGCTCTTTTAAAAATATAAAACGCTCTAGCTATATTTGCATAGAGACATAAAGATAAAAGAGAAAATGTATATGGACGTGTTTCTGTGAAAGTGGAATTGTACTAGAATCATACAGATTATAGAGCTTTCCGTTCCGCCATTTTCTTCGCCGGATCAGCCGTCGTGTCGCTCGGCGTCGCGTCGATGCGCGCGGGGCGCTCGCCCGCAAAGACCAGGTATATAGATCGACGAATAAAACGATTAACAGGCCGAGAGCTGAGGGGAAGACAGAGAGAGAGAGAGAGAGAGAGAGAGAGAGAGAGAGAGAGAGAGAGAGAGAGAGAATTGAAATTATCTTTGCTTGAAAATGTCAATAATGATAAATTAATTTTACATCAAATTTAAACTTTGCTTCTACTATTTTATCACTTGTTAAATTTAACGACTATAAATTTTTCGTTATTACTTTCGTAAGAATCTTTACCATTAATCAAGAGCAATAATATTTTCACACCGCTCTCACGTAAAAATTGCAATTTGCACAAAATTTTCCCGCTCTCGTGATATAAAGTACGAGTCAAAACTAGTGTACGCGTACTGAGTTAATTTTTATTTCACGAGATTTACCCCACCCCCTCCTTGCTTGGCTCGGGCGTAAGCTATTTATCGAGTCAAAATAATCCCCTTACAGATTAACGTTGAAGTGTACTATTTAAAATTATGCAAAAGGATATATGCAGAAATGTATATATGAAAATTACGAGTTACATTTCAGGTTTACAGCTTGTCATGTCAGTAATATCACTATCAAACAGGTATATTAGCATCTGGATTTGCGACTAATTTATGAATTTGAGCGCACTATCAGTATTTGTAGTTTTTTATTTACGAATTCCGAAAATAGAAAGAATTGCGTGTAAATAATGAGTTTAAAAAGCTGACTGATAAAATTGTCATATATAGATATAGGTATATTGTTCATTGTTTTTTTTTCTATTTAATTATTTTAAATAAGAATAGAATATCATTGAAATTAATATTTACTGTATTCAAATTCGTACGTATTGGCTACACGCTAATAGCAATTTTTTGCCTAAACCTTTGCTTTCGGTGTGATACCATTACCACTCGAATATTATAGGCATTGCAGGTGTCGAAGGAGAAAGATATAGGTTAAGCTATTTTGATTTTATGTCTTTCCATTCAGCGCATAACGATTTCCATCGGGACCTTTCACCTCCCCCTTTTCCTCTTCTCACCAACTCTAATAACTTCATGGCTATTTTGCCCTGTTGAATGTCTGTTTTGATAGGACGAAATATTCGCACTTAATTATTCTCTATCCCATTATCGACTTACTTTATTTCTTCTTTGTTGTTAAATATAGGAATGGATATCCTTATATTCTGAGGCTGAATGGTAATCGATCGTGCGTGTATAGAGTCCTTACTAAGCTATTAAATATAATTACGCGATAGTCAGATTGCCCTTATTTACATTCACCTTCCTAGAATTTGAAATATAAAAAAGATAATAAATTTTTTAGTCAAGGGGAAAAATGGATTTTGATTTTTATCTTTCATATTTATGTGGATGATTTTAAATAACCAGTTGAAATCTATTAGTTTAAAAAATTTTATATATAATCTATGTTCCTCTGAATTTTCAATTAGATATTGACTTCGAAAAGTCTTTGGTACATTATATATATTTATCAACAAAATCTTTTTTTTATACTTTTTAGTATAACGTTTTAGTATAATTTTTCAATAAATCTAATTACAAATATTTTTTATACAAGTTTTCAAATTGGTTTTTGAATTAGAAAATATTGAATTTTTATTAAATATAGTAGTGGAATGTTAAAATAAAGATACACGAAATAATCTTTTAACATGAACTTTATTTCAAACGAGGAAAGAAAAGACGTCTGTTCAAACGAAAGGACAACAGAAGACTAACTACAGTACTCGAAATAGAAAAACTCTGCAAGGCCTTGTGAGAAGCTTAAAACTTAAAAAACATCAGGCATCTAAACAATAAACTCATAAATCAATTGCCACGCAGGGCAGCAAAGACGCAGATCGTAATAAGACCAAATGGACACATATGCTTACATCCTTTTACGATACCGTCCAATATTTAGTTTCAAGTATTTTTTGCTTTATTATTTTTAGAAGGCTAAAATAATCTAACAGAAAACTTTAATTAAGTGTAGAAAATTTCGTATAATATGAAGATAATGAATTCGGCATATCGAATAAATAGATAGCTATTAATCCACATATATTAGGAAAAATATTAGAAAAATTAGTGTTAACTATATCATCAGATATATTTTAAATATATTTATCCGTCACAGCTCGGATCTTTGCTTTTAGACAGCATAACCTGTAGATTATGGCAGCATAAACCTCAAGATTTTCCCATAGCAAGTATTCGCTCATCTTATGTGTGATTCCGTATACAAGCTATTTTAAGGCAAAATCTTCGGTTTTCCCGTCACGGCACGGATCAAGCATGTACATTGTGTGTACATATAGTTGGGCTTATAGCGAGAGTTCGCTCGCGATCGTTACTATCACTATAATATTAGTAACTATAATTCTAATTTCTTATACATAATAAATAATCACGAAGTAATTTTTCATGACCTTACTATTTCAACACGAATATCTCTAAATTTCCAATCTCCGCTGTACAATAATTTAACATCATAATTCTTTTTATTTTTATCGCATTAGTTTCTGATTACAATTATACTTTAAACTATATTAAATTTAACTCTACATAAATACTTAACAGAATTTCGAGAAATCTTACAAACTACAAGATACATATTACATGTATTGAATTAATAACGATTTTAAATTTAACACTATAAACTTTTATTAATATATATAAAATTACAAACTAAAACATTTAAGTATATATTTAAACTTATAAACTAAAATATTTCAAAAATAAATTTAAAATTATCAATTAATATATTTAAAATATATCTAAAGTTACAAATTAAATATTAACATAGATATAAAATTAAATACTTTTATTTTACTTTTTAAAATAAAAATTCTTGTCAGTCCGTAACAATTAGACTGGATGGTACAAATTTAAAGAGTGCAAATAAGTGCATAACGGTGTCAAGAGCTGTCAATCTGAAACATTAATAATGAAAACTGAGGAAACTCTAACGCATTGAATTTTCTACCTTTGAAGAATAGATGTTGACTGATTGTATAAAAGAAAGACAGATGTACAAGTTATTAAACTTGAGCTTTAAGATGGAACACTTGCATTTTCCATGGACCCCGCTCCCGTTATATCTACTTGCTTGCAATTTCAGCTGACCTTGATTTATGTTCTGAATAAAAGCACTAATTCTTCCAATCCATCTGACTAAATTAAAGTGTTTCGTAAATGATTTATCATTTTTGAACATTTTATTTATTATTAAATTTTTCTAAGCTACTATGAAAATTGTATATCAATATCACGCGTATTATTAGAATATGGTTACAATAAATCAAGGGATGTGCATTGATATTCTATTGTATGGCAATAGTTATCATTATATATCAATGGCAACTAGTTATCATCTTTTATCTTTGTATACCAACTGTAACCTAAATAATAGGTTTTCGATTTCATATTCATTTACTAGGCTTATGTAAATTAATCTGAAAGCCAATATGGCAGAGAATAATTTTTGAAAATATTTTTTTTATTCGTAAGAGCTTAGTTAAATAAGAAAGATTTCCGTTATTATAAATTTCGAACTTTTTATTCTTATCTTATAATTTAATTTAAAAATGTTCAAAGTTATTTTATTAAGTTTCTAAATATGATCTTCAGAAGCTAGTTTTTATGATTAAATAAGATATAATATATTTTAAGTTTATATTTTAATCAAATGCAATATTCGAAGGTTTAGAATAAAATTTTATGTGTCGTGGCCATTTTATGCGTACAAGAAAGTCTTAAGAACGACATCATATGGTCACCTATGTTTTTATAATAAATATAGATTTCTAACAGAATAAGTTAAATAGATTTACACCACGATTATCCTAAGCCTGATACAATATGTTAAGTTTTCTATTGACTTTGAGATAAGAGAATCCATAATAACGGTATGTAAACACGAAGTCTTGAATCTGGTAATCAAAGTGATTATGATAATAGAATACCTCCTCTTTTTTTGTACGTGAATTTCTACGTACTTTGTACGAAGATGTGTAACTGCTTTCGAGCCTGCGGCTGCGCCTTAAAGCAGCTTATCGGAATAAGATAGTTTAAAAGAATTCTCAAACACTTCGCCGCTTATGCTTCAGAAGTTTTAAAGCTTCCAAGAAGAACGATTCACTCCCGGGTAATCCGTCCCTCCCTCCCCCTCCCCTAGCCGAAGGGACTCATCTTTCCTGCACCGCACGTACGCTTTCAGCAGTGTGCGCGGCGTTTCCCTCGTTTGAAATTTGCAGGAGGCAAAATTGACGAGAAAGCGCGACAAGGACCACCCCTGTAGAATTTGCGTACATGACTGCACCATATATATATATATATATATATATATATATATATATATATATATATATATATAGAGAGAGAGAGAGAGAGAGAGAGAGAGAGAGAGAGAGAGCTATATACACGTGCATCAGTGGCAGCAGTATAGCGTACGTGCTGGACGATTTTGGTGGAAGGCGGCTCACTTCCGCATCCCCCTCCGCACGCGCGGAAATATGTTCGTCACGTCGACGAGAGGCGGCGAGCTGGCGCGCGGCTGAGCTTCCTCCGCCGCTGCCGGGCCCTCGCTGTTCAACCGCGAGTTATGGCGGACGCATACGCACGCGGGCGCACGCTCAACTGGATTGAGGATCGCCGCGCCGGGGCGTAATGCGCGCGTAATGCTTGGGTACAAGCCGAGGGTAAGCGGCATTACTTCGGCAAATTTTCTCGAAACTCCGTGTTTTCAAACGTAAAGGACGATGAGGCATAGCTGGGGCTGCTCGATCGATGAAAATCACGCGCAATGTTTGCGAAAAAGTCATATGTTTCCGGCCAGGGCTCGTCGGCTGGACAGTGCAGAGCCGAATTTTCCCTCTCGCGGTGCTCGATTAACAAAGAAATTTAATGGCCCGTCCTAAAATTGTGATAAAAATTTTGAAAACAGAAAATTCCTTTTAAAGTATCGTTAGCAATCCCCATTGTCTCCCCGCGATAAAACTGGCGCAGTCAATGTAGCTATAAAAATTCGATATTTATATATAGACGCAGTTTTTATAACCAGACTATTTTTTTTTTGGGTTGGAATATTCAAAAATTTCCTTTCTCCGTTGTTCAAATCCATTTAGAACAAATAAATCGAATTGATTGAAAAAAAAATATATATCGATAAAAGGACATTTATATATTAAAATCGTACTTTTTCATTTAGAGCACTCTCGCGTCCTTGACAAGCCACCGGGGATAGAGTGTTCAACTCTATCAGTTTTACAGCTAACATAAAGTAATCGATGAATAATTAATAACAAAAAAAAACAAAAAGAATAGAACAGAAGCTGGCAGGAGTAAAAAACAGTATGTGGTAATTACGTACGCTATTTTCGCTATTTTGCTCATGCTGAGATATCAGACGAAACAGTCCGGGCCTTATGAGAAGCATCCGTATATTATTTACCAAACATACATATATAGCGCTAACGTATTTTTTTTATGCATAATATGTAAAAGATATTTTGTCTTTAATAAATTATTCCGGATCTTTAATACATTATATCAAATCTAATCGAATAATAATAATATATTATTTTTGAACACCTATATTCTAGTAAAATAATTAGAAAAATGGTATATTTTATCATTATTAGTATTCTAATAATTAATATTATATGGTTAAAAAAACAATTCAAAAACAAATTTTGATTATAATTATATTATAATTACAATTGTTCCAAAGTATATCGAATAGGTTATAAATAACATGTTTAAAGTTCTGCATTATTTGTACTATATTTTAATTTCTAATTAACATTCGAGCGATTTTAATTATTATTTTAAAAAATGGTATAAAAAGATGCATTGTATCTATATTTAATAATGTAAAATAGATTTCTTTCAATTTTCCTAAAGTTAAACTTAACTCCTAAAATAAAAATTCCTTTTAAAAAGGATTTATTATTTATTATTGTTATTAAGCCACAATTGAGCTATTTCAATCAACTAAATTTTTTTTACATTATTTATTACTACTAAAATTCAACTCGGCTTTTCATTTCTATAGTATCGTATATAAAGATATATTTTATACAGCACAGGTGTTAGACTATCGTAGAGAAAGAGAAAAATGGAGAGAAAGTAAATAGTGATAAAAAACACTTTTCCTTAGATGAAGTAAAAGTCAAATAAAAAGTTATTTCTTCAAATTAAACTCATGCTATCTATAACGAAATTCAGAATATAGCACAACTCATCCTATAATATGAATTCTTAGGTAGGTGTATTACCGTGTTGAAAGTATTATAAATGATAAAACTTAAATTTGACCTCCTCCCCCTCTGTCTCGCTCACTGTCTCTCTCTCTATCTCTCTCTCTCTCTCTCTCTCTAATTCCATTGGTAAAACGGCCTGACTCGGCAAAGAAAAAAGAGCAAATTCATCAAAACAATACACCGATTTTCGAGTCGATTAAAGCAACGATAAAATTCAACGATTTACGATTCGAATTACTTCAACTCTCCCTATATCTATTAATTAATTTAAATTTTGAACAAATAAAGAAAAGTATTTTGATATATTGATTAGTAGCTGAGAGCAAATGATCCATGTGTCAATGTTTAATGCATGTGCTAAACATTGTTTCTCCGCTTCTCATAGATAAAAGCTCGTACATTTAATTCGAACGAGTAAACTTCGAAAGTTTTCGAATTTCTGTATCCCTGCAGCTCTATTGCTTCGTATACGTCAGTCGAACAACTTCTCCTGCTTAATACAGAGGAGCGAATAAGTTGCAAAATTTCAAATTCCGCCATTCGAATAGATGAATTACCGGTATATATATATAGATAGATTACGGCGAACAGAGTTAGTGTCTTGCCGCAAGTTCGAGCACGAATAACATAAGTGAATGTATGCCTTCGAGAATGTGATGCAATTTACGTATTTACGTGCTTCTAGATCCATATATATATATATATATATATATATATATATATATATATATATATATATAGTTTCGGAATTGCGGTGCCAGCTAACTTGACTCAGCTCTCTTTGATTATTAAGCAACTTAATGAGGCTCGACTACATGCCAAAAGTCGCGAGGAGGCGATATGCTAATTTAAATTTGCTCATGATTAATGGATTTCGAAAATTATAAACAGTGTTTACGACACTGATAAATTCGAATACGGATCAAATACCAAAATGTTATCGCAGAAATATATTAATTTTAAAAATTATTGAAGCTATACTTCAACTTCATGGACATGCAGAAGTGTAATATGTATAATGTATGTAGAAACCATTCACAAATATGTATAGAAAAATGCATTAATACAGCTCAGTGCTATTGAAAAAATATGCGCATCTTCACATTGTATAAAGAGCAAAATTTTTTCGATCGTCATGTTATCAGTAAGAATCTACTGAATCAATTGCTATTAAGTTCGAAATATAGATTTTCTATTATTTCAGAAAAATTACTGAAAAATATCTGCTACTTTTTATTAAAATCTAAACAAAATTATGAAGAAGCACGGTTCTACTTTTACAAAATGATATTATAATCGGGTAGATATTTCATTAAAACGTAATGTATTAATGAAACATTATGAAATATGTAAATTAGTTGACCTCATTAATGTTTCGGGCCAAGCTACAAAAGGGTCAGCTAGTATAAATTAAAATTCATAATGCGTAATATTAAAGAAGTACATCGAGCATATTAACATTAGGCTATTTTAGTGATCATCCATCAGACATCTGAAGATCCACTTGGGAAAATGTCGTTAAAATCTATCATTCAGAAGACGATAATGTGCTTATTAGATTAAAATAAATTAAACTAATGACAAATAATTTATACCCTTTCCTTGTAAATATGTAAAATTCGATTTAGGTCAAAATTTACAAAGTGAATAATGTGCTCTCAAAAGGTATATTAATATATATAAAGAAATATTACATATAAAATCCATTCGGCAAAAAAGAGGTAACGGGAATGCAGGATCGAAAGCCCGATATAGTTCGAGCTTCACATATTTCCTGCCCCCTCTCGGATATCTGTATATAATCGTGGCATTTTCTTTACCAAAGGGAATCCTCGAATCAAGCTTCTCGGAAATAGATTTTCAGTCCCAGCTTGGTATACTCGACCGTAATATATATAAAGTGAAGGAATAAAACCGAGAATGCGAGCACGAAATGACGATAGCGAGGAAATCGCAGGCTTCCATCGGAACGAGGGTAAAATGATCCAATGATAAAGAAACTAGGGATAACCCGGGCAACCGTTATAGTTATAGCTCCAAAAGGCATTTGATAATTAGGAAAACGACGATTTTCCGATCGACGAAAGTGTCAGGTGTTACTTCTGAATGAACTTTTTCCATATTAGAAACTATAGGTGATGAAACATCGTTGAAAAAGTCAATTAATAATGTATAAGAAAAAATACAAAAAATATAAAATGTAAAAGGTGAGATCGAAATCTTTATCAGTTCAACATCACACATCTAGTTATAGCTTTCCATGTAAGTTTTTCAATGATTATAAAATAAAAATTTAATAATAAAATACAATTTAATAATAATTATTATACATATATATATATATATAAATATTACAATAATCTGGTCAATATATTGCTATATGGTAATTAGAATTAAAGATTTTATCACGGATGCTGTTTAAAAATTTGGAAACATTCACGCTTTTTGTGTGTGTGTTTTGTGGCACATTCTGTACGGCAATTGGCACTTTCTGTACTGTTTACGTTTGTATTAATAAAAGTTTGCTCTATGAAAACCATTCCAATGGAACTACTCGATCCATATTTTCTTTCCGATCAATCGCATCGCTTCGGTTTTCAAACTCAATCTTTTTACATCTGCTCCGGCGATATTATTAAACGCATAAAATCCGTTTTAACAATATTGGAATTAAAAAGTGCGACGATGTTTTAATATGGATGGTTTTCATAATAAATTGCAACGTTTCAGCCATCTGGGATTCTATTAAACCACAATAACACTAAACTGTACATGCTTATAAGGTCTGTAGGGGCACTCAAAACGGATACACACACGCACGCGCACACGTGTGTGAATATATATTATTTCATATATAGAATTTCAATCTATTAAAATTCTTATTATTTTTGTGTAAGTATATATTTCAAAAGATAATAGCATAATAATCATATATAAAAAAGTATAGTTAACAAATAGTGACCATAATTATTAATAATTACATTGTATACTTAACAATAATGTATTATTGAAATTATACGTGAAAATTTTTCGAGCTCGAGAAATTTTAATATACGTGAAGAAAGATAAAAAAAGTGTTAAGAAGAAATAAATATATAAATTCACTGTGAAATTCTAGCAATTATATATTTTTAAAAAAGTAACACAAAAAGGGTGCGCCTTTATTTATGTTAGCGTGATACTTATTTATTTTGGACTCTTTTAAATTAATAAATTTTTTTATCGGTCTTACAGTCTTTATAATATCATTAGCTAAAATAATGACATTCAGGCTGTCCTTGTTTATGATTACCCCCGTAGAATCTGAAATAAAACTTATTACTACAATAAATTATATCAGAAAATTAAAAATAAAAAAAAAATAAAATTAATAATAAAATAAAAATAAAAATACAATAATAAGTAAAATAAAAATAATAAAAGTACTATTCTATATTAGTAATAGTCATTATTTTAGCTAATATATGATAGTATAAAGACTGTAAGACAGATAAAAATATTTATTAATTTAATTCAGAACAGTCGACATAAGTACAATTTTTAATTTTAATATGGACTAGTTTCTTATTTTCATATTATCCATTAAAAAAAGAGAAAATTTCTGTTTTAGAATAAAACAAAAAAGATATCTTTTTCTCTCAATTGATTTACAGATTCAATTACAATTCAAATATATCTTTTCAAAATACTGAAACAGAAAGTTAGATAGTTTGTTTGGCGATGAATTATAACCTTTTTACCATAGCAAATAAATTTTACAAATACAAGGACGAACCATTAAAAATATTTCAAATTACCAATCTGAGCATCGGCAGATGTAGTAACAATATAACAATTTAATTGGTGAATAAATTGAATTTAACCCAGGAAAATAGGTACTAAAATTTTCAGATTGTGGAAGATCGTGAAAATAGTAATTGCAACAATATAATAGTGCAAAGGTCGAGCTTTTGCAGCTATAACTGGCCTTGATTCAATTCATTATGTAATAGACAATTAAATGCTACAATCATTATGGCATTAGAGCGGAAAGGAAGAATCAGAGATTTTTAAGCATACCTGAAAGTTTGAATAAATATTGTGTAATAGATGATTTTTATCAATATTAAACATCAGCAAAAATTTTGATCAGTACGACATGGGTGATAATAATGATATGCATAGCATTTCTTTTTTAACACCTATATGTATAAAATCGGAGTTCTATCGATTATAGCTTGATAATAAATGAAGTTGTTCCGAATTTTTATCAGTTTTTCATGCAGTTTCGGCAGAAAAATTTACAATTTAGACATTTCTGTACATTTTCATAACAAAAAAAAAAAAACAAAAAAACAAACAATACAGTAAAAACCCCTACCTATCTCGATGTAGAAGAAAATTTTTGAATATATTATTCGAATTTAAGATTATATTTCCGAGTCAGTTAACAAAAATGAGATTTGAGAAAAGTGTCATTAAAATTGTAAATATTGAAAAATGATTTTATATTCTTACATGCATTTACTTTGAGTCATCTAGACTATACAGTTGGGCTTGTCAATTGAGATGCTGCTCCATTTTATTCAATCGTAAAGCTCATTTAAGTCCATTCGAAGTTCTTCTGTGCCTTCGCTCAACGATTGCCGTTGAACTTGCTTTAGTATCCGAAGAGCATTCTACGCAGTGATCACAAAACGCAATCGTGGCATACCTGAAGGCAAAATCTTCGTTTTTTTAAATTCCTTACGACCATATCTTACTATTGTTGTACATTTTTTTTTCATATATATTAAACATTCTGAAAAATATAACTATAGAATTTTAAAGGTGCGATACGCACTAATTAAAAGAAAAGGTAAAAAATCTCTGTTTTTATTATGCGGAACAAAGTTCAATTTAAAAATAGAGTCCCTCTCCAAGTTCACCCTTTGATCTTCGTCTTGTACTTAATTTCCACGTACGTATACAGACAAGGCTACCTTGTTCTACATTAGAATCCATTCCAGCTGTCCTACACGTTCGATTCCACGTAACATCATAATTACAAATTTAAATTAAAAAAGAGAAGATATTTTAATATATAATATAACTATTATAACATTGTAATAATATATTAAATATGATTATTAAAAAAAATTTTCAGTGTAAGTAATTCTCTGAATTAAATGGAAAGAATAAAAAAAACATTATTTTGGGCTGTCCAGCAATACGAATGAATTCAAAACGCGATTCTACAAAAAGATTAATTGATTTTCAATACATAGTTTTTATCGGTATTTCAAATGAAAATGGAAAAAGACAAAATATTCTACTGTTTTCAGTTTGTCTATTTGGAGCCTATTACCTAAGGAAAAAAACATAATCGAAGATCCATTACGTTCGGCCAAGCAAATATTTCATAAAGAACCATGAAAAAATCGATTATTACCTAGAGCTCTGTAATTATGGTTTATATATAAATTTTACGAGCATTTCGTGAAATTGAACACGTCTGTATAATAAAGCGGACTCGAATTTAAAATGGTTCGAGAGGTCTGTCGGGATCGATTTTTGCCGATGTCGACGCGCAACACCCATATAAAAGAGGAGAACGGAGAAAATCAACTGGGGTGAGGGGGTGGGGGTGGTGGTGCTTGCATTCTCTACCACAATGCTCGAAAAAAGAGCCACACATGCACAAACCGCGGTTCTTTTTCTTCGGGAACGCCTGTTTCCGATCCGCGCAAGTGCAAGTGCGCAGCATCCACAAAGTTGATTTGGTGAATCGTGGGTGGAGAATATAGGTGAAGAAAAGAAAACTATACATATACGACACCTTTCTGAGTGAGTTAGAATTTATTGCTTGGGAAAACTTTTTTTTATAATAATGATATATTTAATAGACTAATTCTGTAATTTTAGTTTTTATTTACAAGATAATTAATCAAATATGTGAACAGAGTTCAAAAATTATTTTCGGATTTGATTGCAGCCTGTTCGCTTTATACAATATTGTAAATTTTTAGAATAGATTTTAGAAATTAATTGAAACATTTTTCAAATTATTTTGCTTCAAGCTGTTACGGTGACCTCTATGATAGCTGCTTTATTTTACTAAATCTCATAACAATTGATATAAATTTGAATTTGCAAAAAGTTCCAAGTATTTGTCTAGAGTGCGTTATAATAAAGCTTTTGTGATTATTTTTTTCTTTAAATTTATTTGTGTTTTGTAAAATAGAAATACAGGGGTAGTTGAAAATATAATGTTTCTATAATTAAACACATTTTTCCAAGATATAAGTTCATATAGAAAATAACTGGATCATTACAGAAAGTCTAATATGTATGATTGTCGCATCTTTTTGAATTGCAGTATACTTACTATTTTATTTAAATAAATTATCAGCATTTTTTTATTTTAGCTTCTATCAAAAGAACCAATAAATTATTGATCCCGACAGATCTCTCAGATATTCCTGGTATTAATAGCAATTTTTATCTCAGCATTGATGCAGATGCATCAAAACAATTATAGATTTATTTCTGAAATGTTCGGGTTTTTCCGTTCAACATTATAGAAAACGTATTTTTTTCAATATAAGAATCAAAATAAGGTTATAATAACGTTCTAATGGATTTAAAATTTTATATAATTGAAGTCATACTTCGTTCTTTCTCCACATGTTTAATCAAAGCGCATTGAAAACAGCGAACCTGAAAAAATAAAGGTGATACGTTCCGTTATTATTATTACTGAAGATATTCAGATTAATCCCTCCCCCCTCCAACTTCAAACCCCTAAAAAATATGATTTTCCAAGACATCGAATGTAAGTTCCTTCTCTCTACTTATTTTTACAGAGTCTGAAAGTGCGGATAATGATGGGTCGCTTTCCCCTTGCAAGGCGCTTAAGCTTACAGCCCTCGCCGATCAGGAACAATCAAGAAGATGGATCTCATAGGCATTCCAGGTAAGTAACGACAATAAAACAAAATTTATAATATTATTTCAACGAATGCCTTGTTTAACGGTATATGAAATTATTGACGAAAACTAGCATATTTCAAACAGTCCCAACGAAGACGGACATATTTCCATTGCTGCATCGAAAAGTAATGCATTTCGGATTAGTTCGTCTCAGATTCTCTATCTCTCTCTCTCTCTCTCTCTCTCTCTCTCTCTCTCTCTCTCTCTCTCTCTCTCTCTCTAGCATGCGTATATGTTTATTTATGCAACTATCTATACATAGACACGTAAGTATGGTACCTCCTTGTTAAAATTAAAAATTCTTTCTATCTGTAGAGATGATAATATACATACAAAAATTTCTAATTGTAATAAATTGTAACTTCGAGTTAAATTTTCAAGGATAAGAATTGCTATTTTTTTGCGTGAACCTATTTTCTACCCGCGTATGCTACCTTTCATTGCAAACATTGTGATAGTCTCGCAGGAAACGTCGATGTAAAGTTGAACATGACGTAGCAAACTGGAGGGAAAGTTTTCGAAATGTCAAGGGTGAAAAATGACTCAAAAATGAAAAATGACTAAGAATGACGAGAAACAGTAGGTGAAGTGTAAAGAACAAAGAATCTTCGCGGAAGCAACAAATTCATTCGTTAATATGAACTTCTGTAATCTCTAAATCCTGTACTGAAACTCTATCAAAGGTTTCTAAGATCCTTTAAACGGCGTGAAACATTACAAAAAATGAGTCCTTTCTTCAGATTTAGAGAGCTAATGCTGATGGAACACATAGCCAATTTTCAATCGTTAATACAATATTGCAATAGAATTTGTTCACATAGCCGAAACTGAAACTTTTTATATGACACATTACTGAGAGAATAAAAAATCACTTGTTATATACCAATTAGAGCATAATATAGAAAAATATGTCTAGTCTGCAAGCTTTGAAATACAACTCGAGGTGTATTAATTCTGGCTTTGCTGAATTATATTTATTTTTTATATCTGTAGTATTCATTAATTGTCGTGTAATAAATGGGTTTTTTAGTTTGGCCGGAGTTTCAGTGGACAATAACTTTTATGCTGAATTAGATATTCTTCAAACCTACGTAAAATTCTAGCCTGAGTATAAATGTCTCTTATGAAACGAAGTTCAGATTTTATTTGACATTACTTTCTGATGCACTGCGATTGGTTTTTTCGATACTTGCCAATATTTGAACAAGGCTTGCTCTTGCGAAGTTATGAAATTAGCAGGTGAGCCGATGCAAAAAGCGAACGACGTATGGCGCGACATTATCGTCGATTTTAGCAAGGGTAGTATCGAGACGGGGTTACGAGGGCGTGCGGCTTCGAATCGGGGCGCCGAGGCTCAAGCTCGTATCCGGAGAATGCGCGTTATAGCTGCCGGGTGGACTTAAAGCTTGGCCGGTCGTGGCTTGAAGGGGAACCGTTATACGCTGTGTACCGAGAACTTTAATTAATCGGTAGGCGGATTCTCGAGTGCGTATATGTAACTGGGATAAAATTGTCTCGGTTAAAGTGGCCTTAAAGTCACGTTTCACAAAGGAATCAAACATCAATCGAATGTTTAAACTTTACGCTTGCTCTTCTTTTGTCCATTAACTATTCTCTGAAATACAATCTCCTACTGTATATGGCATCAAAATTCCATAATCCTTTTCGAAGAAAATTTTGAAAACAGGCCAAATTTAACATTTACAAAAATCTAAAAAATTTTCTTCTCTTTGTATACACGCGAAACTTGAAACAGTTGTACCTTCACATTTTAAAAATTTCCAAGCTCGAGTCAAATGGTGTGAAATTCCGGGTGGTGCTCCCTCGCTCCGACGCATTATCGATCGGCCAAAGCAGTGCGGACGAGAGCCGTGTACAGACCTATATATATTTATACCACTTGAACTGGGCATGTACCTCCCATAAATTGTTTTTCACACTTTTCTTTCCCTTTGTAAGAGGCCAAGAAGGGGATATTTCTATGGTAGCTTTGTATTTTTATGAAATGCGCTTTGTTCGTCTGCGATAATAGTGTGTGTGTGTGTGTGTGTGTGTGTGTTTACTGTAAGCATGTCCGTGATGTTTGCTGCTTTTCATTATCTTTATTTACCTAAGTTTCGTTAAGTTACAAGTATATCTCCATTAATTAACTTTATAAAAAAATTTCCTTATCGTAGTCGTTATTATAGTTAATTTAACAAAGTCATTACATATAACACTTTCAAAAAATTCGGCTACGTCCTTTCCAAAATGTCGCCCTAAAGTTTTGAAGCGAAATTGCAAGTCATATTGTAAAATTTCAGTTCATGAGATCGCCTTGTTAGCGTACACACAAATTTAAAATGTGATTTTCTTAAAACAGAATTTGCAAATTGCCATCGCGTTATCTCAAAAACCGATCGAGTGAGTTTCTTAAGCAGTCACCTTCAAATGCTTCTTTGAAACTAAACCTATTTGTTTTTCCCTATCGTCTTAGTAAAAGTGTAGTATAGTTTTGTTTACATCTAGCGAGTAAATGAACGGTAAAAACAGACAATTTTATTTCAAATGAAACTTTTACAATTTCAGAAATCATTCGTTTTAGATTAAAGTTAAAACAAATTAATGGAATTATCAAATTTTTGAAAATAACAAGTATTTTGCGATGCTTAAAATAAAAGTAGTAACAGTCAGTGAGTAGTCCTGAAATATAGTGTGCAATAGTCAGCTTAATTGTGCAACTGCAGAATAACTTACCTAATAGTTAAAGAAGTATAGATATGGATAAATCGTCCTTGTAAATAAGAGCTATAAAGACACGTGATAATGTACATTTTTGTTCATCATATAGAGACATATAAAAGCATTAGAATCAAGAAACATAAGGTTAAAGCTTCTGAAAACATTGATACTAATGTCTCATTTTTGAAAGAGAAAATCTTCGATTAATTTTTTTCAGCAATCATTTATACACAGCATGACCAGCAACATGTGCATATATCTCAATCTGAAAATACATGATATATAGAAATTGATAATAAATTTTTAATTTAGAATTTTACTCCTTATATGTTTATTTAACATGCAATGTTTATAATTTAAAAGATAATTTTAATTTTATCAATCTTCTAATAGTATCATTTTTAATTTATGATCAGATTAAATTAATAAAAATTTTTTTTATTAATTTAAATTATTTTTTTTTCTAAATTATTACAAAAACGATAGGCAGTGAATAAAAAAGTCCCATTTAATTCTAGTATATCTGTAATAATTTTCACGGTCGACTGATTTCCTGCTTTTTTATGAAATTGTCAAACAATGCGAAATTAAAGGATTCGCTTTGTAGAAATGAAACTCAGCTTTGGACTATAATTATTTTATAATTAGATTTGTTAAATCCGTCCCCTTTTTGCGGATTTAACGATGCACGAGGGATGAACCAGCGGAGGATCGATTCGGCGATTTAACATTTATTTGACCGCCGGGGGACAAAATCCCATAATATAGCATGTACGTTAGAATTATCACGCGCAGTTTTCATAAAGATCGGATTTTACCGAGGAGCTCGATTAATCAAACTCGCGCAATCCGAACCAGTTCCTCCGCCCGCAATCCGACCACACAGCCGGAAATTCCCCGGGCAGCGGCAGCTATCCGAGCGCAAATTCCCAAGATATCTACAGGCTTCAGTCCCGCGACCCCGGGGCGCTTTATCCCTTGTAAGACATTATAGACCGCGGTACGTATAAAGAACTGTAATTCAACGGGGAACGATTTTCATTGCCGCTGTTACAGCCTCTCCCTCCCCCCCCCTTTTCCGCCGTTCGCCTCGCTCGACTACTTTTCATTCACTCACAATGCGCTTTCGAGCATTTCTCTCACGCGAGGCAGTGAAAAAATGCAGTATTTCTTATGTCAAAGTGGGTTCGCCTAGGAATTACGTCCATTTCAAATGGTCTTTTATCGATTTTCTACCCGCACTTGGAAATGCAATACGTGCGAATAATATCTATGCGAAGATCTCCGATTTTCATGCAAGCAGGTATAGGTGGGATAAATCGTAGTGTATAAATCTATGTAATCTATCTATCTATTAATTTAGCTAAATATATATCTGTCTACCTATCTGACTAAACTAGCTAAGTAAATAGCATCGTTTAGGACTCCTAACTTAAAACCAAATCTTACACTTTATTCTTTTGCTATACTATATATTAATTTCATCTGCCTCGCTCCACTTACTCACGCATACGTTTACTTGGTTTTTCTAAGAAGTCTTACGGCTTCATTAAGACTGTGCTGCGCTTGCATCAGTGAATTCACCCGCAGATATGAAAAGTCTTATAGCAAGCCAAGATATCTATATATATATATATATATATATATATATATATATATATATATATATATCTTATAAAAGCTCTCTCATTTTTCTTCTCCGTCTACCCCTTTCGCTCTCTCTTTCTCTCTCTCTCTCTCTCTCTCTCTCTCTGTGTCTCTCTCTCTCTCTTTCTCTCTTTCTCTCTTTCTCTTCCACCCTCTCCATTTCCTTCTGTATCTATCCCCCTTTTCTTTTCATCAATTTCGGTCTTGCATCCCCGGCTACAGTGTATGTCATTGTGTCGGTATGTGTAGTATACGCGTATATGTCTCACGTTTCTTGCGTGGAAACCTTTGATTTAGCGCAAGCCAGTCCCTAATATAATTCTACTCATTTGAAAGGCGAAAAGCGAGGCGCAAAGTCCTTGGGTATTGATTTGTACGAGAAGAACTGCAATAAAAGCAAGTTAGAGCGGTATATATATATATATATATAGTATGAAAAAGAGGCCATATCTTATCGGATGTAGCGTATACAGACAGAGTCGATGAAAAGTTGGAAAATGATGAAAGAAATAAATGATCGAAAAAATATATAAGATAGCTCTATTGATACTCTCTGTTCAAAAATTAAATACTTTTGAAATATTTTACCAGCGTATGAAAAATATTAAAAAGATATTTTATGAATTTTCAATATATATTTTGTTTTACTACTTTTGATTATTTTCCGAAAACAATACAATATTAGAAATTCAGTAGAAAATTTGTCTTTAGTCCAATATATCATGCATGTTACAATTATATGTAAATTTTGTTTATTTTTGTTTTTTTTTGTGAATATCAACGAGCAAGTTTATGATTTTTGATATAACATCAGCCAGTGTAAAAATGAGTCGTAAAAGTGAAAATTCGTGATGTAATAAAATAAAATTCCACGCGGTAGGAATAAAGGACATTTTTATTAAACAAGAAAAAGCTGAACGACGCGACGCTTTTGAATATGAGATTAACAATTTTTAGTATTTGGTTTTTAACCTATATTGTCTTCCAGAACTGACCATGAAAAAAAAAAGAATTTCGTACATTTTAATTTGTATTGAGCGCATCAAGCTACTATAAAATATCTAATATCGATCATTCTTATATTTATCAATAGATATTGCGTTCCTGCCTGCGAATATGTTGATCTAACAACTGCTATTGATTATTGGCTTAACTTTAATAAACAGTTATTATCTTTTATTTTTACACGATAATTAATTTTCACACTTAAATATTGGTTTCTACAAGATCTCGTGAACACATCTAATTACATACGATTGTGTTTGGTAATTTAAAATAACAACTTAATTACTTTAATTATTTTTTTGACTTTTTTACGTTCTTTTATTTATTGGAAAATAAATAAATTATTATCTCAAAATTTCTTAAAATAACGAATAAATTCCTTTAAGCTGAAGAAAAATGTTAAAGAGCGGAGGCTGCAGATATCTTTATATTTTTTATACAAAATAAAGTTTTACAATATTGATTATTATACATAATAATAGAAAGACAAATAATAAGGAAAGATAGTTTTTAAATTTTATCATGCCAGATATTCATGCTGACGTTACGGCGAACTGAGAAAATTTTTTTTCTCTGGCATAATTTCGAAAGTTTGACTCGTGCGAAAACAAAATTTTTAAATTATCGTTAAAGCTTAAAGTTGCCTCTGTGGCCAACGGTATATTTTCTAATCTCTGGCAATATTTAATACCAACTTTAAGCAATTTTAATTTAAAAACAAGATAATTTGATATTGTCATAATTTAGCTTTCTTGTTTTTTGTAAGCTTTAATAATTTCATTGAAAATTGACTGTTAGATGCGTAAAAATGTCGGAATTCTGTGAAACCAGATTAAATTATATCATACACGTCAAAATACTCTTTGTCTGCATTAGAAACAAAGTTTAGAAAATACATATTGTTCTAATGAAAACTAAATAAATTAAAGGAACGCATTAAATTAAATTTTAAGGTAAAGTAGATCAATATTTCAACAGTGTTTCTTTCCGTACAATCGTGCGCGGCTTATGCGCGCGTAATCGCGTTTCCAATTTAAACTTTTACAATGTAATTATTCTAGTTAATAAATTGCGAACTCTCTCGTATATTCACGCACCTCGGAACGTGGAGGAAAATTCATCGAAAGTCGAATGAGAATGTTTAATGCATGAAAATATACGTGCATATAATTCTTAAACCAATGTAATTTTTTATGAATTCGGGCGCGATCATCGAGCCGAAGCATATTTGGAATCGAGCTATATGCACACCCCTCCTTACCCACAAGTTCAGGATCATTTTGTATTCTACACCCGTGCTTATCCAATACAGTAATGAAATAGTTCATGCAAATGTTGTACATTGTATTCTCCAACGCACGGGAATAATTCGTATATAAATATAATAAATTCGTTGCTAGCTTGAAAGCATCCTTTATTGAAAACCGATATACTTTCATAAAACTTTTGGAAGAAAATTCTTTAATAAATGATAATTCGTCACGATGTCCTGAACTCGAAGGAAAGCCTCCTTTAGAGGCTATAAATAATTTTTCCCGTCGTATATCCCGGTTCTGACAACGCGGCGACAGCCAAAATGCAATAAAAACACGCTCTTCTCTGCGAATCAGCCCGCAATCCGAACAATTAAGCGATCCGAGGAGGAATCTCCGCTCGTGACGGTGGAATCACTGAAATATGGGACAGCGAATGCTCCATTGGGTCGTAGCTCTTCGATATTCACTCGGCTGGGAGCGAGCTATAGGGGCAGGAAGGGACGCCGCTCCGAATGCGAAGAGTCGCCTGCTCCTCGAATCCCCGCTGGAGGATTCTTTAATTAATTGAATTAAATTGAACGATGTTCGCGCGGATGCAAATTTCGCCCCGCCCGATCTGGGTCGCGCTGAACTTTTACACCGGGGAAAGAGCTTTTATAGAGTGCCCCACGACATCTTCGGCTGGGGCGAGAACGTCCCCGTGTTGCGTCGAATTGCAAGATGCAAAAAACGAAGACGCGAACTCGATGAAATGAGGCGCGGTCTAAGGCCAGCTGTATCGTTATATACCAAATTTGTTTTGTTAGGACCGATTTTTTATTTCAAACTGACGTCCCACGCGCAAATTGTCTGCTTTGCACAGTATATTGATTTGATTGTATTCGTTAGGCTTATTCTGATGAAAATGCTCGATCTAGAATATTTTTAATAACGTTTTCAAAATTAAAAATAATTGATATAATTTGGGCTAGCATTTATATTAATATTTCAGTGGTTATCAGACTGTAATCTTCCATAAAATGCAATATATATATCGAAATAATAACGAAGGCATTTATAAAGAACGAATAATAGAGAAGTGCATAATATTTTATATTCTTTTTAATTATTTTTCACCACTATAACCTCAAAAACATAACTAACAGGATTTCCCGGACTTTGTGCTGAAAAAGTAATACAATACTCGAGTGGGTAAATTAAGTAATCAACCGCAGTATTTTATTGCTGAATCGCTTAATCGAATCGCTAATTTAATTCGACGTCACGTGCTGCAGTCGCAGAATAAAATACAAAAATGAAATTTGCCATAAATGCATACGTGCACAAGTGAATATGCCGAGAATCAGTACACAATAGCCATTAAAGATTCCATTGTAGCAGAGGCACAGCAGACTTTATGGAAGATATTTTTTGGTAATTAGTTGACGAAATGACAAGTATATAATACGTATAATATTGAATAATGTTATCAAAAAAAAAATCCGCCATATTGCGGTAATGATAATAATGTAGGTAATGATATTACAGTAATGACTTTAATTGCGTGGAAAGAAGACACTTTTGGTTTTTAAAATCTTTATTTGGATCATAAATACAAATGTACTCTTCAGAGGTCGGCCACAGAGTCTGTCAAAACTTTCAAACAACAAACATTATAAATTCAATATTAAAAAAAACAAAGAAGTTAGGTAAGATAAATTCAATTTGCTTTGCATAAACACGCACATATTCACAAACGCTTATAATTTCATATATATATTTCGTAAACTTCGCTCTGCAAGTGAACCCTTCGTTAACTTACCCCGTCCCCTGCTTTTATCGAATAAATTTGGTGGAGACGAAAAGCAACCACAAGCAATCCCCTTCCAATTTTCCCATTGTTGCTTTCATGCATATTAAACACAGTTTGCGTAGCAAATAAAAATGATATAAGTGGTTTGAAATGATATAATGATTTGATTTAAAATAAATATTTTATTAAATAATCGTTCAAGAACAATAAGCATAACAAGAAGTACGTGAATATATTAATTAGATTTTTTCGTTCTCACTTAACAAATATTGAAACGAATAAAAAATTTTATAGAAATTCTAATTAAGACAATTAATATATCAAACCTCTGAAAATGCTTATTAGGATGAAAATAAACATGTGAATTCTGTTATATTTTTAATGGAACTAAAGATAATAAAATTTCCTTGTACAATAAAATTAAAGTTTTTTGAACAGTGCATTAGTATTCAAGTTATCAACCATATTGAAAAATTACACACTTATATGAGAAAAGCTTACAGTATTGATAGTTAAAACATACTTTAAAAAATCTAATTTTAATGCTTTAGTTTTTATAAAAAAATATTTTGCTTATGAGAAGAAAATATAACTGTAATAGTTTCTATAACAATATCAAATAACTTTCATTTATTTAGATCCCAAGAAATCAGGTAAAACAATAAATTGGATATAGAATTTTGAGAAGCTTATAATAAAAAATTGTATCAAGTTAATACTTGGAGGGAAAAACTATTTGAATGTACGTTTCATACAGATATCTTAGTGCCACGCCAAATATTTTTTACTTATTCTACAAGTTCTTATAACATATATAGTATATTGATATTCTTTCGATTTAATAATCTCAAGCAACATTACACGTATTAAAAATGTTTGATAATAATTTTGCTACATCTGCATCATGAAGCAACTTATTCCGATTTGAATTAAGATACAAAATTCATTCCACATACAAATTTAATTAAACAATATAAATATATGTATAGTATAAAAATATAAAAGATAATATATAATAAAAATAACAATGAGTGTGTAAATGATTATCATTTTATCTTGTATTATTGTGTAAAAATAAAATATAAGGTAGCGATAATTCCTTGTTACGAAGTCTATTAAATCCTAATTGCGATTCTGTCGATATTAGAAGTGCAGCTAAAACTGCTCTTGACTGATAAGTAATTAAATGTTTTATATAGGAAAAGTCTGATAATATACACTCAAAGGAAAACTAAATAGAGAGGGTTTCGAAATTTAAACATGTTCTTTGATAGAATCTGAAAATTAGTATTTGAAATCCTTATTGTAGATACCTTAACTAAAGTAACGTATTATTCATTGATATTATGATAAAACTGATAATGATTCTTATTATTATCACAAACTAGATTATTAGTAATTTATTTTTCAACAATTATCGTCAATATATTCGTATCTTACTTTTTTAAAGATATGTTTGAGAATGTAAGTCTGTTGGATTAATATGAATTTCAAAGAAAAACTTATGATATCCACTAACTGTGTCAAAATGCAATATGAATTTTTTTCTAGACAACGATATAAGGCGATATCAAAAAATAAATATTGAACTTTGATATGGAACCAATGAATTTCATCGTTAAACTGTTTTTAACTAAATCTAAATTCAGTTTTCAATTGACTCTAAGGTATATTCATAACTATTTTGTAAGAAATTTAAGAGTACTAAAATGAAGTTTAATTAATTGATTAAAATATATTCAATGTTAGAGAATTATGAATTTACATGTAGAATTACGTTCATTAAGAATAAAATGAAACTGTTGTTTTCTAGTGTTGGAATTTTTTATTTAAGTTCAGATCGCATTCATCAGATTCATTTCAAACAAAGTAAATAATCTCATTAAGATGTGGAATTTGCACAAAGATAGTGAAATTCCTAATTAATTATTATCAAATCAATAAATTTTGAAAAGTACTTTATACCTAGTATTTACGACATTATACCGCATACATATTAAAATTGTAAAAAAAAATTTTAGGAGCAGTCGTCATGGAGGGGAATCCGCCAACGGTGGAAAACCCATCAAAGTGATTGTCCTGGGCCTGGCCAAAGTCGGCAAAACGGCCCTGATCTATCAGTTCCTTTACAACAAAATACCGGACAAGTACAAAGCCACGGTCGACGACACGCATTATGCGACCTTCAACGCGGCCAAGGAGAAGAAGATCGTTTTCGAAATACTGGACACCTCGGGCTCGATCGAATTCCCGGCCATGCTCGATCTATCCATCAAGCAGTACGACGTCTTCGTTCTGGTCTACGACGCGAACAATCCCGGGACTTTCAAGAAGGTCAAGGAGCTCCGCGAACAGATCATGCATACAAAAACGAAGGCACCGATCGTCGTGGTGGGGAACAAAATCGACCTGTGCGACGATAAAGAATTGGTGAGAGAGTTTTTAAAATGACGATCCATTTATGCTAAAGCAGGAATATTTCAAAGACACCTATTCTCTACTGTTCTGGTGAAGGATCAATGCTATTAATATAAACAGGTTTCGGAAATAGTTTTCCTCTGTCCAGAATTCCTCATTTGCTGCAATAAACTTTTTCAATTTCATATTTTCGTTCATGTAATTATCTCATATAAATTTCTTCAATTCGAAAGTATTTCGATCGTTAACCAAATTTCAGATATAAGGATGTTCTTCATCGTATATCTTTTCTTCGTCAATATGTATATAATTACCTAATTAATATATATCCATACATGAATATTTTTTTCAATTGAACGTGCTGTAACTGCGGCAATATCATAAATTAATTTTAATTTATAAGAGTCAGATGAACCTAGATTAAAAATTTTGCTTTACCATTTCTCAGAAGCTCTTATTTGTGCACATTTTGAAGAGCACGCAAAGGTACATATACGAAGATAAGGCTTTTATTATTACAATAGGACTGCTTAATAAAGATAATTTAAATTTAATTAAAGATTTTAGAACTATAATAGCAGACTTTAAACTCCGGCTGCGTATATCGCATTTAAAAAAAATGGTTAATTTTGATTCATCCTTTCTTGAAAAATCTTAGTTTCAAAGATTTAAGGGGTTATCTAAAATCTAAAAAAATTAAATGAATTACAATAAACAACTATTATAACGAATAAAAATAAACTTTGCATGACTTAGAATATAATAAGGATAATATAATTAAGATAGAAAAATAATGGAGATTAAATTTAATATTGTCTTATAAACAAGATACTCGCATTTTATCAATTGATTTGAAGAATGTGTAGAATTATCAAATCATACATATATATTAATTATTTTTATGCAAGATACCTAGGACACTTCAGACACCTAATGTAATTCATCTGAAAAATTTATAATTAATCGTTGTATACATGTCAAAGTTTATCCACTTAACGATATAAAACTTTTACTGTCGACGACGCGCATGGATATCATATGCACCAAATTTAAGGCGTTTAGACCAGGCAAATGCAAAGTCTTCTCCAATTCTCTGTTGGGATTTTTCATTTGGCTGACGAAGAAATTTGAGGAATTTCGTTATTATATGGAAAGCACGGTGACCCCCTAGTCGCGCTCCTTGCGCACCACCCCTACCCTAACATACCTCTTCGGCGCCTGGGCCAGTACCGCGATTTGCAGTAATTTTCTCATTTGACCTCCTCATCCCTCGCGTTCCGAGCCTGGCATTCCACCAACATAAACATGTGTAGCCGGGCCGCTAACGCGCATATACGGAACAAACCAGCCATTGACTTGATCTTGATCGCCTGTTGAAGGGAAATTGAGCGGGTCGACAGGGGCCTTTGTCTTTTGTGCGGGCGGATAGATAGTAGATCTGTATAGATGCCTATGTGCGTTTCGCGCATTTGCTTTGACGCGCGTATATAGTATCTCTGACGTGCATAAAAGGAAACTGCAAACGGTTAGTATTCGATTCGAGAGTGCAATCCAGCGAGCAGTGTTTATAGTATTACCGCAATTAGGATGGCAACACCTTCGAATGCGGGCATATAGTTCGCTTTTTGGCAATTCATCTCAGTTTACCGATCGGTTTATTACGTTATATCGATCAGAAGTTTTATAAGAATCTAATTGAATTAAAACATAGATCATCGATATATGGATATTGTTATTTTTAACAAATTGAATACAAGCCTAAAAGTTATTGAAAATAGAAATTTTTATATGGTAATGTGACAGATTATAATTAACGCAATGCATAGTTTAAGGTCTTTACTTTTTTATACTACCATTAGATTTTTGATTAATTAGAAACTTAAATTAATGCACTTTGAAATAGAATCATCTATTGAACCTTATTACTAGATATGGGATACTTATGTCAGTAATGTAACGAACGATCTGAAAGTATTTAATTTTGCTGAGAAACATATTTAATAAAGAAATGTTTACTTTATAGAGGGTGCCTATATTTACACATGTTTATTTGAAATAATAAAAAGTTATTACAAACTTCTGACCTTAAAACCGAGAGTTTAACGTAGTTTTACGGACATGGTGGTATAAAATAGAATCCGAAACTCGTTTAAAGATTTTGATTATGATCAATTCATAAGATTTTCCTCCTTGGTTTCGCTCCTGAGTAACCGTGCGTCCAAATGGCACTTTCACATACCATTATATATCACAGCAATATTGTGGCAATATTGCAACACGGTAATATTACAATATCGCACTGTGATATATAACCGGACAATACCGCAGAAATGCCACTGGAATATTTGACCGTGATATATCACGGGGAAAAATCTCAGCTACATCATAATAATATTGTTCCTTAGGCTGCAATATTGCTGTCATTTCATCAATGTTTTGTAAATATCGGAGAATAGTCACTGCATCAAATATTAAATATCGATGGCAAATGATATACCAATAATAAATCCTGCAATATTCTTGCGAGCTATTTATCTAGCATATTCGATGATTCAGCGTTGTTGCTGTGGTATTACATAAGGTATATTGAATATCCGAGACTAATGGATCACAGAAATATTGAAGGGCTGAGAAACAAATTTCTTAGATTCAAGAAAATATTTTTAGTAAAAAACCGCTTCATTGAATTAACAAAGTATTAATTTCACTTCAGTAAATGTTTCTGCTCTTAAGCGAATATGTATTTAAAGTTTTTTTCATTAAAAAATGTTTGATTCAAAAACATTTTCAGTAATTATTTTTTCAGTAAAAAACAAAAAATGTATTTGCAATAAAGGAAATGATTTCATGAATTCATGATTCATAATTCATAAAAGAGATTTTCAAAATTGAAAAATAATATATATTAAAAGGAAAAGTAAAATAATATTTTAATATGCTTTGTCTTCAACCAGAGATCTAATTGACCCTAAAACATGGTTAAAAATCACGTTGTGTTTTTTACTTACACGGATACTGTTAGAGAATTTAAAATTATATTTTAGAAAATTTAATAATATATTCGAAAGCAAAATCTACCGTTTTAATCTTTCAAGGTTACCCTGGTAGAAATCTAACAATTTTTAATAGGCTGGAAAGTAGTTACTAGGTAGTAAAAATAGAATCAATCATTGTGGCTATAAACAAGGTAAATCTTAGAATGCAAAATGTGCACGTTGTCAATAAAATTAAGAAAAAGGCAGAAACTAGGTTTAAAAACTAGTTAAAAACTAGGTAGAAACTAGGTAGAAACTAGGTTGTTTTTAACCTTGTTTCCGGTTAGTAAATGAGCAATTTATTTAACAATTAATATTTCTATAATATTATAACATTATGTTGTTGATTTAATAAAAGAAAAATCATAAGATATGGAAATTAATAATTTAAAAAAATTACAAAATAATAATAAAGTCTGCTTGTCATTCGATTTTATCATCTTATACGTATCATCTTATATGTATCAAAATTATACGTAATAAATTAGTTTTGGAAATATTTTTCTTTTATTATTTAATATCTAAAATTTCGTATGAAGCAATTAATTAAAAAATTCTATTCTTTAATGTCTTATACCGTTCAATTATTGGTAGTTAGTTAGTAATTCTACCCTATTGATTTATAAAATAAATAATATCATTTGAAATTTTTGATATTTTATAAAATCAAATTAATTTTTTAAATTAAAAATCATGCTGAGTTCATAACTATAATCCGTAACTTGATTTTATTGAGAGTGTTCATACGGCATATCTGATGATTTGCCACACCCACAAGTGGTAAAACATTATCTTGGTTAGTATATCAGCCCGATTATAACTTCCCATAAGTATAACATATATTGTATACGAATGTGTAAACTATTGTGAATGCGTTGTATATGTATTTAGATGTATAAGGTATATAGAATCGACGTACTTATAAGTTACTTCAAAATTTTCGAAATGAACTTGATAAACATTTATAATTAATTAGTAAAATAGTGATTAAAGTCAATGAATTTATATAAAAAAGCATAATAACGATATCAATTTTTTAGCTAGGTTATGTGTTATATCTCGCTTAACCTTGTTTTAAGATAAAGTTTAGTCATAACCACACGCGCGCGATATTCCATAACCAAAATATTAATTGCCCATTAACTAGGGAATAACTAGATGAAAAGGAATAAAACCAACCTATTTTCTATTTTTAAAAATAATTTCAGTTTCAATAGATAAAATATACCTAGTTTCAAGTTAACTTTATTGGAAACGTAAAATATATTTACTTCAAACTAACTATTATAGCTATTAAATACCGAAAAAATAGCTTGAAAAAATGTAACTATAAATCAGCCGGAATGACCGTAAAAAACGTTACATGTTTTCCTATTTACTACCGAACAAATATACCTTGTTACTAGGTACCTTCATTTGAAAATACCTTTTTATACCTTAAAAATAGAATGCATTTCTACCAGGGTACTTTCAATGAATTAAAAAATGAAATTTCACATTTTCGGTTTTTTAAAAATCGTTATTTTTTAACTTAATTAAAACTTTAAAAATAATTTACACAAAATATTTGACAATAAAACAGTGACTAGTCACTTCTTGATCCAAATTAGTTTAATTAAGATTACAGATTCACTAAATCACAGTTATATAGGTAAACTGCTCACATTATATATATATATATATATATATATATATATATATATATATATATATATATATCGAGAGACATCCTGTCACATTCTATACACTGATGCTATAGAAATTATCCGCGGTCGCTTTACGAGAATATAGTTTAGTAATAATTGCTTTATATTTTCATATATAACTTTCGATTTTCATATGTCTACACACACGTCGTAAATGCATGCGCTGCTATTTCGAGCTTATTATTTTTACCATAAACTGATCCTTCTGGATTTTTACAGTTACGTCGATCATAAAAAAAGGCACGGATAATAACTTATTCTTCTTCCCCCTTCATGTATTAAATCGGTTGGCTTCGATCAGAATTCCGTACATATTTACTTTAAAATTATTACTCAGAGATTATTAATTATTTATTAAAGATCATATTTTTTTTAACATTTATGTTGCTCAGATTTTGCAATTTTTATTCAGGCATTTCCTTTTATTTAACAGTTCTTTCGAATTTCCATACGATATTTTTTATTTTTTTTTTATCATTAAATCTAAATCACAAGACAGCGAGTGTATAAATTTGTTGCGTGTAAAGGATTTTTTATTAAATCTGTTAGAGAATTGCGTAATATAATACCGATGACAGCAACGTGTGTATGTTTATGCCCATTCATGTTTACATTTTTTTTATCTATTACCTATATCATAAAGATATATGTATTTGCCTCACAATTTCGCAGTAAAGCATGAATGATTATCTATAGAATAATAATGTTCCTAAATTATATAACGCAACATATGCAAGTTTAATTATTAATTTTATGAAAAAAAAATGTTTAATAAAAACCAAATTTTAGAATTCAATATATCATTCAATACAGTAGCATCCGGAATACACCAAAGAAATATATATTGAAAAACATGACAGTATTATTAATAAGGATTTGGTACTCCTGAGATAAAAATTTTTGAAAGTATTCTTTGATAATTTACATGAAAATATTAATAGATCACATTTTTTTGATAATTTTAATACATTTATTTGAGTAATTATCAATTATTGTAGCTACCTAATAATGTAAACTACTTTTAAATTGATCTTTCGCCCGCGAAACGACTGACAAAATTCGAAGTAGAAAAGTTAGTGTATACAGATATAGTAAGTTGCATGAGTCCATCGAAGAAATAAAACAATATGATAAGCTTCTCTCTTGTTTCATTTTAACAATTGATAGCCTCTATATCGATATACATAAATTGGTCACAGTTCCGAATACGTTGATGATGCCATTGTTTCGTAAAGTTGCATTCAATTCAAGGTTAAATTTTAGAGAGCAACAAAATTGATGTTAAATATTATTACTAAGAACAAAAAGAAACCGTCACGTACACTTATTTTATTACGATGCATGTACGATTATTTTAAAATAAACTGTCATTTACAAATAAAATTAGAAAAAAAAATCCTTATTCAATGAATAATATAATGAGTAAACTGAACTCAGTACCTATATTGATAGCGGGATTTCTTAGTGATTTTATTGATTATAATCAATGGTTGCATTTTAAAAACTATGACAAGAAATCGCAAGAAATAGTTTTATTTTATCCGTAAGTTCGAGATTATTTTATTATTTTGTGTTTAATTAATTTTTTTATTCTCATTTAATTGTTTTACTGTTTTCTATCCAATGGTGATGTGGTTATCTTGGTGATTAAGATACAATTTACGAGAATCGGATAATATCCAAGGAATGGCACTATTTTATTAAAAAATTTGAAATTTTAATGCAGATTATATATATATATATATATATATATATATATATATATATATATATATATATATATTAAAATATTTAATGTAATTATAAATTCGGTAATGAGGCCTACGATGGCTCGATCACTAGAGCGAAGGACTAGCAACTTGGTGATTCGAGTTCAAATCCCGGTCTCGGCCGATTGACACAGGCACCGCTGTAATAATTTACATGTGCTTTGTTTACAAACACATCGTAGACCTCCATCGCTGATTAGTACCGATATTTGGAAGCATATAGAGCGGCGTTAAATAACATAAAAGAAAAAAAAATAAATTCGGCAACAATGTGTTAGAAAGTGTATGAAAATGTAATGGTAGCTGAATTCTTTATGAATTCTAAACAATTGACTTGATATATTTGGGAGAATTTCTAGTTGATGTTTACACTGTGAAAAATTCAATTGCTCAGCTTACTATTCAATTCTGCAGAGTGTGGCAATCAACTGAAAATAACACCAAACCTTCAACGTCAAAAGATTTTCGAATAATAAGATCTGTCAGTCCCCGTTTCCTGAACCATTTCCCAATCCCAGTTTGCTATATAGCTGCCATTTTACATAATTTTTCATTGTACACTTCCCCAGGAGGAGATCCAGACGAACCGTGATCTCGTGACGCGGGAGTGGGAGCACGGATTCGTGGACACCTCGGCGAAGGAGAACACGAACACGTGGAACGTGTTCCAGGAGCTGCTCAGGCAGGCCGACATCGAGTACGACCTGCGGCCCGCCCTTAACAAGCGCCGCCAGTCCCTGCCGCCGCCCCAGCACAATTCCCGGGCGAGCATCGCCCAGGTCTCCCTGTCGCCGGCCCAGCTCCAGCACCTCGAGCAGATACGCGAGAACTCGGACCGGGCCTCGGATAAGGGCCGTAACTCCTGCAGCGTTTCGTAAGCCGCCCCGCGCCGGTGGCCCACCGACCTCCATCCCATCCCATCGCGACGCTCTGTACAACTTCCCAACCGCAGCCCGATGGAAAAGACGCGGATCGCACGAAGAGCCTGATGTACAGCCCTCCCCTATACTCACTCGCTCGCCAGCACCGCGGCGGCAGCAGCAGTAGCAGTCACTACATATATCTGCGGCAACGAAAGCGCGAAACACGAGACGAAGCTGGAAGGCGGCCGGCGGTTGAGTTACCGAGTATATACATTTATAAGGTTATGTATGATGGCCAGAGAGCTCCGATCGCGGGCCGAATGTAACGGAGGCGAAGGGCGATTCCACATATATCTATATACTAAGGTAGATATAAAGCGAGAGTACAGTCGAAGGAAGCCAGCTATATATATATATATATATATATATATATATATATATATATATATATATATATATATATGATAATAACATTTTCGGGGCACCATCGGAGATACGGCAAATCAATTTGTAATAACAGGATACTCATTATGTGTGTAACTCATTATGTGTCTTGTCCTGTAATCTTCGATTTACTTATCATATGATGTCCGGTGTTAAAATACAAGCAGCTCCAAAAGATTACAATAATGATAATAATAAAAATATAATAATAATGTAGTCAATGTTCGCATTCTTGGCTTTCTTTAAGAGGCTCTTCCCCGAAATAAATATTGGATGGTCGATGGTTGGTGTAATCATTATAAAAAGTATTTATTTTATTATCTATACATAATATCAGGCGACTTTAATACAATTTTAATTTCTCACTTATATTAAACGCTGATTTTACCTGTTTATATCATATGAAGCAATGTCAAATTTTTGGTTATAATTCTGTCAATAAAATATTCGTTTCTCGCTGCCATTTGAGAAAATCAATATTATATATAGTATAGGTTATTAATAATTTTATGTAAAAATATAACGAGATATATAATGATTTTATATTTAAAATCCTTTATAGACTCTTAAAATTCAAGTTGCACTTTGATTCAGTTTCGCAGTCATGTTTTTTTTTAAAGAAATTTCTGCCTTTCCAATGTATTACTTAATGATGAGAATTATTTTAAAAATAACTACATTTAATAGTGTACAGTTATTGATTCATACGTTCTATATACACGATATGTTAAGCAATTATAACCACATTAGAGAATTTTTAGCTGAATTGTACACAAACATCAAGACCATGAAGTGTCATTTGATTTAATATTTAACCTCTTGTTTCTCTTGATTTAGTGGTTCAAATATTTTGTAGTAGATCGTGCGAAAACTTAAATTAATAATAACAATAATAATAATAGAAAAATAAGTAATCGTATCGACTCCATAGAGATAAATTTAAATTCAAATTTGACGTCATTTAAAGTTATCCTGGTGTTGTGAATCGGAATAATGAAAAATATGTTAAGTGGAGAAGTAAAACATATTAAAACAATATGAATCGTTAATTTTTATTTTTATTGCATGAATTTACTGTAAAATCGTATTCTTTAACAAAATTCAGTTAATTCTATAAGTAAAATATAAAAATCTTTACAATAATAAATTAAAACACCAGCAATATATAAAATATTTTGTACAATTATTAAACTAACGAAAATAAAAGTTATTATTAGAACTTATATAGCTTATATGATGCATTATCTAAATATTTATGATGTTTTTTTATATTAAAATTAGAATTTTTCCCAGTATATAAGAAAATTACCTCTCATCGACATTGGAATCTCTTTTAAGCTTATCTAAAATAAAGCTCTCCCCCCTTCCTCTCTTTCCCCCTCTCTCTTTCTTTCTATCCATCACTTTAGGTTAAAAAATATTTTTGCGATAGACTAACCTTCACCGTAGTCGAAAATTCAATCGTATTTCTTTACTTATTCTTTTGAGTTTATTAAAACCAAATAATTATATTGCAAAATTGATGAAATCTCTAGGAAAAAGGCAACACTGTTTTTTTTCCTGTAAATTATTGAAAAAAATAAATAAATAAAATAAAAAATAATATTCTAAAACAATTGAAAAAAATGTAAATATGATCTTAAAAATTGTATATATGGAATAAAATCTTACAATGTCAAGATGATGAAATTTCACGGAAGCTCTACTATCTATAACACAGAGAATGCGGGTACGATAAAAAAATTTATTTCATCTTTAGAATCTTATACTTGCTTATAATTTTAATTAAAAAACTACACACACACACACACACACACACACACACACACACACACACACACACACACATTGTTTTGGTTTTATGTAAACGAATTACCAAAAATTAAATTAAAGTAAAGTAAATCTTTCATTAAAGTGAAATAAAGACAACATTGAAGTACAGTTTTGCGTTTATTTGATTCGGTAACAATTTTATTCTCACTGCAAACCCCCCCCCCCTTTCATCTATAATAGCTAAATACTATTTGATCGTTAGATGGCGTACTTTAAGATATTAAATTTTTTTTTTTTTTTTTTTTATGTTATTTAACGTCGCTCTATTTATGCTTCAAAATATTGGTGCTAATCAGCGACGGAGGTCTACGATGTGTTTGTAAACAAAGCACATGTAAATTATTACAGCGGTGCTTGTGTCAATCAGCCGAGACCGGGATTTGAACTCGGATCACCAAGTTACTAGTCCTTCGCTCTAGCGATCGAGCCATCGTAGGCCTCATGAGATATTAAATTAAATGATAATAACACATAAGCAAAACTTTGGTTGGAACTGAATATAATTACATGACACGTAAATTAAAATAAATATAGTATGTACAATGATATATATATATATATATATATATATATATATATATATATTATTTTTATTATATTAATTATTTTTACTAATATATAATTATATATTAATTATTATATTAATTATTATATTAATATATAATTATATATTAATTATTTTTACTAATATATATATATATATATATATATATATATATATATATATTAGTAAAAATAATTACTCAAGTTTTTAAGATTCTATAAACTTCTACTTAAAATTCATTCGACAATTTCGTATTTTAATTGTTTGGAATTTTTGAATATATCAATAGACAAATATATACATATAAAGTGTCATTGTTAATAAATTATGAAAGCTGATGCTTTCTGATCTATATTGAAAGAAAGTACTTAGTTGTTATTATACAAAAATATAAATTACGAGCGTTAATAATCACAGAATCAATCCGATAAACTGTAAGAAGCTGGACTTCTTGAAAACCCCTCGAAAGAAGCTATATATTTTTCATTCGGATGGACAACTCGGGTGGTACACATCAGAGACTCCCAACCATTTTGCGTACTTCCTATTTAATGTTTTGCAAAATTATGAAGGAATGAATATGCTTTGCAAAGCAGAAAAATATGAAGAAGCTAGCTATTAAAAATAAATAAATAAATAAATCAGAAAAGCAGAACTCGCAAAACTATTAAAAAGTACAGTTTTATCTATCAATGACACCTTCAACTCAAGCTTTAGCTCTAAGATTTTTTATAATAAAGATGCATATAAACAATAGAATATTTTTGCATGTACTTTAAAAACATAGCTTGGATATTAATCAAAATCAATCTATAAAAAAGGATTATACTTGCTTTGAATGAAATTTATCGATAATAATTATTGTATGAATTGTGGAAGTGTTGTATTTTAAGTATCCATGTTACCTCGTAAATTTTAAAAAAGGCGTTTGAAAAGCATTTTTTTTAATAATAATTATCATTATAGATATCACGATATATGATTTTTTTGATAAATATATTCTTAGAGAAAACTCATGGCTTGGTCATATTTTGTAAGGATCAATTAGTCGAATATTGTCTGAAATTTTTACAACGCAAAATCGGAAAATAGGGCGTTCAGTTATAAATTTGGATAAGTTAGCATTGTTTTATTTGTTTGTAAATAGATGATTTGTCGAAAATTCAAGTGTACATAAAAAGGATCTACAATGCTAAGGAATTTTCCAAAAATTGATGACGTGACATGGACTACTAATCTGTTATTTTTAATTGTGTATAATGTTGCCCTGCAGTTTCAGTGTAGATTTTGCGTTCTGTGTTTGTAAAAAATATTTCAACATTAATTCATTCGACACAGCCACAATCCAATTGCGCACTTAAAAATATACCTATGCATTGGAACAATATTACCGAACGCGAAAATTTTCTCTTATTAATATATATTTTTAATATAAACACTATTTATAATTATTTACTTATATATAGGAAGTACTACTCGCTCCGATTGTGAAAACACCAACTACACTCTGATGTATTATAAATAATGGAATGTAGGCAACTCTGTCGGTTTATAAAATGTGTAATGTCATGAATTTGTCATGATATACAGAAATTTCTTGAATTCATCGACGCATATAACAAAAAAAAAATTATCGATATTTACCAATGGATTATATTCGACAAAAATAACACTTTTATTTTTTATGCAAAGCTTTAAAAAATCTGTCCATTAAAATTAATGAACAATCATATTTTTATATAGATACTGGATCCTCTAAAGTGCTAACTCATTATGAAAGATAGGCAGATAATGTCTCTACAGACGCGTAATATATACAAACATAGATTTTTGATCTAATCTAATAAGCCTTTGATGTAAACATAATCTTCAATGCATCTGTAGTCATTTTGTAGATTGTCCAAAACCTAAAAAAGCAAATGTAAAAATGCCTTAGTATGTGATAGATAAATTCGCTATAGCTACATTATACTTCTATTATCTTCAGATATTTTTTAATCCACATTAAAATTTATAATCTGTAAAGTAAGAAAAATGTATAATTGCACACGAAACAATTAATATAATTGCATTAAAATTAATCCCACACAGGCATTTCTTCGTCTCATTTACAATAGATTTAATTAAATAACAAGCCTTCATCGTTTCATTCTCTCAATATTAAGATTTACTATATATATTATATGTACTGATTACTTTCAAGGTGCTGATAAAACATAAAATAAAAATATCTTATAAATATGAAGCCAGAATGTAAACTTCCTGACTTTTTCAACTTTATTAGCACAATAGAGATATAGCATTAGCAATGAAATTGCAAAAAATAAAATTTGTTGGTCACTCGTGTACCATCTTAATAGAAGATAAGATTATTTTTAAGTTATTAAGAATTTTCAGAATAAGTAAGCAATTCATCGAAATTGCAAATAATTTTGCGCTGTCAAGTATGACTACCAAAGAGAATGTAATAATTTTTTATCGAATATTCATTGTCAATTTTTATTATGTGTACATATATAATTGTTACGTCAGATTAAAATCTAATATTATAATTTTGTAGTTTAAGAACTAGTTCTTAGATTTATATAAAATTGAGAGAAAAAAGAAAATTTTTTTCCTAATTTATTTGTAATAAATAAGAATAATTATTGGATTAGTGTTTGTAGTTACTGTAAAAAATAAATTCTTTTCTAACAGTATATTAAAACTTCATTTAGTCCATTTAAATCTGCATCAATTATTAAAACTATTTTAAATTAATTAAAAAAGCCATCGTCAAATTTCTCTTTACAATTCATTCAGCACTAAAAAATGATTGAGTAATCTAAAGTTACATTATTATTTTTAATATATCAGAGAAATATCCTTTAAAACCGTTCTTCCCCCATAAAATACAGAGGAAATAAAGTTTTGCAGGATTTTACGAATACATACTTAAGTCGAATTTTCTTAATTAAAAGCTTCTAAAGCCAAAGTTTCCTTATTTATATCGAGATCAAAGTTGAAAGATCCTCTATTTTTTAAAAGTCCAACTATTGCATCAACAACTATTATATATTCGGAGTAAAAAACTATAAAAGTACTTTTATTCGTTCGCAATTAACTTTTTTATAAAGATCAACTACGAAGGCGGTTCAATAAGTACCCCTGTTAAAAATGAAGACATCATTTTTTCAAAAAAACTTTTTATTTTTTAACATAGTCCTCTTTTAGAAGGAAACTTCTCCCAAAATTCTGGCCATTTTTTAACCACTCCAAGAAAAAGATTTTTCGAACTAAATAAGCCTCTGTCTCGGTGATGATTTTCTTGTGGTTCCAAACACTGCTTTGAATTGAACAAGCGCCTCCGCTTGTTGTCTACCGTGAGGAATCGCGGCACCCATCGGGCTGACAATTTTTTCATAGGCAACTTATCATATAAAATATTAATTAATCATGGTCTAAGATTTCTTTTGGCGTGATTTGATATATGGCAGCACACGATAATAATAGGAGCTTCCCTAAGGAACATCCTCTGTCTTCAAACACGGGTACTTATCAAACCGCCCTCGTATTTCTGAATTTAAATTCCAAATATGTACATTGCAAAATTAAACAATGAAAGAGAATAAAAATTTTTAATAAAGACATCATAAATAATGTGATAGTTAATTGAAATCGTTCAAAACCTGATATTCCAATATTTTCTGATATTTTTCAAATAGATTTCAAATTTGATCACGTATTGAACCGCAGTACTTATGATATAACAGTTTAAAACCATAAGAAATTTTGATAATAATGATATTAATATTAAAACAAGTAAAACATATATTTATCCTAAAGAATATTAAAAACTTTTGAAAGTATAATAAATCCAATGTTAATCGGAATTTTTACTGCTGTAAAATAATTTATTTTTAAAACTTTTTGTTGAAGTAGGTAAAATAAATTTAAGATAGATGTTTGTGTAAAAGGAAATATAATAAAAAGTATTTCGAATAATTAAAACAGTGTATATAATACAATAAACTCGGTGCGACCTTTATCTTACGAGGTACATATAGACGAACTGAACTTTGTTATAATATAGCAAAGCTCATTAATTAAGGACGCAGGTACAAGTTACTACAAATATCGATAGATTAATACAAGTAAGGTCTAATGGTAGGAGTGCCTGGAGCGTATTAGATCAGGCATATATATATACTTAGGGGAATTCACAGAACACTTACTGAGAGATATCGAGTTTTACGCAGGTATACTTTAACACTTTTAACAGTTATTATTATTTTTATTATTATTTTTTAGTGGTTATTCTTTTGTGCAGGTAATCCCCACTTACCCGGGATCCATGAGGGATTTTTCTCATCCTCTATAAAAATTTATTATTGTCGTTATAATTATTATTATTTTTTTTTTTGCCGAGTCTGTGAATGCTGTTTATGCATCTCCGATGGTCTTTCAACAAGAATGGTCCTGAAAAACGGCCACCGGAGTATGTGCGACTTGGCAGAAAACCCATGTCACTACGCACTAAACACATATCTCCGTGTTGCACCCACACCAGCCCGGAACTGTTATACACATTACTTCAGCCTGGGCGGCAGTCCTTGCGTGGTCATTTCACGTTCGTATCTTTCATTCCAGATTCTCATGCATACTTGATATTACATTCACTCTTCACAGACTTTCAATCGTCCAGACATCCATCTGCTCTTTTGCTCTGAAGCACATTCGTAACGTATTTTGCGATCAACCGCCAGCTGTCCGCGTCCGTCATCATAATTTTCGTCACGTTTTCTGGCGTGATCGCTCCTGTCCTCGTCTGTAGCTCTAGTCGTGGCTCAGTCCAATGTTCGTACAAAAAATGTGTGCTCCGCATCGTCCCAATCCCATCCGCAGTACTTGCATCCTGAAGAGGCGACCCTCTTCATCTTGCAGAGGTACTTCCGGAAGTATCCGTGTCCGGACAGAAATTGGGTAAGGTAGAAGTTCACCTCCCCGTATTTCCTCTCTTTCCACATGCCGATTTCAGGTATTAGTCTTTTCGTCCACCGTCCTCTTTCGTCCGTCATCCACCGTCTCTACCATGTCTCGATGGTCTTCGTCCGTTCAGTCATAGCGTCTTCCCTTCCAACGTTCAGGCTCCGCTCGTAAATTCGCTTCCGTTCGGCCGCGAGCAGATCGATGGGAATGACCCCAGCAATCATGAAAACAGCGCTCTCAGACACGGTACGATACGCGCACGCGATTCTTAACGCGCCCACCCTTTGTACGCTTTTCATGGCGTTCGCGCATTTCCTGATATTCATCGCGTCGGCCCAAACCTCCGCCCCATAAAGCAAAATCGAGTGGGTAACGCTCATCAGCAGTCTGCGAACGATCTGTTTCGGTCCGTTCGTATTGGCCATCAGTCTACCTAGAGCCTTGGTCTTTTCTGCTGCCTTTGTCGCCGCGTTTCGTAGGTGGGGCCAGAAGCTCAGCTTCGTATCCCAGGTAACGCCAAGGTACTTGACTTCGCTCATGGTTTCCAGTCTTTCCGTCCCTAACGTCATCGGAACCACCGTCTGTATACGTCTGCGAGTCAGCAACAACAACGTAGTCTTTTGCAGTGCGAGCTGCAGTCCGTGATCTGTCATCCATTCGTTCACGCGTCTCATGACCTGATTCAGCTTTAACTGACTCAACTGATAGTCGCGTGCGACTATCACGGTTGCCACATCGTCAGCATAGGCAATGAGACGCGCGTTTGAGGGCATGTCTAGTCTCAACAAACCGTCGTATTGTACGTTCCAGAAGTCGGGGCCTAAAATGGAAGCCTGCGCCACCCCCGCTGCCACGCATTTCCATTTCTTTCCATCCAAAGTATCATACGTCAGTCCTCGGTCTCGTAAGTAGTCCCGTATGATACGAAGGAGGTAGGAGTCAACCTTGAAAGTCAACTCCAATGCCTCCAGTATCTATTATTATTACTACTATTATTATTATTATTATTATTATTATTCCCATCCGTTGTCTGTACCTTGACGAAGATCGGCTGTTTCACCATCCCTCAGCCGATCGGGTGATGGGCTTAAAAGAGTACCTCCTCCTACTAATGAATGGAAGGGTGAAAAGATAGTAAGATAGCTGCCATTTTATGAGTGAGCGGATATCCCCTAAAAAGGATATCCCAGAGTAAATGAGTTAACGCACGGAGCAGTGATGTGCTGGAAGACCCGAAAGGGCAACTGAATAGGGACTTCCATGCCGACGATGATCGAAGCTGCAGGTCCTATAAACAGACCTTCGTCAGTAATACAGAGATGAAGGAAGGCACACACGCTCAGAGACTCTATAAACGGGCATCTCCTGAGGAGTTAAAACACACGCGGAGCGTAAGCGAACGATCCTGTAAAACGGATCTTAGCAGAGTGATTATAGATGCATGACTGAGCTTCAAACATTGGAGCTTCACTAAAATATTTGAGGGCAAATGTATGAATCTACATGAATGAAGGTTAGAACGAGGTACTCTTGAACAAATAACAGACCGCCGTGTTCGCCGTGCGGTGCGACACGTGAGCTGCCAAAAGGAGATTCTGGGTGTTGAGGTTTATGCCTGGTTGCGTGCTGGGTGACTCGAAACATCTTTGGTTCCCGTTGACGGCAAGACGGGAGGCTAGATCCTAGCCAGATCTAGTCAAACAGTTTTGGCGAGTGCGTTCGGTGTGTGATTTCCCCCGATGTTTCTCCAGAGAGTGAAACATCTTGTTGTTGGGGTGCGAAGCTCGAGAGGACGGAGGTGGAATAGCGCACCAGAGCGCGCTATACTCCTGCACAATGGTCTGAGATGAGTCAGCCCTTACAGGCATGTGTTGGGGGACTGCCTCATCGAGCTCAACGTTGAAGGGTCCAGGAGGCCGACCATCTGCAGGAATGAAGTAATAAAAATAGATCTATGGATTGCCTAAAGCAACAAAGGAGTTACCTTGGGGTGGGGGAGGGAGAGCTGGCTGAGGCCGGGATTAAGTCTGTTGAGCAGACGAGTGAACTGGAGATTATTCTCCAACTTGCTCGGCTGCTCAAAGACATGATAAAGGCAATGAAGAGACAACCAAATATAAAAAAAGATATTAAGGATAGCCTTTCAAAAGTTGAAGAGCTCGTAGATGCTCTTCAGCACAAAATACAAGGGAAGAGGGTACCGGGGAGCTTCCTCCCAACAACTAGGCAGAAGAGAGAAGAGACAACCCCGAAGAGACCGGCATCAAGTCCCCCGGATATCTCCCTTACTAAGGAGAAAAAAGGGAGAGCAGGAGGACAAAAAAGAGGGGTACAATGAAGTAAAAAAAAATAAAAGAAGAAGAAGCAATGTGAATAGAATGCTGAGGAACAACCTCAGCATCTAAAAAAAATCACAGAAATAAAAAAAAGGCCAAAGCTGGATGCGATCGCCATCACACCAGCGCAGGGGAAATCCTACGCTGAGGTGATGAGATCCATCAGAGCGGTCAAACCGGAGGACTTGGGCGTGGATGTGAGGACCGTCCGGAAAACCAAATCGGGTGAGGTGCTGATTAACTCAGACATACCAAACCCGAAGGTCGGAAGGCACTTGCTGAAGTGCCCAAGGAAGCGATAGGCCAGAGCGGCTATGTCAAGGAGCTGACCCCTAGAGGAAGTCTAGAGGTTAGAGACCTCGACTGTTGCGTGACGGAGGAGGAGGTGTGTGAGGCCCTCAAAAGCAAACTGCCAGATTATCGTGGCGAGCTGCAGGTCAGAGTGACCAAAACCAACACTGCGGAACAGCGTACTGCCATCGTAGTGTTGTCGGAGGTTGCTGCCGCGCAGCTGCTGAAGATCAGGTTTTTGCGAGTGGGCCTGGTGAATTGTCATGTACGCCGCCGCGAAATAATGACGAGGTGCTACAGGTGCCTAGTCCGGCGCCTGTCCGACTTTTCGCGAGGCTCTCTCAAAAAAGGCTAAATGGTCATAATTCTGCAAGTGAATATAAATCGCAGCAGGACAGCTGCTCACCTCCTTGTTCGGCTTTGCCACAATGCTGACGCTGATATACTAATTATTAGTGAACAGTATCGGAACAGAGAAGGAATAGGTTGGTTCACTCATAACTTTCAAACGGCATCTATTTGGATTCCTGGCCCACAAAAAACAAAAATAGAGGCTCATGGATCTGGAAATGGCTATGTTCGGGTACGATGCTATCGCATCACGTATGTGAGTTGCTATCTTACACCAAACCAAGCCATAGGTGACTACCAGGTCATACTAGATGACCTGGAAGACACCGTCAGAGAAATGAAAGGTGAGCTGGTGATGGCAGCTGACTTTAATGCAAGGGCCCTAGAATGGGACATGGCGGTGCCCGACTCTAGGGGTCGAAGAGTCATGGAACTAGTGTCCAGACTAGGTCTAATAGTTCTAAATACTGGCAATACTTCGACCTTCAGGAGGCCGGGCTATGCCGAAACTATACCTGATGTGACCTTTGCGACTGAAGATCTAGCCTCTCGAATCTAGGATTGGCAGGCGATCGAGGACTACACAGCCAGCAATCACCAGTACATCACATTCCGCATATGTGATAGAACGCCAGGTTTCATTGGACACAATTCGCGAGGGCCCCCTAGATGGAACGTTGAAGGGATAAATAGAGAAAAATTCTCACAGGCCATTGAACGCGGTCAGCAAAACCTTGTTAGGATTCCAAATGGCTCATCGACAATTCAGCACGCAAGGGAGTTGACTAACGCCACAATGCGCATTCTACGCCGGGCTTGCGAAGAGTCGATGCCGTGCAAAGTGGTTGGTGGAAAAAGACGTCCTGTTTACTGGTGGACTGCTGAGATAGCTGACATGAGGCGTAGGTGTTTACATCTTCGACGAATGTCACAGAGAGCTCGTAAACACGGAGATGACATCACTTTGAGGAGGGCTGAATACAAGCTATCTAAGAAATCCCCCCGAAGAGCGATCGAGGCCAGCAAACACCGATGCTGGAAGGCGCTGTGTGAGGACCTAGATGGGGATCCATGGGGACTGCGATACAGGGTAGTTGCTGGAAAACTGGGAGCTCATGGAAACATGGGCACCTTGGACTCCGGCACAATGCGGAACATCGTAGATACCCTGTTCCCCACCCACCCTGATAGATCTGATCCAGCTCCACCGAAACGAGAACTGGATGTACCTCTTTTCAGCAAGGAGGAGCTCGGCAGAGCCGTGAGAACCATGCGGAATAAGAGGGCTCCAGGACTTAACGGAATTCCAGGAGAGGTGCTGAAAATAGTAGTTGATGAGCATCCAGAACTCCTTCTGTCCATGTACAATTCGTGCTTGACAGCTGGTTTATTCTATTCTAGCTGAAAGGTGGTGAAACTTGTGCTTATCGACAAGGGCAAGGAACCGCCGGAGGCGCCCTCGTCGTATCGACCTTTATGTATGTTAGATACAGCTGGAAAGCTGATGGAGCGTCTATTGAAGCCACGACTCCTGGCTGTTGCTGCTGCCGGCGGCAGACAGTACGGATTCCGGGGCGGCAGGGCGACGGTGGACGCAATCCTCGAGGTTGTTGATGTGGCGAGGCGCACAGAGAGGGGTAATCACTACTCTCGACCTGTTTGCCTCCTGGCTACCCTTGACGTTCGGAATGCCTTCAACTCTATTGGATGGGCAAATGTTTTGAGGGCCATAGAGCGAAACTTTTGGATGCCACCTTATATACTTCGTATATTGGATGACTACCTTAAGGATCGATACTTGGTTTACGAGACATCGGATTGTCGGAGAAGGAAAAAACTTAGTTCCGGGGTGGCTCAGGGGTCTGCACTCGGAGCCGACATGTGGAACGTTTCATATGGCGGAATACACCGGATGCAGATGCCTGAGAACACCTTTCTGGTTGGATACGCAGATGATGTAGCAGCTGTTATCATCGCTAGGGATTATGACGCTGCACAGATGCGACTCAATCAGGTGATGCGTCGAGTGGAGAGGTGGATGGAGAGCAATGGGTTAGAACTGGCGGCGGCGAAAACGGAGATCGTGCTCCTAAGTAAGAAATGTATCCCAAAGATACGCATTATGCAGGTTGAAGACACGGCGATGAGTACCAAAGCAGCTGTAAGGTACCTGGGGGTGACGCTTGATTCCAAGCTGAACCTCTGGGACTAAATAAAAAAAGTGGCGGATAGAGCTGCCCGAGTGACAGCACAACTTAGCAGGTTGATGGCCAATGTCGGCGGTCCAGCACCCTGCAAGCGGCGTCTGCTCATAAGGACAGCTGAATCCATCATGCTATATGGCGCGGAGGTATGGGCCGATGCACTGATGGCCCAAAAATATAGAAAAGGAATGGCGGCAGTGCAGCGTACAGGGGCATTACGCATCGTGAGCTCCTACCATACGATCTCCGAGTCGACGGTGCTGGTAATCGCATGTGTTACTCCCATTGATCTCAAGGCACAAGAAAAGAAATTTGTCCAGCAGAATAAAAATATTCTCGGCAGAATAGAGGCAGCTGCACGGGCCACAGCTGCCACGATGACCGAATGGCAGAAGCGTTGGGAGAGGGATCCGCGCGGCCGATGGACGGCTCGACTGATCAGTCAGTTAAAGCCATGGTTCCAGAGGTCGCACGGAGAGGTTAATTACCACCTCACGCAGCTTTTATCGGGACATGGTCGGTTTCGATCCTATCTCCACAAGATGGGGAAAGTACCGAATCCAAGCTGTGCCTACTGTCGCGGTCCCCGAGACGATGCGCTTCACACGTTTTTTCAGTGCGAGGTGTTTCGCCTCGAAAGAGAGTGCCTCTGGAGAGATGTAGGCCCATGTGGCCCAGATAACATCGTCCGGTTGATGCTGGAGAGTCCTGAAAAGTGGTCCAGGATTTGCAATTTCTGCAAAGCCATCCTGGACCACAAATGAAGAATTGAAGTAGGCGTGTAAGCCCGCAAGCGCGAATAGTATGGCGCAGCTTAGAAGTAATGTACTCATAGACGGTTCATGGGCTGCTCTTACGCTATCATGAGGAGGTCTCCTCGGTGCACGACTCGCAGCTCTTTTCAGAGCTGTGGGAAGCGGTCGAGGGGAATGCACTGAGGAGGTAGTTTTTTAGTGGGTATGTCCTCACAGGTGAGTCCTACTTACCCGGGGACCGGTCTCCGGGATGCATAAAGGATTTTTCTCCTCCTCATAAAAAAAAAAATATTATTATTATTATTATTGTTCATGGTGTTAATTTGAATAAACTTTCCAATAGCATCTACCCCGTTTTTGATGCCAAAAATTTATAAAATATGCAAATATATTTTAAGTATATATATATATATATATATATATAAATACGCTAGCATCCCCCCTCTCAGCTTCCCCAAGATGATAATCCAACCGATTTTTTCAACAGTTCAATAATATCCAAGTAATAAGTACTCTATATATAAAAATTTATATTACTATAAATAATCTACGTTAATTTACTTATCGTCGCTTCTGTATAAAAAACCGATTCGAAACAGCGTCCACTTCAAAACATTGATATTTGGCCCATCAGTTTATATAATATTTTACGGAGAGTATCATGTTTGGACGATAGAATATGTCTTGGGACGACTGCTATAGACAAATTTGTGTTGAAGAGGTAGAATACGATGTCCAGGTATCCAGGGACGACCTGGACATCATATTTTACCGTTCAAACACGGAAATCGCCGTAGAAGTCATTCCAGAATATCTGGACAGCGTATTCTAGTGTCCCAACACGAATCTCCCCATAAAAGTCGTTCCTACATATCTAGACATTGTTTTCTATCAATTAAATACAATACGCTCAGTGTAGAAATATTGCTTTTTTATGCAGAAGTGACGATGTATTATATATATATATATATATATATATATATATATATATATATATATATATATATATAATACAAATATATAATAAACATAGTTTCGAGATTGCCGTGAAGAACCCTATTTTGCCATCATTTCTTTTGGTCAAACTAAAATAAAACATAGCCTATGTCACTTCTGAAATTAATATAACGTAAAAAAAACATAATTTATTCTCACAATTTATTTTGAGTATGATTTGGCCTATACAACCATTTTATAAGAGAAGATGGAGAAAAAGACAGAGAGAGAGAAAGAGAAAGAGAGAGAGAGAGATTTCCACATAACAGAAAATAAAATTTACAAAAATAAAAAGATATCCATAGGGTGTTACAGTAGTGTCAGATTAACCGGAAGAACAAAAGATAATACCGACTAACATCACACCTTATTTAGGATACGAAACCCAGAGTTGGATATGACCATTCAACTGAACTCGCCTGGTAATATGATATATGTGTGTATGCGTGTGTGTGTTACCCAGGCTTACTCATTAGTTCGGGACGCATACCTTCCGCCCCTCTCATTCTAGAACAATCGCATCCACCCAAACCGTGGGTTTCCGCAATATTAACGATACAGGTTCCAATCTGCTCACTCTTTCCCACTTGCTCTGTCCTTAATCGCAGCTATACCTACGCACCCCACATATATATATATATATATATATATATATATATTTATTTATTTATTTATTTGTTTATTTTTTATTTAATTTTAAGTTAAACTGATTCTTTATAATATCTGAATAAAGTAATTTTCTATGATTCTGACAATGCTTCTGATTACGGATGTTTTCACAGATTTTCGATATATTTAATAATTTTAATTCTAATCTTAGAAAAAGTACAAGAATATTGTTTTTTTATTCGTAATCGTTGCGCAAATTACGAATGTTATACATAATTTATATATGTTCATATTGACTTTTTATTAAATATAGTAGGTGGAAAGTTAAAATAAAGATACACGAAATAATCTTTTAACGTGAACTTTATTTCAAACGAGGAAAGAAAAGACGTCTGTTCAAATGAAAGAACAACAGAAGACTAACTACAGTACTCGAAATAGAAAAACTCTGCAAGGCCTTGTGAGAAGCTTAAAACCTATAAAAAACATCAGGCATCAAAACAATAAACTCATAAATCATTCGCCGCGCAGGGCAGCAAAGACGCAGATCGTAATAAGAACAGTGGACACACATGTTTACATCCTTTTACGATACCATCCAATATTTAGATTCAAGTATTTTTTGCTTTATTACTTATAGAAGGCTAAAATAATCTAACAGTTCGTATAAATGATTGAATTTTTAAAATTATAGTTCGGTTGGATAGAATGAGAAGGAGTATATTTGTGTAAATAGTTTAGTTATTAGACTTTGCAGTTATATAAAAGAAAGTATAATTAATAATGTATATATATAAACATTCGAAAACAAGAAAAGTATTATTATTGAAAACAATTGAACATATAAATAATATATTCAGTCTTCAGTCTAATTTTTATATAGATAGCGAAAGGTATTTCTTATACGTGCAAAACATGATGCACATTCGCAAAAGTGCCTCCTTCATGACGCTTAATGGAGGCAGAAGGAGAGGTTCCTAAATTCATACCATCAAAAAACTTTTAGGTCTCACACGTTCCTTACGGTACAAATGTGAAAGTTGTTTTTCTCTATCGCTACAAAATGTCCACATCGTATATGAAAGCTTCTCGAATAAATGGTAAATTTAGGTATTCTGTCGCAAAATATAACACGTATATATATATATATATATATATATATATATATATATATATATATTCCTATATTAATAAAAGACACTGTATATATAGAAACATCAGTCATAAACAGCGTAAAATCCTGCTAACTATATCTCGCTGGGTCAAGACCCAGTAGACTTTTTAAAAAACAAACTCTGGTTCCATGGACCTATATGGTTAAAAAAATGATGAAACATATTGGAAAAGCTTAAAACTATGTCAAATAGAGATTCCAGAAAAGCGTATGAAAACAATGCTAACAGTAGTTAAAACTAAAATTGAACCGTGCGCTAATGATATATTGAAGCGATTCTCGTGTATAAATAAATTAAATCGGTTTGTCGCCCTGCGTTTACGCGTCATGAAAAACAAAAAATTAAAACAAAGGTTGATTGGAAATTATTCAGCTCAGGAAATACAAGATGCACCTCACCGCATTCTAAAAATCATAAATCAATAAATATTGAGCGAGATATAAAATCATTAAAACAAAATATGACTATTCATTCTAAGAGCAATATAAGATGTTTAGATCCGTTTTTAGATGAAAATAATATTATTCGAGTAGGTGACAAAATTACCAATTCAACCCTAACTTATTCGAGGAAAAACCCAATATTATTACCACGTAAGCATCATGTGACTAATCTTATAATCAGAAATGAACATTTAAAGAATTGGCATGCCGGTGTGCAAGCAAGGCTAAATTCAGTCCGAGCAAATTACTCGCTGATTGATGGAACAAAAACGACTCGATATATTATACACAAATAACAATTCTAGGTTCAATATTAAAACAAATATTGAGAATAAACCACTGTAGTATGAATTGTCAAAATTCGTTCAACATATTGTATGCTTTCAAACTATCAAAATAAAATCCCTCCTGTAGCTATACTCAAATTCTGTCAGTTTTGAGTGGTGCACTTTTCTGTGGTGTGGTGTGCACTTTTCAGTTTTCTGTGGTGCACTTCTTTTCGATAATATTTATCGTTGGTATCCACTTTTATTCAAATTTTATCTAATATATAATTCACTTTTTTTTTAAAAATTGTTCATTTATTAATTTATTTTATTGAAAAAATTTAACTAATGTCGTAATATACCTATAACATTAATTATACCTATACAATTATTTATATTCCGATATATGATACCATCTTATAATATTCCTTTATCATCAGGAAAAATTTATAATTATTTCAAAATTTATTGTGTTGTTATTATAACTTTTTGATATGCAGTTATCTTTTCAGTTATTTATAAACAATAGCGTTATTGAAATGAATGTAATTAAAAGTAGCTAGTGCTTTCTACTGTCTGATATATTATTAGAATCATTTTAACATCATTTTCTTTCACTTCAAAAAAAATATTAAACATTCTATAACGCGATTCTTGCACCAACATGCTAAGCCCCTCCCCTTCTATCACCGCTCCAAATTTAGCATACCTGCATAATATTCAATTGACCAATAGGAAGTGTTTTAGCCCAAATATTTACTGCAACTCCTCCCACGGACAGAATACGGAACTATTATGTTAAGTAAAATTATGTTAAACCAGCAGATATATTATAACACTCGTCCGTTCAACATCAATATTACCAAACATTGTACGCGGTAGTCTTGTATCATTTATATTTTCATTTTTTATACTGATTAAAGTGTTACTGTTGTTTTATAATAACTTGTGTTATCCTTTGTTTCGTTCCATCATCAGAAAATTGTACTGATCGCGATTAACGTTCACTTTCAGTGTGAGCAATACGAGAAAGATTCCTTTCACTCAGTTCGAAGGAACTGACTCTTTTTTTGCTCGCGCTTAAAACATACTCATAAACGTAATCAATAAACATATACAAGCCGTTATATAAGATAATAAATATTAAAATTGGAAAATATATACGAGCATCTGAGAATTTTTAACACACGTTCAGCGTGCTGCGTTTTACATATTTAATAACTGTTGATCTAACATAGACACAACATTTTTATAAAATAGATTTTTGAGATAATCGAATGAAGAGCACGGGCAATACTCTAATGATTAAATATCTGTAAATTTTTTTAAATGGCTGAAAAATCGATTTCAGTTCTGAGACGGGTATGTTACAATTATTTCAACAATTAAATTATGAATGATTAAAATTTTTAGCAATATATTTTTAGCAAAAATTTAGCAACGGTTTTCTACATTGAAAAAATGTACAAATTAGAAAAACTAGAAGGATGGAAAATCTTTAGTGTAGATAAATAGACATTACATTCTATATCTATAGAATGTATATAGTTTTTGTGTCTGATTTCTGACACAAGTTTACATGCATTATATATTTTTTTTAATTTTACATAATAATAATATTATAATTAGATTTAATTTAAAATAATACATACTTTTTAATAAGTACAGTTCGATCTAGTGCTCACACAGAGCAGCCTTCGTTATCAGCAGAGTCTTCGAAAGATGATGAGGGGAGAGGGATGGCGACTCGGCAGCTCGAATTCTGCTGATCAGGGAGAGGGGCGAGGCTTATAAATACGGAAGGGACATTGACGATCGCATAAACGTGAATTGAACTCCGAAGAGTTTAGGTCGAGGTTCAAGTACACTTCAAAAAATTTAACGATTTTTTTCAAGGTATGTAGACTATATATTAATAAATAATTTTCTGTAGTAAATGCTCGAATACTATGTTATTAGACTAATGTTATTGAATTAGCATTATTTTCTTTCACTTCAAAAAAATATTAAACTAAGATTTTTGTCATTATTTCGAAGCAGTACAACTTATTTTTTTTTTAATTCAATTTTTTCTAAAACCTCTAAGAGAACATGATTATTTAAAAGGAATACTTATTTAATAGATTTCATAAATTCAATTCAACAGAGAAGTCATTTTGTAACATAAACGATTGATTACAATACAAATGCAACACAATTTACATAATAAATATGAAAAAAATAGTATTTAATTCGAATGTTTAAGCGGAACATAAATTTTTTATCTGAACTCCATTTATAAGAAAAAATTGTGTATTTGAGGAGAAATTGTATTGAATAAAATTATAGTCGAACAACGGAGAAAATCTAAATCTAAAGCTTCCGTCATATGTAAGCTTAGAACGGATATACTTGAAGTAACATATAAAATATGTTACCAAACCGCGCATAAATAAAAATTTTAATTAGTTTTCAATGTTAATAATTGCAATTGTGTCAAGTGATGTAAAGCCAACACTAATAAATATTTCTGTCGGTCTTTGTCTATTGAACGAAATTACATCATAATAATGACAACGGGACCATTCTCATTTTTAATCATCTCCGTAAAAACTTATCTTACATTTATACAGAATTATATAAATCTTTTATTTATTGATTTTTATTGATCTTCTGTAACTAATTAATAAAATGATTTTTTATATTGCTTCTCTTATAATTAGATGTAACAATTAAAAGTCCTTTGTTGTTGTATTTATTTGATATATATTTGTTTTTCTAATTTAAAATAATTTATTCGAGTACTACTTTTCAATCGATATTTACTCCATGATGTCACTCGCCAAATTCCCAGCGGAAGTTAATGTATATAGATATTAATGAAATAATTATGTTAAGGTCTGTATTTTCCATCTTGAGAATTAAAAGCAATGGTAATATTTCATTTGTCAATAATATCCTCTAGAACAATAATCAATAATGCAATATTTACTATTGTAATGGTTTTCCTACGGCTTATACAGTTGTCATATTTATAAATATATTTTGTCTATAATGTCAGAGCGGGAAAATTTACATTCTAAACACTGTTTACTTTTACAATACAAAAGGTAAAAATTATAGATTGAAAAATTATTACGATAGTAAGGTTGATTATTTTATGAAAAACTATTATTTAAAAATAGTATTGGAGAAAGTGCAATTTTTTTATAAGTTCTTGCCAACAGCGGTTATCAGGAAGGATTCTGATGTAATCCTAAAAGCTTGCAGAATTGTAGTGGATATTTACAGTAGCCAAGTTTCATTTGCAACGTTGAAATTAGCATAAGTTTATTACCAATGTAAAAATTTAGGATTATTATCGACCGATTTTAGCATTAGTAATAATAAAAAATGTCAGGAAAATAAAATATTTTTTTAAAAATTTGTCTAAAAGTTAGTATAGATTAGATAAAGACCAGTGAGATTTAAAAAAAAAAGTCTTGCTATAATAATTTCAAAAATATATAGTGAAAATATTATAACAGTTACTTTGCGATCCATATTACTGACTATTGGTCTTTTTTAACAGATGCCGAACGATAACAATAAAGCAAATGTGTGCAATCCTAACAATCCAGCAGGTGGTCCTGGTAGAAAAGCTGGGTTTCATGGGAACACCGGAAAAGCTGACCTTGATAACCACGCTCGACAGTTGGATCCAAATTTTAAACGAAATTGAACAATTAATTATTAATAACAAAATAATTATTAATAAATATTATTATTAATTACATGTAAGAATTATTTGAAAATCCTTTCCCATTTCACACTCGATGTAAAATTATAAATTATAATTATTATTATTACTTGTTTTACTTATTAAAGCAATTTTAACTTCTATGCGAGATGATTTTTTTACAGAAATATTAGTACAAATTGTAAATATTACATACAAGCTTACATATGTTACGCATAGACTAATATAACAAATTAAAAAACGGTCCGCTTTAGAATTAAGACGTTTAAATAAAAAAATGTAATTCTTTTAAAAATTGCATATACTTTTACATTTTTTTCATGGTATTATAACGTGGCTCTATTTATTTTTCGATATATCAATGGTAATTAGCGACGATCTACAATGTGCTTGTAAACAAAACACATGTAAATTATTACTGTAATTTTACATTTAAAAGCGGTAATTTGGCAAACTGAGATGTCGCAAGAAAACGATGTCCAAATTGAAGTTTTTTATAAATGAAGTAACAATTTAGATCTCTGTTTATCGAGTAAAAGGCATTGCCTAAAAATATGAGTAATGTCTTGTATCGGCACTAGCACTGTGCGAAGTTACTTTTTTTTATTATTGAGTTTCAATCTCTTGAGAGATTATTCAACAACAGAAAAGTCATACATATACATATTGGTCTTTTAAGTAAGTTTTACAATTATAATTTTATATTACATTTTTTTAAAAAATCGTGTATTGTTTTACAGAATATTTGTTGGCGTAGATAATAATACGTACACCTTATTTGTAAAGGGAATAAGAGAACCACTTTGAAAGTAGAAGAGAGGCGGGGAAAGCTCAGTGAGAGCCAAAAAGCACATAACTTTTTGGTGTCCCAAATATGTAATTATTATGAATAATTAACTTCTAAATCGAAAGTAACTCTTTTCATTTTTTAATGCGAAGATTATTTTTCAAGATAATATAGAATTTAAATAAAAAAAATTTAATTATTATGAAAAAGTAAAATTACCTAAAAATATATAATGAGATTGGACGTTCTCTGGTTTTCTTTAGCTCTCTTCAGTTCTTTGCGACTTTCGTTCTTATCGCCCACACAATGTTATAGATGAATTTTGATGTACTGTTTACTTGGCGTTGTATTACAGATGAGAAGCAAGAGGGCTCGGCAAGAGCCGAAAGAGAACTTTTGGAGAACTTGACTCTCAATCGGAGTAGCCCCTCATCTATAATGCATAAATATATGAATTGCATTTATTCGGCTTTGTCAATGGCAGTCGATTTATAGGTGTGCAACGATGTTTGTACAAAAATTAGCAAAGAAATAACAATTATAATCAGCAAAATATCTTTAGAAGTATTAAAAATAAGGAAATAATATAAATATCAAGTTTTTTATTTTAGAGGATATTTTATTTATTACAATTATTGAAAACTTAATGCATTCCATTAATAAATATTATTAAATTAATAAATATTAAATTAAATTAAATTAACTCGTAGAATATTGAATCAAGATGATATGGCAGTAGTATTAAATTAAAATTTTATAAAAGAAAAATAATCCGAATAAAAAATTATTTATTTAATTTAATAAGATATAATTTAAATACATAAATTCATTCTCCTTTCATATATTGATTTATACAAAAATGTGGATTTCTAATCAGTATTTTTAACATTCATTCCATTCAGTTTAAATTAATTTTGATTGATTTTTGATTAGAAAAAAAAACCCAAAATAATTAACACTGCAATATGATTGGTAAATTCATTTTTTTAACCTCTATTAATTTTGAATAATATATATATATATATATATATATATATATATATATATATATATATAATATATATCTATATATCTTCTGAATCATTGGTAACAATAATTGTTAATCCTATAAGCTTCAATGTTATACTATCTTTTAACTTTCTCTATCAATTCGTTTCGGGTATTACAATTCTATTTTTTGAAGGAATATATAAACAACTGAATTTTGGAATAATTTTATTGATTATTATTATAAAAATAAAATTTTTAAAATAATAATACAGATAAATACTCAGCCGTTCATTATAAATGCCACACAGAAAACTTGTTGCACGTATAATTTAATCACGAAACATGAAGGATCGTATCTTTTGTTTTCAACAGAATATATGAAATAAATCTTGTAGATTTTACTAATGTTTGTACAATTTTTCTACTTTTAGTATTACACATAATTTATTTATTGCACATTTTTTTATGGAAATTGTATTTCCCGATCCTAAGTGATAAATAAGAAAAATGTTTTTTTTTACTGCGATAAGATTACTGGTTTATATTCAAATTTTATAAGCTCCAAACAGATATTCTAAATTCTAAATGTTCTTACAGAATTTTGTAGTAATTAATGAGCTAGTGATCTCCTTACTTTATTAAGCTATATTTCAATTAAAAATATATATTTATTATTATTTTTTAGAGTTTTACATATATTTTTATAAAGTATACTATGCTGTTATTCCTAAGGATACACATAAAATGCACTTAGCCATTTGTTTCAATGGTACATTGTTTTAAGAATTTATTGTGTTGTATAATTTATTTTGTGCTACTCTGTTTCGGAAGATTTTACAACAATATTTTGTGTAAATATTATTGTGGTATATGAATATTTATGCTTGATCTATGAAAAGATTAACAATATAATTATATAGATTTTTTGTATGTTTTTTTGTCTGTATATAAAATATTTTTCTAAATTTAGTAAAATAGTAAGTTTGTATAAAAAACATGTAAGATTTATAAATTGTAAATTTCTGAATATGCTATGAATATATGTTATTATGTTTCCCTTTGTCACAATTAGTACATTTTTAATTTAACTATAGCATATTTTTGGGCTAATATATTAGCAATTTATATGAAATCTTTATAAAATTCGTGAGAAGATGAGTTTAATTATAGTTGGTTCATCTTGTGCTGCTTTTTTGCGAGCAGATCTGCTGTCTCATTTCCCTTAAGAGTGCTCCTCACGATTGCCGGAAGTCCGAACGATCGATGCGCCTCATAGAGCAAAATTTTGTGTCAAGTTAGAGAACTAAAATCAATGGTCTGCACTACCGACATTTCAGGAACGTATCCACAATGAAAATTGTATGAATAGCCCCCTTTCTTACACACACACACACACACACACACACACACACACACACACACACACACATATATATATATATATATATATATATATATATATATATATACACTACGTCTTTGTAGCGCTCGATGTTATACACGAAAGAACGTTCCTTAGTAAAGATAATTAAAAATTATTCTTTAATAAATAAAACATATATATATATATATATATATATATATATATATATATATATATAATAAAATATAGATATATATATATCTAATGATTAAATATCTGTAAATTTTTTTAAATGGCTGAAAAATCGATTTCAGTTCTGAGACGGGTATGTTACAATTATTTCAACAATTAAATTATGAATGATTAAAATTTTTAGCAATATATTTTTAGCAAAAATTTAGCAACGGTTTTCTACATTGAAAAAATGTACAAATTAGAAAAACTAGAAGGATGGAAAATCTTTAGTGTAGATAAATAGACATTACATTCTATATCTATAGAATGTATATAGTTTTTGTGTCTGATTTCTGACACAAGTTTACATGCATTATATATTTTTTTTAATTTTACATAATAATAATATTATAATTAGATTTAATTTAAAATAATACATACTTTTTAATAAGTACAGTTCGATCTAGTGCTCACACAGAGCAGCCTTCGTTATCAGCAGAGTCTTCGAAAGATGATGAGGGGAGAGGGATGGCGACTCGGCAGCTCGAATTCTGCTGATCAGGGAGAGGGGCGAGGCTTATAAATACGGAAGGGACATTGACGATCGCATAAACGTGAATTGAACTCCGAAGAGTTTAGGTCGAGGTTCAAGTACACTTCAAAAAATTTAACGATTTTTTTCAAGGTATGTAGACTATATATTAATAAATAATTTTCTGTAGTAAATGCTCGAATACTATGTTATTAGACTAATGTTATTGAATTAGCATTATTTTCTTTCACTTCAAAAAAATATTAAACTAAGATTTTTGTCATTATTTCGAAGCAGTACAACTTATTTTTTTTTTAATTCAATTTTTTCTAAAACCTCTAAGAGAACATGATTATTTAAAAGGAATACTTATTTAATAGATTTCATAAATTCAATTCAACAGAGAAGTCATTTTGTAACATAAACGATTGATTACAATACAAATGCAACACAATTTACATAATAAATATGAAAAAAATAGTATTTAATTCGAATGTTTAAGCGGAACATAAATTTTTTATCTGAACTCCATTTATAAGAAAAAATTGTGTATTTGAGGAGAAATTGTATTGAATAAAATTATAGTCGAACAACGGAGAAAATCTAAATCTAAAGCTTCCGTCATATGTAAGCTTAGAACGGATATACTTGAAGTAACATATAAAATATGTTACCAAACCGCGCATAAATAAAAATTTTAATTAGTTTTCAATGTTAATAATTGCAATTGTGTCAAGTGATGTAAAGCCAACACTAATAAATATTTCTGTCGGTCTTTGTCTATTGAACGAAATTACATCATAATAATGACAACGGGACCATTCTCATTTTTAATCATCTCCGTAAAAACTTATCTTACATTTATACAGAATTATATAAATCTTTTATTTATTGATTTTTATTGATCTTCTGTAACTAATTAATAAAATGATTTTTTATATTGCTTCTCTTATAATTAGATGTAACAATTAAAAGTCCTTTGTTGTTGTATTTATTTGATATATATTTGTTTTTCTAATTTAAAATAATTTATTCGAGTACTACTTTTCAATCGATATTTACTCCATGATGTCACTCGCCAAATTCCCAGCGGAAGTTAATGTATATAGATATTAATGAAATAATTATGTTAAGGTCTGTATTTTCCATCTTGAGAATTAAAAGCAATGGTAATATTTCATTTGTCAATAATATCCTCTAGAACAATAATCAATAATGCAATATTTACTATTGTAATGGTTTTCCTACGGCTTATACAGTTGTCATATTTATAAATATATTTTGTCTATAATGTCAGAGCGGGAAAATTTACATTCTAAACACTGTTTACTTTTACAATACAAAAGGTAAAAATTATAGATTGAAAAATTATTACGATAGTAAGGTTGATTATTTTATGAAAAACTATTATTTAAAAATAGTATTGGAGAAAGTGCAATTTTTTTATAAGTTCTTGCCAACAGCGGTTATCAGGAAGGATTCTGATGTAATCCTAAAAGCTTGCAGAATTGTAGTGGATATTTACAGTAGCCAAGTTTCATTTGCAACGTTGAAATTAGCATAAGTTTATTACCAATGTAAAAATTTAGGATTATTATCGACCGATTTTAGCATTAGTAATAATAAAAAATGTCAGGAAAATAAAATATTTTTTTAAAAATTTGTCTAAAAGTTAGTATAGATTAGATAAAGACCAGTGAGATTTAAAAAAAAAAGTCTTGCTATAATAATTTCAAAAATATATAGTGAAAATATTATAACAGTTACTTTGCGATCCATATTACTGACTATTGGTCTTTTTTAACAGATGCCGAACGATAACAATAAAGCAAATGTGTGCAATCCTAACAATCCAGCAGGTGGTCCTGGTAGAAAAGCTGGGTTTCATGGGAACACCGGAAAAGCTGACCTTGATAACCACGCTCGACAGTTGGATCCAAATTTTAAACGAAATTGAACAATTAATTATTAATAACAAAATAATTATTAATAAATATTATTATTAATTACATGTAAGAATTATTTGAAAATCCTTTCCCATTTCACACTCGATGTAAAATTATAAATTATAATTATTATTATTACTTGTTTTACTTATTAAAGCAATTTTAACTTCTATGCGAGATGATTTTTTTACAGAAATATTAGTACAAATTGTAAATATTACATACAAGCTTACATATGTTACGCATAGACTAATATAACAAATTAAAAAACGGTCCGCTTTAGAATTAAGACGTTTAAATAAAAAAATGTAATTCTTTTAAAAATTGCATATACTTTTACATTTTTTTCATGGTATTATAACGTGGCTCTATTTATTTTTCGATATATCAATGGTAATTAGCGACGATCTACAATGTGCTTGTAAACAAAACACATGTAAATTATTACTGTAATTTTACATTTAAAAGCGGTAATTTGGCAAACTGAGATGTCGCAAGAAAACGATGTCCAAATTGAAGTTTTTTATAAATGAAGTAACAATTTAGATCTCTGTTTATCGAGTAAAAGGCATTGCCTAAAAATATGAGTAATGTCTTGTATCGGCACTAGCACTGTGCGAAGTTACTTTTTTTTATTATTGAGTTTCAATCTCTTGAGAGATTATTCAACAACAGAAAAGTCATACATATACATATTGGTCTTTTAAGTAAGTTTTACAATTATAATTTTATATTACATTTTTTTAAAAAATCGTGTATTGTTTTACAGAATATTTGTTGGCGTAGATAATAATACGTACACCTTATTTGTAAAGGGAATAAGAGAACCACTTTGAAAGTAGAAGAGAGGCGGGGAAAGCTCAGTGAGAGCCAAAAAGCACATAACTTTTTGGTGTCCCAAATATGTAATTATTATGAATAATTAACTTCTAAATCGAAAGTAACTCTTTTCATTTTTTAATGCGAAGATTATTTTTCAAGATAATATAGAATTTAAATAAAAAAAATTTAATTATTATGAAAAAGTAAAATTACCTAAAAATATATAATGAGATTGGACGTTCTCTGGTTTTCTTTAGCTCTCTTCAGTTCTTTGCGACTTTCGTTCTTATCGCCCACACAATGTTATAGATGAATTTTGATGTACTGTTTACTTGGCGTTGTATTACAGATGAGAAGCAAGAGGGCTCGGCAAGAGCCGAAAGAGAACTTTTGGAGAACTTGACTCTCAATCGGAGTAGCCCCTCATCTATAATGCATAAATATATGAATTGCATTTATTCGGCTTTGTCAATGGCAGTCGATTTATAGGTGTGCAACGATGTTTGTACAAAAATTAGCAAAGAAATAACAATTATAATCAGCAAAATATCTTTAGAAGTATTAAAAATAAGGAAATAATATAAATATCAAGTTTTTTATTTTAGAGGATATTTTATTTATTACAATTATTGAAAACTTAATGCATTCCATTAATAAATATTATTAAATTAATAAATATTAAATTAAATTAAATTAACTCGTAGAATATTGAATCAAGATGATATGGCAGTAGTATTAAATTAAAATTTTATAAAAGAAAAATAATCCGAATAAAAAATTATTTATTTAATTTAATAAGATATAATTTAAATACATAAATTCATTCTCCTTTCATATATTGATTTATACAAAAATGTGGATTTCTAATCAGTATTTTTAACATTCATTCCATTCAGTTTAAATTAATTTTGATTGATTTTTGATTAGAAAAAAAAACCCAAAATAATTAACACTGCAATATGATTGGTAAATTCATTTTTTTAACCTCTATTAATTTTGAATAATATATATATATATATATATATATATATATATATATATATATATATATAATATATATCTATATCTTCTGAATCATTGGTAACAATAATTGTTAATCCTATAAGCTTCAATGTTATACTATCTTTTAACTTTCTCTATCAATTCGTTTCGGGTATTACAATTCTATTTTTTGAAGGAATATATAAACAACTGAATTTTGGAATAATTTTATTGATTATTATTATAAAAATAAAATTTTTAAAATAATAATACAGATAAATACTCAGCCGTTCATTATAAATGCCACACAGAAAACTTGTTGCACGTATAATTTAATCACGAAACATGAAGGATCGTATCTTTTGTTTTCAACAGAATATATGAAATAAATCTTGTAGATTTTACTAATGTTTGTACAATTTTTCTACTTTTAGTATTACACATAATTTATTTATTGCACATTTTTTTATGGAAATTGTATTTCCCGATCCTAAGTGATAAATAAGAAAAATGTTTTTTTTTACTGCGATAAGATTACTGGTTTATATTCAAATTTTATAAGCTCCAAACAGATATTCTAAATTCTAAATGTTCTTACAGAATTTTGTAGTAATTAATGAGCTAGTGATCTCCTTACTTTATTAAGCTATATTTCAATTAAAAATATATATTTATTATTATTTTTTAGAGTTTTACATATATTTTTATAAAGTATACTATGCTGTTATTCCTAAGGATACACATAAAATGCACTTAGCCATTTGTTTCAATGGTACATTGTTTTAAGAATTTATTGTGTTGTATAATTTATTTTGTGCTACTCTGTTTCGGAAGATTTTACAACAATATTTTGTGTAAATATTATTGTGGTATATGAATATTTATGCTTGATCTATGAAAAGATTAACAATATAATTATATAGATTTTTTGTATGTTTTTTTGTCTGTATATAAAATATTTTTCTAAATTTAGTAAAATAGTAAGTTTGTATAAAAAACATGTAAGATTTATAAATTGTAAATTTCTGAATATGCTATGAATATATGTTATTATGTTTCCCTTTGTCACAATTAGTACATTTTTAATTTAACTATAGCATATTTTTGGGCTAATATATTAGCAATTTATATGAAATCTTTATAAAATTCGTGAGAAGATGAGTTTAATTATAGTTGGTTCATCTTGTGCTGCTTTTTTGCGAGCAGATCTGCTGTCTCATTTCCCTTAAGAGTGCTCCTCACGATTGCCGGAAGTCCGAACGATCGATGCGCCTCATAGAGCAAAATTTTGTGTCAAGTTAGAGAACTAAAATCAATGGTCTGCACTACCGACATTTCAGGAACGTATCCACAATGAAAATTGTATGAATAGCCCCCTTTCTTACACCACACACACACACACACACACACACACACACACACACACACATATATATATATATATATATATATATATATATATATATATACACTACGTCTTTGTAGCGCTCGATGTTATACACGAAAGAACGTTCCTTAGTAAAGATAATTAAAAATTATTCTTTAATAAATAAAACATATATATATATATATATATATATATATATATATATATATAATAAAAATATAGATATATATATATCTAATGATTAAATATCTGTAAATTTTTTTAAATGGCTGAAAAATCGATTTCAGTTCTGAGACGGGTATGTTACAATTATTTCAACAATTAAATTATGAATGATTAAAATTTTTAGCAATATATTTTTAGCAAAAATTTAGCAACGGTTTTCTACATTGAAAAAATGTACAAATTAGAAAAACTAGAAGGATGGAAAATCTTTAGTGTAGATAAATAGACATTACATTCTATATCTATAGAATGTATATAGTTTTTGTGTCTGATTTCTGACACAAGTTTACATGCATTATATATTTTTTTTAATTTTACATAATAATAATATTATAATTAGATTTAATTTAAAATAATACATACTTTTTAATAAGTACAGTTCGATCTAGTGCTCACACAGAGCAGCCTTCGTTATCAGCAGAGTCTTCGAAAGATGATGAGGGGAGAGGGATGGCGACTCGGCAGCTCGAATTCTGCTGATCAGGGAGAGGGGCGAGGCTTATAAATACGGAAGGGACATTGACGATCGCATAAACGTGAATTGAACTCCGAAGAGTTTAGGTCGAGGTTCAAGTACACTTCAAAAAATTTAACGATTTTTTTCAAGGTATGTAGACTATATATTAATAAATAATTTTCTGTAGTAAATGCTCGAATACTATGTTATTAGACTAATGTTATTGAATTAGCATTATTTTCTTTCACTTCAAAAAAATATTAAACTAAGATTTTTGTCATTATTTCGAAGCAGTACAACTTATTTTTTTTTTAATTCAATTTTTTCTAAAACCTCTAAGAGAACATGATTATTTAAAAGGAATACTTATTTAATAGATTTCATAAATTCAATTCAACAGAGAAGTCATTTTGTAACATAAACGATTGATTACAATACAAATGCAACACAATTTACATAATAAATATGAAAAAAATAGTATTTAATTCGAATGTTTAAGCGGAACATAAATTTTTTATCTGAACTCCATTTATAAGAAAAAATTGTGTATTTGAGGAGAAATTGTATTGAATAAAATTATAGTCGAACAACGGAGAAAATCTAAATCTAAAGCTTCCGTCATATGTAAGCTTAGAACGGATATACTTGAAGTAACATATAAAATATGTTACCAAACCGCGCATAAATAAAAATTTTAATTAGTTTTCAATGTTAATAATTGCAATTGTGTCAAGTGATGTAAAGCCAACACTAATAAATATTTCTGTCGGTCTTTGTCTATTGAACGAAATTACATCATAATAATGACAACGGGACCATTCTCATTTTTAATCATCTCCGTAAAAACTTATCTTACATTTATACAGAATTATATAAATCTTTTATTTATTGATTTTTATTGATCTTCTGTAACTAATTAATAAAATGATTTTTTATATTGCTTCTCTTATAATTAGATGTAACAATTAAAAGTCCTTTGTTGTTGTATTTATTTGATATATATTTGTTTTTCTAATTTAAAATAATTTATTCGAGTACTACTTTTCAATCGATATTTACTCCATGATGTCACTCGCCAAATTCCCAGCGGAAGTTAATGTATATAGATATTAATGAAATAATTATGTTAAGGTCTGTATTTTCCATCTTGAGAATTAAAAGCAATGGTAATATTTCATTTGTCAATAATATCCTCTAGAACAATAATCAATAATGCAATATTTACTATTGTAATGGTTTTCCTACGGCTTATACAGTTGTCATATTTATAAATATATTTTGTCTATAATGTCAGAGCGGGAAAATTTACATTCTAAACACTGTTTACTTTTACAATACAAAAGGTAAAAATTATAGATTGAAAAATTATTACGATAGTAAGGTTGATTATTTTATGAAAAACTATTATTTAAAAATAGTATTGGAGAAAGTGCAATTTTTTTATAAGTTCTTGCCAACAGCGGTTATCAGGAAGGATTCTGATGTAATCCTAAAAGCTTGCAGAATTGTAGTGGATATTTACAGTAGCCAAGTTTCATTTGCAACGTTGAAATTAGCATAAGTTTATTACCAATGTAAAAATTTAGGATTATTATCGACCGATTTTAGCATTAGTAATAATAAAAAATGTCAGGAAAATAAAATATTTTTTTAAAAATTTGTCTAAAAGTTAGTATAGATTAGATAAAGACCAGTGAGATTTAAAAAAAAAAGTCTTGCTATAATAATTTCAAAAATATATAGTGAAAATATTATAACAGTTACTTTGCGATCCATATTACTGACTATTGGTCTTTTTTAACAGATGCCGAACGATAACAATAAAGCAAATGTGTGCAATCCTAACAATCCAGCAGGTGGTCCTGGTAGAAAAGCTGGGTTTCATGGGAACACCGGAAAAGCTGACCTTGATAACCACGCTCGACAGTTGGATCCAAATTTTAAACGAAATTGAACAATTAATTATTAATAACAAAATAATTATTAATAAATATTATTATTAATTACATGTAAGAATTATTTGAAAATCCTTTCCCATTTCACACTCGATGTAAAATTATAAATTATAATTATTATTATTACTTGTTTTACTTATTAAAGCAATTTTAACTTCTATGCGAGATGATTTTTTTACAGAAATATTAGTACAAATTGTAAATATTACATACAAGCTTACATATGTTACGCATAGACTAATATAACAAATTAAAAAACGGTCCGCTTTAGAATTAAGACGTTTAAATAAAAAAATGTAATTCTTTTAAAAATTGCATATACTTTTACATTTTTTTCATGGTATTATAACGTGGCTCTATTTATTTTTCGATATATCAATGGTAATTAGCGACGATCTACAATGTGCTTGTAAACAAAACACATGTAAATTATTACTGTAATTTTACATTTAAAAGCGGTAATTTGGCAAACTGAGATGTCGCAAGAAAACGATGTCCAAATTGAAGTTTTTTATAAATGAAGTAACAATTTAGATCTCTGTTTATCGAGTAAAAGGCATTGCCTAAAAATATGAGTAATGTCTTGTATCGGCACTAGCACTGTGCGAAGTTACTTTTTTTTATTATTGAGTTTCAATCTCTTGAGAGATTATTCAACAACAGAAAAGTCATACATATACATATTGGTCTTTTAAGTAAGTTTTACAATTATAATTTTATATTACATTTTTTTAAAAAATCGTGTATTGTTTTACAGAATATTTGTTGGCGTAGATAATAATACGTACACCTTATTTGTAAAGGGAATAAGAGAACCACTTTGAAAGTAGAAGAGAGGCGGGGAAAGCTCAGTGAGAGCCAAAAAGCACATAACTTTTTGGTGTCCCAAATATGTAATTATTATGAATAATTAACTTCTAAATCGAAAGTAACTCTTTTCATTTTTTAATGCGAAGATTATTTTTCAAGATAATATAGAATTTAAATAAAAAAAATTTAATTATTATGAAAAAGTAAAATTACCTAAAAATATATAATGAGATTGGACGTTCTCTGGTTTTCTTTAGCTCTCTTCAGTTCTTTGCGACTTTCGTTCTTATCGCCCACACAATGTTATAGATGAATTTTGATGTACTGTTTACTTGGCGTTGTATTACAGATGAGAAGCAAGAGGGCTCGGCAAGAGCCGAAAGAGAACTTTTGGAGAACTTGACTCTCAATCGGAGTAGCCCCTCATCTATAATGCATAAATATATGAATTGCATTTATTCGGCTTTGTCAATGGCAGTCGATTTATAGGTGTGCAACGATGTTTGTACAAAAATTAGCAAAGAAATAACAATTATAATCAGCAAAATATCTTTAGAAGTATTAAAAATAAGGAAATAATATAAATATCAAGTTTTTTATTTTAGAGGATATTTTATTTATTACAATTATTGAAAACTTAATGCATTCCATTAATAAATATTATTAAATTAATAAATATTAAATTAAATTAAATTAACTCGTAGAATATTGAATCAAGATGATATGGCAGTAGTATTAAATTAAAATTTTATAAAAGAAAAATAATCCGAATAAAAAATTATTTATTTAATTTAATAAGATATAATTTAAATACATAAATTCATTCTCCTTTCATATATTGATTTATACAAAAATGTGGATTTCTAATCAGTATTTTTAACATTCATTCCATTCAGTTTAAATTAATTTTGATTGATTTTTGATTAGAAAAAAAAACCCAAAATAATTAACACTGCAATATGATTGGTAAATTCATTTTTTTAACCTCTATTAATTTTGAATAATATATATATATATATATATATATATATATATATATATATATAATATATATCTATATATCTTCTGAATCATTGGTAACAATAATTGTTAATCCTATAAGCTTCAATGTTATACTATCTTTTAACTTTCTCTATCAATTCGTTTCGGGTATTACAATTCTATTTTTTGAAGGAATATATAAACAACTGAATTTTGGAATAATTTTATTGATTATTATTATAAAAATAAAATTTTTAAAATAATAATACAGATAAATACTCAGCCGTTCATTATAAATGCCACACAGAAAACTTGTTGCACGTATAATTTAATCACGAAACATGAAGGATCGTATCTTTTGTTTTCAACAGAATATATGAAATAAATCTTGTAGATTTTACTAATGTTTGTACAATTTTTCTACTTTTAGTATTACACATAATTTATTTATTGCACATTTTTTTATGGAAATTGTATTTCCCGATCCTAAGTGATAAATAAGAAAAATGTTTTTTTTTACTGCGATAAGATTACTGGTTTATATTCAAATTTTATAAGCTCCAAACAGATATTCTAAATTCTAAATGTTCTTACAGAATTTTGTAGTAATTAATGAGCTAGTGATCTCCTTACTTTATTAAGCTATATTTCAATTAAAAATATATATTTATTATTATTTTTTAGAGTTTTACATATATTTTTATAAAGTATACTATGCTGTTATTCCTAAGGATACACATAAAATGCACTTAGCCATTTGTTTCAATGGTACATTGTTTTAAGAATTTATTGTGTTGTATAATTTATTTTGTGCTACTCTGTTTCGGAAGATTTTACAACAATATTTTGTGTAAATATTATTGTGGTATATGAATATTTATGCTTGATCTATGAAAAGATTAACAATATAATTATATAGATTTTTTGTATGTTTTTTTGTCTGTATATAAAATATTTTTCTAAATTTAGTAAAATAGTAAGTTTGTATAAAAAACATGTAAGATTTATAAATTGTAAATTTCTGAATATGCTATGAATATATGTTATTATGTTTCCCTTTGTCACAATTAGTACATTTTTAATTTAACTATAGCATATTTTTGGGCTAATATATTAGCAATTTATATGAAATCTTTATAAAATTCGTGAGAAGATGAGTTTAATTATAGTTGGTTCATCTTGTGCTGCTTTTTTGCGAGCAGATCTGCTGTCTCATTTCCCTTAAGAGTGCTCCTCACGATTGCCGGAAGTCCGAACGATCGATGCGCCTCATAGAGCAAAATTTTGTGTCAAGTTAGAGAACTAAAATCAATGGTCTGCACTACCGACATTTCAGGAACGTATCCACAATGAAAATTGTATGAATAGCCCCCTTTCTTACACACACACACATATATATATATATATATATATATATATATATATACACTACGTCTTTGTAGCGCTCGATGTTATACACGAAAGAACGTTCCTTAGTAAAGATAATTAAAAATTATTCTTTAATAAATAAAACATATATATATATATATATATATATTTTTTTTTTTCTCCCGCCGGAACTATCGGGGAATATTACTTCGGCGGGGCTGTTAGTTAGCCTATACGACTCCTCTTCTTATGACACTATCCTACGTCCCCCATCCACACAAGTGATCAGGGGTTCGGTGTTCGTCCTCTGCATCTTAAAATAGAATCAGTTAGACTGGTTCATCCTGGGCCATTCGCCTAGTTCTATCGGCATCTCTAAGTTGGGTCATCACTTCTTTTGCGAAACTGGCTACTGCCTTCCAGTTTTCAGAAGATTCCAGCATTATTGATAGGATGCTCTCTGGTTTTAGTGGCTTATTGATGATGTTCATCAAGTGCTAACGTCGTGTTCTAAAACGAGGGCAGCTCACTAATATATGCTCGGCATCCTCGACCAAAGTCGGACAGATGGGGCAGAAATCATTATTATCCAGGTGAAAGCGGTGGAAATAGAACCTAAAACAACCATGTCCAGTCAGCAACTGGGTTAGGTGGAAATCTAATTCCCCGTGTTTCTTGTTGATCCATCTGGGTATGTCTGGAAGGATACGATAAGTCCATCGGCCTTTGCTAGAATCGGTCCATCGTTTTGGCCATATTTCTATAGAACGATGACGTTCCACGTTTTTAGCACCTTGTAGAGAATCCACTGCGGCCTTACATATGTTGTCCAGCCTAGCCAGTTCATCTGCAGCTAAATCGAAAGGAAGAATTCCGGCAAATACCTCAGCAGCGTCGGTGTATACTGTCCTGTAACCACTAATAATACGTATACAGGAGCAACGACGGGTCGCAATGGCCTGCTCATGCTCGATTTAATTCCACATGCATGATGCCTGATTGGTGCTGCATACCTGCTGACAGAATTAACAGCATAAGCTAATAGCTTCCTCTGGGGTGGGCGTGGGCCACCAATGTTAGGCATGAGCCGACACAAAGCAGCTGAAACTCGTTGCGCTTTTTCGCCAGATATCTTTAGATGTTCTTTGAAGTTTAACCTGGCATCAAGCTGTACACCCAAGTATCGTAAAGATGGCGCAGAACTAATGCGGCAGCTACCAACTTTAAGAGTAATACTATCTACCTTCTTACGACTGCTGACAAGAACTACTTCTGTCTTGTGCTCCACTAAGTGTAGACCAGCCGATTTAATCCATCTACTGATGTTGCTGATTGCCTCATTGGCATTTTCAGTGAATTCATCAAGGGTCTTAGCCGTCACTACTAGAGCGATATCGTCGGTGTATCCTACTGTTATTGAACCAGGCGGTTGTGGAATCCTCAACACGCCATCGTACATAATATTCCACAATATAGGTCCCATAACCGAGCCCTGGGGGAGTCCCGCCGTAATCTTATGCGACAGAATGCCTTCATCCGTTCGGTAAAATATTATCCTATTCTCAAAGTAGCTGGCCACGACATTCTGTAGATAACCAGGTACTCCGAACTCTTTAAGAGAATTCATAATAGACGACCAGCGCGCTGAATTAAAGGCATTCTTGACATCTAGAGCGACAATGGCACAATACTGTTTAGTGCCACCTTTCCATCTCTCACCACTGATTGCATTTCTTGCGGTACGCACTACCAGTTTAATAGCATCGACTGTTGATTTTGATTTCCGAAATCCAAATTGGCGTGAGGATAAGCCGTGCAATCCTTCAGTGAATGCTTCCAGTCGGCTACATATTATTTTTTCAAATATTTTACCTACCGTATCGAGCATACACAATGGCCTGTATGAGGACGGATTATCAAGTGGCTTATTGCCCTTAAGTAACAGGACTAACCTTTGAGTTTTCCAGCAATCAGGAAAAATACCCTCAAGAAGACAAGCATTATATACTTTTAGAAATATTGATGGATTCTTCTGTATCGCCAACTTAAATGCAGCATTAAGAATACCATCAGGGCCCGGGGCAGCATTGTCTCTAATGTTAGTGTAAACATTATGTAGCTCCATTTCTGTTAGAGGAGGTATATCGTCCGAGTGTTGCGTGCGTAATACAGTCCCATGGGTGTCATTGGGAAAGAGAGCGGAAACAATCTTATCAATCAATACCGTGCTAGTGGGTTGTATTGGTGCCCTACTCAATCGTGCCATGACTGTTTCTTATGGTCGTCTCCATAAGTCATTGTTGGCCTCTGCACACAGTTCAAGGCAGCATCGACGCTTGCTTGCCTTAATGGCCTTGACAAGCGCTCTTTGTGCTTCTTTAAATAAATTATTAAACGTATCACGATCGGTGCGGGCTCTTTGGGCAAGTCTACGTGCGCGATGACATTGTTTGCGCAATTCTGCAATTTCATTTGTCCACCAGTAGATAGATTGTCGATGTTTAAATCCGCTCTTAGTCCTAGTCATCGATGCATCGCATGCTTCAGAGATATGCTTCATGAATGCATTTGCCAGATGGTCTGGTGCACCATATTCTAAACGCTCTTCTGATATTATAGTGGCGAACACTTCACAGTCTAGCGATCTGATGTTCCATTTCCGTGTGGGCATCCACTCATTGCACTTGTTCTTTACTTTCTTCTCTGCAATCTCGTACAAGATCGTCCTGTGATCACTGTGGGTGTAAAGGTCGCTTACTCTCCAATTAAGGATCCGCTGAATCAGGTCATCACTGGCGAATGTTACATCAATGACTGATTGTTTATCTCCCCTAATGAAAGTGGATTCAAATCCCTTATTAACCACGTGGAGTTGTAGAGAATTAAGGCCATCAAGCAGCATACTACCTCTGTTATTTGTTGAAGCGCTTCCCCAGGCTGTGGACCACGCGTTAAAATCGTTAGCGATGAATAATGGTTTCTTGTCCATGGCGTCATCAACTAATTTAGCTACAAGGATTTCAAACTGCTTGTCCGTCAAGCTTGGAGGAGCATATACACTAAAGACGTATATTTCTTGTATTATAACCCAGGATATCAATTCGCTCCGATGACTCGACTGCTTTAGTACCTGCCTATTTTGACCAATCCAGAGGGCAGCTCTATTGCTTGTGTCACTTATCCAGCGCTGTGGTCTGTCCCTTTCACAATATGGTTCGGAGATTACAGCAATATCTATTATTAGCTCCTTTATTGTCTGTTTCAGCAGGTCATGAGCCGCTACGCAATGGTTGGTATTCAGTTGGAGTATTTTCATGTTTTATGTCTGTTTAAAAACTCCATAGTGATCGGGCACTTATAGCTGTATGCTGGATGACTGATCTCCTTTTTTCCTTCACATTTACAGAGTAAACAGCAGGGCTCGTTTACAGACAGCTTGGGTAGATGGTCTTTTCCACCGCAGTGCCTGCAAAGTTTAGTTCTGTCAGGGCCCAAGCACACGGCCGCTAAATGGCCAGTCTGCCAACACCTGAAGCAGCGCTTTATTTCTGTTTTTTTTTCGAACTCTGCAGCTGACCCATCGAATTCGAACATGCCCTGCACGTAGTAACGCAGCTGCGTGGCAATATGGTACAGACACCACCGCCGTCTGAGTACCCCCATAAGCTTGCCGCAAGGAACGAGCGATTAGCATATTAGTCTCCTTTAGTTGTCTCCTCCCAGAGCCTCTAATACTTCATCCGTTGTAGTGACCTTATCTATACCCTTCATCTCCAAAGTAATAAGATTAGTCAGGACCGAAGTGGATGCGCTATCGCCAATCTTAGTTTCAACAATGCGAGCCAACTCATGTGCATCTTTGGCTGCCCGATCTAACTAAAGTACAAGGGCACCGCTTGCATTTCTGCGTATCCTGTTAACCTCATTCTTCACATGACATAACTTCGGGTCATTCTTTATTTGACGCAGTACTTCCGCGTATGTAACTCCTTCATTGGCCTTAATCAAAATGGAATTAGTTCTATTTCGTCCATAAAGCCTGCGTGTACTAGATAATTCTTTATCTTTACCTTTGAGCTTCTTGCGCTTGATGTTCTGCCATTGATTTTCCTTGGCTTCAGACTTCCCTGTAGGTACTCCAACCGACTCTAGTTGTCTCCTTAAGCCCAAGGATGGTTCTTTTGTCCCTTTGCCACCTATTGTTTTAGGAGTGGAATCCATCCCTTCTGTTGCGCTTCGTTTGGCATCAGAGCGTAGACTCGGCGTAGTCACCACTTCATGAGTACCAGGACGTTGATACTGCAACAGATCATCCTCTGCCATACTGATGCATTTGTATAAGGGATTAATAGAACGAGCAAAATCCTTAATGGTCTTGTGCACGTTATGCCTATCTTTAACAAAATCCAAGAGTTGGCTGATCTTCTCACCAAGTCTTGTTTCTGCGCGTGATGGAGATATGTCGATCCGTCATTTCTTGATCCATCATGACATCTCCTTTAGTACCCAATGTACTGTCTATGATGATGTTTGATTTTCCCTTCCCAGAATCCGAGGGGCTACCATTGACCATAGAGGCTTGCACTCTATCGGAATCGGTGAGGAGATTGACCGGTCTTGCCGGAGTTACTCCCTGGGGTATATCCTTGTTTATACCAAACATTAATCATAATTGGCCTTAAGTTCGGGAGGCCCTCCCTATTAGCTTTTTCTGTCCGCCTTGAGTATTTTATTTCCTCAGTGCCCTCTACAAATTGTAGCGAGCCATCCCCTATCCGCAACCTGGGGAGGCGCCAGATGGGAGAAAGCAACAAATCTCCAAACTGGATGTGTGTGTGTGTGTGTGTGTGTGTGTGTTATACACTAGCTCATTAATTTCTAAAAAATTCTGTAAGAATATTTAGAATTTAGAAGATATATTCAGAGCTTATAAAATTTGAATATAAACCAGTAAGCTTATCGCAGTGAAAAAAATAATTTTTCTTATTTATCACTTAGGATCAGGAAATACAATTTCCATAAAAATGTGCAGTAAATAAAGTATGTGTAATCGTAAAAGTAGAAAAATTGTACAAACATTAGTAAAATCTACAATATTTATTTCATATATTCTGTTGAAAACAAAAGATACGATCCTTCATGTTTCGTGATTAAATTATACGTGCAACAAGTTTTCTGTGTGGCATTTATAATGAACGGCTGAGTATTTATCTGTATTATTATTTTAAATTTTAAATTAAATCTTATTAAATTGAGTAAATAATTTTTTATCGGAATTATTTTTCTTTTGTAAAATTTTAATTTAATACTACTGCCATATCATCTTGATTCAATATTATACGGTTTAATTTAATTTAAGATTAATATTAATTTAATAATATTTATTAATGGAATGCATTATGTTTTCAATAATTGTAATAAATAAAATATCCTCTAAAATATCAAAACTTGATATTTATATTATTTCCTTATTTTTAATACTTCTAAAGATATTTTGCTGATTGTAATTGTTATTTCTCTGCTAATTTTTGTGCAAAGATTGTTTCACACCTATAAATCGAAAGCCATTTACAATGGCGAATAAATGCAAATCATATATTTATACATTTATAGATGAGGGGCTACTCCGATTGAGAGTCAAGTACTCCAAAAGTTCTCTTTCGGTTCTCGCCGAACTGTCTTGCTTCTCTTCTGTAATACAACAAGTAAACAGTACATCAAAGTTCATCTATAAGATTGTGTGGGCGATAAGAATGAGAGTCGAAGAGAACTGGAGAGAGTTAAAGAAAACCAGTAAACGCCCAATCTCATTATATATTTTTAGGTAATTTTTACATATTCGCGATATAATGTCTAATTGTTCTTACTTGAGATAAATATTTTTTAATAAATTCTATTGCGTGGAGTGTGAGGACCACGGGAAGTTCGATTAAAATTTACTTTTTCATAAAAATTTAATTTTTTTAATTGAAATTCTATATTATCTTGGAAAATAATCTGCAAATGAAAATATCAAAAGATTAACTTTCGATTTATAATTTATTTTTCATAAGAATTACATATTTGAGACACCAAGAAGTTATGTTCTTTTTGGCTATCACTGGTCGGTTCTTTTTGGCTCTCACATAGCTTTCCCCATTTTTTTTCTACATTCAAAGTGGTTCACTTCTTCCCTTTACAAATAAGTAGTACGTTGTTTATAGAGATTAAACATATATATATATAAACATTATAGATAGACAATAAATTGTCTACTTTCAATATATATATTAGACTAGTTAAAATATTACAATGTTTCATTTATTCTCCTTCTCTCTCTCTCTCTCTCTCTCTCTCTCTCTTTCCCTTTTTCCCTCCTTTTTTCCTATTTGTTGAAATAATCAACATGTATAGGGCGAATTAACCTATACATGTTATCATACAATATATATGTTTATTAAAAAATAATTTTTAATTATCTTTACTATATTGATAATATGTATCGCCTTGAATATTAATATTTTTTATCAGAAAAGTTATTATAAATGACATAATTCGATATTTTCCACTGTTATCTTGAATATGCGTTTTGGTATGCATATTATGCAAATTTAGTTTTGAAGTAATAAAACGTTCAAGGAGTTTTTTGCCATGCGAATCATCTCTTTTGCAGTTCCAGAAGGTATGGTGCGCATTAAAATCGCCTACTAATATTACATTTTCTTACTTATTTGAATTATTTATTATTTTGTCCCATTGAAACTGCGACAGAGCAATTTCAGGGGATTTGTAACAAGTAATGATATATAGAGGTTTCGACAGATTTGTGATTTTTATACCGGCCATTTCAACAAAGGGATGATGTTGTAAAGTATTTATTTCAGTGTACGCTATATGATTGCGTATGAAAATAAAGATGCCCCGTCCTTTAGCGCGTTCTCTATCCTTCCTGAATATTTTAAAGCCTGAAAAAGCTATTCTATTTTTTAATTCTTCGGAATCTTTCAGCCAAGATTCAACACTGATGAAGATGTCTAATTCTACTAGTATTTTCTGCAGTTCTTCTTTCTTATTATTTATACTGTGAGAATTCCAGTATAGTAATTTTAAATTAGTTTCACAATAATTCATTTTATGTTTGTATATATTATATAGCAATTAGTGAGACATTTCACTTTCATTTTCACTATTACTGCTGCTAAACTCTAATTTCTTCTTTAATTTTGTGAGTCTTGTTTTCAAATGTCTATCATGGATATGTTTGTAAACAGAATTAGTAATAGCTACAATATTGTTTGTATTATCTGTGAATTGAGACGATAAATTATGTATATTGGAAGTTTCTCTAGATTGTTCTAAGAAACTCTCAAACTGTTCGTAATTTAACATAAAAGAATTTGCTTTATCACCAATAATTTTTTTAATAATTAGTTTTTTAATAATTTTTTATAATTTAATAATTTTTAGTACTCTGCTTCTTTTTCTTTCTTCGAGGTATTTTAAAATTTGTCTCATTTAGTTCTTTAGATGAAATTGATTGTACAGATGCAATTACTCCTTTATCAGGAATTCATGTCTGATACGATTCTTCACTAACTAAAGCATTTTCTTTCATTGAAGTTGAAGGTGGGAGTCTTTTAACCACCTTAAATATACGCATATTGGATTTCTCAGCTGATTCCATTTCTACTTTATTTGTTATCGAAGTTATAGCAGTCTCATTAAATATTTCATTCGAGTTGCCTTTTGTGTTTACTTGTGTAATCTGTGATAAATTGGTGTATATTTCTTCAACGTTATTTGGACATACCTTACTACATGACCATTTTGTTTACAAATGAAGCAATTCGTGGAATCAGTGCTGAAGTATATCCAGTAAGTGGTATTATCGAAATTTATTTGTACTGATTCTGGAAGAAGTTTTTTGTCATCTTTAATGTAGAACTGTCGCCTAAATGACTGTATGTACGATCTTCCTGGCTTATGCAACCCTGCCTTTATTTCCCTAACTTGCGATACAGGTGTAATTCGTTTAGTTTTGAAAGCATTAATTAAAATAGAGTCCAGTATTGTAGGATTAACATTAGATATTACTACCCTTTTATTTCTTTCAATAAAGGGTCTTATTTTTATTTGGTAGTCTTTCACTTTAACTAATTTATTCGTAAGTTGTTCAATAATTATGTCACTTTTTAGAAATACACACACTCATGCACCCGAAATTTTGGACATATGCGTGATGTTATTAACACTAGTAAGGAGTTCCAGACCATCTATATAATCTTCGTTTGTGAGACCTTCTATTGACTAGATAATAATAGCCTATTGTTTTTTAGGCTTCAGACTTTACTCTGTTACATTTACGCATGGTTGTCTGTTAGTAGTAGAATTACTGTAAGAGGTGTTTTCACTTTGAATGGGGTGCATTTGGAATGATTTTTATACTGAGCTTCTTGAGCTACATCTGCTAGATGCAGCACAAGAAATCAGGTAATATTTTAAGCTGCACTACTGCTTTACTTGACTATTACACAATTTAAATTCAGTTATTTCAAATGATGAGACACGCATAAATACGTCTGCTCGATACGGTGTATAAACTCCGAATCATCTGATCATATAAAACATATAAAAGAAGAAAAGTAATATAAATTTCAAAATTATGAAAATTTAAATTCACATTTAAAATATTTATTAAATTAAAATACTAAATTTCAAATTTTTTAAGTCCAAAAGGATATCTGTCTTATTTAATTCTTTTTCTATGAAAAAAATTTTTTTTATTGTATATTTATTATTTTTATTCAATTTCTTGTTTTTTACTACGTATCTTTTCTTAGATAAAGAATTTTTATTATAATAAATCATTAAATAATATGTGTGACTAGGATAATTATTTTAACGAATGTATATTTATAACGAATGTATATGCCGCGTTATCATTAAAAAATCATAATTTGAAAAATATAAAGGCTTTAATTTCTGAATGATACAAATTTGAATTCAACGAGGTATAGAGAAACGCTGATTAATCAAGCCGAGCCAGATTTTCAAATATAAAAAGCCCCTTTAACACTCCCTTCTAAAACGTCGCAAGGTATACCGGTTATGGTTGCTCTCTTGAGCAGTGTCGCGCTCGAAGCTTTTGATTTGATTTGCTAAATTTTAAAAAAGGTTTCTAATTAATTTGCTAATCTTTAACTAAAGATTAAAATTCTAAAATTAAGAAGTAAACTAATAAAAAAGGATAATAATGAATAAAAATAAACTACTAAGAAATAAAAACTAAACTATAATAAAATAAATATAAACTAATAATAATCTATTGTTAAACTAAGTTTAATAAGCAATATAGTAAATTTAAGAATTTATTTTCTGTCAAAGTACAACTCGAAGTGATCATGATCGCGCGCTTCGCCGTTACGCCGCCAAAAACGGCGCCTCCTTCCCCGGGTCCTTTCATCCGTATTTCGAGGATACTGCGTATAGATTTCTATACGCAGTTGTGTGTTCGGATGATAGAATGCGATGTCCAGGTATCTCTGAGAGATTTCTACGGGGAATATTGTATTTAGTTGATATAAAACGAATGACAGATATGAGGAAATCAACTTCTATCGAAAGATTCGTGTTGGTAAGTAAAATACGATATCTAGGTCTTTCCGAACGACTTCTACGGGAAGTATTGTATGTAGTCGTTAGGAAGCGATGCTAGCTTTCTCGAGACGACTTCTACTGGGACTATTTTTTATTTTATTTAGTTGATAGGAAACGATGTTTAAGTACGTCGGGACAATTTCTACGGAGAGTTTCGTGTTCGGACGCTAGAAGACGATCTCCAGGTATGACGGGACGACTTCTACAGGGAGTTGTGTGTTCGGAAGGTAGAATACGATGTCCAGGTGTCTCTGAACGACTTCTATGGGGAGTTTCGTATTCGGATAGTGGAATAAGATGTCCAAGCGCCTCGGGACGACTTCACACGGGGAATTTCGTGTTCGAACGGTAGAAAACGATGTCCAGGTATGACGGGACGACTTCTATAGGGAGATTCATGTTGGAACGTTCGAATACGATATCGGAATGTTTTGGAACGACTTCTACGGGGAGTGTTAAAGAGACTTCTATAAAGAGATTCATTTTCTATCATTTCAACATACACACTCCCAGTAAAAGTCGCCCTCGGATACCTGGACGTCGTATTCTACCTTCCCAACACAAAACTCTCTATAGCAGTCGTTCCGAGACATGTTCTATATTCCGAACATTATGCTCTCTATAAACGACGTGTCAAGACACTTGGACATCTTTTTTACCGCTCGAACTCGAAAGTACAATTTTCCTCATAGAAGCCGTATATAATATGCATATATGTATGTAATACGGTTGTACATTCTGTATATACATACTGTATATACAGAAGCGACGATAGGTAAATTACGGTCAATTATGTATAGTAATATAGATTTTTATATATAGAGTACTTTTTACTTAGATATTACTGAATTGCTTGTGAAATCGGTTAAATTATTATCTCGGGCGAAGCCGAGACGGGGAATACTAGTATATAATATATACACCTTCATACAGCGGGCAAAGTTGCGTACCGGGATCGTGTATGCGCAGACTCTGTTCCGTTATGGGGACTAACCGATAAAAATAAGGAATAAGGATAAAAGTATAGCCGGCAACATTATCCAGCTCCTGCCCTCAACACCCTGTAATCTTTCACTCTCTCTCTCTCTCTCTCTCTCTCTCTCTCTCTCTCTCTCTCTCTATATATATATATATATATATATATATATATATATATATATATTTATATATTTATATATTTTTTTTTTCACGGGAAATATAGGATTTTGTATTAAGTTATTAATGTACTATATACTTATGAAAAAATTGATTTATTTAAATATGTTTCATCAAGTTTCATAGTGCAATAAAGTTATCATTTATTTAAATTAAATTTGTTCAGCACTGAATATTTATCTCCCTTAACATACGCTCGGATCAGAGTATATTATTAATGAACTTTATAACCTGTAGTATTTTTTTTTTATTAATATTTTGCAGATATTTAAAAATATATAATTATAGTTTCCATTATAATTTATTTTAATTTTTTTTAAATAAATATTTTATACAAATTTGTTTTTGTTGTTTTTAAAAAAATTATATAATAAAAGATTAATTACTATATATTTTTATTAATTTACACGTATTCTAGAACATCTTGTATGAAGTATAGACTAGCTAAAGAAGAAACTGATATTTGAATATGCCGCGGTTTGTAAGACCAGCTGTAGTTGATGCAAGTACCGTTTGGTGACGAATATACAGCGCATTCGATATTGAAATCGCATTAACGAATTTCTGGCATTGAGCGATCATAATTTAGCCGTAATGTTCGAATGGAAATTCGTGGAGCATCGATTGGGTAACCTATTCCAGCACTTATTTGTACAATGCGACCGTCCTGGATTGACGAAAAAAACACGCATGCTCCGTTTCCAGGTTCTCTCGCAAGCGGTTGGCTATTGCTTCAGTTAGTATATAAGCGCCGAGCTGCGATTTATTATACAAGGTGGTCCGATGTAACTCGACAAACTTAGTTGTACGAACCCCAGAGTTGGTGTAAAGTAGCCTTAATTGTACTCGTTAAAGTCTTTGTGCAGCTCTGGGAGCAAGCATTAAATTCACGTGAGATTTTCTGTACTTCATAAGACATAAATCATGAAATAAGTAAATGAAATAATGAAACAAAAGATGAAAAAATAAATTATGAAGTTGTGAAACGAAAAAAAATCACATACAGAATATTAAACGCGCTTAATTAAGAGCAAATATGCAAACGAATATGAAAAACCAAGATGTTTAAAATAATTTAATGTGTATGAGCGACGAGGAGAAGCGAATTATATTATATACATACATATGATATAATGAAGAACAATGTTGTTTGTAGAATCTTGTGCTATTGAGCCAGTAATATACAAAAGCCGTGCTCTGTCGTAGTGACGACTTTGACCACCTTTTTGGCGATTTTTAAACTTTTTTAAAAGAATAATTGATAAATTGAGGAACTTTCCATTTTGTAATATTTATTTTTGGCTATAACTGCCTTTAAATTAAAATATTTCTACATTTTCAACGATCAACTAAACTTTATACAAACAGCACATGTTCTTGAAAGATTAATTAAAAATTATAGGTATTGTCTACAAAAAAGAGTAATTTAACACATCCGAATGGAACTAGGAATGGAACGCGAGATTAGTTCACAGACCTCTCTTGTAGCAGAACCAGCCGTCCTTGAAATTTTCATGAACGTATCACTCCAACGCCAATTTCAGGTCCGACCAACTCGTTTTCAATTTACTGCCCTCGCTTCGACCCCCCCCCCTATCTCTCCCGGCCAATATCGTGGACGCGTTGCTCGTCGCACGTGCATACTTGGTGCGCGCAACGTTCGGCTCTGCACGGATCAAAATAAGAAACGAGAGACCACGAGACCAGACACACCATCGTGCAGATTCTTTTTTGGGTTTAGTGAAAGCCAATGATACGGCGTAAACAGTTTTGCAGTCTTGATATGGTTTCCAATACGGCAGAGATAATCATCGTATAAAGAATCGCAGATTCTCTACGAAAAATGAACAGCAATATTCAGGAGATAATAAAACTTGATAGTTGCACTTAAAAGAAGTATCTTGAATATTACCAGCCAGGATGGATTAAAGGTGTTCTGGAGTACGTCTTGTGTTGTTCGGAGGTCCTGCAAAATTTACTATCTCTCAGCAACATGCAGAAATCACAGATGAGTATTCACTTCAATACAAATGGGGTTGAAGTTACTAAAAATGATAAAATAGTTTGTGTTGTAAGCCCATAAATAATTTGATTCCTATAGAATTCATTATTAATAAATTATATAATAAAAAGTCTGTAATGCGACAAATAGTAATTATAGTTGATAGCATCAAAGACTGGGACATATGGGCAAATCGAAAATTATTGAAATGAAAAATAATAAGATGGTCGATGGTATTAAATTAATTAATAATATTCTACTAAATGATTATATGTATGAAGCTTGTATTTTTGGTAAACAAGCAAGAGTACCTTTTCAGAAAAGAAAAAATAAAAATCATATAAAAAGACCATTTTTTATTATTCATTTAGACGTTTGCGGACCAATCACTCCTACGACAATAGATGGTAAAACTTATTTTGTATTGTTTGTAGATGAATTTACGCACTATTATGTTACATATTTAATACCATTTAAGTCAGATGTATTTTCTGTTTTCAAAGACTTTATAATAAGAAAAAAAAGTCAAACTCATTTTAATTTAAGAATAGTAAATTTATATTGTGATTATGGTGGAAAGTATTTATCGAATGAAATGAAGGACTATTGCAAATATAATGAAATCAGCTATCATTTAACAGTTCCTCTTATTAAATGGAGAAAGATTAGAACAATTACTGAAAAAGTACTACCTTGATAAGTGAGATAAACTGAAGGAAGTAATTTGGGGAGAAGCAGTTTTAACTGCTACGTATTTAATAAATTGAACCCTTACTAATGCTTTAAAACAGTATAAAATACCATATCAATTATGGCATGGTAAAAATCCTCAAGTAAAATATTTAAAAGTTTTCGATAGTACAATATATGTGAATAATAAAATAAGAAAAACAAAAATTAAAATTTTGAAGATAAATCTTGGAAAGGTATTTTATTTGTTTACCTTTTAATTTTAATTTTACTATAAAATATGGGATGTAGAATTAGAAAAATTTATTGTAGCAAGGGATGTAATAGCTGATGAAATAAATTTTTTTAATTTGAGACCAGAAATGAGGCTTGAAGGAATTGTAATAAAAATTCCAAGAAAACTGAAGAACGTAATGTTCATAACAAATCAGTAGAGCCTAAAAAATCTGATAATGGAAAATCAGAAAAAATTCTGAAAGGAATTGTCATAGAAAATTCCAAGAAAACTGAGGAGCGTGATATTCGCAACAAATCAGTAGAGCTTCAGAAATGTGATAATAAAAAATTAGAAAAATTTCTGGAAGACGAATCTGAGAAAATGAATCAGATAAACAAGATTAGAAAATAGACAGAAATTCAAATGAAAATTTGAACAAGTCTAATAAATCTATAATAGAAATAGATCATTGCAATCAGTCAGAATTTCAAAATGATAGATATAATACAAACACAGTAATTACAAATCTAAGAAGGAGTGATAGAGTCAAAAATAGACCAAGAATTTCTTATGAAGAAATAAATTATGTTTTGTGTGCACAATCAGTAAATTGTGCAATTTCCAATAATTTCAATGATATTCAAAATAATATCGATAAAGAACAATGGGAACAAGCAATTAAAGATGAATTAAATTCATATTATTTTGACACTAGTATTAAAGCCACAAAACAAAAATATTATAGATTGCAAATGGGCATTCGCTGTTAAAAATGATAAACATGGAAATCCATTAAAATATAAAGCGCGTCTTGTTGCTCGTAGTTTCAATCTAAAATATTTAATTGATTATAATGAAACTTTTGCTTCAGTAGCAAGAATTACAAGCTTTAGATTAATTATAGCGTTTGCAAAGCAATATAATTTGCTTATTCACCATATGGATGTAAAAACTGCATTTTTAAAAATTATTTGAAAAATGGACGATTTGCTGGAATACTAAAAGACAAGCATCTGTAGCAGCTTCTTCAACAGAGGCAGAATATATGACTTTATTTGAAGGTGTTAAAGAAGCATTATGACTAAAATTTTTAATAAATAGTATAGAAATTCAAATCATGAAACCGATTGTAAATAATTTTAAATAGTAAATAACATATTTAAATAACATTTCTCGATTTGTCGAGAGAGCAAAATAGAGAAAAATGTAATAATATTGAAACATATTTCCACAGGGGAGCAGATTGCTGATGCACTAACAAAACCATTGCCAACTGTGAAATTCCTTGAACTCAGAAAAGGAATGAGCGTGGAGGAATAATAAAATATAATTCATATTGTTTTCATAAATATATTTTATATTAGTAATAAAGACGGTTTGAATAGGTTTTGCTGGGTTTCCCTATTCCTTGCAACAAATGTTGGACCGTGTGTAATTTCCCAGAACAAACGAGGAAAGAATATAGTCTGAAAGAAACTATCGTATATCTAATATTAAGTTTTATTTTATTATATATTATTGTATTTACTCAAGTAATTTTTGAGGGGGCGTGTTAGATTATTTTAGCCTTCTATAAATAATAAAGCAAAAATACTTGAAACTAAATATTGGACCGTATCGTAAAAGGATGTAAAAATATGTGTCCACTGGGTTTTATTACGATCTGCGTCTTTGCTGCCCTGCGCGGCAAATGATTTATGAGTTTATTGATTAGATGCCTGATACGTTTTTATAGGTTTTAAGTTTCTCACAAAGGCTTGCAAAGTTTTCAATTTCGAGTACTGCAGTGAGTCTTGCGTTGTCTTTTCGTTTGAACAGATGTCTTTTCTTTCCTCGTTTAAAATAAAGTTCATGTTAAAAGATTATTTCGTGTATCTTTATTTTAACATTCCACCTACTATATTTAATAAAAATGCAATAGCCACGATACAGTTTTTGAAGAGTACACGAGCCACATGCATAATGCCACAGGAAAGCTTCGATTATCTCATAGGTATTACTATACCTATACGCAGATATTTGCGCGGAAAACCAAGCTGAACTACGACGTACTGTTATAATGAGGCACTATCTGCGAAGTTTCTAATACGTATATGCGCAAAGGAGGTATATATGTATAGTATCCTAATCTACAGTGATTATTTTGTAACAGTAATTATACAATAATACTGAACTTAAAAGTAACTTTCGAATCATGGTTTTTTCGAGTCATTGTATAGGTTCGCGAAAAAATTCTTTACTTTTTGTAAGACCATATTTTTCTATAGCGTTTTCTGTGTTATTATTGATATTGTGATGTAAGGACTCTTGAAAATCGGTATAAGAGATTTTTATGCTATTACTTTTTGATTTGTTTGTGGTTTTTGCAATTGCAGCTTTATCTGATTTTTCATTTCCTTGTATACCAGCTGGTATCCAAGAAAATTTTATACCACTATGGTGCGTCGTTTTAGAAGAGAATTCATGAACTTTTTTTAATTTCGAATATATACGGGTTAGTTTTTATGCTAATAGTATAATTCTTTAAAATTATCTGAGCACTCAGAGATTCAGAAAAAATAATAACGCTGGAATCAGCCTGAGTTAGTGCAAAATCTACTACATGTACATTCAGTTGTGAAAATTGACGCATTTTTAGTCAAGTTTAATATTTACTTTTTATTTTTCTATTGCGTATGCACTGCCTACTGAAATGAAGATTTTTGATTTCCTACCAAAAAATTTTTTGAAAAAATGGTGTCTTTATTTCTAACACGGGTACTCATTGAGAGAGGTCCTCATGGCCGTCTCGCACAATAGCGGGTTTTTAACGCAAGCGCTCGACAGCCTAGCACTTCCCTATCGGAGAAGGTCTCTCACGGTTATGACCGTCTGCCTTAGAAACGGCGGCGAAAAGAAGGGCCCCATACTCAGTGGAGGTGGCCTCGCCAGAATGAGGGGTGGAAGGTTCCCTTTCTATTGGCTCAACTTTACTGGACAGGATCGAATGAACGTATCAATCTAGGCTAAATATGACAATTGTCCATTGCAAGCTAGGACTAGCTAATTCAAGCAACAGCAGGACACCGTCCGGTAAACGGGATAGCCACAAGCTAGATTTCGCCACCGGATAAATCGCAGAATAGCCCCGATGACTGGAAAAGTCGGGACGCGGAGCGCGATAAAAGATATTCTTCTTTATGAGTCCACGCGTTAATATTATTTATTTGTAAAAGATATTTTTATCAAATTTAAATCACAATTTTTTTAACCTACTCATGTAATGTTGAAACGCTCATATTTTATTTTATCGCCTGCTTAGTATAATTTTCTATCAAGTGCGTACTCATTTGAATATCTATTACTGGTCTGCTTATTATACATTTCTTAATACTTTTTGAAAAATCGTTTAGGTATACCATTTGTCCCGGATGTACAAAATGGTACGAAAACTCGGCTCTTTGTAAATGATCTCAATATTTTTTAAGCTCCATTTTCGCTAACACATTGTATCTGTTAATGTTTTTCAGAATTTTCGATATAATTTGTATAAACTGTATATGCTGTTACTCATATGGATACATATAAAATGAACTTAGCCATTTGCTTTAATGGTCCATTATTTTAAGTTGTAATTGTGTTATATAATTTATTTTTCGTTAATCTGTTTTGGAATATTTAAAAACAAAATTTTCTATAATAATATTTACAGATGCGAGTGCATTCTCACGTCAGTTCTGCCAATTCGGTATGGTTTTTTTTATCTCATTTTCGTCGAAGCGAAATATAGACATACACTTTCACCCAGAAGAGGGGACATCCATGGAGACGTGAATACGTGTGTAGAAATATCCGAATAGCTCATCATGTTTATAGTTTATTTAAAAAATATAATGTTTCACGGTCAATATGCGTAATAATATGAAATTGATGTAGATGTCACTCCTTCTTGGGAGTAAAAAGAATCGTAAATCTTTTAATATCTAAGAAATAAACTAAAAGAGATTTTTCATCTATTCAAACATGTGAAAACCGCTGTAATTTTTTTTATTATAAATTTTGCTTTAACTATTTGAAAGAGAATTCTCAATTGTTTTCTTGACATCGCTATGTAGATCTATCTGTCTATCAATACATTAATCTAATAGCGTTAGACATAAAAGGAAAATTTTTTTGGTTGAAAAAGAAATGAAATTTGTTGCTGTCATATGACAGAAAATATTACAGAATTTATTTAATATTTTTTACATTTCTAACACTGATATTTATAGCATATTTTATGTATTTTAAATAAATAACTGAAATCCACCTCCGAAGTTTTAGATTTCAAGTACAATTTGGTATTGGGTAGCAGCTGTATGTACCACACGGACCTTTTATAGGAGTACATGTTTTGTTTTGACTTTTACATGGATTTTTGAGGCATGGACACCAATTCTTATCTGAAAATGAGCAATATAGTAATTAGTCCTGTTATTTTTTCATCGTAACTTTCCACTAGATTATACTTTTTCCTAAAATATTAATTACGTAATAAATTAATAATTAATTTCATGTTTTTTAACAGGAAATCAAGTTATAATTAAAAGTCTTTAGCACGTTAGGATGTTAAAATGAAAACTTTGAATGTAACAAAACTACGAGTGCGCCATATTTTTTAATTTATGTTGATTAAATAAATTATTTATGCGTTCAAAAGATGTATCAAATAACTGAAAACACAGTCAATTATATATACAGTTGTGCAGACTATGTTACTAATATTGAAAAGGAAAATACTTTTTCTATATCGCTCACCCGAATTACACACAGACATAGCATCTGTTATTCTTTTGCAGCATCCGTTCATACATTGCCCATCTTGATCACACTATATATTAACATATGTAATAGTTAATAACTATATTTAATTAATTATCTAAAAATTTAAAGTGTATTGTTTATGTATGTACATATAAAAAAAACCGGTACCGTTATTACTTGAACAAAATATTTATCAATATTGTAATTTGTTGAGTATAATTTAAGATGCAACGCCTGACTAATCCACACTTTCATTATTACATTTCAATAAGAACAACATTATTTGTTTCACTTATTCAATAATATGAATATACTAACAAGAACAATATCCCAACATTGAAAAATTGTTTGCCCTTGTTTAGTAACATAACAAAGGTTAATTACTGCATAGAGGTAGATATTCTATATAATACGTATGTAAAAAATATAGCTCCATGCCCAAAAGAATAATCTAATTACTAATGAGTAATTTATTTATTTATATAATACAATATCATTTATTCCAGAGTGATAATACATAAAGTCTATACCTTAGTACCATCAGGTAAGTCCCCTCCTGTACTAGATTCTATAAGCGATCCGCTCAAAATTAGTAAAACTACCATAGATTTGAAGTGCATTTTATTTCTGAAAATGCAATATACCTGCTCAAACGAGATTCTAATATATATATATATATATATATATATATATATATATATATATATATATATATATTTAGAGCAGTTTAATAAAAATTAAATTCAATATTTAATCATATAATTGAAGGAAAGAGGTTTTAAATTTAGAGGATTCTCGAAATATAAAATTGTATAATTTTTTAAAGGTATTATAAATACTTTACATGTACAATGGTGAATTAAATGTGAAATACTGAAAAATGATTAGTATTTGTAAATCTAATAAATTGTATGTACAAAATAATATAAAGTTACCTTCGTTTGGGATGGAAATAACAATATTTTAATATAATAGTAATTTTTTATGGAATAGAAGTTTTTGGCCTTCCTGTTATCTTGACTGAATAATATTTCAATCACTAAATATTCATTAAGGCGACTATTTATATATATTTATAATAAATATATATTTTATGGTACACGAATTTACAATATAAAATGTTTTCTTCTTCGCGATCACGATTTTTGGTAAGGGGCAATTTTATGAAGGTATTATTTTATATTATGAAAACGCGACATTAAAATTCTGATTTTTAAAAAAAAAATATTTTTCGAAAAAAACAAAAATACATTTAAAACTCAAAAAAATTTACAATCGTGATTCATTTTTTACTGTTTTTAATAGAAAACCGTAAAGTAAAGAGGACCCTGACTGAAAATAAGCACAATATACTTTATTCTGATTGATAATGTAAATGTATATACACAGTTAATATATATTTAAAAAAAAGTTAACAAAATCGGATCCAAGAATGAAGATAAATTATGGATCCAAGTTATGGATCCAAGTTTCAAAATAAATAAACATTGCTCATATTTATTAACGCATTGTCGCCTAAATTGCACACTTAAGTTTCAACAAATCAGTTTTCATTTATGTGCATTTAGACTATAGTATATGGGACGCTTTTTTAATAGCAACAAAACCTGTAGTTTTGCATTCAAGCTATCCTCTTTATACAATGATGATAGCCATTGTCCATATACTAATAAAATGAAATTGGATCATAAATATTTGAAATGTTACATGCAAAATTTTCAGTGGTGTTTTGCAACTAACTTATAATATATGCAAAATTGCGATAATAGGATTCAAAAAAATTTACAATTATTCGAATCGAACAATTGAAAACTGCAAAAAAACTATTAAAACTATACTATTTTGCAGTATGAGTGACAAAAAACTATGTCGCACATCGTCAGAGCAATAAATTATAATTATTATTATTTTATTATATGATAGTGAAAATACGCATTATGAAGACACGATGAATTTCTTTTATATTTGTTATAAAAGGTTTCAGGCTTTTTGCAATTATTATTTGAAATTCACAAATCGTTTTGTATATAAAAGTACTTTTTTGAAAGTTTAATTGTACTTTGTTTTAGTTATTAATATAGTTAAAACGGGCTTCTGTGTACTTTCATAATTATATTAATTTGTATCACAGACACATCATACGACGTTTTTACAGTAATTGAAAATTCTGAATTTATTTAAAAATTTACCGAATCATAAATTAAAGGCTGGACTAACTAAAACTAAACTCAAACTAAAGTGGTTGAGAACGACTGTGGATCCCATACGACCATTAATTATAACATAATGCACAAAATAAAACAATAACATAAAAAAAATTTTAGTAAGAATTCAGTTTTGCCCTCTTAAAGCAATAATTTCAGAAATCTAAAAAAATTAAAATAGCAGATAGATATTTACATTATATTTTGTTGATATAATTTAATAGTTTAGTTATATTTTGAAATAGAAGAAAATAGGTTTGCAATCTGACGAAGAAAAACAGCGTGCTTTTAAACCTAGTCATGAGAGTACAATGATACGTTTAGTATTATGTTTACAATCCTCTACTCTGACTGATATTTTATACGAAATAAAAGATGTTTTGAACAAAAATAGTCAAAAAGTACTAATTAATTATAAACGTTATTAACAGTAAGGTATAAATATATAAAACTTAATAAGAAATAATAAATGCTGATGAAGCTACTTGTAGCGATATATTTTTGCCCATCGAATAGATACAACCTGCATACCGGCACTGTACGGTATTGGTTGAATTTTTGGCGAACTGCGCACGTAAAATCAATGCAGTGTGAGTTGGTGCATTATCGTGATGCAAAAACAAAGAGTTGTCTTTCCATAAATCTGCCCTTTTGAGACGAATAGCTTCACGCAAACGACACATGACACTTAAATAGTATTCTTTGTTAATCGTTTGGCTGGTTGGAAGGAATTCATAAGGCACCCCACTATGATAATCGAAGAAAACAGTGAGCATAACCTTGATTTTTGGGCGAATTTGACGTGATTTTTTCGGTCTCCGCTCTCCTTTGACATGATATTTCCTCGATTGATCGGTTGTTTTTGGATCGTAAGCGTAGACCCAAGTCTCATCTCCAGTTATATGCGTTCCATCTTGTCCTAATAGTCTGAAAGCATCATTTCACAGACCTCCATGCGACGCTGTTTTTCCAAAAAATTGAGTGTTTTTTGGCACCAATCGAGATTTTGCTCTTTTGAAGCACAAAATGTCGTTGAAAATGGTGTTGACTGACCCATTCCAACAATATCAGCAAGCGCTCTAGTACTCAATCGACGATTTTGCAGAACCAACGATTTTGTCAACGTGTAGCCCTTCAGTAGATGTTCTTGGTCGTCTTTGATGTGGTTCGTCTTCAACGCATTCCCGACCTACTTTGAACAATTTGTGCCAATCAAAAATACTTGCTCTTAGCATTGACTTCTCACCAAAGGCCTTCTCCAATATTCTGAACGTTTCGGCGGCCGATAGTTCATTTCGGGCACAAAATTTAATGCTACATCTTAGTTGAATAATTTCAGATATTCTAAAAACCGAAGAGACAACTTTTCTTTCTTTACAAAATACAAATGTAACTATATGAGGGATGGAGATAATTGCATGAAATTTGGCACAGATAACTCTGATAGTACTTCCAACATAAAAATAAAAACATTTATTCGAATCGATTAACCCGGGTTGTTTGAATTGAAAAGTCTTACTCATATTTGTACGCAACATTTGAACGAAAAAGGTAATTCTAATAAGTGAGCAAAGCGAAGTTCAATTGAAAATGCATCCAATCTTCTTCCTATCCAAAAAAAAATTATTGTGAAGTACAAGAATCGAGAGCATGAAGGGTGAAAATATTCGAATAACTCATCATGTATTATAGTTTATTTAAAAAACCTAACGTTTCATGTTATATATACCTAACGAGATGAAATTGATGTAGATGTCACCCTTTTTTGGAAGTAAAAAGAATTGTAATTTTTTTAATATCTAGTAAAAAAACTAAAACAGATTTTTCATATAATCAAAAAGTTAAACACCGTTGTAATTTTTTTTATTTTACATTTTGCTTTAACTGTTTGAAAAAGAATTCTCAATTATTTTCTTGATATAGGTATCTAAATTTATCTGTCTATTAATACAGTAATCTAATAGTGTTATAGATAAAAGGGAAATTTTTTGGCTGAAAAATAAATGAAATTTGGTACTCTCATATGACAGAAAATATTACAGAATTTATTTAATATTTTTTACATTTCAAGCAGCGATATATTTTTAGTATATTTAATGTATGTTACATAAGCAACTGTAAATAATGTATGTTAAATAAAATTCATTTCCGAAGTTTTAGATTTCAACTACAATTTGGTATGGGGTAGCAGCTGTACGTACCACACGAACCTATTGAAGGAGAACATGTTTGATTTTTATCTTCACACTGATAATTGAGGCATGGACACCACTTTAAATCTGAAAAATCGGAAGAAAATATAAATGGTCCTTTTCTTCAGAAATAATAGCTTAGAATTAGATTTTAAATTTAAAATTTGAAGGTCATTTTAAGAGCATACTAATTATTCATAATAATCACTCGATTAATTTTCGGCTATTTAGCAGAAAAAGAAGTTATATGATAAATTTAATAATAGTGGTCTTTACTTCAATGCCTAAAAAATGAAAAATTTGAAAATAACAAAGATATACCAGAGGAATGGTTTTTTACAATTAGTTGTAATACAAGATATATACCTATTGAGGCAATTTATTTAAAATAATCAAATACAAATAGATAATATGTTCCTGTATAGAATATTACTAACACTAAAAAGAAAACAACTGTTTTCATTTAACTCACCCGCGTCACATAGATGCATCCCAGGTGTTATTTGCTTGCAGCACCCTGACGTACATTGGTCATCTCCAAAACACTGTACAATAGAATTTTTAATAGAGTTGAAAAACTAATTATGTATCTGTTTATTTGAATTGGCTATAAAGTTATTTAGAGAATATTAGATGCACATCAAAAAAAGGATTTAAAAAAAACTGGTAAGCATACCCTGTACAATGCCTGTGAAATTTTGACATAACGAGAAATCAAAATAGAACTCAAGAGCAGTCTTCTCAATTTAAAAATTGAAGTATTCTATTATTATCTTAAATAAGTTACATTATTATTTGAGCCAACGACTTCATTAAATTATTGAGTATATACAAAATAGGTATCTATTATATTATTATATTATTATACCAATTCTTAGTAACGTTAGTTTCTCTGAGTAGATGTTTTGCAAAGCAGCGAAATCTAATACTAAAAATTTTTTCACTAATGCAGTGTTCTATAATTGCTGAGTAATAAATAATAATAAATAATAAGTAACGATAAATAAAAAAGTAATACGTAATAATAAATAATGTAAGTAATAAAAATCGTTCCATGTTTAATTTTAACGAAAAATATTAACGTTAAATATAACGAAGTATTCTATTTAATAAATTATTCGAGAGTTTTACTTTTCGTACAAAACTCAGTTTAAATTAATGCAGATGAGAGTTCTGTTATCTCTGTAGTGATTATTAGTTATTCACTAAATTACGGTAGAAATCGATAAAATCTTTTGCTTTAACTGTAATATGTAAGAAAGATTTCTTATTGTTTTAATCATATTTGTATTATTTATATAACACATATTCCAGAGATGTATATTAATGTATAAAATTAATAATCAATTTACTCATTTATTTATATGAGATATAATAAAATCTATACCTTGGTACCATTAGGTATATCTCCTTTTTTACTCTTTGTGTTAGAATTTGTGTTGTCAGAATTACATTTGGAGTTTTCTGCTAATACTTGTATGGCTGATAGAAGTAATACATTTAAAATTACGAAAATCACAACAGAATTGAGCTGCATTTTATTTCTGAAAAAAAAAACAATACGTTAATATATAGTATAAGCTTCTAATGTAAGTGTATATAATTAGAGATTTTATTAAATTTAATTTGAATATTTATATATATATATATATATATATATATATATATATATATATGTATATTCTAAATAAGCATTTTCTTTAGTTAAATAACATATTAGCAATTTTTTGCTAATAGTATAAATGATTTCTAAATATATAATCCATTGAATGTAAAATATTGCATATAAAATTAAAATACTCATATTAGCCTATGCTTCCAACCTTTATAATAAAGTAGTAGATTCTTGCCTTTATGTCGCAAATGACTTATGTTTATTGATTACAAATGTTGGTTACAGACATTTATATATAAGTTATATACAACATTGGTTATAAATGTTTATATATAAATATGGTACGTTTTATTATATACGTACGTTTTTTTCTTCATGAGTGCGATTACTGCCGACAAACTGTAAACAATTTTATGAAGATAATTAATTTATAATATTATAACGCAACAGTAATGATTGTTTGTTTCTCAAAAAAGTATTTTTAAAAATTAAAATAAATTACAACTAAACAAAATTTACAACATTGAATAAATTATGATTGTTTTTCTTAGAATAAGGTAAAAGATAATTTGACTTAAAATTTCCCTTATTCTGAATTCATGATATAAGTATATATATGTGGTACATCTATAAAACATTTTTTTTTTAAATTTAAAAAAAAACAAATTTTTAATTTACAGCTTTATTTTAAAAAAGATTTAAAAAGCCTCTCCTCAATCAACTCCTTTCATAAGTCGTTATAAACAGACACAAATAAAGAATACAATATATAGATAATATTATTAAAAAATATCGCCTGTGTGTGGGCGCGTACGCACGCGTGCGTGTGTGTGTGTTTACACCAAAGCAGGTCTAATTAGTTTTGGAAAAATTCTATTTTATAAAAAGTATTTTTCTGAATTTTTACTGAACCACGAAAAGGCTTTCCTCTTTTTAAAAAGGATTTTACTTGATTTTAATTTAATAAACATTAAAAACACTCTTAGGAATTTTGAACTTGAAGATATATTTCAATATATATCATAAATGCATAAAAATGATAAAAAATATTAACAAGTGTTATTTTTAATATTTATACTATCTTCAAAAACTTGGACCAAAAAATCGGCGAACTTACAATACGGTTCGGTTTGTTTCTCAGCAGATTATATTGTCTTTTCAGAAAAAATTTTTTTATAAAAGTATTTACGTGAATTTTTTTCGGATTTTTCAAAGTAGTGAATCGTACTCTAAAATGGGAAAAACGATGTTTTGGATAAATTTCATACATCGTTTTCTACATAAATTAAAACACGTTTCAACAACAAATCTTACTTTTGTTTGAAAGTTTATTTTTTCATCATCCTTTTGGAAACTAATGTTTTTTTCAATTGACGGTTTTGTTTTAAAGTTTACATTATTCATATTTGATAGATAATACTGATCACTACTATTTTAGTGTGAACGTTGTACGTTTGACGTCTGATGTATGATCATGAACGCATGAATAGCTTCTCTTAGACGTCAGACATAATATTGTTTAAAATATTGATTATCGCGCTAGTTGTAAGTTGAATATTAGTGAAAATTTACAGGCTCTATCACCTAGACACATAAGTACGAGATCGCTTTTGAAAATGCATATTAAAATAACACATTTTATTGCTGGCGTGAAAATCGACTATTTGTCTTGTCAGACAGTTTACACCGAATCAAAGGGAACCAGGTTAGTCTCAAGAGATAATATTTTATCAATAAGTACAGATAAATAATTCATTTAGACACACTAGTGTGGAACGTTCCTTTACATTACAAAAGCCGAAAAATCCTGCTAAAGTTTGAATTTTGAGATTGGAGTGATGGAAAAAGTATTTAGTGCACTATTATAATATAAATAAAACTATTAAATTCATTAGAATGAGTAAATTGCAATCTATCTAAATTTTTCTAAAGGAATTTTGGGAGAATTATATTTACAGACATATACACATGATAATTCCTTATGTTACATAAAATTTATTTAATATGTTTTACACCAAAATATTTAGCAGATTGAAATTATGTTAATTAAATAATTGCAATGCATTTGCGAAGTACGTTTCACCGGCAGCGTGGAATCGGATAACAAGCTGATGAACCACAGGAACCTACATCAGCATAACATTTTTTGCCACCTGGACATACATGATTGAGGCATGGACACCATTTCAAATCTGAAAAAACCACAAAAATATAGTACTGGTTTTATTTCCCATTAATCACAGATTTGAATTCAATTTTCAAACCAAAAACTCCTTGGGTTGTAACTGTACATGTTGTTAATATAAATATGTAAATTATTTTTTTGTAGAAAAATACTCTTTTAGCAGCAAAACGTTGTTTAAAAGAAAAATAATTTATAATATAGAGATTTAATAATGTTAAAAAGTTCTTGACTAGCTTGGAAATAAAAATTTAAGCTGACGAAGGTAGAAGTAGAATCTATTTTGTTTTATTTTTTTATATTCGGTGAATCCTAATTGAAAAAATTTATCTAACAACTGATGAAACATTCAGATACTATTATTTATATACTCTTATATAAAATATTACTAATATTGAAGAAAGAACACTTTTTTAATTAACTCACCTGAATTACACATCGATGTAAGATCTGAGTCTTTTTTGCAGCACCCAGATAGGCAGATTCCATCGTCAGTGCACTGTACCATGAAATGGTTAATATATAATAAATATTTGTAATCATTTACTTAGTTATTTTAATGGCATATTATACGCTGCTATTGAGCTTTACATATTTAACAAAACGAAATTTGTTTCTTGCTTCAAAAAGTTCGATAGCATTTCCAAAGTCGCAGCCTGAATTTGGAAATAGAAGCACAGCTCAGAGTTTGTACGTGAAATGGAATAAAGCAATACCTTTCTCAGATGAGCTTATGAGTGCTCTAAATTAGTTAATTAACATTTTAATAGAAAAGTATCCCAAAACCGAAACGCAGATTGTCTTAAAATAAATTAGGCTTTATTCTTCTTGTGGAAAAAAGACGATTTTTAATAGTAATAGAACAATAGTTGCATTATTTTTTTTTTTAATTGTCAAATGATAACAGACTACAAGTTCAATGAAAAATCTTAATACTACAATTAAAATTATTCTACAATTATAATTATTCTACAATTAAAATTAGTCAACAATATTAATAGTAACTATACTAAAGTATTTATTTAGTAGTCCCGTGAAAGAGTGACATATCAGCACAGCGGAGGAAATTTCATACTTTAACAATAATTCGTTGCGTTGAAAACTTGCAAAATTTTATTTCAAAGCATTAAAAAGGCAGGTACAAGTTATAAGTTATAAGTAGGACTCAAAGGGTTAATGATAAGTGGAATCGATATCTGTTTTTTCTGTAAGTCCTAGTAATACGTGGAAAAGTAAGTAGAAATTTACTGTTTTCCATCGTCATGTTCACTAAATTTATTACGTTTAATCATCAATGGTCATCATGTTACATTTGGTCCCAAAATTGATTTTTCTAGTCCTTGTTGGGAGCTAAATTGTTGTGATTTTATTCTAGAATAAGTTATTTGGTGGCAATATAATAAAATTAATAGTGTTTCATGAATAGAATCATGAATTTTTTATGTCGTTATGATATAATACGACAAGAATAAAGTTTACTTAAAAATGAAGAGTATAGCTAATTTTAAAATAAATCTCCGTAAGTGTAATTAATAACACTCAAAAATTTGATAATTATTAAATTTAAAAATTTTACTTCAAATTTATTGTATAAGTTTTTACAAGCATTATATTAAAAAGATATATGTTCAATTTTATTTTTACAAAAAAAATAATTAAATAAATAAATTGGAACTAATATGGATAAGTTCTTAGTTAGCTTTGCAATAAATATCGTTAGTTAATTTCCACTACCAAAATATAAACTCGTTTTCTTTAGCTAACATATAATGCTATATAGATACGAAAGACATGCTATCTGTCATTTATCTTATAGTATATATAGTCTATAATACGAAAGAAATATAACTTATATAATAATTAAGTAATAGTATTTATATACATGATTTTATAAAATCGATACCTTTGAACCATGGGGCATGTTTCCTTTTTTAACTTTTCGGTTAGTAATATGTGTAGAGCTTTCTTTGCTCGTAGCATTTTTAGCGTTTTGTGTGAGAAAGCTACCTTCCGTATTTTGTTCTGATAGGACTGATGTAGTTAAAATTACTAAAACCGCAATAGCTATTAACTGCATTTTCTTTCTGAAATAATAATACGTCGGTATAACTCTCAAAACTAAAAAGTATACGTGAATATTTACTGTATATATAACATATAAGTTGAATATTTATTTCTACAACTCGAAATTTAAAAAATTGCCTTTAAAGTAACGTATAAGTTAAAAAAGTATAAATTGTTAAAAAAGTAATTTGTTGAAAATATTATACATGAATTGCAGTTGCACAATGAATTTAATATCAAATAATGGAAATGGGAAAATTCTATATGTAAATTATAATAGTACTATACGTTATAGTAATATATAAATTTACCTTTGTGTAAAATTGAAATTGAAATATTTCTATACGATATTAACCTTTATACATTGATCAGTACTGTACTTTTTCTTTTATGTCGAGAATGATTGTTAAACAAACTAATTATTTATACGAAACATGTATAAGAAAATTTTGGTTTAGCATCTGTAGATAATATACAATGTATTCTATTTTTGGTTAGATATTGTAAACAATTATACGTAGATAATTATTTTATGTTATTAAAACGTGATAGTAAATTTTTGTTTGTATCTCAAAAAGTAGTATTTTTAACAATTAAAATGTATTTGTCACGCAACTAAATGTACATTCTTGAATAATTTTTTTGCCATATTTATTATAAAACTGTCATCTAAACTTTTACTTCAAATTGAGATAAGTAAAATGGACATTATTCTGAATAATACAAGATAAGTAAAATATATAAAAAAAAAAATCCAATGTGCGCTCTTGTCTTTCTTTTATAATCATCATTCTTTTAGAACGAAAAAAACTTTTTAATAATTATGTATGCTCAATTTTGTATTTTTTCGGACTTTTAGACTTTCAGACTTTCTTTAAATAAAAAACATAATCTTGCCCCTTTTATTGGATATTTAAAAATTGACAACCTTCTGAAATTTCATATTGAAAAATAGAAAGAAATTTAGTCTAATCAATAAAATATTATTTACGTCAAATTTCCATGAAATACTAAGGAATTATTTAAATAATTCTTTTATTTTAAATATTTGTATTATGTTTTAAAATGTATTTATGGATTGTGAGGAACAAGGCTTGTAGGCGGAAAACGACAGAAAGAGAAAGAGGGTAAAATCCAGAAACACAGTGAATCAAAGAGCGAGCTCGCGCTCCAAAGTCAAGTATGTCTCAACCCCCCTCCAACACACACACACACACACACACACACACACACACACACACACACACCAGTGTGGAGTTTTGCTGCTTTCTCCCATCTGGCGCCTCCCCAGGTTGCGGATAGGGGATGGCTCGCTACAATTTGTAGAGGGCACTGAGGAAATAAAATACTCAGGGCGGACAGAAAAAGCTAATAGGGAGGGCCTCCCGAACTTAAGGCCAATTATGATTAATGTTTGGTATAAACAAGGATATACCCCAGGGAGTAACTCTGGCAAGACCGGTCAATCTCCTCACCGATTCCGATAGAGTGCAAGCCTCTATGGTCGGTGGTAGCCCCTCGGATTCTGGGGAAGGCAAATCAAACATCATCATAGACAGTACATTGAGTACTAAAGGAGATGTCATGATGGATCAAGAAATGAAGGATCGAGAAATCTCCATCACGCGCAGAAACAATCATCTGGAACGACTTGGTGAGAAGATCAGCCAACTCTTGGATTTTGTTAAAGATAGGCGTAACGTGCACAAGACCATTAAGAATCTTGCTCGTTTTATTAATGCCTCATGCAAATGCATCAGTATGGCAGAGGATGATCTGTTGCAGTATCACCGTCCCGGTACTCATGAAGTGGTGACTCAGACTACGCCGAGTCTACGCTCTGATACCAAACGAAGCGCAGCAGAAGGGATGGATTCCACTCCTAAAACAATAGGTGGCGAAGCGACAAAAGAACCATCATTGGGCTTAAGGAGACCACTAGAGTCGGTTGGAGTACCTAGAGGGAAGTCTGAAGCCAAGGAAAATCAATGGCAGACCATCAAGCGCAAGAAGCTCAAAGGTAAAGATAAAGAATTATCTAGTACACGCAGGCTTTATGGACGAAATAGAACTAATTCCATTTTGATTAAGGCCAATGAAGGAGTTACATACGCGGAAGTACTGCGTCAAATAAAGAATGACCCGAAGTTATGTCATGTGAAGAATGAGGTTAACAGGATACGCAGAAATGCAAGCGGTGCCCTTGTACTTTAGTTAGATCGGGCAGCCAAAGATGCACATGAGTTGGCTCGCATTGTTGAAACTAAGATTGGCGATAGCGCATCCACTTCGGTCCTGACTAATCTTATTACTTTGGAGATGAAAGGTATAGATAAGGTCACTACAACGGATGAAGTATTAGAGGCTCTGGGAGGAGACAACTAAAGGAGACTAATATGCTAATCGCTCGTTCCTTGCGGCAAGCTTATGGGGGTACTCAGACGGCGGTGGTGTCTGTACCATATTGCCACGCAGCTGCGTTACTACGTGCAGGGCATGTTCGAATTCGATGGGTCAGCTGCAGAGTTCGAAAAAAAAACAGAAATAAAGCGCTGCTTCAGGTGTTGGCAGACTGGCCATTTAGCGGCCGTGTGCTCGGGCCCTGATAGAACTAAACTATGCAGGCACTGCGGTGGAAAAGACCATCTACCCAAGCTGTGTGAAAACGAGCCCTGCTGTTTACTCTATATATGTGAAGGAAAAAAGGAGAGTAGCCATCCAGCATACAGCTATAAGCGCCCGATCACTATGGAGTTTTTAAACAGACATAAAACATGAAAATACTCCAACTGAATACCAACCATTGCGTAGCGGCTCATGACCTGCTGAAACAGACAATAAAGGAGCTAATAATAGACATTGCTGTAATCTCCGAACCATATTGTGAAAGGGACAGACCACAGCGCTGGATAAGTGACACAAGCAATAGAGCTGCCCTCTGGATTGGTCGAAATAGGCAGGTACTAAAGCAGTCGAGTCATCGGAGCGAATTGATATCCTGGGTTAAAATACAAGAAATATACGTCTTTAGTGTATATGCTCCTCCAAGCTTGACGGACAAGCAGTTTGAAATCCTTGTAGCTAAATTAGTTGATGACGCCATGGACAAGAAACCATTATTAATCGCTAACGATTTTAACGCGTGGTCCACAGCCTGGGGAAGCGTTTCAACAAATAACAGAGGTAGTATGCTGCTTGATGGCCTTAATTCTCTTCAACTCCACATGGTTAATAAGGGATTTGAATCCATTCAAATCTTCACCCTTTCATTAGGGGAGATAAACAATCAGTCATTGATGTAACTTTCGCCAGTGATGACCTGATTCAGCGGATCCTTAATTGGAGAGTAAGTGACCTTTACACCCACAGTGATCACAGGGCGATCATGTACGAGATTGCAGAGAAGAAAGTAAGGAACAAGTGCAATGAGTGGATGCCCACACGGAAATGGAACATCAGATCGCTAGACTGTGAAGTGTTCGCCACTATAATATCAGAAGAGCGTTTAGAATATGGTGCACCAGTCCATCTGGCAAATACACTCATGAAGCATATCTCTAAAGCATGCGATGCATCGATGACTAAGACTAAGAGCGGATTTAAACATCGACAATCTGTCTAATGGTGGGCAAATGAAATTGCAGAATTGCGCAAACAATGTCATCGCGCACGTAGACTTGCCCAAAGAGCCCGCACCCATCGTGATACGTTTAATAGTTTATTTAAAGAAGCACAAAGAGCGCTTGTCAAGGCCATTAAGGCAAGCAAGTGTCGATGCTGGCTTGAACTGTGTGCAGAGGCCAACAATGACTTATGGGGACGACCATAAGAAACAGTCATGGCACGATTGAGTACGGCACCAATACAACCCACTAGCACGGTATTGATTGATAAGATTGTTTCCGCTCTCTTTCCCAATGACACCCATGGGACTGTAGTGTGCACGCAACACTCGGACGATATAACTCCTATAACAGAAATGGAGCTACATAATGCTTACGCTAACATTAGAGACAATGCTGCCCCGCGCCCTGATGGTATTCCTAATGCTGCAGTTACGTTGGCGATACAGAAGAATCCATCTATATTTCTAAAAGTATATAATGCTTGTCTTCTTGAGGGTAATTTCCTGATTGCTGGTAAACTCAAAGGTTAGTCCTATTACCTAAGGGCAATAAGCCACTTGATAATCCGTCCTCATACAGGCCATTGTGTATGCTCGATACGGTAGGTAAAATATTTGAAAAAATAATATGTAGCCGACTGGAAGCATTCACTGAAGGATTGTACGGCTTATCCTCACGCCAATTTGGATTTCTGAAATCAAAATCAACAGTCGATGCTATTAAACTGGTAGTGCGTACCGCAAGAAATGCAATCAGTGGTGAGAGATGGAAAGGTGGCACTAAACAGTATTGTGCCATTGTCGCTCTAGATGTCAAGAATGCCTTTAATTCAGCGCGCTGGTCGTCTATTATGAATTCTCTTAAAGAGTTCGGAGTACCTGGTTATCTACAGAATGTCGTGGCCAGCTACTTTGAGAATAGGATAATATTTTACCGAACGGATGAAGGTATTCTATCGCATAAGATTACGGCGGGACTCCCCCAGGGCTCGGTTATGGGACCTATATTGTGGAATATTATGTACGATGGCGTGTTGAGGATTCCACAACCGCCTGGTTCAATAACAGTAGGATACGCCGACGATATCGCTCTAGTAGTGACGGCTAAGACCCTTGATGAACTCACTGACAATGCCAATGGGGCAATCAGCAACATCAATAGATGGATTAAGTCGGCTGGCCTACAATTAACGGAGCACAAGGCAGAAGTAGTTCTTGTCAGCAGTCGTAAGAAGGTAGATAGTATTACTCTTAAAGTTGGTAGGTGCCGCATTAGTTCTGCGCTATCTTTACGATACATGGGTGTACAGCTTGATGCCAGGTTAAACTTTAAAGAGCATCTAAAGATATCTGGTGAAAAAGCGCAACGAGTTTCAGCTGCGTTGTGTCGGCTCATGCCTAACATTGGTGGCCCACGCCCACCCCAGAGGAAGCTATTAGCTTATGTTGTTAATTCTGTCGGCATGTATACAGCGCCAATCACGCATCATGCATGTGGAATTAAATCGAGCATGAGCAGGCCATTGCGACCCGTCGCCGCTTCTGTATACGTATTATTAGTGGTTACAGGACAGTATACACCGACGCTGCTGAGGTATTTGCCGGAATTCTTCCTTTCGATTTAGCTGCAGATGAACTGGCTCGGCTGCACAACATATGTAAGGCCGCAGTGGATTCTTTACAAGGTGCTAAAAACGTGGAACGTCATCGTACTATAGAAATATGGCAAAAACGATGGAACGATTCTACCAAAAGCCGATGGACTTATCGTATCCTTCCATACATACACAGATGGATCAACAGGAAACACGGGGAACTAGATTTCTACCTAACCCAGTTGCTGACTGGACATGGTTGTTTTAGGTTCTATTTCCACCGTTTTCACCTGGATAATAATGATTTCTGCCCCATTTGTCCGAGATTCGTTGAGGATGCCGAGCATATATTAGTGAGCTGCCCTCGTTTTAGTACACAACGTGAACAGTTGATGAACATCATGAATAAGCCAATAAGACCAGAGAGCATACTATCAATGATGCTGGAATCTTCTGAAAACTGTAGGGCAGTAGTCAGTTTCGTAAAAGAGGTGATGACCAAACTTAGAAATGCTGATAGAATTAGGCGAATGGCCCAGGATGAACCAGGCTAGTTGATTCTATTTTAAGATGCAGAGGACGAACACCGAACCCCTGATCACTTGTGTGGATGGGAGACGTAGGATAGTGTCATAAGAAGAGTAGTCGTAAAGGATAACTAACAGCTCCGCCGAAGTAATATTCCCGGATAGTTCCGGCTGGATGCTGGTTTCGAGAGGCCACTAGTGCAGCTTGCTCTGCCTCATAAAAAAAAAAAAAAAAAAAAAAAAAACACACACACACACACACACCAGTGTGGAGTTTTGCTGATTGATTTTCAAGCCCCGTGCAATTTCTGGAAGAATGGGAAAGTTTTTGAGATATATTATACAAGAGTAGTTCTGACGGAGTAATTAATATTGTCAATGTACGCACAGGCAAACGAGACCAGTGCATAAACTCGCGAAAATTTGTGCAACACAATAGGTGAACTTTAAAGTGATGTTTGACGAGAGGAGGTTGTAGCGGCCGAGTTTTCATCGGGGTCATAAGAACGTAGAGCCTAGGTGCAGCTGAAACATGCACAGGCAGAGGGAGCACTGAAGAAAATTTCAGTGAGTCCTAAGAAAATAAATTTCAAGCTGCCCTCGAGATGATCATCATAACATCGTAATGAACCCTCCTTTTCTATTACGCATATGTCGAACTAACGGGTTGCTCGGCGCATTTCGAAGATCAATGAGAATTCGAGGATCTTCTCAGCTGTTTACAATGTATGTTTTGAGACTGAAAGTGTATTTTTGAAGCCAGAGATTAAATGTATTTGTATGCGCATACACGTGGCTGTATATTATCTACCCGAACGAACAATGTATAAATAGAGTTGTATGGATATGTGTGAACTGTGTGTATACAATCAAATGTATAGGAGATTACTATTGAACTTCATCAATATAGTTAATTCCGAACTGAGGGTTACGGTCTATAGTATTTTTAGAAGAAATAGATCAAATAATCAGAATGATCATTCTAAAGGAGGTGGAATGTTAATTGGTATACACAAACATTTCACCACTAAATTGTTAATATCAGATGAAGAATGGGAATCTATTTTAATTCTGAAATTCGACTATCACTGTAGTATTTTTCTGGCTGCTCAAGGTTCAGAATTATGTAAATATAATAATAGTAAATCTAAACATAGTTTTTGTAGTAATCTGAAAGATTTATCTGAAGTTAACAACTTTATATTGTGATATAACCATCCCTTACAATTTATAATTTAATCTATATCTTTCCAATTGTCTTAACTACTGTAATTAATCTATTTAATACTTGCTTCTTTCTTAATGTTATAAAATACGCTACTAATCTATTCTCTAAGAGATATACACTAGAATTGATCTTTAGGCCTTCCAATTTGCAAAGTATTTTGAAATTAAGGAAACCATTTACACAATCGATTCTTACCATAATCCAGTAAGGTTTTCTATTCAGTAAATTCATTTAAGTGTAATAAATGTTGGAAACGACGGCTAACTGGATGATTTCATTAATTTTTGTTATCAAATCGAGAAATAGTTCAATAAATCATTATCGTTAAGTTGAATAATACAAACATAAAGGTGTTTTATCTCAGTCAGCTTAGTATTAAATAACAACCTTTGAAAAAATAATATGTATTCTAATAAACTCCGGGTAACTAAATCCGGGTCATTTACTAATAAAAATCTTTTATCATTTTATTTTTATTGTAAATTAAAAAGCCTTGCAAGTTTCAAGAAGTTATCTGTTAAAACTTACATTATACAAATAAAAGTAAATATATCCATCGATCTTACAGTCTTATACAATAATATAATTCTGACGATATAAATACAGCCAGACTGTCCTTGTTTATAATCACCCTCGTAAAATTTAAGATCAAAAACTGCTACTAAGAAAAATATACTATTGTTTTATTATTTATTGTTGCAGATAACTCGACTACTCCTATCACAAAATTTATAGATTCTTGTACCTGTCTCGCCAAGATTTCGAAACATTTGGACTCATTATCATGCATAAAACTAAAATAAAAACCAACAATGCAACTAAAGATACTCAACCCCGTACAGCTCAATTTTATATTTCATGCAGAAATTTACATTAATAAAGAATGATGTGGGATTTTGACTCTAACATTAAATGCACATTATTGCGATTCCTTAAAATATAACTATTTTCAAGACTTTCTTTCTTACATTTACTTATAATATCTTATTGCGACATATTATTATAAAATTTTTTAAATCATCAGATTGTCTTATGAAACTTCTCTCCATGAACGGCTACCATTTTCTACTTGTGGAAAATTCAAATTTTCAATTTTATATAATTATAAATTCTTTTTTAAATAATTATAGACTCTTGAAAGTTCTAGAAATTTTTAGTAAAATATCCTAGTTTAAATGGTCATATTTTATCTGTCTTCTACATATTATAATTTTACATCGTATGCGTACTAATGTTAATATTAATTATTTTTGCCTATTTATTATATACTGTATTAATACTTGTAGAAAATCGGATAGGTATATCACTTTTTCTGGATGTACCAATGATGTGAGTTGATGATTTCTTTATTAAGCTGTCATTTTTTTTATTTATCTTAAAACTATTTATTTCTTTTATTTATTCATTTAACATTTTTTAAAACTTGAGATATATTTTTGCGTAATCTATACATGCTATTATTGGTAGAGATACATTTAAAATGAAGATAGCCATTTGTTTTAAGGGTCATTGCTTTCAGCTTTAATTACGTTAAATAATTTATTTATGATATATCGGATTCAACATTTTTTCTTTAACTGGGGAATGTTTGTATTCCTTGATAATTGAGTCCCTGTACATGGAGTTTTCCATAGAAAGTTCTAGGGTTATTAGAGACTGTCGAGGGCTAAGAACTACAGGCAAAGTAACCGGCATAACCACACGTAGAAGGAAATATTACGTATATCATAAGCCAACTAAAGCTTGATAAAACTTTTTCTGTTTGTAATGAAAAACACGCCCTAATAGAGACTTCGAAAGTAGAAGTGATAATACTATAGTAGATAAGCTATGAGAGTTCTGGATCACTTCCGGTGTGATCCAGAACTCTCATAGCTCACAGCGCTTACGTCACAGACTCTGACAACACGCGCAGTTCCGGGATGACCCAGAACGCCCATAGCTTTCAACGTCGACGTCACAGGCCCTGACGTCAGCGATCTTTAGCACCATAGACCTCTCTCTCTCTCTCTCTCTCTCTCTCTCTCTCTCTTGGCCTATCGAGGACTACGAGTCCTTACGCTCTAAAAACTCAATTCTAATTCAATTGTCTTGTAGAGAAAGAGAAAAGTATTTAGTTCTCTCTCATAACGCACTGTTTTTATAATACTACGCCGTACGGCCAATAGCGGCGTGTGTAAGAGAGAGAAAGAGAGAGAGAGAAAGAGAGAGAGAGAGAGAGAGAGAGAGAGAGAGAGAGAGAGTGCGCTATATAGTTTGCTCGCTGACAATACTAGTTGCGTGTTAGAGAGAGAGAAAAGTATATAGCCTTCTCTTTTCCAATACCGCCCGTTATATTACAGAATCGAGTCTATGATGTCCATGAGAGCTAGACGTAGAGAGAACAATATACTTTTCCCTCTTTCTCTTTCTCTCTCTCTCTCTTTCTATCTCTCTCTCTCTCTCTCTCTCTCTCTCTCTCTCTCTCTCTCTCTGTCAGGTCCCTTCTCTTAAACACTTGCCACGATCGCGTTACAATCCACATGCATGGACGTGTTTACGTCCATTCGGGGAGGACGATTTTGTAATCGTTTTTGTTTTTATTACAGCCATCTAATGCAGAAAACTCAGTCGAAAACATGCGCCTGTGTGTGGTACTATTGGTCATTCACAATGCTTATTTTTGATGAGTAAAAACTCTACTTTGTCCATGTTTCGAAATAGTATTTTTTTTAATAGTTTGACATTATGCAGAGCACACGTAACTTTATACGCTGTATTATGATTGATGCATTCTGTTAGAGTATTCTTGCGTTTCTGTTTCTTCCACTCGCAGAATGGTAAATTCACAGTGTTAATATCGTAAACGATAAAATTTTATCTTTTAAATGTAGCCAGCCGTTCTCTTTTTATTTCTCCATCGGTGAATATTTTAGTTGCATTGGATAAATTTTCATAAAGTATATTGACAATTTGATTATAGTAAAACTTTCCTGAATTCCATGGAATACGATGATAATTCATTTCAAGCCATTTATTTTGTGCTTTGATGTGATCTGCAAGTCGTTCACGAGAGTCTTTTTAAATAAAAGTACTATAGGTTCTGATTCGCCTTTTAGTAGTAAAATGGCAAGCTCTTTAAGTAGATATTTATTGTCACCCTGCGTGAAACCCTTCAGATCAATGATGTATTCCATCTTGACTGACAGCCTCCGACAAAAAGTTTTACTTATATATAATATTATTTTAACCACTTTACAACTTCTTAACGTTACCACTCATACCAATGATCATGCAAAATTAAGCCATAAGCTGACGTATTTTGTCGAAAATTATTTTTCGATTCAAATTCTAAGCGTATATCAATGGGTGCACTTTTCAGAGACTCGTTTTGCTTTGAACAATCAATAACTATAAGTGGCATATGATCTCGGAAATCTGTTTGCTTTAAAATAAGCTGAGACTCCTTGTTGTAGTAAACATTTTGAAAATTTGCATAAATATCATACAATATCGAATATTAATTTTTAGTAATATCAATATTTAAATTTCCGTATGGATAGTATTAAGAATTGAGAAAAAGTTTCACATTACTGATATCACAATTGTCAAAGCGACTGGAATTTGTATCTTTTTGTCCTTTTCTATTAGTTTGAAGTCCCAGAATTAAAGAATCGTGGTTTTTCCAGTTGATTTATCGTTTTCGCTGTCTACGCATGCTTGGATGTAGCGGGAAAGAGTGGATATTCATAGAGCTCCCAAGTACGGAAACTCATAGATATTGGATGATCTTTTTCCAACTGTTTTAGTAGTCAAAGCTTGTATTCATCTGATACTACGACGTATGGCATCAACCATTCAATCTTTGCAATTTCTAGTTTGAAATGTTCATATTCTTCTGCATTATCAGTTGTCCTCAGTGTTGCTGTTTGCACAGCAGAGTTTAAATCGTTGCGTGAACTAACGAGAACAGTTTCATGCTTTGCATTCATTATAATTTTACGGCAATCTTCAGCGAAACCGAAAATCATATTGAGGGGAAGGGATGCATCAAAATGACTCTTCTATATCAACCACCCTGCATTTTCGATTATTAAACTTTGACTCAAGGAAAACCATCCTTTCATAAGGCTTGTAATTCCTGCATTTTTACACCTATCAATTTCTATTGCATTCAATTTATATCGAATACCCTGAAATAAGTGATAAATGGAGTTGTTTACAAATGTCGTATTTTGTAACTCTGTTCTATCATTTTTAGAAAGTTTACCGCATACTCGTAGCGAACTACGTGAAGGTAGAAGTCATAAGTCTTGATGTTAAATAAATATACGAATGTCATCACTATTATTCAAATAAGTTGATGTGTATGGTTGATGAGCGTGAACCTCGTAGTGCACAATCGAATCATCAAATGCGACAGGACATTGAATATTAAAACGTCCACCATTTTGCTGCCAACAGTTGAAAAAAAAAATACAATTTATTTTCTACCTGGAGCGATGACTTTTAAACCTACGCTTTTTAGGAACTGCTGGCTTGTGATTCAGAGCTGTCTTCTGATCAGAACGACGATGACAATTTGATTTTGTTTTTTTTTTTATTTTGCTCATGGAACTGACTTGTTGGAAAGTCGGTGAAAGACTGGTTGTTTGCTGACATAACTGACTATTCATATACCCAGGAGCGTTGTAAATAATACCCATCGCTCAGTAAGCTACTTGTTTAACGTGTAATCTGATAGTTAGAACCTCTCCTCCGGAATTCACTAGATCTCCATTTTGATCAACAATGCGTAATTCTATATGATCTATATCTATATAACTTGACGGTTACTAGAAGGTAAATGACATGTGAAGGTACTTCAATGATCTTATATCCTGGCGGCACTGCAGGAAAGAACTCGTGAATTGTGTGCACACGACGTGCATGTATCTAGACACCTGCTGTAATACTACATTCTATTCTCAAGGAATTTACTATTAAAATGGTCACAGGTAAATCGGAATTGTGTATAACATCTACTGACAAAATTCGCTACTAAAAGCCCAAGAGTTTACCAAGCGAATCTTTAGGTTCAAAGTTGATTTGATGACTACACTCAATGACACTACGAAGCGTGCTATTATTAGGCTTAAGACTTAATATTATACTTTTAGAATTTCATCTCTCCTTCAGATAATTTTCAATATCTTCAATTTCGTAACTGCCAGTCGATAGGCTACTTACTTCTTTATCGACATAAAATTTGTTGTTATTTTTATCAATATTGGGAATGTAGTTAAATGTTAAAAGGTCAACTAAACCTAGTAAATAATTTTTATTAGATGAAAGTTCAATAGGAGGAAAATATTAAGCATCAAGAATAGACGATGTACCGGAAAGCGTCAAAGTAAATGATTCATTCAATTGGTTAAGTTAAGAATGACATGTATTACCAAATGCTGAGATTATATAGAAATACTTGCAAGATTGTTACATAAAAACTGCAGGCATAAATGACCGCAAATATATGTATTAAAATCTTGATATCCTTCATAATTATAAATAATTTCAGCATTACCAAAGTATAATATAACATGTAAGGCTGGCTTTAAATAACCAAAACTATCGAAATATAGTACTCTGTTGCCTCATTATAATGCGGATCATTAGTTCGCAGTGCATTACACATAAATACACCTCGAAAAGCTGAAATTTTTAAAATACCCGCGTATTTTATTAAATCAATATCAGATAATGGTCGATCTGGCAATTCTACAGAGAAACTTTTTTTTTTAATCTTTTGTCTGTATATGGTTATAAGTAGAGACCTCTTCCATTACTTTTATACGGTTTTAAGTAAAGACCATAACCTTTTTTGTAAGGTTTTAAATAAAGACCTTTTCCAAAAGCAATTGCTTCCATTGTTTTGTTATGCCATCGATTTTCTTCCAGTTCTTGCTTTGCTGTTTTGGCATCGTTAACAGCTTTGTCTATTCCAGTAGCACAGCCTGCCAATGCTCCTGTTGCACTCCAATCCGCAAATAAAGGTACCAGAAATTGTAAAACACCGCCAAGTTTTTGAGAAACCGGTAATATCTTTGGAACTGTCACATTGCCTTTACCACTTACCTTTTTAACAGCCTCACGAGCTCCCCTTAATGCAGAGTGAACGAATTTTTGAGAACTCGAATTTGGAATCATAGAATATGCAGCAGAATTAATAATTTTTTTCAATTTTGATTTATTGCTTTTACCAGGTAATTTTTGTTTCTTAATTGTGTTTTTTTTTAATCCCAATCCTAACTTTACTTTAAGTTTCATTGCATTATAGATTGCTAGTGCAACAGCCTTTTCCGTCATACTTGCATCCTTTGATTTAAGACGCAAGCGAACTTTGTTTGTGAGAATTTGATCCGCTGCGTGCGTAGCTTGCATATCGTTAACAATATTGGAATATGCAATGTCGTGATCTTTGCAAACAGAATCAAGGGGATTTGTCTCTCGATCATCAGGAGTTGTACGTTTTTTCAATTTTGTCCCAGGACGACAATATTGATAATCTGGTAAATACAGTTCAATAGCTAATTTACTTATTAAATACTCCACTACCTTCTCGCTTATGTACGATCATTCTATATCGACTGTTAAAATGATACTACTTGAACTTTTAAGTTAAAACCGTAATATGCAAACATAGAATTCAAGGAGTAATGAGCAAAATTACTAGTCATAAATTTTGACTCTTTTACAGAGCAGAACAAAAAAAGTCAGCGGCATGAAGATTTACTGCTCGATAGTATACGATTAGCGGACATTTCAATTATGGAAAAACCAATAGCTTATGGACTCTTACAACTCATCCGAATGGTCTTAGATTTGAAAATATAGACATATGTTCAAAATCATTAAATCAACTAAAATACAAATTTTTAAAAAAACTTTTGGAACCAATAGAGGGTATACAATATTTTCCATTTAGTGAACATGAAACAGTAGTATCACCTGACATCGTACTTTCTAACTCTATTATGATTTTCGATGATATTGCTTGCGAGAAACAGGACAATGTTAAAGTTTACTTTTGCATGGGAAGACATAAGAATGGTGATTCGTCAGTCCTATGCACACATACCAAAGAATCTTGTAAAGGATAATGTCAATTTACTTATATTGTTTCGACAATATGAGGTCAATTTAAAATATATATATCTCAATCATGTAAATTTAGACATGCTTTTTAATCAATTTAAAAACATTTGCTCAACTTGTTGGAATTATAGTCATTGATAAAGATCAAAACTTAAATTATGGTAGATATACAAAAGGGTTTCACTGTTTTTTTGTGACTGTTGACTGTCGACTGACTGTTTGAGTGCGTGTTGCGCACGCGCGCTTGTGTGTGTGTGTGTGTGTGTGTGTGTGTGTACGTGTGTGTATTATCATTTAAAATTTTTTTCATAAATATGATAAATTTTTGTTTTTTCAAAATTTAAGATTTCAATATCTGTAAGTCTATTCATTGGTTTTTGATTCTCATATACTTGTACTATTTGTTCCGAAAATGCTTGTAATTTTTGCATGAACCATTCAGCAGGCGATGGTCCTATTTCTTCATCTACTTGTCTATAGCTTTGGTATTCCGATTGTGTATCATCAAAACTACATTTTGTATAAAAACCAACACTAAATGCTTTATGTCGTTGCTGTGCATATTTATAATTTTCTATTTTTTCTAATATACATTCAATATCTGCATATATAACAAATGGGACACGTTTCTTATATGAAAAGTTTTTAAACTGTAAAATATTATTCTTTTCAGTCGGTAGTTTAATTTTGCAATGATTTTTGTCCTGACAATCAATGCTATGCAATGTTAATTTTTCTTCGGATATAAAATAATGTAGACAACGATCGCAAAGGTAAATTTTTCCATTGTGTTTTGACAATTGTGAACTCATCAAGCGAGATAAACTCTTAATCCAAACATAGTGGTAATAAGGTTGGAGATTATAATCACTTATGCTTTCGCTATTTTCATCATTGTAGTTATCTTGTATAATAAGTAAATTCACATGCTTTTTCTTTTTTATAGCTGTTATATAGTATGGAGATATATGAAAGAGATTTTTTTTCAACATATATAAATTAATTGAAATATTATGATTATATTTTTCAAATTTAACTATATCTTTTGTCTTCACTGGAAATTTAATATCTTTAAAATTGAGAACATTTTCATACTGCTGATATTTGCGGAAAGTCGATTAGCATTTACTTTAACTGAATATAAAGCTGATAAAACTGCCCATTTAAAGCTGTGATTATCATTATTTTTTACATACACACATGCATGTCTTTTTTCTATTGCTGCAGGTAGTGCAATATATAAGCTACCTTTTATAGGATTGAATTTATACATATTGATAGCTAAATTTAGTATAGAATGCAACGACCAACCAGAATCTCTCTCTTGAAATTCATCCATATCACGTTGAATGGGCTCTTTAACATGCGTTACAAACCATTCTTTTAAATTCGTAGTACTAAATATTTAAGAATTTTTTATATTAAAATACTTTATTTAGACTATTTATTCTGAATTTTTAGATACAATATACTCTGCAGAGAGCACTGTATTAATTTTAATAGCTGTATGATTTTGTAAAGATAGTTTAATTTTCTGTTCAACCAATTTAAATGCATCATATAAAAATGTATGAATATATTGACGTCTGATATTCGTTACAAGTTCAGATTTTATACAATTGTTGAAAGTAGATTCAACATCACTCCAAGTTATCGTCTCATCCTCATTTTGCGCTAAGCCACCCCATTTTTTCGCATAACTATTTAATTTGCAAAAAATTCTATGAAATGATTTGCAAGTGTATGATAACATCGTTTCTCAGACGTGATTTTAGAACTTTTCATGAGACAGTTTATCGACGTGATTGCTGCAGACGCATGATCCACCCATCGAACGATATCATCACTATCAGCCATATTTCTAGATGAAAACAAATAGAATTCTTGGAATCGCTGAATGACATCCTGATAATATTTTAATAATGCCATAATGCTTTATAACACGCTTACAAGACAAGATGATTTAATATCATTAAAACAATACACGTTAAAAAAAAACTATTTCACTATAATTTATTTTCTATAAATATCAGTAACTTGTATAGGGCAAAAAAGCTGACCACGACAAGCTACCAATATATAAAGATGTGAATAGTTTGAAGTTCAAATCTATACTGTGTAAAGTTGCTGCTTCGTTTTACTTACATAACTAGAGAAGTGTCAAAATTTTGTTTGTTACAGTGATCTTTCTATAGAAGTAAACCTTGGTATAGCAGCATGCCTAATATAAGCTGGAAAATATCCTTTCACTTTTCAAGTAAAACGTATATCTTTTGCTTTAAATGAAAAGCTTAACTAAATTAAAAATTACTGAAAAGCAATATATACAAATAATGAGCAATATGTAATATAGCAATTGCATATGCAATGAAAAGAGAATAGTGGGGATGTTTATTTATCTATAAAAGCCATTGGGTAATAAAAAAAAATTCTTACTCATTATGGAATCCATTGTAGACGTGCAAGGCTTTAAAAGCTCTTTGTATGGATTTATTTTGAAAGAAGTTACAATAGTAACTCTTGAAGACGATGCACCAATAGTTTAGAATGGTTTAAAAATGGTGTAAACTGTCTGAGAAAGAAAAGAGTGACAATCAATGGTGAGAACGTAATTATCACGGGTTACCATAGAGTTCTGGCAATATACCATATGAAGAAATTGAAAAAATAATTGCTAATTGTTTAAAAAATGCTCGAATGATTTATGTGAAAGGTCTTCAAAAGAAAATATACCTGCAAAAATGTTCAAACAATATTAAAAATCTTGAGGACTTACAAGTGCCTTCCATTATGGAAATTACAAGCTTCGGGAAATACGTACTGCAGTCATTATACATTATGCTTTAGGTCTGCATGCGCAGTACAGAATGCATATTTACTAAGATCTTGGATGCTCGAAAATCGTCATCGAAGGCTGCAAGACATTGATGAAACAGGTTTATTTTTAATGTATACGTAATACAAGTAAACTTCATCTATAGAGAAAAAACTTTTCATTGATATTGTAATGTTTTCGAAAGTTTCGACTGAGCTGTCTGCCCTGTGTAGAAAAATCTTCTTTTTCTTTAGCTGCCTATGAAACGGCCTTGAATTGTCCTCGTCTACTGCTCGAACTGTCTCTAATGCAATAGTACCACACACAGGCGCCTGTTTTCGACTGAGTTTTCTGCATCAGATGGCTGTAATAAAAACAAAAACGATTACAAAATCGTCCTCCTCGAATTGACGTAAACACGTGCATGTGGATAGCAACGCGACCGTGGCAAGTGTGTAAGAGAAGGGCCCTAGCAGAGAGAGAGCGAGAGAGAGAGAGAGAGAGAAAAGTATATTATTCTCTGTCCGTCTAGCTCTCATGGACATCATAGACTCGACTCTGTAATACAACGGGCGCTATTGGAAAAGAGAAAGCAATATACTTTTCTCTCTCTCTAACACGCGACTAGTATTGTCAGCGAAAATGTATATAGCGCACTCTCTCATACACACACCGATAGTGGCCGTGGGACGTAGTATTTAAAAAAATAACGCGCTATAAGAGAGAACTACATACTTTTCTCTTCCTCTACGAGAGAGAGAGAGAGAGAGAGAGAGAGAGAGAGAGAGAGAGAGAGAGAGAGAGAAGTATATAGTGCTAAAGCTCGCTGACGTCAGGGCCTGTGACGTCGACGTTGTAAGCTATGGGCGTTCTGGATCATCCCGGAATTGCGCGTGTCGTTCGTGACGTAACAGTTGTAAGCTATGAGAGTTCTGGATCACTGATAGTAATCCGGAACTGCGCGTGACATCAGATTCTGTGATGTAAGCGCTGTGAGCTATGAGAGGTCTGGATCACACTGGAAGTGATCCAGAATTCTCATAACTTATCTACTTATGTCAATTAGTTATCTATAAGTCAATTCCAAATTATTTTTGTAATCTTTTTTCTTAAACCTATCTATAATGGAGTTTGAATCTAGTCGTATATCTGAAAACATGTTTAATAACGCAAGTCATATAAGTCTAAATTAATATTTATATAATCTTATATCTTACTCATTGTTGATCTTAGCTACTTTTTCAGTTTTTTCAATACAGAACATAATTTTTTGCTTATTCCAACAGTAAGTAATAGCCTTGTTAAAAGTTTAAGATGAATGTGAATAGTTGAAGATAGATTATGATCACAGTATTCCAACATAATAATTGCAGCCAATTCATCATATTTTTCTCTTACACATTTTTCATTCCTTAATTCTAATTCAACGATGATCTTCAGCATTAGTAAAGCTGAAGGTTCATTTAAAAATATAGAATACTTTTGTGCAACATGAGAGACAAGTTCTGTGAACAAGTTATTGTTTTTTAGAATAATCGAATCAGAAAACAAAATAGATCAATTATATAATTCAATTACATAATTAAATTATTTCTTTAGGTACATAAAACCTTCTTATATCTTCTCTTAGATTTTCTAATATTGGAATATAAATAGAATTTCAATAGTATATTTTAGGATGAGTGTTTTCTAATATTTTCAAATTGTCCACAGCATATTTTGTGCAGTTTTCGGATCAATCTGAGTTTTCTGAAAAAGCTGTTTAATTAAACTTCAGCAGATCCGATAGATAAACAAAGACTACTATGACTTCACTATCAAAGAGAGGTAATAATAAAGATTGAGTTTTGCAGCTGATTGAATATTTTGCCATAATGATATAGAATCAAGAGTTTCAATTATTTTATCATGTAAAATTCTATACTGTAGAACTCCATTATGCCTTTTTACCATTGAGATTTATAAAATTCAGAAAATGAAAAACCCATAATTTTTTTAAGAATGCAGAATCTTTTAGATGATGCAATAAACCATTATAAAAAGAGAACATTATTCAAAAGAATTCTTTGCGTCCTCAGTAAGGTCTAATCCAGCAAACCAACAAATTTCATGAAGACATTCTTTTGCTTCTTATAAAATTTTGTAATCTAAGTTGTTTGAAATTTATAATACATTCCTTTTGACAGACGTTTTTTCATAAAAACGACCTTCGTTGCAAATTCTTTACGATCATATTCTGGAAGTTCTGCGACTATAAGAGGAACAACAATTATCCTCGGAGTTGCCTTTATTTTTTAAAATATGAAAGACATCGACTCATTGAATGCTGATGTGGACAATCTTTCGATAGAGTCGCGGGTACGAAAGTAATTTGTCTAATAAAATACTGTTGTCATATGAAACAATCATCAAATTTTCATTTTATGAAAAAACAGTGCAGTTCTATTTATCCTTCATATTCATATTAATTTGATATTATTGTAATTTAGTATTATTAAAAAGTTATGCTAACAGATTCATTTCAAATAAAATTATTATAAATTTCAAAGTTTGAAACGTACAAAATTTGCTTTTATGAATCAAATAAATTGATTATTAATTTTAAAATGTATTTCTCTCTTTCATTCACGGCGAGATCATTTGGCGACTGGGCCAAACACTTGAACGAATTTATTTTGCGATATGAAAAAGAGACGAATTGCAACTGCAATTTCTTCGGAAGAACCTCGATGTATACGATAACGATTACATTCATCACAAAAACAACATCCCAAGCTTATTTGAAATGAAAGAAAGAGAATCTGCTAAAGAAGCTGCGAATAAGCTTTTCGAGTCCTCTGTTTCTAGCTGGCGCTGTCAATGAGCAGATAAAAACAATTTCTGCGGGCAGTCGTCGACTGACTATGGAAACTACATTAAGTTCACAAGAATTATCATCTAATCTATTGGACAACAGAATCATCCTAATATTGAGCACGACATAATGGGTGATTGAAATTAGTTTTTAGATAAAATGACGCATCGACAAAATTATCGCTTTCAAATCAACGAAAACTGCCTGCGATTATTTCCGAACAAAATATTAATTTAAATTCTTGCAATTAGAATCACATACTTTCATTAATTGATAATTGTAATAAAGATACGACAGATGATAGAATTTTGAATGCTATACGTTCAGAAAATGCTGAAAATGCGAATTCAATTTCTCATTTGATAAATACACTAGAGTAATTTTTCGAACCTATTGCGGTAGACTACTTGATTTACGGGTTGTCCAGGTGGTACAAACTCTTTGTAAACCACACCTTTGCTGTCGAAGATGCAAATGAACATGGTTTTCACTCTTTTTTTATCTTTCTTTTTATCTTACCTTTTTTCATTCTCGCCTTTTTTGGCCATGGCGCTCCAGGAGACAGGCATTATTGGCTTTGTCGTTTAATTTCGAGGTCATATTGAAAAAACCAACTTTCATGACCAGTAATAACTCGATCAAGAATAGTAGGATCACTTTCAATCTGCTCACGACAATCTTGAATGATGTTTATTCAGTGGGCTTTTTGCTCATCTGAAAGGTTCTTCGGTACCATCTTCGCACACAGCTTTTTCATGGCGAAATCTTCGGTTAAAATCTTTCTAACTGTTTCTCGGTCAATATTCAACTCGTCAGCCAACATTCGAATGGTTCATCGCCGGTCTTGACGAACAAGGACGCGGATGCTCTATGCATTCGCGTCGGTTCGCAGTTAAATTGACCTTCCGCTCCGCGCCTCGTATTTGACGCTCTCACGGCCTTTATTAAAATCGGCATGCCACCGGAGCATTTTAAGCACTTTTTTATAAGTTTTTGGTGCGGTTTTGCCGAGTTTTACACAAAATTTTATCGTGCACCGTTGCTTTAAATTTCTCTGTTCCATTTTTGTGACATACATAACTTGCGCATTGTTACAAAACACTAAACAGCTGGCAAAGAAATGATCTTACAAGAGTCATCAAGATTTTAATCGAGAAAGTAGGGATCTATACTATTACGGTGGCGGAGATACAGGTTTGCAGTGTAACCACAGGTCGAGAAATAAAATCGGTCGCATTACTTAATTGTCTGACATCGTATTTCTGAAAATGCTCATCCTGGTTTTAAATATTAATGACAACTGCACTAGGTTTAGAAGAATTAAATAAATTATAATCTTTTATTAATTTATTACTATTAAAAAATTATGCTAACGAATTAATTTTAAATAAAATTATTATAAATCTAAAACATACAATATTTATTTTGATTAATTAAATAAATAAATTATTTAATTTTAAAATGTATTTCCCTCTTTCGCTGGCAAGGAGAACATTAAGCATGTATAAAGCGTTCAGTTGTACATCGTATATTGTATCAATGATTTATAGGTAATTTAAGTATAATTAAATATCATTGAAAAATATTAAATAATTACAATAATTCAGATTTAAAAAAGGTTGATGAAATACTTTAGAAAATTAGGGAAAAAATCAAAATGTAAAAATATAACACATAAATATAATTTAAAGATATATAAATATTAATATAAAAAGTACACTTTTACTAATATAGTATATAGATAATTTTATTTTGAATTTTTAATTTAATGAAATTTTATATTTTTTGTAATAATTTTCATTTTTTTAACGTCAAGAAGGTTTATTAAAAGTTATTTCACTTTGTTCTCTGTCCTTAGCGCTTATCTATGCAGAGAATTGATTTCTTAAATTGGGAAAACCAGGGGAGGGGGAGGGGCAACGGCCTATCAGCTCGATCGTAATTATTACCAATGGAACTGTGGAGACCGAAAACTTCTGATGCAAGATCAACTTTACGAAGTATACATATATGAAAAGATTTGAAAAGATACATCGAGATATAAGGTATAATATATGTAAGAGGAAAGAGATATGCTGATAGATGTATAGTAGATTTCGGATATTTAACTTTGTATAGGTAGTAAGTTGGCGGCTCAGGACAGGAAGAAGTGCCGATCCTGCGCACTTATCACAAAATTTAAACCAAGTTATGTACTGGATGACGAACAGTTTACATCAGTAGATAGGCTATAGGCATTCTAGCACATAGGCATTCTGGCACACCTCCCCCCCTTAATAAGTGTGCTATGCCCCCAACTAGGTCACGGGGGACATAGCACACTTTACACGCGAGTATACTTTGGGTTCTCTACTAGAGGGGGAGGTGCATGTCACACTTGACAGGTGAGTAGACTTTAGGTATAGTAGAATGCCTTTATGTGCCGTGATGCCTATAGCAAAGTCAACTACTTTTTTTTATTTTTTTTCATTTTTCTTCTTCTTTGAATTAAGCAATATTTAAATAACCTTTCTTACACCTCCACTGATGGGATTATACTGAACTATGTGATCGTGCAAGATCAAGCAATAAGCTGTAGTATTGGCTGGAAAGTTCTCTTTAGCCTCAAATTCTAAACGTACATCTACAGGAGCGCTCTTTAGAGATTCATTTTGTCGTGAGCAATCAATCACTATGAGAGGTTCATTATCGAGAAACTGTTTCTTTGAAAGCAGTGGTTGAGGTTCCCTTGTATAGTATGTTTTTTAGAAATTTGCATACATATCATACAGTATTGCATATTGATTATTAGATATGTCAAGGTTTCAATTATTGTATGGATAATATTGAGAATTCAAAAAAAGTCTCACGTTAGTAATATTGCAATGATCAGAACGATTGGCGTTTGCGGATGCTTGATATTTTTTCTTTATCTGTAAACCGAGAATCACATAACGTGGTTTCTCCAATTGATTGGAAGTTTTGACTGTCCACACATGCTTATTGGCGCTTGGCAGAACAGGATATTCAAATAGTTCCCATGAACGATAACACATTGGGATGGGATTATCCTTGCCAATGAAATTTAAAAGTTGGATTTTTTGTTTATCAGAAGCAATGACATAGGACATTAACCATTCTATTTTTGTTATTTTTATGTTATATTCTTCATATGTAGTATTATTACCAACTATACTACCTTCCTGGATTATGGCATTCAGGTCAGATCTTGATCTTACCAGAATGAGTTCATGTTTCATGTTAATTACAATTTTTCTGTAATCTTCTGCGAAGCCTAAAATCGTACTTAGAGGAATAGAAACGTCAAAGTTTCCATGCCTATCTATCAATGATTTCGTTGTTTCTTCATTGCCAATCCAGCCTGCATTTTCAAGCATGAGCGTCTCGTTGGTATTGAATGAAGCCCATCCTTTCATGACACTACTCAATCCAACATTTTTACTTTTGTCTATCTCAACGCCATTAATTTCGTAGCGAATTTCATCAAAAAGGTGACAAATACCATTGTTGACGAATCTAGATTTAGTTAGTGCATTTCCAGCAGTGTTTTGTAATTTTCCATAGATATGGATAGAACTACGTGATGGCAGAAGACACAGATCTTGGTGTTGGATGGAAATGCGAATTTCATCATTATGATCAAAGTTTAGTGATGTGTATGGTTGATGTGCGTGGATTTCGTAATGAGCAATTGACTCATCGAATGCGACACCTGATCGAATTTTTAGTATTTCGTCCATTTTTCAGAAAGCAACAGAAAATTATACAGCTAATTTTTTTCCACGAACTTTTAGACCTAGACTTTGTAGGAACTGAATGTTCTTCGGTGTTAACGGTTTCAAACTCTTCAATCGACTAATTGCCGATTGCCATGATGGAGTACTTATATGTGTGCTAGAATTATAAACAATCCCCATTATATAGATTTGATATGAAGTCTAACAGTGATTTCTTCTTCTCGAAAATTAACTAGATTGCCGTCCTGATCGACAATTCTTGTATATTATCTATGCACTTAACACTAAGTGGTAGATATATAACATGTGATGGAATTTCTATGATTTTATATCCTGGAGGAACACTGGGAAAGAATTCATGAATAGTATGAACTTTTTGGTTGTTAATGAAAGCTCCTGCAGTAATGTTACACTCGACTCTGAGTGCATTGATTTTCAATATTTTCACTGGTAAATCAGAAAGATGTTCTATATTTTCTTTGAGAGTACGAGGAGTAAAACCCAGCACTCGACCGATTGAATTTTGAGGTTTAAGGTCTAACGAAACACTGCACTTAATTTCACTTTTAAATGTATTATTGTTAGCTTTCAAGGAAAATTCAATTCCTTTTGATTTCAATGTATTAGATAAAAATTGATTTATATCATCAATCTCGTAACTACCAATGGGGATAGTAATAATTTCTCCTTTTAAATGAAGTTGATTATTTGTATTGTCAATATTTGGAATTAAATTAAAGGTTAAAAGTTCAACTAAACCTAAAGCATGATTTTTATGCTTTGGTAGTTCAATGGATGGAAAGTATTGGGCTTCTAAGACAGAAGATTTTCCTGAAAGAGTCAAAGTGAAACGATCTTCCATGACTGATTGAGCGAAAATGATCAAATTTTATCTGACAAATTCTTTTTATAGATTTTCAGTTAAGAAACGAAGACAAAGATGACCGCAAATGAATGAGTCAAAATTCTGATATCTTGTATAGTTGTATTTCACTTCTTTCACATTGAAATATTTCATAAGATCTATGGGAGGTTTGAGGTCACTAAAGCTATCAAAGTAGGTGACGTCAGATCCTCTCTTTCGATAACTGACCCAATGGGTACCTTTATTTTGCGAATCATCGAGATTAACAATGGCAGATTCGTTATTCCATGGTCCATTACGAGGAAGGCTATTTCTCATGTAAACACCTCGAAAATGTGGAATTTGTAATATATGTGCATATTTTATAAGATCAAAGTTTGTTAGTGGACGATTTGGCAAAATTAAATTGAAGTTTTTTTTTTCTTTTAATTAGACCGTGTCTGACATGCGGTTTGAGAAATAATCCCATTCCACGTTTATATGGCTTCAGATAGAGACCTTTACCTAAAGCAATAGCTTCCATCGTCTTATTATGTCGCTTACTTTCTTGATAATCTTTCTGCGCTGCTTTAGCATCATTTACTGCTTTAGCTATTCCAGCAGCACGTCCGGCTAAAGCACCAGTTGCACTTAGTCGTGCGAACAAAGGAATAAGGAAAGGAAGAACTCTGCCAATTTTAGACGGAAGGGGTATCACGCGTGGAATTTTTTTTTGGAACTTTTTTCTTACAACCACTATTCTTAAGAGCTTGACGAGCACCTTTTAAGGCGGACTGTATGACTTTGCGTGAATTTTTACTTGATTTCAATGATTTTTTCGCTGCTGTCACCAATTTGTTGAATTTCAGCCCCATTCCAGTTTTTGCCTTTAATTTCATAGCACTGGCAACCGCTAGAGCTGACGCTTTCTCCGCAAGACTAGCATCTTTAGCTTTAATCAGTTGCCAAGCTTTATTAGCAAGCTTTATGTCAGCCACTTTACGATTACTGTTTTTATTAGAGTACTCAATGTCATGTTCTTTACATGCCTTATTTAGTTCATTTATTCCCGGATGACCCCTTTTTAATCGCTTTGTTAATTTAGTTCCAGGGCCACAGTATTTATAACCAAGAAGATGCATTTCGATAGGTAAATTGTTGATTACTCTATCGAGCAATCCACGTCCTTCCTTTTTTGAATGCTTCCGAGTTTTATGCTCAATCATCTTTGGCAGTCAAATTATAACTGATGATCGAAAATATAAAATCAACATTTATATATTTACTTCAGTTAATGATAAACTAGACTTTATCATATCAACATGGATTTCACTGAGCAGAACGTGAAACTCCCTGTCGCTAACTTTGATTTTGGAAAGGAAAAAAAGAAGAAAGCGACACGGAGAATTGCTACCAGATAGTATACGAGCAGTATTCTGCGGTCCATCAAACTGCGGAAAAACAAATAGCTTATTAGCTTTAATCACTCATCCCAATGGTCTTAGATTCGAGAATGTGTATGTTTATTCAAAATCGTTAAATCAACCAAAGTATCAATTTCTCAAAAAAGTCATAGAACCAGTCGAAGGCATCTCATATTTCCCGTTTAGTGAACATGAATCTGTAATATCACCAGATGAAGCATTACCCAATTCAATTATGATTTTTGATGATGTAGCTTACGAGAAGCAAGATAACGTCAGAGCATTTTTCTGTATGGGCAGACATAAAAGTGTAGACTGCTTCTACCTATGTCAGTCATATGCTCATATACCAAAACATCTTATTAGAGATAATATTAATATGTTAGTAATTTATCGACAAGATGATGTGAATTTACAACATATTTATGATGACCATGTCAATACTGATCTGTCTTTCAACGAGTTTCGTAATTTTTGTTCTGAATGCTGGAAAAATGATAAATATGGATTTGCTGTTATTGATAAAGATAGAACGATGGATGCTGGTAGATACAGAAAAGGTTTTGACTGTTTTATTTAAAAAGAAATTAAAAAAATTTTAATCACTCAGTTCAATTTTACACAGTAACACGACACCATGTCGGACATTGAGAAAGAAAAGAGTATTCTTAGCGAGTTGATGCAAACTCGTAAAGCTATTAAAAGACAATCTGCACTATTGAAACAAGAGAGAGAGAATCTTGAAAAAGTTGTAGGAGATACATTGAAACCTGTCATTACACCACTTGAAAAGCTTGTCGAATCAAATAGTGTACAGTCTTCTAATCTCATTTCGAATGATCAGAGCATTAAAAAACCAACTAGATTCCGAAAAAAGTTGAGTTTTATAATAGATAATAATATTCGCTCAGCTTCCATGAAAGATTATGATTCCGATGATGATTTTGCCTCATTAGATAACTCAATGATGAATTCGACATTCAAATCTATGCATGAAGACAATGTTAAATCTAATATTTTAGATCAAAGCCGCAGTAAATTTGATAACATATATGGAGTAAGAAATATTGGAGGTATATACATGCTTGGCGATTCTGAAATTATATTTGATGATAATAAAATAAAAGTGAAAGATTTAGCTTATCCTAAAAGTAATGGACTAATGGAACTACTTATTAAAAAAGAACCAGACGACACATTAATAAGCACAGCAGATCGTGAAAATTATCGCAGTATTCTAGAAGCAACAAGTGCTCACCGGAAAAAACATAGTAAAGATGAATCTATACGCTCATCGAAGAGTAGAAAATATTTCAACATCATTGCACCAATGTTTCGCACCAATCATACAAGAAAAAGAGGGGGAGGTCACCTACCTAAATATAAAATAGCAAAGAAAGATTATTCAATAGAGTTAATGTACTGGGATGATCCGAATGAGCTTGTTGAGAGACTACGATTACTAATTGCCGAACAATCAGCTGGAAATAACAATCATGTCAATGAAATCCATTCAATTATTGAAGAACTGCGTGAAATAGGATATATATATTAATACACATTCGTCTATTCTTCAATCAGTATCATCATGAGTCTCGACTTGTTTGGAAGAAATTTGAGAGACTCGAAAAGGAGTCGAGGTCCTCCAGGCGTTGGATACAATTTCACAACAGATGGCAATTTTGATATAGAAAATAAACGTCTTTGTAATGTTGGTGAAGCTATTGAAAGTACTGATGCAGTTTGTGTAAAAACGTTACATGTAATCTTGCAGAAGGAACTAAATACTGTATTTTCCAAAATTAATGAAATTCTAAAAGAAAATGAGAAATATCATGAACAAAATGGCTTGATAACAGAAGAGAAATTCAAAGATCTTTATCAAAAATATTATACACATAATGAAAATCGATTTAAATTGGAAGAAAGAATGAATAATTTCGATAAAAATCTTATGAAAACCAATCAGGATAAATCAGAACTGGAATCAAAACTGAAAACTCTTAGTGACTCACATACTCGTTTAAATGATACTATGATAAAATCGGTTTCGAATTTGAATGCTATTATAATAGATATTAACAGGAAAACAAATGCACCGACAAGATCAGCAAAGGCAAAGTCAGCAGGAAATAAAACAAAAAGTGGTTGAAGAGCTACACAAACCTACCCGTCGCAGATATAAGCGAAGAAAATATGATATACGTGGTATAGATGAAACTTGGCAAGCAGATCTTGTAGAAATGATACCCTACTCTAAGGAGAATAAAGGGTTTCGTTATTTACTCACTGTTATAGATTTATTTTCGAAGTATACTTGGGCTAAACCAGTAAAGTCAAAGAATGGTAACGATGTTACTCTCGCTATGAATACGATATTGAAACATGGAAGAGTACCATCAAATCTACAAACTGATCAAGGAAAAGAATTTTACAATTCACACTTCCAAAACCTCATGACAAAGTATAAGATAAATCTATACTCTTCACACAGTAATCTTCATGCAAGTATTTGTGAACGATTTAATAGAACCTTAAAAAATGCAATGTGGATACAATTCAGCAAACAAGGAAACTACAAATGGATAGGTATCCTACCAGATTTACTGAAAGCTTACAATTCAAGAAAACATCGAACAATAAGAATTGAGCCTGAAAATGTAAGCCAAGAAAACGAAAGGGAGGTGAAGAAGCGTTTTTCAATTGAGATGATAGCAAGGAAAAAACCGAAATACAATGTCGGAGATAATGTACGAATAAGTAAAATAAAACATATTTTTGAAAAAGGCTATACACCTAATTGGTCTACTGAAATTTTTACAATATCAAGAATTGTAAAAACTGATCCAGTAACTTATCACGTTAAAGATTATTACGATAAGCCTGTACTGGAGGTTTTTATGAAACTGAAATTCAAAAGACTAAGTATCCCGAAATTTGTCTTATAGAAAAAGTGCTAAAACGGAGTGGTAACCGCGTATATGTTAAATGGTTACGATTCAATAGTGAGCATATTAGTTGGTTAAATAAAAAAGAAATTAATTGAATATAAGATATAATATAAGTAACATACATGGATAGGTGTAAGGACACTAATTTCAAAGTAAATAAGAAAGACATTGTATTATGATTATAATATTTATTTATATAATTAAGATATACATGTTTTTTATTTTTGACAAATAAATAATAAAAAGAAATTAAACAATGTGTTTTTTTATTATTATTACTTAAGAAGTAGAAGTATTAAACTTAAAACAACTACCACCCCGATACTCTATAAATAAACAAAGCTTATTTGCTTTATTAGCTATATTTATGAAAAATTCTTCATCTTTTAATATGGCTGACGATATCTTTTGTGGTAAGAATATTTGAAAGTTTTCATCTATCTCCGCAACTACTTTCGTACCATATTTTGTGGAGACTTGCTTTAGAGCAATCACCATGTACTGATGATTTTTCTCCAATTCCGTACATTTCTTCCTCGGCAAGAAGTCACTTTCCGAAATTTTATTCAGACTGGCTAAATCCATTCTAAAAAAAAAAGAAATATTTTATAAATTCTGTCATATTTTTTTCTAAGAGAAAATTAACTATGAATCTTACCTTACTAGAATAGTTTTTTTTTCTTTGAAGAAGGAGGACAATTCTCAAACTGTTCAACTGCTCGAGTGAGTTCTTCATCATCCTCAGTCTGTTCATATAGCTGATTTCCCCACCACAATTTCTGCCCCTTCCATTGCCTCATGGAGTACATCCCTTCTCTCGACTTCAACTGAGCTTACCCTTCCAATATTTCCAAGATTTCTTTAGGATTCCATTCATGTAATAGTTCATCCGATGTATTATACTTAACACTTATTGGTTCACCTTCACTGCTATAAAGCGTCATCCTCTCTCGTGCAACTTGATATTCATTGGTTGCTTTATCGCCCCTCTCTTGTTCATCGTGTACATCTACCGTTACTCGAATCTCATTGGTGATTTTATTCTCTCTCTCTTCTTCCTTAGTAGCTGCATGTACTTGAGCTACTCTTCCATTAGTCTCGTCATATCCCCTCTCATTACCATTCCCCTCCTCTATTTGATGACTTTTACTTTCCATTATTTCCCTCTCAACCTGACTTACAGCTTGCGACATTTGCTCTTCTAGGATTTTATAGTGACCCCAAGGTAACGTGTCTGTAGTATTGGGCAATAAGTATCTTTTATCATCAAATGGACTAAGGGCAATTTTTTTCTGTTTTTCTGTATGCACTATGTGTAATTTTGAGCGAATGTTACACTGCTCTCGCTGTATAATCACGAGATCTTCCAAACATCTTCGATAATCTTCAAACATGATTGATGTTTTTACAACGTTCGATTTTATTCCTTTAGCTTTTTTCACTATCCCTCCTCCATCTACTAAAATACTGTACATTTTACTCCGTAAACCGATAAATTCCATCATAATCTTTCCATTACATTCATCTTTCATGAGTCCAGGAACTTTTTTATTTTGACGTGGAATACCTTACTGATTATTTTCGTCATAATCAGAAGTATCAAATCTATAAATATCTTGTTTCATTACTTGCTACATATCAATATCCTCTACTTCATATATTAAGCTATCAGTATCAGTATACAAAAGCTTACACTTTTCGCCCACTCGACGTTTCATGTAAGAGTAGTGGAAATCATACACTAATGTCTTTGATAGATCGAGGATACAAAGCCCAACGTATATCGGCTTTTTGATTGTTACACTTGTTTTCTTAAGCTGAATGGCAACTAAATTTTCATCGAAAATTGCACAGCTATGATAATTAGGTAGGGCTATGCGTGCCTCTGCTCCATATCGACCAGTGAATTTATTTACTAAACGTACATCAACGCGAGATCGCTCTCGCTCAATGCATTTTCCATATACAGCATTAATTATTAATTTATAAAAAAGTTTTTCAAACTCATTCTTTGCATGCTTTCGCTTTTCAGTATTTAGTTCGACATATGGTTTCAGCCAGGGTTTCTGTTTAAAACTCAAAATTCTATGTACTTTTTTCAATCGAAGACCATTGTCAAGCGCTTGCTTAAGAGCACGATAATGAATTATATACCTTTTTTTATCGTTCAATGTAGTTAGCAGTTTCTTCTGTTTTGAACCAGGTGGTGTACGATGCTCAGCACAGAAAGGTAAATCACGATGTTGGTCATGTATTTGCTCAGGATACTCCAAATCTACTTCAGCAAGATAGCCTATATCAGAATTTGATGGTGTATTGAAAAAGTTACGAGTTGATTCACAATCAACCCACTTAAATTTTCCAATCGGTAAATGCTGTACCATCGCCCAACCATATAGATTATTAATATCGTAATATAAAAGTGTCTTTATTTTATTTTTTTCATCGTATCCCAATGCCATATATGGATTATTTGCCTTTGAATATCGATTGCAGTACTGACTTATTCCACCCCGAATGCCTGATTCAATAAATAGTAACATGTTAATAAATATTTTTTTATTGGTCTTACAGTCCAATCAATTCCATCCAAAAATAAAATAAAATAAAAATAAAAATAAAATAAAAATAAAAAATAAAAATAATAATAAAAATAAAAAATAAGAATTAAAAAAAAAAATAAAAAAAAAAAAATAAAAAAAAATAAAATAAAAATTAAAAATAAAAATTAAATTAAAAATTAAATTAAAATTATAATGACAGTCAGACTGTCCTTGTTTACATTCACCCCCGTAGACTAATCTGAAAATAAAATATCAGTTGAAAAAATTCTTTGTTAGTAAAGTGCAGTCTGACTGTCCCCAAAACCCTTACCTAATTGAAGACTTGTCCAACGTTTCGAGCTCGCTACGGCTCCTCATCAGGAACTGGTAATAGTAACTAAAATAGTAACATGTCAATATCAGTCAGGAGCTCTAATTCTACCTTTATCATTTTTAGAGCTGCTGAAAATGTTAATCCTGGAGTAGTGTAAAAGTGTGCTGGACATAAGCCGTAGGCCTTAATAGATGTATTTCGAAAACTTTCGAAGACATCTGCTAAGAGGAGAACATCCGTTTTTAATTATAAGTCTGAATACTCTCCTAATGTCTTTATTTTAAAACTTTCCCCTACTTAAACAGCGTGCTTGTAATCTTCTTCAGTAATATCTGAATCTGTTAATTTATTATAAAATTCATTTTTCGACGGTAGTTTTGTAGTTAATAATTTATCGAGTCCATCTACAAAATCGTAGGGAAATATGCCTTTACGTCTAAGAAGATTAATATTTTCATTTGAGAATCCATCTAATTGAAATTCCTGTATTGCTATTGGTACATTATCTAGATACGACGCAAGTTTCTCTAAGGATGATGGTAAAAATCGCCAAGAATCTATAAATCTAAAATTTACATCACAGTCATCCATATACTTTGTAAATGAAATATATTTTTCCTTGTTATGAGGTATTAGAGTAATTCGTCCATTCATCAGTGTAGAAGTTCCAAGTTCCTTCAAAATAAAATATGTGTCATAATTGAGGTTATGAAAAATTACGGGAATAAATTTTGAGTCTTTATAGTTCAAATTGCATGAATTATGAGCAGCACCTCTGAACCTAAAGAGAAAAAACAAATTAATCAAATTAATTATCAAATTAAATTATTGATTTTGTTTATCTAAAAAAAAACTTACCTTCCTGTAAGATGACAATGATCTCGTACTGCGAGTTGCCCATCTAGAAATGGTTTGCGACATATATGGCAATCGGTCGACCATTGAAAAGATAATTCTTCAAGGTCTGTGAGTTTCATTGGTTTTGGATTTTTATAGAGATAATCAATCTGCTCACCAATTGATTTCAATTCACGAACAAACCATTGTGCAGGCCTCTCGTCATCTGGACTTTTCTGTCTATATGCTTTGTAAGCGGATAATTTGTCGTCAAAGCTACATTTTAAATAGAAACCTATACTGTACGCTTCATGTAATTGAAAAGCAATCTCGTTTTCTGTCGGTTTTAATAAACATTCAAAATCTGCATAAATTACAAAAGGTACTTTTTCACTTTTACTATAATCTTCAAATTTCAAAATGTTATTCGATGCGTTTGGTAAATTGATTCTACAATCGTTAATGTTTTTACAAACATTTTCATGATTTTGTAGCCCTTCCTCACTATAAAAATGTTGTAAGCATCTTTCACAATGGTATAATTTTTTATGAGCTTTACTCACTTGCGATCCTAAAAGTCTGGATATACTTTTAATCGAAACATAATGGAATTTAGGTACATTTCCATTATCGTCCGGAATATTATTTTCTTCGTACTCGTCTATGCAGAAATCTTGAATCAGGAGAAGATTTGCATGTTTCTCTTTCTTATTTAATGAAATATGACAAGGTGATACTTCATATTTCGAACCGTACTTCCTAAGCATATAAACAGTTACTGAAATATTATTCAATTTTTCAAATTTCGAAATATCCTTCAGTTTTACAGGAAATTCTATATCACCAAAGTTCAATTCGTTTGCAAATTTATCATAATTATGAACTCTTTGAGGATTTTTTCATTTGGATGTAATGCTGAAAGAATAGCATATTTGAAGCATTGATTATCAATGTTATGAACGTTGATACATGCTCTTTTTGATGCTATGAACTTACGGAGAGGAATGTATGATCTTCCCTTGTGAGGTGAAAATTTTTTGATATTTATGGACAAATTAATAATACTTTTTAATGTCCATCCAGAATCTTTATCCTGAAATTCTTCTAGATGTGTAAGAAGTGGTTCCTTAATATGCTCGACATACCATTTTTCTAAATCAGTAGACATGTATATTGTAGCATTCACAGTTGTGAAATATTTAATGTCTGTTGTTTTCTCTCCATTTTTCTGCATGGAAAACTGATATAAAATCAGAATTTACTTTTATTGCTGTATATTCATGTAAGCAAGCTCTAACTTTATCTTCAAAGAGCTTCTGTGCGTCAAGCAAGAAACATAGAATGTCCACATGTTCTAAATTAACAACAACGCCTGTTCTTATTCGATTTTTAAAAGCAGATTGTATATCTCGCCACTCTACTTTAGCTGATACGTTAGAGATTAGACTACCTCCCACTGACACTTCACTATCAAGATGATAACGAAATCTTGCTTGTAAACATGAAAGATGAGTCAGACATGTTAAACATTTTTGATTTTCTGCTCGAGAGAGGCCTTGTTTTTTGCCAAATTCCCTCAGCTTTATTATATCCTGTTCAGTTATTGATAGGTAATTCTCGAGTTCGATTATGTTTAATTCACTGACACGTTCGTAAATATCACGAAGTTGTTTCACTTTAAACTCAATAGACGAAAGAAAAGCCATCTTACTTTATGTTTTTTTACTTTAACTAATAAAATATATTGAGGTAAATAATTAATATTACTTCTTTAATGTCTCATAAAAGTATTACACAAAAACACTGTTTTGAATACAAAACACTTGTATAGTTGACAATGGAAAAATAAGAAATATAAAAACTGAACTTATTTGACTGTGGTGAAGAAACTGTGTTCCTCCCAGAAATTGTCTCGCTTTTAAAGGAAAATGAAAAATAAGGAGAAGGGGAAACAGAAGTGGAAGAAGAATATCAAGCCTGCAATAGAAACCATTCAATAGTGTGTTAGAAAGAGAAGAAAGTATCTATTGTCTGAGTAGAACCAATCAAAATATCATGCTTTTACTATTTCATCTCCTTTCTCCTTGAACGACCAATCATAAACGTCATTTCCTATAGGAGGGAGGAGACGAGCATCGTCTTAGGATCATCTGAATATCTATGGTTACGTCCTTTTCAATCATACAAATGCTTTTCTTCTCCCACACCCAATCGTAAGTGACTTTCTCTAAAAATGGAGGGGATGAATAGACTCGTAGCCAACCAAACAAATTCAATCGTCGTCCAATCAAATCTTTATTTACTTTTCTTGAATCAGCCAATTGTAGGAGAGTCGTCATTTTCAAGAGGAGGGGAGAAATCTTATAAAAATGAATGCATAGGCACAGAACTTACATTCATAATCATCACTTCAGCTTATAAAATCAGCATATACTAATCTGAAAAATGGCTAGAGTGCATGAATATGAAGAAATGTTTAGAAAAAATATTCTTCAGTGTCCAGAAGATAAAGTGTTCTTCTGTGACATACAGGGTTTCCAGACAAGAGGCCCGAAAACTTTCATTTTGAAAGAATTTAGTTTGTTAGGCATGGAAAGAGGTGCACTACCTACAGTGTATCTGTTTAAGCCACCATTTCCTTGGAGTGACTTGACATGGAACGAAAAAAAAACGGTTCACTGGCTGCAGCGTGATTACCATGGAATTGAATGGGAATCTGATGACATTCCTTACCATAGAGTCAAAAAAACAATGGAGATATGCTGTGCAGGAGTAAAAAAATTATATGTGAAGGGGCGAGAGAAGAAGGAATGGTTGACAAACATTCTGCCAAATATGTAAGTATGATGAAAGTTTCATACTTTAATCATCTTTTTTCTTTTCTTATACATATATTCAAAAGTATACTTTTCCATAGTATTTCCATACTTTTTCATACTTTTTCATACTTTTTCATACTTTTTTCTCTATTTCAGAAATATTGTCGATATGGTCGATTGTCCATCACTGAAGTCACTACAAAATAAAGGTGAACACGTACTCTGTGATAATCACACATTAAGCACAAGGCGATTACCAATGTATGCGATTCGTAACGTGTTAATTATGCGTACATGGATAGAAGATTATTTCAGTGGGAAATATGGACCAGATGAAACTGGTTAAAAAAATGAATATAAATGTAATTATGTAATTTTAAAAAATTATATTAATAAAAAAAATTTAATCTTAAAACAGTAAAACAAAAAAAAAAAAAAAACAATTAAAAAGAAATTTTCAATTTTCAATTAAAAAAAATTCTAGGAAATATGAAATTCCGAGAATTTCCTGAAAATTCCTAGAATTTTGGTCAATTCTTGAAATTACCCGAAATTACCCAGGAATTTTTGGCGTTGGGTCTCTTATGGGGACCTTGAAATTGAAACCCCCCCCGCGTGGTTGTTTCGGTGCTGTTTTCGGTGTGTTATGTGCGTGACGATTCCTTTCTACATGCATTTTCATTTCATTCTCATAAAATGCAACAAATACAAATTAATTGAGATAATGTTAATACATTAGACATTATCAATAAATTCTACAACAAGCACTTTATTTAACTTCCTTCTTATACATTACAATATCAAGCACACTGTTAAGAAAATGAAGACAGAATATAGAATTTAATTTTGATAGAATTTAATTTTGACTTAAAGTTTCATATTTAATACTTGATTCGTCTAAATTACTTCAGTTGTCAATATTAAAATTTGAAATTCAGTTGTCAATATTGAAATTTTTCAAAGAATTAAAAATTAAAATAAAAATAATTAAAAATAAAAAATAATTTAGTTAAATAAATAAATATAACTTAATAAATAATTAAATAAAATATTTTTTTTGAGACAGGATAGGTAGTGGGAAAAAAGAAATAAATAGATTTAAAATTTCAAATTTCAAATTCAATAATTTATTTTATTATATTTTTACATTTTTACATGTTACATTATTATTATATTATTACTTTCATTATTTTACACATTCTTTATTTATTTTTTATTTTATTTCAAAATTTATATTTTATTTCTTTTTTAACAATTTATTTTATTTCACAAATTTTTTATTTATTTTTTTAATATTATGTCCGAGATGATTCTCGGACATGCTGGAGGCTCTATCTCCTCAATACTGCTGCTACTGCTACTGCTGCTGTTGCTGCTGTTGCTACAAATACTTTCCACGGAGGGGCTCCGTGGACGAGTATTGCTCGTTGCGATCCTTTTTCGCGGCCAGTGATCGTTGCTGCTTTCCGATCGGTTTGACCGTTTTCGGCTGCTGCTGCTCTTGTCTATAAAAATAAAGAGATTAAATACATTAGATGATTTCAATTCAATTTAAAAATTTTTATTTTTAAATATTATTATTTAAATTTAATTATTATTTTTAAATATTTTTACCTTTTCTTTCTTCGTTTCTTTCAATTTCTTCAATTATTTCGGCGATTTTGGACGCCTGCAGCATGGTATCTGCCATCTGCAGCAGTTTCTGGTGCATCCGCCTCTAGTCAGCGGAAGTTTGACGCCGATTGACGTCCGGCGATCGGCATCTCTCGAGGCATGGCGTAACTGACCTCGATGTCGTTCTCGACTTTCTCGCCACCTCTTCCCCGAACAAGTCCATTAACTTGTTGTACCGTCCTTGGGTGGTGTGACGGTTGCGGGGAGCCTTCTCCACTAGCCTGCTGTTGCTGTTGCTCTTGCTGTTGCCGTTGCCGTTGCCGTTGCCGCTACCGTTCCGACTGCTGGTGCTGGTGCTGGCGTTGGTGCTGGCGTTGGTGCTGGGGTTCACAGCCACTCTCATTTTAAAACTTCTTGAAAAGACTCTTCGAAAAATGAAAGCAGACTGAGATGGAAAGTCTATCCGTGATTCCGCTTTTATGCAGTTTTCTAGTCCTAGTCTTTAGGAAGAATCTTTTCTATTGGTCAAAAAAATTCCATATTGATGACACAAAATTTTCCTTATTGGTGGAGGAAGAAAATTTTTCTCCTCCCCTTATACCACCAGAGCTTACAGAAAGATCAAAAAAATTAGTTAACTCCTCCCTCTCAGCCTCCCTGAGGCATATAATATTCCTCATTGGTCGAAAGTTCATATTCAGTCCCTCCTTTCTCGTTTACAACTTTCTATGAATGGGAAATAACGCGTTGATTTTACTCTCTACCGAAATCGTGAAATTCGAGAAGAAAAATATCTCGCTTTCAGTATATAGTGGTTGCTACAACAATGGTCTTTCACATCCCATAGCCATAGACGGTCAGCGGATTATACTAATTAATGAGGCAACCTCGATCCGTATAACATGAGCTAGATGCCTGATGTTCACCAGGTGTTCGCTATACAAGAGTCATTCTTAATCCTCAACGGTAAGAGGATTACACTGATTGATTGGGTCAACCTCAAACGGTATACTAAATGAAAAGAGGCTACTCCGACCCTCTCTCATGCTCGTTCCGAGAAGGCGCAACCTTTTCTAAAATATAATGCTTACATACTAAGTTTTCACAGGCACTCCCGTTTCCATTCCCATATACGTTATACGGAGTCGAAAAAAGAAACCAAGCGTGGGACCGACAAAGAAAAATATCATGCTTTCATTATATAGTATTGTGCTATACGGCTGCTATAATAATATTCTCTTATAGCCATCAAAGGAAATGAGAAAATACTGATTGATGAGTTAACCACATTCAGTATAACAAGAGGTGCACGTGTTCGCCTCTACTCCGACCCTCTCTCATGCTCGTTCCGAGAAGGCTCAACCTTTTCAAAAATAGAATGCTTACATACTAAGTTTTCACAGTCACTCCCTTTCCATTCCCATCTATATTTTACTCAGCTCAAAAAAACAGGATTGAGCAGATACAGATCGTGAGAGTGTAAAGGAAAATTTCTCGTTTTCAATATATTGTATTGAACCACGTGTTCGCTATACAAGAGTCATTCTTAATCCTCAACGATAAGAGGATTACACTGATTGATTGGGTCAACCTCAATCGGTATACTAAATGAAAAGAGGCGCACGTGTTTGGCCTCTACTCCGACCCTCTCTCATGCTCCTTCCAAGAAGTGGAAAATTTTTAAAATAAGAATACCTTTATGTTGATTTTACATAGTCACTCCCTTTTCCATTCCCATCGATATTATACTCTGTCGAAATCGTGAAGATACAAAGCGCGGGACTGACAATGAAAAATGACCCATCGCTCACCTCGAGTAGAGAACCCAAAGTATACTCGCGTGTAAAGTGTGCTATGTCCCCCGTGACCTAGTTGGGGGCATAGCACACTTTTTAAGGGGGGGGGAGGTGTGCCAGAATGCCTATGTGCTAGAATGACTATAGCCTATCTACTTACATCATATAAATGGGCTTGGAAAACAAACTTCGAATAATTAAGTTTTTTAGAAGAAATCAGTAATTTACGATACATCATTTTTTGACTTTATTGCTATTTCCGCCCTGAAAAACAATAAAACAAGAAAAATAAAATTAAGCTTAGATATCAACTCAGATTGAAAAGGCAACAAATTTAAACAAATAAACATTTTCAAAAAGAACTCAGACCTTCTGATATTTCTTGTATAAATTCCCTGATAGATTTCAAGTTAAATATTTTGTATGTTTAATTCCTGATCGATAATAAACATTTTATTGATTTTGAGTTCTTTTTGAAAATGTTTATTTGTTTAAATTTGTTTCCTTTTTATTCTGAATTGATAGCTAAGCTATACTTTATTTTTCAAGACATACTAAATAAACATATTTTATTTGATTTTCTAGTAGAACATTGGATTATATAGAAACTGTATTTTTCGGTGTATCTTTTGAAAATAAAATTTTTGTATGATATTGATTCTTATTACATTTTTTTATATTTATTTTGCCCAACCTGCTCCAAACAAATATGAAGTTATCTCCTACATTTCAGCAAAACCTCCCATAGGCAACATGGTCCCCAATATTGTATTTTTAGGCAATCATTTTCCTAAGCTTTTTTGCTTTTACTTGTTTTTGAAGTTTTATACATAATCTAGTTCAGAATTGCTCTTTAACCTTCTTCATTGCTCTATAAACGCTCTGACTTATTTTCCATGTTTTTTAGCTTACTACGCTTTCGACTTGTTGCTAGACTATTTGTAATCGATTTCGACAACTACACTCTGCTTCGTTCGTGCTTCCTTCCAAATTTATAGCTATTCTCGAGCTAGTCTCGCCATAGTGAAGAACTCACCTGACTCGAAATTGAGGGTCTATCTGGTATCACTCATCTTTCAACATGACGTTGATCTTGCTTTAGAAAATGGATATATTGAATCACTTTCACACGCACAAAGTTGCAGGTTTTTTTCGTTCCCGGTTGGAGGATATTATGATCCGTTCATGCAGAGGTGCTCTTCACTTCTATCAATACGAGTGCTTCCCTATATCTATTGTATTATGTGGTGAGAATTAGAAACATAGCCAACAAACAGAAGAAGATTTATAAATCATCTAAGGAATTATAAGAAAGCTCGAAAAAAGGATAAACTGAGCAACTATCAGCCTACTAATTTAATCTAGTATATTGTTATATCTAGTATCTGTGCTGGGACTCCACAGTAGGTTAATATTGTTTTTTTATCAGAATGTAGATCTTGAATTGTTTCGCTGTTGTATCGTACATTTATAGCAGTTAATCATTATTTGAACATATATGGCACCTCTAACTAATCAGGCTTCTTGAATCCTACAGATATATGTATTCAGCTCAGCCATGTTCTTCTACGTTATTGTAGCAGTATTTATAACTATGCTTACTCTTCTATAGTTGATGTGCTAGCCGTCGCTAGCTGTCAGCAAATCAACTTCAAGATAATTCTGATGTTTATGTCATAATAGGCCCTCCAGTTTCGAAGTTAGATAGCGTTCGCCTGAGTGTGCGACATTTGTACAATTCATTGTGACACTTTGCCTGTCACATTAAGCCATGTTAGAATCATCGTCACCATGATACAATTTAATTTTTGTAGTTATTTGTGCAAATTTCTCTGAAGTTATTTTTTTCTATTTTATATCAATTCAATATGAATAAGATTTTCTAAATATTGAGAAAACTTTCCATTACTATTTTTCCAATTCTTAAATACGCAGTATAACATAACATAATTTATAAATTGAGTTGAAAATAATTTAACGAAGTTTACTTTAACACTAGTAGTTTCAGTACATTTACTGCAATTTTCAGAATTTTTATTAAAATTTACTAAACGAACTATTCCCCTTATTCAATGGGTAGATAAATATTTGTATTACTTTTAATATATTCTCGAGCCCTATTTTATAATAATACAACTATTACAACAACACAAAATTAATAATACAACTATAATAATACAACTATATAATACAACTATTTTATAATATAATAATTATATAAAAAATAGTTATTTACAAAACAAAAACATTTATGCTTATTTAGCTTTGAATCGCTCGTTCATAGAGATTAGACTTTTATTTTTTTCCGAAGTTCTTGTATTTGTAATTTATAATTTAATGAATATAATCGGCAGTTTTAATTTTTCTATAATACTCTAGTAACTAATTAATGCAGATAAAATATTGAAGGAATAAATAATTTTGATAGAAATGAAATATCTATTATTTTTATCTCTTTTTAAATGAAAATTTCCGAAGAACATTTGGATTCTAAAATATAATTAAAATTTTTTATACAGATACAAAACTGATCACCAGCTTCAAAATTGGTATCTTTAATAAGTAATCATTCATTAAAAATAATTTTATAAAAAAAAAATTATATTTAACATACACAAGTAAGGATCCTAATTCCCTTTGTCGTATCAAAAAATCTAGTACATGTTATATGTTTAAAATACCTTCGAAAAGTTCAATAAGCAATCGAAGTAGTTTCCACGATGATAGCTTATCAGGATGATCCGTCCCGATGACGACCTTATCGTCAGAGCCAAGAACTGTTTTAAATTGCCATATGCGAATTGATTAGAACTTCCTTATAATATTTTACAAAATGTATGTTTATTTATCATAAATCTACTGTTTCAAAATATACTTATAGTAATTAAGTTTTCATTTCATCAAAATTCACACCGTAGAATCACGGTCGCGAAATGGCAAGAGAAAATAAAGCAGCAACACGCAAAGACGATTAATTGCTCTTATAGAGGAAGACTAGTATACCAAGTACATTTAAGATTTGTTCATTTAGTTTCATTTCTTAGTCATATCATAAATAAAATAGTTGAGTGAATTTTATCAAGTTAAGGACTTATAATCTTTTTATGACAGTATATACGTCTGCGAACGAAACATAGATAATAGTTATAAATGCTTTAAAACCTCTTTAAAAATTTTCATACATACGTTTTCTTATTTTTACCAGCTATTCGGATAGTGTCATTTATTTATTCTAAAGTTACATATTCAATGTATTGTTTTTAAATAAATAAACTTCATAATTCTAAGATCGGTGTTATATTTTGAACATGTTGTGTTATTGCGTGAACATGTTATATTTTGTATTTAGTCAGCGAAATAGATACTAATTTTTGGAAACGTATTATTGTGTTTTGAGATCACATAAATTCTTTGTCTATATATTTTCAATGTCATTTACAGTTTTCGGGAACCATTTTGCATAAAGAAAATAATATAGAGAAATATAAATAAGTAAATAAATTAAAGACGAGTATGTATGTGTTTTTTGACAATGATTTTAGAATCATGAAAATTTGACAAATTTTTATCATCTGTATTAGTTGGCTAAGTGTAACTTGGGATCCCATTTACTAAGCCCTTCATTCCACAGAAAATATATCACATTATATTTTGATAAGGCAATAAATTTCATTAGCATTCAAAATAATATTTAATCAATAATTGAGAGGTGTTAATTGATATGTTAATTGAAATGTTGAAAGTGATAAAGTTTCTCTTGGTGTAGATGGATAAGTTAATAGCTATCGTCAAAGCAATTTCTGGATAATATAATATGATCAGATTGGAAATGTAATAGTAAATTATTTACTTAGTTATATCAAAATTTATTTAATGTTATATGTAGTGATTGACTATGTGTTTTTGCTAATTATACATTGAAGCTATTTAAATAATGAAATAAATATAAATCATTATGTTGAAATTAGTAAATGTTTACAAAAAGATACATAATTTGAATTAAATGTATAAATAGTGTACAATTAATTTATCTGAGCATGTACGTTGTATTGAATGCTTACGGTCAATGGGCAATTAGTTTTTCTGGTTGTAAAGATAAAAATAATTAAATAGAATTAATTTTTAATTTTAATATATTTTATAATGTAAATATTTACACGATTTTGTACACACTTTCAAACTTTTGAATTATATTCGTGACAAAATATTGCGTACATTTTTGTAATCAGTTAATTTATTGCACTTAGTGGAAGCATTTGCGTTATTGTGTGATCTAGGGTGTCCAATATTCTACGGTGTAATGATGAATTTTTTAATTAAGTCGCGGATATGTGAATATTGATCGTTAATTACGAAATTTACTATATAAAGCATTTTTCTATATAAAATTGAGGAAATAAATAAGTAAAGTTTCATATATCTCTTTTAAAAATACTAAAAACAAATATATATACTAATCTAAATATATAAATTCGAGGTTAAATATGTAAGTTGCATTTGTAAGTGCAATTGGCAATCTAAGATAGCACTACTAAAAATTTATTGGAAAAACATTTTATTAAATTAATACAACTTCTTATTTTAGCAATATAAACAAGCTTTGAAACGATAATACAAAAAAATAAAAATTAACAACCAAGTTTAGAAAGAGGCGACCGAATCTATTTCATAATTTTCATAATTTAATTATTACAACGGGCTTTTAATAACAAATCTTTGATAACAAAATCGTGAAATTGCAAATTCGAGATCGGTTAATAAGAATGGAATTTCTCGTGCTCGGTTTTTGTATATTAGTATAAACTCGAGACATTGGCAACAAGCTCTGTCGGGAGCTGGAGATGCGTTCATGCTCTATTTCGTTTATTATGATAGCGCCCCGTGCGGTTTATAACATCCCGCGAAATTTCCAGGGATTTGAAGCTTTGAGACTTCGACTCGCGGATTGCTCGCATTACCCCTTTGCCGAGCTTCGCTGACTATTCAGAACTTTTTATTTCGGTGACGCGGATTGTATTCATCGCATGATCGGAAAAGGTAGATAAATTTCGTTTTAAATATGATAATTACGGTTTTATATAAGGTTTTCGTACGATAGTTTTAACGTAACAAATAATAAAACTTACTTAGTATTTTAATTATTTTATTCTGATATGCGTAAAAATTTAACATCAATTTAAGGATGTTACATACTTTAAAAAAGGTGAGGATTGCCTTCGAAACTCAACTGATTGCTAATTTGAAAGTACTAAGTTTTACGAATCTTTCTATAGGATGCGGACAGAGAAATGCTTCACTGTAAATGCACTGATAATTTAAGGAAAGCGGAAATATTTTACGCAATAGAAAACTACCAATAGTGAAAATAGTGTTACCAAAATTGTTAATTATTTCTTGCCAATGAATAAATAAAGAATCGATAAGAATATTTACTACATCGAGGGAAATTCAATTTCAGATGATGACACCATCTGAGGATATTTTGCGTCTGCAGAAAGAAGCTTCCAATTATTGCCACAAGGTAATTCAAATTATATTTGAAACTTAATTATTTTTCTTGATTAGTTAATGTATCTCGTAGTTTAAAATCAAGTTGGATAGTAATATCGAGGCTGATTTTTTGATCGCGAAATAGTTCATTTCAGAGCGAAGCGGGAAATCACTCAAGTGTTTATACAAAAATATTATTAAATATTTTCATTTTTCATTTCATTTATACCAAAATTCAGATATAAAACTATTATTAAGAGTTTATTGAATAGAATAATGAAGTTTTGTGAATAAAAATACTGTATAATTTTATAATAATCACACTTATTAGAAATTTTTAAATACTTTCAATATATATGCATGTTTATTTATATTGTTAATAATTACTTTCAAGAAATTAAATAAATAACTTAAAATGAATAAATGGAAAAAATAAGATACATAAATGAATATAATAAATACATACTCCAGAAAATAATGCTTTTATTGAAGCTATTTTTAATATTGCGCATTGCGATTCTAACGAAAGTGCGGAAACGGCCGCGTGGATTCACGGAAATTCAAAAATAGAATTATAGGAAAAGTCGGTATAGTACATCGGCATTCATGCATATTAAAGTCCGACCAATATGGGAGAGGTGGCGAATTGGTATCAGTAGAGGCAACAGCGCAAATTTATCGGCCAAATCTGCGTCAAATGTAAAAGTGGAACCGAGAATCTGATTGCGCTCAGTGTCTTTTTCGTACCTGGGTCTTCGTTCAAATTAAAACGCTCAAACTTCTACGAGCACGGATAGATTGAAAAAAAATTTCTGTTTCGTTAGCTTGTATTGTTGTTTTGTTGTTTTGTTGTATGTTGATATCAAGATGAAACATGCGCGAACAAAAATGTAACAGAGGTATTGAAAAATCCGCTACAAATTTTGTACATATATGCATTTATACAAGAGTATTTTGTGAAAATTGTTAAAAAGTAAGTAAATAAATATTTGTTTTCTTAAAACTTAAAAAAATATGATGAAATTAAAGGAATAACAAATTTTGTTTCTCATTCTCGTGCCTTCGTTCAAATCAGAGGCTCAGTAACTTTCAATTGCATCACAACAATTTCAAAAGAAAATATTTGTAGTTATTTGAAATCAATAATTAAGTTAATTGAATGAATAAATAAATGAAAAATAAAAATCCAAATCACAGACCACATTATAAAAATAAGATTACCGGTAATGGAACATTATCGGTAGTAACGTAATTGTCAATATTGAATAGGTTACTACAAAGTTTTTTGAAGAAATACAGAATTTCTTCAAAATCAAAAATAATATTTTTAAAAGTTAGTTAATAATATCTATAATGAACCGACATTTTAAATTATAATTTGCTTCATTGCATATTATACAAATCTAGGATAACTATGATCTTTAAAAGTCATATTTTCTATTGAAACCGTAGTAATATAAAAAAAAATTCAAAAAATGAACTGGTCATACTAAAATATGAACATATTAAAATTCTTAGTACATTTTGGATTTGGAAAAAATGTTTATACTTTTTTAAAGAATATAGATATTGTTAATATCAATAAAATCAACAAAAATTCAAGAATATGAATCTGAGTACAAATAAATTTTAAGGAAAAACATCAATATATTTATATAAATACCAAATATAAAATAGCATCTTTATCAGAAAAAATTTTTAATGAGGAAACTTTTGATCGCATCTTAACAAATTTTCTTTTACAGGAGTTTTTAAGGTCGTTGATGAATAATTCATTTTCTAATTTTCAAAATACAAGATTATATTTTTACGCACAAAAAGATCTGTAAGATTTTTTCCATATTAAATCCGCTACAAGTTATTTACATGATACAAATTTTATGTTAAAGAAAAATTTCTTAAGTCAGTTGGTGTGGTCGATTAGGATAAATAATTGTAGAATATAACGGTGAATCATCTAAAATTTCTTTGATAAAATCATAATAATATGCCACCTTCGTATATAGACCACCAAAAATGGAATCATCACATTTGACATTTCTTGTGCTTGCAATTCCCACAAATATGTTACGAACAACTAATGGGCTGCCAGCATCTTTCTGAAAATGTTTAATAAATCTGCTATATAAAAAGAATTTTATTTCACATAAAACTTTAATACATTATTTCTTGTCATATCTTCTATTTATTCTTCGTGTTTGCAAGCTAAAATCATAAACAACTATGTTATAACACATATGTGAAGCTTGATTTATATTTAAATTGGTTTATATGTAAGTATTTTTAACAGAAAGAAAACTACAAAACCGCAGAATAGTCCGATTTTCCATAAATATAGACAAAAACTGATCTAATTAAGATCAATACCTCTGATTGTAAACAAAGTCTTACTCACAGTTCTTCTTAAAATGAGACTCGTTTATCAAATTAAGTCACCTTTTTGAAGACATAGCGTACTCTAAATTCACCAAAGAAACCTTCTATCTTCAAAAATAAACACAAAATAGTAAAAATTCACTAAAAGTCACATGCTAGATTGCACCACAATCTACTTCTAAGTGTTATAACAGATATCAACCTATTTTTACGTATTTTAACTAATTTATTAATCTTTAAAAAAATTACTAAAAGCTGTTACTCAATTTTTATGGATTATAGTTCTTATAAAGTGAAATAATTAAAATTTGACTTATCAGTATAAAGAAATGTCCATACAATATATCTCTTTGATAAAAACCTCCAATGTTTAAAATCTACTTTTCCTATATAAGGTCTATTTTAAATTTCGGCTTTTCAATTCTAGTTTTAAAAAATAAAATTGAATTACAAATTCATAACTACTATCAGCACTTGTAATACTATATTCATTATAACCTTTGTACTTAGGTTTTCTATAAGTTCAATTTCTCGATAGAAATTTAATACAGAAAAGTTTGATCTAGATCATATATTATTTCGAGCTTTTCTTATCTAAAATTAATAAATTAGAAATAAATAACAAAGTAATACATTTCTCTTGCAAACAATGTCTCATTTTAAAAATTAATTTTTCAACTGACTTAGGTATATCTATATTTTTTAAAGAATAATATAACTGTTTCCAAAAAACTATTAACATATAATTATATTTTAAATATATAAATATTAAAAATTCTCATGAACATAATTTAAAATGATATAATAGATGCCATGGTATATGTGTAAAATTTATCTACATTAATATATCATGATTTGAATTCTGAATGAACATTATTATTTATGCAAGAGAATAAATTTCTGTAACTAATCTTAAGGCTTGACAATATAAAAAAAATTAAATTTCCAATGATTTTCTACTTATACTTACTTCACAAATTCCCCAGCTTTCATCTTTCGGGACGCGGATAGGTTCAGCGCAAAATATATTAACGTAATTAGGATGGTCTTGTACTCTCTGTATTCTACAATCTCTTGTTACCCGAATTAAAACGTCAAAAAATCTAAGCTGTTTATCTGAGTCTCCTTCAAAAGACCTTAAATAGGAATTAAATCCATACCCAGCAACGGTGCCAATTTGCGACCAAAAGTCTGTAAGTTCCGATGGTATGTTGAGATTAGTTAATCCGGGATTCCTGATAGCATCGAATGGTTTATGTAGCTGAAAAATTAAAAAATTTCATTTATTAGTTATTTTTCATTGAATTCAAATATATTTACTAATGGAAATGACATTATTTTGTCAGCTCGTATAGGCCATATTTGATAACTTATTTTTATTGAAAGAATGAAAATTATAAGTTTGGTAATATTTTCATATATTAAATGTACAACTTTGCTTCTGCCGTTTTGCAATAGATGGCTGTAGCGGCAAGTGGTAGTCGAAATAAATAGATGATAGCTGTTATACAATAAGCTTAGGTATTTGTAAACGTAACGTCATCGAAATATTAGTCGATTTGTGTCTGCATCATAAAGTTATTCTCAATTAAACATGTCAATTTACAAGCCAAATTCTCGGCATTTGCGAAAGGTTTTCATTTTCGGCTTTAATATGAAGAAATCTGCTGCTGAGGCTAATCGAATGCTCTCAAATACCTATGGTAAGACCACTATTAGTGAAAGAACATGCCGAGAGTGGTTTCAACGCTTCAAGAAGCATGGCGCTGGAAGAGAGAAGGTTGTCAAAGATGTGTCAAACGCAAGAAGAATTGGCAGAATTATAGGGAGTGTCGTAACAAGCCATTTAAAAACGCCTAAAAGTCATAGGAATGATTCAGAAAGAAGGAAATTGGATGCCGTACGCGTTGAAGCCAGAGATGTTGAACGGCGTTTATTTGCTTGTGAACAGCTGCTTGCAAGGCAAAGGCGGAAGGAATTTTGATATCGCATTGTGACAGGGGACAAAAAATGGTTTTATTACAATAATCCCAAGCGCAGAAGATGATGGGGATATACCGACCATGCTTCCATGTCGGCAGCCAAACCGAATATTGACGTTTCGAAGATCATGCTCAGTATTTCGTGGGACTAGCTCGGCGTCATGGATTATGAGTTGTAAATACCGACTGAAACAATCACAGGCGATCGTTATCGAACGCAATAAATGCGTTTGAGCTGAGCATTGAAAGACAAACGCAATACAACCATGAAAAAGTGATTTTACAGTATGACAATGCTCGACTACATGTTGCGAAGGTGATCAAGACATACTTGGATCTTCGTATTCTCCATACGTTGCTCCCTCAGATTATGACTTACTTCAATCAATGGCACATGGCCTGGTTGATCAGCACATTCGGTCTTATGAACAAGTAAAAAATTGAATCGATTCGTGGATCGCATAAAAAATTTCACCAAGTTTTTCAAAGCAGGATTCGTAGGCTGCCTGAAAGATGGGAGAAAATAGTGACCAGCGATGGATAATACTTTGAATTATTAATATATAACCAGTTTATTATAATAAAGCTTCGAAATTCGGAAAAAAACGCGGAAGCAAATTTATACTAGTTCGATATTATTGGTAATATTGTTCTAGATATATTGTATTGGAATGGAACTTAATTTTACTGAAACGAAATTTTTTCTCTATAATACTCAATTATGACTAATATGAAGAAGATTTTTTTTTATCTAAGACTACCTCTTTAATAAGGTACTGATTAAGACATTGATTTCATTTTGATGAAAGAAATATTATAATTATTTACAAATTATTCTTTTTTATTTAATTTTTAACTATTTAATTTTTTTCACGCATTAAAATTTAGTAATAATCATATAGTAATAATAATTTATTTCATTTTATTTCTAACATTAAAAAAACTCTGTTCTCAGCCAATATTAATTTATACATAGTTGGAAATAGCATATAAGCTTATATATATAATAATAGCATATAAATCATTGAAAAAGTCTAAATCGACTATTTAAAAAGAATTATTAAAGTAGATTAATATTACTCAATGGAAACTATTGAGAAGGTGGCAATTATTTCTCAACAGGAAATGGAGAAGGATGCATAGAAAAGAAACTGATAAATAGAAGATGAATAAAAGTAAACGTTCGAAATGTCCAAGGAGAAATAAATAATCAAATTTTTAAAACATAATCACTGCACATAAAATATGTATATTAAAATACATAATAAATACAAATATATAGTATTGAACAAAATTTACTTACTGTAATATTTCGCTACAATACCATCATTATTGTTTTGCATTTGGATAACTTTTGATATTAATATATATTCACGGTTATTATTTTTTATTATTATACAATTTCTAAAAATAGCAGAAGTCCAAATAGAAAGAGTTATCAGAAAATTTAATTTCCAAAAGACACTTAAAAAGCCGTTCATATAATATTAAAGAGTTAACAATACCAAAAAAAGAGCGTGTTTTTAGTAATCTTAATATAAAATCAAATTATTTAATCAAAATTCATCGAAATTTTATGTACGTTGTTTTGCAAATTCTTTGGCTTGTACATAACGCTTTTTATAAGTTTTTAGAAAATATTCATACTTTTTTACTTTTTCTTCTAAAAAGTACGATATAATTTCATAAAAAATTAAAATTGCCTATGCAAATTAAGAAAGAATATTTAGAAGTGTCCCGAAAATTAAAGAACTATTATTTGAAAATCAGAAATCGGGAGATTGTACTAAATAATTAAAGCAAAAGAACACTAACATGAACTTGACATTTTATAATTATCTGAAATTTTTTACAACTCGTATACGTAGAGATATACGTCTCCGAACAACTAATACCTAATTTAGAATTTTGCTTGAAATTTTTTTTTCAAAAATATCGACACATGAATTTTCACAAATTCAATAAATATACTTTAAAACCTTCATAATCGAATATAATTATCTTAAATTATATTGACCGCATCTTTGTCGAAGTTTGTTCATTTTATACTTCTTAATGTAAACTTTGAAAGCAACTTTCAGAAAAAATGTTCATTGCTGAAAACTGAAAAATGTCAGTGATTTAATTTTTCAAATAATTATAACAAGCCCGTCCTTCACATGAGTCATTCTAACTCTGTATGAGCGGTGATTTGGATGTCGAAGATCGGCATGGCTGTGGAAAAACAAAATTTTTCAAGATTCCGAACTGAAGGCATTATTTGCTGAAAAAGCGTGGTAAACGCAAGAAGAAGTAGCAGAGTTATTAGACAAACAAGTTTTACATGCCTCAAAGCCATGGAAATGATTTAGAAGGAAGAAAATGGATTCCGTACACGTTGCAGCCGAAGGATGTTGAACGGTGTTTTTTCTTTTAAACAGCTGCTTAAAAGACAGAATCACAAAAGCTTTTTACATCGTACTGTAAACAGCAAAAATTGGATTTACTATGATAATCCTAAGCGCAAAAAATCATGGAGAATGCCAAATATACCTCCACATCGGCGCCTAAACCAAATATTGACAGATCCAAGGTTATGCTCCACATTTGGTGGGGCTAGCTTGGTGTGTTGTATTATGATTTGTTGAAATTAAGTGAATATATGACAAGAGATGGGCATCGAATATAACTGTTACGTTTGAGCCGAACATTAAAGGAGAAAAGGCCACAGTACCAAGAGAAATATGATTTTGAAACATGGCCATGCTAAGCTACATTTTATAACATCCGTCAAGGCATATTATAAACCCCAAAATAAAAAAGCTTACCTCACCCGCCATAGTATCTAAACATTATTCCTTCCAACTACCGTTTCTTTCGATCAATTTCTTCCACTCATATGAAGAAGTCAAAGAATGGATTGATTCATCGATCTCTTCAAACGACGCATCGTTTTTTCGAGATGGTATCTGACAATTGCCCAAAACATGAAAAAAACTAACGACTAGTGATGAACGCTACATTGAATAGTAGTATCATAAATAGTAGCTATAGTTAAATTATAATAGAAGCAATGCTGTGAACCTAATATTTATCGATTATCAATAAATGTGAAACTTGAAGGATTCATCTGAAAAGATTTTCAGAAAAATATTTCTGTCCAAATTGTAATTTCGCTAGTATGTCACTTTCACATGCAAAAAAAAATTTCTACTGATCTCAACATCTTTACGGTATTTTTTTTAATAGTAGGTATTTATTTAAAAACAGCAGTGAATACTACGGGGAAAAATATATCTCTATTCTCACATCCTATAATCATTTCTATAAACACAGCGGCTTGATTATATTACACTATTATAAAAGGTTATATTTATACAACAAAAGTATAAAAGTTTTATTTCAAGAAATTGCAAGGGAGGGTACATAATTGTAATGGAACATATAGAAGATGCCCGATAAAATTTTCAAATTTGCTTCCATGAATAGAAATTTTTTTGTTTTCAAGGCTTACTAGTACTTCAATGATGTTTGTTTATAGAATTACAAGTTATTTAATAACAATTATTTGGACGAGTCTTTGCAACGGTAAGCATTAAAATATTTTTGTGGGAACTTCTCTTCTATTACTCGTAAATTTAGATTTACTGAATTAAATTTCGAAACCAGTCTCAACTTGCGTGATTTTCGTTGAAAACCTTAATTGAATGGAATGAAAAATCGATCAATTTGAATTGCATAAAAACTGGAAGATTTTTGTGTTCTAACCGCGTAGTAATAAAATCAACTAATTGTCATAAATAGTTGTGATAATACAGAAATCTATTGAATTCATAATAATTCATAATACTTCTTATTTTCTGTAATCGATATTCGATGTACAAGTAAGTTTCCAGCGTTTATCAAAAGACGGCGTCACCAGTGGAGTCTGTGCAGCAATGTCACACATCATATGTTATATTTGTAGTTGTCTATCTGTCAAAAACTTTGTAGCATTATATTTAAGCATCTATTTGGGTATCATTTAATTTATCGAACAAAATAATGACAAGTTTCCAATCAAACACGAATGGAGGCTTATCATTTACATTCGGAAACTTATGGAGCGAAATGTATTGGTGAATGTACGTTCTGCGAGTGGTTCAAACAGTTGAAAGTGGCGAGTTTTAAGTTGAAGACAAGGATAGCTCTGGAAAGCCGAAAAGTTTTGAAGAGAAGGAATTAGACTTGTTCGGTCAGAACCTTGTCAGATTCAAGAAGAACTTGCTGCATCCTTGGGCGTCGCGCCATAAGCCATTTTCTGCGCCTAAAAGCATCGGCATTCATTCAAAATGTTAGAAACTTTGTGTCGAACGAATTGAAGCCGAGAGACGTCGAACGGTGATTTTGTATGTCCGAAATGTTGCCGTAGAAGTATAAAAATAAATCATCTTTGCATCGTATTGCCACTGGTGTTGAAAATGAATATATGAATATGTAACGCTAAACACAGAACATACAAGCAAATATACAAAGCCCAACGAGTTCGCCTAATCAACGCTGAATCGAAATATTCACGTAAATAATGCCATGCTCTGCATATAGTGGAATCAAAGGAGTGTCGTATACTATAAACTACATTAAATGAGTATTGTATCGACCACTACGTGTTCGTTTGAAGCGAGAATTACAGGAAAAATGGACAGAGTATGAGACCAGACATAAGTATGTCATTTTTCGTCACGATTACGCTTCTTATTTTACTTTTATTATTTTATTTTTTTAACACTATCATCGCTAGCCCATTGGGAAAAACGCAATCGGCCAACTAAATATGCCAACTGAATCGCAGCTGGTCCTACTTTAAAGAAATTTACTAAGTAAAAAATAGCTCAAAATCGAGCTACTAATATAATTCTATGTTGATATCTTCTTTCCAAGTGATTGATAGATTATTTTTTCCGACGCATAGTTTGGTTAATTATACATTTTGATAAATATTTACTTTTAGAGTTTAATTAGTGCACTTTTTGTTGTGAACTTTGTATTGTTCTATTATTTCATATATTTTATTGATTTTCTTAATAGGGTCCAAAGATAGTAGGGACCGCAACTTTTAGAACGTCGAAAATCAGCTTATAATAAGGTTCCTTTGTTTGGATTAATTTCGTTATTAAAAGTGTACAATATTATTAGAGATGAATATTAACGGATTATTAAAATATTTTTTATATGTAAATTTAACTGAAAATTGATGTACGTATGATTTAACCTTATAGGCCAATAATGATTTTATACGGAAGATATTTATACGAAATTACACGTTATATATATATATATATATATATATATATATATATATATATATACACAATAATTTATAAATTACCTAAATTACCTGGCGCGACTAAAAGTATACATTTATTAAGGATACCTAAAACTTATTTAAAATACGTTTTATAATTAGTTCAAATGTCGTAGTATCTATATCTAAATCAATTTTATAACAATCGATATAGTATATTATATACATAGAATATTGTAGGTGAGCATGCATTCATATAAATAAAAATGTTTAAATAGGTGTATTTACCATAGCAACGGAAATATCATGATTGTAATAGGGACCTTCGCTGACCAAGAAAATTAGTTTGATAAGTATTTCTTCACTACCTGGAATCATTAAATCAACCTTATTCGCAATAACTGAAAAAGTCAGTGCTTTATGATTGCCATATTCGTCAATGAAGCACTGCGCAGCAGTTAATAATTTATCTGGAGCGATCAGTCCACCACCGCACTGCAGAGTGGATGTGTTTGTGAAATTTGCTTTACCCATTATTGCGACCTGATGAGTGAATACATCGTCCCTTGCAAGATTAGCGCTTACAAGTCCTTGCATAAATAAAGCTGAATAATATTAAAAAAAATTAAAAATATAGATTGGTCATATTAATTAATCATAAAACAATGTTGAAACTTATAAGAATATATAAGCGTATGACGTGCTACTGCTTTCTCTAAATACTATATAATACCATACCTATAAGCATTCGCAAAACTGTAAAAGAGATAAGTTTATTGTAAAGTAACTGAAAATCACATTTGAACCATATCGAAGTTTAACCTGACGTGAAGTCATTTTTATTTTGGAACGTAATATACGAAACGAGAACCTTAGCGCCAATTCCCCACTCTACGACAAGTTATGAGAGAGATGCGAATGCACGATACAAATAGTTTCACATATAAGCAAAAATGCTTCAAATAATATACATTCAACACATATTGAATCGATATACGAAATATATATATCCAATATATATATATATATATATATATATATATATATATATATTGCCATATTACTTTAATAATAATTATTAATTATTTATTAAAACTTTTGTTATAGATTTCTTGTAAATGATTTGACTTTTATTTTTCTTTCGCAATGAAAATTTTTATAACATTTTCTGTGCTCAGTAATTCAATCGATAAGCGATAAGGATAACGTATCCTCCGGTTGATTTTCATAAGTAGTTCCACAGTTAATGCAAAGAGAAGGCAGATATCATATCTCGTTTAGACGAATTATCAGACTACAACGTAGAGTGGCAGATAATTACAGTCTAGAGAAATTGGTAGAAGACGAACACGGAGGTAAAATTACAATTATACACGTACATAGGGATAATCAGTTTCTGAATATAATTGTTACCTCCACAATGCGCAATGAAACGAAAGAATGTATCCTCAGAAATATCGTGGAAGGATATGCAAGGGGGGACAAGGGGTTGACTGATACGAAGCATGCTCGAGCAACTCGAGAACGCTGTTATTAAAACAAATATAACAAAATGTATTGAAGTCTAAAGCGACTATGTAGAAAAATAGTTTAAGTATAAAAGAATATAGTCAACTTATTTTTATAAGAGTTTAAAAATCAATAAAAAAGTCGGAAATTTTCTTAGTAGCCATTTTTGCAGTGCTAATAATAAATATTCATTCGCATCTATTTATGAAACTCAACTTGTACCTCAATATATATATAAAATTAAATATTATTTTTCAGTTTTATATTCAATTAATAAGTTTGATAAATTATATATTATATATTTAAAGTACTCACCATCACTATGTGAAAATGTCATATAATATACACAGAGAAATATAAGTAGTTTAAAAGATGACATTTTCGTTGTGCACCTAAAAACTAAATAATCTACGTTTTTGGCCATTTATAGCTTCTTACTAAATATCTATGAAATCAATAGAATAAAAATGCATTACCTTGTTATCGAATAGAAGGTTTGAATAACGCGCAATAATGCGCAGGTGCATGAATAACAGAGTCAATATTGAGTTTTTATTTCAATAACATGCTTGAAAAATATTATCTCATGTAATGTTACATGACTAATTAAATCACAAACATTTATTATTTTAAATACTTATATTCTATAAAATTTTTTCATCTCATTAGTGAGTTCATTTTATTAATTTAGATGTTATAAAGAAAGATTTTATCTACGTTAACGCGCTGTACATGGATGAAAACTGTGCGGAGTGGTTCGATAGACATAAATTCAGCTATACTTATTGGAAGATAATAATCCAAATTTCAGTTTAATATTTTGAATTTAGTTGTAAATTCAAAATAGTCCAGAATTGTCAGATAAAAATTACATATTGCACCTACGACTTTCTTCGGAGAAGATTGCTTTATTTGTAAAGTTGAGGGTAATCCTGACCGACTCTTTAGATAAAGTATCAGACAAGCTATGTGTAAATGAAAAGTCAAAACTGTAATACATATTATAATACATATTATTACTGTTCCAAAATGTAGAAATTGAAATGATGTCATTGGTGTAAACTATAATTTTGAAATTTGACGTCGCATACAGCATATATGATCGCAGCGAGTTTGCTGCGATTTATATAGTCTTGGGATTGTTAAAAAAAGTTAAAAAAAAGCTAAAGTTACTTTCTATTTTATATTTATATTATTTATATCCTTCTAAAGATAATAAAGAGTCTTGAGTGTTGTTTTGAGTTGTATAGCATTCGCTTTATTAGTTTTACGTGATAAGGTAAAATGCACAGACTCTGTTTCTTTATATAATAAATAAAAAAGTCTACGTGTTACAATATGATTATATACAATATTTTATATTCAAGAATATAAAATACAAATCATACACTATGAGAATAATCAAAAATGTTTCTAATAACAAAAAAAAACTTTTGTTAATGTTATTTCTCTATAGAAACATTTTCACTTTTATAATAGAGTTTTACTATCACTTTTAGAATTATAAATATACATTTTCTTCTGTTATAATTAGGAAGAGAGAAGAAGAACTGGACGTTACATCGCAGGCGGAGCTGCCCTTGCTATTCTTCTTATTGCCGTTTATCACATATTTGCTCGAAGTATTTCAACTTTAGCAGGAATATGTGCACCAGCTATCATAATGGCTACCTATCTGATTTGGATAATTTATGCAGCACATAGAGATCGTGTAGGAATCACTTTTGTCATCTACTATTTAGTTAAAAATAAATAATATGTGATAACATAAATAATATAATAAATTAATGTAGTATAATACTATTTTAAAACCAATTTTTTTTCCATCAATTTCAAAAATGCGTGTAATACAATGCTGTTTCAAGAGTGTGAGCAATATGATTCGATATCAAACACGAATTTCCAACAATACTATCAGAAATAATCGATATAGCATATTTCATATAATGTTTTACTAAAAATATTTTTTGTATGAACCTATCTGAGCAAAGTCTTTCATAACATGTTATTTCCATTATATGTATAAGAGTAATATACAATTGTGACGTTGATGAATGCTTACCTTGGCGATAAGTTTCCCCTCACCGTCGTCTCGTTCATAGATAATCTCCACTTCTCCTCGGGCGTGGTATTCGGCATTGGGGACTTGGGGAAAGGACCTTCGGTGTAGATTTTCGGAAAAGATTTTATTTTCCTCGATACAAATGCATAAAATACGGCAACAATTCAATTAAATTTCCGGCGCCACCCCTTTTTAAAACGCCGTCAAGATCTCCGCTTCGTCGACGTCTCACCGCTGCTCTCTTTCGCACCAACCTCTCGCACCGCTCCCTTCCCCACCCGTGTGTCGCAACCAATTTTCCCGGTCACGTAAGCCCGATGTGGCGTGGCTGGCCTACGAGGACCGCTGGTTATTCGCGAAACTTCTTCTCTTTTGACACCCGCACGCATAGGAACGAAAGTATTTGCTCCTTGCGCCCTCGGGCTTCGCCCGCAATAAAATTTTAGTAGATAATATTACGACCGCCGCCCACTCACCGCTATAGATGCTGCTGCTGGATTCGTTTCATGCGAGGGTATCCCCTTGAGCACCATTTTCTCTCGTCTTCTTCGGTGGCTTTCTCTCTCTCTCTCTCTCTCTCTCTAAGTCACGTGCTGCCGCCTCTCTCCCCCTTTCTCTCAGTGTCTCTCTATCTCCGATACTTCGTGACTCCTTTACTTTCACTCTCCTTCTCTCGTTCTCTATCTCCTCGTCAAAACTCCTCTACTCACCCACGCAATTTTCTGCGAACACGATACTCTCCCACACAACACTCAAAGCGATCGACAAAAAGGTATTTTAGATACGATATAGCACCAATGGCGGTTATTATCAATCTATTGTTCTTCTTCACCGTCCTCTTCAATCTTCACACTCGCCGATCAATCAACGCTCTGCGCTGCTCCTTCCTCCAATGCGCACCATTAGACCCGTTTCGTACCTAGTACCATCGGTGTCCATTCTATGTCGGCATTACAGTTTTCTGCTGCCCGCCAAATTCAACTTTTACATGTTCAGTACAAGGGTGGATCGATAAGTTTCCGGCCTGACCAAGAGATGGTGCCACTAGGCCTACCTTGAGGTGGCGTTCTATAGTACCATCCTTAGATAGCTTTTAGATATAGTTTCAATCCGATCGCCATGTTAGTTTAGGTTTGAGAGCACGCTGAACAAGACGCCTCTGTGGTTTTCGTAAAAATGGAAAAGCTGGAAAATTGTGCTGTCATCAAATAGTTTTATTTGAAGGGGTTAACGACAAAGGAAATGAAAGAACAGATGGACTCAACACTGGGGACATTCTCTCCCAGAGATTCTATATGTTTATATGATTCCAAATGTTTATTATTATAATTTTCTATATGTTTATATTTATGATTTTATTATTTATTACAACGCTGCTGAAATGGCTTTGAAATTCTCTAAATTCAAAATTAACCTAAACTCTAAATTCCCTCTAAGTCCGAAATCGGATTTAGAGGGAAAGTTTACATTACAAATGACATTTCAGATATGCTTGCGTATTCTTCTGAAGGCTAAGTCGAGCCCGAAAAACAACCTATGAACTGTATTTTTAATAATATTATGTATATACTAGCATCCCCTAGTTAATAATATCTAAGTAAAAAATACTCTGTATATAAAAATCTAGTATAAGTAGTACGAAAGGTCAGATGTGTCGTATCTAGTACTTATTTTTTAGTTGTGATATTTATTAATAAAATTTCATTAACAGGCGTCATCATTTGTATAAGCATTATAAATTTTTTTATGAGTGAAAAATGAATCGTGATATATATATATATATATATATATATATATATATATACATATATAGAGAGAGAGAGAGAGAGAGAGAGAGTCTATAATCTGTACTTTATAATCTATGTGTCAAATTGAAGAGCAATCGGTTCAGTAGTTTTTTGTTTAACGAGTACAAACAAAAGCACGCTTTGTCTTTTTAAACTAGTAATATATGATATGATATGATATGATATTGACGCCGCCACGGGTGTAAGGGGCAGGAGAGTTCAAGGGTAAATAAATAACACGTCTGGTTTATTATGCATGTGCGCGTTGTCTGCCTTACAGTCTAAACCGTCTGGGTACATATAAATTGCACCCGGAAGCGGGCCATAGAGAAGGATGAAGAGTTGAAGAGGGAGAAACAAAAGGAACTCCCTGTCTCGGCGCACAAATGCCTGGCAGCGGTTGAGCGCGGCTGACCAAGCAGCTGGAGAGGAAGGGTGCACGGCTGGAGCGCACAAGTACCTGGTGGCGGTTGAGCGCGGCTGACCATGCGGAGAGCGAGATAGCGGATCAAGGTATTATCGTCGATAAACTCGACGAGGGATGGATTGACCGCTTTGAAGGCCCGCCTCCATCTTCTTATAGATTACGATGGGTGCTATGGAGGGGGTAAATTTGTGAATATGCCTTTTTTGAGAGAAGAAGGCCGTCACGACCCTGGAATAAACCGTGAACCACGCTAAGGAGAGGCCCTCGCGATAGCGCACCTGGTTCGGCGACAGGGGTATCCCCAGAATAATGACCATGGCGGAGGCACACTCTGTCGTAATCGCGGGGGATTTCCCGCAATGTCGTCCGTCTTCCCATTTGGACCCGTGACCTTGGCGGCGTAATTAATGAGGTGAGGGCGAACGTGCGATAGGGCGGACCTCAACTCCTCCCAATTTTTTACGGCGTCGACGTCACCTGCTATGATTTTCCTAGGTCATTGCGCGACACTTTTTATTGTTTAGATGATGAAAATACATATGTATGTGTGTTGTGTGCTTTTTTTGCTTTGACAAAATACGCGGGTGTTTTTTGTGAGATTTAGTGTGTTTTGCTACGGCGCACTGGTGCGATAGTGGTTGAGAAGTTGGTGTAACCCGTTGTAGTCCTCGACGTCCAAGGACATGTCGGAGCCGGCCAGTAGTTCGTCCTCGAGTTCATCTGGAATGCCTTTAACTCCCCACATGTCTTCACTAGGCGTCAGTGGAGGTAGGCTCTCGTTCAACTCGATCGTCTCCTCAACGATATCGACAATTGGTGGTTCCACTCCATTTGTGAGCCATGTTCTTGGCGGTTCAGTTGCGGGGCCCCGCGCCCGGGTGATGAGCGGAGCGCCTTGCTGTGTGAGCGCGACCGAATGGGTGAGCACTGGCGCGAATATTAGGGGTGAGACCCGTGCCACCGGAGGTGACATCCTCGCGGCTACTCCCGTCTCTGGGAGAGCCAGCTGACCCGACGGTACGTGACGTTATGATGGACGATTACCTGGTGGATACACCCTCGTAGGTGTTCTCGGCCGCCTTCTCTTCTTTGGCTGTCGGGATTCGGCCTGACGCGGCGGCTGCCGTCGGACCTCCTCTGGTACCAGCGAGACGAGGTGAGCGTAGAAGCATAGATTCGGTAGTATTCTTCTGACTCCTGCACGGCCCATGGTAAAAACGATGGTCCCTCGTCTGTCACTAATGCTGCAGCTGCACGAATGGTGATGCGTCAGTACCTGAATGCATTATGGCGAGAACGGCGCGTGAGTGCAGGTTATAGTTGTGCGAGCCTTGTGACTTCATGCGCCCTCCCGCGATCCGCCCACTCCGATTTGCCGCTGAGGGCTGGCCTCGCCGCCGGATTGGCTTGGTGCGGCCTTCGTCAGAAAGAGGCGTGATACCTCCAATTTCAGGGTTGGTGGGGTCCCTTCGGTTAGGCGGATACGTGTTCTGGTTTGGGCCGTCAGGAGGAGCGTTCTCGTGATCAGGTCGCGGTGGTCCGTAAGCGAGGGGCTTGCTAGCCTTAGTCATTTTTTTTCGTTCCTGGTGTTATTGAGCCACGTAAGCGCCTGGTTTTCCGTACATAAGGTAAAAAACCGTCCTGTAAGTTATGCCTAAATTTCTTTAGTGCCCCGACCACGGCCAGATACTCTTGTTCGTTGCGATGGTACCTCGCCTCGGCAGCTGAGAATTTGGCGCTTGCATACGAAATGATGCGGCGCGCACGGTTTTCTTCGAGTTGGAATAGCACTGCACCCATTCTACGAGCGCTGGTATCGGTTTGCAGCACGTAAGGTTTAGCGGGATCTGGGCGACATAAGTTGAGGGGTCGTCTGAATGCCTCCTTCACTTTCTCAAAGGCTGCGTGGACATCCTGCCTTCATCGCCAGAGATGCACTGAACCGAGTAGATTAGTCAGAGGTAAGGCAATCTGGGCAAAAGCGGGTACATACTCGCACAATCACCCGCAGATACCGAGGAACCGACTTAAATCTCGACGATTTTTTGATGGAGGAGCCTAAAAGGTCGCCATCACGTGTTGAATGTGCCCCAAAAATTCGAGGTCCCTTCTACCGAAGACGCATTTTTCCGTCGAGCACGTCAAGCCATAAACCAGCAGCCTTTCGAAGACGTGTCCTAGGTGTTCAAGGTGTTCGTCCCAGGCATCCGAGTACACTACGAAGTCGTCCAAATAGGACATTTATACATACATTCGTATATCTGGATATCGATCCAGATAGACGAAGTGATTCATGTACCCACTCAATACTTCTTGAGTTATGAAATTGTTAAAACACCCAGGGGCATTCTTCAAGCCGCAGCTCATTATTTTCCACTGGTGAAGCCCTCCGTCCGGGTTGGCGAAGGTAGTATATGGCCTCAAGCGCTCCGTCAGCGGTATCTGCCAATACACACTCTTTAAGTCAAAGGTGGTAAAAATCTGAGCTGCTCCGATATCTTTTATAACCTCTTGTATAATGCGGAGATTCTGTGCGGTGTCCCGGGTCACGGCGTTCAGTCGACGATAATCCATGTAGAACTGGAACTTGCCATTCTTCTTCCTTGCCAGGACAACGGGGGAGCTGTACGGAGAGGTGGATGGCTCTATTACTTCGTCCGCAAGCATCTCACGCACTTGTTGCTGTATCACCTCGTTCTTTTGCGATGAATAACGGTACGGCGGTTGTCGAAACAGTTTGCCCTCTATGAGTTCGATATCGTGGACCGCGTGCGGCGTCTGGCGAAGAGGTCGATGGTAAAAGAATACTTTGGCGAAGTCCGCGATGAGTGCCGATAAGGCCACTGCTTTTTCTGCGGAGAACCCGTGCTGGACCTCATCGAAGAAGTGCGGTGGGAGCTTCACTGGCTCCATTTGCGACTCAGCGTGCCGCGTTAGAAATATGCGCCTCCGGGCACATAAAGGCAGTTAAGACCATAGTCGTGTATGATCTTCTGCGCGCGAAGCCACGTTTATCCCAGGGTTATCTCGGACTCGAGTTCCTCGCACACCAGAAAATGAACCTTCATGTCGTGCCCTTCTATTCTAATATATCACAGGCTCGGCGCACAGACATGGAACTCCCATCCCGCGCCGTTCTTACAACGTAGTTCACTTCCTCGCAAACATTCTCCGGGCCCAGAAATTCCGGTCGTATAAAACAATCACTCGCAGCGGAGTCCACGAGTGCTTCCACGCATATCCCGTTTACACGGACCGGCAAATAGCTAACGGCTGTATGAGAAACCTGGGTGGACGCCACAAGAGCATGGCATTCTTCTGGGCAGGGGATGCCGTGCGCCTCGCTGCCTCGCGCTGGTTTCCCGCACTCTGTCTATGTGGGTGCCTGGAAAAGTCGCGGTTCCAATGCCGCTCCGAGCAGAAGTGGTACTGTGGCAAGGAACGTTCTTCGGTTGATGACGACGGCGATGCTGACGTCGATCGAGGTTCGTCGGATGTCGGTCTAGGAGGCGCCCTCCAGGACTCTATTAGTGGGGCATATTCCGAGATCCTTCCAACGCGTCGCTGGCCAGCGCATCTAACGTCTGTTTTATCTGCCTTGATCTGGGCGGCGAAGGTGATGAGATCTTCCACGGTTCCGGGGGTGAAGATGCGCAGCATCTTTCGCAGGGATCCCCGCACCGATTCCAGAAGAGTGCCTATCAGCTCCTTCTCTGTGGCTTCCGGCATGATTCGGCGCGCCAGCAAGTGGCGCTGTTCCAGAAACAGGCCTACTGCTTCTTTCTCACTCTGTGGCTGCCCGTATAGCTTCGCCGCGAGTTTCATACACACAGCCTGCGAGTCGTATTTGCTCTGAAGTAACTCGCTGAATTTAATCCAATTCAGACCGAGGTTGCGATAGACCGCCCACCATCTCGCCGTATCTTCCTTGAGGGTGCGGGACGCCAATCGAACTCGGGCCTCTGGTTCAGTACCGTTTACCGAGAAAGCTTCCTCGCATTCTCACAAAAAGGCGTTCGGCGACTCATAGTCTTGCCCCGAAAACTCCGGCAATTCACTAGAAGGCGGAACGTGAACACGCAGGAGTTCCTGCAAGGACTCGAGACCGAGAGCCGATGGCCTCACCCTGCGCCCAGGATCTAACCGTTGCGTCGCCTGCAGGTCCGATAGTCGTTGTTGATGAATTTATTGCTGTCGGTGCTCGATCTGTTATTGCAGTTGTCCTAAAATTGATCGTTGCTCCTCAAGATGTTGCTGCTGTACTTGTATCTGCTGTTGATGCTCTTGAAGCTGGCGCTGCTGTTGCTCCTGCATCTGTCGCTATTGCTGCTCTTGCAGATGGTTTTATTATTCCATCTCGTACTCTTATCGCTGGGCGCCACTGGCTAAGGAATTGCCGCCAGGAATCCGATGTGACCGCGTCCTTTTGCTGGAAGCGTGTCGACCGACTCACTATTCTCCAGGGTGTGTGGTGTCCCTGGACTCCTCCGAGTCCGGTCGGTTTTACGTTTTGATAGGATAAGGCCCCACGTTGGGCGCCAAATTAACGCCGCCACGGGTGTAAGGAGTGGAAGAGCTCAATGGTAAATAAATAACACGTCTGCTTCACTTTGCATGTGCGCGTGGTCTGGCCTTACAGTCTAAACCGTCAGGGTACATATAAATTGAACCCGGGAGCGGGTCATAGAGAAGGATGAAGAGTTGAAGAGGGAGAAGCAAAAGGAACTCCCTGTCTCGGCGCACAAGTGCCTGGCAGCGGTTGAGCGCGGCTGACCAAGCAGCTGGAGAGGAAGGGTGCACGGCTGGAGCGCACAAGTACCTGGTGGCGGTTGAGCGCGGCTGACCATGCGGAGAGCGAGATAGCGAATCAAGGTATTATCGTCGATCAACTCGACGAGGGATGGACTGACCGCTTTGAACGCCCGCCTCCATCTTCTTATAGATTCCGATAGGTGCTATGGAGGGGGTAAATTTGTGAATATGCCCTTTTTGAGAGAAGAGGGGCGTCACGGCCCTGGAATAAACCGTGAACTACGCTAAGGAGAGGCCCTCGCGATAGCGCACCTGGTTCGGCGAAGGGGGTATCCCCAGATCCCCAGATCGTTCGTTTGGACGCTTGACGTCGGCGGCGCAATTAATGAGGTGAGGGCGGACGTGCGACAGGGCGGACGTCAATATATATATATATATATATATATATATATATATATATATAACTTATTATTATTATAATTGTTGATTTATCATACACACAAAATATTATTTGAAGATTAATTTTTTATCCTACATTAGCCAGAGACACCACGAGAATCTGTTTAACGATTAGCATTGAATCAGTCTAGCTCTTAAATGTCTAGTACCTTATCGGATACTAAATGTGTATTAATTAATTTTTTGCATTCATTTTCTTAATGTATTTCACTGCATTAGCTAATGAAACAAATAATACAATGTATACAATAAAGTAATTTAATGTTTACCTTCATTATCTATATTAATCATCGCCCTATATATACTTCTAAATTATGGTGCTAATAGGTGACGGGTTTTAGAATTTGCTTGTAAACAAAGTACATATAAACTTTTACAGGCGTACCGGCATATATATTGTATATCAAAATTTTTCGTAACGCATGTACTATTTTATGTAGATAAATCTATCTAGTTTAACCATATTTTTTCAGTGTATATTATCTTTGAGTCTAATAATTTTCAAAATAGCTTAACCATCTTCCTATTGGTATTTGAAAAAATCGTTTTGATTCAAATCAGGCGTTCAAGCTTATTCTTTATATTCAAAGAATTAATATGTTTGAGAAGCATTTTACTTTCGTATGAAATTTAAATGATCAAATATAGGTAGTCATATTATAATTTTATTTTCATTTCAGGCAAAAAAGATCAAACATGCTGTACATCTGGAACCGGCAAAAGCAAGCTCCAATATTTTTAACATCACCGGAGGCAATGAAAACATCGAGAAACATCTTTTTAATGTCATTTAATACATAATACTCGATGAATAAACATTTTTTTTATGTAAAATAATATATATTGATATTACTCATTCTATTTGTATATTACAGTAATAATAACACGATTATTCTTAGATTGTTCATGCGTCCAATCCTTTTCAAATGTTGAATAATGTTTAAAATTTTTATAGTATTTTTATATTTATTAATTCTAATATTTAATATACTATACAGACAGTTAAATAATGTTACAAAATTAAAAAATCGAGTATATTTAAAAATTAAGGTATATCACTGCGAATCCCTTCAGTAATTTCCTCCCTCATCTACACACTTATTCCAGCGAGTTTTCCAGTTTTCGTAACAATTCTGGAACACTTCTTGTGGGACCTCTCCGAGTACCCTCGTTACAGATTCTTGGATGTCTTCAATGGAGTCAAAATGACGACCTTTGACGAATTTTTTCAAATGGACCATTTTGAATGCCGATTAAATATCTTGATATTTTACATTAGCTTCTCTTTCCTCAGAGATTAAACCTCCTCCATGCTGAAGGCGATATTAGAACCCTGTTTGTTTACATGAAAGATTAACGACACAAATGAAACACTTCTACTTTTTTAATTCAGAGAGGTGTCATTATTTTATTTTTGCTTCACTCCCTTTATAAATGTATAACCAATAGCAAAGCAATAGCTAATCAATATCGAATATTGTATTTACGGCACATGCAGACTGTACAGCATAAAATGTTGTACCGACATAACGGGCCCAAAAATGGGAAAGCAAGCCTAATTGCGAGGAATACTCCCTTATCTTCCTATCCTCGCTACGCTCGGGCAGCAAGCATACCCCCGTCAACAAGCACCTATTTTACTCCTTTGTATTACAATATATATTATTCTCAACCTATCGTGACTGGCGATGAGACATAAATCTACTCTAAACCCCAGCCCTTTATCAACATCGTCCGCAAAACCCAATATCCACGGTTCCAAGCTTCTTTTCTGTATTGTCAAGATCAAAAATTTATTATGAGATATTCAAATCGAATGAGACTTTTAACGGGCATCGTTATCGACTTTACTCGATGTGCTTGAGTCGAGCCATAAATATAAAGTGGCGGATACACGAGCAGAGGAACGAATAAGTAATTAACTTACATGAAAAGACCGGGTTCATGTTTCAAAACAAGTGAAAACATAATTGCACGTACTTGAATGGGAAGTTTTTACTTATTCCGTTCGATGATATACGGCCTAGCTGACCAGCGCTTTTATTCTCATAAAGAAGATAAAAAGTTGATCAATTCTTTCACAGCTTCAAAAGATATGTCATTTTTTCAAGGTAGAATTCATATACTGTTAGAAAGATGGAAGAAAGTGGTCTCTATTGGTGAATAAAACTTTAAATGAAATGTTTTTATTCCTTATATTTTAATTAAAACTTTTATTTTGTAAAAAGATACTGAGAACAAATTGAAGGTCCGAATAATTTGTAACGGTAAACGTAAAATTTAAGCAGCTGGACTATATTCGCCATCTGCTTATTGTCGCCATTGCAATGTATGGCTTTCTGTCCTTGTTATCGTATTTAACATATTCAGCTGATTTGCTTTTGCAGGCTTTTGTCTCACGCTCCATTTCATGTCATCCAAAACATTGATTTGCTCGTTAACAAAAACGGAAATACATTCAGCCATTACTAAATTATCAACTGAACTTACATTTTTCAATAATTAATTTTAACCTCTGATCCTTGATTATTTTTCAATATACTAATTAAACTTTCTATACAGCTCGTAGCTGACATATAAAATTCTTTGACTAGAGCATTTTAGTGCTTGAGTAGAAGTTTATTTACTATATGTACTCTTTTCGCAATGTGTAAATAATATGAAAATCAATTCAACCATTTATTAGTGATCTTATGCCATTTTTGAATGTAATTTCGAAATATAAAAGATAATTTATTTATAAATATTTAATAATCTAAATTAGAAAAGAATATATTATGATGCAGTGGTTTGTTCCTGAAACAAACCTTTCGCCTACTGCATTTATCCCTTTCTACCCCGTTAATACATGTAAAGAAATACTATAGTTGAGCCTGGTATTGTTTCATTGCGGTAATCTCAATATTAAATTAAGCATTTTTTATTATAGCAAAAAATATAAATAAATAAACCCAATTATCAACCTCAGTAACTCCGAGGTATTATTAGCAGTAACAATATTTAAAATAAAATCATAAATGAACTGATTCAATCCGTTCAAATAAAAAGAAAGAAAAAAATTTAATTAGTTAATAATACCGCGGAAGTTACCATTATTATTATTAATATATAATAAAAACAATTGATTAATATAAAAACAAAATAAACAATTTCGCAAACCAATAAATTACATTAAGGTATTCTATAACCAGTTACGGCCCTGTTTGTACACCTGCGATTTAAGAATTCATGTCAGTCACGTGCTGGCTTAATCTTAGCTGCAGATACTGAATAAAATATATCTCGGAGACAGAAAGAAAACAATTAAAAAATTCAAATGTTACGCCAATTTGAATTCAAACGCATGCGACATTATTGGCGCTGGTGAGCACAACAGTCCGATGCTCTACCATAAGAGCCATAAGATATATATACGTATATACGTATATACACCATAAGATATGTATGCTCTACCATAAGAGGTCGCGACAATGTCGGAATCATCGTCGAAGACCGCGCTTTTCTTACACACACACACTCTCTCTCTCTCTCTCTCTCTCTCTCTCCGTCCCTCTCTATCTCTCTCTCTCTCTCTCTCTCTCTCTCTTTCTCTCTCTCAGCATAGATGTGTTCATACGTTCGTTCACGCATCATCAAAATTGCAAACGCTTACACGCAAATGCAAACAAATACAAGCATCGCTTCAGATTCACACGGTGGTTGACGTTCTTCGTAGCTGATGGGTCATGGGAGGTGCCAGCTCAATGTCGTCCTTTCTCCTAAACATTTGTCTGATCCGGCTTGATACGTTCAGCATACATGGAATTTTCAGTATTATAATGAACCAACTCGTACCTGCTTCGTCCCCTCTGTTCTTTAATAACATTGGCATCATACATAAAATGTGGCACATGATAGCCAGAGTAGAATCAATAAGATACATAATGTGATAAATAAAATACAAAGTGATGTAATAAGGAATGTGTACGTTTATATAGTAAATCTACATTAATAAATGTCTAACTAGCAATAATTGCTTCAATAAGAGCGGTAAAAGTCAACAGTCCTGCGAAGATGACAAGGAATACTATCAAACTCAACGTATCCCCCTTTTACTCTCGTCCATATACCTCTTCTCCGTTAGCGGCCTAACAGCTGCCTTAACTACAGGCGAATTGGTACCAGTTTGAAAAGTAATTAATCCGCAATAATATTTAATAAAAATCTTATTAAATAATAATATTTATTAATTTAATTCAAAACAGTCGACATAAGTACAATTTTTAATTTTTAAATAATATATAAACTCTTTATTTCAATATGCTTACATTCATCAGTCATTAATGCTGAATGTTTTCACTATTCATGCTTTTAAAAAGTTCGTGCTGTAATTATTTTTGGTACACATCTGTATACATAAATGTAAGTAAAAATGTGTTTTTGAGCATTTATTAGATACGCATTTTTTAATGAAAATGGCCTTTCAGGCCAAAAATTGGATCGATTATTATAGTATACTTCATTCTATTACGTACACATAAAAAAAACAGATAGAATAATCCGCCTTACAAACACCTCTCGATCTGCCCCAGATTATATAAAATTAATTGTTTTATTTAATATTACATACATAAATTTACATATGCATAAACATAACCAAATAGATATGTTGATTAAATTATATTTATTTTTTAATGTTATACCATAGCTGACGTATGTTTACACTACTATAAATTCGAACTATCGACAATATCTTTTGAGATGCAAAAGTGATGAAAAAGTAAATTTATGGTAGATTTCAAATGAAATATTGATAAATATGATTTTTTATATAATGTGTACACAGTCTAATTTTGACCTTGTCTCTAATTTTTATCATACTAGTTTATATCATTGATCAAATACTTACAAAATTAAAATAATGAAAATATTTGAATATTTAAATTAGGCCTGTCAGGTGTTATGTAATATACAATATATCTTTGTAATTTAACGTATATGATATTTCGAATATGCTAATTTTTAGAGAAAAGTCAACCGTAAAATATTGGACAATGAACATAAAGTGATATATAAAGTGTTGTATAAGAATTTGAATGTCAGGTAACGAATAGTAGCATTACTGCTGCTAGAGGATATTACTACGATATGAGCCAACAGCAATTAGCCTTATTAATCAAGACCTTTTATCTTATTGCTTCTGTTTATTTTATAGCTAATGGTAAGTATATATTTAGCCGTTTATTTCAATTCTCATGAACAATTACTTTTATTCAGAAGATGATACATTCAAAATTAGACTTTAAGTTTACTTTACTAATCAATATTTTTATCGGTTTTACGGTCCTTATAAAATATTATAATTATAATTTTTTATAATTTAATAATTATTTTTAAGTTTACTTTAGGAACGTCATCAAAGTAATTATGGGAGCTGTTAAAGTAGTAATATACTGTACATTTGAGTTGATACGATAATTCTCGTAATTAGTTACATTAATATAAGAGAAAAATTTACACATGTTTACAGCTAATCTAACAAATCTATCTTTTTAGTTTAGCATTACAATAAACAATAAAAAGTTCTTCCTCCTGTATTGACTGTGTACTTGAAATTTTTCTGCTATTTATATATACATTTTCACGAATTATTCTTAATAGAACTCTGTTTCAGAATAAAAATATAAGTTATAAAATGATAGTTGATAAAATAAAATAAGCAGAATTGCTTTACAATGACTTTATTAATTGTAATCATTGTTTAATTAATAAGTTTTACGCTAATATTAAACTCTCTTTTGAATGGACACTAAGTGCATCCATAGTTAAGAAAATAAATATAGACAAACTTCTACTTAGATTTTCACTAGTGATGACATGGATTAGCAATCACAATTACTATACCGTGATCAAAAGTTTTTGAATATAGTTGAAAATTCTATGAATTTTGATCAACAATATTCAAAAGTAACTTCCAATAATTTCGGTATGACAAACACTTCTTTCTTAAAGAATAAAGTATTCAAAAAATTGTTGGAATTTAATATTACGTTTCCAAGTAATACATAAAAAAGAAATTACAAAACAAATGAAGTCTAATATCTATCAAAATAAAAAACATTTATACCGGCATTAATAAACAGTAATACTTTCTAAATAAATAATAAATTTTAGAATAATAAATAGATATATATATATATATATATACTGTAATCGTAACAAAATTATAATCGACTAGTCATGTTTCGACTAATCTGAGTTTCAATTTAAATATTTAAAATTAAATATTCCTTAAAGGTTATCTTATACACAGAGTATAATATATCTCATACATATTATAAGGTATACACGGATAAATATTTTTCACAGTTAAAAGCATAAGTCTGATCTTATGTTTTATATAATATTATATAAATTATGAGTTTTGAAAGTAAGAAACTTTCAAGTAAAATACTCTTAAACTGCTTCATTTATATACGTCGCTTATGTTTGTTCATATTAAATCGTTTGAAACAAAAATATCTATCGGAATGAAGATAATATAAGTAATGAAAAGTTAAAATAATATTTAGCTTTGAAAATTCCGTATTGATGATTTATACGTTAATTATAGACAGCTTGCCAAACTAAAAGATAGACTGGAGTATACTTTTGACAATTCACAGTAAAATTGTTTTGTAGGAATCACGCATAAAATATATTAAACATTCCTAGATGATTGGATATTTTCATTTATTAGTGTTACTTTAAGTACTGTGCCTTTACATTATATATTCTTGAAACTCTGAAAATGATTGTTAGAGATTGCAGATTATGAATTTTAATTCGGTTCATTATTTATTAAAGCTTATATATATTGAAAATGACGTTGAATTAATGATATTGAAATCTTTCAGTAAAATACTAAAAAATAATAAAAATTTAATAAAACTAAATTTTATCAAAATTTCTATTTATTACATAAATGAATACAATCGATGAATTATTAATAGAACTCAAATAAATAATACCCATGTTTTTCACTAAGCCTTTTGTGTATTTTACCGATCAATCTAGCAGGTGGTTTAGTGCAAAACGTGCGCAATAGTATAACGTTATCGTTGCAGATCTATTAAGAATTCATAAATTATTTTCATTTTAGATAATAAACAGGAACTTTGATAAAAATATATTTATTAACGTTTTCTTTAATGCATGCATTTGATTCCGAACTTCTATGTATACGCCATAATTTTATTATTATTAAAAAATAATAACAGTTTTATTTTCTGCAGTAACAAAAAAATACAAAATAAATATGTATTTATGCAAGAATACAAATGACAACTTTGCAAAAATATTTGCAAAATTTCCAAATTTCCAAAAAATTGATTGTTCTTAATCTAAATAGAATTTTACTTAAATAATAAAATGATATAATATAAATATTTTGTTTTTATAGTTAGGCATGAATGAATTTTGTAATTATTGAGTTTAATATTATTATCCTGTAGATTCTAGTAAATTATTTTGTGAAGCTAGGTAAGTATACTTCAATGCTACATCAAATCTTGATATCGACAGTATAAACCAAAACATTTTATTAATGAATTTGACATTTTTCAACTCTTAAATTTCAGTTCAAAGTCGAAACTATGAAAGCATTATTGGTGGCTATCCGTCAGAATCAGGAGAAAATACTTATCAGATTTTCATAAGAGCCCTAAATTTGATCTCTGGCAAAAGGGAACGAGCCTGCGGAGGCTCTATTCTAACAATAAATCTCATGTTAACAATTGCTCATTGTTTCATAAGTAGAAATGGTCTTTTTAAAAATAGGACTTATGATGTCCTCGCAGGCACTCAAGATCTTGCCATGAAAGGAACGGAAGTCGCAGTTGAAACAATTTATGTACATGGAAATTTTAATTGGATTAATTATGAAAATGATATCGCTGTATTGAAAGTAAGTTAATATATATACACTTAAGTAATTACTACATGTTATTTAGAATGTTTATCACATCAATGTCACAGAGTGTTACAAACGACTGAAACATTAAAACATTGCCAATATTTGACCGGTGTAACCATTGCTAGTAGTAGCTGTATTTTTAAAGTAATAATTATACAGAGTAAATACTTTTAATTTCACCAATCAATTATTTCACTAATCGCAAGATTAGCAAAACAGGTTTCAGAAAAATTTTATAGGGCTTAGAAGTTATCAACTATTGGTGATCTTAACTTTGACCTCAAATCCCAATGTCAAGGTTTGTTCAGAGTCAAAGTTGTTGCTCATAATATGAACACTAATTTTTGATCACCGATTTATTGTGGAATTAGGATAAAATTAAAAATATTCAAATAAAAATATTGCAAAAATGATAGTTTTTTAATAGTTTCTGAATAGTGACCTTAATAGGAAAGCATATGACTGCAATAATTTTTTCTTACCGTTTGTGTATATCAACGCATATACTTTCAATGCATCAGTTTCAATAGAAAAGTAGCGCTTTAAATAGAATTTCTAATAAAGTATTTTTTAATAGTTCTTGAAACACATATCAGTAAACATACTGCTGTATAAAGTTAAATAATTTATTTGAATAATTATGAACTATTTAAATTACATGAAAATTTAGCCTACTATGAAATAGTTATTTTATTTATTTGTGACGTCATGAACAAAAATGTAGAAGAAAGTTAATCTATATAAATATGTTCAATCAGATATAACATTTAATAATTGAATTATTAGAATTGTTCAATTTTCAACTTGTTTCTATATACTATAACAAATCTAATTATGAGAATCTCGAACATGGTTTTGCAGAATGTTTGAGAGGGAAATAAGCAACTGATCTAATATATAATACATTTCTCGGACCTACACTCGAAATCAGGCCAATCTTGACTTGAGGCTTGACGACAAGTCTAAACTTTTAATCGTTGACATGTAACAATTTCAATGGAATAATAATATACTATTTTAAAAAATTTTAATAAAAATTTAAATGATATAATATTTGTCTATATGAGAAATAACTACATACAATAAATGTAAATAACCTAATTGTTTTATACTCAAATAAAAAATTGAATGAATTGACAGAGAATTCTCGTCAACAGCGAACCTGATCCAACTCAAATACACGTCACCTTACAAATAATTAACTTATCAATGTCCATAATTTTCTAAGCTTGAAATCATATAATAAAAAATTCTAACACTTACAGCAAAGTGTTATCATAAATATTTGAAATATCGAATGGTTAAATACCAAATTCAATATACCAATTCTTGACCATTCATCTAAATAAGGTACTCTAAAATAATAATGAAAGCTGTAACATTAGTCACACAAATAATATGTATGGTATATAAATCAAACGATCAAAATGTTCAAGAAAAACAAGGTACTTTTATACATTCTAAATCGATGAAATTACGGTAAAGCACATTTTTGGATGTTCAAAATATAGCAAATTCAGAAGAACAACATGCATTACTAAGCAGTATAGATAAATGATTTAATGGTGAATAATATTATTCAAAAGGAAATGTTTGTATATTTCTATTGTATTTTTCTATATTTATCTATTTTTATTATTTTCTATTTTATTATCTATCTTTGTATTTTTCTATATCTATTTATTTTTATTATTTTACTTTATAGTTCACTTTATCTTCTTTATATATTTAGTGTTATCTTTATGAAGTGAAAAATTGTTTTATTAGATGCATATAACTTGTTCTACTAAAGTGATATAAAATAAATAAAATAAAATTGACAAATTTGTTTTTTTCGCAATATTTAGTTAAGATCCTTAAATTGATTTAAAATAAAACTAATAATCTTATCTTCCTTTCAGATAATAAAAAATTTAAATTTTGATAAGATACGTTTGAGTCTATTAAATCTACCTCATAGCGACGATTCATTCTTAGATCAAATAGCTATAGTATCTGGATTTGGATATAATTGGGTAAGCTCTTTTACGGATTTAAATGGTAGGAGAATTCAACTTGGGAATTCGGATAATAAATTGAAATGGGCATCTGTTCGAGTAGTAAGTAATGAAAAATGTGGAGAAAGTAAACTAAAAACACATAATTACACTTTAAAAATAATACTTTGTGGTAGTATTGTCTCACAATATCCGGAACAACTATGGGGCGTTTGTATGGTAAGCCACTTTTGTGTACTATGTAGTCGTAATTTGCTCTACACTTATAAATAGAACTGCGTGAAAAATCGAAATAAATTTACTACTTTTCATGGTATAGCTTTTTGAACATTCGCATACGTAATATCTACTAATTTTTACATTCCGCTTTCGAAATGAATAAATAAATGTTATCGAATAAATCGAAATGATAATTTCCTTAAATATTTCAAAATTAATGAAAAATTTCAACTCACATTAAAACATTTTGTTTTTTTTTATATAATTTCATGTTTATAGTTACGTATGTAATATATATTACTAAATAACTACTACTTCATGAAGTAATACTATTACTTCACCTTTTTCAAAGCAAGTAAGCTACAGAACCATTCTAATTTTTATTGTCTGAAATATTTAAGGCTTTATCTTACCACTTACAACCGTTAAAGCACTCGTTTTCAACATCGAGTCGGTTAACAAGGCTGATTATAATATTCAACAGTCGACAAAATCAAATGGTCTGACTATTTATTATTAACTCATCAGGTTTAAGCAACTGATAAATTTAAATTATCATAAATCACTGATAAATTTAAATTTAACAACTATTAAATTTTTTATAATTCACAAAAATTTAATAACACTATAGTTTTTATTGCCTGCTGACACACACAGATATATATATATATATATATATATATATATATATATATATATATATATATATTTACGCCCGCCACACACATTAAATGCCGAAATCACTTTAATGCCCATCCTTTTCTAGGTCTAGTCTAGCCAAGAGATGTTATGTGTCACATACATGGATTTTATACAATTTGTTACATTAGAAAATCTCTCAAACATTAATAACAATGTACAAGCTCACGTGACTAGTTTTGAACATTTTCTAGGTTTTTTAACTCCTAAGATCGTGATTTCAAGCTCATAAAAATAGTTACTGAAACTAACCTGTAATACAAAGAAGCCTAACAGGTCCTAAACAGTACCGACATTTAATCCAATAATCAGTACAGTTATTTTTATTTATTCGAAGTTGTGCACATCTTAACAGAGTCATGAAAATTTCATAATTCATTTTTTCATAATTCAATTTCATAATTTCATTCTCTTCATAGTACACAAAAAAGGTAGAAAGTTCATGTTAGCAAATCTAGTCACGTGACTTTTTCAGAACTCCTTTTATTCTGTCAATAATCAGTTACAGTGGTTGCTTAATACTTAATACACACTATTAAGATGAATATTTTATTTCTCTTGTTAATATTGCTTTTCCTAGGGCTAATAGATATAAGAAAATGTATTGTCTTCGAATGATAATCTTTCTAGTCTGTCCGAAAAGAGAAAGAACGTATAAGACTTCTTGTTGTTGATAGAAATCTCATAGCTCTAGAGTTACATCTGTGGTTTGGAGCAAAGTTTCTAATCCAAGTAGTCAATCTGAAGACAAGATTAGAACATCCGTGAATGCTAATCGCTCATTGGAGTGTTGCTGAGTCTCACACTGGATTTTTGAGAAAGTAATCGAAGTAAATAGTTCATGATGGTGTTAAAGAGGAATGGAGAGAGCGGGCCTCCCGGCATAACTTTTCTTGTACTCTTCGGGGGCATAGAAATCCATCCAGTGCCGAATAGCATAGTCGAATATCGGATGAAGTACTCCTCCTGGTATTAGACGAGTACAGATTGTAGACCAGTGAATTTAAGTGCAGTTATCAGCCCATGGTGTTCGACGCTCTCGAAAGCCTTCGCGATTTTGATGATGGTGACGTAGTCACGTCAGTCTTTAATGCGAGCGTTGAGAAGGTGAAGTAATATTCCATTGAGAAAATGAAGATTGGCTTAAAAAGTCTTCTGCTGCTTGGCCAGCGCCTACTTGGAATTGAATGTAGTCCTGGAGAGAGACATGGTCCGGGATTCTACAGTACCACATCACTAGATTTAATACTCGCACTATAATGCCGGCGGGTATAATCAATTGGTATATATAATATATAAATATAATTGGCAATCGGTAAGCCCATCGACCCATCTCCAAGGAACGTGATTGATTGTAATAAGCAGGTCTTGATATCTTGAGGGGCCATTAAATGCTCAATACATTTTAGTCAAGACTTTCTATGCTGTGGAGGGCTGGTATTGTGGGCTGGCTGCGTAAAGACATTCTGTCTGTCGGGTTCCATCCTATCTTCGGTTGGCTGCAATATGTTGTTTTCTTATCAAGCAAAGATCATATATTCAACATTTTTTTCAAGTGACGATAAGTTTAAGCATATGCTCGCCTTTTCTGCTTCTTCCTTGATATTGCTTGGTGGTGAAAGATTAAGAATACAGTGAAAATATGGTATGAAGATAGAGGAAGGAACTCTATAAAACCTCTGTTGTTAGCGTTGTGGGCCATATTGATAATGTTTTGGAGTGTTAAGCTCGATATACTTCTGAATGCAGAGTATATATATATATATATATATATATATATATATATATATATATATATATATAGGTATATGTAATGGTGTGAATGCTCCTACATATATGGAGCCTTTTTGTATTCTCTGCCGGTCGGTGACAATTATCATGGCAGCATAGAGGGAAGTGGTATGTTGAAAGTCGTTTGTTTGTTTGAAGCTCCTCGATGTTATTACTTGAGCAAAGGCGATTTATGAAACACATGAAAATAGTAAAAAATTATTGAATTAATAATATAATTTTATTAAAATAAAAGCTTTTTATTGTAGACACTGATATTTTTTTACGATTATACATATCCTATGTATATTATTCTACTTCTTGTTTTTATTTTTAATAAAATATTCTGCTCTTTCAAGAGGGTTTTTGTTGCTTAATACTATAAAGGATATCCAAATAGATACTGTATATTTATATTAATAAATATATTTATATTTATATATATTTCCTCGAAACTGCTTCATAGTTTTTTCTATGTAAGATATGAACTTTAATTGCGTTTTTTCTATAAATTTTTTAAAAAGTCAACTATCAAATGGAATCTTAATATCTGACTGTGGGAATGATATATAATACTATGTTTGGAACTTTTCGAACATTTCATGAATCTGATAATTTCAATTTATGTACAAAATATATAATCTTTCATTTATATCTTTTATAATCGGTAACAAATATAATCTTTTATACTTCGTATCTTAATATATGGTAGATGCTGTTGGTATTTACGGAATTGATAAAATACGAATTCTGTTATTTTCCAGAATACTTAAGTATCACTTTTAATTTGTAATCTTAGAGTTAAAGTAGAAATATCTACAAAAATTCCTATGACAGGAAAGTGTACTTAATTTAAATAGAAGAACATATATTCATCTGTAAATTAGAATGTATAATATCTTGAGAATTAGAGAGAATTAGATGATAAAACTATCTACATACGATTTTGGAGATATTCGGGAATATCTCTCTTAGTCTGTATAAAATCCCACTCCTTATTCGTATTATATCAATAAAGGTCTTACATACTATTATAATATTTTCAGCTGATTTTTACATAGTCTAATATAAGATGTCTTTATCATTTTTTATAGTTTACCTAATATTTTCCTACAATATTTTATTTTTCATATGAACAGTCATAAATGTTTGCTTTCATTATGAAGAATTTTGTAATCAACTATAAAGACGCTGTAAAAGCTTACCTGTAAAAATGAACTTCTTTTAGCATTTGTTTCAAGATATTAACGGCGTGTACGTTATATTAACGAGAATTAAATTATTCAACCCGAATTAGTCTAACTAATAATTTACTAAATTTCTCGACTGCTAAAAAGATTAGTTTTAAAATGTATGAGATAGCTTAAGTAAATAGTTATTAGTTACTCGTCCGAATATTACGATAACAGCCTATCTATGAAAAGATTTGGTTTTCTATTTCCAAGAAAATGCTTTATAATATTATTAATATCTATTTAATTTTGTTTGCCATTTAGAAAAAGCCTGATTATAATGAAAATTTACTAAAATTTTGGTGCACATATTCCTGTTATTACAATTTATTACATTTTTTTAATTATATTTGAAATTTAAGTAATGCACGTATAATTATTCTGATAAATTTTAATATTATAGGGTGATGGAGGTGGCCCATTGGTAATTAATAATACGGTTATCGGAGTTTTGAGTTCAGTGCAGCGTGATTGTGTCGATTCTCTATATCCAGCCAAATATACAAGAGTATCTTTTTATGTAAATTTCATTGAAAGTATTATAAATGGTGTACCATTACAAAGTACACGCATTTATTCTCCTTATCAGTTCTAAAGATTATAATTTATTATTTTTCCAATGGATATTTAAGTATTATTATACTCTACATTATATGAATATACATATATTTATTTAAACCATTTCTCTATACTTATTCATGAATAGGTCTACCAATCCACTTTATTGATTTAGATTAAAAAGCATCAGAACAATTAAAAAATGAATTATTGATATTTATATACTCTTTATACATGTTGTCTACATATGACGTAATAGAATATAAGAGCTATTCGTACGAAGTTCTTATGATAGCAATGAAAATTAAGGAAAAATTTCCATGTTAAGCTTTTTAAAAAAATCATATGAATTTCTATTACAGTTGACGACAAAAAATATGGTCTATCCTTTTCTAGAGCTAGTAAATTTATGCATTTGGACCTCGATTTGGTCTTAGTGATGAATTTACATTCATTTTACCGAAAATATATAAAACCGTAAGACTTTTTTTGGAATGAAAAAGAATTGTGCCATTACGCTTCAGAAATCCGATGTATTCCTAAGAACATTTTATAACACCGAGTTTCCAAAAAGACTCGCCAGTCTAAATAAATAGGGTGAATTAGGGCATATATTCGAAAACCCATCGCAGCGAACACAATTCGATATCGATAAGATCGGTCTAAGCTTTTACTCGAATGCAGTTAAAATTGAGATAATAAATTTTGAAATACTTTTCATTATATTCATATTTATTATGTCCTGAATCATGTCTGTTTGAATTGTGTTAAATTAATTTTTTCTTTATCAGTTGTGCGAATTCATTGGTTTTACTTCAGAATTTCTTCGCACTTTCTTCATAACTTATAATTCGTACTCGATTTATATAGCCTTTTAATTTTTCTATATGGATATTATCTAAATTTGTTCCAATTAGTATATTAAAATTGTATTTATACAATCTCTAACAATTAATGAGTTTCATAGGCGTTGAGAGAATTGCTATACTATTGTTTTCGTTGAAAAATATTCATTATTTAAAGTAAATATTATACATTATTTAAAATAAATATATTTACTTAAGTAAATAAAATTATATTGGGTCGTTATTGTTCATAATCTTCAAAAATATTATAAAAACTGAAACATGCTTGCGCTTTTTTTATTACATAATATTTAATAAATTTACTTTTTGGGCATTTTTTATTTCTTACATTTTAGAAAACCTATCTATACCATTTAGAAATTCTAACGATTTGTTAAGGTTTCTTAGGGATTCATCATTAAAGACGCTGCTTCCAAAGTGTTGATAAAACGGCAACAGCTGTTTTTGTTAATTAAGGTACGTTAAGTCCGTATAACATATGATTGTTTGTTTACAAACACATCGTAGACCTCCGTCGCTTATTAGCACCGATAATTGGAAGCATAAATAAAGCGACGTTAAATAACATAAAAAAAGCAACATATGATTGTATACACTTATAAAAAACCGAGAAAAGACAAGTAAAAAGTAACTTTTGTGAAGTAACTAAAGTCAAAAGTAACTTTTGTGAAGTAACTAAGCTAATAATATTCAAATTTCGTCATTACGTGTAAATTTTTAAAACATAATAATATTATTATAATAATATTATAATAATATAAACTCCCACTAATATAAATAATAATATAAACTCCTGTGGCACCATATAAATACTACTCGAACTTGAGAAAGAATCAAATGCATGTCTATTAAAAGATGATGAATAAACACATAATACTTTTACTAGAATGCACATTCACATTAATATATCTTTTTAAGCCTGAAATTATGCATTAATTTTTAACTTTTATTATTTTATTAACTTATAAACTTAGGTAAGCTAGAGCAAAGGATTAGCACTTCCGTGATCCCAGTTCAAGATTCAATCTGGGCCAATTGTCTTTTTATGAACACCGTTGCATAAATTTACACTTTCTTTGTTTCTCAACGCATCATACAACTCCATCGTTGATCAGAACAGTATTTGGGAGCATAAATAGAAGAATGTGAAATGATATAAAAAAAAATCTTTGACTATTACGATAGTATAAAAATGTTCTGGCATAACTTCTAAATTCAAAAATTGTAAATTATTCATTAAATTATATTATGTAAACATTCAAATCCGACAAATTGGGTTGACTATTAAGCAAATCATGGAATAATTATTGATAATTTAATCATAACTAATTTAGCGTATTGCTAAGGCAATATATTTTTAATTCCCTTTCTTGGAGAATATAAATTGTGCTCATTGTGAGTTTTATTCCATTATTTATTGCTGGTTGAATTATTGTTGTCTTCTTTTGACGTCATTATATTTATAGTTTTCTCATGCATTCGTTTTTCATAATTTGTTGTTCTGTCGATTTGCTTCCTAATGCTGTTACCGTATATCTACTTGTTGTATATGACTATTTAAATCAATCAAATAAGAAAATTTTCATTAGTCATAATTATCTCTAGAATTTTTTCTTCGCAACTTACATTAACTCTTTATTATTTATCTTACAATATTTTCTAATCAGATTTCAATTTGTCCCATGTTGAACACTATCTGTCAAAATTTTGATGTTAATGGAATATTCAGGATTAGTAAAAATTACAAAATTCTATGGCGCAATTTTTATTCTTAATTTTTTTGTATAATTGTATATCAAGACGTGGAGACTGTCTAGTTATGTTCGACGCACGACTCTTTCTTGGCTTCTGCAGTGGTCAATGAACAAAGTGATTTCCCTCGCTGAATTTATTATTGTGTTTTCGAAACGGTATATCTCAACTTGAATTTCAGTTAAATACCTTTGTCCCAAAACAATAATAGTATATATCTTTGCATTTATCTTAAGCCGTCCATTAATTAATTTCCTTTAAACTAAAAGAAAAAATAGAAATTCATCAAGTATTTTCAAAATGTTCTGAAGACTAGTTCTAAGAACTTATTTTTTCATAAAATGCGTTTAAAAATTTGACTTAAGAATAGGACTATTCCTCTCTAGGTGTCTGTTAGTATTTCTTTCATCCTGTCTATAGAAATTAGACACAATTGCGTTTAGTAATATCTTGACGTAGGAAATTCTAAGTTAAGGTGAAAATAAGGATGAATTTGTAAATAAAAACTGTTTATGAAATGTAAGTAATATAGTAACAGAATAGGTATATATATAATTATTATTTTTGTGAAGATAATTTACATTTAATAAGCTACCAAAAAAATAATTAAAGAATATAGAAACTCCACTTACATATTATATAATTACTAACCCAGATTAGTGTAAATATTTCCATATTAGGTATATAAAATACTGAACTTGATTATTTCAATATAACAAATGTTATCCATTGAATCTACAAATGCTCTTTTGATTCAGGTTTGATCTAAAAGTATATATAGGGACACCATTGTATTTATTTACACGTGTCAGCTAAACCTAAGTTTTAAGAAGATGTTTTAAGTATAATACAATGACACATGATAGTACAATGTATCATGAATTAAGTATCATTCCAACTATATATATATATATATATATATATATATATATATATATATATATATATAATACTGCAACTTATTTAAATTTTCAAATTCTCTAATCTAAATAATCATAAATAATCTTTAATTTCTCATTAGCTTTAGAAAGAGCGTAAGAATCGAAAATTATGTGTGGATCAATTTTGGCCCGTTTTGCATAAGTTGATTATTCTACAGCAGTGGCCACGTACGCGAGCAGCTTGCTTTTAATTACCAATTTCTCATTTAAAGTATGTATATTAAGAAGCTTTGTTATTTGTATTAAATACTGTGTTATCATTAATTCGTATTATGTTTGTTCTTGGAAGAGAATCGAAGGAGCTACTCTGTTCATTGAAAAAAATTATATGCAGAAAAAACGAAAATCCTTCACCTTTCGAACACAGATTGGTAATTCAAGCACTTGTTTGAGCATGCAAAAATGCTAATATAGTTTTATATGAGCACTGTTCTTAACTTACTCATTCGCAAACGGCAGATTTCGATGATCACCAGCTTTGCTTTATTTGAATATGTAATTAGCTCATCATAAATGAAACTTCACTTAATTAAATACAGCTGTGTACTTAGTAGGAATTTATCTATTAGTAACACTGGGAGATATTTAACAAGCAGTATTTGAATTTTATTAGATTCATAGGCAGTCCTAAGTGAAGTTCAAAATAGTTTTAAAATGAAACAATATAGATTCTTATTATTCGTTACATTATGGATTAGGATTCTCACAAATAAAGGTCAGTAAAATTACAATTTATTATAAACACGAATGTACTTTTCGAATATTCAACAAAAAATTCTTTTTACGTGAATTTGGTCAACTGAAATGTGTTGTTTTTATCCTTTGTGTTTTTGTTTTCTCCTAAGTAGTCGGTGTATTCTAACTACTGAAATTAGACGTGAATGTTACTTACCATTTACTTTATTAAATGTGAAAAAGTATCTGGTGACCACCAAAACTGACAAATATGAGTGGTCGTTCATCCAGGGTGTGATCTTGATGAAATATTAAAAATATGTAACTTTAAATAAATAAATTTAAAAACATTACATTTATACATAACTTATAATTAAGCTAATGAAAAGTTGTAGACAACTATTTTGCGATTGCGTGTGCTACGTACGATTTTCGACTCACTATCTAGGAAAGTCAAAACAAAACTGAAAGAGAGCGTGTCAGACATTCAAATGAACTCTTAGAAATTAATATAATCAATTAAATTGACAAACACTCTTTTTTTTCTTATTTTTTCTATTTCCTTTTCTCAACTTTCTTCGTTCTTTTCTTACTTAAATATAGGTTATGTGTATACAATGAATTGTATATTGTATACAATGATTTTAATTATTGTATACAATGAATCTAAATGGTACAACGATACTAATGTGTTAATTAAATACTGTTTTTAATGAGAATAGATTTTGAAAATAGATGAGAACAGATTTTGCATTATTTGCACGGGCGCGCAAAAAAGATGTTTTTATTCTTTAGCTAAGTTTATTCTTTGACACGTTCCTTAAGATTTTCTGCTTTTTAATAGTATACAAAGTGAAAAAGAAAAAAATTACCTTTAGACAAACCGATGCTTCATTGATTTGTGTTAATATTTCTATTGGAGTTAAAATGTTAACAATAGCTTGCATAGTATCTGTAAAAATTTTTATAATTAATAATAATTAAAGTTTGATTAGCCCTTGGATCGATCTTTTGTGCAATATATTTTTGGTATAACATAATAATAATGCCGTATTTCTAAGGAATGAAGCAGACATGTTCTTTTTTTATAAAATAAATTAACACTACTATTTGTATTATATTCTAAGAGATATTAAGCTTAGTATATTCTTTTTTTGAGACTATTATTATATTTACAAAAACAATTTATTTGAAGACTGTACAAATTCACATATTGGAGGAAAAAAAATTCGTTTTGTTTTTTGTATATTCTTATAGTAATTTTACAAAATCATATAGAATTATATATATATATATATATATATATATATATATATATATATATATATGTATATATGTATGTGTGTTTGTGTGTGTGTGTATGTGTGTGTGTGTATATATTATATATATTATAATAAATACAAAAGAATAATTTAGTATGTATAAATCAAATAATTACTTTTTAAGAACGTGTCTAGCTTTAGAATACGAATATATACAATACATTGTTTTGATATTACCATTATCGTTTATTTTATACCTTTTATATTTATATATGATTGAAGCTGTGTTTAAAAAGAAATACGCAAGTCAGTCTATAAAATATATTAATATAACACCCGTAGAAACTAGGCCGGTCCTTCTTCTGACGAAAAATAAGTTGAGGTTAGGGTTAAGTGCCAGCCACATTAGACCAAGCTGAGAACATAATGTGCTCGGTATTAATTCTACAGCTGGTTCTATCGTAGTCGAGCTACGATGAGCAGAAACTTCCGAAAAAGCCTGCAGTCTTATCATATCCTGGGGCAGAAGTCAAGTGAGACAGCAAATGCTCAGATTCATCAAGCGACTCTTCCCATCCTAATACACACCATCACGTTTATCCTTATCTACCTCAATCTCTCTATCATTAGTCGAAAGATGCGCAAAATCTCAAATCCCCATGTGCGAAGAGTGACTCTGTTGGATGAAACATTCTTCTCCTTCTACAGCTTCGGCATTAACCGTCGATGGACGGTAAAGCGACTCCAATCGTCGGTCTATCCTATATCCACCTTTTTTAAAGTCAATAATCTCAAACAGAAATATAACAACAGATGCGATTCTAATGGAGAATAAGGTTAATTCATAACGAGATGAAGAATCGCGTTATGCATTCGAGCTTATCGACTTAAAACTCCGTAGTCGATATAGTATGCCTATCGTTTTTGTCCCAACGTGGTACTTGATTTACATTCTTATTTTAACATTCTTGTTTATGAACTAGAAGTACTAGGCTAGAAAGATAAATCAGGTGTCCAAGTAATCTCCTTAATAAATTCACGATGTCTTTCACTGTCTTCTCCCACTGCATACACTTCGCACACGATTGAAATATACTACACACTTTTTCCTTCTGCATTTCGTTCTACAATAATGTTATTACAATTTGTTTTAGCTCAGTGCTTAGACCAAGAGAGTATAATCGGTGGTGCTCGAGCGCATCATGGAGAATTTAAATACCAAGTATCCGTACAAAGAGATCTAACTCATAAATGTGGTGGAGGAATAATTCATGAACAATTCATAATATCAGTTGCTCATTGTTTTCTTAATAGAGCGAATCACAAATTTGAAGATGGATCATTTACAATAGTTGTTGCAGTTATTGATACTTCTAATACTAATAATGGAATCAGAATTTCAATATATAAAGTATTTATACCAAAATCGTACGATATTTTAGAGCCAAGTTCCTCACGTAGACATATTGCAAATGGAGATCTGGCTCTGCTTAAAGTAAGTTAGTACATTTATTTTTATTACAAATCGCATGTACTAAAATTGATATGGAAATAAAAGAATTAAATATATGCAAATTAAAAATATGGTAGACAGATAGTTTGAACAAAAAATGAAATTTACTGAAAATTGAGCCCAATCATTATATCCATTTTTTGTGGTACGTTAAATCCGAATCTGAAATTTGATAATTTTCATTATTTAAAATTAAAGATCATTTGAAGTTTAAATGAAGAAAAATTCACAGTGGAATATTTAGATATGTATGGATTTTATATAATAGATTTCTATATTGCGATTCATTAGCTGATCACGACATGAAGTTAAATTTTGTAAATTCCATTGTCGCTGGTGTCAAAGAGTTATGCTGTTACATATTTTTGGGAAAGTTTTATAAATGGAATCTAAGAAACATAGCGATGACCCTTTTCGATAAATATAATTTTATGCAATGATGCTAAAATCAGTATACATAGTGGTGTAAAATATTTGGGACTAAAATATCATTGTTGAAGATATGAATTTTCGATCCACAAAACTTAAAATGACGGAAAAAATCAAATGTTTTCGTTAAACCTAAGCACTTGTTTACTTACAATCCATTTATTTTTCAAAATATTTATATAAATTCCTAATGCTTGAAACTGACGAAAGAGTGCAAATAAATATTTAGAAAAAATTTTGAATATTTTAAAACTGAGTATAGTAAAAGATAACTTAGAACGATAGTGTCAAGAATGTTTTTCTTATATGTTAAGACATATCGACTACATTATTTAATATTTTTAACTCCTAAGTATAATGTGAACGTCAGAATAATGTTTTGCGCAATTGTTAAATGAAATGGACTAAACTGTTAGATCTTTTTGAGGGTTTCTTCGTCGGTATGGATCGACGCGCTGGAAACTCTTCAAGTCTAGATCCACGATACATATTAATTCTAAATTGATTTTATAATGAAAAATCTATTCAATTCCGATTTCAATAAACAAGTTGAGGTCAAAAAATTGCGAGAAACTGTGTTGTTCTTCAATTAAAACTAAATTTGAAGTAGTAACTTCCATTTCTGAAAAATTATATTATAATCATTGCCTAGTGTAAAAAGGTTTCCAAATAAAATTGTAATCAACTAATTTAATGGCTATTTCAATTCACAGAAATTTTTTAATTTTCGATTAAGCTAATTTTTAAATAAGTAGTTACCGTGAAATTCAGTCTTCTATATTGAAAATTGATTATTTATTGTCCTTTATAGCTGTATTTTTATATTTTATATTTCTGCAAAAGCGTAAACCTTGGGTGGCCTATTTTTTTTATTAATAATGTTTAACTCTGTTGTCACTTGATGAAAACTATGGAATAAAAAAATAATACAATTATTTGTTTATATTATAATTGTTATTTGAAATTACACCTGTCTGGGTACTATAACATCTTTGAAGACTAAGCTTATACGACTGCTAGATAGATAATAATACATAACGAATTAAACGAATTACTTGAAGCCATGAAGCCATTTAATATAGAATTACTTTTATAGAAGTGAATTTAACATATTAAAATATTACGACTAATAAATATAGTGCATTTAAATTTTGCAAAATCAATAATTCTGTAAAGTTATTTATTTTTTTATTTCAATATAATCAAATTAAATTTCAGCTTAGATATCCTCTAAGCATAGCTGAGAATCCTAGATTAAGTAAGTTGGAAATACTTGGTCCATCATTTTCATATTCAGGAAAGAAATTTGTTATAGCAGGTTTTGGCTATTATAAGATAACCATTATGTATGATAGCAATACTGGTAATCCTAGAGAATATGGAATAAGCGATGGTGTCTTGCGTTATGGCCAAGTCATAGCTTGGCCTAGTTGCGAGAACGAAAATAGTTATGAACCTGTTAACGATACAGTTCATCTATGTGGCCACATGATTGAACGTTTTACGGGACGACCACAAGGATCATGTACGGTAAGCTAAGATTTAATATATTCTTCCATTTGAAAAAAAGCATATATTATATTATTAAATCATTTTCATACGTTTATAAAGGGTGACAGTGGTAGCCCACTTGTCTACGACGATCATGTACTGGTGGCGCTTCTAATTAGTAGTCCTGTAGGATGTGTGGAAGATGATCTATCCTCTATTTATACAAAAGTCTCACACTATTCGACTTTTATTAATAATATTATTCAGAATCGTGATACCTCTGAAGCACGCATTGCTATTGTATCGGATCTCAATAAACTAGTGGAAGAAACAGAGTAAGTTGTTCACTTTATGAGCTTCATTTGAAATTTCATAAATTATCCATATTATTTCCAGAAAATGTATCTCTCTAATATTTTAAGTAACCAAAAAAAGGTTCTATTTTCTGTAACTATATATATTATCCCAGTTAACATTAATACCCGATATAATAATTTATAATATAAACATACATTACATTAATTAAATCAGAATAGGATATATTAGAGGCCTACGATGGCTAGATTGCTAGAGTGAAGAATTAGTAACTCGGTGATCCGAGTTCAAATCCCGGTCTCGGCCGATTGACACAAGCACCGCTGTAATAATTTACATATGCTATATGCACAAACACATCGTAGACCTCCGTCGCTGATTAGCACCGGTCTTTGGAAGCATAAATAGAGCGACGTTAAATAACATAAAAAAAGAATAGAATACCAAAAAATGACATTTTAATGGCCGTTTATAAAATTAAATATAATAATTACAATATATATTACACATGAAATCAAATATATTGAAATTAACAGTTCCGAATAATTAAAACTAAAAAAATTAAAAATGTCCTTCTTATAAATACTATTTCAAAAAATTTTAAAGAAGACAATAAAAATAACAAAATTTATTATATAGAGATATGTAAAATAAACATATACCTTCGAAAATGACACGAATTCATAAATTTAGAAATGATATACATAAAATGATGAATACTATGAATGATTTAAAGATATAAATATATTTTTAATCAATCATAAAGATCTCTATAATTTATTGGCACATATAATGTTACATATTTATACATAATTTAGTACAAAGGTATTTAAATTTGATTATTACATTTTTATTTTCATAAACGAAATACTGAAAATGCATAGTATATCCCAAATATGATTGTTTACAATAAACAGAGGAACTCCTATGCAAAGGTTGTATTCATTTTGCAAATAGTTTTTGTGCTATCAGACCATGTTCATCAGCCAATGAGTAAACATTAATTTGGCTCTCTCTCGTGGAGTATTGAGAAGACGGTAGTTATTTATAAATATAGACATTTAAATTTCTAAAGAATAAAAAGCGTACGAATCTTGTCATCTTACAGTATATTATCTATATTAGTCATACAGGACGAGACCACTTGTAAATTTACATTCAAATAAACAGCTAATCCTTTTCCCGCCGCACTCAACAGGCTCCATCCGGTTGTTTTATAAATAATCAGCATATTCTCCATCTGTCTTCTGATTTTCCATGCCCCATGATCCACAACTGAAATACCGTTCGCTTATTGGCTAATCAACATTGAGAAAGAGCGCAAAAAATAGTTGTAACTTTCCAAAATGCATACAACTTTTGTATACAACTTTATCCGTTTATTACCGATTCGCTCTGTGAACAATTATAAAAATAACGATCAAAAATTTCTTTTGATGTAATCAATATTCACATCTTTATATCAAATCATGAATTTGATAAATTATAATTTTTTGGATTTTAGTATATCGCACAAGCGTGACTTACCCCCATCAGAGCCACCAGAAGCACTACGAAATGTTCGAGGTAAACTCATCTAGATAGTTAAACAAGTCTTCAGCTTAACATAGAGACCTTTATCAGGATCGTGTATATAAATTATATCAAGCACTCCTTAAAACAGTGACTACTTAAGGCAAGGATATTATACAATGATAGTATTCTTGGAAGAACATTTGAAGAAACGGTGAAAGTATTTTTGCGGCATTGCAAAAAAACACAAAAAAGAGAAATAACTTTTTTAATCATCGAGTGATAGAAAACAAATGGAAGTCTCCAACAAACTCGTAGAAGCAGACTTCCCTAATGTTTCGCTGGTAAAGTTTAACAATTAATTCAGGTGCAATATGAAAGGCATCAAAAGCGTCAGCAAAACAAGGTATTATATGTATATATAGTAGCTTGATAAGATCTCATCTACTTACGTAGTAAATGTAATACAAGTTATTTGTAAACTTTATCAAAAATATATTTTTAATTATATAAGTATACATCTTGAACTGTTCTATTCATAAGACCCATATAATTTCTTTAAATAATTTATTAGCTCCTACTTATTCATTTTTTTATATGTACAATAAACTAATAATCTAGCCTTTATAAATTGTTGTATATAATGTATTTATAATATTTAAAAATTTATAGCCGTATTATATTACGCAAATATTAGTATATTCTAATAGAAATTCAAACTAAGTGCTTTAAAAAATTTTGTACTGAATAAATGCACGTGTAAATATAATTGTATGTAAGTAATAATATCCCATACAAAAATTGTCAAAAATAAAAGTGGATCTAATATTCAATTCATAATTCACATATTTACCTTTAAAATCTTTCCAGGTGTAGTTTCATGTACGTTCGACCTATTTGGCACATTATTTTCGACTTCCCAGAATGGAATTCCAATTCGAAAAGCTTTATTCTTTTTTCCATTGCTCAAGTCAATAATGTGAGGGTTCTGTTATAAATAGAATTTAGAAGTTTCGCTGATTTTTCTTTAGCCTCTTCCAATTCGAATTGGGTTCTTTATAAACGAGCTTGAATTGCAAAAATAGACAAAAAGTTCCAGCATGTGAAATCGCAGTATCTCCAGTACGTAAATTGTATTTCACAAACAGTGAATTATTCTGATGCAAGATACATGAGCTATTTTTGGACATCTCCGGTTCAAATGTTATGTTATGTTCACTTATTTTATCTTGATTCTTTATCAATTTTTACAATCTCGTAACCATGTGATCAAATTTGACTTGGACTAGTGCATTTAAACTCCACGCGTAAACTGAATTGGTAAAAATTTTTTTTGTTTTTTTTTTTTATTGGCACAACCTTTCTTGATGTCCGCGTGAAATTCGACCGCCATATTCCCATTAGTGTGTGTTTGTTAGCCGTTTGTGTACGATGTAAAAAGTTTGTCTGGCGATATTCACTATGGAAAAAATTGATTCACGAATTTGCTTGAAATTTTTTGTTTGTCCAATGGAATTACGGCTACGGAATCGTTGAAAATGCTGCAGAAGTATTTTGGGGAGTCTACATTATCGCGAACGCAAGTATTTGAGTGGCACAAAGCATTCAGTGAAGGTCGTAAAGTCGTCGAAAACTTGTCTCATGCAAGTCGTCCATCCACCTCTGTCAACGACGATAACATCGAAAAAGTTGACGAAATGGTGCTTCAAAATCGTCGTGTCGGCATCAGAGAGATATCAGAGGCTCTCAACATCTCTTATAGATCGATTCAACATATTTTGATTAATTTTTGCACATGAAGCGTGTCAATGTTAGACTCGTTTCAAAACATCTGAATCTTTTGCAAAAACAACGTCGAATACAGGTCGCAAAAGAGATGCTTCAAAAGGTAGATGAGGAGCCTACATTCATCAAACGCATCATTATTGGTGACGAGACATGGGTTTATGAATATGACGTCGTAACTGCCCAACAATCTAGCAAATCGCGCTCCAGAAATGAGCCGAAACCGAAAAAACGACGTCAAAGTCGGCCAAAAATCAAGACGATGTTCATCGTTTTTTTCGATTACCATGGACTGATTCACCATGAATTCGTTCCAGGAGATAAAACGGTCAATAAGGAGTAGTACTTGGCCGTTTTGAGGCATCTACGTGAGGCAATTCGTCGTCAACAACCGGATTTGTGGGCAGATAATTCATGTTTTTTTCACCACGATAATGCGCCGGCACATTCCAGCATGATTATGTCTGATTTTTTGGCCAAACACGAAATGAAAGTCATCGTTCAGCCATCGTATTCGCCAGATTTGGCTCCTGTGACTTTTTCCTCTTTCCGAAACTCAAAAATTCGCTTCGGGGAATGCACCATGAGTCCATTGAATCTACAAAAAGTAATTCGCTAAAGGAACTGAAGGCAATCCCAGGTATGGCTTACAACCGGTGTATGGAAAATTGGATTAAGCGTTCACATGCTTGTATTGGCTCGAAAGGAGCCCATTTTGAAGGCGATAATAAAGATTTGTATTAAAATACGTAAAAATGTTGTTTTGTTTTTTGGCCAGCCCGGGTCATATTTGATCACATGATATCTGTGTGTACGATTTTATTCATTTTTTCATTCAAAGGAATCTGCCATAGTTGGGATCTCACATATTGGCCTTTCCATGAGAAAAAATTTATTTCTAATTTACATAGAAAAAATACTGCCACAGCGAGAAAAAACTGTTTTTGTAGTGAAGTAGTAGTGCTATCCAAGGTTGTTTATACTTTTTTTCATTATTTATAATTATATATTTATAATTAATCTTCGGGTTTTTTTAAATTTGTAATATTATTTTCATCAAATCTTACATCAGACGTAAAATACGCTTTGCGCATGCCGTCTTTCGTGCAATCTTGTATACAGTGAATCTATCAGTATTAGTATAACTACGGGCGCGTACCATCAGGAAAGTTGTTCAATAAATGTTTTTGTATTTTATTAATTTTAGTTATAGTTTTTAATATGTGTGAACAAATGTACAATTTTAAGATTTTATGATAAAGTAGAACGTGTAGCATGATTATTTCTAAAATGACATCGAAAGATATATAATGCATAATACAATTTACAGTGCTGTGTTGAAAATCATCTGCTGTGACTTACGTTTCACAGGAAATAAGTTATTAAAAGCAAAAGCAATGTAATAGTATTAATTTAACTTATTACAAACGCTTTTGTAAATAAGCTGCTTTAAGAAAACGAAAGCATCCGGTTGGTCTCTTAATGTTTTTAAGCAGGTAATGTTAATTTATATTAATCTTTTAATGCGTTATTAAATTCTTGTGAATTCATTTTTACAAACATTTGTCCTAAGAATTAGAAAAAGAAAATTTTTATTTTCAAAAAATACTGTCGGGATTATATAAAGCAAGAAACATTAAATTTATATCTTATTTCATTTTTTAAAAGTACATAGATTTTTATAATAAGATCGCTTGTGCGTATTGAAATACTTATTAATTTTTATGCACGAAAATAATTATACGCATTAGAATATATTACCGCATATTCTTTGTAAATTTTATCTTTTACAAGTTCTTGAGAAAATTGTAATCGATTTGAAAATTGAGCGATATTTTCTGCGGTACAAAATTTTTACAATATATTTATCTATACTAGTATACTATTCGACGTTCCAAAATTAAGCACATTGAAAGTAGTTACAAATACTTTTTTAATTGTTATATTTTTTGATTTTTTTTAATTTATAACTGTTTAAGAGACAAACTTTTTTATTTCCATTCTACATAACGATAGTTCTGTTCTTATTATATACTTAAAATTACAAATTAAAACCAATTTTCTTATTTTATATAAGAATGCTTTATTTATACTCCCAAATATAGTTGTATTAATTAGTTATGTAGATCTACGATTTCTTTGTAAATTAAGCAGATTTTAATTTGTTACAGCAGTATTTATATCAATTGACCGTGTCCGATACTTAAACTCCGATCATTGAACTCCCTTTACCAACAGAACCATCATAACGGCTATATTTAAAATCAATTAATAGACAAGAATTATGAAAATAAACTTTATTCAGAGTAATTACTGGCATTACGCAACACGGACGTGGAACAATGGTCATAAGAATTTGTCCATCTATTCTAGAAATGATGACCTTGCGATTGACGTAGGTTCTTTTTAAAACAATGCGTCCCTATCATGAAACTCTTATAACTTTTAAGCTTATAACTTCTTCATTCATATAAAATAGAGTTCTTATTATTACTATTTTATGTATTGTAATATTACTAATCTATTTTCAACATATATAGGTAAAAATAAAATAATCTTTATGCTGCAAATACTCAAGAAAAAATTACTTTTTCCCCATCACTGAAAATAAAGCCTAGGTATACTTTGAAGGAGCGAGAGGAGAGGGTTCACTTCTCGTTGCTTGTTCTTTATTCCGAGCAAATCCAACCATAAAAACATTCCAGAAGGAACAGCCTGGATACTTTCTGTAATTTTATAGCCTTCACTCCTTAATTGCTTTAATAGCGTATATCTGTTGTATATTTACATAGTCATTTCCCAAATATGGCAAGCAGCTTATATTATTATATTAATAAAGCATACCGCCTAGGTCCCATACATATATAAATTTTCTAACAGTTTCAATTAATGAAACTGTCAGGAAATAGAAAGGTTGTTAATATTTCAGACCATTCCAAATTTTAAGAAGTATAACTTTTCAATTATCCTTTAGCAGACCGACATTTATCATAAAAAAAAAACTCACTTCAACCCCTGAACGAGAATGTTTCTGTGCTGTTCAATAAATTCATATTATTTATTAATATAAAAAATTTTCTTAAGTATTTCTAGCTTCAACTGATCCAATATTTCTTACGATTCATTGTTACAATTAAATAGATTTATAGTAATAATTGTGGGTAAAACCAACTAGATAAATCTTACAATTTTATTCGTTCATTATTAGTAGGAGTTCCTTTCTTAAACTTCTTTTCTGTAAATTTCTTACCAATATATTAAAATAACATTTACAGTTTTATACTCAATGGTTCTTACTAAGATTTTCTTTATTGAATTTTTATTTATATGTCTTCTTTAATTTTGAAAATACATTTTCATTTATTACTCTATTCATAAGATGCTATACATACGTATATCAAAATAATTAGATTATATACAAATTAATTTATGTAATTTATACAAAGAATCTTTTTCAGAATTATTAAAAAGATTTTATGACGCATCTTCAGAACATCTTTATCAAATTTAAAAAGTAAAGCAATATGTACTAAACTTGAGATTATGGTAACTTCCACCGATAGAATAAAACAGTGATAAGCAATATTCACCACTGCTTGTCCTGTATAGGCTACTGGTGAAAAATACCGGCTCAGGATTGCATCTTATTTCGTCCAAACGATAATAATAATTCTGTCTACCATTGGTTCCTATCTTAATAACCTGATGGACTCTATTAGATCCTGAGTAACATGTCAATGCTAGAAGTTCTCCGTTGGGTAAATTATGCAAAGCTTTATAAGTATAAGGGTAATAAGGCGATATGTTTGTCAATCTGAAAGAATTTAGGGCTAAACCGTTATAGTCATATTGGGAACATGTATCGTAGCCACAGAACGTAATAGTATCGTAGGTAGAAGACCAACCAACCCGATTGCCGTACCTGTTTGACGTTAGGAACGGATTATCTGAAAGAAAATCATTAAAATGTTAAGATTTCATATTCCATTTAAATATAGTCCGTAATACATAAAAATATCTATGTCGAGAGACAATAATAAATAAATCCGTAATAAGTTATGATACTTTTTTCGAAAAATCTCAAGAAAAATCAGTTTTTTTCATGGATAATCTCGTTGGTAATCGATAAATAATAACTGAAGATTTTTGGAAACATCTTGTCGAAACGACGAATTTCAATAATGAAATGAAATACTATATCAATAATATTTAAACGGACGTTATTCGTTTAACTTAATAATTCAATTTAAATACAAGTAAGTAAAATTAATTACTTAAAAAACAAATATTCAGATATAGATTCTATTTCTTTATCATCTTTTATAATTAAGATGAGTTACCTTTTATTTATGCCGAAGTTTATATTTTTTATATAGATGTATTTTTGGTCATATGTATATTTCATACTTGGATACGACTTTGTTTATAAATTTTCTACTTGGAACATCTAAAAATTAAGCAACCTAATAGTCGCGTTCGTGCATAAGAGATTAATTATATACTCCACCGATATTCTTTTAGGTAAATGCATGAAAATTTAATCACAAGGAAATAATTTTTTTATACTATTCTAACTTCAAAAACACAACTTCAGCAGAATTTTAGTGCTCCCCTGACGTAATATATAAACCAAAATCCAAATAAACCAAAAAATAGGTAAAGCATTATTCAAAATTGAACTTACTGGTGTCATCTATCAAATAAAGATTGGCGTTTCCATAATCATCATGAGTTATCAATAAATGATTCGCGGTACCAGGAATGGGCTCGAGAGCATGGATTAAATCAGTACCATAAAACCACGTTACTGGATCAGTAAATTGACCATATCGATCTACAGTCACCTTGCAGATACCTTCACCGCATTGATCATAATTCAGAAATGTTACGTCATAAGTATTTCCAGAAGGAATGATGTGTTCCTGGGATTTCTGGTCAGGACGAATGTCAATTTCAAATTCTTTTTCTGTTATTGAACAATCATCCATCTCTATATTTTGTATATGAAGAATCCCTTGCTCTGAAGAGGACCCTATATCCCGCCATGCAAAAAGGACATTTTCTCTATTCCAGAGTTGAACTCCTAGAATATCAAGTTTTCCGCCCTCCCATTGGGTACTTATGTCTGTAGGACATTCACTTGCTTCAGCATAATCAAACACGTCGTATTCAACTGTGACGGTACATCCGGCAGACTGATCAACAGAATAATGCTCACAGACGACATAGGCTAACGTTGTTTGATCCACCTGGTACTTTCCTCTTATTTGTCTCGGTATGCGATACGATTTTGTTGAGATATCTGGATTTCCAGAACAGATTTTTAAGCTACAACTTAAGACTGCTAGTATTACTAGCATTACCTTCGATAATAACATGTTGTTCGAATCAAATCAGTACTGCCTTCGTAGCTAAAGTAAACAATTCAAAAACTTTATCAATATGATATTTAAGCCATGTCAAATTAGAACGAACGAATTTTAATATTTAAATATATTTTTTCATCTAGCGTATTATATATTAGTTACACATTTTGATATATGTCTGACATTCATAGGAGAAAATTCATTTAAAAAATTATGATTATATTCTAGATTAGTATGATAGAGAAGTAGGCATACTCTTTCATTCTTATTAGTACGCGCTCTGGAATGTGCCACAAATAATTTAATTTTATATTGAGTATAAGTTAAGTACTCTGCTGCACCACTAGAGTACGCCTCGTATTGTAATATAACAATACACTGAACCTCCCGCTCAGTGGGTCCTGTGCATCCATTATAAGAGATGCTTTACTTTGGTATGAATTTATGAATAAAGAATACACGACTATATTAAAACAGAATTATAACATTTTAACCTAAATAGATTTGTAGAAATTCATAATTTTAGAAATCATATAGAATAATAATATTTTAATATTATAAATTATTAATAATAAAAATAAATCTTAGGACATTAATACTAATAGAATTCTTTTTTTATTTTAATAGAAGAAACCTTGTAAATAATAAGCAAAAGCTAAACTAAGGATAGAAGATGTAAATACTGTGAATATAATGCACCTATTTGAATAAAATTATTAAATAATACTATAAACACTACATTAATAAATATAATTTTTATTAAATATATTAAGAAAATAAATATTAAAGTCATAAAACTAAACCTTTATAAAGATTCAGGCTATTTTATACTGCGTAATACTTGTATGTTAAAATTTTCAAACTTAAGCCTTTTCAATTAATTTATAGGCAATTTTTATGCGGAATTGTCAAGTATAAGCATTTTTTTCAAACTCTAATTTCTAAACTTTTGCATTACTAAACTATTTGTAAACTACAAACTATCAACTGAAAATGGCAGTCGGTGTTGTGACAGTATTAAATGCGATAGATCTCTATAAAAGAAATTTTCACGAGAAGTTGAATGTTGTGGACACCATTAAGTGAACTAATGAGGAAAACCTAAATCCATAGGCTTACAACCATCCATAGGCTATAACATCACATATAATTAGTTTACAAATCTAGTCTTTCCAGCTTTGATTACTATTAATATTTTCAACGAATGCATTTTACTGTATTTCAAATTACTACACTTTGCAATTTAAAATACATTATGAGTAGATAAAAAAATATCTATTTACGCCATTATTATTATTAAATTTCAATTGTTTTTTTTTTTATTTTCATTGTTTATTTGAGAATAGAAAAATCGACTTTTTAAGTTTGTAATGTATGTACGTTTGTTTAGAATTATGTCTTGCACAACTTGTATACGAAACATTTTTCGATTAGAGCAATAGTTTTTAAATTATTGAAGAAAAAGTAAAAAAGGAGCATTTTTTTGCTATTTCGCAATAAATAAACACGTCGCCAATAGGTAACGACCCTGAAAATTTAGGATCTTATTCTACATATCTTCAGCTATCATTTAGTGCAAAAAAATAGGCATTGGAAAAAAATGTTGAATCAAAACCCTAATTCGCGACTAACTACTCCCAATCCTTCTTAGAGACTCACAAGACAATCTTTAGATACTCTTGATAAGGATATCGTTATCATCTCTCCAGATCTATACATATTCCTATTCAATCAAGAGGCATTAGGTAAAGAAACCTTATCCTTAAACCATCACGTTTCACAAATATTACTCGTATGATTGTACTTTTACAAGTTATATCTTCCTTCATTGATATTTTGTTGCTGTAAATAAGAATTATAATAATAAAACGATAATGAACGATTTATCGTTTATTAATTTATTAAAAAATAATATTATTCTATATTAATAATTTCTTTACCAGGACGGAGGGAATCCCTATATGGGTGGGTGGGCCTCTAGACACTGGCCTCATGGGCCCCTATATAAAGACGAGCCTACTGATAGATAATATCAAGGAAGTTTCTGTGAAAATTTATATTTGTTAAATGATGCTAAACAGAAACAAGCTACAGAGATCTACTTTGAATATAAAAAAGATGCGCTCTTTTTTGTTTCTCAAACATCGATACCGAGAATATTGAATACATTTCAGAGTTACATATAATCAAACGTTCATATAATTTTGTTTGAATTCGGTATCACTAATTTTATAAATATTTTATCGGTCTTACAGTCTTTTTTATTGTTGTTTATATTTGTTATTTGTGAATCTTAAAGAAAGTTTAATTCTACTTAAAAATAACACTGCTCTAAAACTGAGCTTGAATTAGAGTATTTGTTTATAATATAAATTTTTATAAATTATATAAATTGTTTAACTTCTTTATTTACTGGAAGTCTTTGTGTATAGTTAATATTAAATGATCTCATTTTTTCTATAAAGTAGTAATAAAATGTATTAGCTTTCAATTCCTAATTTGAAAAAATTTTTCATTATACTTACATATATTTTGGGCAATATTAGTTCTATGATACTGATTTTACGTAAGAAGAACTTATCGATATATACCTGAAATTTCCTGTGTATATATATCTAATAGTAGATAATCTCAATTTCTAATGCTGATAAGTAGGGATGACCTTGTACTATAAAGAAAAAACATAAAATTCGAAACATGTTATAATTATTTTGTAAGAAAAATTAGTTTAACAGTTATTTAGATAAGAATTAATTCAATTAAATTATTACAGCACTATACTTAAACAAAATTAAAAAATATTTTCAGTATTAAGAAAATATATCACTAAGTTGAGAGAAAATCATATTATTCAGTTACTAAGAAAATGTATGGATTATGTAAACATGTTATGTAACACATAAAATGTAAATTTTTACATAATACGTATTTTTATATTGAGTATTTTCCTATTTTGAATATAACGAATGAGCTTGTGAAACCTTTATACAATTTTATTTTCTTATAGAAGTTAAATGAGATTTAATTTAGTGAAATTATCTTGAAAAAGACATATTATTGAAGAAAAGTGAACGTTAGTGTGTGCACAAAATGCAACTTTCCTTAAAAATGTTTTGAGCTGACATATTTAATTTTTTAGTAAACAATCATGATACGTTAGGTACAGTCAAATAATAGGAGAATAATACGAGGGTGGTCCCAGAAGAACCTAGACCAACAAATAAAAGTCTAAAATTTTGGAAAAAAAGATATTTATTTTTCAACATAATCTTCCCTCTATTCCACACGCCTCTCAAAAAAACCGACGTCATAACCTTGCCTGCAGATGGAACCGTCTTTGCCTTCTTTGGAGCCCTCATTCTTGAGTCCATTGTTTTGATTGTTCTTTTGTTTCGGATGCGAAGTGGTGGATCCATATTTCATCCATGGTTATGAAACTGCGCACAAATTCAGCTTTATTGTTGCGAAACATTGCCACATACTCAACTGAAACATCTTCACGACGCTGTTCCATTGTAAGCAAACGCGGCACCCATCTTGCGCATAGCTTTGTCATCTCCAAATTTTCAGTTAATATACGATGTATCGCACTTTTTAAAATGCTTACCATATCTACTACCTCGCGCACTTTCAGTCGACAATCATCCAGTATCGCTTTGTGGATTTTCTTCAATATTTCTGGAGTCGTCACCTCATTTGGTCGACCACTGCAATGCTCGTTTTGGCAGCTCTTACGGCTTCGTTTAAACTCTACTACCCAATATTTTACTGTTGCAAACGAAGGAGCAGTCTGACTCAGGGTAGAGTCTAGTTCAGCTTTTATAGATTCACTGAAAATGTTCACTATTAATGGTTGTCAAACAAATACTAAACATCATGGCGTTTTCAAACTTGAGACATATGCTTTATAGATTGTGCACTTTATAATACAGTAATATTTTTTGAGCAACTATCGTCATCTCTAGCTCAGGCCAGATACTTCTGGGACCACCCTTGTATACGTATATTAAACGTAAAACAGCTTCATAAATGAGTTGATTTAATTTTTTTTTATTAGATTATTTTATAGAACATATTATATTATTTATAGAACATTTACGATATTTATGATATAAAATATATAAGTATAATTATAGAATAATAGAAAGATATTTATAATATTTATTTATATTTTTCCACATACTTTACTTCTTTCGCATATGGTTTTAATAGATAACAGAAGATTTTTGTGCCGTTTAGAGACAGTAGGAACCCAGCTTTTCAAGGTTAAAAAAAATTGATATCTTATTTATCATATACAATGACAGTATTTGCATAAGCTACTGGTGTCCTAAATAATGTTTTCAACTGCTACAATCGCATCATCGGTAATGGCGCTTGTTGGGCATCCTATAAACTGCTTATCGTGCACTTCTTCGTGTCCTTGGAGAAAATCTCTGTATCGTCTTTGCACCATCTGCACATTCCTATATCATAATAGTCTTGACCCTAAGTAGTCATCAATTCACGATGAATCTGCTTGCTGTTTAAACTCTTTACAGTGAAAAAGTGGATAACCGTACGTAATTCACAATCCGATTCTCTTTGTACTAGGAACTCCATAATTTTCCAGCTCGTACTGCTAAAAAAAGTATTCTTTACCAACAAAACCAATTCCGCTCTTATCGGTCGAATTTAGTTTGAAATTATGATCAGCTCAATTTCGCTAGGTGATGTTTAAGATAAATGTCAATCAAAGAAAATTTACTTTTTGCTTACGATTGACTTCCAAAACAAAAATCGATATCTGAACACCCGTTTCAAAAATATGTTCAAGTTATTTTGCTTCAATTTAAGTTGGCTGTTAACCAAATATTCAGGCTATTTACTGCCACTAACCAAATATTTAGGCTATATATATATATATATATATATATATATATATATATATATATATATAATACATCTTACATACTGTTTCTGTGGTACAATACTGTAATTTCGTATAAGAGAGTTTCGTGTTCAGACATTAAAATACGATCTCCAGGTGGTGCCTCGAGACGACTTCTACGAGGAGTTTCGTGTTTGGACGGCAGAAAACGATGTCCTAAAAAGGTTTGACGACTTTCAATATAAAGAATTATTATCTCGATATAAGAGAAACAATTGTCTTAATCGAATATAGTGGATTAAAATTTTTTATTATATATAACATATAAATACAATTTTTTTAATCAACAATCTAAGTAAATATTTTCATATGTATATTGTTATAATTAACTTCCTGAATAAGGCAATTATTTTTCTTATATAAAAAAGGTAAATTCTTTCCATTTAAAAACAAAAGCAATTAGTTATCTATAAGATGCGATATTTAGCTCATTATTTTGTCTTAAAAGTATAGGTTAAGTTAACTGTTCGGTTAATAAACTATATCTATAATGCATATTTATGTTGGTAATTAAGATATCTGTATCACATCATCAGTCCTCTTATTAAGACATCGTTTAACTAACATCAAGGCAAATTAAATGTACCGAAGCGGAGTCGATCAGTTATCTGTAAGATACCATTTTCGTAACTTATTGTTAAATCGTAAAATAAACCTTTAGATATATAATAGATCTATAAGGTTTCATTACGATATGTTGTAATGTACCTTTAAGGTGAAAATAAGACGTGTATCGTATACCTATAATACGTCTTTTATGATACTGCTTAAGTACCTCTTGTCTGTTCGAAGTTAACTATAAATAGCCTTATAGTTATCTTCGTGCTATCTGGGGTGCCTTTTTATCAAAGTATAATCTATTACCAATAATACGACTGAGTGAGACAGAAATTGAAAATGTTTACTTTATCCGATTTTATTGGTTTTAGTTTCTTTTCAAATAAAATAGGCCTAATATGTTTTATATTTGTATTGTAAAGGCCCTTGAGTAAAATTGCTATAATTATAATATGCAATATTTAGCATATTTGAAAGATCATAATCCCATTAGTGCTAGTCTGAAAATCTATTTTTTGGTGATAGACTAGAAAAGCACGTCTATCCGATTTCGTTGAAAGTTTTTCTATATCTGTTTTTTAAGATGCAGTTTACGTATATAGTAGTGCATATAAGTAAAGCACTAAAGTGCTTTAATGCCACCCAACGAATGATTGATTATAGCTCTTTCGTATACTTTACTACATCGCAAAAAATTATGGAATTTGAGAAGAGACAATACCCAGCAATAAGAATAGCTCTAAGTATAGAAAAAGTACACCAATAAATATAATCTTAACAGAATCGAAAATAGAAGTCATAAACGAACGGGGTTAATATATTTACAATCTATATATATATATATATATATATATATATATATATATATATATATATATATTAATGTGTATTGAATATCAATCTATAGTTCATAAAAAGACAGTTAAATAAAATATATCTGTCTATGACCGCAATAAGTAGGTACAAAAATAGCACTTTATCTATATAAAAAGATAATGCTTAAGACTCATTTAATTTTTAGATGTGTAATTAATAGCGAACAAAACTTACCAGAAAATCTAAATTAATAATAATAATAATAATTATATTATATGTACAACAATATAAATATGAAACGAAAATATAAATATTCATAATAATCAGAATGCTTAAATTTTTTTTGTAAATCTTGTCATTCATAAATACAGAAATGAAACATAGTTGAAGACTTCGATAAGGATGAAATTTATTTTAAAGCCATGTTTTACTTCCGCCTTATTACCCCGAATAGTCATAGTGATAATAAATAATTAGATCACAACACTAAAATCTTGCTTTATCACTTTGTAAAATTGGCGTTCTAAATAAGCCTAAATGTCAAAGTGGTTATCAAAAATAAGATGTAGTTCATATCCTATGGCAATATGACATGTATAAAGAACAGCGACAGGATTTTTTAAAAGACACTAAGAGAATTAAAAAACTCTTAAAAGACACTAAGAGAATTAAAAAAACGTTTTTTAAAAGTTGCAAAATTACTGACTGAATTATGTTCGTATGAACTATTCTGTACATAAATGTAAAATGTAAAAGCCATTATACCTGCATGTAGCAAAATAATATCAATAAAGATTCAAATTCCAGAAATAATTTAAAAAACTTGATATATTTGCTTCATTGCTGTACGATTGCTCATGGACATATGAAATAGATGTGTCGTACATCGTATTATTATTATTATTTTCTTCGAAACGTGAAATAGGAATAAATTCTACAAATCTTTCTAATGATTAATATTTTATAATTTATCTCATTATAAATTTTAACCGATCTTTATGCACTATTTAGTCTATTGATAATAATATTTTACTTAATTAATTTCACTCATGATGACATATATTAATTTTGCTACAATTACTTCGAATGACTCGTCACAATTTGTCTTCGACATACAATTTATGTTCCTACGACTTACTTTACCATATTTAAAACGAAAATTTTACTTATGTCGACTATTTTGAATTAAATTAATAAATATTTTTATCGGTCTTACAGTCCTTATAATATATTATATTAACTAAAATAATGACAGTCAGACTGTCCTTATTTATTATCACCCCCAACGAATCTGAAATAATACTTACAACTAAATTGAATACGATAATAAATTAAAATAATAATAAAATAAAATAATATTAAATAACATAAAAATAATAAAAATAATAAACTATATTCTGTGTAGGAAAGGACAATCTGACTGTCCCGACCACTTTATTTTCTCCTTTGGTGCTCGACGCTTCGAACCGCTACGGTTCATCCTCAGGAACTAAACTGTTAAATATATGAACTAAAATATCAGTTTAGTTATTATTATTTGATAAATAAATTTTATTTAGTAATCATTATTTTAGTTAATATATTATAAGGACTTTAAGACCGATAAAAATATTTATTAATTTACCATATTTAGTTATATAATCCTTTAGAAAATTTTGAAACTCGTTTATTAATTCTAATATTCCTAAATAATTACTATTATTTTAAGATCAATATAATTTTTCTTGAGATGGAGAATACAGAAATAATTCTCAATTTATTGTTTCACACTTTAGAAATTGTCGCTTTATTGCGCTTACTATATGAAAGATTACCATTGGATTGTATTCCCGTCACTATAACCTCAAACGATATTTTTTAAATCATAATCAATTTTTTAATAAGGTCATCTTTTCATCCAATACAATAACATCTCATTACTATTTTTTCAAAAAAGCTGAATCTCTGCTATATAAACACTTGTTCAATGCTTTTAACTCCATAATATCAAATGTCAATGCAGTTTCTAATCCTTTATTAATAATTGACTTTTCAACAAGTGCCTCTATCTTAGATTTCTTTTCTACTTCAAAAAGTGATTATTCAAATATTTAAATCATCCATATTAAATAAAAAAGATTTTATGCTACTCTTCTTTGACTTTCTTTCTCTTGCTTGTATTACTCGAACCTACTCTATTCTTTTTTAACATAAATTCTGAGTCTTTTTAAAATATTTATATACAAATTCTGATATTTTCAGTAATGTTCAGCAGAAGCGTAATAGGCCCAATTCTTAGAAGGTTAGTATTTTTGGAACCAGCTTTTATGTAGCGAAAAGTCGAGTAACGATCAACCGACTCCATTTCATTCTCAGTCAATCAGCCATCATCAATTTTGGTGTCATAAAATAATCTGTAATTTTTCGGTTACTTAAATTTTTTAATTAAATCTTAAATTAAAAGTAAAATCATTTGTTATTACAATATAGTCTTCATTTTAACCAATTTCAACACAGTTTTTATTTAAATTAATTTTACAGAAAGGAGTTATGTTATCTAAATAAGTAATACTGCAGTGAGTCTTTTTAACATGACGGGACCGACTAAGTATAGGAATCACAGGAGAGGGCCCGCGTAGACCCGTGCTTAACTCCTGCCCTGGTATAGCGCATGGAAAATCGCCGCATGATAGAGTATTATCAAACACGTATAAGATAAAAATGTTTATCACTATTTTATCACTAGCAATTATTTTTAAAATTCAATACGGTACGTAAAAGCTAAACTGAAAAATTTACTAGCTTTAAATACAATTCAACGAGAAATTATTACTAGTACTCGCCTAGCCGTCGTTTAATTTCCTAAATATTATTAGTGCAATATTTACGTCTGAGGCAGCTAAGATGCAGTTTTCATGTTTGGGGCGACAATTAATTCTTGTAAACTATCCGATTTAAACTTTCCGTCTAAGCAACAAAAGCATTTTTTTTCATCTACAAGTTTTATCTACATAAATCGTATTCTTTAAATTGAATAAGTGAATCTGTTTTAAATATCAGGCTTCAGAATTCACTATAATTTGTTATATATTTACTTCATATTATTATGCGAAAATAAAACCTGTTTGATTTTTGTAACATCACAAAATAAAGGAATTCTATTAAAAATTTTAATTAAATTATTCAAGTATCGAAATATCTAAAATGAATGGGATGTACTGAAAACGTGCGGTCTAAACTTTATCAAAAAAAGTCGATTTTCATATATTGAAGATCGTTTTATTCACATACCTTGATTATAAATATGGCAGTTGAAATTGATCCAGGTTTAATTAATAGGTCACGCAATTTTTACGAAATTTTTTTTCAGAAAACAAGAAAAAGATTTTAAAATATAAGGAATGAAAATTGTGGGTCATTTGATTCTTTTTATTTAATGTACTTTATATATAATTTATATGAATTTCTCTGAGAAAGATTAATTTAAAGATAAACATATAATTGACATACACAAATAATATACTGTTAAAATCAGGATTTTTAAGGTATTTTATTTGTATGATAATTCACTTTGCACAAGTAAGTTTTTTCTAATGTTCGTTTCCTACAAATGGTAAACATTTGAAATTTTTATTTTATACTAAAAAGCAATGCTTTAAATATTGCTTAGATATAAAGTTTCTATTGAATTAATATTCTCCATACCTTTATTAATAAAAAATCTAATTGCATTCGATTTAGACACTTAGATCGACATAAAGACACTACCTAGCTTATATTATTGTTATTATAGTCAGTTACTCTATTGATAACTTAAAAATTATAATAGGTTAAAAGTGTGAAAAAATATGTTTTTGCAACTCATCCTTGGACAACAGCACATCCTGAGACTTCTGTATATTTAGCAACCAAAATGTATTCAACAAAACCTACTCTTGATGTAGACCATTTAATTGATACATACTATAATGAGACTCGGCACAAAAATATGGAGGTATTTATTTAATATAATTATCATTTTTATAAGTAAAGAATTACAACTAATTGAGAACTATATTCTTCTAATTTGTTACGAAATATGTCTATGGATATACATTTTTTCGCTCTATAGATTTATTGCAGAAAAAATAGAGGTTTTCATTCTGAAAAATAAAACAATGGATAGGATTTAATTAAATTGTTATATTTAATTGAATAAATTTAATATTATATTCATGTTAAACGAATAAAGTAAAACGAAAGCCTTTCAAGTCAAAATATTTTATACCTAATACTTTAAACTTGCGTAATGATTTATACTTTAAGGATTTATACTTTAATTAAGAGAAGCAGCATACTCACTTTTTTAAATACCGTTTATATTCATCGAATTTGATACACTGAAGGGCAAAGCAAAGGAGCGATCGATTCCATGGGCAAAACGTATCAAATGAATAAAATAAAAGGATTTCAAAATATATTGCAGTGTTAAAGTATATGTCGGTTTCAGTGAGACTCGTTACCGGTAGAAGTAAAAGAGATTGACAAAAGCATTTTTAGCGTGTGCGTGCTGCGTAGGCACTGTGAGTATGTACCGGCCTAGGGTTTGTTTATCAAAGAAAAGCTCTGTAAAAAGTGCCTGTTTATACAGTATAAGTATATAATTTCCGCTATCGTGGAGTAGATACTAGGGATGTACCATATATACTACTCGTACAGATACTCTTATGGAAAAACTAATTATGACGTAAAGGGAAAACTTAGCTAACGAATTACAGAAGTTCTTTTCGATATATATTTTCTTTTCATAAGAAACAAGTACCCCTAATTCCTGTATTAATTTTAAGAGCAATGGTGAAGTGAACCAATATTATGATCTTTTCTTGTAGTTAAACACGTAAAGGAGAGGGGAGGCAAAGTTTCGGAATGTATTTCGCTGCTGTAGATAAAGGTTTTCTTAGAATTTTTATAATGTTTTCTATTAGGTATATTCATAATGCTTTGAGCATATTCAGAATAATATTCATAATTAAATTCATAAATGTATTAGAGTTTCTTAATATGAAAATAAGATTAGTATATATTTATATATTTTCAAATATAAAACAAATCTACCGCGTGATGATTAACATTCTGTTAAACTAACTTTTATTCCAATAATTATTCAAAGAGTTTGAACGTTAGTTATATAAAATCATTAAGGACTAAAGGTTGAACTAATAGAGCTAACCAACAATAATTGATAACTAAGTTGAGTTTTACAGATAGTTATTTATTTTTATTCCAATTCTTTCAACTATAGAAAAAAAACTTTTGTGTAATGGTATATAGATATATATACCATTAATGGTGTATATATATATATATATATATATATATATATATATACCATATCTATAATCATAAATCTATACATGAATATTTATTATTTAACATATAAACGTATAGTACTATATTTAACATTTCAAACAGTGTGCTTATTTAACTAAATAATTTTAACATACATTCGATACTAAAAATTATATTGGCTGTACCAGTAAGTTTCCAGTGTTTTTTTCGAAAATGTAAGATTTTATTACGAAAACATAGTTATATATCCATTATGATGACCTTATTTACGTACATATTTCGTTTTGGTGTCAAGTGGCGGACTCGCCAGGCTTTGTATACCATTATTACATTTAAGATTATTATAATAAATTCATTTTTCATCACTAGTGAGAATAAGATTTCAAAATGATTTATTTTTATACCACTGCAATAACATTTCGAACATGCAAAATCACCGTTCGACGTTTTTCGGTTTGAATTCGTCCGGCACCCAGTTTCGAACCTATTGAATGAATTTCAATGCTTTCAGGCGCAGAAAACGACTAGTTGTGTGCTGGCTTATAATGCAGCTAATCCCTTTTGAACATGGATTCTTATCCACAAAAGCGTCTAATTCCTCAGCTTCAAAACTTTTTCCTTTTTAGAGCGATCCTTGTCTTTAACTTCAAAATCACCACTTTTGAACCGTTTAAACCACTCGCGGCACGTCGATTCACCAATGTATTTCGCCCCATAAGTTTCCGAAAGTAAAGGAGACTTCAGCCACACTTTTTTTCATATTAAAGATGAAAACAGCACTTGCTGCACATGACGTTTATTCGGCTGGAAACTTGCCATGATTTTGCTCGATAAAATAAACAACACCGAAAGAAATACTCAAATATAATGCTGCAAAGTTGTTGTTAACAGCTACACAAGCTACAAATATAACACATGAGTTCTGACATTTCTACCCGGGATCCACTGGTGACGTCAGATTTTGAAAAACACTGGAAACTTTTAGACACAATAATTAAAACCAGATATTGGAAGGGTTTAAACAAAAAATTTTAGAGATGTACTACGACACACAGCCGTACCGCATTCTTCCCTTAACTTTTCAAATTCTATATATAGATCGGCGTGTAGTTAAAAGCAGTCCGCTACAAATCAAAATTTATTATAATCACTGTTTTCATTTGGTTTTAACTTAGCTTATAAAAAAAGTCTTTATTTTTAAAAATACAAGTCAAATTTTAGCAATAATAAATTTCACTAAAATTTTCATAAATTCACTGTGTTCTTTTGATTGGAAGATTAGAAGTCGATAATCCACGTCATCATAGATGTTTCCAAATATAGGGTTATTTGCACTAAAATTTAAAATCGTGAAAAATTATTTAAAAATTTAAATTAAATTAAATTTATTTTTAAATATAACTAAAAAGATAAGTATAAAGTAACATTAACAAAGAAATTTTTGATCTACGTATACATCTAAATCAAAAATTGATTTGAATAAAAAGAGTAATGTTTTTATACATAAACAGTTTATCAATAAGATATATAAATTTATTCAAATCGTTTATTTCTTTGTTAACGATAAAAAATTAACATGGATATTAAATAATATCAAACTACTTTTTTTCTAAAAAGCAGAGTAAAAGAAATGGATCTATCTTCTACGCAATTAGGTTCCTGCTAATGTTTCGAAAATTCTAGATATCCAGGATAATTTGACAAATGCAATTTCAGATAAACTATATTTTATAAATATTTTTAAGTTTCAAATCAGAGGAGTTATTGTACAGAATTTAATGAAATAGAGTGATTAATATTTACAATAATAAATTTCAAATTAGATTTCAATCATCTAATGAAACTATTCTCAATTATTTATTATATCTCAAAATGTATTATATCTTATTATATCTTATTGTTATACAGATTGTATTAGAACCAGCTAAATATTTAGCAGCACAACCATATATAAACATATATTCTGAGCTATTTAGCGGTCTAAATTATTGGATGAAATTACCAGAAGATAAACTTAAATTTCTAAAAGAATTACATGATATATATACTACAGCCATCTTATTGTAAGTACCCTAACTTTATAATCGTTATATTTTGTGAATATGTAATAAAGAATAAAGATTTAATAATATCCATATTATTAAGCATTATATTGATACATCTCAAGTATCTCAAGCGATCCCGTAATAGATTTGTAGAGGATACTCCGAAAGACTAAGTTAATGTATAATTAACTATTTTGGATTTTAGGATTCTCCAAATTTGCTGGTCAAACTTATCTTATTCCTCCCTCTTTTCATCTACATTGATTGTTTTTTTATACTTATCAAATATTTATTATTCAAACAAATTTATAATAAAATATTTAAAAAGAGGAAAGTAAGAGTATAGTATGAGTTGTGATTGTTATAATTAATAATATGTAGATTTTGGTTACAAAAATATTTAATTTATTATGAATTGTTCAATATAACATTTATTAATAATGCTTCTACCTATTAGCACCCGCGAGATACTAACACTCGCTATGTTCACACACAGGGTTCTAGAGAAGATAATTATTTTTACTAGTGTAAGGAAAGACGTACAGAAGCTCTACCTTATGAACGCGTTTGGTGTTACTTTCTTTCATGGATCAAATACATGGACTACGGTTTACCCATATGAAACCCGCGCGTAGATTTTCCTCTTTCTATAATAATAGCATTAGCAGCAACAACAAAAACAACAACGACGACGACGACAACGACAACAACAACAAAACAATAATAATTTGTACAGAGGAAAAGAAAAATCCTTTATGGGTCCCGAGACCGGTCCCAGGGTATGTGGGAATTACCTGCAAACGCATACCCGCTAAACAATTATCTTCTTGGTGCATTCCGTCGACTGCCTCCCACGGCTTTGAAAAGAGCTGCAGGCCAGAGTTGGCAGGCATGCACCAAGGAGACCTCCTCTCCTTGGCTCAATTCCCCTCCCCGACAACCGCCGCTAGGCATTACTTCGCGGAGGGGACCGGGATATTCGTCTTCGGAATGCTACCAGATCTCGATCGAGAATATGTCCCTCTTTCTAGAGAAGGTCCGCCTTTATCCGCCTGAGAATGTCCTCGGCGATATAGGTAGTTTTTCCCATGTCTTCTGGCTGGAGAACATTAGGGGGACGATGCATTCCAGGATGACACTTCCAGCATCTCACTCCAACAGCTCCCTCTGCCTGCACACAAAAAATGTATGATGGGCATTGGCTTTCGCAGAACACAGTATATACAACCGGGATTCGCGACTTAGCCCATTTTGTGCAAGTACGCGTGAAAGTACCCGTGGCCAGTCAGCATATGAGTGAGATAGTAATTTACCTCCTTGTGCTGCCGTTTTTCTTGCTTCCCGTTTCTCCGTGTTGCTCATCTCTTCTTTCTTGCTGTTTATGTTGTCCATTCTTCTTTATGAAAGTTTTCGTCCCCCCGCGTGGCCGGCCTCCATGGACCCTTCAACGGCGAGCTCACCAGAATGACGCCCCAACACTTGCCTGAGTCATGCCGGCTTGCACCTTCGTGTAAGGCTCCTTTACGAAGCCGGGGGATACAGCACCTCCCGACATGCTAGCTCGCTTCCGCTCTTTCAAGCTTCACACCCCATCACTCTCTCCTTCATACTTCGCTCCCTGGAGAGTTTCTAGCAGGCATCACATGCCAAGACGCACTTGCGAATGCCGAACGACTGGCGCTGACTAGGCGCCGATCCGCCCGTCCTGCCGTAAGCGGAAGTCAAAGATGGTTCGCGTCGTCCAGGCACGCAACCTGAAGACTCGCCTCCCCACTCAGGATCTCGCTTTGGAATAGAAAATAGTCGCAGGGTGACATGTTCGACAAATAGGGCGATTCTGGTAGCCTTGCCATGCCCTTAGACGCCAAAAAGGAAGAGACACTTAACGCACTGTGATAGGGAGCATTGTCGTGATGGTGAACCCAAGTTCTTCGCGATCTCCGAATACACTCTGAGCTTCCTTTTTCGTAATTTTTCGAGCCCAATACGATAGAATACTTTATTACTTGATTTACGGTTGGTCCAGGTGGTACCAACTATTTTTGGACCACCCCTTTGCTGTCGAAGAAGCAAATGAACATAGTTTTCACTTTGGACTTGTCTTCTCGTCTTCTTTGGCCTTGACGCTCCAGGGGACAGCCACTGTTGGCTTGGTCGTTTAGTTTCGGGGTTATATTGAAAAAACCAACTCTCATCACCAGTAATAACTCGATCGAGAAGAGTAGGATCACTTTCCACCTACTCGAAACAATCTTGAGCGATATTCATTGGTGAGCTTTTTGTGCATCTAACAGGTTCTTCGGGACTATCTTCGTACACTGCTTTTTCATGGCGAAATCTTCGGTTAAAATCTTTCTAGCTATTTCCAGCTTAATATTGAACTCGTCAGCCAACATTCGAATGGTTAGTAGCCGGTCTTGATGAACAAGGGCGCGGACGCACTGTGCATTCGCGTCGGTTCGAACTTGAATGGCCTTCCGCTCCGTGCCTTGTCCTTGACGCTCTCACGGCCTTCTTTAAAATCGGCATGCGACCGAAGCATCTGATTACGACTCAGGGTATCACTACCATATACTTTAAGCACTTTTTCATAAGTTTCTGTTGCGGTTTCGCCGAATTTTGCACAAAATTTTGTCGCTCACAGTTTCTCTAAATTTCGCTGTTCCATTTTTGTGACATGCACTACTCGCGCGTTCTTACAAAACATTAAGCAGCTAGCGAAAAAACAATTGTACAAGGGTCGTCGAGGCCTCAATTGAGACACTAGTTAATTAATGGTCAAGTTACTTAATTGTCTGACTTCGTATTCTGACCAGGCACAAGGCGCCCACGCCAACTTGTCCAGGCGAACGCGATACAAGTAACATTAAGGCACTTGCACGCACTTCGCCGCGCCTTGTGCTTGGTTTCAACACTCGTCTCATTATCTCATCGCTCGATTCGCTCGTCCGACGGCTAGCGATAAATTGACGAGCCAGCGAAACGAAAGGCTAAGATAATTTAAATTCTGACATATGACTTTAGTTATAAAATGTGTGATAGAATGTATGTAAAAATTGTGATGGTGAAAAATTTCCTAGTTGTTGAAAACTTTTATATAATCATTTATAGTAAAGTAATTAAGAATCAATTTAACTATTGAATTATTCTTATAAGGAAAATTTATTAAAAAGTCGTTATCAAAAAAATAAAATAAATACATTATAAAATAAAATTTTACGCGGGTTTGTTTAATTTAAAGTACTTTATAATTATAATACATTATTTTAATTATTGCATGATTTATGTACATTATACTCTAAAAAATTATTATACACTCTATTATTTCTTTTTAACTGTATAGTTAAATGTAAATAAAATATATACAGTTTTTTGGAATATTGCTATGGTAATAAGTAAGTAGTATGCGAGTGGCAAAACATTTAATACATTTTATGCCAAAGTCTGTAAGGATGCAGTTTTTTTTTTAAATGTAATTTTTCTATTTTTGATAGAGAGAAATATTAGAATCATTAGTAATAAGTTGGTCCGATGAAAAAGATATTGATAAAAGATAAAGAATTTTATTTGTATAAATGTGTATTTGGCGCCACGGAAGGTTGTACTCGACACTACCTGATTATTGTGGCCCACCGCCGCAAGTACACCCTCCTTTTTTTCGTTCTTTGCGAGACTCGTGACATGGACTCACTCTCATCTCGATCGCCACAGGAGATAGACATGGAGAAAGAGAGAAGCTGGGCAGAAGAGAGAGGTGCGGAAAACGATTTTAATAAAAGAAAGGAGTGGGAGAAGATAGTAGGAATAAGGTTTAGAATGAAGAGGCAATGAAGGAGAAGAATCAAGAGACAGAAGAAAGAGAGAGCAGAGCGAGCAGAAAACGAGAGTAAAGGAGAGGGTAGTAGTGAAGGAGAAGAAGTAAAGGAAAAGAGATAGGAGAAGAAAAGAGAGAAACGAAAGAGTGGAAGAAAAGATGAAGACGCGAGAAAAGAAGGTGAAGAGAAGAGAAGAGTGAGCAGTGAAGCAGAGGATGAAGAAAGGCAAAGAAAGAGAAAGCGAGAGGAGGAAGAAAAACGCTGCGCGTCAGATCCTCGATATATCTCGCTTACCACCCTTCCGCCAACGGATCTTTGGAGCCACCATCGTTCACCCACCGAGTAATGAAGTAGATGCGGGTCGCGAATCGTGGTTTGCGTTTGGTTCCGCGTTTGTTTGCCGGGGTGTCTGCGACCGGCCGGCGACAACAGTACTTGGGTTCCGTATTAGGGACAAATCAGAAGAAAAAAAAATTTTTTGTGCTAATGTAGGTTTTATATTAAATGAAAATCAAAAAAAATTATTAGTGGATACACCCGCCATATGCTGTTTTTTTGTGTCCTCAATTTTCAGATAGATGGATTTCTCCCAGTGATTTTGGAGTAAGTGGATAAGATTAAATTTTAAATTAATTATTTCTGTGCGCTATTTTAAATGAATTATTCTGTGTATATATATATATATATATATATATATATATATATATATATATATATAAACACTAGAATACAAGCTATTATTAAAAACCATAACATAACAAATATTGCAGGAATCCTACCAAATGATTAAAGTATTCTCTTAAACCTTTCAAATTGGATCAGTATACAAACTGCTATTGAAAATTTATTAACAAAAATTATACAAAACACTAGTGACACGGAAAATAAATTCACCATTCTTATAAACTGCAACAAAAAGAACAAATTGGAAAAAACAGTGAATAAATTTATCTCAGGAAATATAAATAGACTCAATGGATAAATTAAAATTTTTTATACAGAACTGATAAATAATAATATATCTGAAGCAATAGTCGCAGGGTAATTAGCTTCCAAATTCTGTTAAGTAAATAGAACTGAAATAATAAATCAAAAATACTATGAAAAACTAATAAATATTAAAGTAAAGAAAAAATGGTTCAGAGTATGGAAAGAGAATGAAAATAACACACACCTATTCAAAATTAAACCAGAAGTATTCAGTTACAACCCAGCTACAATCTCTTTGAGGGGAAATCACGTATTACTTATATTCTACGCTAGGACATACACAATAAATCCACCAACACCTTATTAGTAAAAATCAGCTAAATATGTGCATTCAATGTAAAAAAGCAATGGGCACCCAATATATTTTAGTAGTTTATCCAATGTATAGACACCAGAGGAAAACACGGGCCTAGGAATACCCTAATCAATACCCTCAATAATACAGAACAATGTGAAAAACTAATAAAATTCATAGATTATATTTTTCGATTATATTTATATTATTATTAAGAATAAACGTTATTTTTACGTTTCTCTATATTTTATTTTAAAATTTAACAAAACGATAAAATAAAGAAGAAAAATATAAATTAATCATATAATATAATATAGTAAACAACTGTTAAAAAATTAAATAGACACAATACATAAATAAAATTATGAATAATCAAAATCTGAGTCGTATAAAGTTCCAACCTTAACGAATAAAAAAGAACTAATGTTCGTTTTTCATTTTTTAGTAAATAAATGATAAATTTTACACTTAAATTTAAATAAAACGACGAATTCGACCTGTAATAATAGTGTCATCCCAAAAAATTACTTTATTGATATTACACTTTACTATTAATGGGGCAATGGGTGATTTATTTCCTAAACTATAATTGTTTGCATTATTGGAAGAATTATTAGCTTACAACTTTTGAACATAAAATAAAGTAATGGCATCCTTGATCTACTGAAGTTATAATTATAATTTCAATAGATTCAACACAACAAAAACATATCAATAAGCTACAAGAAAGAAAAATCAACTGGATTTTGGAACAAAACTAAAGCATCAGATTTATGAATATTTAATTCTTGAATGTGATTTTCAGAATATACGAGGGGAGATCCAAATTTAACGAGAATCGGAATATGGTGGGAGAGAGCATGTGAATAGTCATTGTTCGACGTGGTATGCGTTACGGAAATGACTCCTGACTTATTGGGCGCAGTTATGTCGCTGTGAGTAGACAGGTTTATCCGTAGGAATATTTGCAGTGAAACACCTTTTTCCATTTCGGTGAAAACGTCGTAGCCGATTGTCGAGAGCATTGCGGGGCTAAGAAATTTTGCTTCTTATTGGATAAATCTACCACGGAAAACATAGTAATGATTAAGTCTATTTATAGGAAGTCTGCCCTCAGTAAAACTACAATCTACGAGTGCTTTTCACATTTTGAAAATGGAGAAATGATAGTTCAGAGGATTTGTCCGAAGATTTACACAAATATTTGGCTCGCAAGTGAATGATTCTTTCATCACGACAATGCATGGCCGGCTTTAATTTATTGTTTTTCTAGAATCTTAAAATGGAGACGAGAGGAAATCATTTTATCATTGTGGAGAAGGTAAAACGAAAAGCGTAGGAAGGGCTGATGAACATCCTGATAAATAAATTAAAAAAAGGTTTTGAACAATGGGAGTATTGTTTTCAAAAGTGCACTGTAGTAGAAGAATACTTTAGAGGAGATAAAAAATTTGTGTAAAAATATTAATAAATAAAGAAGTTATGACGAATTTCGCCTTTTTGGGGCCTCCACTCGTATTTTTATTTATAAATAAGTTTTCTGTAGTTTGCTTATTTTCATTACTAATAGAACATCCTTTGAAAAATTTTTATACAAACTCAAATAAATCTTTTTTGTCCTTAACAATGAAATAAAATATAATGCAATCAGATATAAGGTTTATTATCTACATTGTACTTTCAAAATTCATGTTTATTTTATTTTTGCACCATGCATAGTTGATATTTAGCGCCATGTTTGTTTTATATTAGTACTATGAATAAAAGTATCAATCGAGAGGCAATATAAAAAATACTAATGTTGATGATACTAATGTTAATTATATAATTATTTATTCAAATATCAATTTACAGGTACGATGATGTTCTAGATGATTCACCCATACGCAGAAATGTTCCAACGGCACATACAATTTACGGGATAAATAGGACTATACTCTCTGCCAATACATTATTATTACAAATGTTTCAACAAATTGTTTGTACTGAAAATCTTGAGGTACTAGATTTATTTTTGATAAATTTTATATACCGCAATTAATTGATTATATTTATAATATAGGCATTCAAATTTTTATCAAATATAATATTAGGATATTATGCTGTCGTAGCCCGAGAAGCGTATCAAAAACATAACAATATCCGAAGGACAAAAGAGGACTATTTCCAATCATCTATAGCATGTAAGATTTTTACATATATTAACTAATATTTTATTACATGCACCCTGGTCATCTTTATATAAGGTTCCATGAGGCCCATTTCTAGAGTCCCACCCATGCAGGAAACCCTGTCCACTCTGGTAAATTATTAATGTACAAAAAATATTGTTTTTGAATAAATTTAACAATGATGTTGTTACTTATCGAATAAATCATTCTTATGATTATTTACTCCTTATTAAACAGTAACAACAAAAATCGATTGGCTTTCTGAAGAAGATATAACTTATAAAAATAGAAGTAACATGAGCAATATTCTTAAACATAATATTTTATTTTAAATTTTAAAAAGAGTGTTTTGTGTTAGACGGGACTGGTACACAAAAAGTTTCTCTGCTGGCGATATATATATATATATATATATATATATATATATATATATGCCCCACCCCTGAATAAGTCTCAAGTTCTCCCATTAACAATAAAGGCGACCCTGTATGACCTCAATTCTAAATAACTTTATTTAAATATTCATAATATGCGCGTTTGTTATATGTCAACGTATATCCTCCCTAGAGCCTCGCCCGTGCACGTCTACGCCGAATGCGTAAACTCAAATGAACCTTCCCTTTACACCGCGGCGACTCCGCACAAATCAACGCTCGCGAGCAACCACGGCGCTTCATGGCGCTACACGGAGCCGCAGGCATGAAAGTGTTAAAGAGTGATTGTGTGTAGAGATTAGTAGAGATCTAGACCTCACGAATCTCGGACATCTCTGTAAGGCCATCTCTAAAATAAAATAAGTTTCTTCAAAACCGGCGTCTTTCTTACTTAAGCCCGTTTTTCCGAGAGAGAGAGAGAGAGAGAGAGAGAGAGAGAGAGAGTGGCACACTTCAGCGCGCACCACTTGCGGCGAGAATGAGAGGGAGAGCGGCTCCCCCACGTTGCCAGTAGCAAAAAAGAGACAGTGGTTTATCCCCCACAAATTTAATTTATTGCATACATGTTTTTGGCTAATATTGCAGAAAAAAATAAGATCTTATCAAGTAATAACAAATTGATGAAAACAAATTTCCATAATTAGATAAGCTGAATGAAAGCATTGTCAATTGATTGATGTAAATATTCTTTATATATATATATATATATATATATATATATATATATATATATATATATAATATAAATATTTCCAATGATCGTGTTAATTGTTGAAAAGTCTCCTATAGCATAAATTGATCATTTTAAAAAAAACAATTTTCAATCCATTTGCAAATCATATAAATTCATTACATATCTATTGATTTATTGAAAAGCATGAATTTTTTATTTACAAAACTTCTATATGTAGATTTTAGAATTTAATAAAAAAAAACGAGTATTTATAAGTATTATTAAATTGATTGTTCGAAAATAAAAGGACGGCGTAATTTAATACATTTTAGATTTCTTCTTAATTTTTTTTCTACGATTGATATAGATGAGAAAAATAAGATGCAATTATTATCATAGTCTTCTAATGTTCTGACAAAAAAAAAAACATTTCGTAATTAATAAACGTCCTGAGGAGTATAAGTAAAGTCTAAGTATACGAGGTGTATTCAAATAATGTAACTCCAAATATCGAGGACTATATCCGTTCGATTATCGATTTTTTTAATTTTGTGTTGGTAAAGGTGTATCGAACATATATTCACGGCTTTAGCTCTATAGCACTATTTGTTTGTTTGTGACCAGCATAGAAAGTTATAAGTGTTTCGTATGCTTGGAAATTTTTTTTACCAAAAAAATGGAGCAAATAGTTTGCATTAAATTTTGTGTCAAAAATGGAATTCAGTGCTCTAAAACTCTTGATATGTGAACAGTTGCATATGGTGAGTCTATTTTGAGTAAAAATAATGCGTATAAGTGACACAAGCTGTATCAAGAAGGCCGAGAGGATGTCAAAGACGAGTTCGCCCTGAACGCCCTAGTACTATTAACAATAGATGAAAGCGTTCAAGCAGAGAAAGATTTTGTGTTAAAAAATCGTCCAATCACTATCAATGAAGTTGCTGAAAATGTTAGTATATCGGTTGGCTCATGCCATGCTATTTTTTCGGATGTTTTAGGCATGAAACGTGTGTCAACAGTGAAATTCGTTTTATATCTGCTAAATTTTGATCAAAAGAACCGTCACATGACCATTGCTTGGGAGATGTAAATTGACGTCAATAGTGATGCTGATTTTCTCCAAAGGATTATAACTGGTGATAAATTGTGGATATATGGTTAGGACAGTCAAAACTAAAGCCCAATCGTCCCAATGGAAGAATCCAGAAGAACCAGGACCGAACAATGTTCGATCAAATGTCAAGGTTTTGCTCACTATCTTCTTCAATTACCGTGGCGTAGTGCATCAGGAATTCTTACCGCAAGGTCGTATGATCAATAAAGAGTACTATCTTGAAGTTATGCTCCGTTTGCGAAAGGCTATACGCAAAAATGTCCAGAACTTTGGAAAAACAATTCGCGGCTTTTGCATCACGATATGCACCTGCTCATTCGTGGTTGCTTGTGAGAGATTGTTTGGCCAAAACTAACATCACAGTTATACCTTAATCTCCATACTCATCAGATTGGGCACCCAGTAATTTTTTCTTTTTCTAAAACTGAAAAGACCCATGAAAGGACATCGATTGTCAACGATTGAGGAGATACAACATAAATATTAATACATGTATTACAACATAAATATTGACTAATAAATAAATATTTTTTGAGAAAACCGAAAAGTCACCATATTATTTAAACACACCTCGTACAACCCCTTGAGGAGTTTGTATACATCGTACGTGTAATTCAAGAGAAAGAAACAGAGGAAGGAAGAGAAATAGAAAGAATGAGAGTATACAGATTGATAGACATAAAATTAGAGTACTCATAATAAGTCTTTATCTTCTCCTATCGGTTCGCGCATCAGCTAATATTTATCACTTAACAGATAAATACGTTATCCATTTTTTTAATCAATAATAATAAAAAATAATAATTACATTTATCAAATTGACTCTGTGGCCTATTTTCTTTTTTATTATTTTTCCCCGCCAAAAAATTAAGGAATTTGTTGTATTATCAATCACACTACTGGTGCGGTTCACACACTGCTCTATATCAAATTCAGTTATCATTAGAATTTATTTTACGAATATAATCATTTAATCGAAGTTGATTATAGTAATAACTAATGAATCTCAATAAAGGCTTGATTTAATTTCAGTTGATGTAGGAGCTCTTTTGGTTATATCACAGACTATGCAAGCTTTCTCGGATTGCAAAACTGATTTTACAAAGCTAATGACTATTTTGGGATTCTACATGAGAGTTCCAAATGATTTTTCGAATGTTGATCGAAAAGAGGTTTGTATCGATTTTTTTATTTATTCATTCAGCTATATTTATTTAATTACAACAGAATATAATAGTAATAATAGAATATAATAAATATAATAATAACAGAAGGTATTATTTTTAATAAAATTTTTAATACAATTAGTAATATTACGACACAATTGCGATATACTCGACTCGAAGCTGCTAAAGGTCACGTTTATTAGACTAGTGTCGTGACTATGTTGTAATCTCCTGAACATAAATTCGGCCATCTGTTAATGTATAAAAGAGTGATAATTTCAGACAAACTGTAGGATTTAAAAGTTCCAAATAGTATCTAATACAGCAAGTTATAGTAATTTAGTTTATAATCTTAATCTGAATAAAACATAAATTTTAATGAAATAGTATTGTGTTTACAATTTAAAAAATTTGTATTTTCGATAAAAATTAGAACTTTATTTGAATAACAAAATCAAAAAATACATTATTCAAAATATTGGCCATTGCTAGATATGGTCTTTGTCCGTATCCTTTGTGTTACAATTTAAGTATTTTCTGGTCAGTGAGGACATTCTGCATTGATCTGAACAAGTCATAGTCAAAAAAAAAGAAATGTCCACACTGGATGGGATAGTTCCCTTGTTTTGCAAATAATTTTTGACATAAGCATCCACGAGTGACTGAGCATTGTCAGGACAAAAGATCGATGTCTCGTGCCAGATCTCGTGTTTGATGTACCATTCTACCCTTCTTCTCTCCATGCTCCTTTCAAGTGCATTAAATGTGTTTCGTACAATGGCCCATCGACTGTATGACTCGTTTTCATCAGCTTACAGTAGCCTACACCTTTCTGTTCAAACTTTTGGATGAATCGTATCTGGAAGGAATTTCCATATTACTCCCAATAATTTATTAAGTCTTTCTTCTGTTAAACATAGATCTTCAATCAGGAATGCCTGGTAGTCTGTGGAATTTTAAAATATAACTATCTTCACACATACACACACACACGCACACACACACACACACATATATATATATTTAAATTGTAAAATAAATCTATTAAAATTAATTTCAAATAAGGAAGTAAAAATATAAACACACAAGAATACTATTGTATTGAACACTTTCTCACAGGTTTTTTATATTGTTTTCTGATTTTTTAAAAGGAAACAAAGTATTTATCTTTAGTTTCTTGATCTGATGTAATTTGATTTTCTATATTTCTTAATGTTAACTTGTAAACATAATAGTATGGTTTAACAACTACAGACTGCACTCGCGTGCAGACTAAACAGTTGTTTGTCATATAAGGACAATAGCTAGTCTGGTATGCAACAGGAAGCTGATATAAAAAACATGAAGAGTGGGCCACTCTGTTGAATTTAAGCTGAGTGTTAAAAATCGCAGACATTGTCCAGATTGTTCTGTATGAAGCAGCGACGATTTGTACTTTTACGGTATAACTTTCCCGAAATAAAGAATAGGCAAATGTATCCTCTGTTCTATTTCTTTCAAAGTATACTGACATTTCATTTTGAGGCATGAAGAGAGAACGAGTCAGTCTTCGTTGAATAGTCGTAGCATAATAGTATACATTTCTTAGCGAGTATGGAAAAACTTTATTTACGAAACGAGAGGTTTGCGGCCCAAGGTGAAGCCGAGGGTTGTAACGAGATTCGTAAAAAAAGCCTTTTCATATTAGGTAAGGACTATATTTTTCCTAATGAGAACCGGAATCCAGCGGTGAAGATGCGATTTATAGATTAGAATGAGGAAATAGTACATTGTGGCACAAGGGAGTAAAATACTCGCTTCGCTCGGGCGGCAAACATACCCTCGTCGAAAAACGCCATTGCTCCTGTGTGTCACATACTATTTTCCCATATGAGGGCGTTTTTTTTCTCTCAAAGAAATGGATAAAAAATTGAACGACAAACTCACAGAATTAAAGAACGTCAACCCCCCCCCCCCATGTGTTAGTCATGCTTAGATAGAGCGAGCAGGTATAAAATCTAAAGGTTCAAACGATACTCGCTCTGAAATAAGTTGCCCTAACATAAAATGTAATTCGTTGGGTTTGAATTATCGGTTTTCTCTTAAGGTTATACCTGCAATTTACTTGAATTGAATAAAATTAAATTAAATAATTTCCTCTTATTTGGAAATTGATAAAGTATGTTAAGAAGATATGTAGGATTGTGAGGTGGGGGTGCAGGGGGTGAAACCTCCGCCGGGGGTTGGGGGCCCCTTTTCTATAAATAAATAAGACTAATCAATTGAAGATTATAAGTTTGTTAATAATCTACGCTCAAATTAAAATTTTAAAAAATTTAATTGCATAATAAATAGAATTTAAAATTAAAACTAATTAAAAAAAAGATATAGATCATTTTTAATACTTAAAAAACATAAGAATTTTTATAATAAATTTCAGATAGAATATAAATCTTATTTTATTTTAAAATCTTGAATACCTAACTCCAAGTGCAAAAAAAGGTCGAGCCCGCGGTCGACTGGCACATATACTCGTAAGTCTAAACATCGTAAATGCCAGATGTTACGCAGGTACGGAAAACTGAGAATCCTATCGCACTACACGGTTCCTTTCATTCACTTTTCCTCCCGAGGGAGGAAAAGTAAAATTCTGCTTTCTGATTGGTCGTGAAGCGGCCATACACACTTTTCCTCCCTAGGGAGGAATATAATATTATATTATATTGAATAGGATATAATAGGATATAATAGGATATAGGAAAATAATTTTTTTTTTCAAACCCAACGAATTACATTTTATGTTAGGGCAACTTATTTCAGAGCGAGTATCATTTGGACCTTTAGATTTTATACCTGCTCGCTCTATCTAAGCATGACTAACACATGGGGGGGGGGGTGACATTCTTTAATTCTGTGATTTTGCCATTCAATTTTTTCTCAATTTCATTGTGAAAGAAAAAGCGCCCTCGTATGGGAAAATAGTATGTTGCGCACGGGAGCAAAGGCGTTGTCGGACTTGGGTAATTTAACGCCCTCGCTTCGCCCTCCTTTGTGTCACAATGTACTATTTCAATTTTAACTGTTGTATATATTGTAATATTTATATCTTAGCATAATTAAAAAAAGTTATGAATAAAAATAAGGGTTAACAAATAATTTATTTCATCCTAACCAGTTATCACAGATTAGTGTTTTGTGATAGCGACTCATTGTTTTATTAAGAAACCTGCGGTCAAGCCGAAAGTATATTTTCCAAAAAGAAGGACAAATTATTGTAATTGTTGTATCTCGTCCACGTCGCGTCAATCCACCTGGAATTCTTCATCTTCCAACTTTTTTGACAGCCCACAATCCTGCTTGTCTTCGATATCAGAATCACCACTTTTGAAGCACGTAAATCATTTTTGATATATTCTAACATCTAGAATATAGTATATTCATGATATGCTTCTGAGCGCAATCGACGAGTTTCAGATGCATTTTTCTAGCAATTAAACCGATAAAGTAAAATTTATCGCATATGATATGTTATTAGAACGTAAATCAATATTTTCAACGCAAGCAAAAATTTTTTTGTATATATTTATGATTACCTTGATAGATCAAATTTAATAGATTTTTGAACGCTCTTTAACATATGACATCCATCGTTGTTAAAAAGAATGGTGCAGAGGTTAAATATGAAGTTGGTAGCAATCATGAGATTTTTAAGTTGTAAGACCAATTATTTACTATAGACATTATTGAAACTCATTTTATTTATTTCTGGAATTATCTGATTGATTTACTTTTAAATCAGTATTGAAAAAAAAAACACATTTTCTATTAATAAAAATGATTAATTATATTCAATTCATTTTTGCTAATACTGTAAATCAGTTTATGTACGTACTTCTTAATTTTATACGATTCAAATGAAATAAAATTTTATTGAATTATATATTTTGTATAATTGGAAAATTTTGTACTATTTTTTCTGATTGGCATTGCCTAAAAATTTTTGAATAAAGAATTAATATCGCGTACTTTATATTTTGTTAAATAGAAACGATACTTTAACAGCTATTTAAGCGTATCTGGACCCTGTTAAGTCTACATAGTAATGTTTTTTCAATTATGATATATGCTTTTAGAAGTTGAATTTATGCTTTTTTTGTCTGAGAGGATGAATATTTCGGATATTTAAACAAAATATTTAAAACTATAAATGGAGTCATTTTATCTCCCATAAAGACATTGATGTCAGTACCGTTATTCCTCTATTGCAATACTAACATCTTGTAAATTAACCAAAACCTCATAAAGAATAATTTAAAATTTATACACATGATTCATAATTTTATAATTGAAATATGATTTATAATAGCCCTCATAGAAACGCTGACATATTTAACAAGGAACTGTTTTCACTAATAGATTTCCTCTTTCTCTAACACCAAGATTGAATTTAAAAAATATATTTAAAAAATTATATATCTAGTTATATTCTTTTTAGAACTATAACTATTTTTGTTCTAAAGCTGTTAATGGATTTCAAAAAATAATAATTACGAAAGATATTTCAACGTGATTAAATACGTACTATAAGTTCAAACCACACAATCCCAAAACCGAATCATAGTTCTGATTTTTGCTACAAAGCTACTTACTGAGCCTATATGATTCAGGATTCGGTGTGCCATTGAAGATTTAATTCAGCCCTCTATGTACATCATAATTACATATCTACTACATCATAATTACTCTATCAACATCATAATGCTGGGGCTACTTTGTTGACTGCAAAAAGTGTTCGTAAAGTCCGAAGTTATGGTCCGCAGCACTATAAAAATTATTAAAATGATAGAATTAAAAACTAAATAATGAAAAATCTTTTTCTTAAAAAAAAATAGATATCATAGTTTGTTTGTATTATGTTTCAGTTTAAGAACCTTAAGTATTTTGCTGAAGATATTACTCAAGGAACACAAACATTACCTATACTTCTAGCTGGAGAGCGTAAAACATTTGAATCTGAAATAATACTTAGTATCCTTTTACATAAAACAATGATAAAATATGATTTTCATATTCTAGAGAATATAGGAAAGAATACATAATACCATTATATTCCGAATATTGAAAGAAAAATTGTAGTTATTTAATCATCAAGTTTCCATTATATTTAAAAGACAAACTTTTGTTATATGAAACATAATTTTTTAATATTCTGATTATATGTTCTCAATTTATTTCTTAACATTTTGAAAACAGATATTGTCCAGCTAAGCACAAAAGACGAGATTCTCAAAAACTATTGTGTTGACCTACTTGAGAAACTTGGTACAATAGAAGAATGCAAAGAATGGGAATCTTACCTTTATCAAATGTTTATAGATGAAGTTGATAAGCATGGTGGAAACCCTGACTTAGTCGCTGTTGCTGATAAATTCTATAAATGGAAGGGCGACGAAATTTTTCCTAAACACACTTCATATGAAATTGACAAAAAAGAAAACTCATAGTTATTGTCCTATCCATTATATTATTTATTTAGAGGTTATAAAAAGCGAGCTTTCTGTCATGATAAATAGCCATAATTTACATAATTATTGTAGAAATAATGAAAACTGCGTCTGTACAAGGACAAATGGTATGATCAAATCTTTTGTTCTTGGCTCCACATGCATTCCATTAGTATCACCACTTCTTCCCTCTTTACATCCCACACACTCATTTATCAATAATCAACATTATTTCGCCTTTGTTACTCATTTTATAATTTTCGCCATAGCCTCAGCTCCATCAAATCACTAATTAAACTAATAAATTCTTTATTTATTTATTTAAAATACTATCAACCAGCTATCCATTCAAATCTCAGTCCACCCCTTATCTGTTCTACCAAATAAAGCCCTCACTCTATTAACTTCGAAATTACTTACGTAAATACCACCATTTTTTCTGTCAATTTTCTGGCTAAATAACCATATTACTATATAAACATTCATTTTACTAATATACAATTACAACATGTGTAAAAGTTATTGTAATAAAACTAGTGCTAACTGAATATTATTTTCATTTTGTGATTACTACTAAGCTAATATATAATTATATATTATTATATACTCTGTATGCTTATATATAACACTATATCATTAATTTATCAATAAAGCTTGCAGTTATGTGATTAATCGTATAACTGCAATTCAAAACCGTAAAAGCAGCCGATTGCATTTATAGTGAATAATATTGAAAATAAAGCAAAATCTTGATCAATCCTAGATTTAGAAATTTATCTCAAAAATGATTATCATAACAGATCGTTTTATTACCACGAAGTCAAAATAAAATCATTTTTTTGAACTGGTATCATTCAAATGTTTCGACGAACGTAACTAACCAGGAAACAAATTTTTCTATGAAAAAATATACCATGTTTAAACGAACAATTTAATAAAATTATAGTACAGCCTTCAGAATGTATATTTTATTTATATAAAGTAACATATTTGATATTTTACAGTAGTAAATATTTATGTCAATAATTTTTAATAAAAATAATGTACAATTATTTATAATACATTAAAAATGGTAAAATGTCATTATACAAAAGAATGTAAATTTCGCGTTAATATTGTAACTTATTATATATAATAAAGATTAAAATATAAGAAAAAAATTTGTTGCTTAGATATAATTTCTTCGTAAATTTGAGAGGGCATTTCAATCAGTCATTTTTTCATAAACTTAATAAGTCAATTTTTAAAAGTAAAACTCAATGTTTTAAATTATTCGATTATCAACTACATAGAACACATTTGTTCAAAATTACATTCCTCTTCTGTATCAGGATAAATACGTTTCATTATTGCCATGGGACAAGGAGTCCCAACAGGACAGCCAGCTATTTGTACTGGACGCTCTTGATGTAATACGAGAATACTCGGACCTTGTATATCACAGCTAAAATAAAATTAAGCGTAGACATATACATTTAGATATAAATGGCTAAGGATTTATATATTTAGTATTTTTATATTAAGTAAACTTTAATTTAAAAAAAATAATAATAATAATTTAGAAAAACTAGTTTTCGATAAAGTAGCAAATGAACATAATGCATTGTACAATTTAATAAAATTCAAATAGAAATCTGACGTCAACCAAAGAGAGAGACGGTCAATGGAATGCAGGGGGCGGTCAGTGGAAAGGAGCAGGAAAAGGGTTAAAAAAAATTAATTATTTATTTTAAAAGAAACTGTGCTACTCAAGTTCGCTTACAGCTACGCTTAAAATATTACATTTCAGCGGTGACGAAAGTAGAAAGAAAAGAGAAGATAAAGATAGTGCGGGAACTTGGCGAATGGAGCACCCTATGCGATAAACAGTTGGGGAGGGGGCGTACGAAGAGCGGATACTCATACAAAGTATCAGGCGGAGTGATAGAGAGACAGAGAGTCTAGTTCCGTGTATCTTGCCACAGAGAACCAAGTTTCCGGGTACAGTGGAAAAATGGAAGAAGTGAGAGTGTGCGCCAACACCAGTCTGGCACTGCTTAGAACAGCAAAAGTAGTGTTAATCTCTCCACATGGCTGATCTCTTTCAGCGATTTGATTTACCCAGCCTCTGGTCCTTTACTTCAGAGTTTGTCGTACAGATCCTGTCCTAAAGGAGTGCTACGGTCAGATTTAAGGTAGGGGAAATCTCAGGCTCGATTCCGACGCTAAAGGTGTGCATTATTGTTCCTCTTAAGCTTATTAGCTTGCTAGAAAAAAGCCACTCAAAAGGCGTGTTTGGGCTCATCTAGAGGGACTGATTTTAACTAATCCGGATTTCCATTATTCAGCAAACGTTGATTGCATACTGGGAGTTGAACTGTATCCATTCATTATTCATCAAGGCGCACATGTTGGACCACTCAAAGCACCCGTGACCCAATAAACCATGTTCACTAGGCTCCTCACTGGTTCTTCAAAAATCTCGAATATAGTCGAAACGATTTCCTGTCATACGACCACTGCCGATATCAGTGAATAGCTCTGTCGTTTTCAGGAGGTTGAGGACATCCAGACACTATATCATTCTTCGCCAGAAGAAGAGTTCTGTGAACATTTGTTCCAAACACATCAGCGGACTCTTGAAAAGCGATAGATTGTTCACCTTCGATTCTCCAGCAGGCTTTCCTGATCTGCTTCGTTCTAGGACATTTGCGATAGCCCACTTTTCCTCCTCAGAATACAGAGAGACATCACCACCATTTTCACTTGATGGAAACAGTTTGCCTGTAGCTTTATCGCAAACATTACAAAAATGTTCAGGAAAATACTTGGCCATTTTGAGGACGTTTATGGCAACGAATACTATGGAGCATCTATTGAACATCTATTTTTATGGCGTCCTTGCTGGAGATGATTTTCTGAATTAAGTATTGTTCAAGAAAAACAACTGGTTGCGATTGTATCCTCAGCTGATGTGCTGTTAAAAAAATGTGAGCTAATCGCCGATCCTTTTTGCCTGCACCTGCCCTGTTACAATACGATATCCCAATAGGGGAAGAGGATTTGCGTGTTATTCAATTACGTTGGAGTCAACATCTTTGTGCTTTCAAATATAAAATTCTTGTCCGCCGTCGAGTTATGAAATTACCAAATGGACGATCTTATTGGAGACAGCAAAATTATATAATCTGCTTGGATGGCATCATCCATTTTTGGCTTGTAGGCTTACATTGGGATACTGCGGTGTTTACTTCAATAAAAATGAATGGACTGCATTTCGCTCGCAATTAGCAAATTTCAAATCGCTAATAATACACCGATCGTTCTAAATCCCGTATTCGTAATCGACGGATCTCTTTGAATTCTGCCATGACTCTGAAAAGACTTATGAATCTGCTGTCTACTAAAAAACCAAGTTGAAAAAAAGGTTTCCTATATGACTCATGGAACTCTGCGGCGATAATCGTATTGTTATACCGATTCTCAAGTGGCTCTGGTTTAGCTATTAATATTATTAATTTATTCATTGACAAATGACTTCTGTATCGTATAAGAATAGGAAAAGAAAATAACACGGAATTTTGTCACGGTTTATATTCAATAGCTGTTTGTTTTCTTCTAGATTATACAGTTACTATTTCACAGTTAAAAATATCTTGTTTACGTTATTTTACTTTTCATGATAAAAAAAAGTGAAAGCTTAATTTTCGGGAATGATATTTTTATATTATCATGGCACATCAAAGTATGGCAATTAAATTATTTCCAAATTAAAATAAGTAATAGGAATTTTTCAAAAATTTAGAATCTGAATTTTCGAATTTCGTAGTTGAAGAGATTTCGAGATTCATAAGTTGAAATTGTTGATGGTTACCGAAGATGATATCACCTAATTACATTGATTTTCTCGAATTCAACTTTTATTAGTAAAATCAATAATCTCCCTTTAATAATATACATTTTCGCGTTTTAGAATCTAAAAAAATTTTTTCATAAATAATTAAGAAAAAATTTTCTTTACTTTCTTCTTACTAAATTGAAAAAGCCACGTATTTTTAACTGAAAATGGATGATTCTCATAGTTTTCATGGCTTACAACGGTAAATCGTACAATGTCGATACGGAGTATTATTTAAATGTTATTAGAGTTGCTCTTGATAAATTTTTCAGAGTATATTAGTGTTACAGCGGCTCTTATTAGGAACTTTTGAAGCTAAAATTTTGAATTAAAATTGAAAAAAATTATATGCAAAGTTCCAATAATGCCCTGTGGACTATTATCAGATTATTGTAATTTTAATTCTATAGCAATTATTATGAAAATTCATAAAATAAATACATTCATAAAGATGAATATCATAGGAATATGGAAGAACTAAATAAAAACTATGGTTTATTACTCCAGGAATATCGTAGTATAATCGTTCTGTATTGTCTTATTTGGTGTAATCTGAGAGCACAAATAGTGGAAAACTATAATTCTATGATATGTTACATACACGTTATTATATAATGACTATACGACGTTTTTTCATTTCCTATATCTTATCGAGTTGCTACTCAAAAGCTCAAAATAGTATTATAATAATATTAAATATAAACAAAACATACAAATAAAAATGCGCAATAGATGATTTTTATCTTATGACTACGAATTTTGAATTATATATGTTGTTCTCACAATTATGTATATTATTTTAGTGAATGAAGGTAACAACACAACAATTTTCATGAATTTCCATTAAATCTTGTAGAAATTTTGTACATATTCAATCTAAAAATGTTTAATTAAGAAAAAAAATGAATAATATGAACAATGCATATATTCAAAACAGAATCAAGTGATAACATTATTATAACATTGCAGTAGAAAGCCATTGTTTTGAAACAGAATAGAAATTAAAATAACTATTAATAATAGTGATAGTATTCTCATTCTATACGATTTTTTTGTAAAATAAAATGATAAATAAATCATTTTAATTCTATATAACGCAGCGCAATTGCTAAGTATAGTATGTATTCAAATAAGATCTATTTATAAGTCAAATTAAATTTCAGGAATCAAAATAATACACATTTCCATTTTCTATAATAATATATATGTCTAAAATAAATTAAATAAATAATAAAAATTAACGAACTTACTCATATAAAACAAAGGCAATATTACTCGCAAAGGCATCAATAAGACTCAACCTCCAATTTCTAACATCTTTATGAAAAGTAAAAGAATCGTGGGTCAATGGTTTAGCTTCTTTTGCAATTCCAATTAAAGACAACAATTTTAATATTGTACCAGAGTGAGCAAAATAGGTTGTTACTATAGTCTTGTCTGTAGACCTGCAATAAATTATATGAAATATAATTCTCTTATTTGAAAAATACTAGCCTCAATTAAACATGATTTTATTGAAATAACTTACTCAAAAAATGAAAATACATCCCTGAGTGCTGAGCATGCTTGTTCGTAATTAAGAGAATTTCCGTAGCCATCAATCCAATAATATTCCAAATCATCTATAAATTCAAAAATCTGAAAATATTAATAAATATTTTAATTATTTTACCATACCATAATCACATAGTATGATTTACCTTAGCGTCATCTAGAGTAAAAATGTTACACCAAGGTGATTTTGTAATTTCACTCCATGCAGTCTCAAAAGCACATATTTTAAACATCAGCTCTATATTCTCTACAAATAAAAAAAATTATTAAATGCATAAAAAAACTCAATTTTATATAAATAAAACTTTATAAAAAAAAATATACATATATTCTTACTATATTCAAGATTAATTCCAACTCGCTTAGAAATATCGAATAACATTTTTTTACAAATTTCACTTTGTAAAAATAAATCTTTTTCTTTATAACTATAAGGATTTTTATCTATTGTTATGCGCCAGCGTTCACACCTTTTATAAAACTAAAATAAGACTTTATTAAAATCATATAATTCTTTTAGCTAATATAAATATTATAATGTTAATATAATTAGAAAGATACCCTTAAAATTGGATCTTCATGTTCAGGTTCAGGAAATGAAATATTTGCACTATATTGTTGACCAAATAATCCCAGAGCAAAAGATTTTGCACTCATTTCTGTTCGTTGCGAAGCAGTAAATTTAAACTAAAATAATGATTTCTTAATTAATAAAATACTGTAATTAAACTTATTTTATATATACGTAGCATTAAAATATACTTTATATAATTCTTTAGAATATTTTTCAACGAATAAATATGGAAACCGAGCTTGCATTCTTTCTGCAAGATCAATAAGTTCATCTTCACCTTCTTCAGCTAAAATCATAACTTGGTCTGCATTAATAGATAATTCCCAATCAGCAAACTTTTGAATAAGATCAAGCGATAATTCAGACTTATTAGCTTTAAAGCTTTCTAAAATTTTCTTCCTTAATTCTGGTAATTGATTAATCATTGATTTAATAATCTTTTTTCCAGGATACCTTGTACCATGACGTATTATAGACCAAATTTTGTTTGATTTACAGCCTAAAAATCAATTAATTGTATGAAATAATGTTAATTAATGCATACATACATATACACTCACGCACATACACACACACACACACATTCACGCGTGCACACACACACACACACACACATTATTGAAATATACACATTTAAAAGCTTACCTGGATAATTAAACTGAGATTCATTATAATTAGCTACATATCTGTAAGGAGTTATTGTACCCAGTTTGCAATAAAAATTATTACTGTCATTTAAACATTCAAATTGTAATGCATTGCATGTCAAAATTATGGAGAGTTGAATAAAAATCATTAATCTAATTTTCATCATCTTTAATACTTGATTTGTTACGATTGAATTAATTTATTAGTATTAAATTCAACCTAAAAATAGTTAAATCAAAGGGATATATACTTAAAATCCCGTCATTTTATGTCATTTTATGTGAGAAATTTATATAACTTAAAAATGATAACTATTACCTCGTCTTTAGTTTACAAAATTATCTACAGGTACAAGGCACAAAAAAAAAGTACAACATAATTTCCTTCTTTGCACGTCACATTATAAGTCAAAACTATTTTGACGTTGATAAAAATTCGTAGGTATATAAATTTGCTTTGACATTAGTATTTTGTTCAAGCTGATAGTATTTTGTACAAGCTGATGTGGTACTGGTACTATATTTTCTCTGGTACTATGGTACTAACTAAATTTGACACTCACAATATGAGGTATTTCTGGTATTTCTTACGGTATCGGACAGAGACCAGCGTCAGCGGCCAGAGACAATATGAGAAATTTACTCCTTCATTCTCCCGTAACTTTACATATAATATATTTACAAATATTAGAATGCAGCACAAAAGTGGGGCCTGATGGAGCAAACAGCATGCAAACAACAAAAAAGTAACCGATGAACCAAGAACCGATTTTGGCACTTTCGGTAGTCGGCTTGGCTCAGCCATCTTTTTCATGACGAATTGGCGATCACGATTCGGAACCTCGCGTATTGTTATTAAGTTATTTCACAATGGCAACTAGTAAACAATGAAATATTGCTCAAACGCAAAGGCAAACATACGTGCGAATGAAGTGTAACATACGCCACTGCACGTCGGACGCTTCGACGGACCGGTGCTGATAAACTGTAACGAGCAAATAAATTATTTAAATTGTAAATTTTAACTTAAATATTATAATTTTAGTTTTGTGATTAAATTATAATTAAACCTTATTTTTATTTTTATTTATTGATATAAATTGATCTAATTAGTATACATCGGTTGTTTCATTTCTTTCTAATTAAATCACGCAATTGTAAACACTATAATATATTTATTACAATCAGTTACAATCTAATTCGAAATGTATATTAATTAGTTTTTTTCAAAAGTTTTTTGCAGCTATTATATTAGCAAATTTGATGAATTGGCTGTAATATGTAATGTATAATAATAAATTATAAGAAATTTAACAAGACTCTGATAAGATGTTCGCAAGTCTGAGAACTTGTACTTTTATATTTCAAACTTCACTGAAACTGCAAACTAGGGAAGGTATTGTCAGTTATTGCGAAGTAGAATAGAGACCTTGCTACTGAAAATGCTGAAAACCATACATAACCATCTAAACTTAAGTACCTAATGAAAAGTTAAAAAGTGAACTGCAATTAAAACTCAGCTGGTTAGCAGTTAGTCTGCACGTGAACGTCTGCAACGGCATGCTAGCCCAGCCTAAACTGAGGGACCTCATGGCTGCCTATGGGGTGTTATCTGATCTTATGCGTGACTTGAACATAGCTTGAACAGTAACTTGGACTGAAGAGGAAAGAGACTGAAGAAGACTGAATAAAACTGAACTACCAGGAGCTAGTAGTTACTACCAGAGCGACGCCCGCCGGTATATGGTATAGTAATGTAATAAGTTGAGGCAGGTTGAGGTATAATAACGAGTTGAGTTGAGATCGGAGGGTGAATGTGCGCAAGCGAGGGCATTTGCAATCTGTGTTATCTGGTGTTAATTTAATGATTACTCAATTGTTTTAATTAATTTGTTTGACTGCACAATATAATTTGCAATTAATCATGTCCGTTCAAACATTATTTAAAACTTTTCGGAGGCTTCACATAGGATTTCGAACAGGTGAAGTTATATTTACTTTTTTTAAGTTTAATTACATTTTTAATTAGTTTTTAGGTTAATTGTATTCTTTAAACAATTGCAGCATTATTTTATTTATTTCAGAACGTATGGGTTTTCATAATTCATTAAACTCAACAGAGAATTTAGTAAAAATTAATCCAGTTAATATAAAATTAGATTCTAGCCCAAAACTGCTCAAAAATGATATTTCATTTACTCCATATTCAGTTCATTTTAATTTTAATGTTCCAAAAAGTGAATTACCATTAAATAAGATAATTAAATGTCCTTTAATATCAAATTTTCGAATTCATGAGCCAATTATGAATAATATTCAAAAAATTGATATTGGTTCAAAGAAAGTTATTGAAATGCCACCAACTACTGCCATTATAGAAAAACGAGCTGTAAGAATGATAATTATAAGAAGAAAAAAAATGAAGAGACATAAAAGAAGAAAATTTCTTAAACGGATGAAATTTGTTATTCGAAAAAGAGAAATAAATAAAAAAATACTAAAGGAGAAGCGTTTTGAAGCTGAATTGGAAGCTACGTATAAGGAGGCCTTGAATTTTGATGCTAAGGAATATGTTGCTCAGCGGCTTAAAGTATTAACAGAAGAACGATTGCCGACTAAATGGAGGGGAGAAGTTTTGCCTGAGAATATGATAAAACAATTTATCGAGGAAAAAAAAGCAAAAAGAGAATATAAACACAGATTGCGAACATATAGGTTAAAAGCTGATTAATTTTTATAAATTTCGTTATGTAAATTGATAAATATTTATACATTTTTATAGATTAATTTATACAAATTATTGTGTGTATATGTAATAAATCATAGATAGAAATAAATATTTTAAAAATTTAACATCTAAATTGCATTTTGTTTTATTTTATTCTTGAAGACAGTGGAACTAAGGTAAAAAGCAAAAACTAGACAACTTATTATATAACATAATTTATATTTTATTTTTGTAAAAAAAAAATAAGTAACATGTGCTTTTAGACTTAAATCTACTATTTACACAATTTCATAAACTTGTAATAACATGAAGATTTTTATACATAATCATTATTGATAAAGTACTTGCATAACATACAGTATGTATGTTCCTTTAAACAAATAAGATATAAAAGCATTATAATAAATATTTCTTATTCACACAATTCTTTATACATAAAAATAATACTATATTGTGAGAATTTAACAGATAATCTGGATTGTGACAGTGCATTAAATTATAAATATTTAATTATATTTTAATTGAATTAATAATCTTGATGTTGGTCAATTATTGTATGTAATTAAACATCTTAAGGAGTTCTTATTTTTCGCAGATTTATCATGTTTTAGTCAAAAGAAGGAATTAAAGTTGAAAATAATTTTTAAAATGCATGCATTGAAATAATTCATACTAAAAGAAATTTAAGGAGCATTTCTTTCAGTTATGGTTTTGATCAATTTAAAAAACTACTTCTAATAATTTAAATTAAAAAAAAGTATAATACGTAAATTGTTTATCTAACGTTTTTTTCAGAAGATAATCTTAATTTTACAATTGATGTCTAAATATGTATCACTAGGCCAGGCATCAATTTATTTGGTTTTATTATACATCTCAATTTGAATGAATTTTTAAATATTTTAATATTACGTAAGAAGTATTTGGCCATTTTTTACTTCTAAAAACTTTGTTTTATTACTTATTCTTCCAGTTTTTAAATCATTGTTCCTTCCTGAAAAATAATCTTCTATTTCTTGAAGTGATTTATTTTTAGTTTCTGGCAAATATATATAAAAATAAATAGTTCCAAATAATGAAATACAACCATATAAGATAAAAGTTCCATGTGCAGTAATAGATTCAGTTAATAGTGGATATGTTTTAACCACTGAAAACACAAAACTATGTGCACACATTGTTGTTAATCCACCAATAATTCCACGTATTTGCACTGGATAAATTTCACCAATCATGATCCAAGGAATCACTAAAAATCCTAAGGTGCAAGTAATCGTGTAACCAGCAATACATACAATAGGAATCCAAGAAAACATTGATAAATATTCTTGTAACCATATATACACTCCTAGCCCAATCATGGTTATACCACAGCCAATAGAAGAAATTAAAGTCATTGGTCTCCTTCCATACTTTCTACAAGCAATGCAAGCAACTATCGTTGAAATTAATCGTATCACACCTAGGACAACTGTTACCTTATATTTATTAAATTTTATGCCTGATGTTGAAACAATTTCAACAGCATAAAAAGTAACAGCATTTGTTCCAGTCCATTGATAGATTAGAAAATAAAGAAACAATAATAGAAACGGTTTTAGTGCATTTGGTTGAACTAGTGCAGTAACTATTTCTTTCAAGCCTGTAAGCCTTTTCAAATTGTTTTTATTTGAGAAGTTAATTAGTGTATCCATTTCTTCATTTAAATTATATGAAGTACTTCGGAACTTCTGCAGTGACTCTTTTGCTTCTTCAGGTTTGTTGACAGATATGAGATAAGAGGGTGTTTCAGGAAATAAAAACATAAGTATCAGTGCAGCTGCAGGTATAATAGCACTAATTCCTGCACATATATGCCATGATACTAGAGAACCCAAAGCATACTCGATGAGAACTCCCATGCTAACACCCACACTAGCTATTGCTGTTAGCATACCCCGAAGATGTGGTTGAGTCACTTCACTGGTGTATACTCTAGCAGGAGCACCTACCATTCCAGAACCAAGACCAGTAAAGAATCTTCCAGCATAGATTAAGCGAATATCAGATGCATAGAATATAAGAAGCCAACCAAGTAATGATGGCACTTCTGTTATAATTAAAGAAAGCTTTCGTCCAAGCATATCCATCATGTAACCAGACAATATACACCCAATAGGAGTACCGATAGCAGACATACTTGCTGAAAAAATTTTTAAATAATTATTAAAGTATAGTATTGCGCTTGCTTGGATTTTTGGATGAAAATATTTAATATTTTTAAAAAAATCCTTGAACTTCAGTTACAAATCTTTTAAAAAAAAACGAGTTTTAATTTAAAATTTCTTTTGAGTAAAAATTACTCTCACCTATCCATGAGGCTTCATCTGAATTAATTTGTATAGTTCCATTTCCATCTTTCATTTGTGGAATAGCTATAGCTGGAAATCCAAAAGCCATACCAGTGTTAAGAGTTCCTAGCTGTGCAACCATTGCAGCCAGTATTTGTCTATATGGACTACCTTTTCTTCTTTTCCATTCTGGAGCTTGATTTTTATCAATGCCATTTGGAATTAGTTGCAGTGGAGCCTTAATATTTTGATTGACTAGACCTGTTTTCTCAGCATCAGACACCACAGTACCTTTTCTGTAAAATATAAAAATCAAATTTAGTAAGACATGTGTACGTTCTAGATACAAATGTTAAAGAGAATCTTAGATTCTAAATAAGTATATTCATATGCTAATCAAAATACTGCAACTAAACCCTTTATATTATATATATATTTCTATGTATGAAGGCTAAAGAATTCAGAAAATTTAAATTTAAGTGTTTAAACACACTAGATACAATATTTTATTTAGAAAATTATGTTTCAAATGATTTATTTGAAGCAGTTATCTATCTCATTTCAATAGTTAGTAATTTCACTATTTCACTCTAATTAGAAATTATTAATACACAATAAGAATAATATTTTTAATAGAAAACTTGAGATTGAAAAAAAGATACTTTCATAATTGCTATAAAACATGATTTTTATTATATTATAACAATGGGTCAACATTATTTAGATCAGAAGCATATGCAGTATTGTTTATAATGCATTTACCAACCATTTTTTTATGCCTAAATTTGTTTTAAATAATATGGACTTCATATTTTTATATTTTTTACATATCAGAAAATAAAAATCAAGTATCTTTTAAAAGAAAATGATAACTTTTATATTATATCTTTTTTATATCATACTTTTTATTCTTTTATTATATAAACTTTTATTTTATATTATTTTTTATATTTTTTCGTGCTCCAATAAGTCATATGTTTAATCTATCTTAACTCGAAGAATAGAGATTGATTATCTTTTTGAATTTTCAAATAATTTATAATTATTCGATTTGCTTATTATAATTAATGGAAGAATTTTTTATAGTAAGAAAATTTTAGATCAATATTCCAATTTCAGATATTTCAAATTAGTAATATTATATGGTGACACCTGACTCGATTCGCCTATATGAAGATGCATTATACCTATGCAGCTATGCCTATAATAATATGCATATTGTACGATATTTCAAGTTTGTATTTTTTTTTTGGTTGTAAAAAATGTAAAGCACGATGTAAAGTACCTCTACACCATGGTGGCCCATATCAAGTGGATTTTGTGTCGTTCATTTATTAATCACACGCGTAAGCCCTGCAAATTCGCCATTAGTAAACAAATATCGACTATTTTTCCGGTAAGCTCTTATATTGTATATCTTATACTTAATTGAAACCTTGAAAATTGCTATCATTATTTGCAACATTTTAATATTTTTGGTGGGAAACTATAATGTTTGGTTAGGTTTGCATTTTTACGAACGACTGAATCAGTTATTATTTATTATGGCTATTATGGATCACCCCCAAGTTTTGCCTCAGGTCATGCTTCTGATTAGCCAATAAATATTGTAAATATAATGATTTTTATTACATTATGTACAATCGAAAGAATGATATAATACGTATATCAATTACAGATTTAAAATCTTTGTATTATTTTTTTTTAGACTTTAAAAACAAATGGATTTTAGCACATCATAGTATAAAATAATTTTACATAAATGAATTAAGCACAAACATAAAACTTTTAAACATTTACGAATGAAAGTAACTTATACTAATACGAATACGAACAGAAAGGTTTAAATATGAATCACTTTGAGATAAATTAGGCTCGATGTAGGAAAATCTGCGTATTTTTTCTGATTTAAAACTCCCGCCAACGCTTGACATGACAAATACGTCGTATCTGGTCGCATCAGCTGCGCTGTCATAACTGGTCAGAGATTGTACAGCGCACGAGCACATCCCGCTCCCGCCTGAGGTGCGGTGAGCGAGAGGAGCAGACAGCATCGCTTCCACATCAGCGATTCCCCAATCCCCATGTGATTACGCCGCATCAGGCGGCAGCGGACCAATATAGGTACATTTTTCTTTCGAACTTAAATTAGCTGTTCTGCTGTTATGACTTTGTATTGTGCTGTATAAATAAAACGAAGAGATATAAAACTCAAGAGAATATACATTTTATCAAGGCAAATAATTAAGAGGAAATACCAAACAAAACTATTCGCGCAAATATTCAGTATTTTCTATTTTGATATAAATTAATCGACGTTCGTTGACCTGATATTATAACAATAATATCGAAAGTTAATATATGTAGCCTCGAACAATTGCAATATTATCATAGATATTCTATAATTATACATAAAATGATGAAATCTATATTTTAGATTTAATTAGAATTTTTCCAATGATGATTAAATATTAAAAGAGACGAATATAATTATCTAATTTATTTCTCAAAAATCTCAGTGTTGTTTTCATTTTTCATCTATGAGCAGTATAATTGATATAAATTCATTATTATGAGTACTTTAATTAAAATATTATAGAATTAAAAATAAAAAACAATTTGCCACAAAACGTTAGAAATATTGTAAAAGATGTAAAACAGAATTTTATAACGTATAAAAAAGCGTTTTGTAATGACACATAACATGTATTATGTAAGATCACGAGCCGAAGATAAAACTTTTTGATATCACTCTGAATCTTGCCTGCGGTGTTTTATCTCACATCGGACAATTACGATTATGATTTTTGGCTGGCAGTTCTGCGATGCGCACAAAATAAGTTCGATCTCTTATTTATAGATAATTCGTCCCAAACATTTGTGCACATATAGTATATGTATATAGTTTTATTCGTACAGCTATAAATAGACAGTGTAATCATCACGAGTATACATATATAAATCTGTAATTATATAGACATTAATAAATGTTATAAACTGGGAAGAATAATTTAGATAATTAGATTACTTATCTATAATGAGATAAATAAATCAGTCGTGTATTTAAATAAAAACTCATGTGCAAGTGAAGTCGCAAAACTTTAGCTAATTTTTTAAAGACGATACCGAACATTTGTTGTTTTTTACACTTTTTATACTTTTTCAAATCCTTAACTCAGTAGAAGACTTTGTGTAAGATTTTGATTGATAAATCGTGTAATTTCATTTAAAAATTATATAGATGTTTTATTAATTTATTGATGAGTATATCTCTTTAATGCACAGTCACACACGTGAATCACTATATATATAATATTTCAATTTTAATGCGGAAAATGAGTTAAATTTTACAGCTGCTATATACATTATATATTACGTTATTTTCACAATGATTCAGTGAGGTATCTTCAACTCAGATTTCCACGATCAGTGACTTGATCAAGGAGCGAGTAATTTAATTTCTATAAACGAAATATTGTAATTTGTGTGTGCGTGCGTGTGTGCGTGTATAACAGTATTTAATCATTTTTTCAACTATTAAGAAACAGTAATGTACGCACATGTATGTATGTATGTATGCACTATAAATTTAATACATAAAAGTTATTTTTATTTCTGTTTTTAAATATATACGAAAAAAAAATTAATCAGGATTTTGAAATTGATCTATTAAAATAATAACCATTACATATACACTTATACGTTACTCTATAATTTATATATAAGGGATTAATAGAGTATTACCCAATTTTTTTCAATCATCAATTATACGTATATCCATGATCATAGTGGATTTTCTCAAACTCAATTTGGTCACTATATTATTAATATGATTGGTAATTGGTAAATTTATGTTAGCTCAAGAAGAAGTTATAAATATGCATTACATAAATGTAGCAATAGAAACCAATCAAATATTGATATTTTAATTAACTTAATTTAGTTTATAAAAGGATACGAGCCACTGTAATCACAAAAATTTTTTAAATGTTTGAATATACTTCAGATCTGAAAATTGTATTGGATTTAAATATATATATATATATATATATATATATATATATATATATATATATATATATATATATAACGATTCCAATCGGTAGCTTTAAAGTTGCATTTTACGGAATGATTGTTCGAAGGAATTGGAAATATTATAGTGATTCGTAGAATTTTCTAAACTAAATTAAGCTGAAATTTCGCAATCGCACTTTTTAACTTTATGTTGACCCCCATGTCAAGTCCACGATCAGTATTTTTTTTCACGTAATATGAAAATCCAGTATAAATTCAATCACTGATTGATGAGAAATAAACTTGTTGTACACACACACACACACACACACATACACTATAGTATGAATCAGTATGTATACACTAGAAATTTAACGAGTGATTTTTGTTTACACTAGATTCCATTTCAGTGGTTCTAACTGATTCGGAATTATGCAAAATCAAAACTGTTTATTTTTGATTGATTTAAATAACCATTAGTCAGAATTTAATGAAAGACATTGTGTGTTTCGTTTACCACACACAAAGTTTTTAGCACACTGTGCATCACAAAAAAAATTTATTGGTAAAACTACATTGTTTATTTCCTTTTTTGTTTCTGAGAAAGGAACATAAAAAAATTCTGCTTAACATAAAATATTTTCAATAATTGACAGATTAATTTATGAAGAACTGAAGGAATAATGGGATTTTTATTAAACACTTGCAATTTCATTGGACATTGGTGGGCATGTGTAATAATTAATATTATTTAATATTATTTAATAATTAATTTTGTAATAATTAATTTGTACGCACTCGACTGGACTGTCGCCTACATAGATAACTCGTAGGTGTAAAGTTTCGTCCCCATATTAATATTACTAGTATACATATATATATATATATATATATATATATATATATATATATATATATATATAATTATGGTAGATATACACGATCTGACATAATATAGTTTCATAGCTTGACATTTTGAACCTTATTGTCACTGCACACTGTGCCTATCGGTGCTTACAGTAAACTGTTCTTTTCCTTAATATAATTTTGGATTTGAGATTGTAAATACAATTGCATGTCATTATTGTCATTGAGGACTTAGCAATTTTGCGATTGTGCTGGATCCCTTCATTTTATAAGAATATTAAATTTAAAAACATCCAAATATAAAAATGATGTCGTAACTGTATTTGGGAGCGCTAACCCTCCCTTACCACCGTCCACCCTTAAATCATCAACGTACTTTATAGACGACCTATTATTCTTATCATTTGATCAATTTTTAGGATTTGTTTCTGTTAAAATATGTGGATGTATGAAACACAGTTTTACAAATTTTTCTAATCGAGCTAAAGAGTTAGTCAATGATCTTAATTGTAAATTCAAAATTGAATTTATAAAAGTGAATAATATTTCATGGTATGAACAAATATATATATTTATATATATATATATATATATATATATATATATATATATATATATAACTGAAAAATATCTGATAAAATTTTTACCTTACAAAATGTATATATAAATTTGTAAATTTCTGCAAAAATAATTATGGAATTCATTACTTTTATTATTCTATTGTATCAGTTTAATATAAACAAGTAAGCTATATTATGTTTGTAACGCATTTCTTTCCCACCTCGAAAAATGTCGCTTGATTTAAGACTCTATGAAATTTCACTCGTACCGATGATTATGCTGCTTAATTTGAATTTGAATTTCACCGCTAACCAATTATTTAAAAAGTTTATATCTATTTACTTAATAAAATTCTATAATCGTTTTGTATCTTACTAAAATCGCATTTATAGTACTAAAATAAAAAACAATTTTATTAATACCCATTTAATTTGTTTAAAAACCGATTTAAATATTATAGCACTAAACTAAGAATTAATATTTTATTAAAATCTATTTAAACGTTATAGAAATTTTTTAATTTCGAACATCGGTGCTTATTGAAAAAATTCAAGTTTAATTGACATTTTTTTATATTAGATTAAATCTAAATTAATGATTTTTATTGTCATATAGAAAAAACCACTCATAGAGAAAGTTCTCTTTCAATAATATCTGTAGTGAAAAAATCACCGTTATACATCTTTTTATTTCTCATTGAAAAGCAGCTAATACGATAAATTATTTACATCGTCGTTCACTGTCCTCGTGCGCATAACACGCAATATTCTAAATGACTCTCGCGAACTTTTACGGCTGTGGCGAACGAATGATAACGCGAAATTTTCTAACACTGAAATAATTATACACATGCACCGCTCCATATCGCAGTGTCGCTGCTCAGCAACAATATATATATATTGCATCGTAAAATATAAAATAATCATCGAGATAAAGAGTTTAATTGCCACATACATTTCTAATTCACCTCGCTGTCAACCGAAGACTGGGATAATGCATAAAAGGGGGGCATCTATAATCGGCGCGTTTTTTTTTTGTTGCAAAATAATCAATCCTCCTTCCTTTTTAGAAGAGCGAGGATGGGTCACGAAGCGGGGCTTAAGTTTGTGTACAAACGTACAATTGATTATTATTACAGGACGTAATATTACTATTAGAGAAAATTTTTGCCAGCAAATATCTACACACGCGCACGCACGCACGCGCGCGCGCGTGTACGTATATGTTGTCTTGTATTGACAGAACGAACCTCGTGGGACTAATGCTATTCTTCTCAATGATTAATATATATAGTACAGTATCCACATCGACATGCCATATTGATATATGTGAATCGAACGTTTCGGTGCGGAACTTTGATTTGATTATTAATTGTTACACGCACGTTAAACCGAATATGGGGAAAATACGGGATATTTCTTAAAGTCCCACGTATATATTATTATTATTTATAGTCGGCGAGATTTCGCGCGGAAACTTCGCACAATTTATTTGCGCGCGCGTGAGCGCGCTTAAAATTCTACACTTTTGCATTGTTAATTGAAAACCTCGCGCTTATTATTCGGGTCTTGTTGGTTGGACTTTTCTTTCTTCTTATTTTCACGAGGCTTTTGCGAATGTCTAACGAATCATGATAAATTAACTAGACTCTCTAAATAATCGTCTAGCCGACATTTTAACGTTTTGGCTCGAAGCTTTGATATGATCGTCCGTATATATATATATATATATATATACTGGCGGCAAGGTGCAACGACCTTCGCACAATGTTCCCTCCGATGATACAGCTATTATGATAATTGTAATTTAATTTAGCTCGGGGTGGTTAGGAAATTGTTTTTCACATTTTTTTCTGTCGTATATCAACCCCTTAATATATAATTTTTTGATAAAAATTTTTTTTACTCTTTTACTGATATACTCAATTTTTAATGTTACTGTCATGATGCGGCCTTGAGTTTTATTAAATTTTACAAGGTCACATGATTTTAGTCTTATGTACATCCGTGTTAGTATATATAAAATTTAAAATTGAATATTTTCTCAATAAAGTTCGAAGGAATTATTCGAGTTTGCTGCTCTCTAAATTGAATTCAAAGAAACATTCAATGCATCTAGTTGTCTTCAACTTTATTAATTGATAAATTAATTATATACATGCTATACCGATCATTCTAACTAAAAAAGCATATCTAACAAGTTTTTCACACGATTCATAAGATCTGTGTATTTGTTTATACTTCTAATAAATCCAGCATAGTAAAGAATCAACGATTCACTTATATAAAATTAATATTTTTTCTCTATTTTTAGTTGATATTTTCATTACAATAAGTACCTTCATTAGCGAATTGCGTTACAGTACAGATGTGAGCTCAAATGTATAAAAAATACCGATTAATTTATTTCGAATCTACTATATAATTCGTACCGACCAAACATACTTCTAACGAGTCAGTGTGATATATATATATATATATATAAACAAAATGAATCTGTGGTGTGTGTATGCGTGCGCACGCGTGCGTGTATGTATAAACTGAGTTTCAGTCAAGTGTTCCACTGATTTAAATTTAGATATAGTGTAGCGTTTTATTTTATAATAGAAACACACCAGACGTTTCTCCGAGCCCGCTCGTAAACTAGTATTTATACATTAGGCACTTTCCTAAATACTTTAGCCATTTCTAGCATACGCGCAAACACTTCGAAACACTTCTCTTTCAAAAAAGCAAATCCACGTACATTCCTCATAAATTCACGCACAACTCGATCGCTCCCCCTCACAAAACTCTGTACCGAAATACTGTTACATTTATACTTACTCTGCCATTATGCGTTGCTCCCGCAGTGCGTTCGAAGCGAAGAGTTACGAAAAATACGCGCGCTTGTGTGTGATATATATATATATATATATATATATATATATGCTTTTATTATATATATTCAAGTATGCACAATACGATAAATATACTCTCGTATAGATCTCACCACCGCATCGCACTCGTTAGAAAATTTTATATTAAATCATCACAGTATTGGATTCACGCACGGGCGCGCGCGCGCACGGTAACACATTTATATAAACATATACATGAGCTGCGCGCTCCCTCGTTGACTTTGTTGTATTTATAATTTCAATTATTATTATAAATATACGCTTGAATTATGTATATGTATATTATACAAATTAACAAAAAAAAAAGGAACAAAACAAACGGTTGCACGTGCGCGAGAGAAACAACAGAGAAAGAGAGAGAGAGAGAGAGAGAGAGAGAGAGAGAGAGACAGTGTTGAGAGAGCGGGAGATGCTCGCGCGGCCTCAACAGCACGCGGTCTGCGCCGTGGAGCCGCGCGCGCAGTAGTAACAGCCGCGCTCGGCGAGCCGCCGAATTGTCAGAGTGCGCGCGCGAACAGCGGCGACGACTACGATGGCGCGAATAATAACCCGGGGCATCGTGGGGTACGCGATAGAGGCAGCTGCGACGATGCAGTCGCGCGCACGTGGCCGCGGCGCGGCGGCCGGCCCCCGCGTACACCCCTGGGAGATACGTCGCCCACCCGAGGGGGGGTCCGCGCGCGCGGCTGCCTACGGTAAGAATCCGCATGCTCGAACCAACGTCCATAAGCGAGAATCTCCCCGCGCTGATTGCAAATAATGCATGCGGGAGATATAGGCGCGCAGCTCGCGTGGGTGCGCGTGTTTTATCTATTACCCGCTTTAGCTACTTTATCTTGCGATTCCGTGTATATAGTATGATAATAACAGTAATAATAACGATAATAATAATAATAATAATAATAAAAAACAGTAATAATAATACTATAAAACAGCTTTTGCAAGGCAAAATTAATTATATGAAACAGAAATTTTAGATATACGTTTATTACTAATTTTTTTATTAAATAAAAGTGAGAAATGATTTTTTAACAAACTATTTGATCAAAAAGATCTGATTTTACAGTATAGAAATAATTTCTAAATAATTTCGTTCGTCTCATAATTTTGTAATTCTGTATTCATCTTCTAATAACACAGGACCACAAAATGAGAAAGCAATTTGGCTGAAGATAAACGAACGTTTCTTATAACTTTTTTGAAATGCTGAATTTAATTTTGTTCAGTAATAGCGATAACAAAACGAAATCGAAAGAAATGTGAAAATTCAGGATCTTGGGCGCCGGCACCTCTGACGCGAAATGATGTAATTCCAGGGATATGTAGCCTCATGTGTGCCGGCCGGGGGAGGGTTGCGAACGAGATCGAAGTGCAGTCGGCACGGGTGAAATCGCCGATTATATTATACAGCGAATTAGGGGGAGCTGGAAATCGGCTGATGCAATATATATATATATGCTCGCTTTCTTTTTTTTTTGTTTTTGTTAGATATCGCGCGAATTCGACGTCGCCAGTCACATATAGTAATTTGTTCTAGGCTGCGTGGCAACGCTCATCCGCGTGATGAAATAATTGCAGGGATTATTGTCACGCTGCTGGCATGAGTTCAGATAATACAATGGAATTAGTCCTGTTATACATGTGATATAAGAAAATTAAGTAAAAAAAATTAAGTATAGAATTTATACCTTTCTTTTGAGCAAAGTTAGATCAATTTTTTTATAAGCCGTGCATATTTAGTACTAATGTTTTTTTACGTATACATACTTTAACTTTAGAGTGTCCGAAAATGAATATTTTGATACAGGACAAAATAGTCTTTTTTTCAGATTAAAATACTGGTTTGTCCAACATGATCAACTGTGTCAAATACAATTTAATGTACATTTACCCACCTCTAGACTTTTTTAAATGCCTATGTTAGAAAATCTACGTATTATATTATTTTCATGAAGGTGTAATTATAATCCAATACATTTTTATGGCATGTTTTCTATTCTTTCTATCCGTTGTTAATCTATTTGCTTACGCTTTTAAATTAGAATTTTCGAGAAAAAAACAAACACATTTCTTCGTTTGCATGTGTTCTAAAAAATCAAAATTGAACAGTAAGACAGAATAGAAATAGACCAAAAAAGCATCGCATTAATGAAAAACATTATCTACAAATTTTTTTTTGGACAAAAGAATCATTCGATAATTTACGACTAGTGCAAGTTTTGCTGGGCAGTAAGACAGTTTTTCTAATCTATATAAATATTGACTTGATGAATTTAAACAGTACACTTTTGAATTGTCTGTATCGACAGAATGAAAAATGTCGATTACGAGTTGCAACTCATAATATATAGATAGGCTATTTAAATATTGTTAACTTACAGGCGGAAACATTTTGCAATTATTTAGATACAATTATTAATTATAAATTAATTAACGCACACACACACACACACACATATGTATTGTAACATTCAAGGCTAACAAATTACAAGATACTTAAAATTATATATATATATATATATTTAAAAAGATATAACTTACACAATTATAAACGACGTTTGCGCAAATATAGATATAATGCATTTATCTATATATTTTATTAGTTTATATTATATACATATAGACTCAGTCCAACCCATTTCCACGTGAATTGCTTATCGGCTACATCTGTCAGATAATGCTAACCGGTGTTAACCGCCACTTTTATCTCTTCTTATTTTTGCAAAAGATTATCTCTTTGTTTCAAGTGTGATCTTTTACGCGACCAATCCACGTCACGATAATGGTTTATAAAGCCATACTTATGCCTTCTAATCTGATAAGAGTTTATCTGATGAGACCGTGACGACAGGGAAAATATAAGGAGAAAGATCAAAAAGCTGTCTTCGAGCGAAGTTCTTTCACTATAATATATTGTTTCAAATCATCAACTTCTTTCAATGACAATTGCCTTTTTCTGGAAGAATCATTTTTGTCAGCACATTTTTGTTACCCGCGGTACAAGAAAACAAAAGAAAAAAAAAACATTTACCCTATATCTCAAGGTTCGAATTTTCTTACTGGAATATTTTATGAAACCTCGGAATTAGCACACTGGCATCTCGTACGACACTCACCTAGACGTCGACGGCCTTGAACTGCCACAACCGTCGTCGGAGGTGCTTGGAAAGGTCTGATAGTTCCTGGGATCCGGCCTGGCCATCCTCGATGACTTCGTAAAACGACTGGCGCGAATAATAGTTTCAAGCTGGTAAACAGACATCAAAGAGGAGATTAAATTTATTTCTCGAGCTTTATCGGACTATTATCCAGTCACATGATGTTCACTATTATCAAGTCATATGCCGAGATTTTCTTTGCTCTTTGTTCCCCTTCAGTATTCTTTTACTTTTCGAGGAATCTGAGCTCGTGGATTCCGCGAGGATGCGACGCTGCCGCGCTCTACGTATTGGTCTCGGGCGCATAAGACTCTGTGAACTTTGTTATTTAGATATATTTCTTTAGTATTTATTTTTCCAATGGAACTTTGATTAAATCGTATTACATAAGTGAATTATTTTTATTATTGCGGTTGTATTTAAATATTTTACATCTTTAATACACATTCTCGCATTCTGACTTTTTCAATTATTTATAGATAAAATATTGTTTAGAGCTACAGATTTTAGTATTGAACGTTTGAAATTGTTTTATTTCGAATATATCAATTAAATTACTGATAGATAAAATATTTATCGATTCTTTAAAGAATTATGAATATGTTTCAGAACAAATGATACTTATTTATTTTCTTCTTTATTGATTTATTATTCGATGGACTATATAATTCTTTTATTGTTACCTACAAGAAGCTCGATTCATTAAATGAAAAATCTGTTACCAACTATTTTCTAAAGTGTCCGTTTACGGTAGCAAACAAAACAATAACTTTACTGCCTGACCAAAGAACTGTTGATTCGCTTATTCTAAACATTGTATTCCAATTTTTCCTTTATGCTATATAAAATTCAACTTGGTAGATGAACTGTTGATTGTTTCTCAAAATTCTAACTATGGTATTTTCTTATGTTTACTGTTAATTTTTAATCATTTAATTATTCATGCCTTGTAAAATAATTTAATTGAATTTTTATATTTGTTAATTGATTATTATATTTTCCTGCTCCCTTAGCTGAAATTAGGAACTTCCTGGCTGGATTTCAGACCAGAAAGTGAGACTTTTGTCGCCGACTTTGGATAAATGTATAATGATAATCAGGCATTTGTTTGTTTTTGCTTTCTGAACTGAAACTGTAAACTTTCGATCTCGATTTCGCATTCGTGCCACGAAGTGCGACGACTTTCGCGGCCGCCTTCAGGTGACTATAAAATGCTAATTAAATCTTAGAGGCAACCACGTGCATTATATCATGATTTTATCTGCCAGTAAATGAGGTTAAATAGGATAAGTGCACACTGGATGTAAACAAAAAGAATGACAGCTACGAATACGTACACGATACATATTAGAAATAATTTCAGAGCGTACCGATACCGTATCAATAGCTAGGGGGTCCCGATGATATAAATTATGAAACTTTATTAATCAAAATATTTTACACAATGGGACCCGCGCAAATATATTTATCATTAAAAATTGCGAGATTCGATTGTTGTACACGTTATATTTTATATTTTCACTTAACTTATGAATGTAATTTAGTATTTTTACTTAATTACTATTGGTTTTTTATTTCTTTTTTCATGTTTATTTTTATTTTTGATGCCCGCAGCGACCAGCATAATCTCGGCTTTGCCTCGGTCCTGCAAATGTCGGGCGGACATCGATTGTCAATACTTGTACAAGAATATTTCGAGAAGGATATTAATAATATTCAAAATATTGACTATCCAATAATAAGGTTTAATTATTCAGACAGTTGCACTTTCAGCTGGGGAATCAGAAAAATTGTGTACAACACTGAGCCAGCAAGTGAAATGCCCTAAGAATTGATGCACTCCAGGCCTTGGGTCGTAATATACTATTTCTCATTTCATTTGAATTTAATATTTTGTATTTGACACTGTCATTAGTAAAACTGGCACTATTTTTGAAAAATTAGGGCACAAAGTTTTACTTATATGTAAATTGAACTATTAAATCGAATTACGTCAAATTTACAAAACATACTCGCATATGTAAAGATTGAAAAATGCTTTATTATATAATTAATTCGAGATTTTAAATATATTGTTATAAGTAATGTGACTTTTCGGATTTTTTGATTAATAATTAAATATGATTTTTTAAATGTATATTTGATAAAATTGGTATTTAATCCAATCATAACTATTTATGTTTACAGTAAACCAATAAAATTTCAAATGATTTCTCAATCTTGCGACTTAGTACGTCATAATTCTCATTCTCAGTTTTAATGTTTTCTTAATTAAATTTGACAGCGTTTTCAACGAGAAGAATAAAAAATTATTAAAACATTTAATTAAAATTGCATAAATATTAATAAAAAGAAATACAATTTTCTACAACTGTATACTTTTGATTTACATATATAATTTTTTTAAATACAAACTATTTTATTCAAAATGAGTCTGAAGAGGTTACTTCTTTTTTCACATTAAAAATACTGACATCATTACTGAAAATATGTTCTAAACCGCAAACATATTAAAATTATCGAAGCTAAAATAACTTGCTGATAGAGAAATTTGAAACTTTTATTTTCGAAACATATTTTTAGCGTCTCGAATTATTTTTATTCTTAGTTCCTTATCAAGGCAAGAATTATACAAATTTATTAAAATTAAAAAGTAGCTCTTTATTCGAACTATTCGTCATGTTTATTTTACATCTATTCATTCATCGCCATACTATTGATTTAATTTCTGTTTCTTATTCTTATTAGAATCTTGATAGATATTATTACGTCTATGTAATATATGAAAATATTATGAATATTTTTAAGATTGTTGCACTGTGGCGAAATGAATATTACATGTTCAGAGGAGATTTCGACTTACGATCAAAATTGAATTCTTTTCAATTTTATCGCTATTAAAAGAGTTTCTCGACGATTTCTAATATTAGCTAAAAAAAAAATACTTCAATAATTGTCGTACAAAAATACACTTTTTAAGCGACAGTATAGAAGTTAATGTAGAGTAATGCAGAATAATCATGCGAGCATGGAATTTGAAAAATTACGAAAATTATTTAAAATTGAATAAAATAATCTTCATTTCTTCATTGCAAGTATATAAAATTTATCACTCTCTACGATATCGTAAAAGTTTTATGAAATTTTCTAAATGAAAAAAGATTCAGGTATTTTGAATTTTCATTAGAAATTATAATTAGCGAAAATAAAAAGTTCAGTGCTGTTTGGTCTAACTGGTTCTTTAAATTTGCATATTATACAATTACATTTATTTTCTATACAGACAATCTTTAGCAGTTATATTGCTTTTTTATATTGATGAATTTTAGTTTTTGAATGCTTATTTATTTTCTCGTACTAATAACTCGTTAAAAAACCGTTCGAAGAAACTCTTTGCAGTAACTGAAAAAAAAACTTAAATGCTATAATTATTTTTTAAAAGTAGAATTGCAATTAAAGACAGATGTACTAGGTTATAACTATTGTGAATATTAAACGTATTTTTGAATTATACAAGCTTAGAGAATTCAATGAATCGATTAAACCTTTGATTTTTAATGGTTCAATCTTTTCCCATGATGTTTATCTTACGCTAATATGTACTACAGACATAAGTAGGGTTAAAAAACTATTTTCTCTTAATTATAAATTAATGTAAATCGTATTTTGCTATTTTATAATTTAACAAGCGTAATTCATTAGTTTTTGAGGAATGTTCATTCGAAAATTTCAGAAAATTGTGGAAAAGAAAGGATAAGTAATCTAATAAACTAAAAAGGACAATTTAAAAGATGAATCATCCGTTAATGCAATAATCAGTTATGTGTCATATCGCAAACCACCACTTTAAAACAAATGCACTTACACAATAATGATGGATTAAGTATACTTTCGTAGAATTCTAGTTTCTTAGGCGTGTAACAATAATAATAATAGCTAAAATAGAATTTTTTGCATATAAAAATTATATATAATCATATTATATAAATTAGTTGAACATATTATGTATTTCTCGATTCATAGTGTAAAAGTAATTAGATCATTACGTACGATATTATTACGATATTGGCATAAAACACACAAAAAAAACAAGTTTAATTTAATGTTTGTATATATAAAAATCTCTTGTTGATAAAGTAATTAATCGAAATTTATAACAGTAATTAAAATTTTAAAGTGAAGAGTAGTGTTCCATTATACGTAAAATCGTTATAAAAACAAAATTTATTGTTGAAAGAAACAGAAAATAAAAAAGTTTTAATTAATCTTTCGTTGTAAGTATAATTTATTACATTCATTGAAAATATGATAAAATAATTTAAAATATACTTATTTCTATTATATGACCTTTTAAAATGTAAGTTAACTTATCGTAAGCTGCATTTAAAGTGTCAGTAATTGATTGTTACCTAACTTCGGTAAACTGAAAATTAATCAAGTATCAATGAGAACATTTGCAAAGTGGTTTTTCAACGAGTGGAAAAATACGTCGGCCAATTTTACATCTATGATGAAATAATTCTTTTGTGTTCCATCGCGTGATGTTGAGCTTCTCGACGCTGTCATGAAAAGCTATAACTTTAGAACCGTATATACACACAGAAAAGAATCTATGCGCTCTGTATACCGAAAAAAACCTGACTATTGCAAGTTAAAAATTACAAGTGCGATTTCTTATAATGCAATTTTTTTTAATAACATTGATACTTTTCGATATTACTTCATTTCATTATTAAATGAATAATTTTTAAATGCTCGGTAGTAGATATCAAATTTTACATAATTTAGTGAATAGTAAGTATAGAGCATTGTCGAAACAGTTATAAACGCGAGCTGAAATGTACCACCAGAATCGATCGTGTAATTCGATAAAAATGCTTAATGAAATTAAATTAGATAAATCAGCAATAGTTTAAGTATTTTGATCAAGATATTCGTCAATAATTTCAACATGGGTTGTATTTTTAAACACTTCTAATTTTCAAGCAGAAATTCAAAGCTTTTAAATACTTAATGATTTTTAAATGAAAATAAATTTAAAAAAATTAATATTAATAATAATAAATACTTAAAATTTATTTTAAGGTATACAAGTATCTTTTATATTATGGAAAGTAATTTAATTATTAATAAAATTTTTTTAATGAATATATAATATAATAATATTAAATAATATTAGATAATTATTTTTAATTTAAAATATGTATCTATACTATATTTTAAATAAAACTATATTAATTTCAAGACGGTTTAAATATTTTCTGACAGCGTCAGTAATCTTACAATATTATGATTATTTTTATTTACTTTTATTTATATTTGACTTCACATGGTACATCAAGGTTAGAAAGTCTAATACATGTATCATACATTTCATTACTTTAAATGCACTATACGAAGTTTAATTAATTTTGTATTCATGCAATCACTATGGTATAAATAAAGAGGTTGCCGTATGATTCCGCCGACAGCTTTGTTCTTTCTGCACGTGTTAATGCAATCGAAGTCTGTTATATTGCTTCGTATTATTTTTTTTGAATTATTTTATTTACCATTATTCATCGCTAGAAAAATTTTTTTGTCGTAACGGTTTTGTTATAGTCATGTGAAACACTATGTTTATACGAAAATAACAAATCCTAACCCAATTAAGGGTGAATTGGATAAAAGTTCAGAAATTTTATATTTCCATCGGTAATAGTTGGAAGCACAATTGAAATTGATAATTTTCGAAATTCTATTTTTTTTGTTCTTTTTTTTGTAAAAAATACATTTATCCTCTTTTAAGATCCTCTTTTATCTCTCCTTAGATTAATTTAGGTAAAATCAAAAATCAATATTTATTGATATTTTTTTCACGGACAATTTTTTAGCCAAAAAACTGAATTAATAATAGTTCACAAAATTATAAATTATTGTAACTATTAAAACAATTCAGTTATTTCTTAATATTATTAACTTAATTATTACAATTTTTTCTTATTTAACTCATTCCTACCCCTATTGGTTTAAGAGAAGGGGAGGTTGATCTCCAATTATATGCCTGCAGAGATACATTGACATTATATTAAATGATCTAGGTGTTGAAGCGTAAATAATAATAAGAATAAATAATAAAATAAATTAGTCATCTTTTATACACATACACACGTGCGCGCGCAAACAGATACACACATACGCGCGCGCGCGCGCATATCGAAATTAAAAGCTACGAGTATTTACAATTATATTTTTAGTTGCTGCAGCGATTTCTTATTTCATACTAACTGGCAATATATCTGTATACACCTTGACTATAAAATTATGTATTATAATTTTTATTACCATTGATGTTTTTAGTCATAATAAAATTACGTAATGTATTTTTCTTACATCGATTAGAATTTTAATCCTGAGTAATAAAATAAATATAGAGCTTATAATTTATATTTTTACATTAGTTTTTAGTTATAATTACAGAAATAAATTTATGAATATTAAATTTAGTCTGCTTACATCAAATCAGATCTATAGTAATTGTAGTCATATTCGAAAAATAAAAAATTAAATAATATATAAAATAGTTTCAAAATATTATAATTAAAAATTGTGTTAATTCTTAGTTCTGCATTGGAATTATTAGTAAAAAATCTTTTTTGCTTTGATGATGCAACTTTTCAACAGCTGCATAAATTGGCTGAATGCAAATGAAAATTTAACATTTATAATAAAACTAATTTAAATAATTGAGACGTGAGTTAATTAATGAATTATTGTATTCTACATAGTTCAAACCTCAAAAGTAATGTCTTGAATAGGATTGTTTAAGACTCTCATTGTAAAAGAAAGCTTGACACTAATATGAAAATTCATTTTCATCTCGTGCGAATTTATTTCCGAATCTACACAAGCGTGAGGATATATACTGTTGATCATAAAGATTTTAAAAAGTAAATTATATCTTTCAACGATAAATTTATATATATAGTTTTACTAATTGTAAGTTCTATTTTAATTTTTCAATTGAACTGTTAAATATTGAAAGTCTTCAATTACTAAATTGATGAATCATTTTACTACAAAGTTGCATTAACAAATTCATTTAATCACTTAATATCAGCCTTGATCTTACATTACATTTGTTGAGCCAGTTAGCGTAATTTTAATAAAACCCGCACTCTTTGAAATAGAACAGTTTTAAAAGAAAATTAACTTTAGTCAACGCACCATAATTATATCTGATCCGTTGGATATGTTAACAGCGTAGAATTAATTATTTAGTTTGAATATTAATATTTTACCTAAGGGTAAATGTTTTGTTGTACCTGTATATAAAGGTATAACAAAACTTATATATTGATGATGAATAAACATCTAATCCTCATATTTTATATTGAAATTTATTTTATATGCTAAATATTTTAGTTTCTATAATAATAGTTGAAAAATCTTGAAAGATAACTTTTGAAAACATCTAAATCGTTGTTTTTTGTCTATAGCAAGCGTTCCAATTTTATAAATCAAAGAGAAGAATGTGTGAAATTTGTACAAATTTTTATGTGTACAAATGAATGTGTACAAATTTTTATTAAAATTACATACTATAATTATAATGTAATCCAAGATTATATTAAAATAGATGCTATGATATTAGTCCTATAAAATATGTGAGGCTGTTCTCATTTACATAGAAAAAGAGTAAGTTTGAGTCATGATAGGCCAGTCGTATGGAGCTGATGCGTTTGGAAAATAATCTTATCATTATAGTAGAGCGAGTGATATTTCAACCGAAAAGCGTGTTTATATATGTATGTCCTGCCTCACTTTTTATTTTAGTTATATTTGTAGCTTAATAACTTGTTTACGAAAAATAGATGCTATTACCATGGGTCATTTTTAATAAAAAAAATTTTTTTTTAAGCAAATACTTCTAGAATTATAGTCCAAATATTAATTATTATATATTAAATTATTATATATTATATATTAAATATTTAAAAAGTTTATAAAAGTACGTAATTAAAAAGACGTCCCATCAGTCTGAATTTCAATTACATGAAAACATGATTTATTGATGGAATAAGGTTAAAACACTATGTTTCCTCTATGATTGGTGGTTCACATACATAGTATGTAAGACTCCTATATATGCACGAGAGTGTTTCATCCAAGGCTACCAGACGTACCGAGTTTGCATAATTTTTATCATTTTTACATTGACGAAAAGTTAAAGCACAACTCGAAAATGGAAAACATACCTTAATTCTTTAATATTTTATACACGTATTGAACATAACAGGTTAGAGAAAATCTAATATTAGTTTTACAGTTAGAAATTAAGTTATTATATTTATTAACAAATTCTTTTTTGCTGAATGCCTTATTTAAAGAAGGCCGAAGAAATGTTTTAAGGCTGATTAGATCTTAGATAATTTATAGATTGTTGTCATCAATAGAATTTTAGAAATCAATAACCATCGGGGGTAGTTTTAATGGAATGTTTGCAAAGTTACAAAACAAAAACTATTAGACCAAAGTGATGTGGATGCAGAATAGGGTAATTTAGTTACTTTTATAAATTAATCTAGACGTTCTGGAATGTATGTTAAAGTCTCAAGTTAAAATCGAATATCAACACTACAATTAAAATTTTAATTTCAGACCAATAAAATAATTTTTATATTAATACTATATAATATTAAAGTTCTGAAAATGAAAATTTGTATTACCTTTTTGTATCGTAGCCGAAATGAGACTGGGCGCTTATGTTCAAATTCAGCTACAAAAATAATCACTTATCAAACTACTATCGTGTCGCTAACTCCCTGCGGCAATATCCCATATTTTTATCGCTTCTTTACTTCCGTTTCAATCGAAGCCTTGTCCATGTATAAAGCCATACTTATTTGCATGCATACACATGGAGATTGAATATATGGATGAGCCAACTATTTTGATCAATTTCAAATATTGTTATATAGGCATATCTGTATCTGAGAGCAGTTTCAGTTGAATATTACAACAAATTTCCTTTTGTTCCTTTATTCAATCAAAAGTAGAACATCTACAGCATAAGGTGTAAATGTATTCATTAAGTCAATGTCATTCAAATTTAGAAACGTATAATAAGATACACAGGTTACGGGTTCTTGTTGCGCCCACGTACTTAAATCTCAACCAGAAAGCTGCTATTAAGCTGAATTCAATTATCAGTAGCATTGCTCTTCGAATTTAAGCCATTAGTTCAGCGTACATGCGTCTGAAATTTTTAGTAATGTTTGATTGAAAGTTACGTGTTTTTTTAAAATCAAAGGTCGAATTTACGATTAGAGACCTATGAAGTAAGAAGAAATACGGTTAATTTAAAGTTCATAAACTGAAATTTTTGCTTCGTAATATTATTTATATTATTTCTCAGAATCCATCTTCTTATAATATCGTCAAACACTGTTAAAATGTTCGAACTTTAAAATATTTAAAGGGATTTTTTTTTAAAAATTAAATAAATCTTTCTTATAAAATGGAACGAGAATGTCAACGTTTTATAAAAAAATTTTATTTATTGTTTCCTCAAAACTATTGATTTTAATAAAAATTATCTAGCTAGATAAATGTTATATGCACAATAGTTTACAGAGTCACTATAATTAATAAATTTATCTAATTCATAACAATAATAATAACATATTCATATATTTTAAATTTATTAGTATAATTAGAACAAAAATGCAAGAGAATGACTTTACGCCTATTGCCTGCGATTGCTGATCTATGTTCGATCAATTTCTGTTGCAAATCATTGAGTTGCCATTTGTATACCTCGGCCATGACGATTTCATTCGGTTTCAGCAGCTCGTAGTACAGCACACCCTGTTGGTCCCACCAAATGCACAGCAATACCTTTTGGCTATGTATGTTCCGTTTTAAGGTCGATGTGTAAGGTTTGTCTGAGTACACCCATGACTTTTTACACTTAGGATTATCATAGAATATCTACTTTTCATCACCAGTCACAATATGCCACAGAAAACTCTTTTTTTTGCCTGGCAAGCAAAGACATTGCGATGTTGTATCGATGCATAATGGCATTTTCGGTCAAATCGTGTGGCATCCATTTTCCTTCTTTATGAATCTTTCCCATCGCATGTAAACGTTTGCCAACTGTTCTATCAAGAATTTCTAACTTATTAGTGAGATCTTTCTGCGTTTGACTTGAGTTTTCGTCCAATAATACTGTCAATTCACTATCTTCAAACTTTTTCGGTTGTCCAGAACGTTTTTTGTCATTAATATCAGTATCTCCACTTCTAAGCCGTGGAAACCTTTATATGTTATAAGTGATTGAACTTGTTCGCCATAACATTCTTGAAGCAATCGATAAGTTTCTGCTACACTTTTTTTCTAACCAAAATAGTGCAAAAAGACATGTCGAAACAACGATTTATCCCGAATCATTTTGCACTGATCGAAAAATTATATTTACGCAAATGATGGCGCCTGTGAACTGAATTTTATTGGTAAATGCCAAAACTAAAAAATGATGACTTTTCGTACTACTTTTATCGCCATTTAAACATACAAGTCGAAAACTAAGTTTGTCTTTTAATAATATTTTGTTTATTCATTGGTTGCAACAGTAAGTTTCCAGCGTTTCTTTTGCCAAACATTTTTTTTGTGAAAGCGTGACTACCATCGTAAGCTATACTTTATTTCCATCTTTCTGGGAAGTTATGAATTCCGAACCTAAAAAATTTCTCGTCTTTGAAGCCAAGAACGTATCGAGGCAATTTTTGATTCCCTCAACTGAACAGAAGCGTCTTCCCGTATGAGTGTTCTGCATTGATCGAAGCAAGTGATAGTCACATAGTGCCAAGTCTGGACTGTAAGGCGGCTGAGGCAGAATTTCCTATTTTTTATTCTCCAAATATTTTTGGATTGAAGCCGCAACATGTGGCCAAGTGTTATTGTGATGAAAAATGGCGGATTCATGCCTGGTCTTATATTCTGACCGTTTTTCCTGTAATGCTCGCTTCAAACGAATAATTTGGGTTCGATACAATGACCCTTTAATGGTGTGACCACTCAGAAGCAGTTCATCGTATACGATACCTTTTTCATCCCACCATATGCAGAGCATGACCTCAGTTACGTGAATATTTCGTTTCGTTTTTTTTTGTATACGATTTTCTGCGTTTAGGGTTATAATAATAAATCAATTTTTTTATCACAAGTGACATAGTAAGATACTATGACCCTTTCATGGTTTCACTACTCGGAAGCAGTTCGTAGTATACAACACCATTTTGATTCCGCCATATGCAGATCATGACTTTGTTTACGTGAAGATTTCGTTTCGACGTCGATTGGGTGGGTTCGCCGATCTTTGTATACGATTTTCTGCATTTAGGGTTATCATAATAAATCCATTTTTCATCACCAGTAACAATACGATGCAAAAATGATTTATTTTTATACCAGTATAGCAACATTTGGGGCATGCAAAATCGCGGTTGACGTCTTTCGGCTTCAATTTGTACGGCACCCAGTTTCCAACCTTTTGAATGAGTCCCAATGATTTTAGGGGCAGGGAAACGGCTTGTTGCGTGACGCCCAATGATGAAGCAACTTCTTCTTGAATCTGACACGGATCCTCATCTAGCAAAGCGTCTAATTTCTCGTGTTCAAAACTTTTTGTCTTTCTGGAGCGATCCTTATCTTCAACTACAAAATCACTACTTTTGAACCGTTTGAACTACTTAAATACGGTCTAATAAACGTACAATATTTGTTTATGCTATCCATCAATTGCTGGATGGTTATTTTAGATAATTTTCGCGATAGTATCCATGCCCAATTTTTGCTGAATTTGTTGAATTTTCATGACAAGATCCATGAAAATTTTGGTTTTGTAAATTGATTGCACAAAATATGAATAATTATAAAAATCTTTGAAACGAAAGTTGTAGTTTAAAGGTAGGAAACTAGTTTAGGTAGGACATCTAGAAATAGGTTTGAACCGTTTGAACCAGTCGCGGCATGTAGATTCACCGAAAGAAATGTTCAAATATAATGCTGGACAGTTGTTGACAGGTACACAATCTACAAATACGTATACACGTAAGGTCTTATATTTCTGTCCGGGGTCCACTTGTGACGCCATCTTATGTCAAACGCTCGAAACTTTTTGTACACCCAATTTATAACGGGCGTAAGTTTGACATCGATTTTCTTCTAACGGGATATATTTTATTAATTTATTATTCACTATTATAGTTTAGATATCGGTTCAATTATATTCAACGTAGGATTGATTATTTCGAGAATGAAATAAAAAGCATACGTAATAAAAATGTAATCTGGCAAAATACTTCACATAAACGACTCCGAATTTCTTAATTATAGCTATATTTCTGATTAATTTGCTGGTTAGAAATATTGATATGGCATTCATCGTAAATAATTCTAGCTATCTTGATAAATTAACTAGCAGCGTATCAGTTTGGGCTGATCGTTAGTCCAATTAAATAGATATAGCATTGAACAGTGAAGAATGTACTTCCAGGTGTTAATCAAGATATTAATTTGTAAGAAAAAGAAGTTAAGCAAACAAAGTAAATAGCTACATTGAGAATTCACTAGGACTGAGAATAATCGATAGAATACGGATTTTTGAGTATAAATAGACTAAATGTTTATATGAATGTTCTGGCTCATTTTAAGTCGACTATTCTCGACAGTCATAAGTATATACTAATACCATAAAAGTGTTTTACACCATAGTATAGCTTTGTATCTGAAATACGGTAATGTAAGTTTATCATTATGAATATGATTCAGTTTATGATTGGAAAAATTAAAAACTACATTAAGTAATATTCGAAAAGTTACTGTAGAAATATTGAAGGAATATATCCTTATATAGTCTTATAACAATTTTCAAAATATAGGTTGATCGAGTTCAAACTTGAAAGTTAGAAGAATGATATTTATGCAGATGACAGATGATAGTTAGAATAAATAGACAGATGAAACATGTATTATAATATTAGAGGAACAACTTTGTATATAAAAGTTGACGTTGGGAACTCAATTTTCATGATAGTTGGGGAGATATTATTATGCTTCGGCAATTTTACTTAAATAAAATGTACAGGTAATAACTACAAATGTACCAACTACCAATAGATTTTTTCAGTACTTAATTAAATTTATTGAATTGAAGGCACTTCCCCAAACTTAGTCGAATGGCCAGTCCATCAAATAAACAATTGAACAAATGATCACATGGATTAGATCTAATGGATATTATATAATCGAATTTCTTTCATAATTGATCGAAATGAAGCAATTTTTAATACTTTATTTAAATTTATAATTTTTTTTTTTTTTTTTTTTTGGATCGAGAATATTCTGTAGTCATATCTATGCAAATTAAAGGGATGGATATCTTTTTTAAAATACTATGCAATTTGTTTTTTTCATTATTGTTTTTTTCATTATATGAAATCTAGGTCCACATTTTCCCGTCGTATTTCTGTATTTGAATCAAGATTCACCAAATTTCACTCGATTAAATGCCCTTTAAATCAAGTATCCAATGTCTATTCGACCAAGTGCTCATTTAATCTAATTGGAAATCCCTTGTTACTCATTCAATTCAAAACATATGAATATTAATGTTCAAAATATATGAGATCATTGAATTCCGAGAAAAAGAAAAACTATATGTTTTATAAATTTATTTATTGAATTCAGTGGTGCTTTTGTACTGACGTTAATTTAAAAATAAGGTTTTCCGCGTTCCATATATTTATAAACTCGCTTCATCGATAAATAAATGCTTTTTTATGCGTCTTTTACAAAAGGCCATAATATTTCGAAGAATTCAGTTTGACAATTGAACAATAAATTACACAATGTTTTAAAACTAATTTATTTATCTATTAATCCAAATACTGTTAATAAAAATTGTGAAAATCTTTTTAGTCTCATTAACTTTGAAATATGTAGTATAATATTTTTATAGACAGATATTATATAGTTAAAAAAAATTTTTAAACTTATTTCCAGAATCGTGTGATAATTTTTCAGTTTTAATTATGATATGCTCAATTGAAAATGATGATAATAATAAACATGAGCTTGATAATTGGACAGATTTTCGTCTTTGTCTTGCAGACAATTAACAAGCAAATTAGTAATAATTAACCGATTCAAGTATCTAAATAATCTATTAAGAATTTATCTAGTAAGAAATCATACCATTGTGAAATGTAAGAGCTAATAAACCCAGTGCTTATAAATTACTTCATGAAAATGTTGCCTGTTTTTATCGAGTACCTTATCTTATTTTTGTACCTATCGCTTAGAGATTTATTTTAAATATTGTAAAAATTACAAATATTAAAATTCGTACTCTTTTCTAAATCTAGAAATTTCTTAATCGAAATGCGTTAAGGACATCTATTTTGTGAGAAAAGATACATAAAATACTAGTAAATTATTTTCTTTAGCGAATCGGATTTTGTCTTCAAGATCTTTCGACAGAATGGAGTTCTTATCATATATTCGAATTTATAAGAAACCTATAGATATTTCCATTAAATAAACTTAAGATCCTGGCGATAATATTTTAATTCGCTGTCTAGTATTTAATTGTGAAAATTCTTTATGCTTTGCGAGACTTCTAATAATCTTGATAAATGACGTATGAAAATATCTCCGATATTCCTGGAAATAGATTTGCCTAAAAGGTTTTACCTCCCAAATAGATATATTAGCTTTCAATGATCTTTTAAAGAGATCGTAACATTCCTAAAGAGCAGGGATTTTGATATTTACAGTGAATTTAATGTAAATACGATATTTTTAATTATGACCTTGAAAATGCCAATTCCGAATGAATTTTTACAAAAACAATCAATTCTAAATAATTGAATATTGAGCTCATCTTCTGAAAAATACAAAAGAAACATTAACATATCATTTCTGATTTAAAATTTTCAGTTTATTTCAAACTAATAGTTCCAATTATAAAATTGAATTATTATGGCCTTCAAATCATGTTGAAAACGAGACTCAAGATTTAAACATATGTAACTTTTACAAATCGGTGTATTTGTTCTAAACAAATTTTTGTACTTTTTTCTATTTTATTTTTGATTACTGATCTACTAAGCAAGACATTTGGGCACACAGATTAAATTAGTATATATTACTGACATGATAATGATTATCTTAATTTATAATCTTAAAACAGTTCTACTTCTTTTAAATTCCAAAAAGGAAACCTATAAAAATTTTTCAAAAAACCTATAAAAAAACTCTTATCCCGTATAAGTATAGAATAGCATACATTTGAAGAGCTCGAAAGACCTAAAAAAGATGTCCGAGTGATTACAAATTATCTGTAGGCAATATCGTATGAAAATACTACCGATTAAATTAAAACACTTCTGTGCATAGTTATTGAGTTATACATAGTTGTTGATCTCGATATATTCGACCTGCAGCAATTAACGTAATGCCCTTGGTACCAAAACAGTGCACAATAGCGGGTTTGATATCTCTTTTTAATCCTAAAAACTGATTGTCTTAACGAAATATGCTTCGGTGAATGTCAGAACCAAGACTATCATTCATTTTACAAAAGTACAACTAGTACTATTTAAATTGTCATATTCGAAGTTTTTGTTCTTTTAATAAAAAGGTCATAAGTCTAATTAATTATTTATCAAACATTGAAAAAGTGCATAATTACATAAATTTAGAAGGTTTCTTTAGATTTTCTATTACTATTTCTAGTATTTTCATTGTTAGTAAGGCCACGTATTTATAATTTCTATTCAGTACTTATATTTAATTAATTATAATTAATTAACTCTCTATTAATTCGAGATATTATTAATTTTCTTCTTTTTTTAAATTATCATTCAAAAATAACTTTTATCATTGAGCATAAAGACGCAACAAGTACGCATATATTAATATGCAAAAATTTTAATTATTTTCAGGATATTTATGCTCGACAAATATACTTATATTATCTGCAAAATTAAGGTGAAATAAATATTAGGAAATCATACATAATGGGAATATTTTTATCGTGATTGTAGGAAACTATATTCTTACCACTTCTATATATAGAACAAACTTTATTTGTACAGAGTTTGAAATAATTTTTTTGAATCTGCAATTGTGAAATAAAATTTTTTCTATGTCAAAGTTTGCATTGTTAATTAGTATTTCTTCTTACTTAATAATAAAATTAAATGCGAAGAAAGTTATTACAAAGTCAATTCAGGTGCACCATACTCGTTGATTACCAAAGACTTCAACGATTAGTTTTCGAGCAATTTTAAAAATAAATCATTCATCTCTGTCAATGGCACTTTTTTATAAAAAATATCGAAGTACTGTTCACATCCACGATAAGTCTCGCGCAGATCGCAGCAAAATGAAAACGCATTCGTATGAAATTAGAGATATATAACTCTCGATTTGCGGGTGCTAATCAGAGGAGACGATACGGCGCCTTGAAAGTTTCAATTCGGGACAGACATAATACGTATACATTACATATATGGTCGGATTTCTTTTAATTAAGTACTGTTCTTAATACAGTTCTTAATACAATTCTTAAATTAAATACTGAATTAAACCTATTCAATTCTACCTCTCCAATTAATCTAAGACTTGTTCTTTGACGTTTGGACGACGTTTTCATCCCTTGTCTATGGCGATATAGCGATACCAAAGATTATGGTAATAACATTGCATCTAACATGTTTGACTGGTTGTTCATCTTATCAAAACGAATTGAAAATACTTTCAATGCAACTATGTTCAAAATCTAATAGTGATTAAAATAAAATGGATATTACAAACTATTCTATGCTGGTCTAAGCCAACACAGCAATAATGATTGACCAGCGTTTTGCTCAAACTGCTCAAAAAGGACCAGTGATCCATAAAATAAAGTAAAATAATTATTGGAGAAATATATCATGATACCGTTCATCTTATTTACTTTTGGCATGACCGCGTGCCACGTGCTCTTACAGGTCAATGTGACGAAGCGGATTAAATGTGTATATCTAGCAAAAGTGCAAGATAATAAGTATCTCTCGTGCATAAACGCGTCAAAATAAACAAATGTACAATCACGAAGTAATTTTCGGCGCATGGTCGTTTACGAGAAAGAGAGACGTATCCGTTGCATGAACAGGAGTCGTGTATGATATATATATATATATATATATATATATATATATATATATATATATATATATATACGTACATGTGAGCTGATAATATTTATACGCCACGAAGTCGCAACATCAATGTCAATTGGGATATATTATTATATGTAGACACATTATATATATATATATATATATATATATATATATATATATATATATATATATAATGGAAAAGTGCGCAATCGTGTTCGCGGATGTAGACGAGGTGTGTGAACAGAGGGAGGGATTATTTTTTGTCCGTTTTCTTAATCGGAGGCTCATATACTTTGATATTGCGCTTGTTTTAAAAGACGATCAGTTTTACTGCGCGGCATTTGCCGAATTCGATGTCCTAAAGAGATTGAAGGAAAATAATTCTGAAAAACATATATAGAGATAAGATTAGGAATTCACAAATATTCAGTAGTTTAGAATAGCAATAACTCAAATGGATCTCGACGGGCCATTCCATAATTTATTCAAATATATATCCGCTGAAATAAAGTGTATAATACTTCATGCGATTGGAATTTTGACTTTTCTATACGTTCCCGGCATTTAAAATAATTTGCTATGAATTATTATGAAATCGTATATTATTGTCAACAAGCTTATCAGAATGGTTTTACATATTTTTCTGAATGTTCAATTAGGAGTGGTTAGCGCATTAGTTGAATCAAAGCGGTACGAAACAATATTTGTTAATTTAACTCAACAGTACTATGTCAACTTAATTTAATTCTCTATTATTAGTAAGTTTACAGTGATTTTTGACATTTGATCCACGTATTTCATCTTACAAGTACATGTATCAAATACACTATGTAAATGATCAATGAATAGCGTTCTACTTAAAACTGAATTATAAATTAAAATATTTTTCTTAATATTTCATTAACAAAGAGAATGAAACACATTTTTTCACGATTTTGTTAGTCGAATTAATTCTTATTGTCGAATTTTACCGAAAGTTACAATATATTGCCAAAGGAATAAGATTTGATCTATGTTAATTAACTGCATATATATTATGCTACAAATTTTATGAAGTTACTTCTGGATATTACTTGACTTTACTAGCAGAAGCCAGATTGAATTTTCACTTGCTAGATTTCATTAAAATGTACTGGACATTGTTGAAATTTATTAAAAATTACTAGCACATAGGATTTTATGAATGTTACCAAACTTGCTCCAATTTCCAGGATTTTTTTAAAAGTTAACAAAATTTGCTAAAATGCATGCATACAGGTGTACATTTTATATTTATCAATGTCTGTCAGCTTTCGTCATAGTTTGGTAACTTTTCCAGTAATTTCTGGTAACAAGATTTTTTCCCAATAGTATTTAATATAATTTAATGTCAACGTGGCAACTGTGCATTTTTCAAAAAAAAAATGTATTCAATATAATTGATCAGCAAACAATTTCTGACATCTACAATTATCTTCCAATTATAAACTCCAGTCGTTTTATCATTAATCAACTTTATATGGGAACAGCTTTATATTTATGTACACATTCAGTATTATCGGTATTTTGTTTCGCGGCTTTGACACCAGTAAACCAGTAATATAAACGGAGTAATTAAAGCAATAAACGGGTTAACCAACACGCTAGTATGTTATTTGAGTGTTTGTCAAACAGCACGTGATACTCGGTGCATTGTCGAGAGAAAAAAACTAGGGACGCGTGCATTTATTGTATGTAAAGGAGATTATCTATAGAGCTTCAGAAATATTTCTTTCTTTGTACGTGTTAATTAAAATCAAAGTGTATAACAATTAAATTTAGAACAGAATATAGATATATTTAGTCTGCTACCTGTTTTTTATTATTTATATAAAAGAACGTATTTTTCAACGAATCTTTAAAAGGGTAAACCGTTATATTAGAATTAGTATATGATTTACATGCTGCGTGTAAAAAGTAAAAATTATAAGAACATATGCTCGAAGTTTAAACAGTTGAGAGCTCTGTAAAATCATAAATAACCATAGTGAAAAAATAAATAATATAAATTTATCAAAACAAATTTCGTCATAGGTCTAATTATGTAATTGTAAGTTTTCCATTAAATTAATATTCCATTCTTATTTTACTTTCTTTTATGGACTTTTAAAATGAAATGAAACATTAGTTTACTAGTTAATTAATTAATGGATTTAACTAGTTATTTTCCAAAAAAAACTTCCTCCACAACTTCTTATTTCAAATTCTGAAATTTAATGAGACTAAGGTATAATCTTGGTATGTATATTTCGATTCAAATAGTAAAACATTTTATGACGAACAATTTATTAAAAAATTTCGTAGTGAAATTTTAAATAAGTACGATCATTTATTCAAGAATGAAAAGAAAGTTAGCAATAAGTAATGATAATCTACATAATAAAAAACAACAATAACCAATTTTAATGAAATTGCATGAATATGAATTAGTTGATCAAAAAAAATATAAATTAATTACGATTAGTACTTGCGAACCATTTAATGGTGAACTAAATTTAGACGGTAATGAAATAAAAGAAGCAGTTATACATTATAACTTCGAAGCTCATTTTCTGTAATGATTGATTCTTGTATTTTTACATTTTGTTTTTTTCAATGTACATATTGTAAAGTAGGCATAAATAAAGCCAGTTTACCCTTCCGCCGCATTGTTCTTCAGTGCCAGAGATCCGCGATACCACGACGTGCTTGTGAATAAAACGAATGCAAATTTCTGAACAGTTGAATGTGAGAATACAAATATGGAACGATTTGATCTGGGAGTTTGCGTACTCACAGTTTCTGTTTGGTCTCTTCAAAAACTAAAAATTCAAACGTTCGATATGCCTTCTTAATGACTATTTAAAAATTCACCAATCACGAACTGAATACTATACGTTATTAATTATTTACGGTTAACTTTTCTGTTGTATTATATTCTATGAGATGCCGTTTTTTATTTTGTCCATTCAAAGTGTACGACAAAAATATTTTGAATTTACAAAAATCGATTCTCTGCTATTTGTTTATTTTAATATATGCATGGAGAATATTTAAGTTCCATTAATTTTAAATCGTCAATTTTCTTTGATTTAGAAAACTTAATAATAATAAAAAAAATGTAAATACCAATCGTAAATTATTGATGTGGATAATGTTGTATTAATCATGAGTCGGGATATTTTCATCGTATCAATCGAGTGGAACACTGTTCTGTATTCCATGAGCAGTTGTTGGAAGATAAGAAAACTGCGGAATTTGGCACGAACGTGATAACACGTCTGCCCCCTTTACCTTTTAAAAGCTCGTGTAGCATTAATATCATCGTTACGTTTGAAACGCGCAATGATAATAATTGCTGTCCTTGAATTTTCATTTTTAATTCAAATTCTAATATCATACTTTATGTCAATCTAGCGTTGATTACAGATGGGTAGCGATAGAATGGAAAATCTTGTATTTTCAACAAAATTTTCAAAATTTATGTGATTGATAACTTAATCGGAACCATTTTCCGTGTACCAGCTAATTTCTCATACTACATGTATATTATGAAAATTAAGAAAATATGAATATTTGTGTTTTCATTTGAAAATTACTTTTAGATTTTTCAGAAAGTTTCCGAAATATGGTTTACCATAAACATATCTTTAACAACGTTCATTAGTTTATAATTTAGAAAACTCAAAAAAATATACTAATTATGAGGAAAAACTTCATGCTTTTAAAATACAAAATTGTTGTCCTGTTTCAGAAAGACATGTTTTCGACAAGAATACTTTTTGTAGAAAATTTGACAAAATAAAAGATGGATACAGTCCATCTTGAAAGCTATTCAAAATAATTTTTTTTTACAACATATATTATAAAAACAATATTTGTAAAAAATGTGAAATCTCGTAATTGTATATTGAACTTAGTTTAACAAAGTTAAGGTAAAAATATTGATAGAAAATGCAATTTCATTCTCATATACAAATGCATGGCTTTAAATAATTGAAAATCTGTTAGTAAAATAATGTAATTAAATAATGCTCTTTCTAAATAATAAGGTATTCGATTATAATGCAAAAATATACTATAATTTCATTTTTATACAAGTATAAAGCATATTTAGATAGATTAATAATGTTAATTTTTAACAATTCAAAAATTAAATAATAATTAGTGAATTAAAAAAAAGATTGATGTCAAGATTAACTACTTTTCAATCTGTCATATCTATATTATAAATACTTTTATAAATGTATTATATAGTTCTGTTAAAATAATAAAAGATATCTAAAAGGATCCTGTTAAATCTAGCATACATGGAATAAAATTAATTTTTCATAACTATTAAAATATAATATTTAACTAATTTTTAATATAATAAAATAAACTATAAGTTTAAAAATGCGTAGATTAGAAAGTTTGTGTTTTTTTCTTCAATTTAGGGTTAAATCAGAATTGTTTCACTCTTTTTATCTATTTAAAATTATATCCATAATACACAGTTTTATATGTGTACATGGATTATCATATAAAGTAATTATTTCGAAGCATATAAATATCAACTTAATACTCAATGTATTATTAAAGGACAACAAAGCTGTTTAAAATTTGGAAAACTAAATTACATTAATTATCTTTATGGAAAATTATCCTTTGCCAAAATTTTTTCTATATTTTTCATGAGTCTAACACAATTAATAAATCGCCCATAAGATATTATGGCATTTTTGTCGTAAAGATGAACATAATTTAATAATTCGAATAAAAATATTAATGAAAAAAGGCTTCAGATAACTAGCTGTAGTTATTTTCGAATGTTGAAGACACTTGGTACACGGCAAAACTCGCATAAAATTATATGAATTTAGAAACTGAAATAGAAATAGTATAAAGCGAGCGCTTACGAAAATAGTAGTGTTGCAAATTTTATAATTATGAATAAATGAATTTTTTTAATGTATGACAAAAATATAACCATATATTTAATAAATTATAGGTAGAATTAATGAAATTCAAATATACCGGTGCCTATTTTCTCTTGAAAGGATAATTATTGCGAAGATTACTTAGAAGAAAGCGAAGAAAAAGAAATGATTTCATTCTGTCTAAATATTAATTTGACTTAATTATTTAGTAAACATAATAATTAATTTTCATTCACTCGACAAATGAATCAGCGATGAGATATTGAGTATACAATGGCTAGAAGATATTTTCATCGTTTCATGTAAAGTATGCTGAATTATAAATTTATTATTATTAACTATGCATTTTTGTAAAAGAACATTTTAATATACGTAGCTTTACTTTTCTAAATACGTGGTTCCATAATGGATGAATCACGGATAAAATACCTTAAAGCATTAAGTAAAAAAATCAATGTTATGATCTTGATTATTGTCGCCTTAATGCTTACATAATGTATCAATAATAAAAGTTTCTATTGTTGTTTGAATAGAGGTGTTTCTGAATTAAATTTATGCTCATTGATATTATTGATAAAGTAATTGAATTAAATTTACACTCGGTCAGTGAAATTAAAATAAATTTTCCCATGTAGATTGCACACTTAAATCAATAAATCCTTACGAATTCACGAGCAAGTAATATTCCTCAAAACCTTCTTTGATTAAAATCAGTGTATTCTCACGATTTCCACAGTACTGCTTCTATATTCGTTTCAAAACTCTTTTCATTTCAAAGCATTTATTGAACACAATGATGTAGGAGGGGTAATCAGTTGGAATTTTTATTCGCCATTTAAATATTAAAATTTACTATATCTGCAACTCTTATCCATTATACGTATTACCGTTAATACTGATTGTTATGCTTTCCAAATAAATAAATGAAGTATATGTATAAAGTCTTTTGCACCACAGTATATTTATACTTAAATATATCTGCAACTTTCACTTTCAATTTTCTCGGGTTTACATTCATTTGATATGTGTTTGTACGATCATGCATATACACGTATATAATTCCATTATCACGTCTAAACAGGTTTAGTTCTCGTTAAGCACCTGTCCATTTTCAATCTCAAGAATGTTATGTACTGTAAATATACGAGACTTTATGTTTCTTATTGTTTTGCCTGTATGATTGTCTGTATGAACTTCCTATCCAGTCGAGCAAAACATTAACTGTGCGTGCATTGAGAATGTAAGAAATTTAAAACTGATGCTATATATATATATATATATATATATATATATATATATATATATATATATATATATAAATGAAAATGTAGGTTATCTTAATGAGAATGCAAGAATAACTGGAGGCGTATATAAACCTTGTTAGTATCCTTAATTATTTTATTGCCTTTCTGCGTTGTCTCTCCGGTGGCGCGTGCCGAAAATAACAGCGAGGCACTTGGCGCCAATAAAACAATAAGCAGCATCTCCAGCCGCGCGCGAGGCTTACGCGCATCGCGTGAGAGGAACAAAAGAGTTTACAAACGTTTTCATATAAATAGAAAAAAAGGAGAATGACACACGCGTGACTCGCTTATTAAAAGTATGTGTACGATAATCTCGTTTTCATCAATTCCTCTCACTTTTGTCAAAGACTTTGCATGCACCGCGTAAGACTGCAACGGCGATATAGCAACTCTATCGCCTCAATGATGAAGCCTTTCAAGGATGCGGTTGCGCGGATGGATATTATACAGGGTAGACTCCCTTCGCGAGTCACTGTTACTATACAGTATACACCAGATGGCTCGACGCTATAAGCGGATATAAAGAGGCGTAAACTGTCAAAATTATATAAAGCACAAAATATCAGGAATAAGTCGCGCAACGTTTCTGCTCCGTAAGTCGTTTCGTTCAGTCTCACTTTAGCTTGTGAAAGTCTTAAAGAAAAGAATTTCTTTTTGGTACTTTAACAAAAGCAACTGATTATAATTTTATTTAAGGAAGCTAAAAATTTATTTTTACAAATTTAATGAACTGGCGTTATAAATCCATTCTAATGACTCAATATATAAAATATTTTTTGATTTATCAATTCTTTGTTTTAAGTAAATACAGTGAACTGAAGAGGAAGCAAAACAAATAAGCATTAACGTATACGTTTACAAAATGAGACTTTTCATACCCTGCTAATAATATTTATTTATTCGTGAATGTTAATTTTATCTCTTACGGATAAAATGCACTTATACGCGTGTACATCCGATTTACACAGTATTTGTACGGAGCCATGTTCAATAAATACAGTTGTGACGTCGAGTTGGTGTTGTATTTGGTCAAAAACTGACATTGAGCATTGGGTTATGAGTTAATGTGTTCTATCATGGTGGAGTAACTATGATTGATTTCCATACAAAAGAACTAGTTTTTTTTTTCAAGATGTTTCCGGCAAATGACGTAAAATTCCTACATAATATTCTTTATCAGTGGGTCAATCTTAAAGTATAATATCATAATGATAATGCTATTTATTACCAAACACTGTCAGAAAAACATTTACGTTCGATTGAAGACATCGTCCTTTTTGTTATTGCTGGTGACGTCAATATGACCAGATAGACAATTAATAAATCACTATTATTTTAAAATAAATTATTATTATATAAATTCATAAAAGATTACTACAAATCCATAATTTATTACCTCCCACAATTTGCTTAAAAATGTAGGATCATTATTTAGAATTTAGTCACCACATGTTTAATCTATAAAGTATACGTAAAAATTGTTCATCATAATCAGTTTTTCATCATTTCTTAGCGATAGGTTGGTTTTTGATAAACTCGGGCTTCAATGCTTTCTCTTACATTTTCAAATGATTATACCGTTCTGATATATAAAAACTTTTGCTGGATTGATAGTTGATGCGTCAAAAGCAACCTTTATTATTATAAAAACATGGTTGCATATTTTTCTATTCTATATACAAAAAAACTTGATTAATTTTTCTAAAATGCTCTAACCTGTTTTTGTCCATAATAAATAATGTACACTATGCCGAGCATAATAAACATTAATTAAAACTAATTTAGTTAAAAAATTTTTTAATGTCGTATTAAAGGTTGGCTCTGTTAAGACGGCAAGTGCCGTCCTCCTGAAATTCAGTGTATACATTTATATATATATACATATATATATATATATATATATATATATATATATTATATATATAATATATTATATATATATATATATATATAGACAGGTTAAATATATAATCAACTGCCTAAATGACCCTGTCAAACTCAATATTTAACAAAGCATCATAAATCTGTTCTTTTTATCACTATATACAATAAGATAACTAGATTTTTATAAAATAATTATATTAAAATAATTTCAAAATACTTAATGTACCTGAAAACTTTTTCCTATACACGTTATAAAAAATAACTTGGTTTGTGATGAGAAGACAACACCTATAATTATTAATAAAAAAATAAATTCTGTTAAAAAACCTTTCATTAGTCGACGTACGAATTTCATGACATTATGCCAATGATAACGTCAAAATTATCAATTATTGTCAAAGACGCATTTAAAATGTTTACGATTGTATGCTTGCGAAAAAAAATCGATAAACATTCTGAAAAAATAGCTATATATTGTGAGACACTGATTGAGAAATTAGTGAGATGAAAAATTTAATGGTGGAAATCACGAAAACTTTTCAAAACCTGGCTTTTGTGTTGATTTTGTAAAAATTTTAAAATGTTAAAAAATGCTTCAAATAAAAAATGTAGAGCACGCCTATTCGGGTTAAGGCGTGCAAGCGGGAAGGGAAATAAAATGATTTTATCTTAATAAAACAGATTTTGGTCAACTTATATAATTAATTTTATTAAATTTAAATTATTATAATTTGAATGATAAAAAAAAGCGAAACACAAATTTAACAAACAGTTCTAACACAGTAGTAGGATATTTCGGCGAAAAATCAATCTCTCGCGAGGTCTATCTACTCGGGCATTAGAAACGAAAGTGCCTCGTCCCGCCCGCTCGTCCCTTTTCTTTCGTACGTTGTTGGAGAGGGGTGGGGGGCAGAGCGGGAGCGGTCCTCTACAGTACGCTGTACACATTCGACGGTTGCCCGTTCCCTCGCGCACCTCCCACCTTGCCATGCCTAGCTGATGAGGTGCCACACCCCTCAGCCATAAGGTGACCTCATTACTTAGGCGGGTCGGAACGCCTCGAGAAGAACCCTGGTCATCCTTTCGGAGATGCTACAGTCTCGGACACCAGTAAGGTCCCCCTCGAGCGAAGGCTGCGCGCACGGCCCGATGGAGCACGTGCGTCGCGGTGACTCAGAGTAGGAGGGGCAGGGGTGCATGAGCGTCCTGTATTTAAGCCCACTTACGTGATACGGTACATTAATACGATACAATACATTAACGCGATATAATACATTATTGCCGATTTTCACACACATACATGAAATAATACAATTATAATCAGTCACGACGCTGTTACACACTTACACCTGGTAGCGGAAATTAATACAATAATAAGAGTAATACTAAAACTAATAATAATAATAATAATACTAATATAATAGTAATAATAATAATAATAATATAAAGTTGTTCGCCAGAGAATTACATTTTAATATTTTAAATTAATACATTTTAACTCAAAGATATTTCTTCTCGCTGACACAAGCTATGTTTTTCACGGAGAAATTCATTGCCGGGCCATATAAATAAAACCTTTATTATATCCTAGTCACACGATGACAGTCGCTTCGAAGGAAAACATGGTTCAACCAGTCCACTGCTGCATGTCTAACAGTTTTATTATTTTCTGCTTTTAAAGTGTTTTCTACAAAACAAAAAAAAAAATACCGGATATAATAAACCCAAAATTTGTGTTATAAATTTAATGGGACTCGTCTCTTCGACCTTTTATTACAACGTCCATACTTTCGACAATCGGCAGATGCCGCCCGAGAAACACGTCGGGAAACTCGTCTCTTTTCCATCTCTATCTGGCCAACACGTGCCGGCCGGACCCCTCCCTTTCTTGCGCGAACGCGCAGTTTTCGAACCCTCGCATTTTCCTTTTACAACACCTAATATATTTGCCGGCAACGCGCGCAAATCGTAGCGCGCGCCAAGGCCCATCTGTTCCCGTGTATATTAACGTAGCAATTTTGAAGCAGACCCTAACAACGCCTTTGTACGTCGTTTGTGTTCTTTGTATTTGTTTGTTGTAAGTGTAATAGATTTTGAGAAAACTAGGTTTAAAGTGAAGTCAAGTACCATCCATGAGGATTTGAGTCATGGTTATTTTTATTACCTTTAAATACGGTCTAATAAAAGTAATATCTTTGTTTATATTGTCCATGTATAAACAAACCCATTTTTGAGTGATTATTTTTTAATTTTAAATGTGATTTATATTGAATTTGAAATAAAATTTTTTTGATGTTATACATACCTTAAAGGGTGGTTAGGTTGAATTGCATTCAATTTCCAGAAAGCACCCATTCGTGATTGAAATGGAAAAGTTATATATTTATATTTTTTTATAGTACTGAGTACGAATACCGAAGTGGTTCTTGCTGAAAATTCAATGTTCATGGAAAAATCCATAAAAATGTTGGTTTTTCGAACTTATCTTACAGCATGCAAAAAATATTAAAAATGATCCCATGAAAAATTATACAGCACGCAAGAATAGATATTTTTATAGAGTAGTTGAATTTTCTGAGATATGTGTATAGTTATAATATATATTTTATATAGATTTGTATTTTGGTCAGAACTATAACTTGCGTTTCGAAGATTTTTATCATTTTTCATATTTTGTGCAATCAATTTACAAAACCAAAATTTTCATGGATTTTGTCATGAAAATTCAACAAATTCAACAATAAATTAGGCATTGATACTATCGCAAAATTTATCTAAAATAACCATCCAACAATTGATGGATAGCATAAACGAAGATTGCACGTTTATTAGACCGTATTTAAGTAGTTCAAACGGTTCAAAAGTAGTGATTTTGTAGTTGAAGATAAGGATCGCTCCAGAAAGACAAAAAGTTTTGAACACGAGAAATTATACGCTTTGCTAGATGAGGATCCGTGTCAGATTCAAGAAGAAGTTGCTTCATCATTGGGCGTCACGCAACAAGCCGTTTCCCTGCCCCTAAAATCATTGGGACTCATTCAAAAGGTTGGAAACTGGGTGCCGTACAAATTGAAGCCGAAAGACGTCAACCCCGATTTTGCATGCCCCAAATGTTGCTATACTGGTATAAAAATAAATCATTTTTGCATCGTATTGTTACTGGTGATGAAAAATGGATTTATTATGATAACCCTAAATGCAGAAAATCGTATACAAAGACCGGCGAACCCACCCAATCGACGTCCAAACGAAATCTTCACGTAAACAAAGTCATAATCTGCATATGGTGGAATCAAAATGGTGTTGTATACTACGAACTGATTTCGAGTAGTGAAACCATTAAAGGGTCATAGTATCTTACCCAACTTATTCATTTGAAGTGAGCATTATAGGAAAAACGGCCAGACTATGAGACTAGGTACGGGTCCATAATTTTTCATCACGATAACGCTCGGCCACATGTTGCTACTTCGACCAATAACTATTTGGAGAAGAGTGGACCTGAAATTCAGCTCCTACAGTCTGATTCAGCGCCTTACAGCCCAGACTTGGCACCATCTAAATACCACTTGTTTTAATCAATGCAAAACGTTCGTATGAGAAGATGATTCAATTCAGTAGTGGGAAAAAGTGGCTCAATACGATCTTGGGCTCAAAATACAGGAAATTTTTTTAGTCTGGAAATCATAAATTACCAGAAAGATCGGAAAAAGTTACAGCTTTCGATACTTTAAATGAAGGATATGTAACCATGTTTGCATAATAAAACCTCACATTTTGAAAAAAAAAAAAAACACTCCTAACTTATTTGTACACTCAATATTAAATTTACTACAAAAACATATAGAAGATGTATTATAAAGTGCTCTAAAATTTTGGTTGTAATATTTTTTTAAAATTTCAACATTTTTGAAGCGCAAAAACATGCTTTTTCTGCGGTTTCCATTATTTTCACGATGACAATCTTTTGGTTATTAATTTTCTCTATAATATTTGTAATCAGTGGCTCAAAATGCCTAAGTATGATTTTTTTTTAAATTTTTTATCGCTTTGTTGTTCTTGGGAATTTATCCAATATTTTTAAATAAGGAATCCATATCTACCTATCCATCCTAGTGGTTTTATAGCAAAAAAAAATCGAAAAATATTTCAAAAAAATTGCATATCTCAAAAAGTGTCAGTGACAAAGGTATTGCTTTAAGATAGAAAAGAGAATGCGAGCGCGAGAATGATAGAAGAAAATAGAGAGAGGGAGCGGAAGAGAAAAAGAGTGAAAGAGAGAGATAAGTATAATGTGCATGAGTGCAAATACGTGTCCACATTGTTGATTTTAAAATTATTATGCACGGGCGCTGAATAGAACAGGCTCGTGCCCCTCGTATTAATGGATTGAGATTAATGCGAGGTAAAGCCCCGTCTCTGGAAATTCTCATGCCCTATTGGGATAAAGCGGTTAATTTAATTTTATTGTCAATGCGCTAATATGCTCACGAGTAGCTATATATGCGTTTATATTATACGCATTAGTCGTCCGGCAAAACTTGACTTTAATCACGTGACTCACACGCGATAGCTACATGTGCTCGTCGATATCACAAGAACCGAGTTCTCATATATATATATATATATATATATATATATATATATATATATATATATATATATATATTCGTTGTTTCTTATACTCGGTGTTTCGAAATGAAATGCTGCTTTAAGCTTATACTCTTATGTAAAATTTATTGTAATAAGTTCTAATTTGCATCAGATTGAATTTCACGTCAAAAGTTTTGATGTCTTACGTAATCTGAACTCTATACTCAGTAAATTTATAATAAAAACATATAAATTTAGCAGATTTGTTTTTATTTTACATGTTTAACAAAATTTTAGAAAATACATATTTTAAATTTTGTATTGGTTAGTACGTAGACGAGTAAAAGTTCAATGAAGAACATCTTGCTACAAAAAATTGGTAGTAGAATTGCAGTAATGAAAATTAAAATAGAGATATAAAAACCATACCAAAAGCTATTTAAAAACAGTCCAAGTATAAATATATTCATCCCTAATTCACTTCTTTTAACTTTAACAAATACAAAGTATGTAAATAACAACAAAAACTAAATGCATATAATGGCTTGTAGAATGGTGATGATGTTCAGCTATTAGCCCTTACAAATATTGAAACAGATATTGCTAAACAGAGTTTTAGAAAAAAACAATTCTAATAGTTTTAATAAAAGATTTTTTTAAACGAGTATGGGATTTGATTATTTAACCTTATGTCTCATAGAGTACCTCAGAGGTTGGTTTCACAAGCGAGGAAGTTTGGCACACGGTGAGCATGCACGGACACAAAAAGCCAATCGATAATTTTACTTATATCTAAAATAAAAATCTCTTTTTGACTTTTATAAAATATGGTAATACCTTTTACAGATTTAATTATTTAATTTACTTCAACTAAGTAGCCTATTATTGCCCAAATAATCTTTTATCATTCGTAATGCACGCCTTGTACGATGTCTTAATATACTTTGGTGTGCGCATCTTGCAGTAGTAAAACAGTTTTATTATGATGTAGTTTTTTAAAAAATGGGATAAAATTCCAAAAATCACCCACTACTGTCTTTGATAAAAATTTGTATGTTTATGATTTTGTTGTGCTGTTTACAAATATCATAGTGGCTTTTAGCAAAAACTGAATTTTCATGTGGAAATCTATAAGAACGATGGTTTTTTAATTTATTTAAGAAAATACAAAAACAATAAAAATAGTTTCCAATCAAAGTTGTACATCTCCTAAAAATACATACGATTTTAGATACAGGAGGAATAACTTATTTTATTTCTATTCGTAGTAATGAAAGTTACTAACTTATATTGCCGGAAAAAATCAGTTTGTGCCAGGTGTCTAAAAAACGATTACCGGTGCCATATTGAAGATTCCACGCTGGTAATCCTGAACTAAATACTCTGATACTTATCAAGCGGACTCTGTGCGTGCTTGCAACCCAAGATAGTGGTGAAATAGAGTTGAGTCCTATTAGCGATAATAGAATTTTTTCATCGATAAAATTATTCGGATATTGCCTATTCAAAATTGTATTATTATTTATGATTCCGATACTGAATGACTTACGAGGGATATAATTCTCCGTTTTTAAAAATAATTATTTGTGCCCGAATGTCTTTGTCAGAAATTTATTTTTCATGGCAAAATCCAGAAAAATCACAATTGTTCGAATTTATATGGGAAAATAAGAATTTTTTTTAAATATTTCAAATAACAATTGTAAATCTGTCAAAGCCCCTTTTTGCCCTATAGCTTTTTTCTGTTCAAGTAATATTTTTCCAACAAAAATACAACCTATCATCCCAGAATCCTCTGATGTATCGGTATTGTGTGACCGAATAGTTAAGAATGAAAATTTTTTTATGTATATCAAAAACAATGGCTTTACATTCGAAAACGTTCTTTATCTATTTTGTATAAAACGAGTATTAAGAGAAAATTTATAAAAAAATTTGAATGGAAGTCATAAGCCGATTTATTTATTATAAACTCTATCTAAAGCTCATATAGCGTGGTTTAAAGCATGTTTTCGATTCGATTTCGAAAATTCGATGCTGTTTCAAAATTGTAGGTGTAGAGCTAAGAAGGTCAAGTACTATGGTCGAGCAATCCTCTTAGCTGCTACGTTGGATAGGTGTGAAGGTTCGATTATTTGAATCTCTAAATGGACATCCGTGTTTAAAAACAAATGGCATCAATAATCAATCCAAATTTTATTATTTGAATATCCTCATGTCAAAAGACACATTTAGATTTGAATTCTTTTTCAAGATCTTTTTCATATAAAACATGAATAAAAGCTCATCGAAATGTGACAGATATTGGCTGGAGCGAATGAAACAACGCAAATTTTATGAAAGTAGGAATGATGAAATCAAAATTCGTGACAGAATTATGCACAAGTTCGTTGGAACGAGTGGCTGCAATGCTCGGAGCGACGCACTTTGAGCATCTTTACAGAAACCGGATATCAAATTAAGCAGAAACTTCTTTTCCTTGTAATTTCAAGAATATGAGTAAGGTTTACTGGATGATCCAGGCTTTAACGAATGACTGTGAATGAGACTATTTGCATATAGTGATTCGGTATCCAAAATTAAAATTTTTTAAGCCGATTGGAATTAAAATGTATCACATATCAAGAATGTACGTGTAGTTTGCATGAATTAGAACAACTCACACAGGATATATCCAAAACTTTGTTTTTTAATAATAGCGATGTTAATCCGATGTTGTTCAAACATAAAAAAAATGATAAAAAAGAATTAATTTTACCTGTAAACATAAGCAAAGTCTATTTGATAACAGGATTCTGATGTGTTTTGCGATGCAGCAAAATAATTATTGTAGTCGCAAGGCTGTAGAGGTCAATAACACGCATCGAGTGAGAAACGTAGTGTATGCGGATCGTATACGAAGAACGGCAGCGTTGAGGCTGTTTTGTTTAATTGTACCGGATGAGTAAGACATGTAAACTATGACGATCTGTCCCAACACGGTTTCTTTGTAATTTAGTTCACGAACAAGTAATTGCAAAATTATTTTTTGAAAAGTGTCTGTAAAAAAGGCTTTCTTATATCTATTATTATAAGTTTGCCTTTGGAATAAAGTGTATTTTAACTTTAGCATCTGAACAGCGTGAGAAAATGATATCAATTTACTTATGTACTAAATGCAATAAAATGAAGGAAAAAAGTATCTATTGATTTCGAAAAATTCAAAAAAGAAATTAAAACATTTGATAACTCAGCAATTTCATAAATAAAATTCGAGAAAAAGTTGTAGAGTATGTAGAGAAACTCTCGGTTATTGAATTGTTTCATTACCGCTGTGATTAAGGAATAACGAGAGAAAACCGTCTAGCTTATGGCGCAATCCTATAAATGGGCGTTTCTTGACGAGAGAATTTTTGCCGCTCGATAGAGTGTAGAGAATCCGTTCTGGAATAAAAACAGAATGTTCAAATATTTTTTTAAATAATATCGAAGTTTTCTTTTGAGTACAATATTCGCATTATTCGCGTATAAATAATTGTTGTGTCTTTTAACAAAGTCTTGTCTAAAATAATCAATTATTTAGCTTCTGCAGAGAATCATTAAAATCATTGTAAATACATGATTCATATTATAGAAAATGTTTGATACTTTTGTAATAAGTGTAGAAAATACTAGTGACGAATAATTAAGAAATATATAGTTCAGAAATAAACCAGATATGCCCACATCGAATAATGTATTGATTCTATTCATTTGATTGACACGTTAAAATTAATTATTCTCTTAAATCAACAGCTGGAGGCACGATTTTAAATAAATTAACTATTATGAATAGCAGGTTGCATAATCTTGGATAGATAATATAATATTTATTTGTGTGCCCGATTCGAGCTGCGTATTGATAAGAATGTATTAAGGATGAATTTTGTAATTGTATGTGCATATCCGATGACGTGGCAATTTATTAACGTCTGCCCGTATATGTTGTTTAGTTACACTTTAATTACATAGTAGATAAAATTCTATGCTTATGCAACTTTCAATGCATCGACTTTTTTGCTATGAGTCAAATTTATAAAATGTTCATAAAATTGCCTGTAAAATATAAACTCAATTTATATATCATTGAAAAAAAAACTTACTCATCGCTCGTACATAAAGTTAATATCCAGTTGAATTTATGTGACATAATTATCTTAATATTGTCACGGAATTATAACCCATAAACATAATTTTTATATTTCAAAATATTAATATTTATTTTTATTACTGATTTATTGCCACTTGGAAAAATATAAGTTAAAATTTATTATTAGTATTGTAGTTATATTTTAAAGTTTCTCTAAACTATATTTATGGTTCTAAAAATTACAGACAGATATACGAATACGATATCCGAACATGCGTTCTTTAAGATTTTAATTTTATGTGAAATAAAATAGGGTTTGATATTTTGAACATACATTGCATAACTAGGAATGAAATTGGACTGGTGGGTGAGCCATCAGGAATGATGATACATTGTTGCTTTGTACAATGTATATACTATTTTTCTTTATATTTGGTCGAAAATCCGGGATAAATTATGAGTCAAATATAAAAATAATGATTGTAGAATTTGAATTTTTACCCAAAAGTTGATGTAAAACAAATATAAAATGAGAAAATTTTCTTTTTTCGATTTGTAAGGACTCAGGTATGAAATGAAAATACGATGATTTTTCATATCATTAATCACAACGTTTCATCGACTAATATTGTCTACCTTATCTCGTACTTTATGAAACAAATGTAATTAATTAAATAAAATTGATAATGAATACATATAAACTTGTATAATTTCTCTTTTCTTCTAGCAATGGTTAAAATCAAAATCCTGAAATTCAATTTGGTTAACCACCTACGTTATTCTCACGGGGATATCGTTAGTGCTGTAAATGTATATTTGAAAGGCGGCTATTGTCGAATGGGACTATAATATTACAAGAGGGATTCCGTAAAAAATGCAAGATCCCCTTTGTAATTTGCTGTTAATTTGATGTTTTCCGTTGCGTCGAATCGATTTTTCGACTTTACCGAATCCACAAATTTGATCATTTTTTAAATAAGGCCCACATTTAAACTATAAATTTATTTTTTGAGTAAATAAAATAAATTTTACGACGTAACGCAATCAATTCGATATATAATTATATTTGAAAGACTTTCTGTCTCTTGCACATTTTTCGTAAAATCCATATTTCAAGCAGAAAACGATATAAAAAAGAAAACGAAAAACTATTGAACTGTCATAGTTAAGGTTTATTTATTTAGCTTATTGGGCTATGTATAGATAAATAATTTTTATTGAAGTGACTCCGTTTTACATATTAAAATCTATTGAATTTTCTCGAAATAGAACTATTTTGGAGAGAATGGGTCTGGTAAATCGATTAAGTGCTGGAGCCCTCCTGTGCGCCCGGACTAATTAAAGCATTGCTATAAAAATATACTGACCATCATAGTAATTATGTTAAATTTAAAATAAAAAAATGAAATGGGTTTTTCTTTTCACCCCATCGATATTAAAAAAAAGGAAAGTCACGATTTTTTTTGGTCCCATCAGATACTATTCTTTACAAGAATATTGATTTGTTATTGGTCTTTACTTTTTCTATCCTTTCCTTGTAGATAAAGGCGATAAATAAATCAATGAACTATACATAACGATTTTTAAAAATAATTAATTTATTACTTTTTTTAAGTTCATTCATCGTGTATCAAATAATATGATTAAAAATAAAATTAAAAAATAGAAAATGTATGCAGTTCAATTTTAATTGTTCAATAAAATATTGCAAAAATAGAAATTCAAAAAAAGTCAACTATATATTTCAATATATACAAATTACTAATTTATTATTAAAACAAGATGTATCTTTGATAATTACAGTAGATAAGTTTTAAAATATAATATATATATAAAACAATATATATATATATATATATATATATATATATATATATATATATATATATAACAAAAAACATTTACTGAATAGCACTTCTTAGAAGAATTATGATAAATATTTGTGTAGTTAATTAATTTGTTAATCACTTGCATTTAAGTTCTTATCAATTTAATTTATATCACTTCAAAATGTATGGACAAATTTTTGAAACAATAAAATTAAAGGAAAAATTCTACTTGAAAAAGACGACAAATGTTTCCGCAGACAAATAATATTGAAAGAACAAATGCAATTATTTCAAGAATTTGTATAATGTCTCTATACACAAAAATCATGAGAATACGCCGTACAATGGTTACCACCTGAATTAACGTAATTTTACTAGCTATATTTCGCTTTCTTTAAATTAAATTAAATCTATTCCGCAATTCGCTGATATAACCACAACTATTTCATATATATATATATATATATATATATATATATATATATATATATATATATATATATAACCGAATACTGTGAATTTTGTGTGTAAATCGTTGATCGTTTGGCACACCTTCATACAGCTCCCGAACTTTTGACCATTGAGATTATTTTGTTCTTCATCGTCGTTGACTTAATGCCCTACGCTTTTTTATACTTTTTGCCAGATTAAGTAAGACAATAATTATTTTGACACATTTTGTCAAGGGAATTGAAGCAAACTTTGAGTATATGATAGGATGATGTTGTTTCACTATGAATTACTTGCATAGCATTGTAGACAATTGAAATGAAAAATTGAATACATTTATGATTTATTAGATCAGTATGCTTTAATCTTACTATGCTTTAAATAGTAAGCTTTAATAATTAAAAGCTTAATCTACTTTTATTACTTTCCATATTTTAATTATATTATTAAAATATAATATACTTGTGACGGGATACGTCTATTATTGTAATTACAACGAATTCTTAGACATCGAGCTGCATTCTATAAAATATTAAAATATCATTGTTTAATAAAAACTTTGCTTTTATGATCGTCATATACCAAGATCTAAATGTATATTTTTAATGAATTTTATGCAGCTCTTTAATTAGAAATGGAAAGATGGGTTGAATTATTTCTTCAAAATTAGCCTACAAATAAATAATCTTTAATATAAGGTTTTTTAGTATAGTAAGTTATAATACAATAAAATTAATAAATATTTTTATCGGCCTCACAGTCTTTATACAATATTGTACTATACTAATATAATGACAGCCAAACTATCCTTCTTTATAATCACCATCGAAGAATCTGAAATAGAAATTACTACTAAAAATAAAATAAAATTAGATTGATAATCAACAATACTAAAAATAACAAAAGAATAAAAAATATATATTCTATGTTAGTATAGGACAACATGACTGCCTTAAATTTAAATGTACCTTTAAATATCCCGTTTTTCGAATCATTCTGGTTCATCTTCAAGGACTAATAAAAACCTAGTAAAACCTAGTATGCTACTATATATACCCCATGCCCACCTCTAAATTAATTTATATAATATTTATGGAACCCTACCCCTCTTGATTTTAAATCTAAAACAAAATTTTCTATTAATACATAATTTTATTTTAATAAACAATGATAATTACATTATATTTATTTTATATTAATTTATACTTAGTGGATATTAATAGGAAATATTTATTACAAAACTATTGTTCTTTAAATAATGCATACTTTATAAGAACCAAAATATTACTTAATATTGAATAATAATTTAATATATCAATTCATAGTTTGAATAAAAATTAACCTAAGTAACAATTCTATACATATTGTAATTAGCTGGAATGTACTGATTCCAAAAAAATTCTTTAGATTAATGTAATAAAAGTTATTTTCTGCTAGTTTCTCCGGCCATTTTGAGAAAAATTGCTACTCTTCCAGACTATTTATATATATCGTGGTAGTAATTGACACAATAGTATAAAAAGTACAAAAATTACTCCATTACTTTAATTAAATTCTCCATGAACATTGCTATTCAAAGATTCAATTCCTATATTTGGTTATTATATTTTTAATATCACATGATTCACGCTTGGCAAATATTAATAGAAGCGAATAGAAAATATTTATATGACGCACAGAGCCTCATACTTATTTGAAATCTTAACAATTTTCTATTTGTGCAGTTAAAATTTCTTAACTCCTTCAAATATGCCTCTTTTTTCGAACCATCTCGAATCCAGCGAGTCTCAGAAAACAAGCGGAAAATTTCGTCGCGGTCCCCGGTCAACGCGGGTTGTTCCGTCGTTTCATATCGTGGCTCGTATTATTTCGAGCGTTCCCGCGCTCTTTGTGCGCCGCTATTGCTTTCACGTACGCGCGAAACTCGCGCAATTAAATTCAGCTACACGGTCATCGCCACGGGCGGCGTTTATAGCGGAAAAATACCTCACCGCTAGAGCCGAGACGCGCGCCGTGGGGTTTGTGTACGGCCTCGCCGACCTTGACATTCGACCAATTTTATTACTCGATCACACTGTGTTTGTTCAATTTGTAAAATATAATTGATTTCTTCTGCTGTTGATCATGCTTAAAATTAGACACCAATATTCTTTGAGCTTTTTCTTATACGAGTGCTGCTATGATGCAGCTCTTTGATTCCAGTCTAGGTAGACCCGGAGCACTGAAACCTTATAGCACATTTTTAGAAGCTAAAAAAATAGAAATATTGATTAGCTTTTGTAATTAAGAGTAATTCCATTTCTGTCTTTAATTAAATTTCCCATGTCCGATTAATCCATATTTAACTCTGGTACCTCATTCTTTTGATCATTTGCTTTTCTTTTAAATTTTATTTATTTGCCCAGTTCTTCTACTCTATTTATTCTGCTTAAAACTAAATAGTAAAACTTAAAACTAAACTCTGTATATTCTGCTTTAAACTTTGATTTTCATTTTTCTAATCTACGCCTTATGTTGTCGGTTTTTTATATTTCTTATTTTAATTATTTTTATCATTTCATTTCCTTATTTCCATTTCCTTTTCTATACAAAGTTTATTTGAAGGTTAGTTTTTCATTAAGAATTACTTATTTTAATTCTAATCAGCAACTTTATATAAAATTCTTCTTTATATTAAATATGCAAAACATTTTTATAGATATTATAATATTAATCTATATATAATGAATATTTTAATACGATTATATTAATAAATAAAATTGTACTTATATCGACCTTTGTAAACTAAACTGACTAATTATATAATGACAGTCAGATTCTCCTTATTTACAATCTCCCCTGCAAAATTTAAAATAAAAAGAAATATATATATTCACATCAGCCAAGCAGTCGATACCAATTACTGTATTTTTGGAAAATTTTTAAATATACGTAAAGAACCAAAGCAAAAGCAATATCAGTGAATTTGTAATTGAAATAATATATTTACTAAGGCTATTTCTTAATTGCGTATTATCTAACGCTTGATAACCGAGGCAATTTAAGCTACGAACGTATGAACCACTCCTTACAAAGAGAGGTAGAGATAAACTATTAAATTCCTACAATCGAAATACGAAGAGTGTCTATTGCGCATCGCTCCGCTGTAGTTCTTATACTCCGCCTGTTCCAATATTAAAATAAGAACTAAAAATTAAATTCTTATTTAATGAATTTTCAAAACTAAAATCATATTATTATATTCCTTTGGTTTTTATCGAAAATTTCAAAAGTTATTGAAAATAGGTTGCAGCAGCTGTAATTCTGTAAATTTTTATTACGCAGAATTCATTTATTTTCTTAAGTGTCTATTTTTGTCAAGTTTTATGTTATATCATAACTGAAAAAATGACTATGTTTACTCGAATATAATTCCTTATATGACAACATTTTTAAACTTGACACATTTGACACATAAATTGTCTATAACGCCACAGTTTCTATTATTGAAAGATTAAAAAAACTTTGATTATAAAACTATTGCATTGTTTATATATCTATATATATATATATATATATATATATATATATATATATATATATATGATGTTATGTTATAATAAGATTAAATGTTAAATTAAATTAACTTTTTAGTGATTTTCTGTAAAACCTTTCTCTCTTTCAGAATCTAGAGTCACAAATAGGAGTTCTTCTTTCAAAAAAACTAAACTATGACACGATAGAATTGAGCTGATCCTTGAATTATCTTAAAAAATAACTTTGGGTTCAAAGTCAATTGTTGAAAAAATCCAAGAATTTTTGCAAGGATTATTTTCTGAAATAATGCTATTTTAAAAAGTTATTCAATCGACTATTCACTTTTATTGTGACTAAGTTTGACAATAGGCTGCGTGTATTTGTTACAAATATTACCGAAGGTTATTTTAAAAACACGTGATGAAATGTACCCCAAAAGTCTTTATGTAAATTTGATCCTGATTTACTATATTAATAGATAATAGTTTACAAGTATATTTTATCGGTATATTAGAGAATAGTTTCTATTTGATATTCAAGAGACTGTTGCACTTGATTTACTGGTACTTATAGGACCTTCGAACTATTTTATTCCAATCTTCATCGTGTGTTCTTGGTTGGACGAGTGCAGAAGAAGTAGAATATAAATATGTATTACTTAAGTTGGTTCATGCAAGAACAGCTCGCAGCCTCGCAAATATGCAGTTTTTGCTAATTTCCATTTAGCATCAACTCACTGACCTTCTAAACTACACGAGAACAAATTTGATAAAAGAACCTTCTGAGCAACTTTTTAATAAAGTGACTGTGATTTTTATATTAAATGGCAATAATAATAGCTCAATCTCGTACTTTTATTGTTATTATAGTTTTCAGAAATTTCAAATCTGAATTATTATCAAACACGTCGCAGTATCTGACAACTTAACAGGGTCCAATTTTTATACGAAAGCAAAGTATCCGTCACCAAAGCTGTATTACAAGTGGAACTCATACATTTGAAGTATGAAAATAATATGGGATTTATATTGTGTGATATACATAAAAAAGCTATTATCCAATGAGATCTTAATAAATAAATAAATAAATAAATAAGTAAATAAATAAATAAATACGCTTAACTTTAACGTGAAATTATAAATTATATGAAGAACCTTAGAGAATATTGTTAGAATAAGAATTACTTTTCTACTTCTCTTTGGGTGAAGTGTGTGTGTGTAAGAATAAAACAGAAATTAAACGAAGTATGTTAATCTACTTGATCTAAGAGATTTGCTTGTATCTTGGTATTTTACACATTTTATTATCGCTTAATATTTTATCATATAATCATTTTTTTAAATACTTTGTACTGATTGTCATTTTTATTGGAAACTGATAACAATAATTTGCAGATCGTGCACTTAACCTTCATGATGCATAAAAATTTTAAATTATATAGATAATGTAAATATATGTTAACGTGATTAATTATCATTCTTATCCAAGTAGACGAATTTTTGACTTGCTAATAATTATGCAAAGCAATATCATTGTTTTAAGCAAACAAAATTTTTATAAAATTAAGAGAAGTCTTTGAATTTAGAAATTTATTAAAAAGTAAATAACGGATAAATATTGAATATGCTACATATTAACTAATAATTTTACGCATTTTCTTTTGATAGAATTTTTAATGAAAGCATATGTAAATGTTTATTTAAAACACTATGATAGTTAGAGAGTTATTTTAATAATCATCATTCCAGAAAAATTGTTACAATTTAACTGAAAAAATAAATATAAATACTTTTCAGCTTTTCTAAGCTGAAATGGTAAAAATATTAAATCAAATATGCAGTACTCGAGTTTTTTTCAAACTGCCAAGTATTAGCGAGATTCAGTAATATAATTTGCATATACTTGATGTATATTGCAAAAAGTGCTGTTTCAAAGTCTTTAATACAGAGAGGCATAGTGTGCATATACTACTGTCTATGTTTGATTAATTTATCTGATATATATCTGCCTGTTGAAATCATCACGTAATTCTGAATTAATTTTCGCTGGGTCATTGCTTGTACTTTTAAAAATCTAATCAAGATTTCAATCACGAATTTTATGGGTCAAATTTTTACATAATTGGTATTGCTTTAGTAATTTCCTTCTTTCTCAAAAAAATGTTGTTTTATTTTTTATCGTAGTGAAACGACTAAATGCGACTCATTATCTGACCAGTACAGACCTGATCAAAAAATCTGCAGTTATTATTAAGAAGAATAATTTGCTACAGTAAATTTAAAATATCCTAAAATTTACTAGATTTTCATGGCATATGCAAAAAGAAATTGTAGTGATATAATTAATTTAACAAAGAATATACATTTTATAACAACTATTAATAACGAAAGATTTTTTGGTTATAAATATTTAAATATAATTAAAATAATACATGTGCAGATTTTATTATTTTATATTTTTACTTTCGGATAAGATTTTGTGTGTGTGTGTGTGTGTGTGTGTGTGTGTGTGTGTGTGTGTGCAAATCCTTCTCATTAAAATTAGAAAAAAACGCCCTCGTATGGTTCAGTAAGTTTTATTTCATTATATTATTGTATGAAAACAGTCTCTAAGTATATTAAAAAAAATGTGTTCATTGATACTGATATATGTAGAGTGTTGAAAATATATACTTTTAGTGTATTTTGTCAAACTGAGTAATTTATTAACGATTGATGCATTTTAATTCCAGATAAAAAAATACACGTTTAATTGCTACGTAAGGTCATACACTTGTTCTATGCTTATGCGGTACTGATATATGATACGTAGGCCTTTGTAAGCTTTAAAGAACTGAGTGTTGAAGTCAATTCCACATATCTAACAAAGAAATTTCGCTTTATTATATGCTCTTCTAAATATATATATATATATATATATATATATATATATATATATATATATATACATAATTTTGCAATGGAAGCTCTTTCGAGGAAAGGATGACAATACAAATGAAATTGAAGAAAACGTTAGCAATGCTTGAGTATATGAGGAAGATGAAAAAATTGATAAGTTAAAATTATCACTTTGAAGTGACGGAACAAATAACTGTATTATACGTTTCGCTCTAGTACACTCTACAAGTTCAACAGTGTCTGAATTTTAGAGCTAAGATTATAAAACATTTTATTTTTAATACTTATAAAACTCGAGAACTCATGAAATTGATGAAAATTTTTTAATACATTCCCAATGTATTAATAAAAACATATTTCCGCAATTTTTACAAGTCATGTTCACGCAAATGATGAATTAAGAAAAACAATCGTACATCTAGACTTTGATAAATTAATTATTATTTCTATTATTATATCCGGATAGTGGCGCAGCCTTTCCGCAATAGAGCGTACTTATGAAACTTTGGTATTTTGAATTTGTAGATAAAGCAGAAATTCAGATAAAAAATTAAGCAGAAAACTGTATGTGCTTCGTGAAATTCTTAATTTTGCACAATATTAAACTATATGTAATGATACCTGAACGAATATAAAATTATACGTTATAGTTTTCTTTTATATAGTTTTATTTAACAAATCCTCTTCCGAATAATTTTTCAATTTATATTTTTTTTCTTTTACACTATATAGATTACGATTAGTTTTTAGTCTTCAACATTATAAAGTTAGCTATTGCTAGAATTTTAGAACGATTTTTCAAATTTCCGTCATCAATGTCTTCTCATCATTAAAATCTATTTATAAAAAATAAATTTTTTATAAATTTGATATTAATAAACATGATGAACATGCTAAATTTTGATATTGTGAAAAGTTTTCTCTAGTATAAAAAAATAGCAAAACTTATTCCAGATATTAAAAATATGTATGTAAATATTTATTTTATAATAATAATTACAATAACCCTTACATTTATTATGGATTTACTTTAAATGTCTGTGTACTATGAAACATCGACATTCATTTAGAAATTGATATAGATTACAGATATGACATATACATATTTCAAAGGAGCAAAAATGAGCTATAGATTCTTATATTAATATTAATATTAATATATTTTTCGATATAATGAATCATTTATTTCAAGAATGCCAGGTTAAAAAATGATCTAGTTCTAACATGAAGATCCTTGATGCTCCAAAATTATCATTTTCCAGTCTATATTTTTAAATTCATATTCTTAAATTTGTAAATTTAAAGGGACGCCAAAAAAAAAAATTCAAGCAACATTATGATATTTGTATTCTTAACTATATAGACACAATACAGTGTCTACAATTTATTATAACAGGATATATTTTCTTTAAAGAGACTATCATAATTAACATATTATATTAAATAAGTCACATATATTTTTCGAGAAATTGATTATCTAAAAATATAAAATAATTCTGAATTCTTCTTGTAATCATGCTTGAAGTAAAATTTATTATTTCTATATATGAATAAAAAGACTTGATTAATACTTTACAATAACTTCATAAATTCCAAGATAGAAATTTTTCGATTTTTGTAATCTTAGAAAAAACATTGTGAAATACTCAACTATTATTTCTTCATTTTACTGACTGCAACTGCACTGTAAAATAGACAATCCCAACTGGATATTGTCAGTTATATCTGGATCTATATATAAAAGCTCCTATTATTTAATCTCAAAATATATGATCTCTAAGTCTCAAATAGTGAATTTTCATTTATTAAAGAATAACAGTACATTACGACGCAAGGCCGATAAGTGATTCTGATGAATGATGAACCACTTACAGGCCGAATGTTATATATTATTTTATAATACGAGTAACATAAATTCAAAACTCTGTGGTAAATATTTCAAGGAGTAAAAGATTCAGAAAGGTTGAAAAAATATTTAAATTTTACATTTGTGTTGGAGTCTACGGAACTTTGATTTATTTATTTGAGTGAATCATAATTATCGGAATAATAACAATTATTCTAATTCTTACTATACTAATAAACCGTAAATAATAAAACAGTTAAATTTCCAATGTATGGGATATAGATGAAATTAAGTTTGAAATTACAGTTGTTTCACAAAATTACATCTTACCATAACGTAAAACATATCCTATAAATGCAACTATTATTGTTATTAAAATATTATACATACTATTATTATCCCTTTTGTGAAGAATAAAAAATATAGGTAAATATTCCATCCAATTATAAAAAATAAGAACAATAATTTACATCTCGTGTAAAATGAGTAACTCTGTTCAATGCATAATCAATATTAGTACAATAAAGGAATGATAACAATTTCTAGTAAATGATTTAATAAAAATACTCCTAGTAAGGATAAAAACTTCATCACACTGAGACGTTCAATGAAGTAGATAATCTGACTAAAGCAGAGTAAATAATATTGAATATTCTATTAGATTTTATTAAAGATATTGACATTCAGTTAATTTTTGGTAAAGATATTTTTTATTCATAATTATTTTTTAATTTAAAGTAATTATGATTAATATAAAAATTATTAAAATGAAAGTTATTAAGTTTTTATCATAATTATATAAACAAGAGAAACCTTTAAATAACGATCAAATATTAATTATTAAGTGCCTTTCTAATATTGATAATTCTAAAAATTTTTAAATTAAATTTTTAATATTAAAATAAATATAACTAACATATTTATTAAAATTTGAATTGAAGAAATTTAATTGCAGAAGTATAATAATACAATTATTAAACCTCAAATTATTATAAAAAAAAATATATATATACATATGTATACAAATATATATATGCCAGAAATCTTTTAGAATAAAATCTTCTAATATTTAATAAATATAAAATAATAAATAATATTAAATTTAACGTACTTATAATTAAAGGGTGTAATATTTTTCTATTTATAGATATAAGTGTAATAAATGTAAAACATTTATCGAAAATAAAATTAGTAGTATTTTTTATATTAAAAATAGTTTATTCGAAAATATTCATAGTTTTAAGATTTGTAATATGCTAGTTCATTCATTTAGTAATTATTTATTTGTTAGCTCCATTTTTTTGAAATGTATTAAATATATGGTCTATTCGGTATGAGATGTGTGTAATCTGAAATTAGCAGTGCGTTGACAACTAATAATAGATTACTTATCCGACGCAAAAGCGGCCTTTAAGTGCGAATTTATGGTACGGAGTTGTATAAAATGAATTTCAATTGGTTCGGCTAAACAGATCTCTATAATAAGTTTATTTGCAATTAAATCCACATGAAATAATTAATGTAGCTTTTCATGAGCAATAAAAGCAAAATAAATAATACTCAATAAAACTATACATTACAAACGTAAAACAACAATAAACTAATATACGTTGATGGATTACAATTACAGTCATATTCTTGGTGCATTTTATCTCATCGGAGAAAGAATTATTTCTATAATCAAACAACCATGATACCTCAGTATTATGTTTATTGTGAATCTTATGCCTGTACAATAATAAAAAGAATATTATAAATATTTGCCAGCATTTATATATATATCATGAACATCAAAATATAAAATATACAAACATGATTAGTTAGTGGCGATAAACTCATATTAACTGTCCCTCTATGTAGATATGAAGTACAATGATGCAGATACGGAAAAAAAGTTAAAAAACGTCTCCTTAGATATTCGTAAAATACTAAAAACTTTTTTTCAAATAACCAATTTTTCAAAATTGATAGAGACAGCAGAGTAGTACTTACGTGTTACAAATTATCACTAAAATCTATCCAGCATCGCCTACGATAAAACAATGATAATTGGATTCAGACGCAGAGGATAAAATAAATGTAAAATCTATGGTAAAAAACTCATCATATCAGCTGTAATCTAAAGGAACTTATTAGATAAAAGAGAATGTGAAATAGACAGTAGCGCTACATAAAAATATTATATAATATAGATACATACAGGTATAAAGTATTTTTTTATGCTAGCTTCATGATTGAATTTTTGAGGAGGCAAAATGTTCAATATATTTATAGCTTAATACGATATATAATAATATTGCAATCTGCAGGTAATATATACTATTCGATAGAAGTGTTAAACATAGAAATAGAAAAGTAATATGGTTGAATTTCAAAAATATGATAATGAAAATTTAAACATCAATCTTATAATGACAATGTAAAAAATACACAAAGTTATTGATACGAAGAAATACATTGATAGTGAAAAATATAAAAAAAAATTTTTGCCAGCGATATGCAGTAGCGAGTAATGTACGTGTGAATGTAATCAGTTTAATGATACCCTGGTAATGAATTATAAAAATCTATAATATAGTTTATAATATATATGGTACGATACATACATAATTCCTCTATAATTCTTAATCATTCACTTATTAATTTAGTGTATTTTTATTTGTTCACCATTATTCTTATTGTTTTACAGAGTTAGTGTTGACATATTATTCTTGTGTATCGAATAACTGTGCGTCGTATATCGAAAATTAATTTTTAGCAATAATTTTTAAGTTCCCTATCAAAGCACAGAACAGTCCTTGAAGATTAAACCAATGGATACTACTTATAATACTAAATTAAAAATTAGAGAACAGTCACTTACAGATAAAACAACTCTTATATTACGTCTCAGTATAAATTAAAACTAATACAAATATCGCAATATATTAATAGGTTATTAAAAAATATATGAAACATACAAGTATTGATGTATTATAATATTCAACTTCAAATAAAATATAAGTATTATACATTATTAATATATAATTATTATTGATATAAATTGTTGACACATTTTTACAATAAAACCTCATCTAACCTTATCTATTAAATTTGAATCATACGTACTTAGTACACTATATATTAACAATATAACTTTTGATCAAGGCGATTTTTATCAATTTGAGAATTGCACTACCTAATTGCCATTTTATTTAAATATCTTCTAATGATTCACTTGGTAAAAAACAATTAGGATTTTTGACTAATGGTGAATAAAAATCACTGTGCTACAAACAAAAAATTTAACTTAAAAGATCAATTAAATTTTTACTGTTTCACATTCTTTATACACTTTTCTTGTTACTAATTTTAACAAGCAGAAGAGAGATCGACGAGCGAATACAAAAAATCCATCCGTTTTGATTAAGCAACTGGAAAAACGTGCGTATAGACGTCACATTCTACGTCGGCACGTGGTGGGTCGACTGCTCTCGCAACTCGTCCGAAGCCCGAACAGTTCCACGTGTCCTTGCCCCCCTCCCCTTTCATCCACCCACGCGTTTCCATAGGGTTTCCGACAGTAGTGCGCGGCTAAAGAGCTTACGCGGATCGCCCCCTTTTAAGGTCAAGAGTCACCGCCGTTCTAGAGTCATTTCTCATTCTGAAGTACTGGGTGAATGATGGACTTTAGCCACAGGCGCGTGCGCCAAATACTCACCTGGATTTTGAGGATAAGCGAGGTGGACTACGAATCGAACGACGAGGATGCGCTCACGGACGAGGAGTAGTGCGGTCGTCCAGGGATGACCCATCCATCGACGAGTTTCGAGAACCTTATTTTGATCTTATTGACGACGTAGGAATCGTTTGAGGCGGACTCGTACAAAGTGATACCCTGTTTTGGAGTATGACCTACGGCAGGAATCATGTACATTAAGCGAAAATCGATTACGTACGATAATCTGAATTTTTCGAAATTAAAAATCATTCCAAACCTTCTCGATCAAAATGCACCGACGCTGAGACCTTCTAAAACGACAGTTTTTCAAGTGAGTTATCGAGGCGTCTGAAATATTTAACGTCAATGGAAGATTAATAGGGATAATTTGTAATATACTAAACCAGACAATGAAATTAAAACGTCTTCCAATATTTATTTTTTGTTGTTCCATTACAGAAGGAAGAGAGCCTCGGGGTATCGGCTAAGCCGGGCAACAAAAGGAAATCGGCGGAGGAGATCAGCGACACCGTCGATTACTATCCGAATGTCGACACTTCGGTATGGATGCGCTCGTGCGAAGAGGAAGTATTCGAACCGATTGTCGGGAAGATTTCTGGCATCGTTCCCGATTGGCTGAAGGGGACGCTCTTGAGAAACGGGCCTGGAAGCCTTAAAGTTGGCGAATACAGATTTGATCACTTGTTCGACAGTTCGGCCTTACTTCACAGGTTATTGAATTATTTTTTTATTGACACCTGCAAGTTATGCGTATATTTTGCTTTCTTTTTCATTTATTTCTCCATTCTCAAGACAAGTATTTTACTGCTCGAAGATTTTTAAAACGTAATTTAAGCATTTCTTCTATAATTGAAAATTAGAATTTTCAATGAGAATTTTCATCAATAATAAAGCTATAAAAATTACATTGCATTATATCCTAAGAAAAACTATTGAGAAATTCAATTCTAATTGTCATGAGATTTTTCTCACTTCACCAATTCTGTGATTGCTCAGAAAAATGTCAAACTAATTGTCAAAATATCATACTGATATTAATGGATATTAAACCAAATCTGGAATGGTAATAAATAATATTTTTCAATATTTTATTTGTAAAATATTCTCATTCGCTGTCCTAAAAATAATTAATTAAAATAATACTGTTTTAACATTTTAGCATTTTCCTTTTTAAAGCTTATCATTTAAATATTAATTAACATATTAATAAAGGATACAATTGCAATATTATTTTATATTTTTTAAACCTGTAAATTAATAATAGTGCTATAAAATTTGTAGATTTGAAATAAGCAACGGGAAAGTTACATACCAAAGACGATTCATCCAAACGGACGTCTACAAGAAGAATCACGCAGCAAAGCGAATTGTGATCACTGAATTCGGTACGAAAGCGGTACCGGATCCTTGTCAAAGTATATTTGATAGGTTAATATTTTTGCTTCGCGGTATTTTGAAATTTGATTAGAAATTTCCACCTAACACAATTTACGTAAATTTTAGGGTATCGGCAGCCTTTAATCCGAGCGAAAGTATGTCAGATAATTCCATGATATCCGTTTATCCATTTGGCGACGAGTATTATACTTTCACTGAATCCCCTGTCATACATCGTATTGATCCCAAATCCTTGGAAACCCTACGCAAGGTAATATTTTTAACATTTCTAATCTTTTCATCGGACTAATTCGGTATCTTTTTGAAATGATTAAAGTAAGAGATACTGTTACAGTATAAGTATATAATAGTAAGCATTAATATATTAGAAACCGTTAATTTTGATACTTGATTGAGACATAACGAAAAAGTCACTATTTTCAGATCAATAAATCATATTCAGAAATGAGTGTTCAGCGGTAAATAATTAACGTAGACAGTAATGATTACACTACTTTTTTGGATTCAATGATTTTTTCTTGATCGTTAACAATATTTTTCAAATATCTTATAAATAATACTTAAAATTGTTATATATGTGGTCTCTATTATGGTTTGCCATTTAATACATAAAGATTAACTCGTTTTTTATGGATACATCTCGTTTGCAAATAGTAAATTTAGTAATTATTTATTAAACACTTTGTCTAGATCAAGTTCAAGTAAATTGCGCCGACTCGTAATAAATTTAAAAAGTTTAAAGAGTTTTAAAAGGTTTGTGAATAAATTCATAAAGAGTTGGAATGAAATTAAGGACTTCCAATCAGCTTTGAAAGAGTTCCAATGAGTTCGCGGAGATCGAATTAGTTTGCAAACTTATTCGAACTCCTCGAAAATTCATGTAATTCTTTACGTATAAAAAGCTCCTTAGTAGATATCTATGTAGCTGTGATCTGTCATCTTGTTAAGATTCTAATCAATCTTAATCATTTTGCTAAATAGTTATTTCTTATAAAAACCAGAAGGTTAGCATTACACATCTGTAGATTATAAATAAATATATAAATAATTTTCAACTTTTGTAATAAAATTCATTGTTAGTTTTCATAGTCACTCGATGAAAATATTTTATTCCTCGAAGTAGATATCAGAACGTAAATTCTAAATATTTTCTGAATAACTATATAAATGCTAATGGGATGATTAAAGTTAGGATGTTAATTAAAATTTATCTTATCCTTTGGTTAATAAGTATCTTACAATGTAAAAGACATTTTTAAATATCTATAGTAATTATCTCGTTTAAGATTATTTCAATAAAATACAACCATATAAAATTTTATGTATATAAATTTTATCCAGCTAATTATTTTATATACTAAGCAATTTGAGCTTCCTGGAAGTATTTTAAAATAAATTTTTTATACATAAATTCTATTTTCTATGAAGGTAAATGTCGCCGATTTTGTAAATATCGTAAGTCATACATCTCATCCGCATGTTATGAAGGATGGCAGCATCTACAATCTGGGGATGAGCGTCACTAAAACAGGCCCAGCCTACAGCATAGTGAAATTTTCTCCAAATTGTTTCCAACAAGGTAAAAGTTTAGCATCGTAATGAAAAATTCATACTTATTAATATGGATACGTTATACAATTGTTTGGTCACGTACAGGGAATATGAAAAAGAAGCGAAAGCTTTCCATGTTCGAAAACGCGCAGATAGTGTCGACCGTGCCGTCAAGGTGGATGTTAAATCCGTCCTATATGCATACCTTTGGAATAACTGAGAATTACTTCATCATTGTCGAGCAGCCTTTGGCTATAGGGCTGGTGAAAATGTTGGCCTGCCAAATCAAGAACGAGCCCATGTGCACCTGCCTGAAATGGCACGAGAATGAGAATGTAAGTTTTCCCATTTGACGTTTGACTGTATTTCATCGGGGAATGATAATATCGAATCGTTCGCAACTACTTTGCAGACTCACATTCATCTCGTTTCGCGCGAGACCGGGAAATTGGTGAAAACCTTCGTTGCCGAGGCCTTCTTTTACCTGCACATCATCAATCAGTATGAAACGCGAGACGGCAATTACGTTGTTTTAGACCTGTGCTGTTATCGCGATGCTAAAATGCTGGACTGCATGTACATCGATGTAATGAAGGTAATCGGCAAATATCTTGAATTTTATATTTTCGACTATAATTGTCTAGCTCAGAGTAATTAGTTTAGTTTTATTAGACTATCTTTATTTTCACCAAAGTAATAGCAGAGAAATTTATCTCTGTTTGCAGAATATGCATCAGAATCCCGATTATTCGAAACTCTTTAGAGGCAGACCACTGAGGTTCGTTCTACCATTGGAGAATCCACCAGCTCACGCTGCGCGTGACATTAATCTCGTTACTGTTAATAATGTCTATCAAAAATTGGATACTTTTAACGACAAATTAGATAATAAAAAAATCAATGCCGAAAAATTATATGCCGAGAGTGACGATAAATTTAATAATCGATACAATGTACTTCGTCGAAAGGCTACTGCCTTCAAGTTTCCGAAGGGAAAAATTTTCGTAAAACCAGAATTACTTTGTGACTTGGGATGCGAAACTCCTCGTATCAATTACGAATCGTATCTGGGAAAAGAATACCGATACTTTTATGCCATATCGAGCGACGTTGATCTAGAAAATCCTGGAACGGTAAATATAGAAATGCCTGAGTCTCATTTACTTTCTAACAATCAAATATATTTTATTAATCATAAAACGATTACCTACAGATTATTAAAGTAGATACCAAGCATAAGACAAGAAAGGTTTGGTGCGAGAAAGGCGTTTATCCAAGCGAGCCGATTTTTGTGCCTGATCCCAAAGGAAAGGTAATGTAAAAAGTTTTTAAATTATTCAAAATTATGTATAAGCAGATAAAACATTTAAAAGTATATGAAACTCATAAAAATGAAAAATGGCAATTATAGGTAAGGTCAAATGAAAAAACAAAATTCTTTCGTGTTTAAAAAAAATAGTTTCACAAACATAGTTTAAATGCACCATATCGTTTCTTTATTCCTTGTTCAGCACTTTTATAATTTTATATAATTGACTTAGTATGTTATATGTTTTAATTTAAACGCAATACGTTCAATTATGTCCAATAATGTATTAGAAATAACATAGCTGTATTATGCAAATAATGTTTCCTAGGTCAATTGTATTAGAAACAGAATCTAAAGGAAATTTTAAAGAAAATATTATGAATATCTATCGTCAAAACTAACCCTATCTATATTTCCTTTTTTCGGTTATCTTAATTTTCAAAACTGTATTTTCAATATATAGCAAATTTTACGATTGAAATAATTTTTTCAAATATATCTTGTATAATTGAGTATTTTATGTTTCCTTGTCCCGTCAGTAGACGAAATCTTATTATCTCCAACATTGTAAAACATCGAAAAATATTTTTAGAACGAGGATGATGGCGTTGTCCTCAGCGCGTTGGTCTGGGGTCAAGAACGGGAAACAGAGGTCGGCCTGTTGATTTTGAATGCAGCTACATTCAAGGAGATTGCTCGCGTCACTTTTGACACACCTGGGCCGGTGCCAAAGTGTCTGCATGGATGGTTTAGTAACATCGTTTCCTGAAGCATCGTTTATATTTACTACTTCCATTTAGGTGTAGAGGATATATATATATATATATATATATATATATATATATATATATATATATATAATTTTATTCGTGTATGATGGAATCACTCGAAGTATTTACTTATATATATATGATATTGTTTATGCAATTTTGCAAATTTTTATACCTTGTATTTTCATATAGATTTTGGGCTGTTGACTAACGGGTTTATTGTAAATTTATCTGAAATATTTTTTACATTATAATGGAATGAAATGATAAAACGTGAATGTAGGATGTTATGTTTATATTTTTGTATATCTAAAAATGTAGTTTTTATATTATATAGCTTTCTATAAATTTCATATAATTAAGATTGAGTTAATATTGTCTATGAACTTTTCAAAGCTGTCTAATAAAGAACAAAGTATAAAATTAAAATGTAAACCTGATTTCTATGGTATTCTTCCATATCTGTTTTTGAAATAAATGGAAATAAATAATGTTTTGTATATTAAGTTTTATAAAAATTTAAATATGAAAATTCATTATAATTTATTTTCTAAGAGTTAATGATTGATATTTCAGATTTCAAAGAAAAATTGCTTTTATGAAACAGTATGAATTATATTAAATTTAATTTTGAAAATACAAGCTAATTTTAGGATATGCGAAATTACTATATTTTTAGGCGAAAGAATATTTTTAGGTACAAATGTAAAAAAATACACCTAAGTGATAACTTTTATAATTAATTTTATTTCGAACGAAATATAATAAGTTACTGTCTTTTTTTCGTTTTCCTCAGGGTGTACAGTATACTATTTACAAGTGAATGGGTTTCGTGAAGAAAAAGCATCACATAGCTCGGAGTCTTAAACGTACTTTCGCAAACTAACAAGGATTATTATTTACATTTCAAACGGGGTCGCTTCTTTACGCTATATAAATGTAGTAATTATTATGGGAGATACACACGCGCGGACGCATACAGAATCAATAATCTAACAACTTAGGCGTTATAGAAGAATTATACAGTCATTAGCGAGGACCAGCGTCGTGATATTTATGTTTTCGGCGAGCATCCCTGCTGGAACTCGCGCGAAAAATAAAGCAAAGGAATCGGGCCCTGCTGTATTGTACAGTAGCTTGCGGCCGAAAAATTATGCTTAATCATTGAAGGATAATTGACATTGATAAAGCATAATTTCCATCATAGATTATATCTATAGTGACATCTTACACATGGTATCAACGAATGATAAAAGGCGCATATTAACCAAAACTCAACAGGGAAATAGCGCCGCACGTCATGTGCAGCTTATTATGATAATTATATAATAGTAAAGGGAAATTCGTTAAATATAAAGTATATCACTTGATTTGATCAAGTAGACACACAGCTTACACTCCATTTCTGTGATTCAAATAATAAAAAAAGTTTATCACGACAGTGAGGTTGCTAGATATAATAAAAATATTATTCAAAGAATATTTAGTTAATTTCAAATATTTTTTTTAATATTTATTTCAAAGTCTATTCGAACTTTTTTCCGACATCTGCATAAAATTCTTCTATACCAATTTCTTATACCACTATTCACGTATATAACAATATAATCCTCTTCAACTCTGTCACGAAAAATTATTCGCTACTTACAATTAATTTATGCTTTATATTTATTTAACGTTTCATAATTCTGGTGCTGAGTACCTCGTACTCTATTATGTCAGCGACTAAAAGAAGACTTTTCTTGTTTTGTTGTTCATGTGCTGTTAATTTATCTGGCCTTTTTTATAGAATAAAACATCTTTTTACGCATAAATGTTTAAACGGATAGAAAACCGTTAATATTTTTGGCCGGGCAATTTTTTTCCTGAAAATGTCGAACATTTTTATAACAAGCTTCTAAAGCTCATCTTCCGAAAATGCAACATTATTATGTTATGATTGATTGAAGTTCTAATTTTGCCATTTCTTAGCAACTTTACCTAATTGTGAAATCTTAATTAATATTTTTGGAAAATTCAACATACCATTCCCCGATTAAAATTTAGTGGCACATTTTAAATGATTTAGGTCAAAAAATCCTTTAAATTCACAATGGTTTTAACAACAAACGTTTGACCATATTTACGTAAACCGTATTGTTTTGTTGCTTTTACCATTGCTTATTTTTGCATTTTAAAGTTTAAGTCATTCAAAATGATCCATTAAGTTTCAAACAGAAAGCATTATTTTGAATATTACAAAATTTTTCAATAATTTTCATTTCACAAATAGTCAACGTTGTTAACTAATGACGTTAAAAATAGAACATACCTTAGATCTTTCACTTAAAATGGTCCGTATTTTCAGGAAAAAAAATTGTTCGACTTAAGACATTAACTATTGCGCCATGAGGATTAACAGTAGTACATTTCTTCGCTTTTGGCGTATTATATTATGTAATTATTATTCATATATAAAAATGACGATAATGACTTTCGTATGAGATCCAAGCGATACCAGTTTTTTTTTTTGAAACCAATAATGTTATAGGTACAAAGCAATGAGGCAATATTTAATCATAGAGGTTTTGTTTCAGTTTCAGGCTCATTTAGCATATTGAAAATCTACTTAGCTTAACTTACACTAATTTCTAATCACTCAACCCGATCATCGCAGCAAAATATTTGCAGCTGTCGAAGTTGATTTCTAAACAGCAGTGATTCTAGAAATTTTTTTAATCAAAATTTTTCAATGAAAAACTTCGTAACAAAGATTTTATCTTACATGAGTTATAACGATTAAAATAATAGTAAATCCGTTTTCATTCAATCCCTTCTTGCACTTAAAATCTTATTAAACACTTTTCTTGACATTGATTAAAAGCTGTTCAAAATTTGAAATCTTATCTAGCTCTATATAACGAATCAAAGTTTATTTCGATTGTCACTATAGTTAAACGGCGATCCCGTAATGCGAATGGTATTTCAATCTGGTCATTCTCATTGTCATTGAGCTGGAAATCGATTGTTTAGCTTTTCACATGCATTCTGTTTAAAAGGATAATTATAAGTGCAGCGAAAATTGATCATCGATAATTGCACAAAAATGAAACATTTATGAGGAAGTTACATATTTGTCGGAACCATTCTATCATATATCGTCGCATTATTTTATTCGGTTTCGAATCATGCAAATATTATATAATATTCTCGAAGTCGAATATAATATGTCCTTTTGCGGAAAGTCGAAAAATCTCGACTTTTTTTTACATATGTTACAGCATAGGAATTGTTTAACGGATTTCACAACCTCGGCCAGGGGGTTCAAATGAAGATTGTTAAACTTTCCTATTTCCGTAAGTTCCTTTACAATAGACGAATGTTATTTCGCTTGTCAATAAATCTCACTGCACGGTCATTGCAATAAAATTTGTACGGGTAAAAAGTAAAGATATATAAGTTTAGGGAAAAATTACCATCCACGTATCGCACGCTATCTCCTTTCTATAGCCATTCTCAACTTGATGCATTCACATACATGTTTATACAAAGGGCATTGAATGAAAAGTTTCTGCTATACATATATATATATATATATATATATATATATATATATATATATATATATGCGCACATTATTATGCTCAGGTCGCGTCGCTGGTCGCCGCAACGCGACTATCACAAAATCACAACTGTCGTCGCTGTCGTCGTCATCGTCGACGTTCCCGTCGACGCGACGACTCACATCAGACCTTGTCGATCTTCTCCATATCATCGGAATTCATCGGTCCGCGGGACTGATGCTTCAGGAGCGGGCCGCTGTTGGCGGGGTTGGCCTTGGGCGAGTCGAAGACCGAGTCCGCGTCGCTGCTCTTCGCCAGGCTCGACTCCGAGACCGTCGGGTGTGTACTGATGCCGACGTCGCCGCCGAACTGGGTCGGGAGGATGCCGGCGTTGGCGTCCTCGATGGCTTTGCGCAGCTGTGGGCGAAATGAAAAAAAATTAAGTGGGTCAGTGAGGCGCTAATGGGATTTTGTTTGGTATTATAGATCAGTAAGATTACAGTTTTCTATTTTGTAATTGTGATCTGAATAATTAAAAGATTAAAAATTTTCATATGCCGCTGAGAAGACCTTAAACAGATGTAAAATATAATTAAGGAAATCATATTATACCATCTCACAGACTCTAAAAATCGATTGTTTTAATTACAATTCCAATCAATTAAAATATATGGATAAATAATAAAATATAATAATAAAAATAATATAAAAATATAACAAAACTTTGTAGAGAAAAATAAAAAAACGTCTAACCGTATAATAGAGTTTAATATCTCATTGAATTATGATTTTGTTTCATTTGTTTAGTTATATATACGAAGCAAATTTGAAACATCATCTACATTTGGATGATATAAAATTGTATTGGTATAAAATCATATCACTGTACATTACGATCTAATTCATTAAGGAAAAAATTAAAGAAAGGCCAATAAAGTGCATATTTTAGTGAAATTCATTTGAAAAAAAAGACGATATAATAAATGGGACTTGGAACAAAGCTCAGTAATTATAGAATAATTCAGAAAAAACGAAGATCCATCAAACTAAAAAAGACTACTGAGATGAAAGTAATTTCATATGAAGTTGGAGCTGCCATTTTAATATCTGTTAATTAGACACTCTAATCACAATGAATAAACAATCAACAGTACTTGTAGTAAAGCAATGTTAAAATTTTGAATCAAAGTTTCGATTTAGTCTCGAAAATTCTTCAAAAAACTATGCTTCATTTGCTTGTACAGAGAAAAGCTAAGTTATAGGCTAATTATAATGACGCCATTTTAAAAAGATAGTTTAACACTATTTAATCTGATTTATGTGATATTGTTTTGAAATGTACTTTGATAACAATTTTTGCATAAAAAAAGGCAAAATTTTTTACTCCATAATTTGTACGAGTTCCTTAAATAAAACTCAAAGTGTACTACAATAAGAGTAAGATCAAAGATCATTAGATAAGAATCTGACGTAATTCTGAAGTATTTACGCAACACAAATGTTTAGAAAGAATTCAAATGAGTTCGAGTAAAAGTCAGACATCTACTCAAATAGTGCTCATCTCGAGTATCTCGATAAACGCGAACTCACCTCTTTCAAGCCAACCACCCCGACCAGTCTACCGATGGCCGTGACATATGCGTGATTCACGCCAACCATACTGAAAAGACTGTGAACTTTAAGCAGGGAGGTTCTTTCCACTAATTGAAAGGGCGCCGGATCGATGTGACATCGGGAGAAATCCACTTCAAGTGCCATTTCGCTCTCCTCCCACTGCTTCTGGTCCTCCGCCGACATATCGATAACTCGCTCTCGAGGCTATGAAATAAATTCCCATTATAGTTTACCATTATCGTTTAATGAATTATCTTTATTATTTTATAAAAAACATGTTAATTAACAATGCACTAGAAATCATGATACATCGTTCCATAAATTAGAATAAATAATTTAGTTGCCCATTCCAACTACATGCTAGATTATACTACAAAGATCATATTGTTATGTTCGGTTCGAAATCAAGTATAGTAAAAAGTAAATATTTGAATTTCAATACACCTTTTCGAACGTATTTGGAAAAAAATTATAAAAAGGATTCTGGTAAAATGGGCAAAGAAATTATCACCATATATATATATATATATCTGTCATATGTACCAATTGAACTTTTTTGGATGCTGCTGGACTGGGCGTCAACATTGGCTGATGCGCACCGTGATCTACACTATCGTGATGTCCATTGCCCAGAGTACCCGAGCCAAGTTCAGGATCAGGATCGACGTCCTGCAGCGTTGCTGATTTGCGGAATATAGCCTCGAAAGCCAATCTTATCCTGTAGAAAAGAAGTAATTAATTACAACAATGAATTTTCGTCTTGAATCGGGGATTAGTGTATGTTTCTAATTTCATAATTCACCTGCTCTCCGCACCGGTGACGGTAGTGTAAGGAGTTACGGCGGGGCTCACAAGTGGACTGAAGCCTTTCAGCGTAAAAGAGTTCGTCTTCTTTAGAATTGATTTTTTTGGTTGGGATCCAAATATAGGAGTATGAAACGTATGCTGTAATAATAACCAATGGTAAATATTATAAAAATATGCACAGCTCAGTATATATCTATCTTGTTTTGTTAATTTTTGCCATTTTCTCATTACTCTGAGTTTGTAATATTGTTTATTTTTAAGAGGTCGTATATGTATAGAATATAGTTACATTTCCTGAGGACATCAAGCATAATTTGTGAAAAAGTCAGGCTTACGTGATCTGTGTTCATTCCGTTGGCTGGTGACATGGACAGATCATTTACACTTTGTCGTTGCATTTTTAAAATATCAGGTGCCGGTATTACTTCGAATCGCGACGGTCTCCTCGACCTTTCTTGCTCCCTTATCTGTTTTTCCATCTCTTCCTTTGCTCGCTCTTCAGCTTCCTTATGCCACCTTTGAGCAACCTTTAAATTAAATTTGTTTGATTACTGCACAACGAAAGAAAGAATTTTATCAGATGAGATCAATTCATGTTAAAATTAAACGTTAAAATATGTGTAAAATGCTTCAAATAAAAAAATAATTGATTTGATTGACGACTATGGATGGATAATAAATATGAGCTTATGAAGAGATACTATAAATTCAGATTATTAGATTATAAATGATAATCATCTAACTATGATGTCGATAATTAAATAATACTGATTGACTATAATTGATATAGTTTATCATTGACGTTAACATATAACATACGAGTGTAGCTCTGACAATTCAGTTCTGCATTCAATGTATAAAAAAAATTAAGATTAAGTTAAATTTAAAATCCAAATTTTATTTCACAAACATTAAATATCATTACTCAAAATCTACAGCATTTATGGATAAATTATAAATGTGAAAATATTATAAAATTTCTTCAATTGTTTGAATTCGAGTTCTAGTTATTTTTATTTTTACAAATGGTAAATTTAAAAAAAAATTATACCTGCAATCTTCTTTCTCTCCCAATGTGCTTTTCAATTAATTTAATCAATTCTAGCCTCTGGATCGATCCCAATAAGATCATCGAATCCGGATTGTCGACTAACGGAAAACCTCGAAGTTTTCTATTTTCCTTCAATATCTCCTTCAGCCTTTGATACGTGATCCCATGCCAAATGTATTTCACATCCCTTACCATAAAATCTTCTACGTAAATATTATACATCCCTGTAAAGTAAATCAGTTTGAGAATTAAACAGTCTTCTTTGATAGATTGTAGAAGTGATGATTCGCACAATCCTTACCCAACCTTTTCCGAAATGTAGGCTTTTGAAAAAAATGTGAAATCGATTCATTAGAGTTTTGTAGATATGCAGGTAAGACTTTATATAAGTAAATTTAACAAATAAATCTCTTTTGTCAACCTGCTGTCTAGTTTTATCAACTTTCCTTTCATTAAGTCATTGAAATTTATTTATTGCCATTGGAAGAAGAAAATACACGAACTATAATCGTATTATTAAGCACAATTTCGAGCATATAATTATCATAACTAACTCTACATCAACAATAATTATTCCGTTAAGCATCGCATACGTCGCATGTCTCCGAAGACGCAACGCAATAGTTTTCAATTTCAGCAGCTAATATACGAGGCAACGTAATTCGATCGATTTGATTTGTTACATATTAAGAGGCGCGAACGCACGTCGGCCTCCAATGTATACGTATAATAAATATACACGAGCAAGCGATCCATATGTGTGTGTGTATGTGTATTGATATGCATATGTAACTCACCCGATCCGGACGGCAAGAGATCCGGCAAATAGGGCAACTTCTTGATCAGTATGATGCTGTCGTAGATGCTCGGTTGGAGGAGAGCCGCTATCGCGTTGCTGATCAGCACCGCTATCATTATCGGTACGATGTGCGTGATCTGACCGGTCATCTCGAATATTATCACACTCACCGATATTGTGTGGGTGACAGCGCCGGAGAAGGCCGCGGCCCCGACCATCGCGTATCCACCTGGAAAAAGCATATTATAATATCATCGTGCACACGCGATCGTTACGAAACGCCTAATATAATTCAGTCGTCGTCCGTATATTTATCATTTTTTTTCTTTTTCAGGGTCAAACAGGGTTTATCGGGCTATCGCGAATGCGTGGAGTTAATGGTCAAATTTATTTAGCTGGTGGCCTTGCCATTATATATAACGTAATGGTATGTGCGAATTGTAGACGCGTTTTTGACGAGCGTAGAGTTTTTATTAGAATTGTAGAAATATATGTGTATATAATATATTCTTGTACGCGGATAGATTCTATATTTGGTATTATACAACGACGAGTATAACAACAGATTATATTGCATGCATGTGCTTTTCATTAATATTGGTAACAAAGGCCATCTAGTTTTACAAAAATAGATAACATAAACTTTATATTTATAAATGACTTTCTCTTGCATATATATTGTATATTTACATTGTTATTTATTTACTTGAGTAGCGTCAAAACTATAGGTAATTTAAATTATTGAAGATAATTAAATTAAAATATAATTTAATTTTTAACGAGAGTCAAGTCATATGGGTGATGAATTTGGTCTAGATTTCAGATTGAGTGAGATAACTCAGATGTTGCTTCCGAAATGAGACCTGCAAATTTCGAGACCTAGGTTCTATTTTCAATATATTGTACTTTATTCTTTAGAATTAATAATGAAATTTTATATGCCGGCAAGAAAGACTAATGTTTCAAGCAAAATAGTTCTAAAGAATCTACGCTCGAAAACGCGTATGACTAACTACATATACGAACACGTGTACTTTTTCATTAGCATGCATTGTAATTAATTATTTACTGTAATTGATGCCGTTGAAGTATTATTCTTTATCCGAGACGAGCGTGAAAACTAGACCGTTTTATAGACAAAATCTTGTGAATATACAGTACATGAAATGTAATTAGGACAATTACAAATAAGAAAGTACCATATCTTGTAAATGAGATATTATTAGGTATTCAAACATTTTGGAAGTAATCAATGTTCTTTCATATAATGTGGATCAAATCCATTACATCTTTTTAATGGAGATTTTTTTAAATATAGTTATTGAAGAGGATATAATATTTATAACAAAAATACTTTTATTAATTATACCAACAAGACAATGTATTCGTTTTAAGGCTACCAAGATCTGTGTCAATTGGAATCGTGAATTTTTTTAGAAGTTTAAATCAGATATTATTCGAACTTTCAAAGCATCCCCATTTCGATCTTTGACAAAATATAACAATAGTAGTACTATCGGGTGTGGATCAACGTAGTTTTAAACTAATCATATTATACGTTCAAATGTTATATTTACATACTGTTTTTAATACTACTCTGATGCTTTCTATATGTAAGTTTCATACATGAGAAATATACGAATTCAGATACTCCTGATTCATATATTCAATACTTTCTTAAAAATTTAACGTGTATAAAGGGGCTATACATAGCGACCCGTATCGGGATTTACATCTTTCGTACATTCGATAATTCATACCAAGTTCGTAGTACAGATATTAAAGCAAGAACCTTCAGCTAATTACTTTAATTTTATTTATGAATATATCTAATTTAATTTATTCTTTACTTTATTTTGGGAGAACCTAAGATTTTCTTATTATTATCATGTGTTTCAAACATAAGAATTATTTATCGTACGTTAGATGATAATTAACTTTGTACTCAAAATATTTTAAACGAATTACCGTACCTGGAACTATCGGCGTAATGCTACCCCCATAACGTACACCATGTGGAAATTGGAGAGCCATGGTCTCCCCAACTGCTCTGCCCAGAGCAGCTCCTATTTTAAAGACTGGAATGAAAATTCCCGAAGGTACTGGTACGGTCGAACTGATGATGGAAAAGACAAACTAAAACGTTTCATAAGAAGGGCGACTTTTATGCTTTACAGATAATAATTTTTGATTATAAATAACATGCTTTTTTTTTAATTTTAATTATTTTTTAATGTAAGCCAAACGAATCTATTTATATACATATTCAATAATGTCCCGCTAAGCATTAAATTACACATTTATATACATAAACAAACTATTCGTTTATAAATAATTTATAATGGGTCTTAAATATATAATTTGTCATTAAAGAAAAGAAATAATTTATACGGTCTATATTCGAATTCGAACATTTTACTTATTAATTAGTAAGTAAATATGTGATTAATAATTTATAAAAAATAAATTAATATAAATAAAGATGAAAAACATTCTGCTTTTGTCCATAACCAAATCCTAATAAAATTGTGTAGCTTTACTTATTCAATATACATATGATTTTTTAGTATGAATCTATATGCAGTTATTAATTTGCATATAGCGGTGTTTGATACTCCAAATTGTTAAAGTCTTTCTTTCCAGATTTATTTCAAATAGAGAATTCCTGATATTTAAAGTGGAATGATATATTATTGAGGCTATCTACATAAATAAAGTAATATCATTTAATTATTTAATTATTTCTTTAATGTCATTGCATGGTGAAAAGTTGTAATATTATTAATGTTTTATTTTCACATTTACCAATTGCTTTACTTAATATTAATCAAATAGAAGAATATCTACTGTGAAATAAGTATTGTCTAAGAAATTATGCGCAATCGTTTGTATTGTTCAACGAATCTTGTCTTTTACGTAACTTTACGTATACAGTTATACGTAGAAAAGCAAATTTTTTAATATATATATATATATATATATATATATATATATATATATATATATATATATTACACATAGAAAATTTGATGCACATTTTTTATACAAATAAATTTTCGAAAAGTTTGTAATAGTAATATTAATTCTCTGTAATGTAAACCAAAAATTCAATAAAAAAAAAAATATAACCAATTCGTGAAAAAAAATTTAGTCAAGTTTCAAAAACAGCATTTTAAAACCGTTTAACTGTATTCGAGAGGCAAATGAGTCGCCAGACAAATACTTTTAATGAACTTGAAACAAGGAAAATTTAGACTTTAACAAATTAGATTTTACTTACATCTTCTACCAATGATTTAAAGCGAACGTCATTTCAGAATCAATTAAGGTTTCTGGAATAAAGGCGTCCTAATTTAAATTGTATTGTTATTTTTGTTCAAAATTCAGAAAATCATTGAAGGACGTGTGATTTTTAGTGAAATTAGAGATACAGTTGAAGCATAGTCATCAAGCACAACGAAGCACTATTTTACACGTACCTCCCCGCTTGTGCTTTCTTTCTTTATTCTTTTCGTTCCCTGCCAATTTCAAGCACGATAAAAAAAATAAAATTTAACGTAAAATGAATAATTTAAAATGAACTAAATCCACAGCTTATAAAGCAGGCTGCACGTATAAAGTTAAAGTCAATTACAGCTATTTCGGTCGCTCGTATTCATTTTTGGTATATGCGACTAATCAAACCGCCCGACGACGACGTCGACGGGCGTCGCCCAAATTTAATACCGTGAATGCCGTGAAACTGAGCAGGCCGACAAACACGTCCGTCTGCTCGGTTGACCAGTGCTTCACAACGTTCCTCTCCTCCACGTTCAGGTCCTGCTTCGTCCAGGTGAAATTGGTAAAGAGCCCGTGCACTTGATCGTGAGTGTTGAGGTCGCCGGCCATGTATTGGCCGAGACCCAGGGGAAACGAGACTGAGGAGACCATTAGCGAGACAATGCCAGGGTACAAGAAGCGGCTGAAACAAAGAGAGAAGCAGAAAGAAGCGGATAAAGCGAGCGGATCATAGATTCAAATATTTAATTATATACGAATATTTATTGTTCGTTGCTTTTTCTACGTTGATTAATAATATTATATAAAAGCATCGGCTAAATTTATCGTTTTTGAAGTATACATTGTAGTGCATGCATTCGCGTGCATTTTAGTATTCTTACATCAAATACTGACCTTCGAATAAACGTGGCTCTGTTATACTTTACGATATTTTAAAAATTGAGAATATCGGGTACGTTAAATAACTTGATCAAAAATCTTAAAATATTTGGTGTTATATGTTATGCACAAATATTATCAATTATCATCTCCTAGATACTTTTAATTTTTTTCCAAGATGTGCTAAATCACAATTAAAGCAGCCTTCATAACCAGTAATTAAATTGCACAAGTAACAACTATGTATCTAAATTTTTTTTTATGAATGTAAAATAATTAAACAAACAAATACACAGTAAAACATAGTCTTGTGATGAGTACATCTCAAAAATTTAAAATGTTAAAATGTAAACATTATTCAGTCATTATGAATCTACATTTAAATTTATTATAATTTACAATAAGAATTGAATCTTACGATATAAATTTAATTGCTCTGAATCCGTCTGATTAATGTTATTTTAATTGATTTACTTGCAACAAATTTTCTGATTTACATCTATTTAGTCTAGTTTAATTTTATCAAACCAATGGCTGCTCATCTATAAATTAGAATTAAGTGACCCAAATATTTTCAATGCATGTTCATTTTTTCCGTAAAGTCCAGTCTGAAAAGATTTGCGAGATTCGATTTTAAATGTAAAATATTAATGGGCATTGAGTTTATTATACTCGTTTAATTTTAATTGTAAATCTTATTTTGTAAGAAACTAACTGAAAAAAAGTTACACGTTTAATCAAATTAAATCAGAACAGCTCAGTAGTTATTAGTTATTAGTTACTACAGAATTACGCAATTGCAAATTATGAGACTAATAATTTTCTCATTTATAAATTCAAAAGAAATATGTACATAGAAAAATCTAAATATAATGCTTTATAAACCCTATATAATTTTTATAGATTTACCAATTTCACAATAGATCATGTTCTGCCAATCTTTTACGTCAGCATATTGAAATACGAGAAATCTTGTAAGCGGTCATTCAAGTGTTATTGTCAACTTTGAAACAAGCTGTAAAAGTGACGAAGATTTACGCTTTGAAAAAAATCTAAATATGAATTCATTTATCAATTTCTAAAAATTTAATCTCAGAAACCTACTGGATCGATCTAGAAAATTTTTTTGATGCTCCTTTATTTATATTTTATCCGCGGTTTGTATTTTCAAGTTCTTAGTAAAGCCACTGTTTAAAAAAGACAAAAATGAAATATATCGTTCCTGAATCTTTCTATCAGTTCATCTAGGGGTAGTAAATATTGTTTATTTAATATTTACTTGAAATATATCTATGTTGTTCACCTCAACTTTTCATTGTCTTATACATGAAAATTCATTGCTCGATTTATCACAATTTATCGTAAAAGATCAAACTGCTTTCATAAGTTCTAAATAAGTATCATTGGAGCTTGAAAATATCAAGGCTAAGTCTAGCATTGAAGGTATCGATATAGAAAAAGGTCTCATTTTTGTCTTGCTATATTTTTCAATGACTAGAATAGATATTGACTTTGATAATGTTTTACTTCACTGAAACATATGGAAAACTACTTTGTATCTTGGTTTATATACATATATATATACACATATATATATATATATATATATATATATATATATATATATTTAAATATATTTAATATAACTATTAAATTTATATATATTTAATATAACTATATTTAAACATTTGCATTCACAAGCTCTCTGTAATTTAACCGAAAGAAACATCTATCGTATAACAGAGCAAGAAAGTTACAAAAAAAACCAAAAACTATTATTCTCTCACTTCTTCTGCAGGAAGCTGTTCATGCTCTTGTTCTTCCTCATGAAGATGACATACTGGCGGTGCAGCCAGACGTAAAATGAACCGCCCAGACCGGACCCGACTCCGATCAGGGCGAAGACGAAGAGCTCCTGCGGATCGAACGGGAAGTCCATGGTGAAGTTGGTGATGAACATGGCGGTGATGGTCTCCTCGCGCTGGAACCAGATCGCAAGCAGGCGGAACATGGTGGCGCCGCAGACAGCGGTGAAGAAGCCGCGCCAGTAGTTGCGCACCGCGAAGTAGACCGTGGTTACCTCGATGCTGAAGAGGACGCCGCCGATCGGGGCGGCGAAGCAGGAGGCGACGCCGACGGCGCAGGCCGCGGCGAGCATCTCGCAGTTGCGGCTCTCGTTCTCGTAGATGCCCTGGAAACTGGTGACGAGCTTGGAGAGCAGAGTGGCCACGATGCTGGCGATGTGGACGAACGGACCTAATGTATTTGCGAGGGTAATTGATGTCCGATCCTTCTTTCGTAATTTACGTTATTTATCCTGCTATTTTATCTTTTTCAGTTAATATAGCGTGATAAATAATGGAATTTGAACGTTCTCATATACATTATGTAGAATAGAGAGTCAGGATTATTAGATATTCAGATCGATTTTATTTTAGTTTAAAATTTTTTTTAGATAGAAATTTATAAATATTTTGAATCTTTTGAACAATAAGTAGAGTAAAGTCAATACATTATATATGCTTCCGAGCTTAATGAACATTAAATAACGCTCTGGCTAAATCTCTGCTTTGAATAAAATAATTCAATAAAATAATTGATTATAATTTCAGCGGTAATTTTATCCTAAAAATGATTCTCCTTTAAAGCAAATAACTTTTATAGTTTTACACAAAAGAAATATTTTCAATAGTAGGTATTTGAGAGAAAGAAAATATTTCACAATCTGAGAAGTTTTGTACGTTTGAGAAAATTGCACGAGCATAATTAATTATATAGTCGATTTTTTTCGGTAGATTTGGCAGACTGGCAAAAACAAGGCAACATCACATGAATCACTATCCAATTGCACATATTGCGCGCCATATTTTCTATCAAAGTTTCGATTAATACGTATGTTTCTAAAAATAATTTTTACAATTTCTTATACAATTCAACGTTTTTCAAAAGAGAGAAAAAAATCAATGAACGCGAATTTTTATCGGCTGCAAAATGTATTCTTATATCTATATAGAAGTATATGTATATATTGAGTATTGATAGAAATTTACTGCGATTTGTCTAATTATCTCATTGCCGTAGTAAAAATCTGAAAAATAAATAGTGAAAGAATTGAGAAATAGCAAGAGTCAGAGTAAAGTTAGAACTATAGATCCTACCTTCATAAAGTTTTAAAAATCCATTTTTCGTTTACTAGAGTTTTTAACTCTAGTTTTTCACATCTACTTATAACATCTTAAATATACTGTATAAATATACTATTAATGGTAGTTTTTTAAAGTTTTGTAAGTGAAACCTTAAAAATATTATCAAAATATGCGTTTCTTTCACCTTGTACTAGAAAAATCTCTGAAATTAATATACCAATCCTCATGAAATTTTAAAGATCTATTGTTCAGGTATGTCTACTTCGTATTAGAATCGAATTCATAATTTTTTTCTTTTAGATATTTTGAAAAAAACAGATTGATAATCAGACTTTCTATATTTGAAAAACTGGTAAAAGCTAAAATTGTTATTATGCAGAAACAAATCGAATCATTTTAGTATTCTATTTTACACGATGATTTGCTGCAAATCCCCCCCCCCCTCAACCATTACATAGGCTCCTTTGTTAATTTTTGAAGAGATCGAGTGTACTTGTCAGCTTCATAAATACGAATGAAACTAACTTCAAACGAAATGAGAATGCGTTTAACATATTTCCAGAGTATACTTACGTATCTTAATAAGAGTCATGTTATAAATAAAATAAAATGAAAAATAACAGCGCACCTTCCTTGCCGAGTGGCAGTCCCGAGCCAAGCGTCGCCGTCAGTCCCACGATCTTGGCTATTAGCGTGCGAAAGGTCAGGTACTCCTTGAGGGCGACACCCCGTAGGATCGTTTTCATCTCCGGTATTCCGGAACCGATGCTCTGAGGCGCGACGATGTGGACGAAGCCGGCGCTGAATAGGATCAAGCAGACGGGCAGCGAGACCCAAGCCAGATACTGGAGGGCCGGATGGGACGTAAGATCCTCGTAGAGCCATATCCTGGCTGGGGAAAGAGTAGGATTATTGAACTTATTCGATGGAGATCTACGAATTCTCTCCTCGCGAACCTCGATTTTTTACTATTGATCTTAGAATATATATGCTTGTATGGATGTGCGATAGTGCGATGACGACCTTCAATGATGCATGAAGTAAGTCGATGATATATCTGAAGTTGTTAGTATAGTTCTTCTACAATTTCTAATATTTGTAACTCGGTCTCGTTTATTTTTCTTGAAAATTGTATGCTTATGTAATGTGGTTCATCGGAAATTATTGCGCAAACGCTTTTGTTGAAAGTCTTGGCTTTTTCAAAAAAGAAAGGCATATAAGAAAAGGTTGTTAACGACTATTATATGATTAATTAACCGTTCGAATGCTGTTATGTAGTTACCTTTTATCATCACAATTGACTCAACATTTCAGTTCACCGATTTTTACAAATATACGTTAACAATAGGAATAATAACTGTTCGTTATGTAGATTATGTCCACATACTGAGCAAGCAATCGGTTTAATTAAAGTTATGCATGACTCGTAATTTCGTTACGATGATGATAAATTTAATGAAATATCGTGCAAATGTAAAGGAAAATGTAAAGCTAAATGCCTCGATGCAATCTATGCACCATAAAGTAGTATTTAATGTCTCTGTGATTGTTATTTATTATTTAGTAAAGCAGCAGACCTGATAGATCCAGGATTCCATTATAGTTAATGTTCGTTCATCATCACGTACTGTTACATAATACAATTAAAAATAAACATAGCTCTATTTCTAGATTGAGAATTATCTTCTAAATTATTTATTAAATATTATAATTGATCAATTATTTAAGCCAAGATAGTTAAATAGAGAAGCATCACAAAGGAATTAATATTATTGAGTTTCAAGTCTATAATTCACTGGCTGATAATATAAACCTCGCGTTGATGTATCTTTACTTTACTAAATAAAACCCTAACTTTCTCATTTAATATAGCGTCTGCAAACAATCGTTTATATTAAAATATTAAATTTAGGTTTCAAATCACAATTCTTTAAAACGTAAAATTAGATCAACATTAATGTGACACCGCAACACAAAACATTGCAAATACTGCTTTTTTCTGTTTGTATAAAAGCTGGTGAGAATGGACAATGAACGAAAATGGGGTGAAAATAATCTTAGTTTATTGGATTGATTTATAAGCCAAATACAGATGTAGTTTAATAGCAATGTAAATATGATACCTTTAAATGTTTTCCATTAAAAATTACATGACCCAATTATAAATATTTAATAACTAACTAAGATAATTAATAAATTTACTTATTGTCTCAGTTAGAAAAGCATCACGCAATTTATATAATATTCCAAATCTTTGATGAAGAAAATTCGATCTTTGAAATTTGTATTTAGTTTTTTATTATACTCGATAATCTCTTCAATAATTAAGTTCGGCTTTATTCTTTCAGACATTATATTTCCGTGTTTAAGAGTCTGAATAGTTATTCGACTAAAAATTATATTGCAGCGATAACACGTGTTAAAAGCAAATTAGTACTTGGGACGAAAAAAGCAACCTGCATTGAACGACACACAGTTTCTGACACGACAGGTCGACTATATTCATTGATCTTGTAATGTTCGTAAAAACATTGTCTTTAATAGTTTTTTAAGAATTAACGAATGTCCGCAAGAGTTTAATACAAAATTTATTCAATATAAGTTTACAAAGTATTCTATTCCAATGTATATATATATATATATGTATTATGTAAACAAATGAAAATATTATTTAGACTGTATTATATAAACAATTTAAAAGTACTAAAATGAAAATTTGTTGAAATAATAAATTTTGCACAAAAAACAATAAACGGCACTTTAATAAATTGAGCAATCTTAGGAATATCTCGGACTACCCAGTAGAATGCGGGCCGCATTTTTTTCAAATATCGTAAAGTAACTATCCTCAATAACAAATAACAGACAGCTCTTTTAAATTTTCAGTTTCGGAAAACATTCAAGTTAACATATTCTTAGGAGTTTGTGATTTTGATAGACGCGCTTTTATTGGACAGTTGTTTAAAACATTCTTTTTTGCTGCCGCATTGGAAATACATTTTTTGAGAAGCAAGTTTTTAAAAAAAATTATTTTTTATCTCTTATAAAAGATTATAAGTTACGGAGGAAAAATGGCCATTCAAACCGTCTAGAATACTTTGAAAATGTAATTTATTATTTTTCCCCATTATTTCAAAATTTTATCACTTCCTCTTCGTTTAATAAATTTGCTTGAGACTTTTCAGTGATCTAGAATATACATAATAAAATTTATGATTAATCATGTAATGCTGTTGCTCGGTCGGTAAACATGACTTGAACAGCCCTTTAAAAATTAATTCTTTTCTATATACTTCTTGGATTACTCTTTTTATGTTAATTTAAGGCAATCGAATAAATTACTAGTAAAATAATTTTTCTAATTAATTTCTCTATGTACAGCGGACATTCGTTAAATCGATCGATCCTCGTCGGAACAACTTGCGTCCCCCCCCGCCCCCTCCATGAAAGCACCACGTGGAAGCGCCGACGCGCGTCCCGCTTTCATCGTGTCGCGGCCCTTGGCTAAAGCGTCAATCGGACTGACCGTTGTTGCACATCGATATCCCCCGGTCCATGGCGTAACTGACCAGGGCCATGATGATGCCGAGGAGGGCGAGGAAGACCCAATCCTCGCCGAGCCGGGCCCCGGTGTGCTTCCAGGCGAAGGCCAGCAGTGCCAGGAGCTTCCTGCACAGGGGCCCGCGCCTCGACTTGCTGAACTCCTCGGCGCGCGCCTTGTCGAACTTCCTGCGCGACTTGTCGCGCCTGAGCCTCCTCGCCTCCTCCTTAGCGTACTCGCCCAGGTCCTTGGTGTAGCGACCGTACATCTGCGCATGTGCGGCAAGTGGAAAATCCAGACGGTGGAGCCGGATGCAGAGACATAGACTTGTATTAATTAGAGAATAAGGCGGGCGAGGTGGGTGCGGGGAGGGCTGGTGGCTCCGTTAAATAAGGGATTCGGTCGGGAGGCGCGTGACTACTATTATAGGAGGAAGGAAGGCAGAGTGCAGCAGGGGCATGGGATGTTGCGGAGATCCGGATAATATCCACGGCGTACTCTGTGTAAAGCTGTATCAAAAAGCGGGCGTTCGAAGGGCTCATTCGTAAACGCGAGCGTGCGATCGGGCGAAAGATGCGAGGCAGACTGCTCCATGCGAATTTCCGTGCATTCTTTTCTAAGTTATTCGCATACTGAATTTGCCTCGATGTGAAACCGCGGCAATTTTGTACTATCGAAGTTCAGGCTTAGCGCAAATATAATTACTAAACGAATAGTTGGACATAATAATGTCGATAAGTGAATCGGCGACCTTTGGCCAAAAGAGCCAGTTAAAATTTTTCTTAATACGATGTATTGCGCACTTTTTAAGTCACTAAAACGTTCTGCCCTGGTTACCTAAGTAATTTAATTTTCGAAACGTCGATTAAAAGAATTAAATATTTTTTGGCTATTGGCAGAGAAAATGTAGTTTATACTTATAAAGTTGAAATCAATGATAAGTTACCCAGATTTCGGAGCAAACTCCGAATTTCATAGCAAACTCATTTGTTATCAATGGACATTCAGATTTAGAGAATGGAATCAGTGCATATACACTGAATTGAGCTAGTTTTCTGCTGATCCGAATTCGAGTTCCAAGGTTATATATTTTATTCGTCATGATTATTATAGTTTCAACCCGCATCTTGTAACAAATTTTAAGATTATCAAGACAGTATTAAACTATTAAATATTACTTTATCGATATAAAAATATAAATCGAACAGTCCTACTACCTACAAATAGACTACTTTGGAGAGCTTTTTACCAGTAGAATACTCATAGTGCATCTACTCATGTGTGAGTGCTAACAATGTAATTACAATTTCTACTTCTTCAAATTTTTCCGCATTCATGGTTATTATTGGTGAATATTTACCCATTCCGATTTATATTTTTAATGAAATCATGTTATATTACACAACCATAATTTTAAAATATATCTATGTATATATATATGTATGTATGTATATGTGTGTGTATGTATAATATTCATACAATGAACATATTAGGAATTTTTTTATTTACTGTCATTCACTTTTTCTTTTCTATGTACGAGTATGTCTAAATTTAGGTTTGCACGATAAAGAATTCATATGCGATCTATATAAAACTTTAATCCTATCATAATTTCAGTCCTGCAGAATTTTTGCAACACAAGTAATCAGCCTTAATTCATCGATGCTAAATTAATAATGCATCGTGGCAAAAATAAAAAATCAAAATCTCCGGGAAGTCCTCCAAAAAATTCCGCAAATAGTCGCGAATGGCATTGCCGCGAAGGGGGGGGGGCACTGACAGCTGGTCATAGGTCACGTATAGCGAAAGGAAGCAGCGGCGCGGGCGTTTCATTAGTTGGACGAATTGCGCCCGTATTGCGGAAACCAAGACTTATGACTAAACGCAAGGGTCGGGGAAGCACATAGACTCGAACATGTATATGACGCTTTTTATGGGCGAACGAATACGAAAGGTAGCCGCGCTGAAAAATATTTGGTTAACGGTCAATGTGTTCTGATCATTCTGCACCTTTATATATATATATATATATATATATATATATATATATATATATATATACATATAATCTGATGTACTCTTTTAGGAATTAGTCGTTATACGGAAACGTAACTGTACTCTATATCTATATGTGAGCTATTATGCATACGGAACTTAGTGGCGTATATAAAGAAAAATATATTGAAATCAATGTTCTACAAGTATATACGTAAAGCCCGTTAATTGTTAATACTTACATCTGTTACGTGATTTCATTTCACTACTTTCGTTTGCTTTGATTTATCCGAAATTATAAATATTGAACAAATCAGACTTTTGCCAGCTTTTTTCGATGAGTTCATTAATTGCGTTTGCCAAAAATCTTTCAATTTTATTCTTTTAAAAATACTGCAAAACTCACACAAGTGTTCGAATAATTATACCTTATAACCACATTTAACACTTATAGAGTTATAAATTTATTATTTATATAAATTTATATCATCATACATAGTTTGCAGTGTCACTTGTATGATACGCCAATTGTGAGCAGAAATATTTTTGAATATAATAAAAATTGCTCAATTTTTCTAGAATACAGAAACTATGACTACATTATCATACGCAAATGAAATATTAAATATGAACGTTAGCATGTCTCTTTGAATTCGAAAGAAAGATTAAAAGTACGATATATAAGACTCGTGTTTTGTGTCGAAAATTTAGGAAAACCGCCTTCATGCATCTAATATTATAACAGGTGAATAAATATTCCGCGGCTATAATAGCTGCTCTTTGTTAATTCGCGTGAATAATTAATTATTCACACGTGTCGCGATTGTGGTGAAGTAACGTCCTTTATATCGTAATGTGACCGAGCCTTGATATATACATGTGTGTGGAAGATTGAAAACAATTGAACAATCTCTTTTTTTTCGAATCATTTCAAAGTGAAACTTTTGTTTTCATAAAACGAGCGATTCTTATCAAGAATTAAGAGAAGAAAACAGTCAATTTGTATTGGATGAATAATATATATTGTACATCATCTCCATACATTTCAATATTTATCAATGCATCCCCTTATACATTTCAACAATATTGAATGCTAAATCTATATGATAAAATGAATGTAAAAAACATTCATTTTCCTTTTCGCTTTTTATACATATATATTTACATACACGTCGGGATATAATAGTTATAAGCAATATAACAAAAGGAAATAAAAATAACTGTGCTTAAAAATAAATTTTAAAGATCAAACGCTCAATAAGTTTCATGCTTGTCGCATCTAACTTTATAAGACAAATTTTCAATGTTGCGCTCACAATATAAAGGCGTAATCTGCTCTTTAATTCGTTTATTTTTATATAAAGATTTGACTTACTAACAATCCACATCTAATAAGTGCTTTTTCTTTCATTTTTCCAAAACGAAGCCATTTTTTCGCTCAAAAACACAACTTCAAAGAGACCGCGAGTTTCTCACCCATTATCCATATGTAAGATTTGACAGTGTTTTTATGAGAATAACCGGTGTATATTAAATAAGAAAATGACGAAAATTTTGCAACAAAAAACAAAAAATATAAATGTGTGTTTTATTAAATCTTCAAATAGCGTGATCAGTGAATATATAATTAACGAATTCATTAATGAATTTATTATATAATTAATAATGAATATCTCAAAGTGAGGTATTCTGTAAATTATCCTTAATCATATTATGTAATTATTTTTTTAATTTTTCTTATAGTAATAATTGGATATAACAAAATTAATAATTATTAATAATTTTGTCATAATAACGGTTAAAAGTCTGAAAAAACAAATTTTTCTTCTAATTCAATTTCTGATTTGAGATTTATTTAAATTTAAAAGAAATGTATCATAAACTTTTATAGCATACACCTATATATTCATTAGTTTGATATGCTGGATAAATGAATTTTTAATTTTTTAACCGGTTTTCACGACCCAGTGCCTTCTGCAGTGTTTGCAAATAAAATGACTTTTGAAGCAAAATTTTTTCGGTCATTTTCTTCTTATTGAAATTTTTATTCGGTTCATCATCTAATTGAAAAATTTTTTCAAAAATTTTATCTATACGTGAAATTTTCTGGTTACATGCTGTTTCAAAATCCATTCAAATGCGTCGGATAAATAATCGGAAAATATTGAAACAAATTTTTTTTTACGCTATTATTAGCTACTTTTTCAGCGCGCCATGTGCATCGTATTTTTAGCAGCATGAAACTGAAAATTCAAATGCATCATAATGAAACTCTTCTGCAGTTACACATGGATTGAAGTTTTTTTTTTCAGCCGCATACGCTCACTTTGGGTAAGAAGTTATTCATGTCAACGAGCACGTGTGTACGCGTCTTCGCACGATATATACGACGAAGGGAACGCCGAACTACACCCACAGCGCGTCTTTTTCACGCGCAATTCCCTCGCACCTCCCAAGGCCGAATTCGGGACGGAGCCACTGCCACAGAAGCACCAAATCAATACATATATATTGCGCACGGTGGTTAACACAGGCACGCACAGGCACGTACACTTACAACGTAATCATCGTTGCAGACGAAGTAGGACCTGCTCGGCAGGCGGAAGGAGGAACGCGCGAACTCCCCCGGCCCTCCAGCCGGCACCTCGGTCCCTGGGCTCTCCGTCGGGGTGGAGGGGCGGCCCGTGACTACCTCCACCCCCCCGGGAGGGGGGTGAACGCTCCTCGTCCCGCAGCGGGTCGCGCGGGCAGCATCGCGGCTCCCTCCGCCGGGGGGGAGCCTCGGCCTCGCGCCCGCGCGAGAGGCCCGGAGAAATCGGCGAGCCCACCGATCGACGGCGGGCCGACGGCCGCCGACGCGCTCTCTGCACACACGCGCACCACGCGCGCGCACTCTTTGACCCGTCGTCGGCTCGCGAGCGCCGCGTAAGAAACTAACTAACTGCCGATGATGTCGCGGTGAGAGCTTCGTCTCTCCCTCGCGGCTTCTTTCTCTCTATCTCGCTCGCTCGCTGTCTCTCTCTCTCTCTCTCTGTTTTTTCCCCCCGCGGTCTGGCTCCGAATATTTGTCGTAATTTGGCAAGACTCTCAAAACTCTTTATTTTTAGCGGGGCAGCGCAGTCAAGAGCGCGTGCTTATCCGTTTCACTCCCTCCCTCTAGGTCTCGGTTCCCCGTGTTCCCCGCCACCCCCTCGCCCGTCTATCGCACCACCCTCCGTTATTGTTATTGCGCGCCGCCACCGCCGCGCGCCCGCCCGCCGCGCGAAGCACTCCGACACCTATTGTCTTGTTCGTCTGGCCCCGGGGATGCACTTTTGCGGTGACGTGTAAATCGCGTTATATAGACGCGCGCGGCACAGAGCGACGGGCGTGGAGGGGTCCGCGAGCGCGCGCGTGGTTACGTCGTTCCGCTTTTTTTCTTTTTTCCTTTTTTGCCCTGTTCTGTTAATCTGGCTAGATAGCGCGGTGATAATTTGCGTGACGGAATTAATCACGTTGATCGTGATTACGATCGGTCGGATTGGTCTTTTTTATCATGATTATTATTGGTCTTATTATCATTATTATTATTGTTATTATAACAGACTCTGACGTTTTGTTTAAGTAAACGCGATGGGAATCTTTTACAGTCCAGACAGAACTAGTTTACCGCGGACAAGTGTAAGGTTAACATTAATTAGAGATGAACGAACTGTACGACTTAATCTAAAATTAAAACTTCATCGCATATAAATATGCAGGCGATTTAGAATATTTTTTAAATAAATTCATTGGTTCAGTTAAAGAAAATTTCTCATTAGCAACTTTGAATTCTCGACCATTGAAAATAGAGAATCATTGATATTATATAGAAATTTATTAGTCGTGCTCTCATAAAAAGTCTTCACGAATTTAAAATCAAACTCTTTGCCAGATATATTTTATTCAGCAACCGAAAATTATCATCTCATTGTATATGATAAACTAATGATTTTGATTTGTTGAATTTTGTGAACAATGAAATCCACCAATTCCTATATGTAATTATTCTATCGTAACTGACAAAAGTTTTTCAAAAATAATTTATGTGATGCTCATGAGTAGTCTAAACCTATTTGAACAATTGGTTGCTACAGTAATTTTGATATCTTCGACTTTTACACTTCATTTTCATACTCTCACAGGTAAAATATAGTTTATTTATATATTGCATTGAACATTTCTCTAGATATTTGATATGAAAAATTATCTGTCATCTAACTTAGCAGGTGGTTTAAATTAAGACAAACTTGATCATACATTCTTATAAGAAATTTTCGATTGATGTACTTCAGTTCTTAATTTAACTTAAAACTCTTTTTTTTATTTAACTAGACAGACGCGGTATCCCCTTACTTATCATACAAACAAATAGCTATTGTCTAGTTGTAAAAGTTAAAACGTGCAGGTTGGACAGTTGATGAAAGATTTTATTAAGCTTTAACTACGTCTCAAGCATAACTCTTCTCATCCTTTCCAATATTCTCTTTCAATTTCTACTCTGCCCAATTATATGGGGGTTAAAATTTTGAATATCAAAAAAATTATCACACGAGGCCTGCGCGGTAATTCTGCTTGTGGACTATGAATCATATTGGGCTTTTTAGTTTGACTTCTTTTTGACCTCGTGGCATAGGCCGTCCAAATAATTTTTGTATTCACAAGGTTAGCAATAATTAACAGTAACTTCCATTTAAGAAAAAAATAATGGACAATTAAAAAGCCAGTTTTATCCAATTTCGCAAATACGCTACACTTATAAACTTTGATAATCAGCACCTTTCTATCATTTCAATTAAAGAATGATCGATAATATCTCATTTGATCTTTGACAGTAAAATCCGAGGTTATGCTCACACACATGTATATAATTAATATATGTTCGACTTGTTACTCAATTAACTTTTTACATCCGCCTATGTTGTAACATACTTAGTGCGCGCGCACGCGCGGGCGGGCGCGGGCCAGAGCACACCTAATAATATTATCGAGAGCATCGAGCCCCAGAAGCTCGCGCCAACAATTATTAAAGACGGGTTGCGCATCTGTATAGAGAAGACGACAAAAAAAGGCCGTCGGGGTCATCGACCCTTTTTTTATTACTCCCTCAGATTAGAGATACATTGGACACCCCCACCCCTCTCCTTCATTATCGGCGGATGAAGCGAGCCTTATCGAACGGTCATATGTAAGGTTTACTTTGTTAAAAGCTTTCCGACTTCTGGAGGAAATCGATCGGCAATGTTCGCATACCCCATAATCAGCTGATTATTTAGACCATAGTTTATTAGATTTTCATATAAACCCGCTTTTTCTCTCGAACAGGTACATGGAATCTTTACAATAAAACTGTTATAATAATATAAGATTTAAGATCTTTCGTCACTTATCAAGTTCCAATCGACAACAAAGTAAGTACCTTATGAGAAATTGAAGTTTTGTATGTTTACACTGAAATATAAAGGCCACCACATGTCATATCTATACACACAATCGTCAAACTTTATCTAATTCAGATGCTCAAATAAAATACGTGCAACTCCGATTTTTATCAGCAAAGATTCCAAGTTAAATTTAGAGTGGACAATAGGCCGACCGTTTTACTCAGAATTACACTCCCTGTAATGTTCAACTTGATTAGCTTCCATTCAAAATTGGAGTGAAAAATGGTCTTCGAAAAAGTTGGCTTTGGAATCATATTATTTTAGCATTTGAATTTGATGTAATTCACTATTAGATACCGGTGTGGTTGAATGATTTATAAATATAAATTTATAATTTTCCTCCAAAATGAATCCTATAAAATTTTACGACCTAAGTTGTATTACTTTTCCATTGGCTAAATTTTTACTTTTTTGCTTACGAGTCATGATTTAATTGTAGATATTATTTAATTAACACAATTATTTAAGCAACAAATCATACATTTGGTGCTGGTTGAAAATAAAAAATAAAATTTCATACCAGCTGTGAATAGGTTAGTTATAGAATGTCAATTACTCAATGACTCATGAACATTCAATCAAAATTAAACTAAATAATACTAAGAAACTATGTATTTATTTAGTTTACTAAATTACTGAATTACTAAAAAGTAGAACTTTTCGTTGAGTGAATTAATAGCAAAGTAATTCATAACAATAATGAAACAACTTTGCATTTTGTCATATTAAAACTTTTCAGGAGTCATTTTGCAACTACTCAGCATTATTTAACTCAATTTGGACTAAATATGTTATTTATATTTGATAGGTTTTCTTTGTAAAATTAAATTTAAAAAAACAACAATGTCTTAATTATGGATCTAAATATGACGTGAAATAAATCTAAATAAAACGTGAAATTAAAAGTCTTAATTGTCTATAGATTCAAGCTTTATGTTAATTAAGATTATTTTATTTAGCACCTACTTGGAATTATAGCTGAAATGTGTAAGTTTTATTTATTTATTTTTTTGATTAATGTAAAAAATGAACCCAGATATTACTTATTATAATGGATTATCCATAATTGATTTCATTTCCACCACTAATTACTTTTTACGATATTGATCTAAAGACTAGCTGATTGGGATATTTCAAAGTATTTGTAGTAATTCTATCGAAGTTAATCATAATCTTTATATGACATATCTATTACATCTTGGTCCTATTGATTTTAAACTATATTTTATGAATCTTATCGTAAATTATTAAGTTTTAGAAATTAGTATAAATAACTGTACATACATCGCTGTCCATGTTTTTGTCTCTTCATTTACAATTTTAATTATGATAATAAGTTGCAGATAAAGAATATTAATTCGTTTTTTATATCACAAAAATTATCGTATATTATCTTATTATACTATCATTATTATTTTTATTTTCCGCATTTGTATTCTAATTATTATCTACATTTAAAAGATTTTATCTCTGATTAATTTAATAACGCTCACTTATTTCCAAGAAGATCAAGTGTCCCTGTGTACTTAATTGAATTCCGTCACATTCAGCAAACAATCGAAAATAATATGTTCAATAAAGTTAGTCTGATGATCTTGTATACAAATTTTAAGAATTCAATTATAATTCAATACATGAATAAAAACTAATACTCTACCGTTAAGTAATCCATAAAAGGAGTCGAATTAAGAAATGCGCCATGAACGATCTCTTTAAGCTTGTGGCGAAAAGCGATTCACTCGACTGGGCCTTATTGTTGTACCGACAGATTAATAGCGAGCATATATTTTCTTTACAATGAGTCAATGAAATTTTCTACATTTCATTGTCTAATTGAAATACCCGCATATTTCACAGATATTATTCATTCTGACAATAATCGTAATTCTCTACACATGGAGAATCGTTTCGCTCTATAGGAGCTTCATCCTTCAGGGTATAGAAGCCTCAATAGTCACGGGATAGTTCTTTTCTATTATTTTACATTCTGCATAGGTCTACTAATTTCTTACAATTACTGGATACTTAGCGAATAAGTTTTTAAGTTCAAAATCTTGACTAGTACTCTATATAATTAGTTATATAAAATATAGGATTTTCCAATTAAATTTTATTTACAAATTTATTAATTCAGGAAATGGTGGATAAAATATCTATGGGGTAAAAATTAAAAAAAATTTTTAAATTTGTTATGGTCTTTTCACGCTCTTATCATCAATGCTAGTTCATACTAAAAGAGAATAATATGTGTAGTAATATACTGTTGGTAACGCTCAAGTCGCAATTGGTGGTTCCAATCATTTCTACACTAAGAAATGACGAATCACATGAAATTTTTCGATACTTTATTTAGATACTTTATTTGACAGGTTGAATTGTCTTGTCAAAATCGGTTATAACTGCTACACCATATAGGGGTCGGATTTGCTATGCAAAAGGACCAACGCCTTCCTCGTTGATCAGCCCGTTAAACTAAGAAGAGGAAGAAAGAATGGTTGCGAACATTTGCATCCGATGTACGGGTAAGGAACCGAATGAGAGAGTTTTTGTCGGCGATCCAGTTGGGTTGACGTCAACAACGGCCGCGTTCTACTGGGCAATCCGCCCCGCGCGCACGCGCGCGCGCGTGAAAATCCAATTTTAGGAGTTAGGGGCGCTCGCGGAAGGCCTCGCCTCATTTATCATTAATCCCCCTGTCGCGGATTCACCGCCGGTCGACCCTCGTATGCGGACGGGGAGGAGTTGCATCGTGGTGTAGGATTCCCGCACTTGGATTCGATTGGATTTCGACGCGAGCTTGAAATTAATTATCGGGCGTGATTTGCCTCATCGACTACAGCTCTGGTTTAAATCAAATGTACTATATTTGTTAAAGGATGTAATTTACGATTTTACTTTATCGTATTATTAATTTATTATAACTTAATTTATAATCACAGTCCTACCATTGCAATCGCTCATATCCGGTATTTTAAATGTTGTTTTCTTCAATTTTGTTTCATGTTCAAGATAATATATCAATAATCATCAAGTCGTTAATATCGTCAAGAAAAATGGCCATGTGCATTTATATTTTGATTTTGACTGATTTTAAATACATCGTCTAAGAAATGTACAATTTCTTTGCTCATTAATATACAAATGTACTGATGGATACTATATATAAATCTATGTATACAAGTACTTACAATGGATTAATTATAAATTATCAAAAACAAAAATCATAGACGATCCATTCAGTATGTTTTAGATAAATTTTTTAATAAGTGCTATTTCTTCATTACTGTTATTTATAATTAATTACAATCATATATATGTAGGTAACACATTAGTTTTATAGACGATGTTTCATTAATTTCGTATATGTTGTAAAGCCCATTAATGAGTATTCTTACTCTATGACACCTCGTTGTTATTATTGTTAAATTAATTCTATAATTACTGATCCTAACTGTATTGAAATAATTTCGTTCCTGTAAATAAATATTCACGTACACGCGCTAACACGATCATCTTAAATTTCGCGCAATACAATTTCCTTCCTTCTTTCTTATTTCTCATTTCCTATTTAATTAGCTAGCAACTACTTTTCTCCTACGTATATATGTATATATATGCAATAGGTACATATAACGATCAAAATTTAATAACGGGCAATAACAGGTTTTAAATAGGAAACGCACTCAAGGCACAATAGCGTCAAAAATCTGGCACCTGACCAGACAAAAATGAAACTGAAACTTCCGTAAGCGAAAAGCGTAGAGCGCAAGACGCAGAGCGAAAAACGCTCTCTCAATGTCTCTTGGTATATAGATGTGTGTGTATATATATATATATATATATATATATATATATATATATATGTATACGCGTACCTATATTCATATAGTATACAAATGCTCACGTAATCGGAGCAAAGTAAAATGCATATAACGCGCGATTATATGTACGGGCATTCCCATGACGGCCTGTGTAGTACAGTGCATTATGAGCGCGCGTGCTATGCGTGTATAGCCAATTCGGCCAGACAGATCGTCGCAGTAACGAGACGCGATTAAATGTATAAGGGTTTGCATGAGAGAGAGAGAGAGAGAGAGAGAGAGAGAGAGAGAGGAAAAAGAGAGCTGGTGCTCGATGCAGTTAACCGTTTTCGCGCCTGGTCTGCGACTTATGCCGTAAGAATCGAGGCTCATCTGTGCTACCCCCTTCCGTCTTCAATTACGTAAAAATCTTTTACAGATGCAATTTTTACATTCAGTGAGAAGGCTGATTCATTTTCAAAAAGACAACGGAGGTTTTTATTTAAATAGACGAAGATACACAGGCAAATAAATTAACAGGCTTTCTTGTCGTTAATCCAATAAATGCTCTAGGTTACTCTTGCTAACGTGATGCACCTCTTCGCGCAAATTCATTACTGAACAGCAATCAAATAAATATGTTTCTAGCTTGGATATTTATGAGCGAAAATATTTTCGAAACACAAAATAAAAGAACTCATGAATATTTTTGTTCTTTTATTATAATAATATAAGAAAATTCTATTGTTTCTGATAATTACGCCATAGACTAATAATCAAATCGTAATACTGCACTATTGTTAATCTTTATGAACCAGCGTTTATTGCATTAACATACTTAGTTCAAATTTAATTACAGGTTTTGACACATAGCCGCTTGAACTGCGCAAACCGTCTATTAACAATGTATTATGTAGATTATATTAAATTAATATATATTTCAAAGAGCAATCTAAGAAATTTGAGTACTGGTTTCAGACTAAAAAGATTTACTTTCACTTTGGTGAGCCTTGAAAATGAAAATTTTTCATAGTTGAAATGTTGGCTATAAATACAATTAATAGAGTCATGCAAAATATCTAATATTTAGTGTGTTATTGTTAAATTTGATTGCATAATAACAATGGATTATAAATTTGATAATTACGTAAATGCGTGGATAAACTCACTCAATCTCGATAATGAACAAAGATACCGAAAATCTTTCCTCATTTACAAACATGATTAATTCCTGCTACACTAAAAGTAAATATGAATTTAAGATTCATTTGCTGTTTCATATAGAGGACTAACTGCATAATTTCGTAACTGACAACTAATGAAATTGATAAAAAACGTCATTCACAGTGCAGAAAATCTAAGAATGTAGAAAACTTAAAATTTAATAAATAGACAGACCTATTCTAATCAAAATATTGCCAAAGTACAGCTATGGGTGTATTTATCGAGGACTGAGCTGACTCGAGGAGAAAAGATACAACAAAGTATTTCACTTCAATTTTTGTTTGAATTATTTTCTATATTATTTTAATTAATATTTTATATTTGTATATATTAATACTGAGAAGGAGAGGTCATGGAAATTGGGTCACGAATTTGGTTCAAATTGAATGAGTGAATGAGGTAACTGTGAGTACATTCAAAACAAGACTTGCAAAGTTTGAAGACATCGATCTATTTCATTTCCAAGATACAATACTTTCTTTTTCCAATGGTTATTTGACTATAAATTAAATTAAATATACTAGTAGCTTCGAAGGTAATCACACTTCCATTCTCCCTCTATTAGCACCAAATCAGTCATTCAAACTTCATAGTCTTTATGGATGAAAAAGTAATATTGAAAAAAGTATAAAGGTATATATTAATCGCATTACTTAAGAAAACCTATCATTCCTATGTATTGATTATCTGCTTTTCTCCTTTAATGCATGTCATAGATAATTGTATATGAGAAGCATCATATTTGCATTTCAAATGACTTCGCAAAAGCCCGGTTTTTAACACCACGTGTCATGCAGTCAAGGTGTTTCCCGTGCGTCACGCGATTTACCATCATCTTCATAAATATACACGTATATCAATTAACAAATCGCTAATTTGTCGGAAAATTAGCGCTAGAATTTGTACCGGGAGTTCATCCCATGCCGACTGATCGAAGTGAGATAAGCCCATCCACGTATGCGCTTGTAATAATCAGGCTATAAATCTTTGACATTATGCAATGGATTAGGAGCATCGACCTAAAACGAGCACATCGGGCGGTCGACGAGTCAGGGCAGTGCATCGTTAATTGTGCCGTCGAACAAGGTGCCGGGAGGAGGGGGGTCATCAGGTTCGTAGCAGACCGCAGCGCGGTGGTAGTGCGAAATCGGTTGAACTGGATCGACAACTCTGGCGGGTACTCCACGTATGCTTCTATAAAGAGGAAAGGACAAGGTCGATGGCAACGGTAAGAAACCTACGGCTAATTAGCGTGTGTACGGTGTATGTTTCTCTTCCTTATATGAAAATATTTAAAGATAATTTATATCACTCGTCCAGTTAGAGGCAAATAGAATATTTATCTGTTTATTCCACGTACATATAAATCTTGATTAACGATCTTTCCAACAAAGTGTTTTCCATGTTTTCATTTTTCAATTTTCTCTCTCTCTCTCTCTCTCTCTTACTCTGGCAGTCCGCTTGATAGATGAAACTCGAGCGGCCTCTAGGTGAAAACATACGATGTGTATGGCGGATACAATTTACGCTTCGGCGCGCGACCGAGGCTGTGAAAGGCCAACGCAGAAGGCGGATCGAGAGGGCGAAGTGAAACAAAAAGAAAGATGAAGAGCCTCCGCGTAGAGCGTAGCGCGCGACACCTCCCCGAGCGGGTTGGGACGATTGCCAAAGGTCGCGCGCGCGGCGTCCCCTACGCCGCATTCGGTTAGTCTCCCGGTTTATTGCCCGTGGGACAAACGTCGGTCGAACTACTTTTCGATAGAACGCGCGATGCGTCTATGTATGGACGACGATATGAACTATGGGGGCAGAGGGTGTATCATCGTCTGTGCTGCGGTGTTCCAGACAAAATTCCGAAAGACTGAAGAGAAAATGGGCGGAGAAAGCGTGTTTTCTATCCACATTAGAAAATAAACAAATTAGTTGACTTATAGTAACTTTTGGGTTCGAAAGTGCATTAATTTTGGAGATTAATAACTATAGCTTTGCTTTCGAGCGAAATTCTAAATAGCGCGAATGCGTCGCTAAATCCCAGATCTGTTCTTGAACTATAAAAGAAGAACGCGGGCGAGACGAAAAACCTCGATCTCACCTTCGAGCTCTCTCTCTTTCTCTCTCTCCAAAGTTCCTTATTTAAGTTACAACAATCTTTCCATGTATTTAAAATTACTCTATGGTCTATGGAAAAACTCTTATCGATACATTACTTCAGTTATTACGAGCGAATTTATCGAGAAATAATATAAGACAATGAAAGCACAAAATAAACAAAATTCTCCTCAGAGCAGTTAATTGGAACTATTTCAAAAAAGGCCCGTCGTCATAAAGTACAACGTTGCAAGTATTTACTGATTTTATCAAGGCAGTTATAATGACACGCACAGGTCTACGCATGAATAAAGTTTTATTGGATTGTATTTATATATACAAGATCGTTCCTAATTATACTATAAATAAGTGTTTTGCACAATTTAATGCACGAATTGTGTGAGAGAAAAGCATTAATATTTACGTTTTCTAAGTATACAATTCGTTCGTAAGTTTTTCTCAATGTTGACATCCTTAAGATAAAAAAAATAGGTAGCTTGCAATATATTTTAGAATAGTTTATTGATACCAAGCATTAACATTTAATAATTCGCCTGCCTAATGATATACAACAGGTGACATAACCCAAAAAATAATAAACAAATTTTTAAAAGCCCAATTTGACCTCTAATGTTTATTATTATGTAAGATTCTTGTACATGTGATCCAATGGATAGTTGTTCTCCTTCGTACCTTCTACCTCTAAATAATGTTCTTTGCGGTTGTTGGTGAACATAATATATGGTATATGAATCCCTGACATAATGCTAAACTATGTCTATAGAAAATAATGTTTGTAACCATCTAATGTCTGTATAAGAAATCTACCAATTTCTATGATGCTCAAATACACGCATGTACACATGTGTCCCTTGCTAAGAAATAGTAGAACATAGAATTATTTCTGGTTTTATCGTCCTTTAGAGATTTTTCATGTTTAGTGTTAATAAGAAAATGTAACAATCGATACTGTGAAAACACGACAGGTTGCCATTGCTGCTAAGATAAAACAATAAATAGGAAGCTGCAGAATGACGGCAAATTCAGCTGGGCACTTCTAATCCACAGTTGTCGTCGCGTGAAAGTGACACCGCGTGTTAAGAAGCCTGCGAGGCTAAACTTGTGATTATCACTGCTGTTGGCATGCGAAAGGCTGATTGAAACTCATGCGACCAATTTCATTTTAAATCATATATGTAAATCATTTACGGTCAAAGCGACAGTTCGGATAATGAGCGCGTTTAATTGTAATTATATGAAATCTTAATGTAATTATATCATTATAGAAATATAATTCACATAAATTAAGTCTTCCAGTGAAATCATAGATGAATATTTCCACTCTGTTATTTAAGTGCGATCTTAATGATTTGTGATTATATGCTACTTAAAGATTTGGCAGACAAGGCGCAGCTTACACATGTTATTAACTATATAAATATATGCAAAAAATAATAATTCAAACTCAATTTAAAAATGTCTCTGATGAGCAGATCGGAAAAAATCATACATGTATAATCAAGGAATTTCTACGTTGTCTCTGTTGATAGAGCTACTCATCAGAGACATTTGGAAATTAAGTTTGAATTATTCTTTTTTGCAGCATACATTTACAAGTTTGTAAATATTCTTTGTAAAATAATCCTAAATCTATATTTAATAACTATTTATACATAAAAGATGAAGGATGTTGCCGAATCGCGGACGACTAATTACAATTAAACGCTATATAATTACAATCTAACAGTGACTGCGGGCAAAAATAATTTTTGAAGGTAAGCATTGCGGTTCGCATTAAAAAAGTCGATAAAGCAGAAGGGCTCGACTTTAAGATTCTTACATAAGTGTTGAGATAGTCGAAGGGATCAAAGTCCTGCGGCTCGTCGTCCATCGAGGATGGAGGGCAAGGGTAGAATGACGGCCTGATAAGTATTAATATATTAATTAGTACATTGCCTCGAAAAGAAAATTAACTAAACTATACATGTTCACTCGGATTATTGTACGAACATTAATTCTGTCACTTTTCTGTTCTTTATAAAGAAACATGACAATATACTATATTTGTCCCAACACAATAACCTTTTTTTAGAATTTCAAAGCAAATAAAGAGAAAACTAATGATTAAGAAAACTAATAAATTATGATTATTCTTCGCTTCATATGCATGTTTAGAATTCTGGATATCGACTGTACGATCCATCATGATCAATTTTCGTCATTTGACATATTCATTTATGATTAATATTAATGTTCAGTTTTATTCGTTCACATTCATCGCTACAGAGGAATTGAATCTGGATTACGTTATTTATAAATAAGACACACGAGGAAATGTTTTTTTAATTAAACTAAGCAGCCTGCAATTATAATAATTTTTTTTAATTTAGTTATTAGTTATATTTAGCTATCAGTTTCTTTCATTAATAACATTTTATATAGAATTATTTTCTATCATTTAATAAGATCTTCCTGTAAACATTTTGAAGTACAGCTTCAAAGCTTAATTATGCAATTGATGCAATGATGGCAAAAGTCTATTAGAAGTAATAGAAAAAAGTTCTAGTCAAATCCATTTTCGTAATGGAATTAAAGAAATAATAAATACATCAATTATCAAATTTAAACTGTTATTTTGATTAATTATTAAGACACTTGTCAGTCTTTTAAATCACTAAGGTGGTTCAATTTGCAGCAAGTAGGCCGTTTGTGTAAGTTCGTTAAAATGTTAAAGGTCCAAAAATTGATCGTTTTTAACATGGCTCGAAGGCAATCCTTTTGAAATCATTTATAATCATTAAAAATAAGTTGAAATCAATGATAATAAATTGAAGAAATTTACAGATTTAAAGTACTTGAAGATATTTGAAACCAAATTTGACAACAATCTGCAGTCGAATTAATATCGTGAGATGTCCATAAATCGTTTTGATCATTTTTCGCTAGAAGTTGTCATATAGCACCCCTCACTTCGGTACATTTCTATTTTTAAACCAACTCTTTTTTCTTATTATTACGGGTATATTGAACGCGTTTATCTAATTCTGCGAACTTTACGACTTCCTCAATTCCAGGGACATGGTCCCAGATGGACAGCTATATATACACACAATTTTCCCGTCCAGCCGCTATCATATGTTCTGTATTATCTATATATGAAGGAAGAATCGGGATTATTCTGAAACCGATAACCATCCACCTGCGCGGTTCCGGCGCAGTTCTCAAATTCATATATACGCCACGCATATACCTTTTCGCCTGGTTCCTTCTGCTCTCCTTGAACTTCTCCATCACCCTCGAGAACTCCTCCCACTCTTTGTCGATCTCCTCTTCGTTGCCGTCGGGATGCAGATGGAGGAGGTTCTCCTTCGGAGCCTCCACCTTCTTCGGGCTCAGCCCATGATGATGCTGATGCGACATCCTCTTCATGTCAATGCGCTCACTGCCGCCGCCTCCGCCGCCGCCGCCGTAATCGTGGCCTCGCGACATCGCCTCGGGTTTGACTTTCGCGGGTGACTATATACTATACATATATATGGATATATATATATATATGTGTGTGTGTGTGTGTGTGTGTGTATATAATACTATTATGAATGTAGAGTCAGCGAGGCGAGCCACCACCGAGAGTCGCAGGCATCCTACCGTCACCGAGGCCGCGTCCAGATTCCGCGGGGTCTACGACGAGCTCAACGAACTGCGCGCGACGTCACGGGACCTACCATTACGAGACGCAGACATCCAGAGCATCGGCAGGTGACCCGGGACGCCACGACGAGGATAACGCGGGCGCGGGCATCGCGCGCCGCGGCGCGACCAGGGCCGAGGGGCGGGGCGGGGGGGAAAGAACGCGCGGGCGCGCGCGCACACACTTCGGCGGAACCTGCCACTTGCCGCTGAGCAGTGCGAACCAGCGACTGGCATGGGGAGAAGAGCGCCGAGAGAAGCTCACGGCTCAATTTACAAGCCACCCAGCAGCATTAGGCCAGCCTCGCTCGCGTCTGGATTATACGGACACAGTGTAGGCGCGCTCGTGCGTGCGCTCAGACACACGTTCACCCGGATCAGCCAATTTGCCCCCCACGACCACCCGTCCTCCTCTACGAATTACCCGTGTCCCCCAATGGACAGGGCGAGAGAGAGAGAGAGAGAGAGAGAGAGAGAGAGATTGAGCGACGATGCGGGTGGAGAGGGAAGGCGGCGAATCCGGAAGCTGCTCGCCGTCGTCGTCGTCGCAGTCGTCGTCGGAGCTGACGGCGGTGGTTCTGCGGCGAGCTCGTAATTTTCCCGCGGGCCTGTCTCCCACGCGCCTTTTTTTTCACGCGCGCGGCGCCTTTAACGTTCGCGCGCCCGATGCTGCGTGCGAAGAAGATCACGAGACGCCTCCCGTGTTTATTCTTTTAACTTGTTACACGCATGTCTTACAATACCTATCCCTCTTCTGCCCTCTCTGTCTCTCGCGCAACTGCTCTCGTATGTACTCGCAGTGCATTGAAAGTCTACTAAATTTTATCGTTTTCTTTCGCGATAGATAATTCCGTTCGATGCGATGGGTATAGTTCACCATTGGCGTCGTTTATGTTTATAACTTAGATACACTCTAAAAAGGTCATCCATCTCTTAATACCGGAACCCGTGAAATTTATGTGTTTTGACATGCCAAATCCAAACTCATCTAGGTCAAATAGATCGACCATGTGGATTCATTTGAATTTAAACATATATAAGACACGTGTTAAGGTGTTTTCTTGTTTACAATTATACATACTTAGATAGTATTTTCCTTTAATTAATTTGGATAGACTGTATAGCAAGAAACATTGTTTATAGAAATTAAAATTTTGAGTACCATATTCCATGAAATATTAACACAAGAATAAAAAATATTTTAATTAATCTAAAGGTTCTAATAATATTTGTAAATGCATAGTTTCTGAGTTATCGTCATATCCTTTTTGTTCGAATCAACCATTAAAAGTAGGATTTTGCATTAAAAAAAATTCACTGTACTTTTCAGCATATATCATTTCAGTACTAGTCGTAAGTAAGTACCATATCTTCGGTAGGGGAGAATGTTAAGTTCAGAAACTTTAAAGGTGATTGATAATTTCTATACACGTATATTAAATAACGTGATTTTTCCAACGTTTCCATGATTGTTTTTTCCTTATCAATTTACTCGAAATTTTTTATGTACTTAAGTTTTATGAACTTCAGAGTTAATTTCAGTTAAATATGTAAAAACCGTTTCTGATCTAGATCAAAGCAAATATTTTTACGCTAATATAAGGTCATTTTTTGAAGTATGCGCAAATTTTCCGAATTTGGTTTTTAGACATTTTTGAGCTGAACGAACTTTCGGCACATGAAAAATACATAAAGTACTACTACTACGTGCCTTTTAAAATTATATTAATTAATAAATTGAATCAATTGTGAAATAAAATACAAATTTTTCGTTCTAAATTTCGAGGATAAATAGCAACTTATGGGTAAAACTGCAGTTATAGCCCGCACTTTCGGGGACCTGGAACACAATGGATATCCCGCGTGGTCCACTGTCATCGAATCACCTAATACCTTTTCCAGAATCTAATTGTCATTTGAAATTTTTGAAATTTTTATTTGTTATATTATTCTCTGACAATGTGATACGACCGTACATAATTTCTATAATTTTGCAAGCACTTTTAAGTCATTTTATTGCATGCATTCTAACAGTATACAATTATCTATAATTATTATAAATGAAAGACTCGTGTACATTTTTTAATTTTATGAGCAAAATTGAAAATTAAAAAGTACTGTTACTATATATAATCTGAGAGGCGAGGTAGATCCCTGACGTATCACCTGTGACTTTTATGACGTTAGCAGCTCGCAATGTTCATAATTAATTACGTTTTTCTTTATTATTTTTAGCATTAGAGCAAAAATGGATAGAACATAAAAAATTTGTTTCAATAAAATCTACAACTTTTGTTTGAACAATTTTTTTCTAAACTCTAAATTAAATTATCTCTAAACTAAATTATTTCATAAAACCTCGTTTTTATCAATTTTTTAAACATTTTTACAAAGTTTGGATGCCTGTCGTTGCCACCTCCAGATTAATTGACGCAGCGGGCGAATGCTCCACTCTTCAGTACATTCAAAGGAATTATTTAAACTAATTTTCGGTCTAGGATAAAAATATGACAAATAATGTCGCTGGCTCTTGGACATGTACCTGTACATGTTATACTCAATATGAATTATCGATAGCTAGGAGAGCTAAATATTCAAATGATTTAAATGCTCGAACTACTCAAGCGGCCCGAGCAGTTGCAGTACTCCGCATCGAGCAATGCTACTTCGAGCATTCGAGCTAGCTCGAGCATTTGAACCAGTTAATTTTCAGCTATAATACAGGAGATATTAAAATCCCAGTATACGCGAGCGAGGAGCGCAATAAAAGAACGCACTACTGTCGTATGCCCGGCAGCATAAGGCATTCGTCGAGCGCCTTCCGACTCCCTCTCTCTTTCTCTCTGTCTTTCTCTCGATCTCGAGCGAGCGATTTGTTGCGCCGACTGTACAGGAGGCACACCGTGGCGCGGTAACGAACCACTTCCCTTTGGCGACGCAGCCGACGGCTTGGCTGCTTCGCCGAGAGCTCGCGTAGGCGCAGCTATAGTTATGAGTATTATCATTGACCAAAATTGCCTCGTGTAATTCGGCTCGTCTTACCGAGTCAAAGAGAGAGAGAGAGAGAGAGAGAGAGAGAGAGAGAGAGAGAGAGAGAGAGAGAGAGAGAGAGAGAGAGAGAGAGAGAGACAGACAGACAGACAGAGAGCCACGCGCGCTCTTTAACTTCGAAGACGCGAACCGGCTGAGAGGAAGAGGCCCGCTTGAATTTCATGTATATATATAGATATATTGCTGATCGATCTTACACGCACTTGAAATGCAGTTGAGTAAGTCTCGTACGAGTCCTGATCCGAAAATCGAAGATAAAGCTCGCGAGAGCTCCTTGCTATGCATTGTTCTTTTTTTATATTTTTAACTATAATGATGCTCCAACAGTGGATGCGTTCTTGAAAGCCCAATTGTTTTTTTTACGTATTTTTGTAAAATATGCTTTCAGAATAGTTGATCGGCCTAATTCCTTATAATACAAATATCAATAACTCAAATGGAATAAAAATCGAAGGCTTTTGAAGAAACAGCGGCGGACTTCAAGGATCAGAAATGAATTTTATCTCATACGGTCTTTTTCGATAAATTGTCCGATTGACTTGAAATTTCAGATTATGTTATACGATACACTTTACAGAATTGATAGAAAATGACATTTAACGTTCAAAAATAGCCTCTTTTTCCCCTTGTTTCTAAATTTTTTAAATTTTTTATACCACCGAAACTTTAAGGCAGCTATTTATATGAATGCATTTCTGAAAGCAAAAATATTATAAATAACTTACTGCGTCAATATTAAATGTAATTTCAAAAAATGGAGAATTCACTACGACAAAAGTTGAGAAAGAAATATGAAAAAGGTAAAAGATTCTTAAACGTATTAAAAAAAAATGTTAAAAATCTTATAAAAGAGGATATGAATAACAACAGAATTTAAAACGGAATTTAACCATTCAAACAACTGACTATTCTCTGGTACCAAGAAGTGAATCTATAGCTTACATTAAAGTCTCGTATAATAATGAGTTGATCAGAATTGATAATGAAAAAGAAAGTAAATTTTCTGAACATCTTACAATTGCTTGTACACCATATATTATTAAAAATGCTGTATTAATAAAAAATATTAATAAAACAGAAATAAGTTTATATTAATGTAGTTAACCAAATTCTAACATATATTTAAAGTAAAAAAATAATAAGGCTATGATAATTTAAATGGAAAATTATTTAACGAATCATCTTACAAAACAATATTAATAAAGAAATATATATTTAACATTAATAATTAATACATATTCCTAGATATAGTTAGTTTAAGTTATTTTTTAGATTAATGGAAAGTAGGTCCAATCTTACTCACGGGAAAACCAATAAAAGAAGGTCAAAATATCTCTTATTGTTAGACTGACAACTCTTACCATTTTTATCAAAAATCGATTAACAACTATTAATAAACCAATGGTTAAATCTATTTATTATTCAAAAAAATCTTATTCCTCATCAGGAATTTGGATTATGAAATGAACACACGAGCATTTCAACAAATAAATAGAATTACATATAATATAACATCTGATTCTAAAATGAAAAGATATTTTAATGCAGTTTCCCTAAATTTAACGAAGCCATTCGATATATGATGACGTATTGGATTGTACGATGGCTATAAAAATGTAAACGAACTTTTCATCTTAAAATGAACATGAAAGTTACTGAATTTTTTCCTATAAACCTACATTCGTTGATGATATTGCAGTAACAACGGCGCATAGGAATTCCGTAAAGGCATCTGTGTAATTATGTACAACAATATTTTAATGCAATTTCTATATAATATACAAAAAATAGAAAATTATAATAAGTAAAAGTAAATTAATCCACACAATACTTATATTGATTAAGGGTATCTGTGCATCCAATGTTTACACGTGAACAGTACAAGTCTATAATTTACAATAACGCAATCAAATCTCTTGAAAAATTGCTCTTGACACAGCTCAGTGGCTCCTATATAAAGCAGATAAACATAATCGATAAGAAAATATGTTTGCCGATGGGTAAATAGACAGATCCGCGAATAGAAAATAAGCTTTTAATTTATACAACTACTCTAAAACTTATTTGAGCTTGTGGTATGAAATTTCGTGGAACAGCATCGAACTTTAACGTAAGAATATTTAAAATTACCAACAAATATTTAAGCATGCCTGGGTAAAATTAGAAATAATAAAATTTTATATATAGCTACGATAGCAGGTGACAATATTCCTCTGTAAGGCTTCAAAAAATATGAAATCTTAATGTTAATTTTTAAACCATTGGAAACCTCAATCGTTACCCCTGACCCCCTCCGCATTCATCGAGAATCATCTTAGCCTGTGTCTGTTCAGCTGTTCCTGTTCTCGTTAATGGCGCGGAACGAATAATCACAGAGAAATCTTCTATACTACGCGTTTAGCCGTTGACTTGTTCTATCCGCTCAATTACTATTGTAATTTAAAATTTATCATCAATAAATGCATTGAACACATTCGTTGCTTTTCTGTCAAGTAAATTATAACAATTATATCACATTTATCGAATCATTATGTGTCAATATTTAGATAATAATACAATAACGGCTCGGCATAATTTAATTATTTTTAAAAAAATAAATAAATAAAAAGCACGGATAAAACGGAAACAAGCGCATGAAGTTATACAAATGGAATCGTTTCCGCTCTCCTCATAGTGAAATAATTAATGTTTTTTATCAACGTGTATATTTAAACTGTATCGAGCATCGATGCGCCGCACAAAAGACCACGATAATAACTTCTTCAGCTATGAGGAATAGACGGTATAATTTATCAAATTAAATTTATATTTTATTTGTTAACTTTGCTACCTAGTTATACTGAATATTTTTTATTAATCAAACAATATACTGACATCCGGGATTGATGTTACCTTGGTATAGCAAATTACTTTGTTTGTCTAGGTTTCTTTTTCTTCTTTAAACAATATTTTGTTATGAGCTAAACAATCATATTTAATAGTTTCGAATTTGTAAAAATACTCTGTATTGCACTAAGCTTATGCATAAATATATTGATTTTCACAAATAATTCTAGACATTATCAATTATAGCCGTAAAAAATTACAATCACATATAATTACATACAATTATATTCAATTCATAAATAATTTATAATATAGCAGAAAAATTACTTTCAATCCATTAAAAATAATAAAATTAAAAAAATTGCAAATAATTTTCTTGCATTTCTATATAATAATAAAGAATTGACGTAGTAAATATGGAAAATAAATTGTGTACAAAATTTTTTCAACCTTGCCATGCAGAAGTGAATTCTATATTTAGGCTAACTCTAGATAATTATAATTAAATTTATTTCTTGCACTGAAACTTTCTACAAAATAAGGAGTTAATAAATCATTTGCTAAAAAGCTCTTTCAACCTTTATTAAGCTTTCGTTTTAAATGTACGCACATGTGTATAAGTCGAAGAAAATTTTTCATTGCAAGATCTATCTGGATAGGTTCTCGGAATTTCCAAGAACACTGATAGTTTCGTTAGCGTTAGAAATGACGAATCTTGTAAATATGCTTTAGTATATTGTTTACAATAAACTGAGAAATGTACTGCTATCATAGTAGTTCAATCGTTTATATGTGAAAAATATATCAAAATATATTATATTTGAGACAAACATAAATATACCATGCCGCCTTTTTTCAGATTCAGATACATTTTTCAGATGAATATAAATATGGGGTGATCCATTTTAAATGAACGAAGATCGATCCAAATATAAGATCTGAATAAAAAAGTATGAAGAAAAATTTTTAATTTTTTGTATGTATATAGAGACGTCAGAGTGGAAATTGACGGTTATAGTACGGAGAGAATACAGTTAAATGAGATAGCTGCCACTAAAAGAATAAAAATGATACCTTTAAAATTCGTGGCTAAATTTAAATATAACGAGAGGCGGTAAACATCGTCTGACGTGAAGAAGTACTGAATGTCACATAGGTCCCATCATAAAACGAAGCATATATATTTCTCCATTAACCCATTTTCAAGCAATAATGATGTCTAAATGCTGTTAAGTGAGATAGCTAACATTAAAATATTCATTTGGTAAAATACGAGTCGAAGCGGTTGAGGCCATTTTACTGCGAATGGTCGTCAGCTCTTCGGCATATCCTAAAAGTCGATTTTAAAGATTTTTTTTTTTCGATAAGTAATATCCATTTTTTACTACAGATTTTAGAAAGGCATAACATACTAGTCCAGTATATGGGATCTAAAGTCAGTTTCTGGTTATTTCAAGATGGAAGCTTTAAAATAATCTGAAGGTATTTAAATTTTAAAAGTAATAGTAATAATAGACTTCATAGAAAATATTTTTCCATTGTTTTTTTATTGTTGATCTTGAAATATCTTTTGAATTACCTTCGGCCCTATATAGCACTATTTATTATAGTACGTACTTTTAGAATAGCGATCTCTAATTAAAAGATTAGACATTGTTGGAACTATTATTGAAAAATGCCATGAAGTTAATATGAAAGGTGTCCATTAGATTAACCCGCAAAACTTGGTAATAACTTGGAAAATGATTCAAAATATCCTGCTGAATTTTTACACACAATTTTAGTCTATTATTATTTTATATTCAGAATTTCAAATTTTTAAAAAAATGAAAATCGCCGTATTACTATTCCTGCATCGTGTACCAGCATCCTTAATATCACAGGTAAGAGACACGTGTAAATTTCGTCCACGAAAAATATATTTTTTATTTAGATAAGTACTCATTGATTACTTACCCAATTTCAGGAAGCTCACTATACATAACAAACATCCGGTTGTGATGGATAAGATCTTTTATGATTTTCTCAAAATTATTTTAAACGGGTAGGTAGCAATCCAAGTGGTTCATTAAAATCTCTCATGAAATTTAGACGTTATATAGATACGCTATACTTTGTTATTTATTTATTAAAAATTTTCTCGGATTAAAATTATTGTTAATATTCAATAAAAGAATAAAATTAATTAAATTCAATAGTTTGACGAGGTGGGTTCAAGACATTCATTTAATATTCCAGATTTTACAATTTTTTTATTGCATGAAATTAAAGATAACATATACAATTTTAATGTAGACTTATGGCTCAAATTGAGTACCAATTAATATATTAAAGTGAAAAAACTTGCAAGCAAAATTTTCTGACTTTTGAACTAATTCTTATTTCTTCCATCATCCGCTTACCTTATCGATGAAACAAGCTTAATCAGGTCTCCATTATCATCTGCGGATCGTAATGACTATAATCCCCCATCGAAGTCGAAAATGTACTGAGACATATAATACGATTCGTCGCCTCTATCTCTCGCTCTCTCTCTCTCTCTCTCTCTCTCTCTCTCTCTCCACCTGAGCAATTGGCGTACAGTCAACGCGGATAAACTGGATCCCTAATAAATTAGGCTTATCCCGTGTTTGCTGAGCATTCTGCGCTCGTAAGAATTGTTTTCCGATCAAACAAAAAAAAAAAAAAAAATTGGATTATATCGCGAGCCACGCGAGTACTGCGAAAATCGATGCGAACCTGCCGCAGCGATCGTATGGCCAAGATCATCCGAAGTCTCTTCATACGTGTATGTGGATTATTAATATGGCTTTATATAAAAATGAGGGATTTATTGTCCTTTATATATTGTCATGTCGGTAATTAGATGTATCGATATAGATACGTTATACGATAAGAAACGTGATTGACAATGCAAATTTATATCGTAATTGTAATAATTTAAACGAGATGTATTAAAATTGACGAAAAGTATTAACGAATTTTCTTTTTTTTTTAAGGAACAAAGTAAATTAATCGCTAATCTGTGAAATCGATAAATTCCGTAAAATAAAACAAATTTTACTCCTTAACGGTATCGCTTCTTCATATTACAAATATTTGCTTTGATTATAAGCGTTTAGGAATCAGCCAAGCACATTGACTTTATAATTAGAATAACCTTAAAAATTCGATTTAATCGATTTCACAAGTAAGTCATTCAAGTAGAACTCTGGCTCAAGAAAGGTTAAAATGGTATAAAATAAATGAGATAAAGATTCTTTGTTTCATGTGAAATTTTATTAATATATAAGTAAAGTTTAATTTTACAATTACAAATGTATACGTACAATGACATTAGAAAATAGAATACCAGGAAATATTTTTTTTACGTAGGACAACGATGGTATTGCCGAGAACAGTGATAGGTGAGAAAAGTGTCACGCTTTAAAAAAAATACCATTATAATTTTAACATACTTACTTGATTTACTTTAGTAGAATGGTACTAATATGAATGAATCGTATATATCTATACGTAACTTATGGATCTTTCTAATTTTAGATAAAATAAATTCTCTAAAAGAGGCTTTACTATTATTATTTTAAGTAATTCGTCCGAAAGGTATAATAATCAAGCTCTATAAATTTTTTATCTTATACATAAATTATTATCGATAAAATATTGATTGTTCCTTCGAATTTTTAAAATTAACTGTTTTACCAAAAGAATGTACATTTTCTAAACTGCTTATATTTCTATTTCTTTTAAAAACTACCATCGAATAGAGTATTTCTTTCACGTAATCTCGATTGATTTATGTATTTAATTAGTTTTTTAATCTCAATAACATTTCTTTCATGTAAATCGAAAGGCACTACATATCAAACACAAATAATCATCATTTACTCATTATTTGCAGCTAATAGTAACTTCGTTCTAGTCTGACCTAACCTTTTTTTAGTGTGGAAAACCTGCTTCTTATTTAGTTTTTTTTCTCTTTAATTACTCAAATATTTTTCTTATATTATTTTCTTCAATAATCTCTCCTCAAAAATCTCCGTAAAAGCCTTAAGAGATATTAATCGGGCTATTTCCATGATAAGTGCCTGATCACATTCAGGAATATCTACTTACTAAGTAGAAAAAGCCACTCGATATATCTACGTAGAAAAAATGGATTTACAAAGAAATACCAACGACTAGTAACAATACTACTTCTAAAGTTCTAGGATGCAACACTACGCTCTCCCATAACCTAGATGTGATACCTTCAGGCTTGCGGTACTTTTTTTTTGACTAATTAACTTTGATAAAATTTGGTAAACTGTGTCAAAACCCCAGCTGAAACTTTAATTAATAATAAATAATTTATTAGAACTTTTTGCTAAAATACTATTGATTGAGTATATTCAACACTAAAAATGGAAGTTTCTGCTTAACAAGATTTCTCGGATTGTCGCAGTATATCGAAAAGTGTACATAAGTATATTTAAAAGGTAAATAAGAAGCCACATCGCGGGAATGGAAGAGCGTTAGATTTTCAAATTTTACGAGTCTAATTTTGGAAATAATCAGAGTTACTTCGCTCAATCTGAACCAATAAATTCTTACTGATAGTTTCCAATTAACAATATTAACTTTCATGGTTATCCGAGCTCCAATTCTTTATCCGTTTTTACAAGTAAATTGTCATCTGTTTTTATATCGCCCTAAATCCCAATTTTAGGACGATTTTACGGATATTTTAACGTAAAATACCGTTCAATACCAGAGTGCCTAATTTAATTTGTTCCCTCGCGAGTGGAAAGAATTTTTATCACACGAGGTTACAATCTACCTCTATAGAGAATCTCAACACAATCTCAATACAAGACACCTCTATAAACATTTGAACAATCCGTTCGTCCAATAACGCAAGAACTTCCACCACAACAACACTGACCACCGTTCGATAGGACTTAAAATTCACCGCAATTCGGATCGACTCGTGGCTCCACCATACGAATTCAAAACGTAGAAGTCGCGCTTCCTGAACAAAAATTCCCGTCGAGCCCTTGGCTAAGTTTATTAACCTATTCCTAATTCCGCAACTATGTTACAGCGACCGCTTTAATTGGGCAATGCGCGCGCGACGCTCGAGCTGCGACGACGACGCACGTGCGCTCGCGGAATGATGTTCCTGCGACTCCGATTTGGACGGTCTCTGATATTGTATTGAATATAAAAAAATAAAAATATAACTGATAAATTGCCCGATGCTTTTATTCTACCATATTATTTGAACACTAAAGTAGTTTAGTGTTAAGCTGATTTTTGAAGAAAAGAAAAACTGATTTTTCGCGATAATTTATACGAGGAATGGAGAGATTTTATAAATCTTTTTCCAAGCAGTGTATACAAATGTTGTGAATAATGGTCGCAATAATAGCGATCGCACCAGTGAAACCAGTCGCCTATACGTTTACTTATTAAGAATCTACTATTCTTAAGTAAATAAAACGAATAATTAGTAAATTAATAAAACATATGTGAATGTACGGGATACGCTTTATTATTGTATTACGCAAGGTAGTTTTTATTTTTAGAAATCCGATCATTTATCAGGTTAGTGCGCAGACTTTATTGTTTTCGAAGGAAGCAGATTGTTTGCTTATTATAGAGCTACCGTATAAATGAGTGAGCAATAAATAAATCCCCGTCGATCATAATTAACGTGAAGATAAATAATTCACGGGAAAATTGTGTAGGGAGGCAGAAATATTATTGCTCTAGATTTTTAATGCGTCGTAATTGAGAGAAAACTTTAGATACGGTTTACTTGTCAGACTTATTGCCATAATGCGATCATTAGTTTATCGCGTGAAAGTTAAAAATTAAACGAAAGCAGCGAGAATCTTTTTATCCACTCGTCACCTTGATAAGGATCGGAAACAATAAATAAATTAACAATGGAAGTAGGTTTATTAGTTTTTTAGCAAATAATGCTTGAACAAAAAACTGAGGTAATATCGTTGCAACAATAACAGCACTACCATTTTTCATTTAATGCTTAAGTTAATGGAATAAATAAACAGAATATTTGTAAAAATTTAATGTTTGATTTCGAAAACATTATAAATAATTACAATAATAGAAATTGAGCATATGGCTTAAAAAATTGCTTCCTATATTTTACACTTGGTTTTCTATCGTTTAATAATTCTAAAATCTCTTTATAGCAAATAACGGTACAGGTAGCGCAATGCTTATTATGGAGGTTTTAGTTATGTTTGCAGGACTGAACCGCTGTCGATTCCGTATCAATGCAGATCTAAACCGAATTAATATATCTAATAAACCATATGATGCAGTTGCACAATGATATTCTTCGACTGCTTCACAGTGAAGAATAATGTCGGGAAAGAAGAGAAATTCGAAAAGACCATTTGCTTAATGCAGCCAGAGTGAGATTAAAGACAAAGGTGTGAATAAATTTTGAAGCTAATTTTTCAAATCAGATAAGCCATTATCCTCTACAAATATTTATTAATTTACATGAAATGTTGTCAGTTACCGCTCAGATATTCAGTACATTACATTTCTTTAATGTGTTATAAAAACTTTTCTTTTTTAATAAGTATACATGAAGTTTTTACTTGAATAAAAAAATCATTTTCGTTAATTAACTTCGTTAATGCATTCACAAATACTTCCCATGGAAAGGCTCTCCTTTCGCTGCAAATTATTCAGAATGACTCGATCTTATATTATCACAACGCCAAGCATCGATCTGTGAGTGTTTTATTTTCACTCACGAGAAATATCTTAACATAATCAGTAATATACGTATATCATATCTAATTTACGATTCATGGAGATTTCGCTTGGCAAAACATTCTGAATGTTAAATATTTAAATAAAATAAAAATACTTTGATAATTGCGCAAATTAAAATTTTATTATCGAGAGTTATCTCGACGAATATGCTACCTTCAAGAATGATTATTGATACTAAATATTTACTATAATGTCATTTTTATTACAACAAAAAAATGTTTATCATGGACTAGGAAGAGAATGTCAATTTCGTATTTCCTGCTGATTGCATGAGTTATTATTCTCCCGAAATTCAATGTTACTACACTTATCCTTAATTTTTATTCTTATGTCAAAAATTCAGGTATTCAGATATAGCTTGTATGGTTTTCTATTCATTTGTATACTATGTAATATTTGAAATATATTAAGGAATATTCTATATCCCTCCTTATTTTATTAAAATCTGATTATTTGCATATAGAATAGAAATTTAATTAAATATATTGACATATTAAAACACTTAAAAAGATTTCATTCTTTTTAAATACATAAAATTTAAAAATAATTGTAAAGCAAACATGTAAATCGGAGACATATGTTAATGTCAACAAGTAATTCCATTTCTCATATAAACAATTTTCATATACGTATTTACTTTACGAAAGCATTCGATTTTTCTAAGCTAATTTCCAGGATCCGCGATCCACGATCAATCCACATTTATCAGACGGATAAGTAGGTGGCTCAATTTTTCATAGTCATGTTTATTAAATATAAGTTGTCCAAAAATTTATATGTATAGAATTACTTGGACGTTGGAAAATTAAATCATGAATATTCACAAAATAATCTGATTTTATTCATAAAAAAGGTTTCATATTCAATTCTAGAAAGAAGATTTCAAAATATGCATAATGTAAAATTAGATTTTAATTCAAATTATTCCGTTTTTAAATGAACATCTTTGAATAAATACTATGCAGTAATCAATATTTCCTCTGAAATTACATTTTTGGTAATCGGAATTATTTATGCTTTCTCATTTATTGCTTGAAAGTGCAGGAGAAGTTTGATTCAATACCAATTATCCAAAATCATAAAATGTTTGCAATCAAATGGGATTGAAAAGTAATCTCCTAGTTTATATATTAGGAAATATTTCAAGCTATATTATATTAGATAAAAAATGTTACGCTGTCTTTATAATTGAAGATAGATCGTAGTAAGCAGCTACATATATAGAATCAAAAATCAAAACTGAAAAAGTCTGGAAATGCTTGAATAGTCTCTCTAGACAAATTATATTTTCTTAATCCTAAAGACATTGGTATAGTTAATACTTATGCGGATTCAATGTTTATATTGTACATAACCTCTGTTCTAATCTTCAAGGTCGCTGGAAGGTACACTTTCTTGTTTCGACTGGGATTCCCGATTTCTGAACTTTCGATTCCGAAACTAGGAGGATATTTTAAATAAAAAAGTTCAAATGCAACTATGTACCAACGGAAACATTAACTTTATAGTCTTTTTTATAAACTATTATAAAGAAAACGACAGCTAGATTGACCTTATGAGATATTAAAATCGAAAGTATTGTATAAAAGGATCTATAAGATCGATAATAACATTTATTAGTTTGATTCAATTACTCATGGAAAATGTACCACAGACCTTAGTATTTTATAAAAATAATTTATATGGAAAACTATTCAGGTGTCCCAGACTAGAATACAATGCATATAACAACAGGTTTAGTATACTAAATGTTTCAATTATACAGATAAGCGATAGTTATGAATTAACTTTTTTTTATTTAATATTTTTCTTATTAAGAGCTTGATGCATTTATTGAATATACCTGCATTAACTTTACACAAGTAAAAGCCACACAAGGGCATAAAAATGTTAAGTTAATCCAGTTACGCTTTATTGGATAAATATTGACACATAATACATAGTTTTCTTAGCGATGTAATTAAGAAAATTTCGAACGTTATAGGATTAGCTACTTTATATAAATGATCTATTTAGATATAAATAAGATACATTATAATCTATGAAACAAAATTGGAACACTCTCCTTATATGACACATAACGATAATGTCATAAAGATGAAAGCCGTAAACAGTGTAGGCGTCATTCGAATTACTATCGTAATTTAAGTTTTTAATTTATACGTGTGAGTGTGTTGCGGCATTTAGGTTTGCTCATCTTTTCGCGTTCTACTTAGCAGTGTACAACCGTATACGCAACATATATACATACACACACACACACACACGCGCGCGCGCGCGCGCACACACACGCACACACACGCACACACAAGCACAACAGCATAAATAAATCCTTCGCACAAAATACTATTTACACTTCCATCACGAGTTATATTATATTATATTATATTATATTATATATATATATATATATATATATATATATATATATATATATATATTTATATGTAGTATACATTGATTCATTTGTAGTTTCCCCGTCGGAATTCTCCGACTATGTACTAGCTGAGAAAAGCGAATGCATAAAATCAAATTTTACGATTATTTAATACAGGATTATGATGAAGTATGCTGAAAGAAAGGAGTATGATGTTTTGTTTGGTTGTTGTCGATGGACAGTGCTTGTATACGATGGCGAATTTTCTTCCATGAACCCAGGTTATATCTCTCCTGATAAGGTATACGGAATAAGTTACTATTTGTACTTGAGTTATAAGTACTTCAACTGTACAGTTAAATGTAAACGTGGACCAAGCATTTCTTGTTAGCTTTTGACACCTCTTTGTTGGTGCGTGGTTATATAAAAAAATGTAATAACAAAGGATTTGAAAAATTGCTACGCAAAATCTCTTTGAAATATCTTTTCGCAGGTGTTACACAATAATTATTAATTTTAATTTAAGTAATATTGTTCATGATTATTATCATAAATATGTAGAAATCTTCAATAGATCGCTGTAGAAATCTAATTGATGGCTAATTTTTAATTGATATAATTAAAGAGCCAAATATGTATGTTATATATTAATAAAAATTTGTATGTACTGAAGGAGTCAGGAAATTTCAAAAGAAGTTTATTTTAATACTTGTTCGTTTTGTATATTAAAATTCTTTATTGAGTTATTTACAAAAGATTGAAAAAATCATAATATAAAAATATTGAATTCTAGGTCGCGTCTTAAAAAAAATTAAAGCCGCAAACATTTCACAGTTTTAACTATAGGTATTTCTTTTTACACTGATAAAGACTTTATGAATTTACATTAACATATCGTAGAATATCAATTATCCTGTTTACAAATAGTACGCCGACAAATAGTATAATTATAAAAATTATAAAACAGAGCATTACATTTATGATCCAGAAATACATAATTTCACGAAGCTTAATTATCAATCTTTATTAACCAGACTCCATTAAAATTCAGTAGCGGTTTGTTTAATTTCTTTGAATGCATAAAAATATAGAACTTTAATGATAAATGTCTTTATTAATAATCCATGAGTATAAGATTTAAAAGATTCTATATAATGATTCGATCTGAGGCTATTTTAATTATTTTTATTTTAATACGATAGTTTTCTTGATTAAACTTTTTCTTAATCGATATTTCTCATTCCTATACTAATATTTCAGTACTGCTAGCGCTATGATAATTAAGAAATGATCGATGCTTAAAAGCATTGGAACAAATTGATGATTAAAAAAAGAACTTTTTTTTATTTGATTATTTGGTCAACAATTCCTCTTACGATATCATCGATAAGCGAATGATTAACGAGGCGTTGTTAATTAACAAAAAAAAAACCCTCTTTTTTTCCAAATGCATGCACATTCGCGCCAGCTATTAACCAAAAAAAAAAAAAACGTAAACGACTCTTTGCCTAATTGGCCGCGCCTCCGATATCGTTCCCAATACGACAACCCAGTCTAGGAGCGACAATAGCATTATCGTCTCGCTTTACAAGATCACCGCGACCATCGCAAATCGTGTGATTTCGATCGCGCGCCGCGGCGCGCGACAGATTTGACGAGCGTTCGGAGCGGCCGTCAAGGCCGCGATGCGCTTATACACCTGCTGGCAATTATCGGGCACAGCGCCGCACGTGCGAGAGATAGTCGAGCAGTCGCCGATACGAGTTATTACATGCATATATATATATATATATATATATATATATATATATATATATATATATATATTGTACGTCATGCTTTACGCTTCGTTCTTTACCTCCCTACCCCCCGCACGGCCTAATACCGGCTTGCTACACATCCGATCGCTGTATTATTTAGCATCGGCAAATATTGGCGTTCGCAGCGTCGCAGCACACTCGAGACACTCGCAATCCCGCCTATATTATTTCGATGAACCTAATTTTTGTTATCCGTGCGCTTGTTTCATTGTAACGCGACGGTGAAAAATTAGCTCTCTTGTCTATATAGAGTGGCTTAATAGAGTAAACATAACACGTGGTATAGATAGCCGTAATATCGTTATTGGCTTTATATTTCATGTAAAGATAGTATTTGGATTCAGAGTTTTTTTTTGTTTGATTAATACAGATATTATATTGTGCTGGATATTCATATAAAATGCTAAATTTAAACGCACCCTGTAAAAGTTGAAAACCAGATATTTCATTCTAGTAAATGATTTCGAAATCCATAAGTTGACCATAATGTAAGGTTACAGAGATATAGATTCTAAAAACTTTTTTTATAGTCTGTTAATAAAGTAATCCATGATTAAAAAATCCGCTTTAACAAGATGCAGCATTAAATATGACATAATATAACAGAACAATTCAAAAACATAACTAATAAGGAGAAGTCAGCTTATTTGGCTGACTTGTGTTCAGATTTGGATCAAGTGATTTGATCCAGATTATGGGAGGTAGCTGTAATTATCTTCAGCACGAGTCTTGTAATATTTTAGGACCTTAACGCCCTTCTGTTGTTAAGATGCAATACTTTCTTACTTATAATTTTGTACTTTCTTTTCCATGTCAATTGTATATGCGCTGAAGCCAGAATATTTATTTTCATGACATCATCCATTTTTGGAGCTCGACTAAAAAAGAATATGGTTTGATACGAAAAAGTTCTAATGAATATATATCCGTAACAGTGTAATTTATTAATCGATTGATGTTCGGTTAGATTTACACACGTTTGCATAATCAGTCAATTGTGTGTTAATATCTGCGAAATGGGACCGACATAGATTGACAATAATTTAGTAACTTGTCGACGTACGTTCATTAGAATTCAATTATTTAAAATCTTGCTCGTTCTTTAAAATACGTACTGCCAAAAGTAAGTATTTCCTTTTGAAAAAAGTATATCTATTTAAAATAGTATATCTAATTTAATTAAAAACCCAGTAGCCATTGGTAAGGAAAAAAGTACGTATTTCGGAAATAAGACAAGGAGAGGTCTTAAAACTTTGTAAGTCTCGTTTTACACTTAATTGTAGTTATTTCATTTTATATCTTGAAAATACAAAGAGTAATTTTCGGATCATTCTTTTGAAAGGAATGATTGAAAGAACGTGAAAAAGATCATTCGCAATGAATATCGGTATAAAATTTGTCTTACGCGATATAACAACGACGATTATCCTTTATTGGATAGCAGGAGGACGTACAGGGACTAAACTTAAGAGGAAAGTACACTCATATGAAGTTGCTAATTGCAATTCTCGACCAGATCAATTAGGCATCTCTTCCAAAATCTTAATCCTTTCTCGCTTCGATAAGTCGCCTAATTTTACTACCAAACTAGCTATCCAAAAATATTGCGGATAGCTCAGCAATTGATCCTGACGAGCTTCATAGGATCGACCCCCAGTTCTCTGGCCATCTTCTCTGAGCTCTTTATCTGATTCATGTGATACTTTATCCCGCCCTCTTTGTCCACCTTTTCCATGGAGCGTCGCTCCGGATCACCGGCGACCATGACCGGTTTCTCGGCCTCGGCAGGCTGCAGACGTCGCATCAGCTCCAGCAGATCCTCCAGCCGATCCCCCGCCCCGGAATCGACGGCGCCCGGATCGACGGCCATGAAGAAATGCCCCAAATTGGCAGCGCTTTTCCCGGTCGTCCAACTGCGAATGTTCGGCCCGTACGCGCTGCCAGCAAGCACACCGCAGAGCACCTCGATCATCATCGCCAGGCCGTAGCCCTTGTAGCCCGAGGTCGCCTCGAGTCCGCCCAGGGGTAGCAGGCGCATCACCTCGAGCGCGTCGTCCGGCTTCTTGGTCACCTGGCCCTGGGAGTCGAGAGCCCAGCCCTCGGGTATGTCTATCTGCTTACGCTGGGCCAGCTCGATTTTCCCAAGGGCCACCGCCGAGGTGGCCATGTCGAGGACGAACTCGTCGCCCCGGCCGGTGCCCATGGCCAGTGATATGGGATTGGTGCCCATGGCCGTGTCGCGGGAACGCGTCGGCACCACCAGGGGGCTGGTATTGGTGCAGCTCAGGCCTATCATGCCCGTCTCTGCGGCCATGAGGGTGTAGTAGCCACAGATCCCGTAGTGATTCGAGCCCCGGGCGCTGACGATACCCACGCCGAATTTCCTCGCCTTGTCGATCGCCAGCTGCATGCAGAACTTACCGACGACGTGGCCGAGGCCGTTGAGGCCGTCCACCAGGGCGATCGCCTATAAGGAAAGCAGAACGCGTGTGGGTAACAATTCCCTTGCCTCGACGAGGTTCTGCGTTTGAGCTTTTAATTGTGTCTTTTTTTTGCTTTTCAAGAATTGCAGTAAATTTAGTTTTAATAGTGTATTTGATAAATGCGTTGGATGTCCGCCGCTGAAAGAATGCTGAAGTTTACTAATTGGCGAAATTAAAACGACTTTATGTGTCTGTAGAAGAAGCATAAGACTATGGCTTATATAATATAATATAAATAAGATACCCTTATTTTCTGTAATATTCGTAAAGATTTAATTGAAATAATAAATTGAGCATTAATGCAAGACTGGTTAGACAATTTGGTTTATAAAAAAAATTAAATTTTTTATTTCTGAAATCTACGTAAAGATTGATAAAAATATTTCTTATCTCTATTTTCAAGTTATCAAAGTGAAACAAATAGTAGATCATTTTTGCCAGATATGTTAATCTCTGAAATAATTTTTTACATGTTATTACAAATAAATAATTTTGTAAATAAATTAAGTTTAGACTAGAATATTTTTTTAATTATAATTAAATTGATGATCCATCTCACGGTATTGGAAATGTAAGTAGCAAGATTAAAAAAAAATCAAACGTTAGATGATTAAGAAAGGTATATGAATTCATTCTCATATATTATTTATATTCATTTCCAAAAAGAAGAAAATTCAGAATAATGTTTTTTGACTAGAGTCACATTTGGATTTTTTCGAATTTCAAAATCTAATGTATCAATTAACTTTTCAACACTTTTTCTAATATTCTAGCAACTTAAAATAAGCAAATTTCAAAATAATAGTAAAGAAAGATAAGTAATATTATCTTGGGGCAATATACGATATTCAAACGTTGGACTGTATATTTTATTTAAGTTTCTATTCGTAGAACTTTCAGAATGTATAATAAAGTAATTTATTACGTCATTTACTAAATTCATACATTGTATCTTTATATATTGTATATTTTTGGATGCTAGACATATAATATTTTAATGTACAATTACATAAAAAAGAAATAAAAGAAATAAAATAATTTTTTTTGTTATTTCGACTTTCTCAAGCTTAAAGAACAAAATTTAAATTTACTCAAAATAATTTAGTAAAATAACCACGAATTATGCATAAGCTTGCTTTGTTTTACTTCGATAAATGAACAAATTATAGTAAATACTGCAATTCTTTAGGATTTTGCCTAATATAATCTGCTGGAACTGTACGAGCATCAAAGTTTCGAAATGCTAAAATTAAAATTCCAGAAAAGGCTTCAACAATACAGGTCAAGGATTATCTCCTAGAATAAGAATAATAATAATAAAAAATATTCGACGAATCAAGGCAAGCAGGTTCTTAAAAATTCCTCGCATACACTATGCTATTATCTTCGATGTTCGCACAGTCTCCTTTTTTCCTTCTTTCATCCTTCTTTTTATGTTTTCTTTTTTTTTTTTTTTTTGTTTTTAAATCATCATTTACCCTCCTACGCAAGAGCCGAACCTGAAAATCCTTAACGACCACGGGCTTGGCCAGCGGGTCCGTCACCAGCTCCTGCAAGTTCTTCACGTATATTTCCATCCTGTTGAGGCCGTGGCTGAAGTGGCCGCGATAATCCGCGGTCATCAAGTGATGGGCAACGGTCGCCGCGTTCTCCTCGCACGCGCCCGCCTTCTGCAGGCACTCCGTGACGAATCTGACGACCTCGTCCTTCGGCGCGACGTGCTCCTGTTGCTGCTGCTGCTGCGCCATTCCGCGCCGATGCTGGACGTTGCCGACAACGCGGAAGCTCGGCGAATTAGGGGTTGACGACGACGACTCCTCCAGCAGACGATCGCCCGGCGTTCGGGATCTTCCGCTACTGCCGACGATGCCGCCGATGATGCTCCTCGGCCCGGCGTAGAGGGCACGGAAGCAGAGGGGCGACATCGTGGGTAAGAGAGAAAGAGAGAGAGAGAGAAAGAGGGAGTACAACTTCCCCCACTCGTATATGCACGGATAGCCAATTAATTGACGGTCTGCTCCCTTTCGCCGTCGAACGGCTTATCTTTCTATTTGTTATTCTTGTTTTCTCGCTCTCCTCTTACTATTTGTCTTTTTTTTCGCGCACGTACAGTAGCAATGCACAGATAGGATGGCCCGGCGCAAAAACGAGCGGGGAGCGACGCTGCTCCTCTATATCTATACGTGCCAAGACTGCGCCGGCTAATTCTCTCCGACGCGATCCGAGGTTCGCTGCCTCGGCGTTGCTTCCCCGCGCGCTGTACGCCCAGTAGTCGGAGTCGCTTGGATTTCGCTTTAGCCGATTTAGCAGGCATCCGACTTATCGGCCCGATCGTTCGAAATATCGCGCGGTCTATATACGAAGGCGGGGGCGGGCGATCGATGTGTATCTGGCACATAACAGCTGTACAAAAATTCATACGAGCAGGAGTAAGATAAAATGAAAGCCCTGATTATTATATTATCTCCGACGACACTTTCTGACCAAATATATATGTATATATATATATATATATATATATATATATATATATATATATATAAAGCCGCTCGAATCTTAATGTACGGCCCGATCAGTTTCTTGACAGCGTAGCTCAGTTGTTCGCAACGGCGCGTTAGACTAGCACTTGTGTAATATCTCTAAAAATCCGCGGTCGATTTAGCGTGTAAATAAAGTTCCGACGACAATAATTTCGTCCGAAATTATCTGGGAATATGGTCAAACGATCACTGATCAATACTGCACAGAGTTAATGAAACGTTTATAAAGGAAGAAGTAAAATATCACCAATATAACGTGTGGAGTAAAACGATCTTGCTTTACCAACACAACTGCATTTCGCAATTGAATTGTAACATTAATTAAAATAATACTAAAGAGAAACGGGGGCTCCTCCGACCATCTGTTTTTCTCTCGCAAGTCCGTTCAAGTTTCTCCAGTTGGAACATGACTTGGACTTTCCGTCTGCTTTTTTAATGTCTATTGTTAAAATGTACAAAAGGAAGTTCCAATTGACGATAGATTTATGTACTAGACTGCGCCAGCTCTGATCAGAACTGAAGTAAAAAAACAGAATGATAGAGTAATAGGAAGAGATAAGCTATCTCTCTCTCTCTCTCTCTCTCTCTCTCTCTCTCTCTCTCTCTCTCTATAGGCAAAGAAAGAGTGGAAACTGTAAAGAGAATGAAAGCAGTGAAAGTTACCGCATGCTACTTCTACGCCGCTCAACTGCAGAATGTATAAGTGTAATAAAGGCTTCTCAAGTGTGAACTCTTCTCGAGATGAGATAGCGTCCCTCCTTGCACCATATCTGTCCATTTATTTTGACTACCAAGCGTCTGTGAAAGCGCGCAGTCTAGCATACTATTAAGCCTATGGAATTAATTGGGCACTCGCCATATTCACCAGATTTAGCCCCTCCTCCTCTAGTGACTGGCGTCTCTTTCCTAATCTTAGAAACATAATTTCGAGATAAGAAGTCATCGATATTGTACATTTAGGTACATTGAGAAATTGGAACATTGGCATGATAAAAATAATATAACTGGATTAGAACATCGCTATGAAATATTAATTTATGAAAAATATTTGTGAAGATCGTGTTGAAAACTTAAATGAAGAAAAAGTTGAAAAAATTCATTTATCTTTGAAAGGTAGGGAAGAATTTATCCTATCGAATTAATAAAATCTAATCTTTTTACAGGAGTACGCTCCTGCTTTCTATAAATCCTATACCTATGTAGAGGCTTGAAATACTATTATTTATTATTTAAAACTGCTTGGATAAATGTCTGTGAATACACCTTTGATCTATTATAACGTATATTAGCATCAGAATTTAAATCTGATCCTGATTCGTTCTATTTGTTCAATACAAAGCGCGAAGGGTTCAATCATTGAAACGTATACATTTTAAACATAAAATGTCCTATTTGCTGTGAAATCGAATACTGTGAATCGAAATGAATACAAAGATTGCTTAATCATAATAATAGCGCAATTTTTTAGTAATTTGAAATGAATGGCCACAAGTCGAGTGCTGATGCGACTTGCTGAGCGTAATTAATTTTCAAAAAAAGAAAGAAAAATACGACATATTTTTATTTTTTGAATTTTTGAAACAATAATTATAGCACAGAGTTTGCAATTACTATTAAAATAAATTCCAGTTAAAGTTTTGTTATATCCATTGAATATATAGAAAAAATAATTTTATAATTTTATATATATATATATATATATATATATATATATATATATATATATATAATTATATTATACCTACATGAATAGCTAATAAGAGACACTAGCTCGCACTAGCTCTATACTATTAATCTCAGAAAATGTCAAGTTATCAAAAAATACGAGAAAAAATGAGAAATTTGTCCATCTTTTTCACTTTCCGCAATTCGGAAAAATTTATTTGTTTCTTCTTAATGAATCAATTTGGGTACGTATTCAATACTGAAATTGAGTAAAAATCCAACCCCGATTTAAATGGAGATCGCCTGCGTGAGTTCAGTAATCAGCTTCATATACATAGATATAAACCATATGTAACAATATACTTAATGCTATATGATTCAAGGTGTAGCATCGGAGTATCAGAAGCACAAAAGACATCGTGTGTGAGTTTTTGGTTAAGAATGTTTTACACGTTAATTAGTACTGCCTTATACGACTTTCAACTGAAAATTGATATGGTAATGTCAAGAATGCCCCTAACAATATTGCTTATACCGCCATATGTGGTATATCGATGTATGATCCATATCTATCATATATCTGATCAATGATTGCACCCAGATGATATCGATTCATATTAGGATCTTATTCTAGAACCCTAAAAAAATTTTACTAAAAAACATGATGAATAAAAGAAAACTGTTGGGTGAAGTTTATTATTTTAAACTAAGCCACCGTTTAATCAGATCATTAAAAAAAAAAACTTCATTCTCCATTAGTTAGAGTCGTCTAGGCGCTTAATTTGGCATTGACTCAATTATCTGCGACACAATTAAACTATCCTTATCGGTTTTTCTTTTAAATCAATTAAGCAAAAAAAAATGACAAATCTACAAAACTTTTCAGTTTTCTGCTTACAGCAGCGAGGAGTGAAAACATCAATAATGGTTTGAATAGCCTCTTTCCCTACTTCGTGAAATCCCGCTCTTCGGCAGCTCGCGGTTTTGCTTCTTACCCTGCACGTGCGCAATATTTCAAAGCGCGACGAAAAGCCGCGCCGCAGCCGCATTATAATATATCTCTCGCATCATCGGCCGCGCGTCGGCTTCGATTCGCCGCGCACGCGTCGCGCCGCCGCCGCCGCTGTCGCATACATAATTACAGCCATCCGTTACCATACTGTCGTCGGATTACAAATCTACGCAATCCCTGCGCGAGCGGCTATTCAAACTTCCTTTTTCCCATATATCGTATTTATACGCTGCGGCGCTGTCTATCTCGTTACCGTCCACTTTTATTTATTTAGTTTTTTTTTTTTCTTTCTATTTGCGGCCACCGCGATCGGATATCGTATGTCGAAAACAGACAAGTGCACATTATAGCGCGTGCATCGGATGGCTATATATTATATGCGCAATGCAGCGAGTCCGCGCGGACTGACGCTTGCTTGGACAGCGAATGTCGCTTCGGTGAAAGCGCTTCGATCGCCGTTATACGATTAATTAGGGAATGAGCGATTAGGCCGAATCGAGTGCTACTGCCCGAACAGTCGAGTTGGCGAAAGCTCGAGCCAATTCTTAAAAAATAACGTTTTCATTTTTTTATCTTCGAAAAGTCGAGAAAGATATGCCTGGCATCAAATATTGACTGTAACTATAGTATCTAATCACCTTTTATTGTTTAAATCGAAACTAAAAAATTCGTATTTACTTTTTCAATAACAAGTGCAGTGACGAATTTTTAAATTTTGCATAAAGACCAAAATCAAGCGCATTAATGCGTACTTTGCTAAATGAGAAACAACGAAAATAATAAATAATACGATAATGCAGAGTATTCCAAATGTGGAATACAATACGTCCCGATGTGCTCAAAATACAAATGAAAATGAATCCCCGTAAATGTAATACGTTTGTGTCTGTATTCCCCAAATTTTTGGACGTACGTTCTATAATTCTAGAAAAATATATATAATTAACAAGATAACAGTTTATGTTTCCAACCTTTTAGAATAATTAAATACGTTGGTTAGAACGGATAAATTCAAAACTTTTAAGCATTTATTTATTACAAATATGTTTTGAGCATTGGATACATAAAATTTACAGATACTTATAAACAATGTAATATAAACATAAATCTATAGATAGTTTTCAATTCAAATTAATCAATATAATCTAATAAACTATATTTAAAAACTAATTTATTTTTACAAAAAGTTATATTTGATTAAATATTTGCAAGTAATGAGTTTTAATTAATATTGAGTGGAAATAATTAAAACCATCAAGAAATATCAATAACAATCAAAATTGTTTTTGTTTTTACGTTTTTCACTGATCAACTGGACTTATGACAATGTAAAAATATTGTATATACACGGGAAATATGTGTGAGAATTAATTTTTTTGCACCCTGTTTTTCGGGATCCTCTACCATTATCGGAATGTATTATAAAACTTGAGCGGTATATTCCTTTCATTGCTGGAGCGTAAATTTCAATAATTTGGAATGCATGGAAATCATAATTTTTTTTTGCGTAATTTACGCATGCATATCTGCTGCGGTAAAAATTTTTTTAATTTGGTTTAGAACGAATTCCTTAGCCTGCTATTGTACGTGTGATTTTAAATATGCTCGACGTTCTTTTCAAGTATTACAATTATGATTGCTATGTAATGAAGATTTAGATTTTGTATATTTAAATACTCTATTTATTACATCGTTTATTTATGTCGTTTGCTAAGTTAATCTTAATTCTTTCTGTAAATATTATATTTTTTTTTGTACGATTAAATTTCGGCTTCAAATTCGTCATACTTAAATATAGATATGTAAACTTTCAAATCGACGGATTTATTTTCGCTAAACTAGTTTTAAATAATTTTTACACATATTTAACTAATTAAAAATTAATGTTTATTACACTCCTTTTGGAATATTTATATATTTTTTTTACAATAGTGCATAGATAAATCATTATATTCTACTTTATCATTGGTATTTTTGAGAAATATTTTCTGGTATATATTTTTAATTAAAAAAATGCCGGTGATTTGAATCAATTTATAAAGTATGTCAGATCATGATTAGTCATCAAAATCGTTGTTTTTATGTAAAATAAAATAGTATTTTTATTTAGGACAATAATTAATGTAAGGCATTTAATCAAGAAATCTTTCCACTCGACTCTATTTTATTCAAATATAAAAATTTATTTCTAAAAAAATTTCATCTCTTTGCTTAGGTAGCTAATTTACTTTTCAAATCTCTGCTTTCTGCGTATTAAATTTGCCTCGATGTATACCATTTTTCCACATGGAACGAAATATTGGAGTAAATTAAGAAACTTGTATATACATGATATATACATGACCTCTTATCGTTACTTTTTATCTGCAGATAAGTTGTTTGAACTTAGAATTATGAATAACACATCATTCAGTTCGAATAAGTATATGAGAACTGCGATTTTTATGGGAACGACTTTCAATTATGCGTGCTAAACCAATTGAGGAGCAATACAGCAATACAAATTGAAAATTTATTTTTAAATATCTATTTAAATTTTCTAAGATTTTTTTTTTGACCATTCATGGCTTCAGAAGAATGTTCCAAAAACTGAATGTTAAAACACGCACACATACACATATATAAGTTTGTAGCGTTTCTGATGGTTTTGTGGTATTTCCGTGACGCAGTATCGAATCAGATATTTACCAAATCTACTGTGAAAGACGATAACGAGCGACATTGTTATATATATTAGCATTTTGTTGTTCAAACCTGTCAGCATCAAGAGTCGGGTACGACACTCAATTCATATATATATATATATATATATATATATATATTTATATATATATGATTCATCTTGCAATTTTCCCCTTCTTTTTCGATGGAGCCGGTTACTTTAATGAAATCCATTCTTCATTTAATGGTTTCGAAATGATGGATTCAATGGTCGGATATTAAGATTATTTATCGAAATGCTCGCGAAATCAGTTATAATCGTTATAGCTCTATTATTTATGCGCATAAATTGATTAGAGCTGTAAATATATGATAATCATTATTAATTTTCACGTAACTAAAATTCCTATTTTTCCCTTTACTTCGTTCTTCTCGTATCGTCGGATGGCTGTTTTAAAATGAGAAAAACTAATCGAATGCTGGATTTTCCTATAGCTGATTCCGGCACTATCCGGTTAAATCTAGAGTTGGCTTCTCTATAGATGCAAATTCCAAAACGTGTTTCGTACGAATATTATTATTCCGTGATTTTTTTTTTTTTGTTTTCGGAAATAATCTTGTCATCGTCCCGAACGTCGCATGTAAAATTCCAGCATTGTGACGATTTTTTTAAAGAACAATATATATAGTCAATAATTACAAATCTAAATATTACCTGATTTAATAAATTGAGCGATTGAGGAATATTGTTTTCGTTGTAAAACATATAAGAATTGGCATTGTCAATAATATATGGTATAGTTCAGTATTATTTTATTTTATATATAAAATAAGATATAATTTATGAAGAATGACGCACTGTAAGTCGATAAAAATTTCTCTTTTCTTTTAAATTATGCGTAGACTGAGTAAAATAGTTTGTATTTAACCATTTGAAATTCCTTTAATGTACACGTTAATAAAATGATTTGATTATAAATCAAATCAAATGTTTTATTCTTCGTCAAAGAACTCTTATCATTATTTAATTTCATTATTTGATTCTTATCTCAAAGGAATTAGCTTAAAAAGATGCGGTTAATAAATTACATTTATCCGACTGAATTTTTAATGGTACTTTATTTATAAAATTAAACAAAAAAAGCCTTTCTTGGAACAGTCAAAACATGGACGAGTTCTGTTTACATTAATTATTACCATTATACTATATAAACTCTTGTACAGATAAAAAAAGAATCACGAATATTGGTTTATCTTTACTGATTTTTTTATCTGAATTCTCAGCAAAGAAAAGAAGTCAAGTGTTGCTAAGCTAATAAAACTTTTAATATTATGTTACGAAAATTCGATTGAAACTTTCGAGTAAATTCGATCAAGATTTCAACGTATCAAGTCAATAGGTTCATAAGACTTGTATATTAATTATAAATTAGCTCGATTAATTATAACTTAGCTCTGCTGGTGACTAATTAGTGGGAAACTTAAATAATAAACGGTGCAGTTAGTTTTTTTTAGGAATGTATTTTTATTTGAATGAAAAAAGAAGTCATACAGTATAAACAGTCATTAGATTTTCAACCTAAATAACACAATTAAATTTAATTCAATAACTTTTGATTAATTAAATATCTTCGTTAAGTAAACATTATGATGCAATTATCTAAATTTAATTTGTTAAGAGGCAATCATAAGTTTCCTCAATTATTCACATTATTAAACATAAATTATAACATAATTTTATAATTCTCACGTTGAAAAAAAATTTTTTATACCAATTAAAATTTTACTGTAGCAACAAAACAATTATACTAGAATACCGTATTACTAAAACCTGATATTATTAATAATTTATGTGATTTATTATATGCATATTATTTTTTAATTAGTTGGATTTACAATTTTTTTCCAACGATCGCAACCAACTAGTTTCGAATTGAATTTATGAAGTAGTTATCTGACTTAGAAAATCATTATCAAATTTTCTTTTACGAACTTTTGTTTACAAATGTTTCGTTTTCCTTGAATTCGGAACTATTATAAAGATGTATGCATATTACATATTTTTTCCTCGATTACACATTCGTGTACTTCGCGGCAATATGCCTGCGATTTATTACTTCAAAGGTTGGACCAAATATTTATTACAGTAGTAAACGTATAATAATTGATCGTATATTGTAGTATTGTTTCAAAAAATATTGTATGTATACTATATAGATACTCGTATGTATAAACTTACTGTCGTAACTCAATCGTGTGCGACACATAAATGCATCTCTCGCATTTTATAATGAGCAGCAGCACGTTTTCTCGGCGAACTGCACATATAATAAATGTACCATAAATGCTTATTATCGTTTGGTTTGGCAAATCAAGTCGCGAGGTTGAATACACACACGCACACATGCACGCACGCACGAACATACGCGCGCGCGCACATACACACACACACACACAACAAGGAATCGAACGAAAATGTATTTACGGGATAATAATGACAATACGACGTTGTCGGGTCACGCGTATATATATATATAATATTTTTCAGCAGCATTATAATTATAATATCGGTGCGGCCTAAAAAAGAAAAGTAAACTAAAGTTATTAATATAACGCCGCTCGCTCTGATGTACATGTATAAATCGGCTCGATACGCGAAAATTCGCGTCGGGTTGTATTATAACGAGAAAAACAAAACTCCTCTCCTGATTTTTGTAAAGAAACGAATAAATCAACGTCTTTATTAAGATAATACAGAGGGAGAGAGAGAGAAAGAGAGAGAGAGAGAGGAGCGCGCGAGCAGCGGCGGACTGCTATACACTTTTGCGATGCCGATAACGTGCCGAAGAGAAAAAAAGATGTAGAGCGCAGATACATCTGTGAAAAGGGAAAATTGAGAGATTATTATATACTACGCAATTTGATTAATATGTGATTTGTTCTACATTAAAATAAGAAAAAGAAAAACGCGCGACGACCGATAAAAGTTTCTGCGCAGTTATCCCGCTGATGTGCTCTCTTTGCTTTTCTTCGCTTCGAACGCGCAGCGGGACTCGTTAAAAAGCAAAAAAAAAAAAAAAAAAGAAAAAAATGTGAAACAGGATAGACTGAGCAAAACAGGGGAAAGGACTCCCGCCGTCTTTCTGGTATAGTAGTTATAGCATTTTCGAGTGCGATTCAATTGTGTGTGCGCGCGCGATGCCATCTTTGCTTTCGCGCCATCATCGCCGTCGTCATCATCGTCATCACCTTGATCTCCTGCGTAAATTATTTCCTCTGAGAATTTCCTCTGCGAATTTTCCTCTGCGCGTAGCTTGTCGCATTGCGAAGGAATCGCGGGAAAAATTACCGCTGCATTCTTCGGAAATCGCCTGTCGGCGCGCGGCGAACCCAGGAAAAGTCCACGTTACATTATTATTCCGTCGGATTATCGGCACGTTATTATACATACGATACATTTAAAATTATTCACGCGCATCGCTTCAAATCACATATAGAGAATGTTCAAACGGTCACTGCCAGAACGAGTGGACGATGAATTGAAGAAACGCAGTCTATGCCGCATCGTTCTGCGGATGGCGGTTAATATCATGTCTACAGAGTCGCCTTTATCGCGGGAGTGAGCTTTTCGTCCAAGACTATCGGCGTGGATCGTGCAGTGCAGATAATAAACCAAACGAAAAGATTATCGTGGTTATATAATTTTTTATTTTTATTGCCTTCGAATCGATTCGTCTCGTAGGTACGAACAGTTCGATCTCTCAACGGTCGGATAATTCGAGTAATCCAGTAGAATCGAATAAGATTTTAATTCTTGTATTTATACATTAAAATGTTATAACTGTCCCATTTTAATCGTTCCCCTCGTAAAAATTTATCTTCTCTGGTCCTCCTGCGTTTCGATTACGATTCATATCAACCTGAGTTATGTATAAATCATTCTTATAAAGCATGCAGATAAAAAAAATGAAATTAAAATCTTGTATACCAATTTACGTATTAGATATTGATATCGACGTTTTGATTCGAAAGCTCGACATCTTACTCACATTCGAATATTCAGATGCGATGTTATTAGACATTCCAATAGATTAGAGCTTTAAGTTCGAAACTGTACGAACGTACGCCATATAGTTCGAAGTCGATCCTCGCGATTCTGCTTTTATATATTTTAATTTGGAGCGTCATCGCTCTACATATAATAGTCGGAAATCACAGCACAGATGAAGCAAGGAAGTAGAAGAATTATGTAACAATTGTGTCTCTTGCATTAGGATTGAGAAAGCAATTAAGTTTTGTCAAGACCAACAATATATGAACCTTTTAACATTGTACACTTAAATGTTATTCTAATATATAATAATTATTCACATCCTGCACAATTTATTACCAAAGAAATTAATTTACAGCACTTTTAAGATATTATCTTTGCTAATCACATTCAATTAAAATCTCATAATAAAAGTCGATAGACAACGAATATATTATACATATTTAATTTTTAATCGTCGAAGATTTTTTTAAATATTTCATTTCCGTATGAGTATCGTAATATATTTTGTTTACTGCATATATAATATACTCATATACCGACAGGTAAGTAGGATTCAGTTCGACATAATTAATGTAATATACCTTATTTTATATTTTAAAAAATCTAATAATATAATTTTTATTTCAATGTGCTTTGATTTTGCTAAAAAAAATAATGAAAAGTCCTACTTCTTCATTGGATGACTTCAAAATGCAACAATTTTTTTAACCTTTGTGACAACGTGTCAAGACGAAATTTTCTTATAAAACATTCAATAAATAAAATGGCAGTCTTCATAGTTTTTAATTTAATTATCTCCATTTAATTCATATAACTAATATTTGAGTCAGAAACCAACCAGTACTAATTCTTCTATTAAAACCGTAATTGTTAACTTTTTCCTTTTCCATCAAACACTGACAACAACAATTTTCTGTTATTAAATTGTAAAATTCTAATATTATAATATATAAATTTATTCAATAAGAAAATTTTAATCGACTGTTTCAAATTTTGTATATTTTATATCCACATGCAAAACAAAAGCAATTCTAAGCACGTGTACATCTTTACATCTGGATAAACAAGATTACAAGAGGAATGCTGCAGTGCACTTGCACTTGATTTGTCAATAATAATTTTACAAATGAAAAATTCGGTCCGAGACCGTGATTATTTTCTACAGTATTAAATAAAAAAATAATTAAAATAGCTTTCAAATTAAGAAAAAGTACCAAGGAAAATAAATAAGCACAATTAAAATAAAGCATGAATACAATTTATTCTTTTTATATTATCAAGTCCGTACATAATTCTTAATGTTCTGCATAATTCTTTATGATTTTCTAAATAACTCAAATCTATGTTGCGCCCTCGTCAATCGCGTTATTTTACCAAAAAAAGTAAAAAAATTTAATATTTTAATATCTCTGCTAAGCTAACTTGGCAATTCCACGATTTAGGAACGAGTTTGCCGCTTGTTATTTCGCGGTTGTTTACGCACATCTCGCAATTTCCAAATGATATATATATATATATATATATATATATATATATATATATATGCATAACGTAACATTATTAATATATGAACCGATTAAAATCCCCGCTCTACGGATTAGGTCTCTCTCTCTCTCTCTCTCTCTCTCTCTCTCTCTCTCTCACTCACTCGCCCCTTCATACTCTCGTAATTTGATACCACGCGTATTTATCACCATCGACCTAATTTGTTATTTATCTGGAGGAAAGGCCCAAACAACAGTACTGATATATATATATATATATATATATATATATATATATATATATATATATAGATAGATAGATATATATATCACCTTAAATAGACCCATCGAATCCAGTTGCGGAAAGGAATGAAAAAAAAGAACGAAGGATACTGCTTTTATTTTCTAAATATAATATATACGTATTAGGATTTTGCATTAAATATGCATAACGTTGCACTTTGTAAGATTGCTTATTCGCTTTTTCGTTTTTTTTGTTCGTGGCATCTGGAGTGCATTCGATATGAATTTGACGTCATCGGCAAACGATTCCTCTCACGCGCTCAGTGATTATATATATATATATATATATATATATATATATATATATATATATATATATATATATAGGTTTTCCTCCCGAGACGAGAAACTTTTTCCGTCTGGATTTTTATGAAAATTGCGCATTCCTCCAGCTTGCTGCGTGAATGCACACACGAAGATCTCTTAAAAGAAAGAGAACAGAGAAGCGATGCTGATTTAGAAAATTCAACACGTCATAATATTTATTTTAAAATAACGATAATTTTTTGAAGATAGATAAGGAGTTTTTTAATTTCATGAAATTTCAATTTAAAAAATGCTTTTATAATTTAAAGATTCGCGACTTTACTATTAATTTATATGCAAATAATCTGACTTTTAAATGCTTTTAGATGATAACGTAGTAGTCATAGTAATAGTATCGTAATTACGTTAATATATAAATTATTTAAACAACTTTGACCTGTTTTAAGTGACACGATATAATAAAAATACGACTATATACTACGATCGCGCTATAAAGTTCTATTGCTTGTATATTTCCTTGATAAACGTAATATTTCGAATAAATTGTATGAAAAAAAAATTAATATAATGTTTTTTCGAGTGCATGGCAGTAGAGAGCACAACCTTGATTGATAAGAAAAATGGGGAAGCGTCAAAACGATAAGGCGGGCCGGCACTTCATATTGTAAAAAGAAATAAATAATTGGTGTTTATAATATCAAGACGAACTTTCTGGCATGATTTTCTATATAACTGATATACGAATACAAATTTGTTTCGCTTAGAAAAAAGAGGTGCAGACGATCATTATCGGCGCGGCTTTTTTAAAAATTTTAGAGCACCATTATAGTATGAAAAAGCCGTTCTGAATAATACAGAGAAAGAAACTTACGCACAAAATACCAAAGTCTATATATTATTTAAGAAATTCTAACAAGTTTATCATGGAGCGTATAATTTCTAGTGTTGTAAGAATTTAGGAGCATATATATATATATATATATATATATATATATATATATATAGTTAGCAAAAGTCGGCGTCGCGTCTGCGAAATTGCGTGGCAGCTAATTTTACGAAGACGTAAAAAACGATAATAAGTGACCGTCACGGTATTAGCGTATAAATCAGTGTGGTGAACGAGGCCTTTTACTTTTTTTTCTTTACTTTTTAACATTCTCGAGTTAGAGAGGGAAGAGAGGGAGAGGGAGAGAGAGAGAATGCGAGATTATTTTACATGCACAGACAGAATTTTATAAATATAATTTAAATATATCGCGGTTATTGGCCCAGGTCACAGAGAGGGGAAGGATCCGATTCTCAATAATTTTCTTCCCTTCACGATGCGTCTATATCATTTCACTGGACCACGGGAATGAGCAAGCAGTTGAAGTAAATTGGCCGAGCGATATATTCAAAATTTTACACAATGGTAAACACACGCGCTAATAGAGAAATATACTATATGCTGTGCTATTGCCAGCCCACGGAGTGTTTTCAAAGCAAGGAAAACATAGCAGCTGATCAGGAAAATTGTCAAATTGAGGGACTCGATTATCTGGCGTGGATGGTGGGAAGGGGCACATTGTTTTTACTCTTTTGCCAAATGGCACGAGGAGGATCCCTGAACTTGTCCCAACTTTTTCCTAGCGATCTGTTTATTCGTTAAACATGTGCAAGCACGATATACGTACATACGTACTAATTACTAACGGAATCAAAAAATGGAGATATTCGGCTCGCGCTTAAAAGCGAGGCGTGAACAGAGACAAACGTTATATATATATATATATATATATATATATATATATATATATATATATATATAATCTATCGCTGATTCGAAAGATACACGGACTTTTTATCTGGGACTTTTATGCGGCAAAATTGTTTGAGCGACGCGGCCGATAAAAGTTCGTACTTTTATCATACCGACACGACATACATTTCGTTTTGCGATAAATCAGAGATTTTAAAAGGTTGTAAAACTGACGTGCACAATGAGAGCTGAATTTTTAAGATTGCTCATATACATTATGTATATATATATATACACGCGCGACTTCGAAGTCAACGAGAGGCTGCAATATAATCGATTTTCCGGTTTCGTTGTATAATAAATTTGAATAATATATGTGTATATAACAGTTGATTTAAAAATTTCTTCCAATCGCCTACGATTATATTACAATTATATACGTTCAATTATTTAAAAATATTACAAAAATTGTACTCATTGGTTAGCAATGGCTTAAAATTATATGCCCGAACGAATTTAAAATATGCTGCAAAATTGCCAGCTACAGAAATCATAATCATGTTCTAAAATGTTACACAATGTACGATGTACTTTTACACTTAATTCATATATTTATGTAATTTTTCATTATATTACGTATATATCAGCGATCTCATCATACCTTCAGACTAATGCGGCTATATGTTACAAATACTATTAAAATGCTCTCTACAACAATCAATTCTTAGCTACCGACCTAGTCAAGTCAAAAACTTTATATTATAATTTAAGACGCTGCCCAGTTCTATTGCTTCTAGTAAATTTGCGATAGACGCGTGAAATCTCTTAAATTCAAGCAGTATATGCTGCTAAATTTCCAGACTATGTAGTTCACTTACCCCGTTATAGATACAGGGTTCAAAAGAATTGGTTTGTTTTTTGTATTTAATAATACCGGAATCTTATACGGCTCTGATCCAATTCCATATATACTTCGATAAATTTCGATTTGCGTTTGATACTATAATCATTGATGTCTCCTGCGAATCATAGATGCAGGTATCGTGAAAGGCTTTTACCAGACTCGCCAAGGTGTTTCAAAGTATGGTTTTCAACCTAGCAAAAGGATGGGATAATGAAATGAGTTGCACTGAAGGCCAGTTACTTAGATTTAGAAAAAGAATACATAAATCTGAATATAATGACGGATGATTGCCGTAACGAAAATGTAAAATTATTTATGAATTTTCAATTACAAAGGCAGTGTCAGACTCCGAGAGTCTGCGTTGATCCTTGATATATTATTTCTATATCAATTATATGCTTAACTGATTCTTTTGAGACATAATTATACATAATTATATATAATATAGCTTTTGTGAATCGTAAAACAAAGAGGTAAATTCTATTATAAAGATTTTAAGTACATAAATCTCTATCCTACGCTCAAAGTTTAATTACTTTTTTTTCATTTTATATATCGATGGATCCTTCACAATATCATTATATATATATATATATATATATATATATATATATATATCCTATAAAAGAGACTTCCAGTCTAAAATAACCCACGCGTCAACGTAATGTCAATTGGAAAAAGAAACGGTACTGTGAATTCCGCGAATATAAAATACGTATAAAATTAACCAGTGTAGTCATCTAATCTAAATTAATAATAATACATAGAAAAAGAAACGAACTAAATGCGGTTCTTTTAGCATAAATCTGGCGATCATCCAAATATATATATATATATATATATATATATATATATATATCATTATAAGTTAAATGTAAATTATAATGGAATAATTATCAAATTTTTTGAAGCTCGGCTCGCGAGTTATTTCCCCAATTTTCTGAATCTTCACAATATAATACTCAGTTTTTATGCAATCAAAACAAAATTTACTCTAGCGGTTACAATGCATACTACAAACACTTCCATTACTTGCCTAATGTGTTACAACCATTCCATTACACGAATCAACGTATTATATATGTGTGGAATTCATTTAGTTAAATTTCCAATATAATGAAAGAAACGTCAACAATAATTCCCATTCCTGCCTCTGTTTGTTTTTCTTCGACACTGAGATAGTTTTGCTTAACTTTCCCGACTATAATGAACTGCGTACAACAACAGAACACGCAAGCACTATTATTTACGCTCAAATTCATACACTCTTCGTTCAAAATAAAATCACGTGCCTCGTGTGTACCTAATCGTATTGTACCCAAACAAACCGCCCCATTCATTCCTGGCTCCGCAGTAGTTATATTAATACGATATTCCATGATCCCCAAAGCCTTTGCGTATTTACTATTTATTTACAAAACGTGGAAATATTCCATATTCAAGACAAATCCAAAAGTATAAGTTTGACATTGCAAGGTGGGAATGCAACGAATTAGTTTTGCACAATCGTGACGCTAGCTCGTATAAGTTACAAATTGACGTTATTTCTCTATAAAGAAAATAAATGTTCATTCAACATTCAAGATTTCGTCGAATTCCAACGACGTAAACTTTAGAGTAATATAAAATTTCCCCATAATAGGAGAAAAATCTCCATTTTCCTTCAGTTTTAACTGAAAATCAGTGTTCATTATAGGCGGGTAAAAGATGTTGCGGACCATCGCTGGAACGCGGCAGTTCAGCTGACTATGAGACGCGTGTCGACCTATAAATTTGTGCATATATATATATACATGTATAAATAAACGCATAGCTACAATAATATGCGGGTGTCTATATACCAATACATCATCGAGCGAAAACGGCGTCGCCGCCACCGCCACCCGCGCCGGCCTCTCTGGCGCTTCTACAACGAGCGACGGGTCCGGTGTTACGCCTAAAAATAATAGCGAACGCGAAAGCTGTCTGCATCGGCGAGCTTTAATAGCTCTTCAAAGCTCTCCGCCTTGTCGTAAAGCCAGGGAGTACAGTTATATATAGAGAAAAGAGCCCTTCGAACGCTTTTTCATTATTGTACATTACTGCTTCGTCCTGGATTCCATAATATAGCTTATTACTTATTCAACATATGCCTTAAAAACCGGTAAATCTCTGTACATACATGCGTATATCGTACGTGTCACCGGGTCGGCGAATCGGAAAATTCATATATGTGTGTCTCGGACGATCGAACCGGGTTTCGTACGCACGCAAACACACCAATGGATCTATATGTGGGTATACCGGTCTATTCTAACGGTATTTGTATCTATACATATATATAGAGCAGCTGATGACTAGCTCTATATATTTATACGGAAGCGTCTTTATCACACGAAGACTCCGTCCCGGCGTGTCGCGTGCATTAGAACGATGCGACGTGATTGTAGACCGGATACATGGATATATGGGAATGGGGCGGTTGGGGAGGGGGGGAAGCAAGAAAAAGAGTGCAAAATAACAAGTACTCACCAAGGTGTTCTGGTAGCCGAGAGCGTACTCCTCGTCCTCGCTGCTGCCCGTCATTTTCGAGGATCTCCCTTTTCTCCTCTCTTTTGAGAATCTTTCTATCTCTGCCTCGCCGTCCCCCTACCCCTTATTAACTCTCTGTCTGTCTCGCTTTTTTTTTGCTACCTCTCCCCTTTTCACCTTTGGCCCACTCCTTCGCCGCGCGCGACCGCGCGCACCGGACCGCGGTACATGTCACTCACATAAATACAAGACCCGCGCACTGTCGGCACGCACGCACGCACGCACGCGCGTGCGCCCACACACGCGAACACATCCACACACGCGCGCACAGTCGCGCCCGCGCGCACCCGCGCTCGCGGCACCGAGAACGACGACTGATGATGCCGATGCGCCGACCGCGCTGCTGCACCGTCGCACCGACGACGAGGCCGCGCTCCGAAACGACACTTCGGCCGGCGCACGGCTTTATTAGCTTTGGAAAAAGAGCGAGAGGAGAAAAAATAAAGAAGAGGAAGAAAAGAAAACAGCGATAAATAAGATTCTCAGGCTGTATCTGTATATGTATGTGTATATATATATATATATATATATATATATATATATATATATATATATGGAGCGCGGGGGAAGGAATACAACACCGGTGCGCGACCGCGCCGTCCGCGTGCGCTTCGGTTTTTTCTCTTGCTCTCTCACTATCTCTCACTCTCTCTTCCTCTCTCTCTTTCTCCGTTCCTCTTCCTCCTCTTCTTCGTTCTCCGCTCTTCTTACAGTCTTCGCGGCACCGCGTGCGCGCGCGAAGTTATATAGCCGATGTGTAGGTACGCGCTGCCGCGAGCGCCCGTGCGCCGTACCGAGAGCGCTCGGCGCGCACGCAGGCCCGACGTCGCAGGCGGGTGTCTAGAGCAAGCGCTCAAATATATATGTATATATATATATATATATATATATATATATATATATATATATATATATATATATATATAGCCTCTCGCGCACGCACCTCTCTCACTGCGGGGCGGACGCGTTCTCCAATATAAAGTAGACTCCAAGTGGTAATAGCGGCGTTCGAGGCCCAGCTCCCTCTCGGGGGGGCACGATATCTGTCGGTCAAGCTCGCGCGCGCGTTTCTTATCGCACGCGCGGGGAGAGTCCGAAGCCGCGCAATGACGAATGCTACGGCGCACTGTCTCCTCATTTTGCAAGCTTGACCCCTCCTAGATATATATATATATATTATACTACATAATATGTTGTACAGCCCTTGTTCGTCAATCGATCGCATTAGAATATTGATTAGGACCCTAGGGGTACGATGGGTCTGCAATTAAAATAAATTTTGTAAGATAGAGACAAATCCATTTAAAGAGATGATTTTATTTTTTATAGCATATATCTATAAACGATAATTATAATTACATGATATATAGTGAATTTTTGGGTTCAAAAATTAATAAAATAAAGAACTAACCTGAATAAGGTAAGGCAAATGACAATTTTGTTATTTTTTATGCTTGCAAATATAACAATAAATAACTGAATAAGGCTCACACAGTCATATTATACAAATTATAAAGTTTAAATGTTTCAATATCGACTTAACTTTAGTAGCTATTACATGATAGTATTTTCTTTTTATTACATGATAAAATAAATTTCTTATTTAAAATATGAATGAATTAATCAAATGTCAAACATTCTATATTGTAAGACAACCTAACCATGATGAAATAGATGTAACAATAGTCCAAAATTACTATCCTAATACACGAGACAAATACTTAATTTTCAAGAAAGTAAACCAATTTAACAAACGCATTATTTAACAATAGTGACCTTTATAAACAGTTGTATACAATACTTAAATGCTGTTTAAAAATAATTTATAATATTATATATATATATATATATATATATATATATATATATATATATATATATATGCACAAGTACTAAATGTATACAAATAAGTTTCCAGTGTTAATCAAAAGGTGGCGTCACCAATAAAACCCGAGTAAAATATCAGACTTCAAGTGTTATATTTCCAGCTTGTGTAACTCTCAACAACAACTTTGCAGCATTATATTGGAGCATTTCTTTCGGTATCGTTTATTTTATCAAACAAAATTATGGTAGGTTTCCAGCAAAATAAACGTCATTTGCGGGAACTGCAGCTTCTATCGTTTAATATGAGGAAAAGTGTGAGTTGAGGCCTATCGTTTGTTTTTGGGAACTTTTGGAAGGAATGTAGTGGTGAATCAACGCGCCGTAATTGCTGAAACGGTTCAAAAATGATGGTTTTGAATAATTTTGAGGATCACTAGGGAAAGCTGAAAAGTTTTGAAGATGTGGAATCAGACGTTTTGCTCGATGAAGATCAGATTCAAGAAGAACTAGCTGCATCATTGGGTGACACGCCATAAGCCGCTTTCTTCGCCTAAAATCATTGGGATTCAATAAAAGGGCTGGAAACTGGGTGCCGTACAAATGGAAGCCGAGAGACATCGAACGGTCATCTTGCATGTCCGAAATTTTGCTGCAACGGTGAAAAAATAAATCATTTTTGCATCGCATTGTTACTGGTGATAGAAAGGGCATTGATTATGTTAACCCTAAACGTAGAAAGTAGTATACAAAGCCCGACGAGTCCGCCCAATAGACGCCGACACGAAATATTCACGTAAATAAGGTCACGCTCTGTATATGGTGGAATCAAAAGGGTGACGTATACTAATAACTGTTTCCAAATAATCAAAGGAACATTGTACTGATCCCAACTTCAGATTGATTTCTGATCAATCATATCTGATCCCAAAGATCAGATATGATTTCTTCATTTTTCATCATGATAAAGTTCGGCCACATGTTGCGGTTGCGGTCAAAAACTATTGGGAGAACAGTGGATGAAAAATTCTGCCTCACCGGCCTTACAGTCCAGGATTGGTACCATCTCACTATACAGACTATACAGACTATACAGACGGGAATACGCTTTAGTTCAGTAGAGAAAATCAAAAATTATCTCAATACGTTCTTGGGCTCGAAAGACAAGAAATTTTTTTGGTTCAGAATTCACAAATTAATAAAAGGTATACTTTACGATGGACGATACATTGAATAAAGAATATGTAACCATGTTTACATAATAAAATCTCATATTTGGGCAAAAAATATGCTGGAAACTTACTTAAACACCCTATTATATATACATATATATGTAGATACAATAGATGACTTCCACTCTGGGGATCATCATTTACCCTTTTTGCATGAGTTTTGATTTACTTTTGATTATTATTGACATATGATTAGTCAAGCTGTCCCGACAAAGTTTTATGTCTCCGTTGTATATTAATGACGTGTATATGTATATGCATGATGGACAGGTTTGGCTTTACTAAACGCACTTTACTAGCGCAATATGGACCCGTCAAAAGATGGCTACGATGAACTTTTGATAATTTGAAAAAAGCTGTAATATTATTAACAGATAGTTGCAATTAAAATGTCTTTAATATTTATTCGTACAAATATATAAGCTATCTAGTTTATACTTATTTCAAAATAGTTATAAACTAATTAGCTTGTTTATAAATTGTGCTCGTCCTTACATAACAAAATATACGAAATATCTGAAAAGTTTGACGCTCGCATCGATCGGCAGGTTCCCTTACATAATTTCACCTCGCAGAATAACTTTTCTTTCAACCTCTACGCTGTGTACAACCATAAGCCTGTGCTTGCGTCTGATGCTCAAACGTATGCTAATAGGGTTAAGCGTTTCCACCTGGGAAGCAGAGATTTTAATGAAAATTCATTCACATTTATTTTTGAGATCTAAAAAGGTCTTTTCTGGTGTAACTAACGAAGCTGATCGAAACTTCGTTCCTCAAGCACATCCTCAGATAAGGGCGGCCCAGTTTCTACAGAGATATCGCATATGTAACGAAAGGGTTGACAGAAAGATTGACTGAAAATTAAAAATAAATTGAAAAAAAATCATTAAAATCAATCGAGGATTCACTCATCATTTGAGGAAGAGTATTTAAATATGTTGATTTTAAAATATTTAATACATTAAAAATAGATGTGGTCAGTTCATAAATAAATTTATTTGCAATATAACATCAAATTTTTAAATCATTGAGATTACCGATACAGATATTGCTCTGATCGACCAAACCCATCATAATTTGATTGTTTTAAGTTTTCTGAAAAAAGTTTAATTCAGATTTTTATAAAAGTGGCTCGAAAATTTGTTTTTAAATAATTCATTAATAGAAAGCAATAATTAGCAGTAATAAGTTTATTTCATAGAAGGATGTTCAAAGACTAAGAATTTATGCATTAATAATGTTCACCGATCAAAGTATTTTTAAGATTTTTTTACAAACATTTTGGAAAGAAGACAGCAAAAGAATAAGATTTTAAAAGGATTTTAAAAGAATGTGTCAGAGAATAATGCTGACCGATTCTAGATATTACAAAAATTATTTGAAAATTTACAAATAATAAAAGATTGAATGCAGATATAATTCGGAAAGAATTTCATGGAAGTAAGTCATGAAATTATCCATAAAAAAAACTGTGGTCTCGCTCGATCACGAATCATACGCGACACTATATAAGGACACTATATAAGCCTGCTCGATTGGTAAAAAATTATCCTTGCCCTTTCACCACACTTTAAAAATTTTTATAATATGTATTCAATTCCGTAATTATTCGTGTATGTTTTCACGAACTAACAACCTTCAGTTCTGTACGAGAAAGTAATATATCTGATTTTTACTCTTGCAACGGTTACATAATAATTATGAAAACTTCCTAATATATATTCCACGAATGAATAGGAGACATGTAAAACGTATGCTGCAATATGATTTGTTACATGCTCGAAATCTAATTGAAACATACATTAAATATAGATAATTTCTTAGCAAAAAATATTGTCTAAAAACCGATTTATATCACTGTTCCACTAACTTAGGTCGCCTGGTATCATAATGAATCTCCAAATGTAGGTTCGGACTTGGAACGTGCGATACAATAGTTTTTTGTAATATTTTGTAAATACGTTACATTTTGAGTTCCTTAAATTTATGTTAATATGTGAACTATTGACTTGGATAAACTTGAAATTTAATTCCAATAAAATTTGTAACACGCACTTGGGACACTTTTATAGGCTGAACTTTTTTCTCAAAAAGTAGTCGCTATATTTTTAGAATTAGATTTAATAACTTTTGCACGGTAAATAAACAGTTCCTTGATCTGCAAATGAAATGAAAAGTTGATATATCATAAAGATAAAGACGATGTTAAATGCTAACGGTATTAAAGTTAAAGAAAGTTCCAATAAAAAAACTGGAGTCATACTGAAACCAAAAATTTAATGATTATAAAGTAATTAGAGTAAGGTTTCTTATACGATTATGCATCTTTTTGGTATTACAGTTCCATACAGTATTACATATATATTACAGAATATATATATATATATATATATATATATATATATATATATATATATATCATTAAGAAATGCCTATTTCTTCATGAAACCTTCATAAATAAAACTATATATTATATTATTTCTATGCGTCCTAATTACAAGGTGAAACTATATATGAAGGATAGAAAAATCTCTATATAAAGGATGATCTATATAGAAATACAGAAGACACTATATATATATATATATATATATATATATATATATATATATATATATATATATTCAAATTTTCACACCTGCTGTATTTCATGGTGCTCCGTTAGACGATTGCGCTCTTGACCTAAAAGTGACTTAATAAGACAATCAAAGAGGAGCTTCGGTATAACGAGCGCTTTTTACAAGGTCCAATATTCACTTTTATTACGATCTTAAACTGATAAGATAACATCTTCGCTGCTTTGGCTGGATTCTCGTCAATGCAAACGCGTGCGATAAATGCTGGAAATATTCGCGAGTCAGCGATCAAGTGGCGCGGTTTCTTCCGTTTTCTTTTTCCCCGAATAAAATCAAATCCTGCCCGAGCGCCTATATTTAGTGCCCCATCCGTTAATGGACAAGAATTGTTTTTATTCATTTGTAAAAGCCCGTCTTGGTAATTAACGATTGTTCGTCTCTTGTATGTATACGTCATTTTTGCAATCGTATGTTTAATATAGCTAAAAAACTAAATGATGAACACTACAGCAATCTGTCGTGAATTTTACGATTATTTGCATAGTTACGATCGTTGTTTAATTATCCATGATAGCCTTGAAAAGTCTGTTTTAACGAACGCATTTCTTATAAGATAGAATCAAAGAGTCTTTTTAGATTTTTGAACTGAACATTTTAGAAACTCGTGTAGAAAATTCATTTCGCTAGAAATATAAATTTGCACCTCTCGTTCCGTATGTAACTCTATTGAACTGAATTAGAGCCTCGTTGATCATGCATAAAATCGCTTTTTTCGAATTAGCACTACAATTATGAAAATTCTTGGTTGTTCCAAATCTCTCGTAAACACCTGTTCGCGAATAAGATAACACAATATTAAGGAATATATATATAATTGCATTTGACTCTGGCTCGAGATGTAAATATTTGAAAATTAGTGGCGTGCGTGGAAAGATTCTTTTAAAGTACTCGGATGAGTAAGCTTAACTGAAATCTTCAACAGTAGGAGAATAAGTTTTTTTCTACCTTGCGTCTAGATATTCTAAATATAAAGAGTCAAGCGCAAATTTTTTATTATACAAAAATTAGATTTAACAGAATGAACATACGTAGATAGAAGCTGCATACCTATATCAATTACTATATATATCATTAATATAAATCTATTTTTTCGTCAAAAATGATTATTCGTCATTTGTTACCGTATAGAAAATGCGCAATTGAAATCGATTTTGACATCAATTATGTTTTATAATCTATGTAGTTCATGACTTACTTCGTAATGATGTCGATATTACATGTGCAGAATTGCAATGAATTGAATAATCCATTTTAAAAAACCGACCCTTCATCGGCAATCAGAATGTTGTAAATATTCCTTATGTTAAAAAATATAAATGAAAATTGGAACGAAAATGATAATAGCATCGTATATAAACTTATATTTATGTTTTTGTGGTATCAGTTGCGGCGTTCGTAGTGGTTTTTGGTGGAATTTAAATTTTCGTGGGAAAATCATTCAAAAATATTTATAACAATTATCTTAGAAAATTATCTTAAAAAAATACAAATACATTCAAAAAATATCTCAAATAAAAATTTTAAATCTCATTAAAATATACATTTTGTTCTACACAGTTTTTTTCAGAACAAGCGATATTTCTCAAGAACAATTCAACAATTCCGACTCGAGTTCATCAAAAAACATAATATATACAGATTTTCGGCAAAACGAGAGATACTTTTCAGAAGTTTATCTCTGTAATAGGATTAATCTTAATGCACTCGCTATTTTACTTGCTATATATAATTTTATATGGGATCCCCACCCCTTAGAACATATCGTGAATTAGAACGATGGTGCGTCTGCGCGACCGCCCGGCGCGAGATCGGCCAGTCGACTGATGTGCGACCGCGACGATGCATTCCGGCATGTCTATTATATATGCGACACGCAAAGTGTGCGTCTATCATTAATAATATAACGTATTATATATATATATATATATATATATATATATATATATATATATAATATGTAATATATACATATACGTATAATGTATTAGGTATGTATCAATTAAAATGTGTGCATTAGCGTGGAAGCGTCGAGACGCTTGTTACGCGCATTTTCAGTAGCGTGTACATTGGCGATATAAGTACTAGACGAATGAATTGAAGCTTGAATGCACCTGTTTGCGCACGGCGACTGAAACAGAGAGAGAGAGAGAGAGAGAGAGAGAGAGAGAGAGAGAGAAAGATCTGCTGAAACGTTTTTAATACTATGATTTATATATAGCATACGATATAAAGTATTACAAAATTAAAAAATTCTTAAAGCTAATATATTACACATAAATGTGGCAAATACAATGATATAAACAAATTCTACAGCAAGATAAGAATTGTCAATTGCTGATGGATTACATAAGGAATCGCGCTTGTTTATGCGCGTTCAATTAAATAATATAGGTATTAACAACGTACGGCATTTATAATGGCTTAATATAACTATTTATAATAGCTATTTACGTAACGCAGCAAATTAAATATTATAAAATTAATTGCAGTAGATAACTTTTTCTGCATTTTTATTTACGGGTTATCGCAGGCCAAAAATTTTAGACGTGAATATTTATATGCTCTAATTTTATATTGGAAGCAAATTATAATGTAAAAAAATATTATGTTATATATAATATTGCGGAATCATCTCAATCAGAACAGAAGTGGTCGATTAATAGTAATAATTAAATTGAACAACAAGGCATCTAAATAGTCATGTCGACGAGGTTGAAAAAGGCTTAAGTGTAGTATCTCTACGCAAATAAAAGATAAATTTTATAGAGAAAGAGAGAGAGAGAGAGAGAGAGAGAGAGAGACTAGCAAAAGAGACCCACAAAACGTGCGTCAAGATTAAATGCATCAATATACTCGTGCGTATGTAAAAACAAAACATTTATGCCTTAGAAGATGTAAGCGTTGTAGCATGTGTCTTCAGTTGTACATCATTAATGAATCAGTTACTTTATAACATAATAAGATTGCAAGGTTCGACGCTCAAGAATGTTATAATAAATATATAGTCATTTGGTATGATTCGGGATTATAATGATAATTCATTGGATCAAAATATTGGGACAGTTTTCGAAAGATTGACATTTTTTAAACACATTTAAGCCGCGACAATTCATATTTATATATATCTCTCCATATTATTGTGACATTCTAAAAATTACCACGGAAGATATTTAAATACTTAACATTTATTTGTGTAGTTGAGCTGCATGTAAATTATTGATTATATATATATATATATATATATATATATATATATATATATATATATATATATTTAAGAATAATTCATTATCTAGCAGGGTTGCAACTTCATTTCTGCGATGTTATATCGTATCTTTCAAATGAGAGTAAAAAATCCGTAAATATTTCCTAACACACAAACATCGTTTCTATTTCCAAGCAATATGCATTGACGACGTATACTGACAAGATCTGACAATTAGTTTGAGCGATTAATAAAAGCTTGCATCCCATGAAATTGTCTACACGCGACTAAAAAATTGCCATAAGATCTTCCTCAGCAATATTTCAAGTCCGTATTATTGTATTGTTTAAAACATTATTTTATAAAAGGTTTAGTATTTTTAACGTATCTCACAGTTAAACATATGTAGATAATTTACACGAGCTATGTAAGTCATGGAATCAACAGATATACAGCATAATATTTCGATTTATTTTAAATTTTGAATAGTTTTGTTCAATAACTTATCATGCATAATTTCGTCAAATCCTCCGTATTTATTCTGTTAATAAATTATTCATAGTACACCCTTACCGTGATAATACGGTGATACTAACATTATGGCTTTTAGCGTATATTTATCTATTTAAATCGACTTTTAAAAAATTTTCGTACAATGCAAGTAATTCCATTATTTCTAGAAAATTATTCGGCTCTCCTAAAATTACATGATCACTTCTAAAGATAAATTTCGTTTGCCAGTAAATTTGATTATACTTGTAAACCATTTCGATACTATTGTCAAATAATTTTTTTTATTTACATTTACTTTAAAAGCTCACAATCTAACATTTTCAAATATGTATTTCAGTCTTCGTGATATCTTTATATCATGTCTAAGAATGGGCCACCAATTGTTCTGCTGATGATCCTAATAAGTGATTTACGGATAAACTTACAAACTATTTTGTTATTTCCAAGTTATAAATTAAATTTTTCTAGTAATAATATTTGAATATTTTCAGTATTTATTTTTATGTTCTTTCCTGGTTAATTTAAAATAATTTTATCATCTTTGAAGAATTAGTATCTTAATTTAAAAGAAATATTTTCTATTGATGGAGTACATCTAGTTTTGTAGGAAATCCTTAGAAAGTAACTCGACATAAAGATATGTATCTTAAGCTTCGATTCTTTCAGAATTTCTGACAAGAATAGATAGGGAGCTATATTTTTAAAGCTTGTGTTGACCTTAACAACACTGCTGAAATCGAGGACAAGGTCAAGTGAAAGAGAGATTTTTCAAACGGTTTAGGTGGAAAATTAGGTGAATATATTTCTAGGTGAAGAACTTGTCTGAGGTTAGTGAATAATATTACAATTCTTCTTTCAAGACACTTGGATAAAAACATTGCTGCCGAAATATATATATACTTTAAAATTGTATGTCCGGTATACAACAAAAACAGCAAAATAGTATACATCTTCACTACGAAGGCCAAAAAAATCATATACTAAAGTAGTAATTTTAAGGTTACAGTGGTAACAAATATTTAATACATTGCATTGTAATAAAGTTATATGAATATACATACATTTAATCTTAACTTCCATGATACTGTATATATAAAAAATTACAAAATATTTGTTGACGTTCTGTTTGTATAATTTTTATAATGCTAACTCAAATTTTTTCTTTAAATACTTATTATAATTACAATTTACAATGCTAAATACCAAACAATGCTCCATTATTACAAAATTTTCGTTAATCTACTTGCAGCGAAATTAGCATTCCATTTAGTTTTTTCTAATACCGATTTTAATGAACAGAATCCGCCGAATAATGACTTAAAAATTGAAAGAATTGCAGATTAATACAATACAAACAATCGTGAAAACTTAAAAAAAGAAACTTTCTTAAACTTCAACAAATATTTCTTCCAATAATCTCATAAAAGACAAGTTATTTAATAAATTACGTATATAATAGATCTAATAAAAACTTCTTTCCTTAAGTAAATATTCGAATTTGTAAATATATATATTTCTAATTCTTATATATTATACAATTCTTCTGTTTGATAGCTCAGTTGTAACTACAGTAAATATACCTACATCTAATATGACATCAAAAATGAGATAATTAGTTAATGAAAAAGTCGACTATTATCTAAGTGATCGAGTATTATTCAATCTCGTCACATGATGAAATAGCTGTAGGGATTGACTTTTTTATTACATTTTTTCCTCCTCAAGTATCTAAAGCTGAACAAAGATTTCTGATATGCTTTGATTTAATTCGTGATAATAATAATAGTAGTAGTAATAGTAATAATAATAGAAATAATAATGATAATCATAATCATAATAACAATCATGCACAAAAAGATAGAGCTTCTTCGAGCAGAATCTTAAAATGAATTAAACTGATTAATAATAAAATTATTCATTCCTTCGTAAACTCTTTTAAAAATAAGAATTATTACGTAATATCACAAATAATTACTGCACGGGCGTATATAAATATAAATGGAATAATTACATTATCCGTAAATTTTTTTAGGGTTTATCCGATGAAGTAGTATTTTGTTCAATTTACATCATCTTGAACTTTTTATAATTTTTATTTACTGTATGACGTAGTACACTAATCTCTACTTTTTAGCTCGAAAGTGTGATAAAAGCTACAGATTTATTTGCATTTTACTTATCCAAAATATTCGCAAATATTACTGCTGCCAGGGGCGTCAATATAACTAATTGGATTTTCTATGGATATTCATTACATAAAGGCGATTGCAAAAAAAAGTACCATTACAAAGAATTAGAAAGAATCATTGTTCATTAAACGTTTCCAACACTTTAACCATAAAATCACAACTTTAACATTATTTTTTGGCTCTTGTGATGAAAAATGCAGTGCAACACCATAGTGTGTAGGCTGGTGTAGGTTGATATTTACCTCGTGGAACTTACCTCCCTCGGTTCACTTGGGATTGAGAATCAACTGTCTCACGATGTAAATAATCAACTTTCCCACTCGTTTTTAAATGCACTATTTTCTACCCGCTTAACGATACTTATAATAAATAAGATTAAACCAGCGACTGCCGATTTTTCTGAAAATTTGTATATTTGTTTTTTAGGGTGTTGATTATGAATATCATAGTGACTTTTGGCAGAAATTACATGTTTATATTGATATTAATTATTTTCATATTAATATTAGCAAAAACGATTGTTATTCGAACCAATCGCGGAAAATAGGAATAATTTAAAACTTTCAAAACAATGTTTCAAACAAACATTGTATATATCATTAAAGTGTTTTTCTCTCTATGCTTTTTTTTCTCTGCAAGTAGTTTTTTACAAGTAGTTCGGGATAAATTGCATAAGTATGTATAAAAAGTTTTTGATTGTTCAGACAATCGTATAGTATTTTAATTTAATTTGTTTAACAAAAAAAAATGCCAAAAATTAATGTTTATTGTGCTCCAGGTTATTTCCTTGAATTATTGCACATTAATATTGTTTAAGATATATATCTATATATATGAAGCTGGTCGGTGACGTCATTCATATGATCTACGTTCCAATCGGGGTTTTATTTTGTCGTATATTGAATATTATTAATATTCAAATAAATTATTTAAAATAATACAAATATATGTTTTATTATTTTTTCTCCGAAGAACTTTAAAATAATTTTAATTTAATTTTAGCCGTCATTTCTCCATTACCTATATTGCATACATTTACCGAGACAGCCTAGTTTAAGACAACAGATTTTTGCAATATAGTAATTGATTAAATGTAATAATATATTAAATTTTAATATCAATAATTTTAACGGTAGACATAAATACAATTTATATATATATATATATATATATATATATATATATATACAATTTATATATATATATATATATATATATATATATACAATTATATATATATATATATATATATATATATATATATATTTAACACAATATATATCATTTATACGAATGTAAAAACTTAGTTAAGTTAGTATATAAAGAAACAATAATAATTAATATATAATCATACAACTTATATATTAATAAAAAAAAAATTTAATAATTAAATAAACAAAATTGATTCATAAATTATATACAATTATTTCCAAGGATACTTCGCATTGTGAGTGAACAAGTTCATTACTATTGTCAATAAAATAGAGATAATTGACAGTAGGAAATATATAAGCTGATTTACTGGTATGTAGTCATTAAAAAAAAAAATGATATGAAGAAAAATTAAAAAACACTATAGATGTTACAAACTCGAAATGAATTCAATATTTCAAAACTATCACAAATTTTAAACTATTAATTTTAGACATCAATTAACTATCAAAAAAATATAAGATTCTCCTAGACATTGTAAACAAAATCAACTATATAATTCAATACATCTAATACAATACATACATTTAATTAAAACAAATTAAAAGTTTTCATTTTTATCAGAAGCAGTGATTGAAATAATGCTCTTGTCAAAGCAATAAAGTTATAAAAATATGGTGTTAATAACAAATATTTTTTTCAAATATATAAATAGTATTATGAATGAATTGGATTTTAGAGTAAATTATTTGTAAACTGATTTCCTAAAAAGTAAATTGAACATAAGCCAATTTTAAATTAATAACATAGAACATGCAAAATTATATTTAATTATATTTATAAGTACAGTATATATATATATATATATATATATATATATATATATATATATATATATATACACTAATTTTGTTATAAAAACTATTTTTCAACTACAAATCTAGGATCAAAAATTTTCCTTGTAGCTTGATATACTTATTATCATATCATAATTTACTATTAAATCAGTCTGCAATACGATAATATATTAATAATTTCAAAAATTTTCATGCATTTCTGTAATTATTGAAAAATATTTAAAAATAATTTAAAATATTATTCTATTAAATATTTTCAAGTTTCAATACTTCCAAAATTTTTTATCTTTTTACGAATTTAAAATCTGGTATGGCAGATAAATTAACTTACACTCATAAAATATTTCTATAAATATAACATAATTCATATCAAACTGCTAATCAGTTTCATTGTTAAAAATTGGATGAATATATTCATTTAAATATAAATATATATTAAAATATATAAATATTTAAAAAAATATATAATATAATTAAAAAGTAACTTTTGAATCAAATCAGTAATAAGTTAATAAATATTTTTATTAAAATTAGTTTATTACAAACAATTTTTTATTGTGCAAATTGTTATAAATCATTTCTTTTGATTCAACTTATATATTTAACTACAATTTGTGAATAGCACAAATCAATCGCCATGTATAAGTATTATAAAATACATTGATTATTTTAACAATTAGAAAAAGTATACTATATATTAAATATTACTAATCATAGAGATATCGAAAAATACGACATCAACAAAAATGTCAAATATTAGTCGAAATATACAAAATCGACAAGAATAATTGATCTTTTATTTATAGAGATTCTGACATGAATCTATTAATTTTATAACAATATAGATAAAATTCTTTATGGAAAGGCCACTGTTTCTTAATTACTTAATACTGCACTTATTCTAACATTTGTAAATTCTAGTTAGAAAATGTTTCAAAAATATATAAGCATTTACCAAGGATTGTCAACCAATAGTGATTTGACTGTATTGTCTTATTATGGTTAAACTCAACCTTTTCAACCTTTTTGCATGCATAATGAAAGTATTTCACTTTGTACCAGATGGTTCGTCATCGGCACTTGTACTTGGTAGAGATGAAACTAAAATAAAATCATTAATTATAAGATAATTTCAATATACCAGAAAGATTGTAATTCAATTATAGTCACAAAATAGTTTTACCAATAATTATGATCAATATAATGAGGCAAATGATGCCAATAATGATCATCATTTTAAGATTTTTCCACCAATATTTTCTCTTTAACTTTCCAGCTTGTTGCTCAAACTGGGCAGCTCCCATCTGCAGTGCATCAGCTCTATTGTCTAGTTCTGATAATTTTTGATCCCTTTCTAAAACTTTATCTACATTAACTTTCATGATTCCAACAACTTCGTCAACTTTAGCTTGAGTTTGCTGCAACTTTTTATTGGATATAGAAGGCTGCGTGTTGGATCTGGCACCCAAGTCTCCATCACCAGAGTAACCACCACCGTCCATGTTAACTATAAAATAATAATAAATGTAATTGATAAAATACAGTGATTACATCAACAAATCTATTACCAGAACTAAATGTGAACAATATTTTCATGATACTTTCTATAGCACACAAATAAATTTATTCGTTTTTTACAACTTACATTAGTTTATAATTAAATTATTATACAACTTAAAAAAATTAAACATAATTTTAATTACACTTTTACTTTAATAGATCTGTGAACGCTCATTAAAACGTTAATAAGTGATGATGAATCCTAAGAACACACCCATAACCTCAAAAACCAATAAGATAGCAAATAAAATTCGATATCAGTAATGATTATTTACAAAAACTAATATTAAATATAATGTTATAATATGTAAATATGAGCAACAAAACAATGGTAAAAAGGTTCGATATGCCAGGTACAAAAAAAATTCGTATACGGAAGTGATCACGTATGCGTATACTAATCATAACGGTGACAATATAACTTCATACGTAAACCGAGATAACTGATGAAAAACTTTCCACTGTTTTAAATTAGTTGACTAAGATATTGTTTCCATGTCAATAAGAAGTTAATAATAAATATATAATTTAACACTTTAATACTAACGATTTTCCGGTACTAACAGACGAAATGTAAAACTATGTAAAAGATTTGTGCGTATTGGACCGATTCGACGTCAATTTATTTTCAGATTCAGGATCTACTGCGATATGCGCTCGATACTGCGATCTGCTGCGATGCGATGACGAAGAGTCACAGTTCACAACACAGCAGTAGAGTTTTCAACAGTAACGCCAGACCAGTTCACACTAAATAATCGCTATCCTATCGAACTACACAAATTTGCTGACAAAATCGTTTGTTCAGATTGGTAACATCTCTGGTAACAATAACCAGGTGCAGTAACATAACCGCGACAACCCACAAGTACAGGGTGGAACCAAGAGCAACTAGGTGGAACGTTGATTGAACGAGGTGGAATTCCGTCAAATGTGCAAGTGCAATCAGGTGCAACCTATGTCAAACCTCTCCCTAATATCTATTATCGCTGTATAACACTAACAAATAATAATATTAAAAACTATAAAAAGAAATAAAAGTTGCATGAATCTGACCTCGTGAGAGTGAGTCATGATGTGACAACTGACTACGTTTCAGCTGATAGCGTGATAGTTGTCACCTCGCGCGCGCGCGTGTATGAGTGTGTGCGTGCGTGTGCGTGCGTGCGTGCGTGCGTGCGTGCGTGTGTGTGTGTGTGTGTGTGTGTAAATGGGACATATTTACATTATGATATTAAAAATTGTACTCGTGTCGATTGTTTTGAATTAAATTAATAAATATTTTTATCGTTATTACAGTCTTTATAATATATAATGTTAATTAAAATAATGATAGACTTTCCTTCTTTATTATCACCCTCGAAGAATCTGAAATAAAACTTATTACTAAAAATAAATTAGATTAAATATCAAAAATAATAATGTAAAAATAATAAAAATAATATTCTATGTTAGTGAAGGACAATCTCACCCCCCCCCCTCTTATTTTCTCCTTTGGTGTCTGACGTTTCGGACCGCTACGGTTTATCTTCAGGAACTAAACTGTTAGGTTACGTTATGATACACGGATCATCATTCATAAATGCCAGATTTTTAACAGAATTTTTGTTTGTAATGTATAAGAATAAAAGTTTCAGATAAATATATTCCATAGCATCTTATATTTATTTGCATATGTTAAATTTAACAAAAATTTAACAATATAATATGTAGTCTTGATATTTATACATTCCTATTGTAAAACAAATTAAACTAATCTAAATTAAAAATAATTTTTAAAGTAATTTATTTGTTTAGATAAAAATATAATCAAAAAATAGATTTTAAATCGTGCCTATTCTATTTTTTATTATATATTATTCTTTTACCCTCGAAATTGCTTTTTGGTATATTTATTACATTATGAAAATCATAGTCTGAAGTTGTCACATATGTATTCATATATACTGCATTTGAAAGCATTCCCCATTTCTACGACTCAAGCAAACCAGTGAAAGTTACAAACTCTCGCTCAAACTTTTAATACAAATAGTTTTAAATATATTCAGTACTTATGATGAGTAGTATTTGTTTCTCATGTTACAAATTTATTTATTATATTTGCCACATAGCATTTTTTAATGCAGCGAACTTGCTACGAACATGAATTTAGATTTGCGCATGACCGCAGCAGACTTCTTGAGACCTTAAAATACTTTAATAAGGGTCATCAAAATTTATAATATTTAACAAGAGAACATAATTACGTTATAAAAACTTAGAGTAGAATACCAATTTTGTCTACTTGTAAAATTATAATGAAATAATATTTCTGAAAAACTCAAAATGATACTTTTGGTTTATTAGATATTTAGACATATTATTTTAAATACTCAAAAAAAATGTTAATTAATTGTGTTTCGATAAATACTCAAACTGAAACAGCAAAATTGGAACATATACAGTAAAGCTAACTTTTCAAATATAGATTTTTGGAGGATGAACCTTAGCAGTTTTATTACTTAAATTTTTTTATAGTCTTAGAGGAAATTACTACGGTACCAAATCTATTTGTTTAAATAATTGCAATTTCAATAATATCCTACTTCATAAGCTATGTGTTCGAATTCTATATATTTTTAAAAATGCGATTGTAATTCAATATTTTAATTTTTCTGTAACACTTATATTTGGATTAAGTAAATAGTTTCTTAAAATTTGAACATTTTTATTCGTAAACTTCATCCATTTTGAAGCATATGTGCTGGTTTTACTTTTTTATACAACAAGCTAATAGGCTTGAAGCATTTTACGCTAACATTTTTGAGAATACAACGTAGACCTTGATGCTTACACTTTCCAATTATTAATCATAAAGAAAATTTAAGAATAAATTGAAATTGTACGTGTAATCTTATCAGCGAACGGCACAATTAAAAAAAATTCTTAGTAGAAAGAATGTTGTGTTTGTCTGGGTATGTGAGAGCTCAAAATATGTACGAATTCAAATGTTGAAAAATAATATTTGGGAAGAAGAGTGTCGTGGGGAGCGAAACATTATGATGTGCGAAACGATCGGTGTTGAAGCATTGTCTGCCCATGCAACGAATATGCACAAGAATAATACTGTGTACAAATTAACGTAAGACTTTATTTATAACTTTTGAAATCTTTATTTATTCTTCTAAATCTACTTCATTCCCCTCAAAATAATCCTCCCTCTCCAGATGCAATGCAACTATGCCAACGCTTATTCCAATTTTCAAAACATTTTTATACTGGTATTCCGGAATGGCCATCAGTTCCTTCTTCGATTCGGCTTTTATTTCTTCAATCGAATCAAAACCGTGTCCCCGATATGGTCTTTTGAGTTTGCTGAACAGCTAGAAGTCACACGGTACTAAATCAGGCGAGTAAGGTGGTTGCGGAACGATATTGGTTGAATTTTTTGGCGAAATATTCATGTAAAATCAATGTAGTGAGAGCTGGTATATTACCGTGATACAAAAACCAAGAGTTGTCTTTGCATAAATCTGGCCTTTTGAGACGAATAGCTTCATGCAAACGACACATAACACTCAAATAATATTCTTTGTTTACCGTTTGGCCAGTTGAAAGGAATTTATGATGCACCATACCTCGATAATCGAAGAGAACAGTGAGCATAACCTTGATTTTTGAGCGACTTTGATGTGATTTTTTCGGTCTCCACTCTCCTTTGTCATGATATTTGTTCGATTGATCGGTTGTTTCTGGATCGTAAGCGTAAACCCAAGTCTCATTTCCAGCTATTATGCGTTCCATCTTGTCCTAATAGTCTGAAAGCATTGTTTCACAGACCTCCCTGCAACGCTGTTTTTTCAAAAAAATTGAATGTTTTTGACACCAATCGAGATTTCACGATTTTCAAGCACAAAATATCTTTCAAAATGATGTTAACTGACCCATTTGAAATTCTAATAATATCAGCAAGCGTTCTAGTAGTCTTGCTCTTGACAGTGACTTCTGACAGTGATAGTGACAGCTGATATTTCATTTCGTACACAAAATTTAATGCTACTTCTTTGTTGAATAATTTCAGATATTATAAAAACCGAAGAGGTAATTTTTCTTTGTTTACAAAACACAAGCGTAACCATAAGACAAATGAAGATAATTGCGTGAAATTTGGACAGATAACTCTGACAGTAGAATCGATAAACCCGGGTAGGTTGAATTGAAAAGTGTTACTCATATTTGTACACAGTAGTATATACACATTCCACACTGCAGCGAAAGCTTGACCAGGGGTTCAGCGTGCTACATAGTTAAAAGTGTTGCACCTCCGATCATGCAAAGAAAATTCTGGAATACCTTCGAGATGCCTGCAGAACATTCTAGTAGCTTCCAGCAGGTTCTCACCTGTGTATACCTGAACTGGCCCAAGACACTCCAGAAACTCTCAAACCAGTATAGAAGTTTTTAGATGGTTTTCACTTGTGCACACCTGAGCGGACTCAGAATCCCTATGGCTTATCTGCTCACATCAATATCTTAGTTAGTGTCATATTGACAATTTGTTAAGAATGGAGATTATAAACATCAAGCAACATATTTATTTTTCAATGTACAATTCCAAAATTCATTTTCAGCTTATTAGTCAACTGATTACTGACTTTATTAATTTTTCCTCAGCTGAGAGTGATACTTAATTTTTAGGCAATTAAAATATTTTATAAAGTATAAAATAAATTATTTAAAATTGTATAAAAATATAATTTAATAATACTTTGTCCTAAACTACTGGTGGCGTAACTTCTATCCAATCTACATAGCTGCTCTTTATGCAAGACTTATTTTAATCCCCTTTTAAGATATTACAAAGTAAATACAGACGGAGTTATTTACCGGTAAAAACATAAAAAAAATTTCTCATGGACCTTTTTACAACTACACTTATGGAAGGTTTAAGGAAGCATTTTTTGTATGGAAAAATTATAAGTGCTATGGCCAGAGATAGAAATATACTCTCGTAGGATTGGATTATTTTATATCCTAATAGCATAAAATACTGTTTTTTTATATTAATGGAATCTCACGTCACATATTGGTGCGCACTCTAGGCTGGCAACATTTACTAAATATTATCTAATTCTATCAAATGATTTTGAAATAATTAACAAATAATAATGAAATAATCGGGTCTGATTAAGAATCTCCTTCTTTGACACAGTCTGTAATAATATTATATAACGTATATACATATCAATCTGTTTTACCGGCGCCATTCTCTGAAATTGCGTTTAGTGCTCATGATTTAATTTTGAATATTTTTTAATTATTAAATCATGATTACCATTTTATTTCAATGAATAAATTGAAAAGTAGAATCAATTGTTTGTCAAAACGTAGTGAATAAGAAAATATTATTTTTGAATTCATTATCACATCAAAGAAAAGAAACCTTGACTGATAAAATGATAAAATTATTAACATTATAGGTAAATAATATTCTTGCCTAAATAATACAGAATATATAAAAACTAATAGTAATATAATGAAATGAATTATAATGAAATTCCAATAGTCACTCTAAAAACATTTGAAATAATATTGTTCAATTGATTATATTGGAATAATACAGGTCTGCATGGAAATTAAAATTGAAGATATTAGGACATATATAACTTATTAATCCTCAGTTTGCACGGAATATATCATTTTTATAATAGTGTCTTTAATAACTAATACAATATGTCACCTAAAATTATTAAAAATTTGCTATTTTATATTTTTACTTGTTATTATATAGTTAAAAGTAAGTTAAAAAAATTTATTTATAAAAAAGTCCATTTTGTCCTATGGTATTATATTAATTAATTAGAAATATATAATGGCGCTTCTCTATAGAACATTTATATGTGTATCGCTATAATAATATATACATACCTTATGTGAATACATAATTCAAAAGTTTAATATCCACTTACTATAAAATTATAACCAATTCTATATTTTCCATTCGCATAAAGAAAAAATTAAAATATCTTTTGGACTTCATATAATTAAAAATTATATATTTCATCGATAAGGCAAGAGTAGAAAAGTTCTATGTTGATAGACAAATGTATCTTCTAATTAATTGTATTTGCATATATTTATATATATATATATATATATATATATATATATATATATATATATATATATGTGAATATAGTAAATTCAATTTTAAAAATTCACTTATGAAGTTTTACGAAGCAATGTTTTAATTTAACATTGACAAGCGACCAAAGTATTAGGCTAAATATGAAGACTTTATTTTATAAGAAATATACGTGGATAAGTATAAATGTAATAAAGTAACAGAAAATAAATATTTTTGTACGTTTCACCCTAGACTACTTGCTAGAAAAGTACATAAGATGTATGCAATGATAAATTACCCGTTTCAAAGCAATATTTCGTTCCTACAATCAAATTATATATGATTGTATTATACATTGTTTCGTTTTTGATCAAGCATCATACGTCTTAGACTACCTGTTATCTTACTGACGAGCCAAGTAGGTGGTTTAGAGCGAAACGTATAAAAAAAAATTTTTTTCTTTTCATTTAAATTTGGACCAATTATTATTCCATTTTTCTTATAAAAAATTATACTACTGTGATGAAATTGAAAGGTGATTTTAAAGCTGTAATCATTGAAAGCTCAAAGAAATGACCACGTAAATTCGTGTATGTTAAATAAGAATATTGTATCATATCATATCATGTCATGTTAATTAATTTATTTATTCATTTATTTTTTGATTGAGCTTCAAATCTTATACAGAGTTATTCGCTTTCGGCATAGTTGCCTAGTACAGTAATAATATCGTACTAAACTGTTACAACTTTTGAGAAAAGATAATACATGTTTGCTTGCAGTAATATTTGGTTTATATATTATATCTATATTTAACGGATGATATAAATCAATTTTTGCGAAATTTTGTATTTGTTTTAGTCGTTCTTCATTATATAATTTACTTTGCCATAATATGTGATTAATGTCGTGATATTTACATGAGCAGGGACATGAGGGATCATTTATAATTGAAGTTCGAGTACGGGAGGCAGCCAGGTTATAATGGTTGCCTCGACATCGAATGACTGTGATAATAAGTTATCAGGTTAATTTCTTATTGTTAAACCACGCTTTTTACTTGTCTACATAGAATGTCTTTCAATATTTATTACCTTTTGAGTTTTCTATTTTCGTAATGATCTCATGTGTATTTTCAATCATATAAGTTTTAAAAATTTCAAAGAGATCAGTGAATATAACAAAGTTTGGATTAATGTTTACATTTGTCGGAGTGTTGGCTGCTTTAGCTGCTACGTTTACAAATTCATTCTCTCGTATTCTACAGTGAACAGGAATCCAGTAAACATTGATATTTCCTGTTTCAGTTTTTTCCCGTACAAATTGTAAATATTTATTTTTTATTTGTCAAACATATGGGTTAATTTTAATATTTATATTTGTATTTTTTAAGCTATGAAGCACACTGATAGAATTCGAGAGAATACAGATGTCGGAGTCGGTATTATTAAGAGCTATATCTAACGTATCTACTATAGCAATTCATTCGGCTTGAATGTCATCGTTTCCCTGCTCTTGTCCTAGATGCTTTACAATCTTGGTGATTCAAGATTTAAGTCTGCGTGATGTGACATGATTATACGTGCCTCTCAACATCGGGGTGAGGTCTTTGTTTTTAGAAGCACATTTATATAGTGTGTCATTTATTTTCTATTTACCTATAGTGTCCTTGAGAAATAATGACAAATTTTCAAAGGTAATCGGATAATTTGAATTAGTGTTTATAAGCTCGTTTTTAGCGTCCATTATTTTTGCAATTTCATCTTCAGCACACTTTTTCTTTGCAGGCTGTTCACTTAGTCTCGTTTCAAAAGGGGCTGTCATCTAACGTTTTGACTGCTATTTTTATTTTATTTAGACTTTTCTAACCATCGAGACTGGTCCCACCTAAAATGTGTTGTCTCTTTCTAGCTGCAGCAATTGGTGTCGGAACTGAGTAGCGCTAACTTGGAACGCTTAAAGCAGATGATGCCTGCAATTTTGGATATATTATTTAATTTATCAATATCCCGAAAGATATTCAGATTATTTTCAGTTTCAATTGTTTTTTTTTCGTATTTTCTAGCAGTTTCATCATTTGTAACTGTATTATTGACATTGCTTGGTGATGCATTTTGAAACTGGTTGGGATTTACAGGATCTTCATTTACATTTTTACAATATTTAGAAATATGCCCCTCTAATTTACAAATAAAGCATATCAGTTGTTGACTAGAAAAGTAGATCCAGTAGACCGTGTCGCCATATATTATTTTCACGTTCCTAAAACTAATGACGTACTTTAAATTTCCATCTTGTATTCCTGCCTTGATATAAAGAATTTGCGATGAAGGTTTAATCTTTAGTTCTAAAAGTTTATCTTCTATTAGATATTATATTATATTTGAATATAATATATTATATTATATTATATTATATTATATTTGGAATGACATGAGCTATGTTTTTTCATTTTGAAAAAAAGAAATGATGACAAAATCGAAAGTTACCTTTCCAACTACCCCGAATCTATATATATATTACATACGAATTCTATGGGGACATATTGTAGTTTCGTCTACGGGCAGTCGAATACGATATTCCGGTACCTCAGCATGATTTCTACGAGGAGTTTCGTAGATGGTTGATGTCGAAGTATCTCGGATCGACTTGTTTGGAAAGTATCGTGTTTAATCGGTAAGAAACAATGTCTAGGTATGACGGGATGCCCAGTAAGGGGAGTTTTGAATTTTACCATTCGAATACCAAACTCCGAATAGAAGTCGTCTCGACAGATTTGGACATTTTTTTCTTCCGCCTCAACTCGAAAGTACAATTTTCCCCGCAGAAGCCGTATGTAATATGTATGTATATTGTATAAAATGTTTTATGGAATATCATCTTTTTGCAGTGGACGCTGCTTTGAAGCAGCATTTTATACGGAAGCGACGATAGATAAATTATCTATAGAAATATAAATTTATACATAGAGTACTTTTGACTTAGATATTACTGAACTGTTTAAGAAATCGATTAAATTATTATCTTGGGTGAAGACGTAACGGGGGATGTATTTTAGTGAAAATAATACATATTGTATAATAGAAAAAAGGAGACTCTAATACTACACAAAATTTCTAGAATGGACGACCTTTCTAGCCTGGCTGACCTTTCCGAATTAACATTACACGCGTCTTATACAAATATGCAGATAGTAGCATAAACCTCTGATCGTCCCTACCTGCACTTTTCACCCTTTTTCTAATATTATTCACTTTTGCTAATTCTCTGCATCTTCTATTTTTTTACCTGATCCATATCATCTCGGTCACTAGTGGTTACTTATTTTCTCTCTCCCTCTCTCTCTCTCTCTCTCTGCAATAATACACATATCCTTACACTCTCACAGCAGGAATAAGCACTCCAAAAATTAAATATGCAGTTTCCAGTACAATCTGGCGTGGATATCAATCCACCCTCGTATATACTACGTAGAACCTTCGGCTATGTTCAGGGCGTCTTAGTGTAAAATTGACTGAATTTTTTACTGTTAATTACTATTACTATATATAAATATATATATATATATATATATATATATATATATATATATATATATATAAATGAGATGTTTCTAAGCATTTATATAGTCATACATGGAGTTTTTTATTAACAAATGCTTTTTAATAAAAAATTTCGACGGGAAATGAAATTCGTTTCATAGTCCTTGACATTTTGGTAACGCGAACATGACAAAATTGTTCCGTGCATGGAGCGTGGATCCCCATATTGCATGGACACCTTTCAAAATCTACTCTGTTTTATACTGCATAAGATGGCGTAAACGAATAGCTCTAGTTATCTTCAAGAATTTACAGTTTGTTTAAAAATATTAATCTAATGTTATGAAACTTCATTTGTAAATATTTTGAAATCATATCTATTGATTGGCGAGTTTGACCTAAAAATTTCCTACGTGGTTTTACGATATTTTTTTTGTTTCATAACTAGCTAGCATATTATATATATATATATATATAAACTGAAATTGTTTTCATTGATATTAATATGCTCACCGCTGAATATTGTATATTTACCTGTCTTCAGTTGAAGCTATTCTTGGTGGAACCAAAGCAGATCGGAATACCTTTACCTATCAGAGTATCTTAATTGTCAAGCAGGATGCGCACAATCAGCGTGAGCCAGTTTGTGGAGCTTCGATAGTTCATCATAAATTTTTATTATCGGCCGTTCTATGTATTATTGATTCGGATAATGTTGCATACAACCGTTGGTATGAAGTAGTCGTTGGGACAAACAAACTGACAAATAATTCCGGAATTGTTGTACAAGTGGAACAAATGTACTTGTCTGGAAATTACAACCGTGCCAATGAAACGGATAGTATTTTGATAATAGAGGTAAATACGTTATATTACTCTTAGGTACATATATTTTTTAATTAACATGAAAGATTGCATGTATTATGTATTTTTAACCACCTTCTCTAATTATTTAATACAATTGGATTACGAATTCCTTAAAATCGGATGATTTCTTGAAGAAGGAAAAAGAAAAATCTATGCAAATAATAGTTGTTATTCATCGTGTATTAAAATATCATATTTTTAATTAAAAAAAAATGAAATAGATGAGATTATCGATGGAATGTGTAAATTTTGGAAAGTATAAATGTTTTTTAGCTTCTAGCGAGGTGAATATTAATGTAGGTTTGACTGTTAAAAAAGATTTTGTTTTACCATTAAGATCTTTTAGATCTATAAAATATCTAAATAGTCAACTTCTCGCAGGAGGTTAAAAGCAAATTATTCGAAATCAAACTGAACTAAAAAAGTAAGAAGTGATTCCTGTAAAATTTAAAGTAGAAATAAAATATTCAATAAATTTTTGACCATGCACAAAAGCATGGGCCAGATTAAACTATTTTATGCTATTTCTGTAAATATGGCATATTATCATTTGTAACTCTGGGATTTTTCTTTGAGATATACGTTTTTCTTTTGTCTAAAAATTGATGAACATTTTTGGTATTTTTGTTTTTATATTCATTTTCTTTTATATTTTAATAATTATTTTTAATATTTAATGTAATTAAATTAATCGACAATTAAGAAATAAAATTCTAAAAAAAGGACTCAACATTAAACATGCCTAATTACCTATCAGTATCTGTATGTGTGCGATTTGAAAAATATCCTTACAAAACGACTAAAACTCTATTGGAACTTGGCAGTTTTTTTTGAAATATATAAAGCATTTCAATATGTTTTCATCCTTTGACCAAAGATATCGAAAATTTAGTTAAAAAAAAAATCGAATTATTATGAAACATACTATTAATTTTTTTATATAAATTAATAAATATATAACAATTAATATTTTTATTTTAGTTAAAGACGAATTTAGATCTTTCTGCGAACAGTGGTTTGAGTAAGCTACTATTTCCTTACTTTGATCTGAGTTTCGAAGACATGGAAGGTATTTTGACGGGTTATGGATTTACTTGGGTAGAAGTCAGGAATCATGCAAATGGTACATCGACAGTTCTTAATGGTGACACAGATTGGGAATTAAAATATATCAAAGTTAAAGTTTTAAGTACTAGTGTATGTAGACAAAAATCGTCCAATGTTTTACCCTCTCAAATGTGCGGTGTAACGTTGCCAGCTAAATCAGGGCAACAGTGGGGAGCCTGCATGGTAAGCTTTATCATTAAAATTGCAAATATAGCTATAGATTTTGAATTTCAAAAATTCGTTAGCTGCATAAGTGGAGAAATGAACAGACGAGAACGAAATCTTAATTATTTTTTTTCAGAAAGACTGGGGTGGGCCATTGGTCATTCATAATAACGTAATGATTGGTCTTCTATACAAAATTCGTAGCGATTGCGTGGATATTGATCATCCAGCGATATACGCCAGAATTACAAATTCACGGTCGTTTATTAATAATGTCTTGAACGGCATAATACCAAATAATACTCGTATTATTACGGATCCAAGGGGTGAAAATGCAGCTTAAACTTCATCGACATTAAACTTTATATTTGTTATTATAAATTAGTGCTGTTATAATGCAACCAATACAGTATGAGAGATGACAACAAATTTTTTGAAAGATATAGCAGAGAAATTTTTTTCGGAAGCTAAATCCAAACCCATTTTGGATTCCACATAAAATAAAGTGAAATGTGTGTTCCAATGTTTCAAATTGAATAAAACTCTCCGGATTTCGCTTTATCTATAAAAATGAATAAGCGAGAATTACGATGGGTCTGCGTTTGACTCGTGAATCATAGTAATACGAGTCAATCAGAAGGTTTATACAATGACATACGTATGTATGTTAGGCAAACGAAGTAGTATATATTTGTTTCCTTTTTTGAGAAATATTGTCACTTGGAGACTTGATAAAGAATTTAGAGGTTATTTCAAGTAATTTTTAATTTATATCTCATATAATATACAATAGTAAAACTACCTTAATGGAATCCGAAGTGCATCTGTTTATCGCATCCATTTTTTAATTCTACTAAAGTTATAAACTGGGACAGTTATTTATCAAAATCCAATATTACAGTGTATTTATCAACTATAAGTGGAAACAGTTTATTATAATTTCATACGACGTAAAAGAGGCAGACAGACTAATAAAATATAAGTCATCGCAATTATAAAACAAAACATTTAACATTCAGTGAGAACTGGTGAATTTGGTTGACTTGTTTTCTTTGAAAGAATCGAATATTTATCTTTATTTAAAAGTGGAAAATTCTATTTAGAGTAAGGAAAAATAGTTCAAATTTAAATTATTTTCATCTTCTATCTGATATTGCGACATTCAAGAAATAAAACACGTATTAATGACAAATTATGCATTTGCCCTGAAATTTGGAATCTAGACTATTTTGGTGCTTCGTTTCTAACAGTTCAATTGTTTTAGTTGAATTCACTATTTTATGCAAAAGATGTAATGAAAATGAAGCTTTTTTCGCGGTGCTTTCAGTTTTCTGAAAATGGTATTAGATAATCTAAAATTTTTGTTACAAATATATTTATAATAAAAATTATATATATATATATATATATATATATATATATATATATGTATGTATTAGTTATGTTTGAATCACGTTACTACGTTTGGAATATTAAACAGATATTACAATAAAATTAGTTGTTCATAGTAGTACAACATTTTAATATTACTTTTTGTACTCCATTCAGTATTTAGTTTTATTCTTATTTGAAATCTATTGGAAGTTATATATTGTCACAGCGATTTTGTAGATACTGATTGACTTATTGATTATATGAAAGTATAAATTAGAGGACCATACAATAATTGATTCATATACTACATTTCTATTAGTTTGAAATAAATCACAATAATATTTTTCCGTTTTGCAAATTTGTTTATCGTCTATTCTATTAGAGTTAATCCGAACTTGCGTGCAGCTACGTACAATTGAAGTGCATTTACTTTCAACCAATTTCAGCACATGTTTTTATTGGACAATGGTATTTTATTGTCATCACGGCTATTATATTTATATTGACGGAGACGAGCTTCGCTGTGGTGCACTGATCTGATCATGACGTGGAAAGGCGATTTAGGTTCAACATTAAATTTTTCGTTAAGCAAAAACCAAAGACATTACAACATAAATACACAAAATAAAATAAATCTTAAGTGAATTTTTATATATCATCATATAAAAACATAAAGAAAATGCAATTTATCATTATATATATTATATTTAGAATACCGTCGTAAATTACAACTATAAATGGTTAAATAATTATTTAAGCTATGATGGGCTGTACAGTTTCGGTATGAGATGTTCCATGTAATGGTAGAAAATATGGAATGTTGAATTTCTTTAGAATTAACAGAAACTGGAATAGCAGACTGTTTCAAGCAGTTTTACTATTTGTGTAATATTGTTTCAAAATATTTATTGCCGTATTTCAAAATTATGTGTGAATTACGAAGGTTGTCTGCTTGTATTAACATATAACTAATTTTGTAGGAACAACATTATCCAATTAGTTCCACGTTGCTCAAACGATTAATCGCACCCTTTGCCTGTAGGCAGCGCCACACGAAACGTCAAAATTTATTCCGAGCGACCCAGAAAGGAGTCGGCTTACACCATTAAGACACTCATACGATCGAAATTTCTATTCTTCTATTCTCACCCCCCCCCCATCTCATCATCGATTATGAGCGTGTGTGTGTGCGCGCGCGCGCGCATACGAACACGATCGATTTTTCAACGCGAGCTCACCCGTGAGATGCAGGCTTCTGATCAAATTCGAGACGAGTATGCGCGGCCATTTTCGATCGAAACGATTGCCTGCGGAATTTTCGCTGGGCAACTAAATCATACGGCCGGCCCACGCGTATAATGCGCCGCTACGATCTCCTTGGCGCGACCCGTCGCGTACGACCAAAGTCGGCTATTTCTACTTGGAGTTTGAAATGGTCGTCGCTAATACCCCATCTCTCTCTCATTCGCGATCTAATTTTACATGGGCGCATTGATCCGGGCTCGATATTATTCATCCCGTAGAGTTCTTTGTGTTTTTTATTTGCAAGCGCCGACGAGCGATTGAGTTCCTATCCTCGGAGCACATACGCGCTGCTTTCTTGAAACGCGACCGAGAGCTCTTCTTGCACTCAGCTTGCGATCTTTTTGCTGCAGGTATCATCGAGAGAGGAGGGGAGGGAGTTTCTGCCAACGCTGCCATAGTGTATAAAGCGTAGACGCGTAAACAGGCCGAGCGAAGCGAAGGGGAATAAAGGAGGGGCGGAGGACGGAAGAAGCAACAGTCGTCGGGCGAGCCCCTTTATCGACTTCGAGGGGCGCGACACGCGTGCGTCTTAAGGAGAGAGCGGGAACGTTAGATGCATTTTTTTCTCGTTGCTTTATGCTCGCGTTAAAGCTTTTTCAATCCATCAGTCGGGTATTTTAGGATCAAAGGACTTTTTATTCAGCGATCTCGTGATAATACGCAGGACAGTGTTACAATGTTTAAGAAGAGTATTCATTTTAAATCATTATTTTCATTCACCCGTAATTCTTCCCTGTAAAAAATTATTATACAATTTTATCACAAGATCGTTTTTTTATTTAGATCCGTAGCGGTAAAAACTTATCAGATGTAATCTGTGTAAATTTTTAGGAAATCCAGTATGAAATCTAAATTTGTTTACTTATCTCATTTTGAAATTCCTCGACTCTTTATTATTAAAATCGGATGAAGACATTTTATTCTTACTCTAGATACTGCATTATCGATTCGATAAAAAAAACCGATATTTATTTATTTCAAGTAGCTATAAATATTTCTCTGTTTCGAATCTAAAAATTGTATCCCATATTTTCAATACGCATGCGAGCGCGCAAGTGCTTGTATGTATATAATAAAATAAAAAATATTTGGTATGAATTAAATGCATCAATGATTTAAGATTTATATATTACTTCAATTATTCTTAATAATAAAGTTATTATGTTTTTATATCATACATATATATTATTCTATAATCTTTATATATATATATATATATATATATATATATATATATATATATATATAAAATAAAGACACCGATATATCGATTGACTATCTGACTCACAGTCATGCATTGCCACAACGCCCAGCTCCAACTACTATACCTATAAATAGTCCTATATATTGTCCTGAAAACTTGATGATATACACCTTATGTATTGTAGGGAGCATTTAATAAAGGATTATACACTAATAAGTTCCTAAGTGTGCGAAAAGTAGAAATATATGCTATTTTCATTTACATCGATAACTTCGGTCTTTCCAACAATACGAATACGATATTTATTTCTAATTTGTATTTAGAAAAATCTCTAAAAACAAATATCTAGATTGCTCACAAAAGAATGGATAATGGGGGTGAAATTGGAATAAGTGGAAAATAGTTTCATTTATCGATGACAATGAATTTTCATATTATTATTTAAATTTTTTCCATAATTGTTATATATAATAATATTCTTATATAACTTTAGGGATGTAAGTTTAATCTCCTTCAAAGGGATGAAAAAGGAATATACGTCTTCTTATGAACTTGTATAGTTTTACACATAAAGTGCAAATTGTCGATAGTTGTCATTTCAATTTTTCTTCATAATTATTATACATACTCTGCTTCGTAATGCTTATATACGGCAATAATAAGACGATAATCGTGTTTTCTAGTATTTTTCCTATTTTATTTTAATTTACATATTTAAAGTTAATAAATAATTTTTTTGCGAACGATCTTAGGGTACGTTAATATAAGATATTGTACTGACGGACTAATATTGATCGATTTCCATTTATATATACAAAAGAGTCTATACTAACGGGTTAATTAAATGATTCAGCAACTAATAAACCGATGAGTTGGAAAATTTTTACTTAGTTTCATCTCATTACCTAAGCTGAGACTGTGCAAAAGGGCCATGTAGCTTTTAAGTTTTCACATATTTGTACATGTTTTTACAATTTTTAAAAAAAATTAGATACTTAAAATTAGGAAGTCGGTTTTTTCTTCAAAGGTTTGTCTATATTTGTGAAAATATATAATTATCAATTCCTTAATTTTAACGCAATTGAACTCTATGAAGATCAAAGGAAAATATACGTATTTTTATACTCTATGAATAATCTCGGAATTTCTAAACCTATGATAAAATCCAATGATTTATAACGAGGTGATAAATTTAAAACCGTTATAAAGAAAAATCATAATAATAATTTATAGACTTTTCGATAAAATTATAAAAATATGTAAATATATATCTAACCCATTTCAGCCACTTAGGTATGGATTAAAGTCAAATGCAGAAACGAATTTCAATCTTTTTTATGAGTCAGAATTTTTACTTTTTACTTTTATGCATAACTTTATTGGATTATTATTTTTTTAATTGTATATTAAAGCTTAAATTGAAACATAGGATTACATATAAAAGAACGAAAATTATGGATGTAGCCAAATTCAAGTTCTGAACATTGAAAATGAAACTGAACTCAAATGAACACGAGTTTTTCCTTTTTTACCTTGATACCAAAAAAAGATTTAAATTCAAATTTCATACTGAAATCGAAAATTTCTAAACAAATTATGAAATTGTCAAAGAAGTCTTAACGGTAGACACTAAGATGAAATGATAGTTGTCATTAAGTTTCGAGATTTACGCATTATGCGAACTGGACTTGTTTTGCACACATTGAACATATAAATTTAATTATCGATGTCTAACGTAAATATTACTTTATTCCGTTGAAACGAAAAACAATAAAAAAAATTATCGACTTAACAATTACGCAAACCCAAACTCTCCAATCCCCAAAAGTTAACGACTCATCCAGTCTACGAGATTCAAAAGAGACCGCCGCGAAGCCCCACTGGAGAGTCGCGTCGTATGTGGTATCGCGCTTCATTCCACCCCTCCCCCCCAAGCCTGCCCGCCCTCCGCCCCAATCGAGCCACCCCCTCTAGGCGCCCGCGCGCACACATGCGCGCGCCGTCCGTCGCCGTCGTCGCGTCGGCGTCGGCTTCAGCGACGGCGGCTGCGACGACTGCGACGGCTGCGGCGGCTGTGGCGGCGACGGCGGCGCTGCGTAGAATTTATCAATACCCGCGGAGGCCCGCGCACCCAGCAGTCGCAGTCGCGGCGGGCTCGCTCCTCCGGAAGTCTGCCGCCGCCCCGCCTCCCGACCTCGCTCGCGAGGCCGCGAGGACGCAGCAGAGAGCCGCCCGTCCGCCCCTCTCGCCCCGCACGCGCGGTCGGAGGGGACGCCCCGCCGACCCCTCTCCTCCTCCTTCTCCTCCCTTCCCCCTCTCCCCGCGCTTGAGTAGTCTCGAGCCCGCAAAATTGGGGCCGAAGATACGCGCGAGCCGCGAGGGAGGCAAGCGCAGAGCTTTCGTTGCGGCCATCAGTGACGCAGGAGCCGAGGAGAGGGCCATCGATTATGTGAGTAGCCCGTTCAATGCGGTATATATTGTATTCTATGTGTACGTGTGCATTATGCGCGTGTAGATTTATAGCTGGGCGACTGTCGTCTTCGAGAATGTCGCGCATTATCGTTGCCTCGTCGTCGTCCGACGTCTTCCTCGCGGATTATCGCGCGCATTCGGGCGTACGACACGCACGTGTGCAAGTGTGTGCGTTACAATAATACGTACCTGCGGTGCGCGACCTGCGAATGCGGGTAGAGGAAGGGGACTAGGCGCGCGCGGCCGTATTGACGCGGCGAGCTTTCATACGCGCATTACATAGGCGACGAAGACGCGGAAAATTGCCTCTCCGCTACCTCGGAGTCAAGAAACCTTTCTCGGTTTTGATTTGCCATTTGGCTGCAGTTCGGAATTGCGCCCGCTTCCAAAAGCGCCGTCACTCCTCCCGATGTCCGTGTAGCCGCGAGCGATCGCCCGTTACGACCGAATTATGGTTGAGAGGGGAGGGGTTGAAGAGAGGATTGGTGGTAGTGTCGTAGGCGCAGAGAGTGTAGAATTTTTTCTTCGTCGATTGCTGCCCTGCTTGCTCGTTCGAGATATTTGCGGATTTTTGGACGTGCGATATTATTTGGAATATTTTTGTTTCTTTGCGATTTAATGCATTAGAAAGAGAACGTCGTCGTCGACGCGCTTACAGTCGCATAATCTCGAGCTTGCTGTATTTCTTGTATGTGTGTGTGTGAGTGTGTGTGTATGTGGGTGTGTGGATGTACATATATATTAACGACACGGCACGATCTAGCCTGCCGCAACAGCTGCGGTAGCGCCGTTTAATAAGTCAGGGGCTCGATCGAAAGTTACCACGGGGTACGCAGCATATATAGGTCGGTGTGAAAAGTTCGCCTCGAGCCGCTAATAATAAAGTGGACAACTGGAGTTGCGCGAGCTGGCGCAAACACGTCGCGCATTAAATTATATCTGCACGTAGCAGTGCAGGAGGAGCTTTTGTCGAGCTTTCCAACTGGGAACTCGAGCATCCGTACGTATTAAGCGCGCGTATATCCGCAGTTGCGCCAAACGTATGAAAACCTCAAACGCATCCGGATGCATTAACCATAGGCGAGGGGGAGAAAAGGTCGGGCACTTGCGATAGGCTGTATGCCACAAGTGACTAAGGGCAGAGAGGGGGGGGGACTTAAGGGTCGGTGGGTAGAAGGGGCCAATCGAGGAGAAGAAAGGGACGGACACCCTTGCTCCTAATTCGTAAATGAATCACCAAGTCCATTTTTCCATTTTCTTTGTATATATCTATATAGGAAAATAGTTGTCGAGCGAGCTGCTGCATCCTAGCGCGGATATGTAATATCGTAGAAGGGAGAAAGGGGCCACGACTCTATAGTACGTGTCTGCAAATACGTGTGTATGTGTAGGCCTGCGAGATCGATCGCTAACGGGGTGGACGGGTCAGGGGGTAGTCTATAGTGTATATATATATATATATATATATATATATATATATATATATATATACACATTACGCTATCTCTGTCTTTCTCTCTGTGTGTGTCTGTGTGTCTATCCGTGCATGTGTATAAACGAAGCGCAATGTACGAAAATTCCACCTCTTCATTCCTCCCTCGCCCACTCGACCGAAGACGCGCGATATTTTCGCGGGTTCGCCTCCACCTTGCCAACTGCTCCCCCCGGTCGCCCACCCTCCGCCGCGCGATCGATTTCTCCTTGGGTCGGGCGGTCGGGGGACGTCGTCGATGCACATCGTGGCGCAGTGCGAGTACCGACACACATACACACGCGCACATATCCCCCCCCTCCCCCGAGAGGGGAAGCGCAACAAATATATAATAAATCCAACGACGACGCGATCAGGAATTGTTCCGGCACTGCTGCTCCGCGACTGCTTTATTTCTTTTTTCGTCTTCCATCGAGAATGCTCAATGAGGATAAAGCGAGATGGTCTTGGGTCTGTTCCCTTTTTCCTCCGTTTGATGAAAGGGCTTTCATTGGTTTTTCACTTAAGGGCACTTAGATGCAAACGTGTGTGTGTGTGTGGGTGTGTGTGTTTATTTTTGGCTGAAAACGCCACTGTCGAGATGCGAGCGTTGAATGTATATGCATATCACCTAATGGGGAGGTATAGCTCAACGCGCGTACACGTTCACGAGACAAGAAAATGTCCTCTTTTATATAATACCTTTGTCCCCTTCTCTCGCTCTCTTTCTCTCTTTAGTCATAGCAAAAGGCAGGGGCGAGTAGCAGGGCGAGGGATAGGGGAGGGGGTGAAACAGCAGAAGAGAATGCCGAAGCGAAAAGAAAAATCAATGGGTACGCGCACCCGGACGCTTAGTACAAGGGGAACCGAACTGCTAGATTTTCCTCATTTGTCCTTTTCTTATTTTCTCTCTCTCTCTCTCTCTCTCTCTCTCTCTCTCTCTCCTCTCTCTCTCTCTCTCTCTCTCTCTGTCTCTCTCCCGCTGTCTCTCCATCGCTCTTTTTTTCTCTTTAAAACTTTTCGTATCGTGAACAAAACAATGAGAGAGAGAGAGAGAGAGAGAGAGAGAGAGAGAGAGAGAGAGAGAGAGATTGTTATATGCATGCAACTGTTTTACGCATTGATGATAGCTGCGCTCTTCCGCTATGCTCGATATTCCCTCAAACTAATACGCCTGATACTTCAAAGGTCAATAGCAGTGTCTGGTTATCTCGATTTGGAGTTATATCATATTAAAGAAGCAATGTCGTACCGTCATCTTTCGAAAGAGTTCGCATCGAGTTCTCGCGAGCTTTATGCTCGTAACGCTTCCGGAATTGCGACGTTTATATAGAGGCGCACTCGCACGATTTGTCGGGTATAATATACGCTTCGGTTTTTATTGATATTTCGTTTTCGTGCTCTCTTGTCTCGTCAATTGTGGTATTAAACTTTTGCAAACGGTACGGATGAAAGTGTAAAATATCCGATAAGGGTGAAACTGCAAACAGTTTAATTTAATTTATACGCATGCGACAATTATTTAAATCATATATTTTGCTTATATTCATGTTAATGAAACACATTCATATATCTATAATTATTAATGCTATTTTATAACATTACATATATTCATTGTATTATATTTAGTTCAGGCCAACGAATAGAATACATTATAGTATAAAATATGAAAACCATTTTCTTCCTTGTGCACCAGATACAATCAAATCTAAATATCAGCACTTTCTAACAATTTCATATACATTTTTCTTCAAACTGCAATACAATATAACAAAGAAAGCCATTCTTACATAAATATGTGTGAGGTTTCCTTTGTAAAAATGTCATTACCTAATCTTGTACTTCACCTGTACACCTGAATAATTTAGTAAATCATGTATAATAGACGCTCTGAAAAGCATAGCACAACTTTTCTAGTAGCTAAGCATTAGAACGTCGGCCAAACATTGAAGCTAAAAGTGCTTCGAAAGCCTAACTTGGCACGCCGTGAAATTGACTATGGAATATTTTGCTCGCGAATAAGAACGCTGTACAGCCTAAAGTTGACTTTCGATGCACGGTGACTTTCAATACGGTGTGTATAGGAAAAAAGGGGTTACTTTCATAAAATCGATAGATATACACCGCGACTGTACTGTTCTTTACCAGAAGCTTTCATTATTATGTACCTGAAAACCATTTTTTTCTATTTTTCATCGTTTCTGACAATGACGAAATGATTGCATTCATTATGTGGATCACAAAAAATTTCAAAAGTGCCAGATCGAAATAAAATTAAACGTATACTGTGATTTTTCCGGATCTTAATAAACGCATCGTTATTGTTTATCTTCGAGTTTCTAGTCAAACAACTGGAGTAACATTGTTTAATTATCTTTGCTTTAGAGGAACATCTATGGCAAGTTATATTAATAAAAGTAAACATTAGTTAAGGGAAACTGGTTCTGAAAATTAATCATTATGTTTTATATGGAACATAAAATAAAGTTTGTACGTTTTTGACTAGATATGTTTTAAACTCTCATTTGGGTTGATTTGTTGGTATTTTTTTTTCTTTTTTGAAGGAAATACCTTAAGTCTCCTTCTCTCTGATCCCAGTGATTCTTTGAGTCTCCTTCGAGAACCCGAAGTCCCTCCGCTTACGTATGATGGAAATAACGAACGACCTTACAATGGAATATCATAAAGAATCAGAAGGAAAGAATGAGTGAGAGCGATAGAGTGGCGAGAGGTGGCGGCGGTGGAGGGGGGGGGGTTGAGAAGAGTCCGAAGTCGAAGAAAACTAATGCTCCCGACGCGCGCGACCTGCGTCATAACCGCGCGGGTTTCTATATTTAGATATAATCAATGGGCCAGCCCCGTTTTGTTTACAACGCTGCGCTGTCGCGCACTTGAGGCTCGCATCAATCCTCGCATCACTGATTATAACAACGGCAATTTGTTATTTATAATATTATAATCACGCGCTGTATTCCCCTGCGACGTTGACGGGGTCTTTCTCGTTGCGATCATAATTGTTCCCAGCGGTTGGCAAATTAATTACACAACGCTGTTATCGGGGTATTTGATAGGTGATCCGCTATTGCACAGGAATGCTGCGTAATTTTCAGGCACCTGGATTTTTAGGAAACACTTTGTAATAGATACCGTGAGCTGATGTGTTCGCGTTTCGTACTCCCTTGAATTTGATGCGAAGCGGTGGATCACAACGGGAGGCTACTGTACAGACATTCGAATTTATGCATTGGCGCATCTTTAAAACTGACCGAAAATTCGAACGAATATCGTATAATTCGAAAGCTTTCTCCAGAATTACGGATAAATTTAAAGACCCTGGTGGTTGCCCAGAAGCAATTTCCGAAGAACGAACTTCCGGCCACTTATACCCGCGCGCCTATTTCTCTAAAGTTGGTAACTGATACATGCTACCGGTATGTACTTTCAGGATTTCTCGTTAACGTCATTGAGGGAGACGGGTCTGACAACTTTTTCGCAAAGTTTTAATATGAGGAAACTTCTGGCCACGATTCGAATTGCGAATTCTGGAATTCCTTTGAAATATCGCGGAGGATCGTCTCAATATATTGGGCCGGAACGGAAGCGTAAACGACATTTGATAACATGTCTTGGGAGAATGTGGGTGTTTTCATCTTGATTTATGATTAAGAGCCAGAAACTCTTGTATCTTTCAATCCTGAATCAAAATTCAATTGCAGAATGAATTTTGCATAATAGCAGCTTGTGGTTCGTCTTTATCGCAAAGTGATCGTAACACGGTTTTCTAAGTGAACTAATGTTCAGAATATTTTTATATAGATTTGTAGTGAAGTACTTAGTATGTGTATTGAAATGTGTATAGTACGCAATAAAGGTATAATTACATTCAGTAACGAAACGATTTTTTGGCTGGCCTCGCAATATCTAATCGTAACTTTTCGCATAAAGCTGAAATTCTTCAACTTGCGAGAGTGAAGATTAAAATTTTTCTCGGGATTTTATGTATATTGTATTAATAATACATGCTAAAATTGTTTAAATAAAGAAATTCATTGACTTATGTAATCATGGCATCGAATTAAATTTTTAATGCAATATTCTTTATCGAAAAATTGCTTGTTAGCTTACGCTTGATTATATCAAATCTGGTTTGATTTAAATTTTACTGAAATATTATATTAAAATTTCAGTTCGTGTATATACAAAAAGTTTTTCATTTATACTTTTAAAAATATTAAAATTTCCGGAATACTTTAGGAATATTTGTTTAACATCATTTATTGATATGTTCATAAACTATAACTTATGAGTATTTTAAAATATAAAAATAATAATTTTAATTAAGCGTAGTCCTGTACAATTATATTATAGTACATCACAAAAATAAAAAATTAGGTTGGATTAATCGCAGAATGGATGGATTTTGACCGGGAAAAATTCAATTGTAATGGTGTCATAATTACAATAAAGAGAAATAAGCTAAATAATTCGGTACTTCGGTTACCATAACCTCAAATATATGGATGAAAACGATCTTGTTAAAACTTTTAGATCTTTATATATATATATATATATATATATATATATATATATATATATATATATATATATATGTCAATTTTATTATTGAATTTGATTGTCAAGAAAACTATAATAAATAATGTATCTCAGTCATATGAAATAAGCCTAAATTAAAATGTGTGATTTGCTTTAATAAAAACTTAAAAAGAAATAAATTTGGACACTGGTGTTAACTATTTTGTCCAAAAAAAAAATCTTTATCGTAATTTCTTTCTACGCCAACCGAAGCATACCGTGTAATATTTGGCAAATATTTGTATATTTTCCGGATAGTACATAAATTACCGTTACGAACAGCATTACGTCGACAACGCATTGCCATGCACAGCGTTTCGCTTATATATACTTCTTACGTATATATGCATATTACAATTGTGTATATTAAAATCGCCAACTACAGCGGTCGAGATCAAAAACAGAACTTTTAATAAAGCTGCGCCGTGTTTGCCTTGTTTAACGAACGTCGATAATATCCAGCCTCCAGATATATTTTACGAAACATGGTAAAAATACGTAATGAACGGATTTCAATGTTTTTCTTCTTTTAAAAAAGCATTGTTTCTAAGCTTCGATAATTACTTCCAGAAGGTATTTTCTTCAAACACAACTAAAATCTATATTCCTTATTTTGAAACGTGTTTATCTAATTTCCTGAATAACTTCTGTTCGCATAATGATTGTTTACATCAATATCATTTTGCGTTCTCATAATTTTTTCTGCTCTTTTACTATGATATTTATGTTATGTCTCATAAATTTTTAGCTTTCCGTTATTATTGGAAAATTCTAGGTACAGCGTAATTATATGAAATACGTCTGTCATATTATAATGAAATTTCGTTTCGTAGATTTAAACAAAGACCCGTGCTTCTTAAATTTAATAGATGATTAAAAAGAATAAGTATTCATTTTTATATCAGTGTTTACTCATTTATTTGTCTTCATTTATTCATTTATTCATACTCCTGGTGAATTTTTTAAAATAACGGGGGCTAATTTGCATCTAATCATTTTGTCTAAAGATGAGTCACCAGCATGAGTTGTATATATATTTCTTAAAAATGTGTATTTTGCGTAATTATCTATGATATATATATATATATATATATATATATATATTGCTATCGAAAGAATTAAGTGCATGGCATTTTATTCAGTCTCGAATTATTCTTTTTGTCGGTCGATAAATCGTCGCGCTACATAATCCAGCTATAATAGAGGAGAATAAAAAAACACGTCTTCGCAGCGGTCTTTCCGACAGCGAGAGACCTAGAGCCGTTAGAAATGGCGGGAGGTGGGGGGGGGGAGGAAAGGCGAGAAGTTGCGCCTGCGCGTGTAAAAAAATTCACCGTCGATTCTACGCTCCGATACGAGCAACAGAGTCGCCAGCAGCGTTACACAGAAGCACGAGCAGCGGAGGCTCGGAGGCGACAATAAAACGCGCGACCCTTCCCCTTCGGAAAGCAAAGGGGGAAATTCTTTCATCGAAAAGCTCTTTTTTCCCTTGTTATATGTAGACCCTAACTATTCTCAACGTCCCCCCCCCTCCCTCCACCACGACCTACCCTCTCTGCCCCGTCATTCTCGACACTCGCAGCAATAGGACGAGCACGGGCGCGTAATTACGCAATTGTCAGCGGTCGCGCGCTTCTGCTATTTCGCCCCCTTCCTCCGCAGGAGTTCCGACGCCCACGCCGGCGCGCGCGTCTGCGCATCCTCGTCGTCCCCCATTTCGATGGATTCTTTTAAGGACACGGCTGCGCGTGCGCGACTAGGGATCTTCCATTTCATTAAAAGTTCCCATTCAGGCGAGGCATCGATACTATATATGAGGGTGGGAGACATCGGCTTTCTTTTTTTCTTTTTTTGTTGAGGAGAGGCATCGATTGCTAGGAAGCTTGGCCTATATTACGTAATCTAAAAAAATTACGATATCTCGTGTGATATTTTAAATATGTAATTCCCGTCCGACGTTTTACGAAAGCTCCTTTGTGCGTCCGTCCGTCTAGCTTATTTCACTTTTTAGCTTTTTCAAGCGTGTAGACGAGAGGCAACTAGGGTAGTAGCGCAAATGTCGAACATTAAATAAAGCATTAGGATGGCATCGTGGGAATAAAGTTATATATATATACGTATATATGAAGGGAGAGAGAAAGAGAGAAGGGGTGAAGGATAATTTAATACCGGCGTCGCAGCCTTTGAAGGCTCAATCAACACCTGTTAATTAAATTATGCTAAAAGCTCCGTTGGCTGAGTTGCTTCGTTGTTAATTAAGATGAGTTACTGATTATTTTACACTGATAATGCAAGCTTTTTTTTATAAAATTTATATTAGAAATATGAATGGTTAAGTGAAAAGACTAACGAAATTTTAAATTAAAAAAGTATCTGGATAAAAAACGTTAGAACATATTATATAGTAAAAACGATTTATCCTTTGTCATTTAAAATCCTTTACTGTATCAAAGCAATAATGTAAAATTATATATATGCAGCATTGAAATACTTTTACTATATAACGAACAGTAATTTTCTCACAGAAGGAAGAGACGAATTATTCTGACTTATGTGGTATAATTACTGTATGTTTAATACAGGGAATCCTCGGATGAATAAGCAATATATTACCTGTACTCTAACAAACTTTATGATTAATTAAAAGCTCCTAAATTACAGGTATCGTTAAGAAGTTTATATAAATTATTACCGTTTATATAGACCTTTTACTGCTTGGAATAAGGCCATTATTATTTCGAAATGCTCGAACTATTAACTTTCGGAATTTCGTGTTTCTGTAAATGTTAGATGACGTCTTTGGTATAAATTAATCGACTGCGTATGCTTTATTAAAATTTTATAATTACGAATTTTAACTATTCAGATACGATACTAAGAAAGCTAAAAATACTTACATGTTAAAATAGCTTCTTTCGTCATTGATAATTATTTCAATTATCTCTGAAACATAAATAGATTTATTTATGTAAATGTTATACATAATGAAATTAAAATCGTTTGCAGTTTAAAATACATGTAAAATATAAATCAAAGAAAAACAAATATTCTAATACTTTTAATATAGAATAACAGTCAAAGCAATATTCTTGAAAATTCTAATTAACGCATGAAAAACATTATTATATCAATATGAAGTAAAAGTCTAAAATTACAGCTACCATTTATTAAATACATCTCATAGAAAAAAATAGCCTAACATGTAGAAAAAAATTTAGCTTGAAAATATCCTGCTCTTAAAGAGGAAGGCAGCAGTGGCATTTCTTAGCTCATAATAAATTTAAGCTTATTAGAAAAGGATGTAAGAGAAAAAGTGTTTCTTCACATGTAAAAAATAAGTAAGATGAGGACGATATATATATTGAAATTACTAGTTATAACAAAATTAGAATGAACATTATTTTGCTTTTTCTTTTGAAAATGTTCAAAACTAACCTCTTGGAGGAGGTGGAGAGTCGCTAAAATTCGTAATAAGCTTTGTATTACCCTTTATTTTAACGGTGTTTTCACATCAGAAATCATAACCAACCATTGTTTCATATTTGTTATATTTTTTTTCGAGATGTTTTCATCGCGTTGGAAATTTGGAGGGTTGATTTACAACCTGACCAAGACCTTGGAAACGGTGAAAATGTATAATTTTTTTTAATGCCAATTTAAAAGAACAAATTTTTTATACCCATTGGTGTTTGTTAAATGCTTTGTGCCTGGTGATACTTCAGCCCTTAAATAGGGACGATTTTTTTAAAAAATAAAGTAATTTGATATCAAATACGTACTCATTTTATCTCTGTAAACTTTGAATAAAAAGGCGAAAAAAAGGTTATTTTTGCGGGCATAATACTTTTGAGGATAATGAACTTCAATAGTTGTAATATTTTCTTATTAAGCTAAATTTAATACATCAAACTAAAACTATTATAAATATTAAAAATAAGCGAATCATTCTCTAATCGTTGCTCGCAGGGCCACCGAGGGCGGACTTGCCCCTGATGGGGCCGGGGGCGGGGCGCCTGGGGCCCCCGGCGCCGACGGCATCGTCGGCGGCCCGAGGACGCCCCAACAGGTCGCCGCCCAGAAGCGCCTGCAGCAGACGCAGGCACAGGTGGACGAGGTCGTCGACATCATGAAGACCAACGTCGAGAAGGTCCTCGAGCGCGATCAGAAGCTCTCGGAGCTCGACGATCGAGCTGGTAAGTGGGAATTTTAATGGGAGGTTATTTTGGGGTGTTATTTTGGAGGGGGGCAAATTTTATTTTCCTTATCGTACACTTAAAACATTATATAAGTATAACATTTCAAAATGTAAAGATATGCTATCTTACGAGATCCCCTGGAATTTTGGAACACTGGTGCTTTTCCCATGCGTTATTGGATTTACTAAACGTTATTTCGCCTGGAGGGTATTAATCAGATCGATTTCGGTATTTCGAATTATTTCAAAGGTTTTCTGCTGATTTAATATGATTTTTAGATCATTTTCAATTTAACATTAATGCAAGATAGTCGCCGCTTAGTTAATAAAATTATAGGTATAATTATACATAATATATAATTTATGTATAATATATAAAATATCAATATACATACAAACAAAAGTGCATGAACATAAAATGTATGTCGCAAATTGACTAAAACATATTTAATTTTTCTAAAAGCCTTTATATGAATATTACTTTCTTTGTAAGATGAAAATTGATTTTCACAAATATAATGTAATTCATAAGTGTAATAAATATAATAAATTAGTATAATAACTGCTCTTATTGTGAGTTGATTTATAAATGGTAACTCCGTTTTATATTTAATAAAAGACTCGAAATGACTAAGGGCAAGTTTGCGTAAACGTTGACGATATTTCCAAACATTATTTTTGGACTCGCTTCTCATATATAACTGTAATCGAATAAAACTACAAAAAGTGAATTAACCTATATTGATAATTTGAAATAATTCCAGGTTATTTGAAATTGTTTCAAAGAATTTCGAATATTATTTGATATAAGTATTTTTCAAAATGTGTCAAATAATTCGTTATCAAGGATTAGGTGAGTTGTCATCGTGAATAATGCCAAAGATATGTTGTCTAGAGTCAAACGTGAGTTTTGTTTTATTAGCTTTTCGCACATTGAGCAACGAGCTCGATTCTTTCGCGATGATTGGATGCATCGCGAAAGAATCGAGGGAGAAAATAGTATAATATTCTAAAATAACTTCTATGATGATTATTTATTGTTCAATCCTCAGTAATTCTTATTTTCGTTTCAAAATTTTTCGGCTTGCTTATTCCAAAATATACGCTTTTTGAGAAAAAAAACTTTTATGGACGATCTTCGGTAACAATAATTACATAGTTGACTCATAGATTGATAAGAAATATACAACGTTTTTATCTTTATGGAGAGTATACTCATTGTAAACCGTTAGGAAAACAATTTTAAAAAATCTAAAATGCCCGAAAAATATTTTATGCTGCTTATTTATCAGATCTATAATTCATTTCGGCAACTTTACTTTGCTATATCGGTATTAATATATGGGTATTAATACTTCTGTAATAAAAATGACTTAGAAATATTAAATGTTAATACTATAATGATTTGTATGCATTTACATGATTTGCAATTACAATTTGTTATTGGCTTTTTATTCGGTACATTTATTTAATTCATTTTGAAAAAATTTAAGAAATAAAATTGTAAAAAAAAATTATTATTTACGCATTCTTTTTAGTCTATAATATTCAATCTAATAGAGCTAATAATCTGGCCTGTTTTTTAGAATTATGTCCAACTATCATTTTATTAGCCTAGTTAAATGCTGTTTATATTGTCTTATAGTATATCATTTGTGTAACCAAATTATAAAATCTCTTTCATTGTGAATTTAGTAAATAAAAATTTTCTGCAACCAAGGGAATGGACTTGTGTGTTGAAATTAAAAGCAACGTTATAATAATGTATACATTTATTATGATGTATGAAAGTTGTATATGAATATAAGTGTGTCAACGTATAATTGATTATAACTGAAAGCAGCTCAACGCACTAATGTAACCAATCAAATTATATTTTTTAGAGATTTTATATAATTAGAGAATTTTTGTCCTTTTATAATAATTATGAAAAAAATTTGGGATTCGTCATTACTGAGAATAGTTTTTCAAATTATTTAATATTTTACGATATGTATAATAATCTAATTCCACGTTCATTCAAAAGGCTCTTATAAACTATTTGATATTGATGTATACATTAATCAAAATATAACAATATAATTTGTTGAGTAGTATTGAACGAAGGAAGAAGACGTGTCTCGTATATCTGAAACTATATTAAATGATGAAACTTTAGTTCAAAACTTTAATTAGATAAATTCGTGGGATCGCATAAAGAAGACGTGTTTTACAACAGTCCTTAACGATAGTATATACAACTGATGAACTTTAAAAAGTATCTATATTCAAAAAGTCTTCGACGAGGTAATATGAATATAACTTGCTGTAAAACAGAAGAAAAGGGAATTAAGGAACTGAACAAAAAAAGTAAATTCGAATGTTGATAGGTAAAAAAGAGTAAACATAATATGCAATATATTATATACAGTATGTTTTTAAGACCTAATTTTGACGTCTACCTGAGACATGATAAAATTTAATTTATGAATCTTTTGAAATTTTAATTATTTCGTTATCTTTTGAAATAATTGTTGAATTGAATTGTTGAATAAATAATTGAAATAAAGTCAGCATAATAAAATATAAAATCTGCTTATAATGGCGACTAACGGGGTTTAACCCCAATAAATTATATTGATTTTATAAACATCGAGCGAGGTCACTGCTAGCGGTTATAATCAATAGTATTATATATAAAGGTTGCCGTCCACACGCGGCTCCGCCTGTTTATAAAGTTTCGTTTACGGTGGAGGTTCGATTACAAATAAGTAGAGAAATATATGGTATTGTATTTGTTGCGCACTCTTGTATTTTCAGTTTGTAAACTGGGAAGATCAGCTTTAAGACTTCGATGCTATAAATGATACAAAATATTTTTGTTTCTATAAAGGACAAAATAATTTTCGAATTACAGGATTTATTAATTTCTGAAGAACAGAACTGCAGAGTTTAATAATCATAGTAGCTTTTATTGTTAAATAAAAACATTTATTATCTTTTGTCAGTTGATTGTAAAAGATATGAACAAAAACATTTTTTTAACGTGTATTTTTTATGTAAGTTCTAGCTGTTTACGAATTTTACCAAGTTTTTCGTTCTATTTCAATAATCCTGTAATGATTTTAGAAGAAAAGGTAATAGTAATAGAAATGTGAGTGGAAAGGTAAATATGTGCTCAATATTGTACGAGAATCTTTTAGGCGCATCAAGTATTCAGTATATGCACTCATATTCGAATTCATTCCCTTCTGATTTAATAAATCGCTTCCGTATGAAGTTAACGAAAGAAGATCGACACAATATAGTCAAGAGACAATAGTTTATGAAGCGCAAAAAATAATTTCTTCTTTCGATCAATAAATTACGATTTATACAATAGAAGTGTATGGGCACATTTTAACTGGTATTTCGTCGTAGTATCTCTGAATAACTTCTGAAACGTTAAAATAACGAATGTATATGCAATAAAGTAAAAAACAAGCCGGTCGCTTAAATTCTTTGATATGCAAACTTTCAGGCTCAAAGTCAACACCATTTATGAATAAGTATAGTGTGAGTCACTGGAAATGTAAAATGTAAATTTGGAAATACAGAAACTTGTTTATCTAACGTTTTTGTTCCTGCGTTAACTTTTGCGCTTTGTAATATGAAATACGTGGAAAGCATATTAAATATCGGAGACAAACACTCGCTGCTGGAATTGCATTTGCCGTTTCATGTATATAGCAAATATGCCAGTGCGTTCGCGATTAATGAGATTCTTTGCGCTTGTAAGTTATTTTAAAATTTAAAATTACTTACACGAACTTTAAAATTCTAAAATTTTCTCTAATTAACAGAACGTTAATTAAATCCCAAACTTTACCATCTCGGGAAACTCACTCAACTATATTAAAAAATAATCGATGGGAAATGATGCTCGGCGGATATAATTTCTGATATTAGAAGTTATATATATATATATATATATATATATATATATATATATATATATATATATATAACTTCTAACAATTGATCTATATAGAAATCTGAGTTTGCATTTGGAATCTCGTCGTCTGAGCGTAATTGGCCCCTAATGAGTTAGAAATTACCATGGAGAACTGCGCATCGGGATTATACAAAGAGAGGAAAATATATTCAAACTATAATGCAATATCGGGCAAGTTTCTCGAGAAATGCGGTAGTGTACCGAGCGAAATATCCAATAAATATTTATTTGAATTCTCTTAATGAAATAGTTCACGTAAATTAATAAAATATTTGGTTAAATCGAATAAACTTTTCTGGAATTCGAGGAATGTTTTTTAACGACCGTAAGTTTTTCATGGATGCAGTAAATAATTTTTTATTTTAAGAACAAGGAATTAACTTAATAGAATTCAACTTCAATATTTCTTTGAATTTACAGCATTGTTTACACGTACATATATCGTATGACTATTTTGCCTATCGAACGGAGACAACTTTGTAGTAAAATGATGTGCGCATCCGTTATACCTCTTTCGATTCTCCTTTTATCGATATATGTGTGTGTGTGTGTGTGTGTGTGTGTGTGTGTGTGTGTGTGTGTGTGTGTGTGTGTGTGTGTGTATGCGCGCGCGCGTAATGCATTCGCGGCGTAGATCAGCCGCTTAGTTGCCAAGCGCACTTTTGAGGGCCGTTTCCAGGCGGAAGTTAAACCTGATCAAAACTAAAAGTTGGAAAGTTTATTTTAGTGCGGCCCAAGACGGATACCGCACTCAGTTGATGGATTAAAAGCAAAAAAAAAACTAAAAAAAGAAAGACAGAAAGAAGGAAGAACGGAACGATGCTCCGTCGATGTTATCGATTCGATATACCGGGGTGAGCTCTAGATATATTCCAGGCTGTGTACTTGTGGGTGTGTGTATTTGCGACGGCACGAATAAAATCAATTAGCTGCACGATGACCCGCGCGAACAGATCCATAACATCGGCGAGCTCCACGTGTATTTTAAACTCTGCGCTAATTCGCCGTTTTTAGCATTGCCCTATTATCACGAATTTAACAGGATCCAACAAAGATGTCGGTTATAATTGCTGTTACAACGTATCGATTTTTATCTATATACTCGGCATGGGGCATCGTACTGGTTATTTGATCCTCATTGGCATTGTACGTTTTCGGTATTACTAAAAGCTGTATTATTCTAAATAAACAAATTTAATTCCTTTTCTTTTCATCTAACAATCACGGTAGACTAAAGCAACGAATACATTATAGCGGGACTGGTTACTTTTTTCGCAAAAGACCGAGGCGAATCTAATTCCTGATCTCCTTGTTTCGTTTTTCAGATGCGCTCCAACAGGGCGCGTCGCAGTTCGAGCAGCAAGCCGGGAAGCTAAAGAGGAAGTTCTGGCTGCAAAATCTAAAGGTAATCCCTGATCGTTTCTGTCGCTTTAGTTTGTTTTTTTTCGAAAAAAGCTTTAGCATTGCGATCGTTTCGACATTCACTTGATAGATAATTTCACTTCACCTGGTACGGATGTAGAAGGCCAAATATCTTTTAACTATTTTCATCCTAAATGATACAAATTTCAGTTCAACTTTAGATCCTCTAGCGTTTAAAGAAGTAATTTTATAAAAAAATTTAGAAAATAAAGATTTTACAGCAATACGACCTCGTGTCTTAAATGTTTACATTAAAATTTCAGCTACGATTTGAACAAATGACTTATTGATCCAATCTATCAAAACAATTGACGATTCCAGATTCCTTTTACCTAAATATACGTTTGTTTAAAACTGTAACAATAAGATTCTTCTAGCTGTTGATGGTCACTTTGCTATCGATTTTATAAAATTCCATTAGTATTCTTCAATATTGAAAATAGCGAAAAAATATAGAAGACAACTATTTTACAGTTCCAAATATTTCAGTGTAGTTTTATCGACAATAGAATCAACTATTAAAAGTGTTTTCATATTTAACTCAAATTTTCTATTCTATTATTTAAAAAGAATGAGCCTTAACTTTTCTATCAATTCCTAATGCTTTTTTAAATGTTTTATCTAAATTTTTTGAACTATTTATTTTCTTAAATGATAAAGGATTAAGAAAGGCAGAATTCTATGTCATTTGTGAAGAAAAACGTGAAGCAGAAAATAATTTATAATAAAGAATTTATAATATTTCACGTTAGTTAAGTAAAAAATTACTGAAATAATAACGAAGAAATGAAAAAATTTTAAATAATAAAATTTTATAAACCTTACTTAATTTCTCGGACACGATTAGAAGTTTCTATTAAATTACTTTTCCATTTTGATAACATAGTTATTTCCTGTTTAAATAAATCATTCAATTACTGAATTAATATCGTTACAAAGCTGTCAAAATTAATTCATACCGTGGCTAACAATATAATACTAATCTGATTTTCTTTCTTTTCCTGAAGATGATGATAATCATGGGTGTCATTGGACTAATCGTTCTGGCCATCATTGTTGGTGAGTAAAAAAATCGAAAGAAAAAATAACTAACAAAGAGTTTGCTCTCGTACGTGCGAAAGCTATCACTAATACTTTATGGCTATTATAACTGTTCAATGTCGAGAAATTCAGTGTTATGTGTACGTCGATGTACCTCGCCGTATAAATTATTATTCTTTTATCTTGTCTCTCACCAGCGACGCATTCAGAGAGATATAGTTCGATCGAGAGTTTAAAGAAAATAACCGTTTTTGTACATTTTCATATATATATGTGTGTGTGCATAAATTCACCGGCGACCACTTTAGTCGCCACCAAGAGCTAGTTTGACAAAAAACTGGACGGTTTTTTTTTATTTAAAGGATTCATAATAGAGTACGTGTTCAAACTTAATATAGTAATATCGGTGCATATCACAACGTGACTTTCAACATTTCTGAAATATTGATATATTTTTTAAAATCTTCCTTTCATTTATATTCGCGTTATTTTTAACGATTGATATAGAAAAACTTTTAAATTCAATTTATATTTGCATATATAAATCTCCACTCCGTACTTCAATTAATATTCCGCCTTTAGCGCTGATAAAAGTGACGACTTGCTGTTTGAATTAATTTGCTCGTAACTGTTCGATACGGAGAATACCTGTAATTACTCTAACGTACAAGGGAATTAATGCTAATGCTTAAACTAATAACGCGTGGACATGATTGCCAATCTATGCATCGAAAATATCTATCTTCATCTATCTTCAGTGTTGTTTCCTCGAATTGCTCATGCTTTTACGTGCTCCAAGAAAGAATGCTCTTATATTCAAAGTATTTACTATAATACTCTCCTCTTACAAGCATTTTTTCAGTTCATCTAATTAATATTTTTTAAAACTACAATTTTAATAAAATCGATAGTTTAATAAAATATATCAAATGGACAGCTGTAGAAATACATATTTCTTTGAATTAAAGTAATTATTCAAATAAAAAAAGTTCTTTCTATATATCTTTCTAGGACAAAACGAATGATTTCTTGGAAAAATTTCGTTATTGACGGAAAACCTTTTATTCGGATCCACTCTTCGGAATACTCCTTAAATATTTATATATATATATATATATATATATATATATATATATATATATATATATATATAGTCTGTTCTATGCAGCTTTTATTACGAGTCTAATGCAATGCCGTCGCTTCACGGAGCAAATCTTGGGAAATAAAATTGTATAATCGATAGCGCATTAACTTGCGCTAAAGAAAGAATAACAAATACCCGACGTTCAATGAGTATGTTTGTTAAATTGTCTAAATAGCAACAGTGCTTTAGCTTCACCCTTTACCTATATACTACTCCTACGTAAGCAGTATAGCAGTTGCCCTGACGTTTGAGTAGCTAAGAAGTTTCCTTTTCCAAGATTTTCTCAGTGCAGATCCTCATTTTTCATAATAACGCGTTAGAGATTTTATAGTTTACAAATCTATCGCCGAATTTATGACATGATTTATATGCAAATATCAATTAAACGTTGACATTAAAGTTGCACAGATGATTTTTTGTAGTGTTATATAATTAATAATAGAAAAATTAAATTATTGAAGTACTAGGATATTAAGAAATTATTAAAAATTGAAAATTGATTTTTTTTATAAAAAAATATCTGATCTTTTTTTATAACGGAGTTTGACAAATTTTGGTCAAATTATAAAATATGCAGAACTGGATCAGACGAATTCACGATAAATATTTACACCACTTAATTTTTTTTTATTATATAAGAACTTTGTCTGTTCAAATTAAAACGCCTCTAACGAGTGAATTTCTGTGTTTTTTCGTCTAGCAAACTTCATGTAGGCGCGCTGATTGGTGGAAGATATTTGTGTGTGAGTGAGTCAGGTAGCAAACGCGATATTGTGTCTCTCTTAATTTTTTTTACTGTGTAGGTTGTTTTACTTTACCTGTATTCTAAAGTCCTCTTAAAATGGATGTTACATATACATATTGTTAATTGTTCTTTTCATTCTGTAAACTTTTTTTCTAAAAAATTTTTTTTTTCAACTGTCAACTTCTCTTAACTTGATGATCAGCATTCCTTAGGAATTACTGGATCAATGTTCCGTTGTACATTTTGTCTCTATAAAACGTTTCTATAATATAGACTTGCTGATGTACTCTATCGCTATCTGTCTCTCTATGAAACCGTAAACACATAGACTATGAATGAAGAAAATTCCCGCATTCGAAGCCGATTTGTAAATTTTCTGTTAATTCTATTACTTTTAATTCAGTCATTTATTCATGAATTTTGTATCGTAGTATGTGATCGTGTAATTCTCGCGTCATTTTGTAATTTCACCTTATAGACTTGCATGATAAATTGATCTTTGTTTTATTATTTTTGTTACAACTAGACTGGTAATATTAATTATAGACATACTTTAGATATATATAGATACGGGAGTTTCATCTGTTGCTCTGTACATATGTTCAAGGCTTTCGAATCGGGAATTTTTAGGAAGGATTATAAGGATCCGCAAACGAATTTATGCAAGCTATATTTGTTATGTTCTTAAGGACAAAACCTTGATAGCTTGGCCACATTTTCATCTGTCAAGTTGGTTCGAGCAAATTTGTCACGTATGAATAAAACACGATAGAACATTCAATTGTAATCGAATTAATTTATTTAGCTTTTATATACTATCAAAAGGAAGGACAATTTGGTCATTTGACAATGCATATAAATTATTTTATAGATATTTCAAACATTCATTTTGATTGGCTTAAAATAATTGAAACTAAAGAGTTAAATTTTTGTAAATATGAAAATATAAATATGACAAAAATAAAAAATATAATTATACCGAGGTAGTTCCCAACATTAACCACTCTAGTCAAAATTCTCGTAAGCAAATTTGATTTGACTGTTACTATATCTTTTATATATACAAACGCGTTGATTCTTTCTAATTTTTTGCACCAAATCGGCATATGTAACAAAATTCTTTGGTTTCAGTGCAACTTAAAAATGAATGTATTTACAAATAAAACGGTTTTATCAAACTATCGAAGTTAATTTTTACCGATTGAGCAAAAAGTACCATGTCTTAAATAATTTTATACGTAAACATCAAATGAACTTATCAAATTATTAAGGTTTACATATTATATCATTGAAAACAGAGTTAATTATTAATTAATCGGCAGAGAAAACCAGTTGACATCTCTTTCAATGATTCTTTAATTTCGTGAATTATTTATCATTTCCAGTAAATATTATGAACTAACCTGATGTACTCTTATTTATACTTTATACCATAATTAATATCGTAAAACATTGATTTAAAGAGACATAAGCTATTTTCTCTAGAAAACTGAATATGAATCTTTTAAAAGTAATTTTATAACTTTTAAAAGATCTTGTATAATTATACAATTATAACAATATTTAATTATCAAGCTATAATTATAAATATTTAGCAAAGCAATACTTTTCATTTTCATGGTTGGGAACTACAATTTCAATAATATTCTTAATGAGACTAAAATAACCATAACAGGGTACAATTGACAATAAATATCTATCTTCTATTAGTAATAGAATATAAAATAATAAGAGGTGAAAGTAATAGAAGATTAAAAGATGAAATTTATCTTTATATTATGGTTTTTCTCAAGTAGAAAAAATAAAATAATTAACTACTGCAGTCAAGTTCTAGATTTTACTCGTTACTGTGCCATATGCTCGAGCCATCTTAACGAAGGCTTTTTCAATCTGTGACTATGCTACTAAAATGTATATTTGCTCAGAACTCCGAATTATTCATATCACTGCCAAACGCAACATAAACAGTGACTTTAAGTTTAAACTTTATCTCGTACTTTCTTCCATCAACAACTGTAGATATACATGAAAAAAGTACGTGCTTCGGCATTTAAAATCGCGACAAAAAAGAAATTAGAATTTTTCATTGTTCTTTTTTTTTTTCAAGAAAAGCTTATCGCAGAAACGCCTAGCTCTTCCACGCAACGTGGATGTTGAGAAACTTTGCAGTGATCGCATACCTTCGTGTTTGGAAACGCGACATTGCAAAATTTATTAAGAACTATGCCTAATATGTACATATATATTATACGATGTTGTTATGTGTCTGTCTGTTTCTATACCGCGGTTTCCACCCCGACCTAGTATTTTCTTCGAAGCTGGTCCCAGCTAAATTGGACGTTCGCACCTTCCTGGCATTGAGTCGGAACGTTTCGTCACGACGCGGCCACATATATAAGCACAATCGCGCAAATACACGCGTGTCGTTGTTATGTATTCGCGGGCTTTCTGACCAGGAAGGTCAATCGTTCAAAAGAAGTCAGTCAGTCAACACTACAGAAAAACTCGAACCTATCCGAAACCCAAGCACGACACGAACGTCAGGAAAAAATTTTTACTCACAGAAATCTATCTGCTTCTTATCGATCCGATATAAATATATATATATATATATATATATATATATATATATATATATTTATATGTATGTATATATCTATGTGTATACTCTAATCCCCGTTCACGAAAACCTCGACAACTCTACTCAGTACGGTAAGCTATAAGTATACATTCTCTCTTTATACTCGATACTATACTTTCTATATACCTATTCTATAGTTCTTTTATTTTATTACGTTTTTTTTCTTTCAATGACGATATAAGGTAATCTATTTTCCTGAAGACCTTTTGTCGTTCCAAACTGATCCATATTCAATTTCTTAGCGAACAGATCCACTTACCCTTTCAATTCAATATTAATGAAGCATTTTTGAAAGCTCTTAGTTGATATGCGATAGAAGCTCGGAAGAACGCATTTTGATAATATCCAGCTCGAACTTCAAATTCTCAGTGTTGAACGGTCAATAGAAGTGCAATAATATATATATATATATATATATATATATATATATATATATATATATATATATATATATAGTATCTCGCGAGTTTGTGAAATAAAATAAGTAAATAAACAGTCAAACATCTATGGCATGAAAATCTATTCTCGTCTAATCTCACAATAATACATATTCCTTTTCTATAAAAAATCAAGTAAATACAAAACGCACTGCATTGTACAAAGTCGAAATATATCTTACATAATTTGATATACATACACTTCTAAACAATCGACTGGGACGATCTTCGTGCTTAAAGCAAAGCTTCTATTGTTGTACACTAACTGTTTGCAAGTATCTTATTCGAGCATCATGGTCATAAAATCTAATGTGCATGGCTTTGGAGTTTCGGTGAATAAAAATTATGCATGTATATTTCAACAGTTATTAATAATTGGAATGCTATATATTTATAAGATTTTTTAAGATAATTATTTGTAATAAGATAAAGTGTTCAATGTTGCTTTTTAACCTCTGGAAGTTTCTTCTTTCAATTTTTTGATCAATGGATTCTCATTTTGTCAGATAATTATTCCTTCATTAGTTTTAATAAAGATAAATGTAGATTAATACTTTAATTACAATTTTAATTAACACTTGCTAAGCCCTTTTCAAATTGACTTCTTTTTGTATAAGTGATATTATTTACATCTAATTCTTTACAATCAACTTCTCATATCAAAATAAGGTTTTGTGGAATTAAGGTAAAATTATATTAATAGTTGCATTATCAAATTTATCATGTATTAATCGTTGTAAATCACAATTGACATTTTAGAATAGTACTATAATATAAATGAAGTAACAATCTATTCATTATATAACTTAAATAAAAACAAGATCAGTAACACTTAATTTATATAATTACTAACAGATCTGATTTTGATAAATTTATAAAAGACAATATGACATAAAAACACAATATGACAGGAAATACTCGAAGCGATTATTGCAATTTTTTACCAATCATCCGGTAAAGTTATTAAAATTCATGTTTGATTTTCTTTATTTACTATTTTTATCTTCGATTTATATCTATTTTTCATTTGTTTATTATTATATACCTGTGTTATCTTTTATTTATGCTGGTACAGTTGGCTTCTACTGGATTCTGATTTCATTAACCATACGACCACAAATTCTTATTTTATGAAAACACTTTAGCATGGTCCTAAATGAAGACTACGAAAACAACTTCACGTCAATTATTGTCTTTTGTATTTTTTAATAAATTGAACAATATAGCGATTCTTAATATCATTTTTACCTTAACTGAATTCTTAACTGTAGTATTTTCCACTGTGAAATTCAATATTGCAATGTCGAGCACATATATTTCATTTCTTTCTCTAGTTTTGAATTGTCGCTACAATGATGTGACTTACTTAAACGAGGTTATGGATCAACGTTTAGCTTTAAAAATCTATTTGAATTGTTTTGAAAGTCCCCAAAAAGTTTATTTTTCTCAATCTAAGTTTACATATAAAAAAGTCGCGCAATCGATCGGAATATAACGACCGTTTAAAAGTCACAAACTTGGCTGACCTACTTTGCATGTTCCTAAGACCACGCGGAACTGATGGACTAAAAAAAAGAAAGAAAGAAAGTGAGAGTGTGTGTGTGAGAGAGAGAGAGAGAGAGAGAGAGAGAGAGAGAGAGAACCCCGTCGTTGAATTCCCGTATAATTTTAAAAGATAAAAAATTTTCGGTCTGCATGCTATATGTATTTACATATATAATAAAACAATTTCGCGAAATTTCAATTCCCGCGTAAAGTCCATCAGTCATATATTTTCAATCTGTCATCATAAGCAATCTAAAATGTGTGGAAATGCGTTATTTTCAGCAAGCACCACCGGGGGAAGTGACTCGGAATAATCATGAAACGCAATCGGAGTCGAAGTTGAAAGAGCGAGAGAAAGTGGTAGTGAAAGGGGTAAAATTATATTTGCGAAAATTGTAAACGAACATGTATATGTATAAATAAATAGGGAAAGGAAGCCAGATTGAGCACAACAACGAGTAGCCGGGCTTCACGAAGCTTTTTGGGGCGGCGAGGGTGGGCGTCGACTTATGAAGGAGTAAGAACGAGCGCAGGGCATAGATCGGTAACACCAGGATCGTCGGCGGCGCCACTGTAGCGCCCCCTTCAGTCAGATCGCGCAACCGTCTCGAATGAGGGGGCTGCGCGGAGCCAGAAGACGTTGCCCTTGACGACGACGAAGACGAGAACGAGAACGAGGCCGTGGACGACGACGACGACGGCGCGGAGACCTTTAATTCACCGGACTCTCGGGTCGCGTGATTGCAGAGGGCGCGGCAGTCGTGACCACCATATTAGTGGTCCCAGTCGCTGTTTTGGAAGGATTCGCGCGTCGCGACATCGATCGAGATGCATGATGGGAGTTTTTAGGGCGCGTAGAGTCACGTGTATTTGTGTTTTTGTTTTTTCGGGGAAAGGATGTAAACCAAAAATTAGATAAAAAATTCAAATTCAAATCTTTTTCGACTATGAAGAGAGTGATAGGGTTTTCAAAGCTTGTTTCCGTCTCCATATATACATATTACATGTTAATAAATATACATATATATTTAAAGAAAAGAAATTGAATGCTATAATTAAATAATATCTCGAACAAGGACAAGACAAGGGGGAAGACTACGCACAGCCACGCGCACACCCATCCATTCACACACGCAAACACACATACAAATACACACATACACATAAAGAAAGAGAGAAAACGAGAGGAGACACGCACAGAAAGACATGCACATACACACATACATAGACACTTACACGTACACATACGCATACGATACCCGATTAAAAATGATAATTCTACTAGAGGATAAAATAACAAAATGAAGTTAAGAAACCAGCGTTTTACTATAATAGATATTACATAATTTTCAATGTATAAAAACGAGCCGAACGACCTTTTATGTTTTGACACCTCGTGCGACACGTCGATCTAGTTCGGTAGGTTTTTCCTCTATTTTCTTCTTTTCTTTTTTGCTTTAACTTCAGCTCCACTGGTCGCAAAATTGAGAATCACTCAGAATATTGCAAATCCAATATACAATTATAGACGGGACCACGTCAGAATTAGATTATCAGCAGCTCCGTGCTCGTCATTGTTAGCTGCTTGTTAGTAAGATATAAATCGTCATTACTATTATTATTATTACTATTATTATTCGTCATTCGATAAATTAACTTAATTAAGTAAGATAAAGTGCAAATAGATTAAAGTTATTATAAAATATCGCACTATGTAAAATTATGGTTGTATAAGATCGTTAAAATGCGAATATGAATTATTAAATGTGTAAACTACAAAAGTCTGGACGAATTTACTGGATATACATATATATATATAGAAACTTAGCTGGCGCCAATTAGATTAATTTTTATTTATTTTTTTCACAATAGTTTCTGTTATTATCGTATATATTGCGACACACCTTGTAAATGTTATTTCATTATAATTTTATATGTTTATTATATTATTATCGTATTATTGACCATGGTCCTCGAATAATGTGTTGCTTCGAGAGAAAAAAGAACAACAACAACAACAAAAACAACAACAAATAATATTGAATAAAACCTTAAATGCCGTAGTTGCAAAGTTTCAATGAATGTAAGAACAGTTTATTTCGTTCTCATTTTCCCATATTATATGTTACTCTACTAACTGTAGAATCTGAGAGGCGATCGCTTGGCGATCACCCCGGGCTTCTATGGCCGAGCGCATTTTTTTATTATTTATCGGCTATGAATATTATTACAAACTGAATGGAAATACGACTTGAGCTTCATATATATATATATATATATATATATATATATATATATATATTTATATTTATATAAATATATATATTTATATAAATAGCCAATTTAATCGGAATTGGAGGGAATGCTGCAGAAAAAGGGTAAATACTGATTAAAAAAATTGATGGAATTGTCGTCGAGAATTAGGTAAGAAGCTGTAATATCGTTGAACATGAATGTGCACGCAAACGACAATTTGTTTCTCACTATGCATGCTCAATACAAATATACTAAGTCAACCCTGTAGACAAATATGTATACATCAAATGTTTTTTTTTACGCACTCGATACACATGACCAAGAAAATACAATTTTAGGTTATGTTGACGTGTGCAAAATCACACAAATATATAGCCTAGATTTATTTCAAATTATTCCTTATTTTTTGATCGGTACCGAACATGCACAATTCTTAGACATTCGCTTTTCTTTATAATTTATTGGATTTAAAGTTATCTATATAGGCCTTAAAGGATACCAAAGAAAAGGTTTGCGACAGGCACATAACATATATCTATACACGAGAGATCGAAGCTAAACCTACAAAAGTCAAGCTCAACAATTTCTTTTATCATAATATTTGGACAATTTTTTTCCGATACTTAAATTCTAATTTATGATTCACCGTTGAATATAAACAACAATGAAGTTCTACATTTATACTCCCATTTTCCACCCATATAATACTGATAAGAAAAGTGCGACATATAACACTGACATTATTTATTACTTATAGAAGCTTAAACTTTTATGTATAAGTACGTGTTTTCCACATAACTATATATATACAAAAATACTAATGTTGTGCACTGAAACATTACTGTATCCTTACTCTGATGAAAAAATTACTCTATACTCTAGCCTTTTATCCTATTACTAACTTTCTAAACTACTTGATAATTGTTATACATCTATCGCATGTTGCTTCAGTAATCGAATTTATACGTACATTTTTATCAAGACATTCTAATGGAAATATAAACTGATCATTCTAGTTTAAGTAGATATTTTAATTCACATGTTAAATAAAGATAGTTTTATTAAAGAGAAATTCATAGAAAAATATAGTTAGTAATAAAAAAATTAAACTCACGTTAAAATAAAAAATAATTAATTGATAAATCATAAAATACATAAATGAAATATTTATTTGAAACATAAATGAAAATGGATAAATGAAATCAGCTATTCAAGGGATTATACTAATGTGATCGTGATAAAAATAGGTAACGTGAATTGTTTTTTGTTTATTACGAATAAAAACAAATTCTAAATTTTTTATCTACCTGATTATTTATTCATTACAGTTGAAAACAGGAATTTAGGCTGAATATTAATATGGGTACAGATTACTGCTATAGATTGAGAACATAATTATGGATCAAAATCTCCATCGTAATCAAAATCTCTAGTATAGTTTTAGTGGATTAAAAAGATCTGGAATATGATTATTCGTATTTCATTTTTCGACCTTTGATAGATATGCTGCTCAATTCAAATGATTTTAGTCAATAATATGTATAAACATTTGATTTACAAATGATTTTGAGGATGAAATTCAAGACTTTTTTCAAGTTATTTTTGATATATTCTGTCTCATCATATAAGTTTGGTATGAAAAAATGGCACATGAATAAACTTATATATGTGGCATTAAGTCGGCAGGTTGTTTTTTTGAGCTATGTGTAAATAAGTTATTATAGAAGATATACGACTTATTAGAACGAAAAATATATTTTTTTAATATGACATTGGTATAATTCTTTGATGATGAAAAAAGAATAGTATCCGATAAAATTATAACTATACAACAAATAAACAACTATCGATTACCGAAGCAACAGAATCTATCTATCCATAGCCGAATACAATGTTTCCTTACAACCCCTCGACAGAGGCAAGCGTTGTACCCCTATATCCATATATACAGACTCCCGATGTCGCAGCAAGATCACACTAATCGCTCGACTGTTTCGCATCCACAGCGAAGTTCATGCCGGACACACCACCGCCCCAGCCCCAGGTACCGTACTCGTACCCGCAGCCCGCGGTACCCGGAGTAGCCGCACCACCAGGCGGCGGGGTCGCCGTCCCACCAGGGCCGCAGGCGCCACCGGCCGCCTTCGTCGGCCCGGCCAGTCTGCTGCTCTAAGAGGCCAACGACGACCGAGGCGAGCGGCCGGCGAGCCTCACCTGAGCCGGCCGGGCAGCCACCTTGGAGCACCAGCGTCGCCCCGTTCGCCGTCGTTCCCCCACCCAGTCCCCACAGATTCGACTCACCCCCCGCCCCCTCCCTCGACCCACACCTCATCTACATACCGTGAGATGACTCCGACTCCGTTCCCAGGACCGTAGCTCGCGGTGGGGCTCCGGCTCCCGAAAGCGCTCTCAGTTGGACCGGTCGCCGCGCGGGGCAGCGAGGCGGGGTACTCGCTCCGGAATGGACGTCGGACCGAGACTCTGCCTCGACGGAGCCGAGCGCGTCGGCGGCGTGCAACGCACCCGGGCGAGAGCCGTGGCCGAGGGAGGGGCTTTCCCACTGGCACTGGAATGCCCCTCCTCGAGCGAAGCCATGGCCCTCGTCCCCACCTCTCCGCCCCGGGCCACCGGGGCGGGGAACGCGGCCGGAGGTCGTTGCGCCACCCAGGGGACGTCCGCGAAGTTAAGCCACGGGCATCCGACTCGCGGGACCGCGGGCCGGATTCCGAGGCGATCGAGGCCCCGGAAGCGATAAGGCAAGACGTTTCCCGGGTCGTTTTTACTACGCGGCAACCGGTGGCGCCTGCCCCGTCCAGTCGGCTACCGAGCCGAGCGCGCGGCCAATAACGATGGCATATAGAGCCTGCCGGCATGCATTATATACTAGGGCAGGCTTCATCGTTAATAATAATAAAGCTATTATAATAATATAATACTATATAATAATAATAATATAATAATAATAATAAATAAACAGTAATCATTGCGCACCCGCTCGAGCTCGGCAGGGACCGGCTGCCCGGGATCCTGTGCACGCATTAATTAATCCAAGCATTTCGGGCATTCGGTTATGGGCGGGGCAATGCGCACCTTGCCAGTGGCGCCCTCTGCGTGACGATCAATGGCAAATCGCCGCGTGACTGGTCGAACCGAGAGCGACCGGAGCTCGTGTCCCTGGGAACCCCCAAAATTACGCCGATTTTTCCTGGGTTTCGCTTCGCTTTCCGCAAGACGATTCGTATATAACAATGAGAATCGCGCAGGTTTTTCTTTGGGCTGGAAATGGGGCGAAGCGGACGACGGCCCAAGACCACATCGGGCGCGGGCGGACGACGTCTGATGAAGTATTAAAGTCGAACATAGTAAACGTAATAAGCTTATCAATTATACGCGAAGTAACGAGATGTCTTAACTAGGTCGGATTAGTAAAGGCTTAACCTTGGTACCGACCATTTTACTTTGTTCGAAATTACACTTTCGAAGACTACAGCAATAACCGATAAAAATCATTGAATCTCAGTAACGAGATCAATTTTATTCTAGCTTGAACATCTCGTACGCTATAATATACTCCTACGATATATAATATTTATTTGATAATCTTTGATATTTAACAATAATATCCATTATTCTACATATTATACGTATTAATACACAGTAGTAAAATAACTTTATCCCAATCTCAAGTATATTAATGCATAAAAATCTAACTGGATTGGTTAGTAAAATAATTTACTTCATAATTTTGTTATCTATATTATCTATAAAAATGATTCTTGTCTCACTATGAACGAAATATCACCATCGTACCCCTAAGGAGTTCTTAAGAACCCCGATAGCAACGCAAATGAATATTGTACGTTGCAACAGCGTAAAACACGCACGCAATAATCGTATTGTAAATAAGAAACTGACATGCAATAATGATATCAGATGATAACAACAGAAATACCATCGAAGCCCGTGGACACAAAAATTAAAAATAAGCAAATAAAAATTGAAAAACTGTCCCAAGGCGATAAATATGAAGATCCAAAAAGGATTTTAGTATACAAGGCGCGTAATTAACCGTAACAGTACTTAACAACAAGTATATTATACTAAAATTACTAGTTCATTTAATCAGAAATATCCAACGTAAAAACGATACTAAACTAACACGTAAAATTAAAAAAACAAGTACCCATAAACTTATAATGATACCAATTAAACAATATACTTCTTAAGCGAGTAGGACATAATATACCTTAGATGAATATATCCATAATTGAGAATAATAGTATAATTGAAGAGGATTCGTTGCACCAGCGATAATTATTAAACATTCTGATTAAATAACGAAAAAGGCATATTTTTCAATCCAAATATAATAAGCTTATTGTAATTAGTCACTAATAAGCTTAAACTAATAAAAAATTACTAATAAACAAAAACTTAAAAGTTTTTAAATAGATGTTAGAGAACGTTTATTACTGTAAATGATACAGTTTTTTGCTTGAGTTACATGGCATAAAGAGCTCATAACCGTAATGAAAAGCATATATTCCTCTTTAAGCCTATGTACGCGAGTAAGAAAGAAATATAGTCAATTTACAATATTTATAACATTATCTTAATAATAAAGGACAGCGCTAATTAAATAAAAATTTTCTCCGTCGTAATTCAAACTGGCCGTCGATCATCGCATGATGCAAAAGAGTTGTATGCTAAACAGTATTAGCTACATAAAATATAATAATATTGTTATTCACGATCAATGGTTCGTATATACGGACGAACATTGATTTTGATCCATCGCTAACGTCGTGAACCGAATAACCGGACGACATAATTGAGTGCTCGAGAATGAAGAATTGAGCTACCCATAAATCATTTAATGTATACCTATATAAAAAAATAAAGGATAAACTAAGGACAATTTTGATGCTAACTTATTTATAGCCTTTCTTCCATTTCCAACGATTTGTATAATAAATTAAACTTATATATATTCAAAAAATATTAATTATAGAAGAGTTTATGCGCAATAATAATCTGTTTCATTTAATAATTTTTTAAACTATTCTTCATTCTTGTTTATTGTTGTCAAACGTTAAAAACATTTTTCTTATTAGAAATTCACTATGAAATTTCAACTTAATATGTGAAAATGCCTCAAATTTTATTAGGCATTGTGGATGTGGTAATTTTATTAATTTAAAAATACTATTATAAAAAGTATACTGTTTTCAACATACTATTTTTAAAAAATTTATTGAAAAACCTAATATCCAACGATAATAAAACCTAAGTAAATAATTAAATATTCATAACCAGAAATTTTTAATATATATATATATATATATATATATATATATATATATATATATATATATATATATATATATCACGAATAAACTCACTTGATAACACATACTTTTTTATAATGATCGAAATCCGTTGCCAGTTACCATATGAGCAGTATTCTGTTTCAAGCACACACCCAAAGATGCCACTTTTTGCGCGAATTCTGATTCCTTCATTTCGAACGCGCACATGTATATAGTTAGATTGCTCGGTGAACATGCGGCAAACAAGTTGTTGACATTTTTCATTCATTTATTTTTGTTTTAATTATTTTAATAATTATCTGCTATTAAAGATGTTGCGGAAAGGTAGATTTTTAATAGGTCAATTTAAAGTTGTCAAAAGGAAATTTCACGAGGAATTATCGATTATCGGCAGTGCACAAGATGTCAATTCACGGCAATATCAGGTATGTCTATTATTAATTATTATATTTTATATCCAAAATAAGGAGGTCTTAAATGATGCCAATATTATAACTATTATAATTATTTGAGATTTTTATTTCTATCAATGGTATTGCAAAATATATATATACATATAATGCAAAATCTTCTCCTTCATCGACTGAGTTGTGTGTGCATGTGCATGTGTGCATGTGTGTGTGTGTGTGTGTGTGCGTGCGTGCGTGCGTGCGTGCGTGTGTGTGTGTGTGTGTGTGTGTGTGTGTGTGTGTGTGTGTGTGTGTATTTTTCACTACATATATTATAATATAAATATATAATATGTTCTCTTAACACAAGAATTTACATTGTAAATAATACATATCAATGAATCAAAAAGTTTCACGAACATTTCGTAATAATGATATTTCACTCTATTACTTGTTTAATCTACTATATGTTTCGTAAGATATATCTGATAAGATAGTAATCAGTAATACTCCATCATTGAACCCACAAGATTTTTTAAAATTCTTAATTTTTCCTTCAAATTATTAAAAATTTAATAAAAAAAATGCGTAAAAGGTTTATTCGTTTAATTTAATGCATTTGAATTTATATATGTACATTATCGACGCTTGATTCTTCCAATTTTACTTTGATTTACTATCAATAGTCTGTCCGAGTGTTCGTAACCTTGTGACGTAATCTGTTATCCAAATTCAACGTAGGTCGAAAGCAACTACGTATTCCACATTAATGAGATTACGTTAACATATTAATACTAGCTTCTTTGCAATTCTAAGTAAATCAGTCATAAAAGAAAAGTATTTACAATCTACTTATTTTGCATACATTAGAATTATTTGGTAAAAGCAAATTAATGAATATTTTTATCCGTCTTAGAGACTTTTTGATCAACTAATATAATTATAATAGTATTTGGACGACCGTAATTTCTAAATACGCCCAAGATGTAAAATTTGAAATATTGCAATCGATATAAAAGAATATAAATCAATGATAAAAGAATATATTTTTTAAAGAATATCTTTTCTTTTTTTTTCTTCTCACGGCAAATCGCTTATGCGATTACTTCAATTGTTCGGTCAACAAACATAATCAACGATCGATGTTCACATAAATTATTCAATACAGGAAAACTATGAACAAATGGCAATTTTAGTTAACGAGCTCAAAGTTGACGTCGCCCAAATCGTCGAGGGGGGTGATAAAAAGGCCAGGGAGAGACACTTGAAGAAGGGCAAGCTTTTGCCGAGGGAGAGGATCAACGTCCTCCTTGATCCGAACTCGGCCTTCTTAGAATTTTCACAGCTGGCCGGCTTCGACTTGTACGAGCAGGAGGAGGTGCCTGCCGGTGGAATCATCACCGGAATAGGAAGAGTAAGGGGGTAAATTCATTCACGTGTACACGTTATACGAGTTCATTATTGCAGTGTTTCAAAAAGTATATTATTACGTACTGGCAATTTTTCTCCACAACTAGATCTTGTGGAACTATTTGCATAAATTTAAATTTAACTTTTTATAAAATTTATTTGACAAGTTTTAGTTCGATAATTAATGTTAGATATTGAAAGTTAAAGCTTTCAAAATTCTTGCAGTGCTTTCAACAGAGAAATGTAATAATTTCTAATCGCGTTGAATTTTTATTTTAAATGAACTCAATATTATTTCGATGTTCCATCTATCAGACTGAGACATACCACCAAATTCGGTGCTTAAAATTCCACAATTTGTACGAAAAATTCCAAAAGAAGCCACAAGGCTGTACCAGACTGTCCTCATAAGAGTGGACTGCGCTAATTCATTTTTATATAATTACCAATTGAACTCGCGCACGCGACTGGCGCCAAAATCCTCATAACGAATACCAATTCAGGACCCAGTGCCTGGTCGTTGCGAACGACCCTACCGTAAAGGGCGGATGTTACTATCCGATCACGGTGAAGAAGCACCTGCGCGCCCAGGAGATCGCCCGCGAGAACGAGCTGCCCTGCATCTACCTGGTGGACAGCGGTGGCGCTAATCTGCACAGGCAGGCCGAGGGCTTCGCGGACAAGACGCACTTCGGCCGGCTGTTCTACAATCAGGCGAACATGAGCGCGGCCGGGATACCGCAGATCGCGGTCGTGATGGGCAGCTGTACCGCCGGTGCGTATTTACTATCCTTGCCTTCCAATTTTAGGATTTCGAGTTTTCTTGCTATGTAAAGGCTGATAGACGTTTTGTTCTGGGGTTCTATCATATGCTACAAATAACAACTTAACTGCGTTCAAATACAGAATACAAACAATAATATTTTAATGAATAAATAATGTATTCAATTGGAGAATTGTATTTTTTATTATGGGCACTGATATGATAAATTTTAGTTAGGTTGTATATTGATTTTGTCATTATGTGATACTCCAGTAAAATGACTGATTTGTACAAGAATATTAGCTCAGTTAATTGTTTATCAATGGTGTATTTTTTATTAAATTATTTTCGCAAGCGAAGTATCTACACGTATAAGTGTATAATTTGGTCTTAAATTTTGAAACATGACGCATAGCCTGTGTAGCCTGGTGTAACCTGTGCACATTATCTATTTAATTGCATAATATGATATATTAATTGAAGTGTAACACATATCATCTACATTTATAAATTATTTATGTAAATTTTATATTATTTTATACAATTCTCTTATCTTTCTGATACATGATTTCTAGTTTGATTCATCTTAGACCAAATGCATCCAAAATAAACTATACAAAGTTCTATAATAATTAGCAATTTAGATTCATTAAAAGTTTTTTTTTCTTTAAGTATAATATTTTGTTACGAAGTCTCTCTTAAAATGTATGGCTGTATGTATTACATATACTGCTTAAAATGTATTGGTCATGAAAAATTTTTTCTAACTACATAGTATCTACAAATAAATTATGAATTTTTTATGGAAAAAAGAATGAAATTCGGACAATGGCTTATTTTGGAGATAATCATTTTTATTTCGCGTAATTTGGATCAAATGAATAATGTATTTGTTGTTGCCTCGCCTTTCTCATTTTTCTACATTTATTATGTCTGATAACTATTCTATTTTATTCTCTTTTTTTCCATATTGTCCAGCGTACCTAAGTACAGTATATGTTATACGAATCTAATGCACTCCGTATTTTTTAAGTACGTATTCGGGTACACTTGTAAATTAATAATTAAGTGTCTTGCTTGCCAACACGATTTACGTTATAAAATAAATATTGAATAGGACTGCCTACCATAACGGAATAGCTGAAACGATTCTTTCTAATAATTGTTAAAATTAATTAAAAATTTTCAATTTTAACAGAAAACTATGTATTAGTCTATGAAATACACTGATATTAAAATATGAAAATATTGAATATGGAATTTTGAAAATTGATATTGAAAAGGAATATTGAAAAAGTCGTTTTGGTAATTGAAACGTTCAATTTGCATTATGAAAATGATATAATGGAAATTATAAAAAAGTAAATATTTATATGATCAGTCACATAACTTTAATCAATATTGAAATGTTGAAGATAATTTTCGATAATGTTATAATTGCTGCATTCGTTGGTAAAAGGTTAATTACGATAAAAACATAATTAATAATAATGAAGTTCGTTGTTTATAAAATATTTTCAATTGTAATATCATAGGCGGCGCCTATGTACCGGCAATGGCCGACGAGAACATCATAATTCGTAATCAGGCAATGATTTTCCTGGCTGGACCACCATTGGTAAAGGCATCAACGGGTGAAGTAGTCACGGGCGAAGATCTGGGCGGTGCCACTCTTCATTGCGAGTGAGTCCTTATTTGTTATGATAAGCTTATCGCATTTCCTCATCTCTCTATCATACCTCGTTTATATATGTAGAAAGCAGCAAAAACCAAGAGCTTCGTTTACATAATAAAGATACCACGCTGCAACGTTAACGCGCAAAATGGACTTGACAATGATTTGTACCCCTGGAGTACGTAGCTTTTGTAAAAAATAAATAAATGCACAAATAAAAGAGACATAATAAAGATCTAAATACACACTCAGCGTAATTTATCGATCATTTTCGTAACGCGATACTTGCTTGAGTTACTGCCCATGGCACTGGTGAGACGGTGCTTGTCATTAGTCAAATATTTTTTTCTCAATGCCCCGCATCCGACATCTATAGGGCGATCGTGAATTATGCAACGTTATCATTAGTATGATAATTAAAAGTTAATGATGAGTTCTTTTGCGACTAACGATAGCAAAAAAAAATCGCCTATCAAACGTAATATATTCCAATTTAACACTAAGTGGAGTAATGACGTTTATTGTAAGGATGAAGACCTCCTATGTCCACTTCCCTGACGTACATTTTAAATAAAAATAGTTAACTACACGATCCAACAATATTAATTTTTTAATGAGATTATGCTACATCGTTTATTATAGCCTATAAGGAAGTAATCATATTCAGTCGCAGAATTTCTAAAACATGATGTTAAGTGATGCATTATGTTATTTCACGAGAATATTTATTTATTTTGCACATTGCTAGTTATTCACTAAGTTATTCGCTAATCATTCTCGTCAATTCATTTTCATTTCTTCTAGTCTGATTTTTTTTTCCTGGGGCATCGAAAATTCATTAATATATATTTCGGCATTGCATGCTATTCTCAGAATTTAATGATTATAAAGCTTCATCAGATATAAAGAATGCACTGAATTTGAGCATATAATGAACTATTGATATAAGAAGAGTGCAACAGTTGTTCCTGCTATGAGATTTCTGTGATTCTAATTTTTAAGGTTTTATAATACTATTAGAGAAAAAACTATGTTATGATAAAGTGAATGTAATTCAATGAGCAAGTTAAAGTTATTCTACAATATTTAATATTTTATATACAGTTGAGTGAGAAATTTAAAAAGGGTTTACTAATTTAATTAAATTATGAGCAGCAATTATTCAGACACAGACTTACTATCTATTAAAGAATATAGAAGTATTTTAAAATTAAAATAATATGTCTTGAATTATAATATACTATTCTAAATGGTGGAGGAAAGATAGCACTGCTTAATAATGCTATAAGTAAAAATAAGCTAAAACATTCCTTGTTCTGGAAACATAATGTCAATTGTCTAAGAAAACCATTGTTTATTATTTTCACATTCGAATATTTCAAAATCTTGACTTGCTGGGTGAATTTTGCCACTGCATATATATTCACGTATACATAAAAAATACGTAATAAAGTTGATAAAAATCAGTATATTTAAATTTAGAGTAAAAATTTTGATTAATATTCTTATATCTGAAGTAAATTTAAAATTCAATTCTTATAAAAGTCCATTTAGAATGTCTGTACACCTTGTTTTACTAATACAGGACTTACGAATAGAAACGATAGCTCATAACGACTATGTTATGTTGACCGATGTCTGACATTCCATGTTAATCATATTTAGTAAGGTTTGCTATTTCCGCATCAACAAATTGAAAAGCCTTCAGAATGTTTGAAATTGAGTTGCTACTCAATTGGTGACTCAATTGTCTACATAATAGCATCTATGTAATCAGCACACCATCAACTATGGGTGTCAATTTGTTTTCCAACTTATGAATTATACGACATAGAGAGCCGATATGACACGGCATGATGGACATTGATAGTAAGACTCTTTGAACAGCATCAACAGTTGTAGAATGTTCAGAGAAAATTTGGACTATTTCCAAACGTTCTGGCAACGTCAACTTGTTCCTGATGAGATGGCAAACCGTATACTGAATACAGTATATAAAGAATGTCGAAAATCGGTTAACCAGCATATACACTATGAGTTGTCAAAATACTGTTATCTCTACTGTAAAACCAACTAAAATTTTCTAAACAATTATGATACCCCTATATTTGAAAGTATTTGTCATTTGTAACCTGAAAAAACTCTTCCAGACAATCCGGCGTCACCGATTACTTCGCCTTCGACGACACCCACGCGCTCCACCTGGCGCGCCAGGTGGTCTCCAACCTGAATCGCGAGCAAGCCTATCAGTATCCATACGACACGGACGCGCGCGAGCCCCTGTACCCGATCGACGAGATCTACGGCATCGTCGGGACGAACCTGAAACGACCGTACGATGTGCGCGAGGTGATCGCCCGCCTCGTCGACGGCTCGGCCTTCCAAGAGTTCAAGGCGCGCTACGGGCCGACCCTCGTCACGGGATTCGCCCGCGTGCACGGTTATCCCGTGGGCGTGGTTGCCAATAACGGCGTCCTCTTCTCCGAGGCGGCGCTGAAGGGCGCACACTTCATACAGCTCTGCGCGCAGAGGAAGATACCGCTTCTTTTTCTCCAGAATATTACCGGCAAGTATATGTGTATATGTTAATATCAGTTGAAATTAACCTAGAATTCATAAATGTATATAAGCGTCTATATTACTTTTTAACAAGTATACATATGGAAGCATACTTATTTATCTGAGCATTATTATACTCATATAAAAATGAATTATAATATAACTTTGCTAATTAGCCATCGATATTCACAAGCTCGTGACAAAAAAGCCATTGAAAGGTCCTAGACTTGTGACATTAAAATGTGGCAGAGCTCTTTAGTTTCAATGCTCATTAAATTTTTTTTCTAATTCTTTTATGTAAAATATTATTATTGATGCAAATATTTTTGTAACTATTACTTGAGTTATAAATTAAATATTCTTAATATCAGTGAAATTTATTTTTTGACTTTTACTAAAGAATTTATATTATGCAAATAAAATATTTCATTATACTATTCCAATAGATATTTTTCGATAAATCTTTTATGATAAATTTAATATTGTAATTAGAATTATCAATTTATTTGAACGATTTTTGAACATAATGATTCTAACATATATAATAATTTTATTTTAAACAATTAATAAATATTAAAAAGTTTAAATTTCAGTGATTCTTTGAATAGCTTTTATTGGCATTTCGCTCTTGTAAAATGCTCAGGAATTATGGAATATATTTATTGTAACATAACAATACTATGAAAACTTATTATTTTATTCAAGGTTCCCCCAGAAATTACAGTAAACGAAATACAAGAATACGAACAATTGGCCTCGTAATAATGAATAGAGAATTTTTATCTTTTATCATCATCTTCTATCATCTTTTATCTCGCTTGCTTTCAGGAGTCAAAGCATTTTCGCGTGGAATTGTTTTGCCGGATTTTTTACATTGTATATATTTTTGCTTTAAAATTCTCATTTTATGAGAAAAATCTAAAATTTTACAGTGTTTGTTCCCCGATTTATGTTGTACTATCTGAGCGGGAAAGTAGATCCCCGACGTTTCGACTATGACTTGAGCCGTTTAGGAACTCAAAATGCTCATTATTCATAGCATTTGCTTTGATAATTATTAGTTTCAGATAAAAATGAAAAGAGCATAACGAATGTATTTCAATAAGATCGATAAATTTAGTTTCAAAATTTTTTCGAAACTTCACGATTAAATTTTTTATTTCGCAAATTTTCTCCATTATATTAGTAATTAGGCTCTAAAAATACAATTTTATGGTTCATCCAGAATTTTTATCCATCTGTTTTTTCGAAAGTATGATATTTTTATGTTTTTATATATATATATATATATATATATATATATATATATATATATATACGAGGGCGATTCAATAAGTACTCGTGTTAGAAAGGAAGACACCATTTTTTCAATGTTTTTTTTTTATTTTTCAACATAATCCTCTTTTAAAAAGATACACTTCTCCCAACGTTCTGGCCATTCTTTAACCCCTCGAATACAAGGATTTTTCGTACTTTACAAAATAAGCCTCTGTCTCGGCGATGGCTTTCTCGTTTGAGCAAAATTTTTTTTGTCGCGAGCCAGTTCTTCATTTTAGGGAATAAAAAGAAGTCGCAGGGAGCCAGATCGGACGAATACGGGGGATGCGGCAGCAACGCAACTCGTGCAGTTAGGTTGCGACAAGTCTGGATGAATGTGCTGATACGTTATTGTGATGACACAACACCTTTTTTTCACCAAATGTGGCCGTGTCTCCTTCAATTTTTTGTCGAACTGTAGTATGTTATAGTATTGTCCAGTGATCATTCTTTCTTTTTCTCAAAAGTCCATCAGGATGATGCCCTTCGCATGCCAAAAAATCGTCGGCATGATCATTCCGGTTGATGGGTCCGTCTTAGTCTTCTTTGGAGCAGTTTCACCGCGAGAAATCCATTGTTTTGATTGTTGCTTAGTTTCTGGTGTGCGATGATGAATCCAAGTTTCATCAAAAAGTCCTTTGAATCTCGCTTAAATTGTTCCAAATGCTGCTTCGAAGTTAACAGCCATTTCCGCTTGTTGTCAACCGTGAACAATCGCAGCACCCATCGGGCCGACAATTTTTTCATAGCCAACTCATCATGTAAAATATTTGTTTATTAAAATTTGAAATTTGTTTTGGCGTCGCTTGATAAATGGCAGCACACGATAATAACACCTGCTTCCCTAATGAACGTCCTCTGCCTTCCAACACGGGTACTTATTGAACCGCCATCTTATATATATATATGGTTGGAAATCTGAAAATTCCATGAACTGACGTAAAATTTTACTAAATTGCTTTGGGTATAATAACATGAATTTAAAACACCTCTTACTTTTGAAAAATTATGTATAATAAATTATATATATATATATATATATATATATATATATATATATATATATATATATACATATATATAATACTTATTGTTTAAATTTTTTAAATCTGATTCGTATACATGTTTCGTAAAAATATATGATATATAGTTAATTTATCTTTTGTGAATTATTTAGTATTTATCGTAATTTTTCAAAAGTAAGAGGTGTTTTATATTCATGTTTTTATACCCAAAGCAATTTAGTAAAATTTTACGTCAGTTCATTGAATTTTTAGATTTCCAATCATAAGAAGTCACATGCTGTCAATTGGAAAAAATAATACTTGTTAATTATAAACTGTAAACTGTCAATTATATACTGTTTTAAAAGATTTTGAAATATGTGAAATATTGGATAATTTAATTGGAAATATCTAAGGGAACATATTTTATTCGAATTTTATAAATTGAAGTTTAAAATTCAATTGAATGTAATAATATATTATAAATAAAATATTATAAATATAGTAAAAAAACTACTTTTTTACAGTACATATTACTTATAATTATAATTATTTATAATTACATTTGTTTTATTCGTTTTAAAAATGTTTATAATACTTAGATATATTTTTGTTATATTATTGCCCAATTAGTAGTTCTTTAAAATTAGTAGTTCTTTATATCGTTAAAGCTATCAAATGAATCTCATCAGTTTTCTTTTTTTTTTATTAAAACATTTCCTTACTAAATGCATGAATTCTTTTTATGTAAACAAAGATGAATATTACTCGTCTACTATATACATAGAGTAAATCAATATACAAAAATTGAATAATTTTCCAGGTTTCATGGTAGGCAGAGAATCGGAAGCTAGCGGTATTATAAAGCACGGGGCTAAAATGGTAACTGCCGTATCCTGCGCTAAAGTGCCAAAAATCACCGTCATTATCGGAGGATCTTACGGAGCTGGAAATTACGGTAATTATATAAAAGCATTATGCAATCAGTATTGTTTGCTTCCTTCTCACGCTCGATATATATATAATTTCCTGGATATTTGGTTAACAAATTTAAAGATAGTTTTGCATCGATACAGGAATGTGCGGAAGGGCTTACTCGCCGAGGTTCTTGTACATGTGGCCCCAAGCAAAAATAGGAGTGATGGGAGGCGAGCAAGCGGCCGGTGTTCTGGCTCAGGTTACAAAGGATCAGCGATTGAGAGAGGGCAAAGAGGTATCTGCTTACCCTTTCTCGATTCATATTTGGCTTGGCTATGTTGTTAAAGCAATCCTCTGAGTTGAATTACATAGCCATTTAACACTATCTATATAACGTGTTATAAGAAACTGTTGGAGATTCTGTTAAATGTTATTGGTTTATATTAAGTATTAGTATTAGTATTAGTATATTGAACGACTTATCAATATATTCAATCAGACATACTGAGCTTTATTTATTCTATTGGAAGGGGTATACCACTTTAAAATTATAAGATAAAGAAAATAAATGTGTTATAAATTCTATATATCAAAGTTATCTTTTCTAAAATAAGTAGACATTATTTGCCATAATTTGAGGTGTTTACAACTTGTTTACATCCAAATAATTTGAAATTATAATAGGATGTACGTACAAAATCGAAATTCACCTACCACTTAATTTCAATGAAACCAATGCAGCAAATAAGATCAAATTCGAGGATATTGTCCTTCACTATATTTATTTTGTTATGAACATAATGAATTGTATTTAAAAAATTAGAAAAAAAATTAATCAACTGTTATGTAACTAAAAAATCAGTAATATAAACTTTTGCTCGAATGTAATACCCTCTGTTCATACCATAATAAATGTATTTAATAACAACATCCTTAAATTGAGCTTAATTCAAATAATAGAATTAATTACAGACAATATTATTCAAATATATATAGAACACTGTTAACTTATTTAAATCAAATTTATTAAGCAGCTTTATAATATTATTTATTATTATTAAAGTGGACTCAAGAAGATGAGGACAATCTGAAAAATCCCATCATCTCACGATTTGACGAACAAAGCAGCGCTTACTACTCCAGTGCACGGTAAGTAGAAAACTAATAATAAATAAAACTTATCTTACTTAAAATTCTTTATCAACTAAACATGATTGATGCATTTCAATAGATTGTGGGACGATGGTATTATTGATCCCGCTGATACGAGATCTGTCATTGGACTCAGTTTATCAGCAGCATTGAATGTTCCTATACCAGACAGCAAATATGGAATTTTCCGAATGTAAACTTATTTACGATCGGAATAGCGGCTCTTCTTTATGTACATGCGTTCCATTTTCATAATTATTTTTGTAATACTTCAATTGTAACTTATACTTATAAAAATATTTTAAAAAACATTATATTTTCCAAAAAACTTATTAACCAATCATTTAACTTTATGTATTATATGTGAATGTTATACTTTTTTAATTCAACCAATTTGTTATATTTTCATTAAATTAATTAATTCGAAGAGCATACATGATAAATTTTGAATCTATTCAAATACTGTCTATTAGACGACAGAAATTTATTGAAAATAAATATTAAACATAAAATTTTATAAATGTTGGAGAATTACAATTGCATTATTCAAAACTAGAAGAAACAAATTATTCGATTAAAATGTATGTAGATTTAAACTTAAGATGCTTAAAGTGTTTTAAAATAGAAAATAAGATCAGAGATTTATGAATTTGTGAGCGATCAAAAACAAGTAAATGCAATAATAATTTAATTTTAAAAAAAACCATCAAAATATTTATGCAGAAATGGCGTGAATGTAAAAGGACACTAAAAACTATGAAATAAGTCACATCATGTGTGTAAGGGTATGAAAAATAATATTTATTTTTCATAGCTATTAAGAAATAACTCAAATTAATTTTAAGAAATTATGTCACAATACCCTTTTGGAATTCAAAATTTAATTTGCTTAAACTTTATTCGACTCAATCAATTTTTTTTATAATTTGACATTTCTTCGAGTGCTTTCATGTTTTTAATGTAAAGTCCATTTTTAAAATTTTTCATTAGTACAATTTTAGTCGATATCGCTCACTAAATTTTTTTTTAATTTATACAATTACAATGTGTTACATACATTTTTAGAATTATTACTGTATCGATATACTGGAATCTCTCTTATTGAATCTGATTAAGATAGTAAGTTGAATTGCTTTTCGATAGTTTTCTTTATATCTTTAACATAAGTTTATAACGTTTACCTTTCTTCCATTATTAATCTTTCTGCAGCATGCATGGACTAGAGTTAAAAACACAAAGTAATGCTTATAATTCGTTTTTGTTTGCGGTCGAATATATATATATATATATATATATATATATATATTCATTAAATATATTCTTCCATGTTTTACAATTTATAATAATAATATTTTACTAAATAATATGAAGGTTGTAATAAACATTATTCTCACTGCCATTCATGTAATATTGCAAAAAAAGAAGGGCATAATTTAATTACATATCTTTAGTTTTACAATACACAAAGTCAAAGAATTAAATGAGATATAATTATTATTATTGAATATGAAAATTAATTAATTTTAAAATTTGTATAGATATCTTTTCATATCTATTTTTTAGTCATCGTGTTGGATTCATTAAGTACAAATGAAAGCAGTAATTGTATTGCATTCACTTTTAACACAATTCATTTGCACACCACTTTCGGTGCACAAGGGCCACGAATGCATGGAGAATCAGGATCATATGTACAATTTTTTCCTTGCTTTACGCACTTGTTATTTGCAACTTTGCATGGGCACCAAGTTTCCTCTGAAAAATAAAAAAGTAATATATAAATATTAGGTGTAAAAAGAAGATGGGCAATATTTTGAATGACATTATTTGTACCTTTTTTTACAATACATTCTTATTTCTTTACTAAAAAGCGGCGGAAACTTATTTGTAGACCCAATAACTTCAAATATTTTTCAAGAATATAAGAGAGTCTTGCTTAAGAACGTACAAACATTTATTCAATATAGGTATGTTACATTACTCTTATTAAAAAAATTTATTGTTTACTTTCATGTTTGTTAAATTTAAACAAGAAAAGTTTTACCAATCGAACAGCAGCTAATGTAATTGTATAAATGGATCGTAATTTTATAATGGATGCAGTACGAGCGAGTCATAGAAAATTATGATGCAAGCGCACCTTAGGTGTATTACCGTACCGATGAAGATTACATATTCAGAAATTTCAATTTTTTTTTACTTATCAAGAAGAGATTCGATTAAATGAAGCACGGATTTGGTCCAGATTGAGAAAAATAATTCAAACGTGAGTTTTAAAAACTATACTGCTCTCCCATTTTCAAAATATGATAGTCTCTTGCTTACAATTTGCAAATAAATTGCATGTATTGTGTATAGTCAGATCAATATTTTAATGAAACCAACTCAAAAAGTTCTAAAAGTCGAGTGCGTAAATTCCGCCGAACTTTTTTTATTTACATGTGTCCCTTAGAATTAATTTACTTAAAATATGCTTATTCAAATCTGATGCTAAATAATTTTCATTAAACATATACTATTTCAACAAATTTACATTGATAGAAGTACTAATTTTACAAAACGGGTAAATGTAGCCGGGTATAAAGCCTAGGAACAAAGTTTGATGAAGCTTCTTACTTAGTCGTAGTTACCGAAAGTTTTTTACCCCAACTTTGAGAACATACTGTGGTGATGACCCTCAATTCTTTCGTAATTAATAAGTATCGCTAATCCGTAATTACTAATATGCAAACAATCTATATTGAAAATAATTTGAGATGCCGTTCGATATCAATGTCAAAGCGACAACGGCTCCTTGAGTATTTACAAATTATTAGCGTGAGTCATTACTAAATTAAATATTTTATATTATGTTAATTATTTGATTTTATGAAAGTTTTTTTTCGTTTAGTATGTGAAAATCAAAATTCGATTTTTGAACGTACTCTGTAAGTTACGAAGTAAGTAAACGCTTTATTCAACTTACTAGCTCTGCATCTCTTCATAGTGATTAGCTTTATGCAACAATCTGATTTACAAAATTGGTCCAGTGTACACTGCAAAAAGAATAATTAAGAGCAGATACTTTTTCATATATTCGTTCTCTTATAAATTTCTGTGAAAAATATAAGTTTATATTAAAAAATTGAGAAATAAGACGAAAAGAAAGTTTCATTATCTCAAATCGTATCGAATAACTACAAAAAATTCAACTGTGGCAATTTGGGATTCAAGGTATTCACTTAAAGAATACAAATACATATTGTCTATTTGGTATATAATTTTCTTTCAACCGTGTGTTTGGAAGGAATATCTGCAAGAATAATTACTTAGTTTCCGTGGAAATTGTCATCCTAGCGACAAGCGCTTAATAATCGTACGAGTCAAACTATTAATTTTTTTAACTCAAATTTTAATATTTTCTTGGTAAAGTCAAATTTTTTATATAATTATTGGAGTATCTTCACGTTTTGGCCTCGAATATCGGTTTTTTCTCTCGAAATTATACTCTAGGCGGAAAGAAATTTCAATTCTGTTTTAGGAACTATATGGCAAGCTTTTTCTTATACGTACTTACACAGTATAGATGTAAATGATTAAGGGGTCTTTATTTACGATGTCAGTTTACCATGTTTTAAAATAGAATAGCGTCATCACTTCCTAGGGGTTTTTGCAACTTTCAGATTAAATTTTCATCTAGCACACATTATTGTGGTATATTCAATTTTATTTTTTTTGATCGTAACTACATTGATCATTTTCATTTTATGACACGGTCTATATACTATTGCGTATTTCTTTACGATAGACGCTGATTTTTAGATGGCGTAATGCCACATCTGACTTAGTTCCAGCGGCAGAATCATCGTCACACAAAAATTTTTTTCATATATAATTTCTTATTTCATTGAATTAGAGTTAAATTTTTTAGAAAAGACAACATTTTACTCCACTACTGACTTGACGATATTATCATAAATTGTCAATCAATCACCGATCATGACGATGTTAATTGGTGAAATTCCTTTATAGTCAACCCTTGCGTATTATTCAAAGACCAAAAGAAACTTACTAAACCACCGATATCAGTTTGCCCGGTAGCAGGATTATTATTCACAGCTTCTGTTCGTAGAAAAATCATCAAGAAAACAAGGCTAATTTCAACAGTTTTGATCTGCATTTTATATCTGTAATTAAAGTGTACGATTTTAGAATACATGCCAGCATTTATATAGTTTCAACTAAAAAACTAAATCCACATAAGTTCAAAATAAGTTCACAATGATATATACGTATATGTAACTCTCTGTTAAATTGAAAAAAAGTCAGTATTTAAGTCATTGAAATTTTAATTTTCTTAAAAGTAAGACTTCAGTCCTGAAGACCACTATCAAAAATTTGTGGATAAAGTATCAGTAAAGTTTTAAAATGGAGCTCAAATTGTATTAAGCGTTAGAAAATATAGTAACAACATTATTTTTGTTGTCAGGTGCAGAAACTATAGTATATCACAACACATTTGCTATGCTGGCGCTGGAGATAACGAACGCAGAAGTATCTATAATATATGTGCAAGGGAATGATATCAATAATAGGCATAACATTCTTTATGTTACATTATCAAACTTACGGTAAACGTTTGATAGATACAAAAAAGAGACCAATAAAATGAATATTATAGTTCCAGGCAGTCCTGTGTGAATTGGAGGATATTAGATGGTTTGAACTGCCGAAGAAAAACTTCAAGATCTTTTCCGAACACTAATGCGAGGCTGTGATTCTCCTTAACCGTAAAAAATCTAATTCTCGTGGTCGTGGACCTACTTACTGAATGCATAATGACATTGCAACAATACAATGTGAGTACTTATGAATGCTTACATCGGCGTGCAAATCAGATCCTGTGTAATGTAGATTATACCGTTAAATATTATTTACGAACGAAAAGTAAATGAAACATTCATGGCAATTATGAAAGAGAAATTGTTGGTAGGTTTTCTATAAGGATGTAAATAATGATTCTGCATCCTATAATAACAACCTTTGTCAAATAAATAGTTCACAATCTCATTTCCAAAGATGAAGGAATATTTTTTAGCACTAGTCTGCATATTATGACATCGGCTGATTTGACATTGATGCAGATATAAATATATATATTTCCTCAATAAAGTGTGCTGCTTTTAAAATTTTCGTACAGAAATCAAAAGTTTTTGATGAAATACCTGACTGCTAGTAAAAATTGCTGCGCTAAATTTTTCTCATGTTTTAGTGAAATTCCGTTCTTGTTTGAAAAGATGGAAAGTTGCAGTTTAGGGAAAGATGCTGCACCTTTGGTGGTTTACTATGACGGCAGAAATAAAGTTTTGGAACAATTATTTTAGTACCATCCACTTAGTATAACCAAGAATGTTCAAAAATACTGAAGAGAATTATTTCCGCCAGACTCACAACGGCCATAGATATGATTGAAAATCAGTATGGAGTCGCTAAAGGATGAGTCAAATAAAGATTAGTGAGGATGGACCATGATACATTGCAAGGCAGAATATGTGTATCAGACCCATATCTGCTATAATAGCATTGGATATTTGAATTACATTTAATTCGGCAAGATGAGTCTGCATTATATAAACTCTCGAACTTTGACAGATTCCGCGATATCTGTAACCGATATATCTATCTATAAATTCCGCTATCTAACAAGCTTCTCTCCAATTATTCATCTATACAATGGCAACAATCATAGCATCGTGCAGCACTACTGCACCGGCATATTGCATTTAAGCTTTTGTTACTATGTGAAATCTAATAAAACTTTATTATAAAGATTATTTTTTATTGTATAGATAATTATTTCTATAGATTTTTCATTAGCTAGAATTGAGAGCAAACTCTAATATGGATTAATAGTAAAGTTCAAATTTCAAAGTGCTAGCATATTTAATAACTCCGGTACAATAGAGCTATAAATACGTTTATTGCAAGTAAATTAGCTAAAAATTATATATATTCAAAATATTAAAAAAAATCCTACTAACCTTTATCTAGATATAGTAGTACTTTTCTAAGATTCAGCTGTTGTTAGTTTCATGTACAATATTGTTTTAGAAATCAAAGTATCTTCTCAGTAATTGTCAAAGCTTTTGATTTTATTAAATACGTAAACAATGTACACTGGCTCTAAAGAATATAAAACAAATATAAAATATAAAATATGAAGAATATAAAATACCTATATAATTTTCAGAAGATAATACTTTATTATTACTAAAAGCGACTAGAGTATTAAATCAATTTAATATTTCATAAATTTTATTTTTTTAACACACACGCGGCTCTTAGAAACTATTTTTACTATTTTAAACTGTTCAGATAGTCATGCTTACATTGCGCTCATCGGCTTTTATAAATCATTTCTTTGGACAGCCGATATTTACAATTTTACATGTAAAATATATTTTTTAATTGTCAAATTAATTTGATATGAAGAATAAAAATTTTATGAAAACACAAATAAATATAATCTGATGAAACTGAGACTTTCGTTAGTAATAGATATTCAAAAATATGATAAAAATAAAAGAGCTAAAAATAAAAATTAATACTGATAAAAATAAAGTTACTACTTAATAGTAAAATAAAAATAAAGTTACAACTTTTAAAAAAGTAGTAACTTTATTTTACAAAATAATTATTTACAAATTTTATTTCATTTAATGAAAGAAAGGGATTCTCTATCACTTTTTATCAAAAAAACAAAGTACTTTTTCTGAGCAAAAAATAGAATTCGTATTATTTTTATTGGGTTTCATTATTATATTTTTCATTATTTACTTTTTTGCAGTGTAATAATAAAATTTAATTAATCTTATAAATTTTCCGGGTTGCTCCTAAGTACGCTATGTTTTGGTTTTTCAAGAGTTACTTATATGAATTAGACAAAATATCGTATTTTTTTATACAAATTCAATTTCATGAATTATACAAATTAATATTTTATGATATTTTCTTACTCGAATTAAAAACATTTTTTTTTCTTTGCATCAAATTTACTTCCAATATTTAGAGTATAGCTTCTTAAGCTACTACTACACACACACACGCGCGCGTACGCACACACACACACACACACACACACACACACCTTTAAAAGTCATGTCAAAAAATCCACATGTCAAATATTACAGCGAATAATTGAGTATATGGTTCCGCTGTTCTTTAAAATAAATTATTATTTTAGTAGCAGTTTTTGTTTTAGAAAAAATAATGTTTTTTTTTAATATATATTTATTTTTGTAACATTTATGTTTGTTAGAAATATTGAAACCTTTTTAGTTTCAAATACATAATTAAAATTGTGTAGTAAAATAAATAAAAAAAAATGTTTACCTCGTTTTGCATCTGAATGACTAAATTTTTAAACTTAAGAGCAATGACTATGGACAAAAGCTAATTAAAAGCAATAATAAAGAATAATCAAATTAATATAAATTTTACTTACCTGTGAAGTATATTTTTACATTTTTTTTTATAGCAGATGTTAACGCCAAAAGGAAGCTTAGAGTAAATATTTAAGATGAAATATTTAAAAACCACTTGATGTTATAGTAATATTTTATAATCTTATTATTCTTAGGCATACATTAACTTTTATAATTATGCAATATGACATATAAATATACATTAGAATGACACTATATTTTAAACGCTATAAAATTAATGGATATTTAATTATAAGTACTGTTCTTCGTTATTTTATCCCGAATGGAATATATTATGCCGAAGCAAACAATTAATGTGGTCGATATGCAACAGTTGACTTTGCTCGTCGCTTTATATCGTTGATCAATTTATTTTACATTAAAATGGTGGCGTATATCTAAAAAATGTATTATCGTTTAAGATCAAGCATTGGAATCAAAAGGTGCTTTGATACAGAATGATTTCACTCGTACACCTATTCGCTCGGTAAGTTGGTCCCTATACTTTGTAACCTTGGGCAATTTTTTCACAATGCCGATCGATCAATAGATTATGCGGAAAATCTTTCCTAGTTCGCTAGCTTCATTAATCCTTAAAAATCTAATAAGATACATATTAAGCTAATTGTAGAGGCCGCATTAATAAATGTTATAAGTAGTCCTGCACGACTGAAACAGCCCGGTTAATTAACATCGCTCCGCAAAAGGCTATAGAGCGTCAACAACGTCTATGCACACTTAGTATATATAACTTCGCGTGAAAGTTGTGCGAAGTCGCGGAGAGAACAGCCGATCGTCTTCGCTTTGGAAGAATCTTCAATTTCCCGGCGGTACATGATAATGTCGCGCTAAAATGTCGCAAGAAGCTCGCGAGAGGAAGAGGACGGAACGTGGAAGCCCCGGAGGGACCGGGGAACGTTTCAGCAGTCGCAGAACGAGGAAATCTCGGAAGAAGCCTGATACACTGCGGCCAGAGAGAGAGAGAGAGAGAGAGAGAGAGAGAGAGAGAGAGAGAGAGAGGGAGGAGGAGGAGCCGTCTTCGTCGTCGCTTCCTCTCATCCCCGGTGCTTGATGGAGATAAACGCCGTACGCGAAGGTCCGTTCGTTTTCCTCGGCGGCATCGTCGACTCGTCGCGGTGCGCGTTCAAAACGTACGTTACACATTTTACCCGGGATACTTGGCAATTTGATTGCCGCAATTTTATGCCTCGCCGTCTCCCCGACGTCAGTTTCAACTCCGATTTCTTTATCAGGCCTCGCGTGTCTTTCCTTCCTCGTTTCTTGCTCTCTCTCTCTCTCTCTCTCTCTCTCTCTTTCTCTATATTTTTCATTTCATTCGCTACATAACTCCTTATTTGAATTCCCAGGCTCTTCCTTGATTTTCGTTTAGTTTAGTATCACATGAGCGGTTTGATGCGTAAGACGTGTTCCTTTACTCTGCTTAAGTTGTACATTTTGATTCTTTTCAATAATCGTTACTCGTGAAGCTTCCTAAGATACACTTCTTTTATTCTAAAAATGTCTACAACGATACTTCCAACTTCATCTTTCATACAGAGAAAACGTTTTAGCAAAAATTACACATTTGTTCTCATATTCGGATTTTCTCACTTTTCGAAAAGTATACTAATTATTGTTAAAGCGCCTTCTCCATGTCAAACTAATTATCTTGTACATTATATGAAAGATGATGTTTTCTGACTGACTATGGATTATGTTTAAATATAGCTAAACTGTTTCTTTTCAAACGTATCGCCAGTTTCATTGTGAGTCAGACTTTTGTTGAATCTAAACTACTGGACACTATAAATTTTACATTAAAAAAATATTGAGTTTATTTATTTTACTTAGCACGCATTCTTACACCCGTCTCTTAACAACTATTTGTTACTTACGTCTTGAAATTTTCACTCATTTATCATTGTAATAGGGAGGGCAGTCAGCGCATCTTTCTGTACAATCCTCTGTAAACCAGAAAATCAGCTTCGCTTAAAGGGAGAATGACAAATAGACGGGAGAGAAAAAAAAAGGGAAACAACGCCCCACTTTCATTACGCTATTAAAGGTTCTTCTACGCTACGGGCAAATTATGATCGTTGCGCAGCATCGTGGTCGTCGTCATCGTAGTCGTCGTCGTCGTTGTCTCCTTCCCCGCCAGGTCGATTCCGGTTTCTTACAGAATTCCGCGGAAGCACACAAGAACGAGGAAGAGGCCGAGGCTCCACTGGCTCCGCGAACTGCTGCCGATGCCGCCGCTCGACTCGAGGCCGTCCGTCTTATACTTGAACTGCTCGCCGATCTCCTCCGCCCTTACCATCCTCTCGCGCGTCTTTCCTTTTCGAATGAATTTAGAAATTTCTGATAGAGAGAGCCAGGGAGAGCGGAGATGACAAACAAAACAGAGAGAATCGCATGGTTATTAAGCGTTACATCATTGTTGCATCGGCGCAATATAAATGCGGGGAGTGGGTAGAATGGTATTATTATTATTTTTATTTTTTTGTATAAGTAAGTAAATGCGGTGAACTTTATCGTGTTATAGTTGACAGTTAAGAGAATTGCGATCCCTAGTATTACGTTAAAGATGGTTTTAGAACCTGCTTCTTCTTAAGTAGAATATAATTTCATCGAATCAACAGAGACTGCTAGGAATTTACTCGTATTATAAGATTGCGATTAATTGATTTCAACCAAACGGGACTGGTAATTAATGCTTTCTTACGCGCTGTAAAAAATTTGGTGTTCAAACTTGTTTGGAATTGAATTGAGTCTAATCTTATTGAGAAAATCTTTGTATAACTGAAAATCCGATAATCAAATTTTTCTGAAAAAACATCCTGCAAATTCGAAGTATTCGCAAATCCAAAATGTTAGCATTAGATATGTTGAATTAGATGTCGAATTAGATATTTTATTCAAATCTGATAAATATTCGTACCCATTGATTCTTTCTACCATTCATTTTGAGAATTTCTATTGTTTTATTTCATTTTTAATTTTTTATTTATTTATAATAAACTATATCATTTATATTAATATTCCTGAGATTTAGATTTCCAAGCAGTATGAATACTTGTAAGATTCGAATAATCAAGCGGTTGGAACTTTGGATTCAGAACATAATTCTATTTAAGACTCTTGGGTATTCCAATATTTTGAATAGTGAGATATTCTCAGTCCTGATTTAAAAGCAGTTTCATATATATATATATATATATATATATATATATATATATATATATATATATATTATTTGAAATGAATTGCTTATATATGGTCTTAATTGATGACTCGTACAATTCGATAAACGGGTTTGAACACAAGTATACTTTTAGATACATTCGAAATATGTGAATGATTTCATAGAACTGGTATAATCTAGTGAAGATATCTATTAAGTTACATATATGACATAATATAATTATATGAAATTCACGAAGTATGTTACTCTAGTTTTTTCACTTTCAAATATCGTAGAAGAATGCTGTATACAGTGATATGAGAGAAAAGTGTTTTGTGTATTAATACCGGTATTTGAAATCATGAATTTAATTTCCACATTTAGTATATAAAAAATGTGTAAATATTATAATTGAAATAATATACCTGAATATTGATTCTTGCTAAATATAGATTATAGATTTGCACACCAAATTTTTATGAAACACGCGTATAAAAATTAATTTGTTATGTACAAATATTATTCGTTACATCGAATTACGCATTGGGCTGCATGCAATTTTTAGAATTTATCCGAAGCGCAATGGCGTATTCACAAAATTTCAGCATATTTACCTTCCTCGGAAAGAAAGTCGTGATCGTAGTCCACCCTGAGGAACACTGACATGGCCATTTCCCACACCTCGTTTTTGCCATTGTGCGATGGCTCGACGGCTCGTCTCTTCCTGCCGTATCCAATTTTACCGTTGCTACACTCGATCTAAAGAACAGAGGAAAATACAGCTTTAATTCGGAACCATGCGCATATTGCCCGTGGAAAAACGATAGTTTGGCATTGCAAATGCCAATGAAATGTGCAAAGGTGTTTCAGCGTCGCAGCACCGGTAGTAGCTTATGTATAGGAGAGGCACATAAAGAAAGACCCATCGGCTTCAGATCCATAAAGAAACCCGCAGCGGTTCAACAACTCTTTTCGATGGTATGTATGCGTCTCTTCTGCCGGGGCCTCATCTCGCATATATGCAACGACTTTGAGGAGCCGGAAGGGATAGAGTGAGAAAAGGACAGAAGAAAGAGAGAGAGAGAGAGAGAGAGAGAGGGAGGGAGGGAGGAAGAGGGAGGGAGAGAGAGAGAGTGAGAGAGAGGGAGGGAGGGAGAGAGAGAGAGAGAGAGAGAGAGAGAGAGAGAGATAGGCTGATCGGCACGTATATTGCCTTTAAGACGAACTAAATAAATTCAGCGCATTACGATCAGTGCGGGGAGAATAATGCCATGTGAGAAGGTTCGACTTACCCCGCGACATTTGCCGACGCAGACAGTAACGGTACCGTGGAACTGCACGTAGCTGCTCTCCGGGAACTTGAAGGCGCGGAACTTAGCGGACAAGAAGTGACCGTTCACCGTCTCGAAGTTCTCGAACAGATAGGGATCCACAGAGCACCTGAAAATTAAAGAGTCGTCATTATTGCCACGTGCTTGTGATGCGAGCTGCTGACAGTCGCAGTTTTTCCTCGTTTGGCTTAAGCGAGCGTCCAGGCGAGCATTCATTTGTTTTGCTAATGGCCAAGCAATTTGTGCTTATACGTCTCAATAGTACCGTGGATATAGACGTCGACGGTTCAGCGGGGTGTTATAAATTCTAATAGACTCTTGGTTTTTATGCAACGAGTATTATCGTAAATAACTACTTGAGAAACAACTTCATTAATTTTTAATTTTATGCAAGAAAAGTTCATTTATGTCGGTTATTAAACATTAAAAATATTTAAGCAATACTTTAGATTATGTGACGAAGCTTAGAAGAAAAATCATAGAACATTTAGATTTTGTATCATCGATGGGAATAAACTACAAATGTGACATTCCATCTTCCCTTCATGCTTCCAAGTTATCTTAAAAATGACTATTCTGCGAAAATAATTTGCAGACATTTTAGTTATTCATATTTTAGATTTATTTATTGTTAAAATGAAAACTAATTTAAATAGTATCACATCAAATATGTTTCATTTAAAATGAATTTTAATTACAAAATAAAGTTTAAAGATCCCAACCAATCACTGAAAAACTGGTTCAACATCAAAAAGTATATGATGCTTATGGATTCAACGTGTTGCCAAATTTGATCGATCTACTGCTTAATTGCTATGATTATAACGTAAATTGTAGATTACTGTACATTTTTTTAACTTAATTTCTTTTTCATAATACCCTAACATCAGGACTGAAAGTAACCTAGATTATAATTGTCAAGTATTAATTACCCATTGTATATGATGGTCTCTTCCTGGCTCTTGGTGTCAGTAACCTGCATGTGAGTCACTAAAAGTCCATATACCTTGGCCGCCTCCTCGCTCAAATATATTTCCATTTGTAATGGAGTACCGGGTTTGACAACTAATTCATCCTTGATGATTTTATTGCCTTGCCTCACGTTGAACAGCAGCTTAGGTTCTGAGGCGTTGCCTTCCAGCATGCCCAGGACTGGCGTATTTCTGAAATGAGAAGGGAAATTTTACTGCATCCTCTTTCGAGTTCAGGTCTGGATGGAAAGAAAGTCGTTTCGCACTACTACAGCTCTTTCTATGTGCGTACTTAATATATATAAACTTCGTCTGTACGTAGAGCACTAAATGATGTTGAGACTTAATGAATTTTTTTATATATATTTTTATGCACTCCATCTCAAGCTTAGAAATACTGCAAAAAATTCTATACTCTCTAAAAATTCAATTAGTCCAGTATTATGATTAGTACCTGGAGCTTTAACACTTCTTTTATCATTCATCAAAAGTTGAGTTTCGAACTAAATAACATCGTGAAACAGTTTGCTCTCTTAATTAAAAGAAAATTGCGAAAGCGCCAGAGCTCTGCCCAGTTCATAAATACAACCATCGTAATGGAGCATAAAACATCTTATGAGCACACACACACACACACACACACAGAGAGAGAGAGAGAGAGAGAGAGAGAGAGAGAGAGAGAGATAAAGAGAGAGGAAGGATAGAAAGAAGCGAAGTATGGGGCTCTGCATGCAAAAAGAAGAATATTACGCCCGGCATTCGCCAAGATGATTTGCTTACAACTTAACAGCTTCCTACAACCGAGACCGTTACAGGCATGCAAGAGAGGGCTAAACGAGAAATTGGCAAGGGTTGATGGGGGTGGGAGTGAGCGAGAGAGATAGAGATTATGCGAGAGAGAGAGAGAGAGAGAGAGAGAGAGAGAGAGTGAGAGAATGAGAGAGAGAGAGAGAGAGAGAGAGAGAGAGCAAGAGAGGAAGAAGAGAGCCCAGATATCGACTTTAACAAATCATTGGATCTTATTTAAAGAACGTTTCCTCGCGCGCGGTGTAACTATCTCGCGTCGAGATAATTCGTACCTTTGAGCACGCGCCCTCTTATTTTATGCTTCGGCTCTGCGCTTGAGGGAGGTTGCCGTTGCGGATCTTCATATCAGTCTACGCGCTGCAACTGCTGTTTAATTGCGAATGCACCATGAAGAGAAGATTGTAATTGCGAAGAGAAGGATATAAGAGGATAGAATCAAAACAGCAAGTTCCGTGGCTAGGCGCACATGCGAGAGAGGAACGACGGGGATGGAAGGGCGAGAGGAATGAGAGATTAAGATTCACATGTGATAAGAATTCTTATTTGCCGTTCTAAGTACGCGTTATGAATGGGAGTCGGTGAGAAAAGTCGTTTCTGTTATTGCTGTATAGTTCTATTATAGATTATTATAATCGCTTGATAATGGATAGGAGCGAAAGTCATATTATTATGAGCATCAATGGGTTTATTGGAAAAGAAAATATGAAGAGAGTAATGACAGGAAACTTTAGAATGGCTATTACGACTCGCGGGCAATTATTCAGTCTGTCGCGGTAGGCCAATGCCAGAAGACTTTTAGTATTAAATAGATTTCATCACCCGGGCTCGTCCGCGGCTTTAACGTTCAGCTGAAATTAACTCGTTCGTACTTTATGTACTCTCGTATTTTAAATTACAGCTTTTTTTTAACGTTAATTGCGTAAGTAACGGTGTTGTTATATAAGTAAATATTACGAAATTATTAATATTTGCACGTACTCAAAACTAACATTAAGTTGTTGTGAGCGCTTCATACAAATTGTATGGAGGCTCGTGCTGCAGAAAAAGCAACGCGAGGAACGAAAGTAATAACTGGTTTTAAGAATGGAAAATATTTTGAAATGTATTCGAAAGTATTTTCAAATCGTACATAGAATAGTGCTTTGACCATAATTCACCTTTATTAGATATAAGTCGAACTTCAATGCTTTTGAAGATTTTTATTAATTATAATTTTAACCCTTTATTTGTATAGTGTATTATTATTATTATTGTTATTATTATTATTATTGTTGTTGTTGTTGTGTTGTTGTTGTTGTTCTTGGCGTTGTTGCTGTTGTTATTATTATATTACTTCTTTGTAACATATCAAAGAAGCTATTCATTTGAGGAGACAAAGTCAAAGTCAATTTAGGTTTTCGTACGATTCAGCATGTTAATACCATATTTCCAATGATTGAAAATCTTTACATGCTTTCAATAATATCTGCTAAATGCATATGACCTCAGACGAAAGGACTATTTGATTGATGGATGATGGATTTGGTAAAAATTGAGTAATATAATTCATATACATCCAACATGAACACAATAAATTTCAGTACCGAATGCTTTCCCATCTCTATGAAATGGTATTTCTATACTTAATATTATACTATTTATTTTTATTTTAATTGGATGTAGTGTATAGTAAAATAAAATAAACTTTTTATGAGAACTATTAACTTTAGGATTGGACTCGAAAAGAGAAGAGTAAGAGATTGAAGAAAATTGTTCTCCAAGTCCACGAATGTATAGATTTTTCTATTATGATTATTATAACTTCGACTACTTCTCCTTGTCGGTGACAGTCTATACCTATTCTTCTATTCTGAAATTCGACAAAATTCAATCCTAGAATAATTTCGAAACTATTAATGTAGCATTACATAGTATATAATAAATCTGAAAATCGCATGGAAAATAGGATCTAAGACTTTATGTGTCTCATTTTCAATCAATATTATCTAGACTCAATCATTCGCTTACATATAATATTATCCTTATATATTCCTTGTATTCATATACTGCTGTGACAGTATATATTTCATATACTGCTTTGTTGTTCAGAATAATTATAATAGTTTCAAATGATTCCATACGATTGCAACTGATTATGCAATAAGTAATCAGCAGTATATACCAATTTTTCAGAGTAAATTCCTTCTTGTTGCTCTGTTTAATTTCAGGCTCGAGACCAACTTAACAAAATATATTATCAACGTTTAATGTATTAAATTGTCTTCAATCTAGATCAAGTTTTAAAATTCATAGTTTTTTTAAATTAACCGCGATATATACGAGATTTTTCCAAAAACTCTTTCGAACTATTTTTCCAAACAGAATAGTGAGATAGAGATCTGTAAGGTCGAAAGAAAGTATATGAAATTCACGAATTTAATAGAGAAATTAGGTGGGTGGATTTTTGTACGATACCAAGTGGGCAACTCATACTACAAGTAATTCTACTAGTCCGCGAAGTAAAGAGGATTGAGTGTAGAACGAGAGTATTGAAAGACAAGCAAAGAGGAAAGAGGTCGGTGAGATCCCAGAGGAGAAAGGTGTATAAATAAAGAAAGGCGGCTGCTTTGCCGCTTTGATCAGGGCCGTTCGCAAGGGTCCCAAGAGGACTCAGGTTGCGCTATGGCCCAATCTGTTTGAGCGTATATATATATATATATATATATATATATATATATATATATATATATATATACATCCTACTGATCAAAGACAGAGCGACATGCGCGCCTACACAAACGCATACCTACACACGCACGCGCGCACCGCGGAAGCGATTATGGATCACTAGATGGAAATTCACATAATTATCGATCATTGGATGAGCATGATCGGCAAATGAGAAGGTACCTCCTCGTATCTGTTGCATCATAACGATCCCGTATGTGGCGGCTCGACTCCACCACCCTTAGTCACATATATGCATTATATATATATATATATATATATATATATATATATATATACATATATATTTATTTATTTATGTATTTATTTATTTATTTCAACGTACTGCTCAGGTATTATCTCTTTCGCCAGCACCGTTCGGTCACCACACGGCACGGAGTATATATTATATAGTAGTACGACACTAGTTCGGGAAAGATAATAGCTGAACGAGCGAGAGGGATAGTGATACTTCTTTATTCGTTATCTTGTTTTTAGCGCTTAATAGCAAGAATCTCGCACATATTCGTAGCTGTGCAATTCAAATGCGTGGACAGATTTGCGATTCGAGGCCGCAGAACAGACGGCGATGACCGATTGAATTTATTTTTCTGTTTTTAGTAATGTAAATTCTGTTTACAATTGGATGTTCAGCGGCGAAGGTCAAGAAAAAAATATACATAGAATTTATATTTATTGCAAATGAATTTTTAGCTCGCAAAGTGTTTCTGCTTTCAATTACGAATCCTAAGAACGAAATTTCTACATCGCATATATTATGCAATAAATATAGTAATTTAATACGATTTTACATAATTAAATGAATATTGTAAATATCACAAAGAAAAAGAAAATTTATATATTGTAAATGCTAAAGCCAGATGAGATTTAATCTTTAACAGTGGAATTAATACTGGATTTTTTAACCTGCAAGAATTCCGAATGATATTCGAATAATTATTATCGATCCTTTTAAATAATTTGGTTTCAACCAGATTCAAATTGCGATAATTTCCTTAGGCTGGAAATCCTACTTTATTGAACTTAATATTTCCGGTCATACGTGGATCAAGTAATGCCCCAGATATTAAATTGAAAATCTCGATAAATGAAGCAGAGATAACTTCATCGAATTGCGGGATAAGATAAAAAATGAAAATTATTATATTGATTACAGATATGCTTATTGAGACAATTAAATTAAAAAAAGGTTCTTCATTCTTACTCAAATCTTTTCTTTGGAATATCCGATGAGTTGAGCTGCATCGCGTGAGACTCACAAGATAATTTACAGATTTAATTCACTAGACTTCAATAGGTCGTAATATCGGAAAATTATTTTTTTTTTTCAAATGTAGAATAATTTCATATAAACTAATATATTATATAAATTAAAAAATGGTGAAGAATCTAAGAGATAAAACGAAATTTCGCATTGAGCAACTCCAAACAGTCTCATATAGTCAATTATGCAACTATTGGTTGGCTTTAAAAAAACAACGCAAGAGAAAACAAAAAAGCCTATACATAATTTTTTATCAATGTTCTTTACAATTTTTCTAACAGTGACTTAGAAATGACTATGAACTTGAAGTGATAAAGACCCACGGTCTTTTGATTGGAATTCAGGATAATCACAAACTTGATCTACATAAAATTTGTATTATTCTTTCCCAGTTTCGACGACTTTTGAACTCAAGATGACTTTGAACGCTATGAAGCTCAACTGTTCGAGAAAAAAAGAATCGATGTATTACATTGTGTAATATTACTGGATGTTGTATATTGAATATTCTTCTTTCCTCCATTTATTATCCTTTATGTTGCCTTCTATTAATGTTTTCTATTTACTATCTTTATTTTGTTTTGCTACAGATACTGCAGATATACAATTAAATTACTGATGTTTCAATAAGAAAAGTTGAAATATTATGTACTTCTTCATTTCAAAATTGATTTTCTATAACACAAAATAAAGAACGACTTCTTGTTACAAATATATTACTTTTGAAAAGCATTCGCATTTCGCCAATGAAAAGGTGCAATTCATATTCTAAAAGCATCACTATATGAATCATTAGCAACGTCGGCTTCTAAATATACATACAACTTCTGTAAAAACCAGTTCGTCAAAAACCGGTCTCTCAATCCCTTCTCCGCCCTGCCCCTGAGAGAGAGAGAGAGTAACCTCATAAATAAACAGTTTATAAAACACACCCTGCAGCTCTCTTTGTTTAGCTCCAAAAAAGAAACCCGCTCTCCTCTCTCTCTCTCTCTCTCTCTCTCTCTCTCTCTCCACCTCTCTCGGCTTCCATCCATACGTACGGCGCGAGCGCACGATGACGAATCGACCAATCAATGCCAATCAATTTATCGTCGAAATTCCGGTGCGCGGCTCCCCGGCGAGCTATAAGCGTGCACAAGGGCGACTCTGCTTTATCGCCCAACTCGTCCGCGGCGGCGATTTATGCAGCTCTCGTGTCAGTCCGACAAGAACCACGGCTGTCCGCCTTCCCTCGTCGCGCGGCGGCCGACAAATCGGCGAGGGGTTTTCAGCGACTCCCCCCTCGCCCCCACCTACCCCGTTGGTCGGTAGGTAAGGCGCGGCTGCGTCGAAGCTCGCGTGCGCGCGCGCGCTCGGAGGTAGCGCGCGATTTTTTGGGACGGGGCGTCGTTGCAGCGCGAGGCTGCGAGGCGCTCGAGTCCGGGGCGACGGTGCCGGGACTATAACGTGGCGTGCGGCTTGGCATTTTAGCGCGGGTCTCGGAGGAGGCGCTGCTTCTCGGAATGTGGGTAATATGCGCCAGGAATTGCTGGGGCATTATACGAACGTTGCACGCGTCGCAATTTATCAGTTTGGCTTTCGTGAAGGCGAGTTTGTTTCAAGGGGGATGTATAATTGAACGATTCGGAAATTACGTTTTGGTAACTGCTTCTTATGTGTATACTGGCTGACTGCTATATTGTATATACGAAATGAGCATGTTATCTAACTATCCCAAAACATTTAACAAAATTCACTTAATTTAACAGTAATTTTAATTATCAATAGGAATACATCAGTTAGAAACAACATATATTTTATGCTTTAGCGATAGCTAAGAATGAGGTATTTAAAGTAGCGAGAATGCATAAGATGTTAATATTCATGAGTAACTATACATGTAATAATAAGATAAAAATTGATTACTCGGATACACTTTTCACTTAAAACTAATGCGAAAGAAGGCGCATTTGAATAAAAAAATGGTAAGGTTTTTAGTTTTTTATCCCATTGAATACATTTTTTACCTTCTAGAGGAAATTGGTTCTTCGGTGAGGTGAGCCTCTCCTTGTAAGTAAACAATTTTAAGTAAAATAAATTAGCTGTAATATTACGCAATTAATTTATATATAACGTTAGAATTTTATTTTTTAATTAAAAGAATATTCAGTTTATATAAGCATAAATACATTGTTTTAATCCTTTCATCAAAATATGAATATGAATATGTTTTAATCCTTTCATCAAAATATGAATATCTGCAACTACTCACCGATTAAATTTATTACAATTTTCAAATCATTACGAATGTTTTTTATTTTATAGAGAATTCTAAAGCATTTACTTCACGATAGGTAGAGCGACACGCTGTGGTTTATCCTGAGTTTTAAATACAGGTTGTCCATTCAAAAAGTAAACTACATGTACTTTAGCATCTCGTTTCATCAAGCGCTTAATGAATTTTATTTCAACGACGAGACTGAATTCAGAAAAGCTGATATGGCAATTTACATGCCCATTTAATATACTCGCTAAATGGATTCGCTGCAGAGCTCCATTAGTTCATTTTCCAGTGCTTATATCTTCGATATAATAACGTGGCAAAAATCGAGTCTCGTTTGAAAATTCCTCTATTAAATACGTTTTGCAAAATCGATAATTTTCAAATCCAAGTTTCCGCTTCGAAACGACTGCTCGCGGAGGGGGTAGGGGGTTTAATGAACGAAATGAAATACCATTTAAATAAAATATAAAGCCCGCATGCAGCGCCGATTCCATCGTCCAGTCGGCCGTCTAGCGTTCACGGGGATCGCGCAACTTTCGTCGTTCGGACAAGTATCGGGAGACTCGAGTTTCCATGGTTATAGAATTTGCGAGGCTCGTTAGTCGAGCGCCAAACGTACGATCGACCCTCCGTTCTGCCGCCAGCTTCGAAATCTCGCACATCTCTCGACGCGGTTGCAGGGGCGTGAACTCGCCATGATAATTACGCTCGACCCGGACTGATACTCGCGCGCGCGCCGCCGCCTATAGCGGAAGCAGAGGGCGTACAAGCACGTAAGGCTCTGAAGAATTATTACGAAAACGCGAATCCGCGAGCCATCCCCCATCCCTCATCCGCCTACTCCAATCAATTAAAAGCACCAGGTTTCGATTGCCCAGGCGTCGCGAGCAGCCAGCGTCTCGATGCAAAACTGGCTGGCCGGACCTGGCGAGTCTTTCCCATTTCTGTTTTTCTTTCCTTTCTCGCTAGTTTTTTCTTTCTCTTTCGATTTTTTCGCCACACAGCCCGCGTCTGCCTCGCGCGACTTTTTCCCTTTATTTTACCGGAGCAGGAGAGCGCGTGCGCGCGCGAGTCGAGAAAAGCCGGGCTGTCCGTGCTGCAGTCGCTCGTTAAAGCGAGATCTCATGCGTAACGACCTTCCTCCGAGGTAAAAGGCAGTGAAAAGAAGACGCGCGCGCGCGCGCGCGGGCTCGAGGTATTGCTTGCTCGTGCTCCTCTCTTCCTTTCTTTCTCTATTTCTCTCTTCTCTCGTTCCCTTTATCTTCCTTTTTCGCATTGTCACTCGTTGGTGGAAAAAAGGATAATGCGGCTGATCGCCTCAGGCATTATGTCGAAAAGGAACTTTTTACTTTGGCGGTCTTAAATCATCCGCCGTAATTATTTTCTACTAAACATATATATATATATATATATATATATATATATATATATATATATATATATATCGTCTTGCTCGACTTTAAATTTGTTCTATATATTTGTCGTAAACATAATTACGTTATAAGTGTAAGTAAAACTAAATAAGCATCGTATGACTACTGTGCGATTGATCTAAAAACAGCTAATAGTTGCGTAATAAATTTATCAGAATTTCATAAGATTTAGGAGAAGTCTAATAGATAATGTTGGGTTGCGCTGTTATTTTACATAATTTTTCACGATCAACGATCTATAAAGATTAAAGTAAATTATTAGAACAATTAAATGATTAAGCATATTCAAATAAAGAAAAAACTAATGATTCATTAAATTTCTTATAGAAAATTTTAGGGGAAATTTTAGATCTTTGCATTAGATTTGAAATTCCTTAAATCCTTGAAAATTGTACCGACATTATTTAAAAACAATCTTATGATATACAAAAAATCATTACACGTATATCAAGATTCTGGCATAATTTCGATGTTTAAACTTCGATTGAATAGTTTCTTGAGTATTACTTTAGCAATTTGTCGATGTACGACGGTATTTATGTCTGTAGATCGTCTTATTAGCTTATCATTCATATTCGAAAGCCTTCAGAAAAAATTATTATAGATTTAAAACGTCGCCAATAAGAAGCATAATGAAACTGCAGACAGTTCTACAGTTTTAAATTTAATGCATTTGTATAAAAGGGCTTTTTAAAAGAATTTCGATACCCGTCGCAATTAATATAATCGTACATTGACAAATATACGAATGGAAAAAAAAATTTCTTTTATCAATTACTCGTTACGCAGCTGCTTTATGCCTGTAGCCCTGTGTTCGATTCCGGCATCAAATGGCAATTGGCGGGCGTTCCCGTGCAAAAAATCTAGACGCGATTTCTCGAAACGAGTACATTGCCTGATTAGTATCAATGGCGCGCGGGCAGCAGAGCGTAGAGAGCGACACGGAGGAAGGATTTACCCTCGTCGCACTAGCAATTGCAAATTGCAAACGGATACGAGGGCTGGTGGCGGGGAAAACTGTAACGAATGGCCCATCGGACGTGAAAATAATGTACGAATGCTTGATTAAGGTAAGACGGTGTAGAAATATTTCGAATTCCCCGCGGGATAAGAAACTCATTAGTCGTACGCATAATGCGCGCACCACCCACGGGGGCAATTGAAATTCATTTGCCCGGTAAGAAAAAATTTTTAGGCTCCCGCGTCAGCTTCAGCCGGGGATAATAATCTGACCAGCGAGATAAGGTTCTGATAGGGAAGTACATGCCCGCCGGGGCTCGCCGCCGACTTCCCATTATATGAAACTATAGATCTAAAACTATAAATCGATAAGACCGAGGCGGTGAAAGGGCGGTCATCCTCACGCGTAGATATATATATATATATATATATATATCTATGTGTGTGTGTGTGTGTGTGTGTGTGTGTGTGTGTGTGTGTGTGTGTGTATATAGATTTTACGGAAGCGCCGGAGAATTACGCATGCTTCTACTCTATAATTGCGCGAGCCACGTCGATTCGGATTTTTTTCCTGTGCACCGACAGGGCGATTAAAATTCTAATAAATCATTTTAAAAGAATATATCTAGAGGTTATAATATCTCTCCTGGGACCGAGGCGCGACCGTAAATTACCGTGCCCTTATATATACACACACGCTCACACGCACATATATATATATATATACATATGTATATACTGTTACCGTCGCGCGGCATAAATCTGGCCTCACGACGCGCGCCACTCGCGACTGGGGTGCTTTTTTTTATTGCATTTAAAACTACATATACTTTCACAAATTACGACTGTTTGAGCTTTGTTCGCCGAGCGTTTCCACGAATTATTAATGGTCCTAAGTATGTATGCCTTTTTAAAAGTTTAGAAATCGTCATGAAATACGTAAGTTATAGTGAAAATAGTTCAAAGATAGAATGCTGGGTAAAGTTAAATTGTGTATTTTGAGTTACGATGCAAATATTCTCTTTCGTTTAAGGAGCGATCTTAAATCCCTCATTCTGTGAAGAAGATACCGCTAAAATGGCTTACTTAAATTCATTTTTTTAACTTTAATTTATACCTGCTTAAATTAATTTTACTATTTACTAATAAAGTTATTTAACATTCAATATCAGAATGTTATAATGAACGTATAGTTAAAGACCGCAATTCTTGCGCAAAACCGTGCATACTGGGCCAGATAATTATTTATAAATGTTTATATGGATCAAAGTGTAAATTTCTCCATTCATCTCGTTAAAAAGGAAAGTCCAAAAAATTGATGAACACCATACCCCGTCTAATATATAATATCTATAATCACGTCCACAACATTTTATTATCTGTTATCCTCGATACTGTTTGCAAATAACTATTTCCCTGTGTTACATTCTAATACAAAAACAAGAAGGAGCTTCGCGCGTTGATGCGCACAAAAACTGGATTTAAAAAGCTCTACGAGTACTGTTTTGATTGCGGTTACACACTGGCTCCCTCTCCTTTCTCTGTCTCTCTCTCTCTCTCTCTCTCTCTCTCTCTCTCTCTCTCTCTCTCTTCTCTGTGTTAAATGGATCTAATCCCTCGATACCGTTGCATTGTTTAAAAATGGGTAAAATCGTTAGGATGAAGGGTCGAGGGAAAAAGCGACCGATTTTGTATGTATTATATAAAGCGCGTAAAAAAGTAATCATTCTCATTGTTTAATATTCCATGAATGTATTATTCACTACAGTTAGTGATCTAGATTCGTATGGTTTTGACCGAAGTATTGGCGGATGACCTAGTCTATACCATAATGATAATATTCTTGTTAGCTCCCGATTCTCAAGAGCTTCGGAGGTCTAACGATCTGTAGGTGCGATATATAATTCTTCCCTCTATCAGACATTTCGAGGTGATTATTTAAAACTTGGAATGTTGAATTTGAAATCCTGTACGGATATGATAATTTGGTAGCAAATTTTAGATTACCAGTCGGTACCTTAGACAAAACCGCATAAAACTTTTCTATGTACGAAGCGCATTCTTGTAAATACCGCGTTCCTGTAATGCTATTCACTGGGATATCGTTACTTGCCTCCTCGCACTCCGCACATGATTGATCACGTCTTGATTTTTGCCCCCGCGTCCGCACTATCAACCGTTTCTTGCGCGCTTTGACCGCCATCGAAAGCCGCGCGTGGCCGTGTCTCGATACGCACATATATATATAGCCGGCCGATTGGAAATAGAATGAAAAGCACCGGGAAAAAGGAGCCAGGATGATCGGGCGTTTTATTCTGTATATAGGAGAGCGACTGTGCTTGTCCATTTGAAGAAGAAAAAAAAGCGACTGCGAGTTTACCGTTTATAGAATGCACAAAAAGCGTATACTGAGCCATTGGGGAAAAAAATTTAAACAGCAATAACAACAACAGCAACAGCAACAACAACAATCACAATAATAATAATATTAATAAACGGATTCGGAATCCATATCGTGTGGACATGTGAAGATTTTGAAAATCAAATAACGGGGTGGAGAACGGTACTGACTTGGGCGCGTGTAAAACAAATGGAGTCGAATCCAGCCTTTGTGTTCAGGCATATCTTCCAATGAACGAATAAGCTCGATTTTGACAATAAAGAGATCGATAATGACTCGATAAAGCGTCTTATCTTGGTCTAACATAGCCAGTAAGAACTGTTTCTGGCTAATAGTGTGGTTACGAAACTTACAATGAGGTTTACCTAAGTAGGTTAACTTTTCGAAAACATGAAACATTAAAAATTATTTTAATTGACTGTTCTTTAAGCAAGCTAACAAATATTTTCATTGGTTTTACAGTCCGCCTTTATAATTCCCTACGAAGAATTGAAGAATCTGAATAATTTTTATGACTACGTTGAAAGAATAATATGGTTCTATCTGATTGACACGTCAATCAACTTATCTAGCTAAACCCCAATATAAGTTCAGTCAAAAGCCAACTTCATGTGGCGGTGTCATTTATATTCTACTTTATATTCCGTGTCAATGAGCTCTTTTTGCTTATTTTTATTTTTGCCTAACTTGATAAAACTTTTACTTCAGTATTTAAAATATTAATTACATTAATAATTAAAAGTTTTCATTGAAAAATTGGTTTGAAGAAAAATTTAAACTTATTTTTTTATGTAAAGTAACACGATTACGTTATGAATTTTATTATTGATAGCAGATCTATTACCTTTTGGAGAATGATGAAGTTGGTTGATCTTTTTATCAAAATCTTTCATTAAAAGAGTAGCCAAAAATTAATTGTTTCGTCACAATAAGGTCTACTATATATATTATTTGAGTTAATTATTATTCGCTAATATTCATTAATATTCGCCGAAGCTTAAAAATTCAACGTTCCTCCTTTACATTAAATTAATTTATATGCATATCCCATTTTGCACAGCTTACTATGCTCATCATTACTTTCTAATTTTACAATGAATTCTTGTAATTGGTAATAACTGTTACACTTTTGTTGACGAATTTTTATTTTTATTGGAATGCGGAGGAAATCTTACATTGCAAAGTATAGAAATATCTCTGTAACTGAAAATGAACACAAACTCTCACATCCTGATTCTTCCGACTTTGATCGGCCGTAAGCCAATGAAAAATAATGATTCAAATCGAAAAGAATTAAATTAGCTCGTAGAAATGGCCTATTACAGTACAGCTTCCACATCTGCCGACAGGGATAATGCATCCACACAATAAACTCGGCTCCTATGAGTCACAAGACCATGGGTTCATAAAAGTACAAAGTTCATAAAAGTGCCAAGTTCATAAAAGAGAATGAAAGAGAGAAAGAATGAGAGAGAGAGAGAGAGAGAGAGAGAGAGAGAGAGAGAGAGAGAGAGAGAATGAGAGTGGCAGAGACAGACTTAGATTGTCAGAATTTCTCTAGCTGGAGAGGTCTTGATGGAACCTTTGTCTTCTCTCTGCCTCTCTCATTCTCTCTCTCTCTCTCTCTCTCTTTCTCTCTCTCCCTCTCTCTCTCTCTCCCTCTCTCCATCTCTCTTCCTACCACCCGCGCCATTGGTTTCTCGCGTGCGCGCGCCGTGCGCACTTCCTGGTCGAGCCTGATTACAGGCCCGCAGGGCGCTCCGCCGAGGAGATAATAAAAATAGCAGGACGAAGCGAGACCCGCCAAGGTATACGTACATACGTATGCGCGGGAGGAACGGACTCGCGCGACTGCTCCCGCGCACACTGTGCGCACCACCTGTGAGTGTTACTTATACGTCCAATTCTATGTGCATATAATGTTCCTTTTCTAAATATGCCCCTAATCATTTTGCATATATATATATATATATATATATATATATATATATATATATATATATATATAGATACACCAATGAAGCTTCCATATAACATGTCTGTGTGCGCGAGCGCGCGTGTGGTGTGCATGTGTGTTTTTCGCCTCGTCGCGCGACACAAACGTCTCGCGCTGCTTGTCTATGTATTTTTTCCGCGCCCTCCCACTGGCCGCGCCTTCCCTCTTCTCTACTGTATTTATGCTAGAGATGGCTCTCTCACTCTCCCCATTCGTCTCTGCCCCCTTTTTCTTCTTCCTGCCGCGTCGATTGCCATCCAGTACCCCCGTCATTATGCCGCGATCTGCACTCGGGCTCGTGGCTTTTCTCGGTTTCTTATGCACATACTGCTTGCTCGAATATGTGCGCGTATGTGACTTATACTTATATTGCATGCGACGGGAGCTGTGTGTTTATGAATGAAGGCTCGCGTCGTTTAATATATAAATGCTCGCGCGCGCAGAGCTGATGGCGCTCGCCCCTGGAGTTAGTATGGATTATACGATTATATAGGAGAGATTTCACGGACTTTTATTTTCGCCTCGCTGCTTCGTATCGGCGAGGACTTCCCGCTGCCCTGAGTAACAATTTCAAATTTTTGTTGTCCCCCCGTTCATCCCGCCGCTCCACCCTGTCCTTTACGATAAGAGCCCGTATAAGTTTTGTTTTTGCGGCGCGATACAAATTTATGACACGAATCCCAATGAATATTTAAGAAACGAATGAATAATAAAATTACGCGGTATAAAACACTCGTAAACAGATACAGTAACGTTACGTACGAAACTTTGTACACGATATCGCAATTACCGCGTAATTAAATTTGAGTTTGAACCATGAAATTAGATTCCCGCGGTATACTATTTCAAATGGGTAATTACTTTTTTGAACATAACTACCCCGCGTAATTGCCGCCATAGCTAAAAGGTCAAGGTAATTATAATGAATTGTTTTTTTTCCTTAATTTATTGCGTACAATCGTTAGATTCCCAATGTTTAAACAGTTTTTTCGATTTTATAGAGCTAAATAACAATCTGATTGGATTTGAAAGCGCAAAAAGATTTTTTTAAATTTATTAATAATCATTACACCATTAATGTAGTCATTACATTATCAGTTTATTAAATTAAATTCAATATGGATTCCGTTATAGAATTTAAGGTATTCATTAATATTCTCTGTTTATAAGAGAAATAACTTTATGTGTATTGTTAACAAAGATATGAAATTCTATATTGAGATCGATTTTGCAGTTTGTGCATAAATTATAAGTACTAATGATTAGAAAAATAGATAGATAAATTATCCGATCAAATAAATTACACTTGATTTACTTTGCAACGTGATGATTTGACCGAATTGAAAACCATATTATCGAGTTTTTCTCAAAACCTCCAATCTTCTGCTTATCTTTTTGAAACTAGTCAGCTTTTGAACATCATTAATGGGTACATTTATCATATTAATAATTGATGTATAATTTCAATAATTCCTTGTTATTTTTATTCTTGTCTACGCTATCTCCAAACTTTTATCTGAAATCTTTATCCCAAAAATGCTGCTCAAACTATTGCTTCTCTTATGTTTATTTTGTTAAAAGATAAGCATAGCTTATAGAAACAGCACGAGGATATTAGAAATTATCTACATTGGAAAAGGAATAGAGAATTTAATTACGTCCTACAAAATGATCAATGTGACAGATTTCAGAAACCCATATGCGTAAATCCGCGAAATGATGTAAATCTCTCCAATCTCAGCCGGTGCTCGAGCCGCGTTTACATTCGCCGTTTCTTCGGGTTTTCTCATTTGCAAAACTAAGCGGGATTCGCGAGAATACTGATATTTAAAAGCCTCGGGACCTCTCTCTTGCTCTCTCTCTCTCTATTTCACTGATTTACCCTTTGACTGGCTTATGCAAATGCATTAAAACGTGAATGACCGGTGGACCCGAGCGCCTCTCCTCCGCACGCCAACGCTTATACACGAGCTTTAATGCCTTTGAAAGCCCCCTCCCCCCTCATAACCCGTCCCCGTCAACTCTTCTCAGCTTCATTCGCACTTTTAGCGGGTTCGCTGATATTTGCGTCCCCTCCTTCCATCCACTGCTGGCTTCACCATCCGTGTTCTCAAGAATGTCCCCTCAGCGTTCATGGTTCGATGAGCCATCAGAACCTCTCTCTCTCTCTCTCTCTCTCTCTCTCTAATTATATAATTATATATATATATATAATGTATGTATGTAGTTACCCATATGCATCTCGGTTAGATGACTCTCTCTGTGTGTGTGTGTGTGTGTGTGTGTGTGTGTGTGTGTGTGTGTGTGTGTGTGTGTGTGTGTGTGTGTGTGTGTGTGTGTGTGTATGTGTGTGTGTGACAAAACTATAGTGGCGGTACCGCAGAAGAGGGACGAAGGAAATGGATACGGCGGGAGGGGCGGGAAGATATGTCTGGTTGACTCACGCGTCGGCCTCGAAGTCTTCCGGCAGGACGCTCCTCTTGACTACCGAGCGCGTCGCGTTTTCAGGTTTCGATTGCTGCTGCTGCGGTTGAACAACGACCTCTCTGAAGCTGCACTTGGCCGTGAACACGTGCTTGCTGCCGTCGGACAGGTCCTCGACGATTATCCGATGATAGTACACCACTCGACCCTGGAATTTGCCATATTAAACGCGTAAGATAAACGTCGTTATGGTTGCTGTTTGTACGAAGAGTTTATCGCATACGCTAGCGTTTGTTTACTTTCACGTTACCGCTGTGTGTGTGCAATATGTTTGGGCAAACATTGCTGACGTAACCAAATAAATTGGTAATGCAGTAATATAGGCGTATTTGCATCGGTTTAACTACGAAATCATAACTTTAACCTGATTTTTTGACTCTCTGGGAGTACAATACAAGCCGAGACGGATGCATAAGTTGATTTTTATCTCGTGAAACTTGCTTTCATAGTTTGCCTTACAAGGGCATAAACTGCTACACGAGTCTAATAATCAACTTTTACAGCCGTGTAAAAATGTATAATTAACATATACATTTGATAAATTTGTGAAATAGAACCAAGGTCTACATTTTGAACTATTGGTGAGATTTCAAATGTCCGAAGGCCATCGAATACATATGATTAAAATTTATATTTGTGGTTTATTTATAGACCCGACTATTTAGGAATCATAGGAAATTTGATTTAATAGGGCGGTTTTCGATTATTGTGGAGAAAAAGATTGCATTAAAGAATCCGAAAATCAAATGAATAGAAGATATGTGAATAGCTTTTAGAAATATACCAAGATGAAGGTACTTTTTACTGATCGGTACTATTTAGAATTTGATCATGAAAATTTGTGACTTAAATTTAATAAAATCTTGTATCTTGAAAAAATTAAAAATTTAAATAGTTTAGTGCAATCATACTATCAAAACTTAACAAAGATGAAGAGAACTCTTTTAAAATTTCAATATATTTTTTGTTTAAGATAGTAGTAAATATAGCTCAACTGCCACTGAATTTTTTATGCGTTATGGAAATTCCATAAAATGATTTTAATGATTCATACTATTTCAATAAGAAAAACGTATAATATAAAATCCTATAACATAGAAATATGTATTTTTAGATTGTGTCGTGAAATCTGAATATTTAACAAAAACAAAGCCAAGATAATTACGGGATTTGGTGGAAAATAAGCATTTAACTGTAATTTTAGATACGTAAATAAGAATTCTGTAAAATTTCAGCAATTAGCTCTGTCCTATTTCCAAGATATGTTAATACGTACCAACTTACAGTCAACATTATCCTCCGGAATTAATTTTTCTGAAGGGAAACATTTACTTTTATCAGTTGATTCGAAGAAAGAGTAACATTCCCTCAAATGATCCCCAAAATCCCACAATCGGCCCAAGTTCAATTGATCGTAATTAGAAAATTGTACATTGCGGATATCAGTTTCACTAGAACTTTTTTAAAGATAATTTTATTTTTTCAAATATTTTCATTGAAAAATTCTTCTGACAATATTATATAATTAGTTCAATTCAAGAGACGGGTTTATTAACTACAACTTGAGAAGTACGATATTTAGTAAAAGATATTGTAACTTCCTAAAATTTTAATGGAGTTTATTTTAGAGATAATCATCAGGATAAAATTGCTCAACCTGAACGAAAATCGTTGCCGATATCTCGCAATACTTCTCAGTGATTTGTCCCCATTATAAATGGTTCATAAGTTCGCTAGTTAATAAAAGAAAATTTATTAAACAATCACACTAATAAAAATCGCCGTACGATCTGACGAGAACTCAGAACTTGAATGTTTATGCAAAAAGAAACTATAATCAATAGTCATAAAAGATAGTGTACCATAATTTCTTTAAAGTTTCTCCGTTATGAGGTAAAAAGAGTCAAATTTTACGTTGTCCATCCTGTGATGACTTCTGCCTTACCAACCCGATAATATCCCGCCTGAGCCTTCATATGCATCAGTTCCCGTCAGTTCCCTCCCACTCTGACTCCGTCTATCCCACAGCATCATTCATACACTAATTAGTTTGCCGAGGCCACACACACACACACACACACACACACACACACACACACACACACACACACAGAGATATATATATACTCACCGTAATCATGTTTGTGATGCTCAGGACCCCACAACGATCTCTCTCCGCCTTCACTAGTGAGAATTTGAAGGTCGCCGTGTCCTCGCTCATTTTCGGATGGCACTCCTCGTCTGCAAATTCAAAGTCGATAATTAGCGCGGACCGCGTATTTACATTGATGACTTTGTATTAGGGAACGTGGGCGAGAGAGGATGTGCGCGATTCTTTAAGGAATGAGAGAAAGAGCGGGGAGATATCGTTAATACCCCCTAAGGAGTTACATCGCGAGTTCCTAATTGAACCGAGTCCGTTACGGGTCGGCGAGGGGGGGGGGCTTCTCTATGCTTCATTATATCCCCGAAAGAACGAGGATTTAATTATTCTGCTCGCGCTTCGTATATCAGCCCGGGCTGTTCACAGCGACGCTCGTGAGACGATGGTCTGGTGTTGGGGAGGCGTGGGGGCGATGGCTCGCGCGTTCTATAATCGCAATTAAGAGACCGTTAGGAGTCGTTCTCCTCTCCACCCTGCCGATCGTGAATGCTTCGCGTAATTATCAGTCGGGGGATGCAATTCTTTTTTTTGCCGCGGTTCGATGATTTATGGATTTATATCGTATTATTTAAATTTCGTTCTGTATAAAGTTCAGAGAACCAAAGAGAGTTGCATTATTAGTAATGGTCGAGGAAAATCTGAGTCAAATATAGAATATTGATAAATCAATAGAAATTGGTAAAAATTTGGTAAAATAAAAAATCAAAAAAATTGGTAAAAATTGTTAACCTAATTGTTGAGATTACTTTATATACTATTGTTACATATAAATGATAAATGTAAAAAAATAATATAAAATTATTTAGAGAAATATTTATGAATAAAAATTATGTAAATAAATTTATCGCTGATATAATTGCATAGAATAAGCGATATTTAAAATGTTTAAAAGTAGAAATAGGCTATAAAATCAATTGTACTGATTGTAATGAATGTTAAATTGGACAAACAGACAGATTTTTGAAATAATGAATTCATGAACTCCAATGTACAGTTAACGAAATGCAGATATTACATGGGGATTAAAAGACTATTGTTTAAATCTTTTGCAAGTATCTTTTAAAAATATCTATTTCCATTATCGCTTTATATTAATTTGGTAAACATTATTCAAGGAATATTAGTATAGGCCCAGGGGACGTGGATTTTTTTAATAATTGATTTTAGTCCCTGATGAGAATCCGGATCGACTCGAAAAATCGGGAGTAGTTATAATTGTGCAAAGTTTTGGTAAATGAATAGCTAGATTGCCGTTTAATAATAAAATCAATTTTAATTCTTCTATTTGAGATTCTATGATGGTGGTTACTGTGAATAAGGTAAAAAATTTTAATTTATTTGCCTCAGACTATCAGTGGACAAAGTAGAATTTTTAATATCATATAATAAATAATTAGAAGTTATTTTTTAGAACTTCTACATAGAGAGAAGATTGAATAAAAATTTGGAAAATACTAGCCTGTCTAAAAAAGTGTATACTAAATGTATATTGCTGTCAATTGTTAGATAGAAAGCGTAAAAAGTTTCTAATATCAGGTTAGATTGTGTTTTTACTGTTTTTTAAAATTAATTTTAACCTATAAGTTATGTGTTGTATCTAAGAGTATGTCATGATCTGTACATATATTTTTTAAATGTTGATGATTTTTATTTTGAATTATTATACAGTTTCATCATTTGAATTGATATATTTTAATTAATTTTATTTAAATCCATAGTGAATAACATTTTGTTTCAGATGCATTCTTCTCTGCCTTGCTCTCTATCTTTCTCTCTCTCTCTCTTCTATTGTTCCTCATTTTGTACAATGATGTAGATAAACTGGAGTCTTATCTAACTTTATCTATCTCGCTCGAACACTATAAAATGCAGGTATCCGGTATAGAGATTTTAATTGAACTGCGCACACCTTTTTGTCGCGGCAAGACAGAATGCGAACTCCAGGGCTTAGAGATAAATTATCTCATTCCTGCGGTAGTCTTTTCATTAATGCTAAATAAATAATTGCACTATCTTTATGCGCGCAATGCGAGGAACTTGAGAAATGCGGCCCAAAAATAAATGATCCGAGCGCCTACCGCGAAGATGCGTATACGCCGTGTACTGCGCTAAGATCGTCATTTTGAATTTCTGTATATGCAGAAAAATTGCTGATTAATAAATACACGCGTGGATACAGGATGGAAATCTATGAATAACTCGGATTCTCTTACAATTTAGATTATAACCAATTTAACTTAATCATTTAGTATAAGTATTTTCTCTGTTAATAATATGTAAATATTCTATAATTTTAACAGCCGTATTGTCGCATTTCGTGAATATTATGCACGTTTAATGAAACATCTTTGGATAGTAAGAATATTACTCTTACTTGCTGAAACTCCTCGGAAAAAAATGCTTGAATCTCAAAAATGAAGCCAGCAAAAAAATGTGGTAGCTTATTTTTCTGCTTTTTAGGAGAGATTTAGAAATTCAAATTTTCGATGGAAGCAAATAATGTAAATGATTGTTGAATAGCTGAAAACGAATTTCACGATAAAATTTTGTCAGTTTTTCATGCCTTTTATACGGTGGTTGTTCAGTGTAAAAATATAACGGAATGAATAGCATACTAAAAATGAACTAAAAAAATCTCTCAGGAAAGAAAAAAGAAACAATAATGTCACGATGTAATAAATTTAAAATATTATAGAAACAATTTTAATTGTTTATACATTTAGAATAGAATATTTCAGATATTTGGTACGATGTAAAAGAAAAAGCGTAGGGCAAATTATAATTCTGTGCACTAAAGTTCTTCGGAAACGCAACATTCTTGATTCTGTTACTACAAATCAGACATATTTTATATGTGAGAGAATGAATGAATAAGAAATCCTCTGCAGTGTTTTTATTATGTCTGACGAAATTTTTATTTTATGATATAACTCATTCTATTCAGCTCCATATTGAATTATAATTATTTTCTTCTTAAATCATTTTCTAATTTAAAAAATTTAAATATTTATCCATATTCACGTATTATCTATGATATGCTTCATACACATACTAATTAGATAAGTCTTTTTCAGAGAACAGAAGCCTGGATTTTTAATCTGGTACTGGCTTTATCATGGATGATAAGTTAACCTGGTAATTCTGCTCTTATGTCATTAAACAAAGTGCATAACGAAAATTCTAAAATAAATTTAATTAAACTAGATCGTGAGCAAAATTTTGTTCTATTGAAATTGTGATTGGATACGTGGGATGTTAAAATTTGTGTCTGCTAAAGCTTTGGTAAACCAAAGATCGGAGTGACGTGATGAACTAAGAGCTGACGATTATTGAATTCTTTGAAAGTATAGCTATCTTAGTCACTTATAAGCACACGATGCATGAAACTAAATTACATAATCCGAAATATTTATACTGCAAATACAGCTTAAAGAAAAAGTAAACGTATTAAATTAATATATTGCGTCCAGTATTTTATCTGTACGCCTGGCTCCTGTCCAAACCTAATATTCTAAGGAAACTTAGCAGTTTACGATATGGAAAGATACGTTTCTATATTTTGCTTTCAACTTGGCCTTCTTTTGGCTAAAACAATCATGTGGCCATGGTACATAAAACATACATACAAGGAATCTTGGTTAGTTCACTATACAATAAAGTGAAACAGTAGCCCTATTCCTTTCAAGCAAATTGTTCTCGTACAGATTCTCAATGTATGTACAAAAAGATAAAAATAAAGATGAATTTCCTGCTTCCTCTGTCTTTAAGCTTCGCAATAAGTATCTGTTAACTAATCGAGACAGTTTTTTCTTCGAGAAAGTGAGCTAATCATCCATCCGAAAGAATGAATAATCGCATTGCTTTGAATCTTTATCCACGGGGGCTGATATAGTTGGGTGTAGTATGAGTGTCGTGCAATTATCGGATTTAATGAGCCATCCGGTGATATTAATAATCCAGCGATCCCCGACAGTCTCTAGCGAACAGACGCGCACGGACGTCGTCGCGACGTCGTTTTGAAAGCGAAACGCGCCCTCGTCGGTTCGCTGGGCATCGGGGGATAGACGGAATCGAGAGGCAACCCGGGTCCGCCGCTCCGTCGACCCGATTAAGTCTTTGTTATATGCTCATTAAGCGAGGCTGCGGTACAGCTGGTTAGTCCCGGATTGATCGTGAATGAATGTGGTCCTCGAACTTTTTACGAAAATTCCTTTTTTTAGTGAAGCATGTATATTTAGATTATTTTCTTTAATGAAGGTTTATCATTATTCGGAGCTGTATAAACTCTCCTACTTATGAAACATTACCAGTAAATTTAAGGAACATTAAATAATGCATGGCGAATTTCATGCATTATAACTTGAGCATTTAGTTCTTTAGCTGGTATATAAAATTATGAAGTTCATTATGATATGGTTAATTTTAGTTTTATTAGTCGCTGCGACGAACTTGATTATAAAAAAAATTAGTTTCTTTTTTAAAACATAATTTACGTGTTTATTTCTTTGGTCTAAAAGATAGAAATAAAATATTTTATAGTACAGCAGCATACCTATAATTAGCTATGCTCATCAACGTTCATTTATGAGATCAAGTATTGTATATCATACTGTAGCGTTATATAATTCACGTGAAAAATCAAAATTTGTTCAATGTTGAATAAATGAGACGCCATTAATACCTTTGCAATAATTCATATAATTCTGCATTATAAAGAATTTTCTTAGCTTAAACTATATTCAAGCATCGGTCATCATCTTCATTGGGTTTTAAGCAGAAAGTTAATGCGTTATTATGAAATTTCCGATCATCTAACTTCATAAAGCATGTTATTATGCGAGTATTTTCACGGCTGTAACACTGTCTCGAATTTTTCTTACTACTCCATTCGTTCAGACTTAAATTAAGTTTACCGATATCTGCTAACGAGTTTTAAATGTACCTGGCTTCGCGTGCAGGCCTTGCAAATTATCTGTTTTATTCATTACAACCATATAGCAACTATAGAAATATTTTTCTTGCCGCCGTCTGGTACATTTTCCCTAGACAGAATCCGATCAATTACTTTAATTATTTCTGCCTAACTGCAAAAAAGCGTCGTTCAGCGGCTGGGATCAAGTTTTTCTCCTCCGTCTTGCAACCGAGTAAATTGAATTCTGAATTCGAAAAATCCGACGATGCGATTGAAAAAAAAGAAGGATCCATAGACAAAAAGTTAAACAGAAAGAATTGATTGACTCTTAGTTGGATGGTTAACGCTCGCGAAAAAAGAAATGCAACGATTACCGCGGGATTCTGTAAAACGTGAACTAAATCAATCTCGTGCGCTTCCTTGCGCGTTACTTCCAATTTTTACCTACTCAGTTACATTCACCCGTAAAAATATCACTTTATTATAGGTATGAAGCCCCAGAGCGCGGGATCTAAGATATACAAGTATGAGGAGCGGTGGAGCTGCTTTAATATATATAGATATATTTGTTACCTGGGTAATTTTTCATGTCCTGAAGATATATCAGCGAGGTCGGTGTGGTCCTGGCGATGTCAACCTCCATCGTCTTGTCCGAGCACCTCACTTTGCTCTTCACTGAAACAGAAAGCAGAGAAACGCGGGGAATTAGATATACACAGGTCGCCCCTTCTTATATATTTTATGTATTTAAATACAAGAAGATGTAGGGGTGTGGGTCGAGAGATTTATCGAGCCCGAGCTTTGGCGCGACTCTCAAACCCCCCTCCATCTCCTTCCCCATTCAAATCGCAAGCTACTCTACAAAGCCAGATCTTGTACGCGAATTCTTTACCGCAGTCCTATCTTGAATTTCGCCTGGCCCTATAAAACCTCGCGCTCGCGAGCGCGGATTGAACCGTAATAGGCGAGCGGAAGGTGTTGCGCGCCGCCATGGGAAAGGGAAAGGAAGCGCGGAGGAGCGGGGAATTGGCTGAGAGGAGCGCTCGCCGGATGTAAACTCGTAAACGCCGCGCGATGCAGCGCCCGCGTCCTTGAAGCCGAGGATGGGTGAGCGGCCTGCGTGAAGTGCCGCTGCCGCTGCCGCTGCCGCTGCTGCCGCCTCGCGCGGTTTTCGCAGATATACGCGCGAGCAAGCGACATTAACTCTTACGCGGCCTGTATATTGTGTGACTGCCGGCGGACAATGCAGTTTGAGCGCGCGTTCGGATGTGTAGGCTCCATTATTTGTACCCCCCCCCCAACCCTCACCATTCTACTCTCTGCTTAACAAATACTTTTTCGAAAAAAAAAATATCTACATATGTGAAATAGTTATAAACTATAATAAAACTATAATATAACGTATAACGTATAAGTGTTTCTAAAAATTATGGTAAGAGCGCACCACTTTCGTTCGACTAGGAGAATAAAATGGTTACGTAGATAATTATACAACTATACTGCCATCGAGTAATTACAAGCCATGTTAACACGGGGATCTGATACTAGAAAAATTTTAATCAATCGTACGTGCACCGTTTTCCGTTCTTTTCGCAAGTGAATATTTTTAATCAAGTTCTAGAATATAATACAGTAGATTTTTATTATGTTAGGTGGAATATTTTTTAAAACAGTCCATTCTACTCTTTCATCCGCCTTTCCTTCCTCTGGGCGCTATATCGTTATTACCGTGTCAACGTGACGACTTTCGCCGTGGCTCGCCGCGGCTCGCCGCGAACGTACTTCTGCGGCTAAAGTGGCCCGTAATTTGTGGACGATATACTTTCGATTATGGCCTCATTATGACGTTCCCTTCGCCCTTGAGTTCCCATCCCATTTTTTGCGGTCGCTCACAGGCTTTTTTGCTGCGTATTAAACTGTCATGGCGATCATAAAGACGGTGTAGTTGTGATCCAAATAAAACGCGGTTTCTTAAAGGGCATTTAGATCTCGGTTACTTGTTATAATAGAAGCATTAACAATATCTGGAAAAGGATATTCTTTTATTTTCGAATGAACTTGTGGTTTCACTGATAAATTACTATTACAAAATTATTTTTAATATATTTATCATTTGTAATCATGTTATTGCAAAAAAGGTAAAAAATTGTAGGGTATTTAAGCTTGAAAATTAAGTAATATAACAATCTGAAATCGTTCATCAAAAAATTTTTCAAAAGTTATATCAAGGTATATAATTATATGCTAGTTACATATTACTAATTATAATGGAACATATAATTTTATATAAGTATTATAATTTTATATAAGTATTATAATCAAATAAATCAAAAATATATTATTTTTCAACTAAATTATTCAGAAAAGAATTATTAAGTAAAACAATTTATTATTCGTTTATAAGTAATTTTACTCATATTATCATTAGTTGTTGACGAGGATCAGAGATTAATAAATTAACCCATCAGCAGCAAGATTAAACATAAGCAACGACATATATTGTTTGTCGATAGTGACAAACTAGTGCTAGTGGAATCAAAGAATCAAGTATAAGAATTTTGTGACGTACAATCCCAATTGAACATGACAAATATCATTCTCATTTATCATTCTTACTGATCGAGATGTTTAAGAATTGCTTTAATTTGAACTTTCTCTCTCACCTGTATGAATAAGAATCGGAAATTATGACAAATAGAAATAATATTTGGCAATCAAAATATTATATTATGTTGCTTTGATCGGCTCTGAAAGAATGACGAATTTTACGCGTATCTCTCTAGAAATTAATAAGGAATACATTAAATTGTAATCGTTTTAATAAGCCAGAATTAAAATTTTCTGAAGAATTATATATTGTATATAAGAATTTCTATTTATCGCTAAATTAAGCAGGTTAAAAATATTGTTATATTAATATGAATTTTCTAAAGTTATATACAAGGTGTATGGGTTATATAAAACATGTGCAACCTTCTTACCAAAAGTAAGATTTCCACTTTCTTTTCAATTTTTCATAAACACAGCCAGAGCACTTAAAGAAGAAGAACTGTATCTGAATGGACAAAGGAGTCTAGTTAAGTAACATTGAACTTAGAAGTGGAAAGTAAAGCAAGTAGGAAAATACATTCTAGATCTTATTTCTATATGGTATTCATATTAAACTCAACTTTTACGCATTCATTTGTACACTCGGGTATGGATGTCAAGACTTACAGTACATGTACATATTTACAAAATCCTCTCTTTTAGATTGTATTTTCTCGTATTAACTTTCCAATATATATTTAAAGCGTCCGATCTCTCATTGTCAAATATATTTCTTTATGATCACTCAGGAGGATGACTCTGAGTTCGTTAACCAGAAAAAATTTAGATTTTTTTTTTAAGGAGCGCTTTGAACAAGATGGTCTTGCGTTCTTTGGTAGAGGACCCTCCATAATAACATCAGGTTTTTAAATAGCTGTTTTATAAAAGTAGCGTTTGAAACGAAAACAGAATTTTCGTGAGGTTAAACTTTATTTTGAAAATGTGAATGTCTCGGATTAAAATGAATATTTGCACAGAAGACGCTCTAGCTCGCCATATTTTTTCTAATCTAATTCCTGTAATGAAAAGAGCATAAAGTCCTCCTCCAGGAATTAAGCCACCCAATACTAGTTTGCTCCTTGGCCTTTCATTATTCTTACAGTAGGGTTGCTCAAGTACAGACAGCATTCCCTTTATCGGGTAAACCTGATCCTTGTTTTTCAATTAATAATAGCACATATTAGTCCTGAAACCTAGAGTTCTCTAGGACTCGGTAGAGTTTGACCGCTAGATCTGCTCGTTATCTTAGTATTTGTTTCGTTAAGACGAGAGCACGGCAAGAATGAATATTCTGATCAACTTTTCCCGTAATTTATATACAAGAAAGGTACGTTGACGCGATCTTGTCTTGATTATTCTATATAAATTTGAATTGATTTATTAGCCAATCCGACATTTGGAATTTTTTTTGTCTTTTCGTTATAGACCTTATTGTTAGATTTAGGGAACATAGCTTCTGGCCACGTTAGAGTATATTTTAATATACATATAGTCATTTTATTTTTCAAATACTATAACGCAAGAATGATTATACGTCTACTGTTTGTCATCTTTTTCAACATTTAGTTAGTGAAATACATCTACTTAAATATTTGGACTATAAAATGTTTAGCAGTATTTAATTAATTAATATACTACTAAATTATATTCTATATGATTCTAAAATATAAGCTTGTTGTTACCAGTTTTTAATTCCTAAGAATGCAAAAGAAAATCTACGATTAAAATGGAATTATATAGCATAGAAAACATTCACTCGATCATAAACTAACTTATTCGAATTAGATGCAATGTAAATATCGTTTAAGAATGATAAACAATATACGTATGTGCAAATTACTGGCTAATTAATCATTGAATTCCACTCGATAGGACTTGGTATGATTCATAAAATAATAAGTACCTGCGAAACGTTCGAGCAAAAAGTCGCATCTCCTGCAAGCTATACGAATTTCAAGACTCGCAAGCGTACGGGAGCGTGCGCGCGCTCAATGCGACGAACGAGCCTTATCAGAGCCATCGAAAAATCGAACAAACAGACCGGCGGTGCATGCGACCGCATCATTGAAATATCAAACTAATCGCGTCGGCCGTATCCTCCGTTCTTTATTATAAACGTCCCAGGCCCCTTCTCCCCGCATGGATGCGAGAAAGTCGCGGAGACGCAGAATGGAAGGAAGAAAACGACGTGGAGCGGCTGAATGTATGTATATATATATATGGATGTAGGATCGATGCACAAGCGCGGGTACGTATACACGCGGAGTCGTGGGATGGGTAAGGGCGATTTCTTCGAATGAAACGTTACTCGGACGCGGATTTATTGCCACTGAATTTCAGATTTTATTACCATCCCTCGATCCCCCACCACCTTCCCCGAGGGCCTGGTATAGAGATCGGCAACCTGGCCTCCTTGCATTTATGCGCTCGGTGACGAACAAGACCAACGACACGCTCGGACAATGTGTAATGCGTCTCCGTAAGCAAATAGTCCCTTTGTGCTCGTTCTCCTCCTTCGCCTCCTCCTCGGTTTGATGGACGCTTAATTGCCAAAGGAATAATAATGCCGAGGAAGCACGGAGGCACACGCACTTTTGTTTCTCCCTGGATCTCGTGTTTGCGCGGCTGCTACTGCCCCCCCCCCCCACCGCCCTCCGGTATTGGCGGCCGCGTTAGTTTCTGCGAGATAGGGCTTCATCGCGTGGCGCTGAAGAGGCGGAGATAAATTTTTATCGTAAGGATGACTTTTATATACGCCCCACCGCGGCACGAACTGTTATGACTTTTAAACGTCTGGCTTGTACAATATCTCCCCTATATAAGAGCAGTAAACGTATATCTGACTTCATTAATAACGGACGTTATTAATTACCTTGGCTCAATATATTTATTAAAAATGACAACGCTGATGTATATGATTATTTCGTGGATGGTATAAAATTTACGACGATAATAAACCTCATTACTGATAAAGGCTAATAGAGCCGAGCGTTGCTACGGTGAAGAAACGCGATGGTAACGCTCAATATTTACAATAGAGGTAATGAGGAATGCTTTTCTTCTTCCTGACTTGCAGTTCAATTAAAAGCGATAAGTTTTTATGCCTTAAATACTTTTTTACTACAAGTCTTTGTATTCAGAAAATAATTTTTTTAACCATCAAGGTTGATCCTATTATTAGAAACTTCGAAGAAATATTCGAAATAAACGTTTCCTATGCAAAAATAGAATGGATATTAAAAGGATGATGCGAATTTTACACCAGTGTTAGTTTATTAAGATAATAGAAGGCAGGAAATTGAAATTCCTGCAAAATTTAGCGACCGATGCCCGAGACGAAATCGATGTTATCGTATCGCTCGTTTCACGGCTTGCAAACTCCATACTGTATGCTGTGATACTATTTTGTTCTTTCTGTAAAATTTCTGAAAAGCTTTCGTGGATATAATTATTGATTATTTTCCAACTTTTATGATTTCCTACTTCAGCGTCTTTTGGATTTTGAAATGGATATGCGTTTTGTAATAGATTATATAAGATACAATATTATAAGGTATTTCTATAATAGGTTCTCTCTCTCTCTCTCTCTCTCTCTCTCTCTCTCTCTCTCTCTCTCTCTCTGTCTCTCTCTCTCTCTCGCTCTCTCTCTTTCTGTTCAATACTATCTAAATCTTGCAGTTAAAGAAAAAAGCCTATATATAGAACTCAATCCTGCTTTGCCTTTATAACGAGTGATAGTTTATATCAGTTTGTAAGTATAAACGAGTATGATATCACTCCAATAACGAAATCTTAACCGTTCTGCATTGAACACGATATTAAATTATTATCAAGTTAGTCTCACGAGATAAATAATTAACAAGCACACTTGAATGTGGAGGGATATTTTACACTGCGAAAAGCAAAAAATCACGGTAAAGTAATTTTTAAATTCTGTATAAATTAAATTCTGTATAGCCTAATATAATTACTTATTGGTATACACAGAATTATAAAAATTGTTCGTTGTGCTAGATTATAACGAGATATGTTAATGTATTTAACATAACCGAAGAGACAGAGATTTTCAAAGTTCTGGCTAACTTCATTGAATTTCTTAAGCTCTATCTATCTTCTAGTTACCCTTCATTCATTAAAATAATAAATTTGCAATTTGGAAAAGTTTGTACCAGAAATTACATATTTCAAATTATAAAGTTTCTTATATGAAAATTACATTAGCAACGTGCGAAAGTACAAGTGAAGAAAGGTATAGAATATTTATTATTCACAATAAGTTAAATAGGTCGTAGAAATTTTCAGTTGCATAGCATAAAGCTTCAAAATCTTACATAAAAGTCATTCTAAATTAGTTTTCTTGACAATAAACCAATATATTATTTGATTTATGAGTAACTACATAATTAGCAAATAAGAACAATCGCGATACTCACTTATATACCTGTATATAAGGGTTATATATACGCGCTTAATCCGAGGTTGTTAGTGTCGTTCGTCTGTGAGCTGAAAATATCGACCGCAAACTGGTAATCCTAGAAACGTAGAATATCTCTAATGGTCGCGAGACAAAAGCGCTCGCCGCTAGGCCGAAGAAAGTAAAACGGCCGAGCATTGTTCGCCGTATTGTAATGTATATATATATATATATATATATATATATATATATATATATATATATATATCGAGAAAAAGATCACGCTTCGTACGCCACGGTGCTCGCTCGGCCGGGGCAATCTACATAAGAGCGCCGTAAATCAAAAAGCTCCGTCTCCGCGCGTTACCTCCTCGACCAGCCTCCCCCTTCTCCTCCAGCCCCACGCTTCCTTTGTACTTTTCTGCGAGCTTGCAGACGCACGCACGCGCGCACGCACGAGGATATACTATACTTTCGCGATTCAAGGAGATACGCGCGCGTATGCATGTATATATATATATATATATATATATATATATATATATATATATATATATATAAACGTTAGCGTTCGCGACGATCGCTGCCTTGAACCTGGCGATGGCTCACCTTTAGCGCGCGCTCGCGCCCGATACCGAAGATTGCGGAGATTTTTTCCTCCCCTCCCTCTCCCACCCACTCAACCGCCTCCCATCTGCTTCGAAAACGGGTTGGCGCGTAAGAACGCAAAATTTACGAGGCCCCACACACAATCGCCACCAGCTCGCGGTGCGCGGGTACAAAACCTTATCCCTCATCGGGTCTCAGTCTCTCTCTCTCTCTCTCTCTCTCTCTCTCTCTCCCTCTCTCTCACCGATGTCCGCGGCACGGTAAATACGGAAAACCGACTCGCCGGCCAGTCTGCGCCAGAAGGCGGGGAGAGAGGAAAAAAGGAGCGGGAGAGAGATAGAAGATCTTCCACCGCCGATACGAATATTATGGGAGGCATATTTTTGCAAAAATTTCGAAGCCCCTTTATCGCTTTGCCTTGATCTTTTTGTTTCTCGGGTGTTTGAGCGAAATTTGCGAGAATCTTTATTAAGTCTTATCGGATGCTGCCTTTTTATAGTTTTATATATCGGGTCTGTTCTTTTTTCTCTCTTATTGTCCTGTGCCGCTGCCTTCTCAAAAGCGTAATTCCATCGATCACGGATAGGGCGTTAAATGATAGTAATCAAGGGAAAATGAGACCATAACGAGAAGGCGGTAGATGTAGTTTTTATGAAATAAAAAACGTCGTATACGTTGTTTGCAAAAAGTCTGTAATGTTATACTAGCGTGAAACGACTAATAGAGAATCGATAATAAAAATTTTTTAATGCAATCAACTAACAGCGTATAAATTATCTTATATTTATGAACTTCGCCGCCAGAGCATAAAGTATAGGAAATTTAAAAAAAAATTGATTACTTAGAATCCACGGAAAACGACGAAAAAGGAAAATGAGATTGGACGATAGAGAAGAGAGAGAAATGGAGAGAAAATTATATTCGTGGGGAATATGAAAAAGGAGGAAGAAAATCCGAGGTGTCGGGTATGGAGCTGTCTGAAATGATCTCATAATAAATCAAGATATCACGCGGAAAAAAGATCAAACGCACGTGCGTTGAAAGTTATTTAGTTTGAATACAATTCAAGAAATATGATTCTTCTTTTTGCGGCATAATATGAATAGATCGCAATCGAACGTCATGAGTAGAATACGATTCATACAATCCTCATTGATCTCCTACATTACTTACTTTTTTAATGTTTGTTAAATTTTACAGTAAAGGAAATCATTGTTTAAACAAAATGCTAATCTTCAAATTATTATTTATTAAATATTATTACAATATTTGCTTTATTCACATATAATAATTCTTTATTAGGTTTTTTCGACTCGCAATACTCAATGTACAGTTAAGATACGTGCCTTATTTAGTTAGTGATTCTAACAATCTTTCATTTTTAATCTTATGGCAATTTAAATAATCATTCAATTCATAAATATTTATCGGTCTAACAGTCTTTACATAATAACTTATTATACCAGTGTAATGGCCACCAGATTGTTCTTCTTTACTATCATCGACGAATAATCTGAAACACTACCACAAATTAAAACAATATTTAAAATTTTAAACGATCAGCATTTATAAAACTCTGTAGACCTTTATTTAAAGCAAAACAATAAAAATACAAGACAAAAATATTACAAGATAAGTAGTCTTGAGATATATGTATGTTAAATTAAACCGCTGATATAGTTGAGGAATATTTTGAAGCTCGTAAAATAATTAAATACTCATTTACGCATATTAACATAAATTAAAGTTGCACCAATTTCAAAAAGTATACATGATTCTCATATTAAAAAACATATTAAATGGTTTTTCGTACTCCGACTGGCTGGACTCGTCAGAAGAAATTCCAGTTACAACTTGCTTCGACAACGATACGAAAGAAAGCTTGGGAGAACAAATAGAGTACATAAATACGTATTATTATCCAAATGCCGATGCAACGAGAGCTGGACAACTGTATTTAGATGGTAAACTTTTTAGTCTATATACTCAGTAGTGTTTATTTGTCTGCATAAACTCTTAGATAATTCTTTATGACTCTAATAAACTCGGTTTCAAAAAAAAATTATAAATCCAGGACTCTTAGACTTTCAGAGAGATGTGTAGATAAAATCCCAGGCGGCGAATTGGGCAGTCGTAGTTTGACCGGAAGGTTTACACTATATCGTACTATATATTAACAAAAACCAAGGATTTGGTTTAGAACTTAGGTTTCTGCTTTAAACTTAGATATAACTTATCAGATATTTACTCAGAATTAGACTTTTTGTCTGAGTAATTTTATATTACCTTATGGATTTATAATCATAACATAATGTTTTATGATATCTTTATATTGTTGATCGAAATACTCGTATAAAACTGAATATTTTCAATTTCACTTACAATTATCGATCACTTATCGTTAATTCTTTCATGAAACATATACTTTGCACAGAAAAATTCCAGTTATAAACACGATTTCTGCTTATATAATTTTCTATCATAAATAAGGGTTTATACAATGGGCTTACATGATTGACTTTCACAATAAGTTTCCATATTGCGTTTAAGATTATTTATTATAAATTTCTCATGGATTTCTGTTGTGTTCCTTAAATCAATCTGAACATAAAAAAAAAGTTTCTTTTTCTAAATCATATATTTTAATTCTTATAGTAGGAAAAATAAATAAAATTCTTATTCTTATAGACGCACACTTGAAAGTAATATTACTGTAATAGTTTCAAAATCTTTGCTTCATTTTTGGATTATAACTTTTATTGTTTTTTCAAGACTGTTAGTTAGAAAAAATAACTACCTCCATTCGTCTATTTAAAATTATTTCCTCGAAATAATCATACTTACGTGCTCTTCAGGTACTTCACTACACCATTCGAATAAAGTACGGAACAATTAGCTACTTCGTGATTTATTTAACGTGCTTCGAGCACAGCTCTAATCACTGGAAGAATACATGAAACTAGTCTAAAATTTTTTATAGGAAAAGACTATAGATTGTTAAAAAAATCAACCGGGGTTGGCGTTCGAATTTTTATGGAATATCAGTGTCAAAATAGTACCTATTACATGGTATATATATCTGACATGGTGTATATAGATGAAATTTCACGTTTTTTGTATAAATATTTATTTAACTGTTTTATATGGAAACTGAAATGTAAATAAAGAAACGAATTATTAATAGTATAATTTTTAAACTTCATGACACATGATCTTCGTAAGTATGTAGTTAAGATGAGTCTTTAAAATCAGATAAAAAGGGTAAATTAATATAAATTAATGTAAATTAATATTAATATTACTTTTATTATATTATTTATAATATTATATAATATACTGTCATAGTATTTGTTTGACAAAAACAAGAATATTCATTATTTTCTATTATAGCATCTACTTCACTCGGGAGTCGGGCTCAAACCACCTTTAATTCTGTAAGTATGTAATTTTATGGAACGGCGATCGTTCCAATCTATTTACAGCTAATACTGTTCCGCATTATCCTCTATTCATACATTTACCTATACTCCCAACCATATAATGCTGCTCTGGGTTTACGATGCATCATAGCGCGGGGGGCAGGGGGCGCCGCAATGCGCAACAATGAAATTGAGCAATCTCCTCTGGAGGTCGCGCACGCACTTGCCCTCATATATATATATATATATATATATATATATATATATATATATATATATATATATAATGCTTCTCACCACGCACTTGCGCCCGATGCGTGTCCCGTTAACGGTCGCGCGGCTGTAGAAAGCGGTGGCCACACTTAGACATATCTGTACGTGAGAATCGGGCTTCGCGACCGCGGAGCTTTTTCACCGGCAAAATTGCGCATACCGCCGCGATTGCCGCTTGGAGAGCGAGGGGGGGGGGATAAGTTATATTCACTCCGCTGCCTCTAAATCATGCTCGAAACAAAGCCGTGATTCTCGAGTATATATATAGATAAACGACTCTCCGCTAGTTTCGGATATTATCTATATGCGTACGCACGCGTGTAGATGTGTGTAACCGACTGCTGACTTTTCTCCTCGACCGACGGATTTAATGGCCGGCCCGGCGTTCTGGGTGCGGGACGGGGGACAATGGGAATTAATCGCTCCTCCTCCCCTGTCAATCAAGCGCACCACGCGCCTAATCGAGCGCGTGAGCCGATGCTAAACGCGCGGGCTTAACTGTACATCCCTGGGAGACGCGCCGCAGTCCGCCGCAGTCGCGACAGACGCGGGGGTCCATGCCGTCCGAGGCAAAACGTCGCCGTATACGGTAGTTGCGATTACACCTCGTTGCGCCTAACCCGAGATTTCGCGGATTATTCACTGGCTGGCTTATCGAAGAGATACCGAAAGAAAGCGGGGTATTGAATTTTCACGACACCGTCGGATTCCGCGTTTTTGCGGGGGAGCCCCGTCGTTCGCTCGGGGCTCGGCGGCGACGATTATACGGTATATTTGAGTGCAAAGACGACGACGGTGCTATTGCCGTGATAAAAAGTGCGGGGCGGTTGAGCGCGGAGGCCTGTCAACCATTTACGATCGGCGTCGCGCGCGATAGATGCGGCTGTTCAGGATCGCTTTCGAGCTTACGCGCCTGCTAGCGTAAGATTCAAAAAATGCAAATTGACAACTGTTAAGATTGTATTATTAGAGCTCGCTTTGTCTAAGGATGCTCATCAGATCTGATGACTTCGTGATTACGATAATCTGAAAATTATTGCATTGACTCGTGTAACAAATATTTATATCGGTTTTACTGTATTTATAGAACATTATAATCATAATTATACAATGGCAATAATAAAATATAAAATACATAATAGATAAAATAATACAATAGAAATAGTGTGAAAAATATAACAGAAAGAGTTTAATCTGATTGTCTTTATAATTGCAATTAGATTATTTTATAAAGATTGTACGACTGAAAAACTGGTTACTATTTTAGGTTACAACAGTCATCGATATGAGTACAATTTTAATTTTTACATTGGTAATCAGAAATGTAGATTTGACCAAATGGTCCAATTGTTCATATCTATGAATTCATAGTTCAGTGCCTAAGATAATTAAACCTGCACAGCCTTACTGTCAAGCCCAGGAGGTAATGTAACGTCACATAGGTACATATGCATGGCTTTTTCGAAATAACTTTAGAATAAAATGTTTGAAAATGAAAAAGACTTCGGAACGATTGGTCAATATTTCGTAACATGTAGAAGTAATATATTTGAAAAGATCCATATTGCATATTCATATATTGCTGCTTTGATGGAATTTAAAAAGAGATTAAATGTTGAAAAGACAACATAACGAAAGGTACAGTTGTTATTTCACAGTTATTTAACCTTCTCAATATCCATAGAAGAATATTCGGCGATAGCTGGACAATCTTCCGACGACAACATGATAAACACGGTAAGACATCCGTATTTTTACCGTTAAAATGAAGGAGGACACCCTATCCCGTACGAGGCTCATTCGATTTTTATTAAAACCATCTTTATTCGATCTTGCATTGCATCTACGCACTTGCGGCATAGCTTCTGTTCTGTGTGTAAAACTAATACCATATGAACGTTATCAATTTCATGACGATCACCACGGCAGCGCAAACTCCCCGGCAGTATATGTACGGGGTGCCGCCACAGTTTCGATAGAGTCCTTCTACACTATATATATATAGGAGTGAGTGAGTGAGTGAGTGAGTGAGTGAGAGGCCAAGCGTTATTTTAACCTCGCGCGTCCTTTCGCCTGAAAAAGCTCGAATCTCCCCGTGCCGATCGGCGAGCGCGAGCGCGAATTTCCCGTTCCGCGTTCGGCAGCCGTACAACCTCCCCACCGCGCTGCCCCCACCCCCTCCCCCACTCCCGTCCACCCGCGTCAGCGCACGTAATCCGCGCCGGCCTCTCCTTTCCTCCATACGCGAGCGGCCGCGCGGCGCGGCGCGGCACGTCAACCGTGACTTCCTGCATTCCCCGCGCCAACAACGAATTCTATTCCCCTCTCTTCCCAACCTCCCGCCCCCCTCCCGCCAGAAAGCTGTGCATCGAGCGAGAGCCGCGAGCGCGCTAATGCGTAAATAATACGGAGCGAGCGCGCGCGCGGAACAGCGACGCGATCGGTGTATATATATATGTATATATTTATTTATATATATATATATATATATATATATATATATATATATATATATATGAATGTATGGATATTCCTGACTCCATTAGCAAGTTTAAGCGCGTCCACGAGAAAGAAAGGGCGAGAAAGAGGGAGTTGGGGGATAGCCCCTCGATCATGGGGTCACAGACCCTGAGCAACAGTGTGAGTAAAAGAGAGGGAAAAAGATGAAGGGAGAGAGAGAGAGAGAGAGAGAGAGAGAGAGGATAACACCGCGGCAGTTCGCGATTATCGCGATAAGGTGCCGATCGCTCGTCGCGCGAGAGCCTTCCCCTGTCTACTTATGCGCGCGTATAATATACGCTCACGACGCTTTTCTTCGTGTGCACGCGCTCACGCGCCCGTGAAAGACGGAGCGCAAGCGAAAGTGCACGCCACGGAGGTGGAATCTATTCGGAGCTGCGGATATCCCTCCCTGCCCCCCAACCCAAGGTTCGCGCCATTCGAGTACGCCAGACAGTCGCTGATTAAGAGTGGTTCAGGGATAAGCGCGCGAGCCTCAGACCGCAGTCGAGAAAAGAGAAAAAGAGAAGGGAGAGGGGGGATTTCCGCGAGTCGATCGGTAGGAATCTCTTTTGACGGGATGAAATCGCGTTTCTATGTCGCTCTTAAGGGCCGACAAGCAATATTTTTTTTGTTTAAATACCGCATTATACTTTAATCATGCACATTAAATGGCTCATACATAAAAAATTGATTCTTACAGATGAAAGGGAGATTAACGGACATGTGCTTACAGGTCACACTTTATCTGCACTGCGTATCGAGTATGATGTGGAAATATTTCCAAATAATCGTCCTACCATATTATATACAGGGATTGTATTATCACCATTGGGGCATTTACGTGTCTCCTGCTGTTCTCTTTTAAGAACATAACTAGCCGTACGGAATTAATTCAACTTGAATGAATTAATACACGGCATTCCTTGAAAAAATCCAAGAGATTTTTTTAAACTTGAAACGGTTCCTTATTCAAAAACGTTTTCCGAAAGTCAATGAAGAGAAGATTGACTTTACAATGTACTTTGTTCAGAGTAAATAAACGGCAATTCTTCACAGTATTATAATAGGGGATATATTTTCTGACAATGAGCTCCGAAATCTGCATCGCATCTGCTGCGTGCCAAATTTGTGTAAATCTGATATCTATTCCGTAAGTCTAGATTCAGCGAAGATTTTCAAAATGTTTAACAATCCGTCCCGTGGACTATTAGGCAATTAACGTGATGCACCTCTTATAAATTGTATATCTTTGTTCTTGTGAAATTCTTATGAAATCGCGTGCAATAAAAATATCCCTAACTAGAAAGAATAGGTCAAACGCTTCGCCGCTTATCGCACAAGGACGAAAAATTACGACGAACTATAAATCTACTGTATCAGTGTTCGTAAAATCATACTTTATTTTTACGTATTATGCCGTCAAAAATTTATGATATTTGAAAGTCCCGCCCTTTTGTCCCACCATAATAAAATCCGCCCAATTGTAATGCAAAAAAGGAGCCAATGGATAAATTCATTCCGTGTCTTAGCTAAACCTGCATAACTCCGATTTCTCGGCAAACACTGCTGAAGGAAAATAAAGTGATGATATATATCACTGATACGTATGTGTAATATAGAAAGAGGGGCCGAACGCCAAAGCGGCGATCGCGCCCCGATAAGCTTTATCGGAGAGCGGGCGCTCCTCCACGCTACGGTTCACCGAATAATCCTGAGAGCGGGAGGCAGACGCGGTGCTGCCGCTTTAATTATTCAATTTCCCGGTATATCCGGGAGGGGAACGAGGCGCGAATCGATACGGGCGCGCCAACGCAGCATGCAGCGCTCTAGGATCCGCTATCGCCGAGCCGACGTTTCCGAGTAATTATACGTACGCAGTGCGGGAGGGGTGTCGGCCGGGGAGGAGGGAGCTCCGTAGGCTGGATTTTCGCGGCTTAAACGAGGACGAATCGAAGCCGACTGCGGGAAGCTTGGGGGGTTTTTTTTTTTCCCTCATCTGTGGTTGATTTTTGTTACTGTGTTTTTTAATTAACAGCGCACTACCGTGAGGTGCGAGTCTGTGGGAATGCGGCCTACGCAGAGCTGGAATCGCTGGGAGGAGATTTCGAAAGTCGGGCAACGCAAGGCCACTCGGTTAGCTGATGTAACTCCGGAGCAAATTATGTTGTGGATGGCCAACTTGAGCATTCGATTGTGAGTTGATTATGTCACCCTTTACCAATGCTTACAATTTCAAAGAGGACCGATCTAAAAGAATGGGATATATACTTAAAGGAATCGGTATTTACAAAATTAAGTCCTTGCTTATGAATAATTTATATGTAGATACATATAACTGTTTCATACCATTTTCTAACAATGATGCGATATGTCACCGCAAATAAAACGTGGATGGAAGATCGGCCTGTATGGTAAATAGGAGGGCCAATAGGATATCAGTGGCGTAAATTGAATTAGCAAAAAAAAAAAAAATTATTCGGTATAATATACAATAATTTTTTATTAAACAAACTTAAGTTTTTAGCTTAATCTAATATCGCACGAGAACTACCATACTTTTGATTTTCTCGATACGTTGATTGGACAAATTGAATAATTGCATTATAAAAATTCTTCATAAGATCTTCAAACTCTAGGATATTATATTCGATCTTAATGGGTAAAGGTAACGCTGAGAAAAGTTTCGCATAATATTCTCAAAAACGTAAAATCGAGAACATCCGATGCAAATCAAAGACGCTATTTTCAATTGATAATATCAATTTCGTGGATTATCTATAAACAACTTCCTGAAAACCAATAAACGAGTCCTCCCGAAAAAAGCTCCAGCTAAAATCGAAACGATTAACTTCGCGTATCGAGATGATATATTTTGAATTTATTCCGAGTACCGCGCGCAGACTATAAATTCCCCTTGGCGCGGCTCGTATAGAACGAAAAAGAAGTAAACTATAACTCGAAGAGCGCGGCGGGTGTAATATCCGCCGCTCGGCAAACTCGCCCCTTCGCCTACTCTACTCGGCCGCGAGACCAAACCCCTCTCCCTCACGGCAGTCAGGGAGCCGAGCTATTATACAGCCTGAAATTATTCTCGCCCGCCCCCCCCCCTCGTAGTCCCGGGAAACTTTACACCCATCGAATGAATTAGCGCTCTTCCATATGTATGGGAAATCCTCCCGTACGGCTGCGCTCGTGGAAATCGCGCACGCGCCAACGCATCTGAACGAGCGAACGAGCGCGCCGCCGCCTCGAAATGTCCGAACCGCGCATTAACTGTAAACCTCCTCGCGCCCAGCCCCGCTCCCCTCCCCCTCGTCCCGACACCGCGCACGCACCTCGGATTTTCGCGAAGGCTCGCCATACTGCGCCTCTTCATCCCGCCGCCCTTTTACCTCGTTTAATATAACAGGATCGAAAGAAGTTTCTTGTACATATAATCGATATGCGCGCGAGCATGAGCGAGGTTCTACACTACGTCGGGCAGATAAAGGCGCGAAGAAATAGGAAAAGCATCTATATACTATATATATATATATATATATATATATATATATATATATATGTATAGGTAACGGCGACCAGGCGGTATGCGCGCGCACGTTCCGGTAAATCACCGATCGTCCGCGCATCCGAGGGCCGCTTCGCTTATCGCGAAAAGGGACGCGCAAGAGCGCGGCGCCATTCGAGCGGATCGACATATATATATATATATATATATATATATATATATATATATATATATACAGGCTACTTTGCCGCTAGACTATATAATAGTCTGGAGCGAGTTATGGCTCGGAATATGAGCGCTGGATTGAAAGCGATTTGTCCCAGCCTCGAGATAAGCTGCGTGTATATATAATGGAATCGATTGCGCGATTTGTGTAGGTGTATATATCGTAACCGTTTCTGGCATTGGAAGAATACGTACAACTTTTTTTTTCGAGGATCGCTCGATGTGTGCCTGTATATGGGAGATCGCGAGAGAGTGATATAGAGGCGATATGGGATCGGCAATCCTAACTGATCATTCTTGAACAACGATATTCTAATGAAAATCTTGTTTGAGACTGGACCATTATACTTGAATCCTAATTAAATTGCTTATTAAAGTAAAAAAAGGTTATTATAATAGACCTGGGGGAGCTTTCCGATCAAAATGATATATAGTATATATATATTCTTTCAAATGAATTTGAATAGATTTGATTCCGCAGGCCGTGTTGACATTGATAACTTTCGTGTTCACAACGCTACTATTAACTGCATTCAAAGTGTGCGCACTTTTTGGCACAGTTGGTATTTCTATATAAGATATTACGTAAATATAAAAAATAGAAAATATTCTGAGAGTCATATAGAAGACCTACATATAGGCTTATAATATATATGTATCAATGGAACACACTAAGATTAATCGGAAATCCAACTACGCGAAGCGAAGAGACATATTGGAAGAGATGGGATATCATGCGAATGTAAAAGATATACGAGAATCTAAGTGTAATCAATCATTTCAAGATATTTCCATATTCGTAGCTAAGTAGGAATGCATCGATTGCAAGTCATAAACTATCAGCCACGCAGAAGTCAACAAATGTAATCGGTTGAAGATGCAGTATAAGTCGGAAAGGCGGACAGATAATATATATTAAAATGAGATTCTTAAACATTTTTGTTGTTGCAAAACTCCTGCCGTTCCACTGTATTAACAAATATCTATCATTTTCGCAATATTCAATAGATCTTCGAAGACGATTGTAAAACAAGGATTTTCAACTTGTAAAACAAGAAATGTTCAACCGAGGCTCATGGTTTAACATATGGTAGGAATAATTTATAAGAAATTATAATTATTTTATATGTCTAGTCAACGAATGAGATCTTTCTTCCTTTTCGATATTTAGGACAACTGATGCCTGAACATTTTCCACGTATATCTCACATTATTAACGCTGTTATTAGAAACTTACTAACACTGAAACTGCGTAACATTTATTTTTGTAATATTAAGAAAAGGCGGATCATGATTCGTGAAATGGTCACTTGAGAATTTATCGATTGCAAGCGTCAAATCGAGAAAAATGACAACTTCTCGCTTAACGTGTTAATTAATGCGTTTACTTTTAAAATTTTATGGTTCAATATTAAAGCGTACTGTTTCCTACAAAGAACAACATACTAAAAAGTGCAATTCGCGCATTTACTTCAGCTTCACCTTGCAATTACCTTGCGCGTAAGGGAGAAAAATATATTGGCTCGATGAGGTGAGGAGCGAGAGGATTCTTCGACTCCAAAGAAACTAATGGCTTTGAATCCAACAGGGATCGCTACGGTACCTTAATCACGCCCAAGAACGGCGAGAACGATCGAGACAGTGAGAGGGGGGGGGGAGAAAAAAAGAGAACCCTTTAACCAACAAAATGGCAAATTTCAACCTTTAAATAAGGACGCGACGGGTGTCCTTTGGCACACGTTCATATATCAAATTCACCGCTGACTCTCTCTCTCTCTCTCTCTCTCTCTCTTGCGCTTTTTCAACATCCTATCATCATCGCCTCTCAGCTCCCAATTTACACTTTAGCATCTCTCCCCGGTATCACCTCTAACGAATCCACTTATACACGGAGAGGAAGCGCGTCCTCGAGCGCTGAGCAAAAAGTCTCGCCCCCCGCCCCTCATTCCCACTTCTTCTTCGCCGGCGCGCGCGGTACGCGTACGTTATATCTATACACATTCACCTGCATACACACGCTTAATCCGGTACGACAGGGGCTATATATATGCCGACCGGCTCGCGCGTCGAAGCTTCATTAAAGGATATATGCACGCGTGCCGCGTTCATTTTCGTAGAATCTCGCGGCGGGGCACACGATACCGTGCACGCGAGAAGTTCGCGAAAGCGACGGAGAGAGAGAGAGAGAGAGAGAGAGAGAGAGAGAGAGAGAGAGAGGAAGCGCAGAGCCCCCCGGAGCTGCAGCCGGAAGAAGAGCCGAAGATATCGGAGAAGAAAGAAAAAGGAGAGCGCCGAGCATGTGCGCGCGCGTGATAGTTTCACCGCGGGAGGAAACGAGATCGTGTTTCGTTCTCTCTTCCTTTATCTATCTCACAGTCTCCCTCTCCCTCCCCATCTCTCAATCTCTCCCTTTCTCTCTCTCTTTTCCTATCCTTCTTTTGTTCCGCCGCGAGGGCACCTTTGCCACACTTTTAACTAGCCCCACGGGGCGCTCCCGCGGCTTTATTTCGATCCCTCCCTCTCCCTCTCTCTCTCTCCCTCGTCCCTTCTATACATCGACTCGATTCGCGTTCTTCCACTGCCGCGTCGCTGTTATAGGCCGATGCTGCCGAGCGCGCATGCAAACCAATAGCTCCAGGGTGCAGGGCTTTTAATGCAATTTAAGCCTGGGAGGTTTGCGCAACGCGGCTTAATTGCACCGCGGCGCTGTATATATATATATATATATATATATATATATATATATATATATATACATAACTACATACATACACGATGATAAAACAAATACCGGGAGAGGAGGTACAGTCTGTCGGTTGTAAGCACTTATATGGACTTTTTCCAAGACTACGCGGCGATTTTTCGTATCTCTATATATAACATTTAGAGAGAAGCCGAGAGGAAATTGCATGTTTTAAATCAATTCGCTATATTACGTCGAGAACTGTTCGGAGCTTAATAGTAAGCGCGCGCGTGCCGTATGTGTATGTGTGTATACATGCAGACACTGTTGTATCATATTTCCAATATATATATGGCCCGATAGCCTGTATAAAATGACTTTCAGGATTCATTCCGCGGGAGGCGAGGTTAGAGGCGTATAACGTGGGGTCACTCGTTTCTAATTCTCGGTACAATTACGCTCCGTCTTCGGCTTTTACTTTGCCATATTTTCAGTAGCGGCGGTGTAGGAAACTTCGCAAAGGCGAGGACGTTCCATCATTATTTAACTGTTTAATCGCCTTGTCCTATCTTTGTGGGTAATCCTCATCGTTGTTTCTCACGCATTCAAATCGAACGATTAGGAAAAGAGTGTCACTATATTATAATTTCATATTTATTTTATTTATATTTTTAATGGAAATTTAGGTTTTTTGACTCAAAATAGATATTTGATATTTTACGCGGCATTTATTTATAAATAACGAGATGTAAGAGCCATTTAAATAGGAAAATAGAGGTTAAATTTTTCATTATATTAAATTCATTTTTCGCATTCTGTAGAAAATTGCTACTCCAGCGAGATCAGCCCCTCCTGATTAGTTCTTTTGAATTATATCCAACTCTAGTACTAATGACTTATATATTGATATATGTTTTATTCTGCACTATAGACAAATATATATTTATTTAATTTATTTATTGTTAGTATGTTTAATTTCGGACAAAAACAATATGTTTCTATTAGAGAGTCGCTTGATGTCTTGGTTGACTCGATATATATTAAATATGAGTTATGCGCGTTGCTGAGGGAATGTGGTGTAATGTTAGAAGACATTAAATATTGATTTTCGTTTTTAAGCTCATAAAATGAAATCGAAGATGTAATTGTTTCGTAGTTATAGTTATATGGTGCATATTTGTCGCTTTTAAGTAGATTTGGTAAACTTTCCTTTAACTGATGGATGCATGTTTCAAATAACTTTTTTCGTTTCCTTTTTTTATTTTTTTCGCTCTTATAGTACATATTTATCGTTTTGTGAATTGGTAAATATTCGTTTGATAATATTTTTGTTAAATAAGCATTACATAAAAATTTTGTTCGCTCTAGTATTAATGGTAACTTTGATTCTGCTAAGAGTACATTGGTAGGTGTCGTTTTTCGTAAGCCTAAGAGCGTGTCTAATTGCAGTATATTGTATTTGTTCAAGTTTATTTATTCGATTTTGACGAATGGAAAAGTACATAAAACTTGCATAATCTATTATAGACCGAACGTAGCTTTTATAAAAAGTCAGCAGTATTGAGGGGTCTGTACTCAAGCAAATCAAGGAAAAGTTACGTGTAAATATTAATATTACTGTAGGTCCATTTTTCTAGTTTTTGCAGTACAGGCCCATGTCTGTGAGCCAACTAGGGCTCAGAGAAGTGGATCATCGCGTGCGAGCGAGAAAAATTAGGTCGAGAGAACACGGCAAAGACCAGGTAAAAATCGGATGGTTTGGGCTCGCGTTATGTATAAAATCGTATAAAATGATAAAAATACGTATAAAATTGTACAAAATAATTATGAAGACGTATAAAATCGTATAAAATAATTATGAAGGTATTGCATAAGCCCTATAAGATGATTTTACTCGATTTTAATTAATCCAATCTCCTTGCAATTAGTATTTTTGCCAGTTTTTAATGTAATTATCAAATATCTCTTTCTCAATCTTTGCAACATTTCGACAATTTAGTTCCACTTTTGTTTTTATAAATACGCCTTTTCTTCATTATTTTCAATGCAGTGAACTGGGCTGTTATAAGAAAGAGTAGCTGGACAAAAAATATGGGTAGGAACTGTTGAAGTCGAAGAAACATAATCTTTATTCGTAGACGCGTGAACCTCGCTTCGTCAATGCGACTGTATATCCAAGCAGTTACGCGAGCGTTGACAATGGACAGGAAAAATAATAAATACTGGTCCTTTGCCGTGTTCGCTCGACTTCGTCTCGTTTCCCTTCGTTTGATCTCCTTTTTCTCGCTCGCAGGCGATGACCCACTTCTCTGAATCCTAATTGGCTCACAGACATGGGCCAGTACTGCGAAAACTATAAAAATGGACCTACATGAATATTAATATTTACACATAACTTTTCCTTGCCGATACCATGCCGCTAATATGAGCAGTTATATCTGGGACACCGTGTATATATATATATATATATATATATATATATATATATATATATATATCTTAAGATCTAGGCGTGACAGCTTACTTTTGGCACCAAGTATAAATGTTTATTCCAACAATATAGATCTCGTATAGTTTGTCTAGATCTAAAGAATGAAAACAAAAAAAGAAAAAAGAAAGAAAATCGCCTTCGCGTGACTATCCACTTTTGCCTGTACTGCAGCAACCAAGAGTTTGCGCAGTTCTCTCCAACATTTTTCACCAAGTAAATCAGTCGAGGAATTACACCTGCGAGATACATATATATATATATATATATATATATATATATATATATATATATATACATACACACAATTACATCCAATCAAAGCGACCTACCAATCGGTCGCGCTTGTGCGCTACAGTCGGTTTACTTCCCCCGCAGCCGGGCGGGAATAAATGCGCAACTCTGTATGTATGCACGGGGCCCCGGAGCACGCGATTCCCCACGTCCCATGCGCTTGTATACACGGCTTGTTTGAATTAGCCCTCGAGCACACACACACACGTATATATATATATATATATATATATATATATATATATATATATATATGCGCGTCGGGGCGGAAAAGTGAGATGGGGCGGCATGGCGGCACGCCGTTCATCTCGTCAGGTATTTGCCTCGTGCAAGTTCGATAACGACATCGGTGGTTTGAAAGAAACAAAGATCACATGGAGAAATTGAAACAAAAAATTCAAAAGAAATTAAATTGAATTGTAATTTCAATTAATTGAATGACTATACGTATAGAAAATTTCCTAAATTCCTGATGATTATCCATCTGCATTTGTGGTCAGAATCGGTTACTTGTCAAATGCTCGACAAATTATATTGTTATATACAGTAGAAAGTTTCAGGAAATAGCGCTTTAACATCACCACGAGGGCGTTCTGAGATTTTTTTTTTATCACCTCCAATCAGAATCATGAAGCGAAATAGCATACCTGCATCGGGGTATCGATCGCTTCTGCAACCCTGCGAGGACATTGGCCGTCTTCCCTCCGATTACTCGCGTACACGGTAATTCTTACGCCACTTCTCCCCCCCCCTCTCTCTCACTCTTTCTTTCTTTCTCTCTCTCCCTTGCCGTCTCCTCGCTCCCTTTTTCTATTTCTCTAAGCGAGGGCTCGGCCGGGACCGATTTACTACATGACTCGGACACATAGCGATGACAATGCCGTGCTTTATGGTATACAGGCCGATGATCGTACCACGCCGTTTATGTGACTTTTACTCGTTCTTTTAAGGCGTGCACTGTAACTATTTCGTTATTTCTTTCTACCTTTTTTCTAGCTTTTTGCTGAAGCGCAATAATTTTCCCGCCCGTTTTCCCTGCCACATGGTCATAGCGATGTTTTTCCCGGATAGTTCTGCCATTGTCCCGTATGAAATGGGGTTAAAAAAAAACCTGCGTGTTCAGATTTTCATTCCTGTCGAGCTCTTATCCGAATGAGCGCATTCTGAAATACCTGCACGATGGAATTCGTTTGTAATGTTCTCTTTGCGTCTTTCGATGTCATTGTTAAAGAAGAAATATAATGATAAAAATATTGACAGCGCCGATAAAACCTACTATAGAGGTGTCGACAAAGTGAAATGACTAAACACCGCGCTCTCTTGCTCCGTCAACGCCAGACATCAGCTAGGAAGCAAAAGAGAGGAAAGGGAGCGCGTCCGTCGTTTAAACGAGTAAAAAGACGGAGAACCCATGATATCGTATCCCAGTAAAGAGAAGAGAAATAATAAACATTAAGGATTAAAAAATTAACATGTTCCTATTAATGAACGTGCTAATATGTTCATTAACATATTAGCATGTTCGAGCACATTCATTCAAATATTCATTTACCTTTAATTTCTATATAGGGGATCAAAGTTGATGCCATGTTATAAAATATTTTTCATTTATTTCTAAATGAAATGTATAACAAATACTCGAAATATACATTATATGTATTAGTTAAACAGGTATTTCGCAAATGCTTGTAAGATAGATGCCAGTAATATTAACTTTAATATATAGAATGTCATATTTTCTTTTATTTCAAAAATAGAATCGTAGCAATAGAAGACCTGTTAACAACTCGGATATTATATGACTAATTTATATCAGACAGGAATGTAGTTCACGAGTAAACGTTTTCTTTTATTTTACTTTCTAATGCAATTCATACACAATATAATTAAGAGTAAATCCATTAGATATATCAGTAAAATCGACAACACGGAGACTGTTTTATTCGCTAATATAAATTTCATTTGATTTCCACGTTAATCTACAACTGCTATAAAAGTAACCGTGGTAAATTTAATAAAAGGCAGCACTTGCCGCATCCTCATAATAAACAGTACTCTGTTCGTGCATAAATTCTTTTAGTATCCCATTATTGCCTGAGAATAAATAGTTCTAAAATTCTATGCGCTTGTTTTTTTAGCTGGATCCATCGAGTACTTAGCGCATTCTTGCAATAACGACCAGTGGTTCATGATCATCATTCATATACGCATTCTCATAAGACACATACTGTATATGCTACATCAATAAGTTTTATTGAAATTGTTTATTACAACGATTTAGTACAACGATTGTTTGCCCAGCTCGTAAGTAAAATTGACGACGTCTATTTATACATTTTTTTTCCATAACTGCTAACAAAATCTATTTACTTTCAAGTTATCCTTTCGCAAAATAATACTATATAATTCAACAAAAACTAATTAATGCATTATATATATATATATATATATATATATATATATATATATATATATATACGACAATTATGTAGTTTTTCGACTTCAATGAATTGATATTTGTTTTACTTCCAAATATTATAATTATTGCTATATATGTAAAGCAATTCAATTGCTGATTAATTTAAATAACAGAAAAGATCATCCATCTATTCGCTTGTTTGATCTTCCAAAGAAGAATATTTAAATCTATAATGATATTCTTATTTTAAATAAAGAAGGCAAGATTTTCATACTTATTTTCGTTTAGAATCTTGTAATATGATCTGAATGCCAATGAGAAAATTTGTAATAGAGAGCTTTCTATACTTATCATTTTCCGATTAAAAGTCACGCAAATGATACTGTTAGTTAACTGCCTTTTATTTATTCAATTATAAATTTTTAAAATTACAATGACTCGAAGTTGATCTTCAGGCACAAATAAATTTAAATTCAGATGATGAGCCTTAGCGTACCAAGTGAAGATTGTCATGAATTTTATACTACTACAAGATTACAATAATTGGCATCACTTTGTCATTATTAAGTTTCAATTTAAATTCGTAGTTTTCAGAAATAAATGAAGACGCTTAAATTGACTCCATTATCATTACCGTTCAAAAAAAGGATGAGATCATGTTTCTTTCTTCTGTATAAGCGCGAAATACATTGATCTACATTCACTTAACATCCAATTCTCATTTATTCCGTTAAATTTTATTTTAGTATTTCTGAAATTATACTGAAAATGCCTTTGAAGCGTTTATACACGCTGTTACTCTGTATCATTAGCGTAAATAGCTGTAATTATTTTAACATTAATGGCATATATATAGTGTTATCTCTCCAGGGCACCACTATCCAATCTGTAAAATTTTGTCGGTATTTTCACCAAACGCCAGTTAATTAAGTTTATAAAATTATACATATATAAGTCACGTGGCGATATAATTGCTTTGATCGATCTATGTAAAAGATTTTTTCAAATTACGTAAAATTTTTTTCCAGATCTTGACTTTCACTCTTTGGTGGCACTACCGCAGAGATCAGAAATTTAAATCTCAGTTGTCCAAACAATATTCGCCGTCCGCAAATTAGCAGAATCGCGCATTGAAATATACGCCTCGATCGTATATTATTCCCGTGTCTTTCCGCAATCTTCAATTCTGTAGCCGTCACCGAACAAATCTCATTCTCGATCCTTTTCAAACGCGTTGGTATATGGCTGCAAAAAATGTGGCATGCCTTCCAGTTCGTTCTCTCTCTCTCTCTCTCTCTCTCTCTCTCTCTCTCTCTCTCTCTCTCCACCTTTCTTCCGTAAACTCGGCTCGGCTCACCTCGCCGAGTGCCTCCGCAAATAAACTTTGCATCTAAGGCTCGTTTGGACTTTTACGGTGCATGTACCACATACGACCACCGTCATAGGTATATGTAGCTTCTGCGCTCGGTCGCGGGGCTCGAGGTGGCACCGGTTGCGAAGAAAGATCGGCAGGCGAGACAGCGAGAGAAAGAATTCGCGGGAGGGCGGATGGAATCAATGAAAGCGCTTGCGCCCGGTTACGGGTGGGGGAGGGGAGTTCGCCTCGGGTACGCATGCGAGAGTGTGTGAACGTGGCGAGTTCTCCCCGCCAAAGATTCCGTCCGCGCGGCAGGAGACGCGAAGGCCTCGTCCTCTACCGCTCCACGGAGTATCGGCCTGACCTCTTCGCGCGCGCGTTCGTGCGCGTTCGCACCGATTGTTAGTCGTCACGTATACATATTATAGATAATGTATACTTCGCGCTGCCATTTACAGCACGGAAAAACGGTTAGGCGACGTTCAGTGTATTTCATTTATAACGGCCGCTTATTGCGTATATGTGTAACCACACGTAAGAAGAAACGGTAAGAGTAATAGGGAAGCACTGAGAGAGAGAGAGAGAGAGAGAGAGAGAGAGAGAGAGAGAGAGAGCAGGAATCGGGCGGCTAATTTAATTGTTTGATTCCTTTAACGTATGGTAAACTTTGATTATACTAAATACTGAGAGTGATGATGAAGGATGACAAACAAAGTAAACAAGCGTATTAAGTCTAACAAAGCTAGTAGCTGAATTGTATATACTCCTGACTTCATAAGTAAAATCGCTGACCAACTTTGAATAAATTTTACAAAAACGTTTAATAAAGCCAGTTGTAAAATTATGTAAGCTAAGCTTAAGATATATATATAGTCTAAACTGAAATCTATCTCGCTATATAAATGAATTGGAATTACCTAAGCTTATGATAGGTAATTCCAATTCACCTATATAGCAAGATAGAGTTCAGTTTAGAATATATATTCTATGCGTGTATAAGCTTTTTTCGAAGACTTTATGTAGAAGAAAATTACTGGAGCTGGAATGATCAGGCATAAAACAATTGAAGATATATGTTTTCGAATTATCATGAACAGATTTCGAATTGCAACTCGAAATTAACTTGTGAGATCGTTCCAAAGTCAAGTTAACTTTGTTAAATTGAAACACCGATGTTTGACCAAAGAATTGAAGTATACATTTACAAATATGCTTTTACTTGGCTGTCAATATTATCATGCGCATATTCAGAATTATGTCCTGATAACCGGAGAAGATTGAATAATGAGTATTGAATACAAAAATATTAATTCCTTTATTCGCTATTGCCTTAGTAGTTCAAATATTTCAATATATTTGGCTATGAAAATATTGCGGTGTAATTGGGTTTCCAATTTTCATATATAATTGTCTAGATATGACATTGCTATGTGATTTTTACAACAGACACCAGCTCAAGCAGTAAGTTCATGCTTTATTTACTATAATCAATGCCTGACTTGACATAATTGCTTCTCGTTGGTCCAAGCACGATTGTAACTTTTTCAAAGGCAAAAGCGAAAATAAAACTAAGTACACGTGTATATAAAAAAAAGGATCATTTACTCATTATCTTTATATATATATATATATATATATATATATATATATATATATATATATATAATTTAAAAAACAAATCAAACCTTTACACAAGGTTCTGCATGCAATTTTGCATTAACTGATGATCAGGAGCTTCTCGCCTTGACTATAATTGCAAGGATCTCCTTGTTTGTACCGAGCTTGAGTTAGTTTTGACTGGCAGGTTATGGTTAATGTTTGGACCCTCAACGTTTATTATTTCTCTTCGATTTACTGGGATACGATCTCATCGGTTCTCAGTCTTTTTACTCGTTTGATCGACGGACGCGTTCCCTTTCCTCTCGTTTGCTTCCAAGCTAATGTCTCGCCATTAAGGAGCAAGATAAGGCAATGATAAGTCATTTCACTTGGTCGACACCTCTATAGCAGGTTTTCTCGACGCTGTCAATCTATTGTCTTCCTTTTTGGCGTTGACTCGGAGATAACACATCATTGCCCAATTGATAAAGTACATATTGTTCAAATCATTTTAGGTTTCATTCAACAAGATAGACTTTTTCCAAAATAGATACTTTTTTCTGTAGGACGAAGCCTACGCATTAGTTTAGCGCCATTAAAAATTGTAGAATTCAAGAAAATCAATTAATTCAAATAGCGGTTTTCTTGCGTAAGATTCTTGTCATATATAGTATGGAATTAGAGCACTGTTACTTAGAGTGAACACTTATCCCAGAAACGAAATTGTTTTTTATCCTAAAGAAACTCTAGTAGTTGTATATAAATCCATTTGTACATAAGAATGATGAACCTTGGTCTAATGCTGAAAACGGATCTTAAATTATTCTCAAACTAAGTGCTGATTAGTTGCTAGTGTACGTATTGAAGTAAAAGCTTTGTGTATAATCTGGATGCTAAATCTTTGAATTACAGCTAAATTTACGCTGGCACGTAAAGATCTCAGATTCCTGGTTGTATAATCATTTGTTTTCATTAAATGATCCTCGCAGTTCGTATTTCTCGTGGCTTGCAATGTTTTGTAGTTAGCGAATGAGCTACGCAACGGCATAGTACAGAATAATGAAGATACTTGTGGGAAAAGCAAAGTATCTAGGATTTTCGATTATCCTGATTTTTTTCAAGTGTATATAACGATGCAGGTTTCTATTCCAATATGTACATAAAGCTTCGATTATCGGCAGCTGACGATAATGAGAGTTTATATTTGCTCGAGAGATTATAAATGAGAAAATTTAAAAGTTAACGGTTAGAACGTTTCGCATATCGGTATATATCATGAGCGGGAGGTAATTGAAATGCAATCGTAATCGTTATTACCTCTTGAGGTGCCGTTACGTAAGTAACTTAGAACCGCGTGACGAATGATATTTAGAAAAGAATTGCATGTGAATTTTAAGTATTGTAATCTATCTTTCTGCAATACGAATATAAGAATTATTATTTATTTCTATTTAGTCGACAATAAAATAAAGCATACAAATTAGGTATCTTAATATTTTACTTTAATATAAGTTTTACTAAACTATAAGATATAAGGATAACGAATACAAATTAATTTTTTGAGATTTCAATATATTCGGAAGACTTAATATTTAATCACTAGACTTTATAACAGTTAAATACTTGATCGAAATTTTCTAATTACGTTAACAAAATAATTAGTTAAAGATTTAACGTAGATTCATTGATGAATTCGGATAAGTACCAGTGCTGTAAAAATATTGGTACAGTGGACTGAATAATCTACATACTTTGAAATATTATACGGAATCTGTTGTACCAATCTTCTTTCAATGTACATTTTGAATGTACGGAATTAGTAGTACATTTAAACTTCAACTGTTTAGGCTGGTTTAGGCAGCAAATAATTATTTTATATTGTTGAGTTAAGTAAAATTTACTGAGAATGGTAGTTACCAGTCGTATTTTTTTTTCTTCAATTAATAAGAAAATATGTTAAGTGAATATAAAAAAAAATTATCTATGTTCGAAAAAGTTATATATTTGAATTAATTGTAAAATTAGTTTATTATTGTAATAATTTAAAATTTGTTAATATCCATAATATTGCAATGATAAAACAGTGTTAAGGTCTAAACTCACTCAACAATTATCGCTTATGCCCCACCCCACTTCTCCCCGAGCTGATATGCAATAGTTCAATGCTTGTTAGCGAAATCTCGATAATTCCTCCACCTGTACTTCAAACCCTACACGTGCCAGACAGGAATCCCGTTAAATATATAAGTCTCAGTATCGTCCAGACACATAGGAGTGTCTTATAAATAAATTATTAACCGTGGCCAGCCGCACGCGCGTCGATCATTATAAAAGCGCGCATGCAGATGCGCGCACGCACGCGAGCTCAGCGCAGTAATACCGCAAATATATGCATATGTGTGTGTGTGTGTGTGTGTGTGTGTGTGTGTGTGTGTGTGTGTGTGTATTTATGTATCGAGGGGAAGCACAGAGCCGCGTTCGGTTCAAGGTCCGGATGTAGAATGTTTCGGTGCGTGAGAGGCTCCCGATGAGCACACGCGCATGCAGTGCCCGGTTTTCAAACCTTCGAGACTTTTTACGCGCACAGTCGCAAATATATATATATATATATATATATATATATATATATATATACACACACACACACATACAGAGAGGAGTCAATGAGACTCGTCGAACCGGCTTCGCCGAAACCACGATACTCTCGCGCACACCTCCCGGGGGCGCATTCTTTTTTCAAAGCACGTTGCTCTGAACTTTAGTTTCGGATGCCTGCGATGAAAACGGATCATTGTAAAAGTGCCTTTCGGAAGAATAAGTCCATTGGTGACGGTACGTAAAATTCAGTCGATGAAAAGTGACGTATGAAAATGGATTCAAGGCGCGGTGAATTGAACATACAGTCTTGTGTTGATATCTATGTACTTAAGTAATCATCGTTCATTACGATTGTAAATATGAAATTGAAAATTCTATTCTGCGTGCTTTGATAATATGAACTATCATTAAGTAATTGGGACTGTGATATCCCATACGATTTTATATAATTCGCTATAAAATTAGCGTATCTGCTACGGATATTTATTTTAAGGCTATTCCACGTAGCTCTTGATTTACAAGAATTCTATAATAGTATTTGAATAAAACCAGATCGAATATTGAGAAAATCCTTTTGTTAAACACTTTTTGTTGTTGTAATTCTCTCGTTCGATCTGGTTGGAAGTCAATGAATCTTGGCGCAAATTATTTTTCTTTTTCTTTAAGAATCTCGTGTCCGGTTGTGCAGCAGGTTCAAACAACTTTTTTTTCACCCCTATTTTTTGCTCCAGGACGTGAGTAAAATCTTTACAAGCTGAATTGCTCGTATTACCATCGCACAGTGGAACAAAACGTTTTCGATAAATTGCAAGAAACTTAAAGTTTTTACAGTTCCCGATAGTTTTTTTCATATGCCACTTGCCTTTTCAATAAAATTAAACCATAGACGCGCTTTGTTTTAAACTATGAATACTTTTAAATACACCGTGACATTATGCGCTGTTTTCTACCGGACTTCCCTGATCATAGCGCTGATCACTTTGTTTCTGAAACTTTATAATTTACAACAGTCTGATTATTTTAACGTACTTTTACATCAATCGCATAGGCAACTGGATATGAATTGCAAATTTAATACGCGTCGAGAGAAAATCCTTTTGATGAATTTCTCCTTGCCGATAAAAATTGCTGCGCCCGAGAATGCTGATACTCTCGCGCATGCGGAGAATAAACCATGTCTGGTTTACTCGGCGCGAGAAATAACTTGCGGGAATTTAATAAAACTAATATATACCTTCCCGGATGATTGACTTCACAGTGTAGAGCGAAACACGCGGTTGAAATTAAATCGAGATTGCTACCGCGAAAATTATCTCAAACTTTCACGGAGCAAGGGGTTGAATTTCATTTTCTGCAATTTTCTCACCTGAAACATAAAGAAACAATGTTTTTTTTTAGAATCATGAATAAGTCTCTACGAACACACACACACACACACACATAATGACTCAAATAAAAAATATAGGGTTTTTTCTTTGAGAGGATAAAAAATCTGTAGCAATTAAATGAGTCGTACAGGAAAAATTTATTGAATTACTGAAACCATTCACTGACCAGTAGTAAGCCATTTATTTATTTTAGGTATTCTTATAGTACTTCTTATAAAAGAGGCTAGTTATTTCTCTGGCACGTATTTTAAATTTTATTATGTGAAAAAATTTTAGAGCAATGATATCTTAGGTCACGTGTTTTATCCTAGATCGAAGAATCTTACTACGAATAAGCTGCTGTGAATAATATTCGGTGGGGTTTGGCAATATTTCTGTAAATGTATGGAATATCTAAGTTTCGATTTTACGAAGAGGTTTTACTATTTCAAAATTTTAAAACTGTCAATCGAGCTTCAATACTACAGATGTCCCCGTATTACTTACCGAAGTTTTGCTGCGTAAAGTTCTAACAACATTTCTATTCGTGTTTAATAGGTCTATTAATTAAATAATAATATTAAAGTCAATTTAAAGTTTTAATTCCCGAGCATATTATTCTAAGCGGTAGGAAAGCTTGCGTGCATCACAGACATTTGAGTATTCATTGTATGTTCCGGCGCAGATTAAATGTTAAATCACTCATCCACACCGAAAATGCTAAATAGTACGAGATGGAACGAACTGAAACCTAGGCACAGTTAGAATTAAAAAAGATTCGGATCTCTCTTCAAGGCTTATAAAACCCGAAGATTATGAACATTAAATCGAAGCTGCATTGGGAATTAAGCCAAGCAATTTAAAGTTGAGCCGATTGAACTCGAATAACACCAACAGTCGTATATATATATATATATATATATATATATATATATATATATATATATATATATATATAGACTTTCCTTGTTCACATTCTTTATCCTTCGTTCGCTTCTCTAATTCCCTTTCAGAATGTGTCCAGAAATAAAAGGAACGAGGCAGACGAGGGGAAGGATTGGGCACTTAATGGTCCCTCAATTAAAAGAGAATCGAATACGCACTCATCCAGCGCGGTTCGGCGGGGCAGCCGTGAGCGCTTACCCCGAACGATCTCACCTCCCTTCCCCGCCCGGTCCCCCCGTCGAGACGGACGGCGCTGCATTAAAAGTGCGTTTCTCGCAATTTTCAATTTCGCGTGAGTGCCCTATCCACTCCGGCGTCCTCAACCTTTCTCTCCGCTGTTCGCCTTCGGGGCGGCCGCGGTGGTAAGGCAGTAAAATTCGCTCGTCTTTTCCTTTTTTTTCTTTCATTCGCCAAGCGAGAGACTCTTTCTGCAAGGTCATTATGGCCAGTGCGCGCGCGCAGCGAAATAAACAATGATATTTCCTATCCCCTCTACTCGCCCCCTCCCCGACACATTATCTCTTAGCTCGGCTAATTTGCCGTGCCACGGACCTCCCCCCTCCCCATCTCGCCCCACACCGTTGGTATCTTTTCCTCGACCACGAGCACCTTCTCCTCGCCTCTCTTGCAGCTCGAAGAAAGCGAGAGAAGTATAATGCAGGGAAGGGAAGGCATCGAGAGTACAACAACGCGCGCGAGCTCGCTCGAGGAAACAATTAGCGGGCGAATCAGATCTCCGGGAGTATCCTGCGGAAAATGTATTCCGCGGATTTAAACGCGCGCGCGCGCGCCCGCATGTTGTACACGGGGGCCGGGCTTAAGTAGGAAGTATCTAGCTGCTGCCTCGCGTACCCCCTCCACGCGACCCGGTCATCGGCGGACTAGACCTTAACGCGGCATCGAACCCGTTCCGTCGGGCGGGCCGCCTACCGCCGGTCCCTGCGCTGTTCGCATTGTTTCGCCTATCGGACCAGGCACGGCAGGGGTCGTTCGAGGCGATCCTCGCAGATTACGATATATAAGCGCGCGAAACGAAATTAGCGAGGTCACGCTGCCGCGGATCTGGCGATCGTTATTATGCGAGCGCGCCTGGATTTGTTGCGCTTTTCGCTATAAGTCGAGCGCGCGCTCGAGCTGTTGAGCAGCGAGTTTGAAATGCAATTAGTATATGTGAGCGCAGGAGCATGAATACAGTGCATACATACATACATACATACATATATATATATATATATATATATATATATATATATATATATATATGTATATATAATTCTTGTGGAAGGATACGATGTCCCGATTGCACGGTTTGGTAATTTTTCTTGGAATTTTATTCTCTTCTAATTCAGGGTAATGCTATTTAAGCCCATGTTTGACCTTGAAATAACCCTGGATATAAAATCCAAGGCGAAATTCAAGATTATTCTGATTTATCCGTCATTGTACTCGTTAGTTTTCATAGACGTCATCATCACAGAGATAATCGCGCATCGCTTGGGAAGATCGGTAAAATATTTTTCTTGTGAACACAATAATAGAAAAGAGACAGGCTATTAATAATGTAAAACTGTAATATGCGTTTTTTTTTAATAGAAACCTAATAATATCTATCAAATATTATTCTACTCTAATAACAACCAGTGCAAAGACAGAAATTTTTTTTGCATTTTTAGTGATAATGCCAATTAATTTTTCGATAATTCTTAGATATATCTGAAAATAATAATTCATTTGAAAATATAGATTTTTATCTTGCACGATATCTCTTGAGTATCAATTCTCGAACTTGTTTTAGAGGAGGATGAAATGTCAACAAAAAATACGCAAATACTATCATCTTTTTTTACCTAAGTAATCATCATTACTTAGCAGTTTCAATATATGATATAAAAAAGACATAGAAACTTTTCTAAACATTTCCCTTTTTTCTAGTATAAGACTATAATACCAATACGCCTATTAGATCGTTGTTGAAGTTCGATCTGTTTATATACTGAAATTTTTTTTGTGTCTATCTCTTAAAGAGTGTTTTCAATATTTTTTTATGGATAATAATGTCAAATTTTTATTATTATGGATACTTATAAATATAAACATAAAATCAATTATTTTAAAAATCATTTTAATATAAATATGTATATATACATAAATGTATATTTACATCTATATATATACAGATATAAATATAAATTTTATATTTTAATTGTAGGAACTATGCCCTAATTAAAATTCAATGAATATTCGTACTAATATATTAATTAAGATGTTTTCCGTTAAGGATTGGAAATAAGCAGCAGATAATATAATATTGGACTGTCTGACATAACTTTACAACGTAAGCTAGAATTACAACTCTACAGACGAAACTATCTTACTTGAAACCAGATCTTTTCTAGTGGAGACTTTTATTTTTGATTTTATTTTTAATTTCGGAAAAAAATTTTTTTAATAAATGACAAACACTGTGGCTCGAATAAAGTATATATTGTAAGTATTTTTCTATAGGATCTAGATTTTCTAAGAAAGCAATTTGACCTTAAAATTAGCTTAAAGTGAATATTCATTCCTTGAAGATCTTTATTTACCATTTCCATAACCTTTCTCATAATAGTAACATACAATATCGAATACGTAGTTTAAATACTTTTGATAAATGTAAAATCAGTTCCGAATTCATGTTCAGTTGCTATGGAGTGTTATGTAATCTATGTAATCTATTTTTAGACTAATTTCAATGAACAGGTTTTCCGCTAAAGTATTTCCATCACCCAAAAAATAAAAGTTTTCTGTTAGTTACTCATATATCATTTAAGTAGTCAAGTGCCATGAAATATCCAAAAGAAAATAAAGAATTTTTATTTGTTCTAAATTAATTTTGAATCTAATATTATTGAAATCTAAGAGTTAAATCAGTATATGGTAGAATAATTTATCGCATATGACAATATATGATACTAAATATTTTATCTTATAATTAATTAATAATAATTTATTCTCTTCCATTCTATAAGCTCCAGACATACTCATAACTATTTAAGCTTCTGATATCAAGCCTTAATGTATTATTAGTTGAATTTATTATAAAGCAGCTCATCGGACTGCCTCTGAAACTTGCATGATGAAATATTTTACTGTCTCATTCATAGTCATATTAGGAATTAATATGCTGTCTGATAACGGTAGGTTATTTCATTATATTAATTCATTCAATGTGTACAGGTTCAAATAGTTTTATCAAATTTTTTATTTATAAGGTATTAAAGTTCCGGGTAAATTAATAATTAGTATAACAATAAAGAGAGTTAAATAGTTTTATCAATTTAGTTTAATATTGGTCTTAGTAAATACGTCAAATTAGTATTGCTTTACGTCATGAGTTGTGTAAAATGCACATTATTATCGCAAATTTGACATCAACAATGCATTAAATTTTCATATAAAAGTTCACTAGTGGATTTTTATAATATTTCAAATAATTGTTTTTATACGTTAATAAAGTATTAATAATGACTAATAAAGTAACAAACGCTAGACACAATTTATGTTGCTAAAATCATTCACTGACTCATATTATTGTCATATAATATATACAGTTATTGTTACCATCCATCCTATTAATAATAGCAATAAGGTAAAACAGCTACATTCTTTGTAACATTGTATTTAAGGATGTAGTACTTTCATACATATTATAAATTTATCTATTTCAACATAAATTATATTTATAAATCGTATAATATAAATCTTATATTATAGAAATCTTAGTTAAAAAATATTTTAGATTAATAATTGATTTTTCAATTCGCGCGTACGTAAAAAAACTATGATAAAATTAGATAAAAATAAATAGTTGATGTATACATGTGTAAAAATTTATAATAGTTATATAGTCTAAGACAACTGCTCTCAAACATAACTCATTTTGTTTTCTTTTAAAGAATCCAATTACATGGTTGGTGAATTCTAAAATTACGTATGGACTCTTGGAATCATGTGAAGGTTTTTCTCAATTAACAATTCGAATAAGATTTTTTTCTAATATAAATTTTAGGATTTTGGAATCATTATCAGATAACATGTAGTCTCTGTAATATGCATTATTCTCCAGTAAGTTATCAGGTCTCTAAAGATATTTTAATAAATTGAAGCCGCATGAAATCATCAAATATTAGATGCAATCTATAAAGAAAACCGAGTATATTGTTATTTATATTACTATTGTTGTTAATAAAATCCTTGCTTCTGTTTTTGTTATTCTGTATTATTATTATTTTTTAGCTCTAGCCCTAGAAGCTGAAAACATCATTGGCGGGTCATTGGCAAGGAAGTATCAGATCAAATATTACGTCTCCCTTCAAAGAGACGGATATTACAGATGTGGGGGTGGCATTGTCAAGGATGACTTTATATTGACAGCTGCCCATTGTGTTGTGAACGCTGTAACAGGACATTTAATGCAGAATCACTTTGCTGTGGTTGTACCAAATATTAACATTTTGACTCTAAATAGATCAAGCGTGGTCATCGATGTCGAAAAAGTGTTTGTGCCTAAAATTTATCAACCGGTCAATGTGCTTCCTTATTTTCCATATCGGCCGGAAGGAGATTTAGCAGTATTGAAGGTTAATTTTTTTTATAAAATAATTTCTTTTCAATAACTTTATTAAAAAACTGAAGAATTTTTATTCAATTCTTTTGTGAATTACCTAAGTTTAAAAATAAAATATTCTGTTTATAAGCTTGGACAATGTCGTAAATTCGAACTAAATTAAATAGTATTGCTTTCATTATATATTGAATTTTCGGTTTACAGCTAAAGCATGGAATGGGACTCGGCCATAATCCACATTTAAAACAATTACAATTGCCATTGGAAAGTTTTTGTCACTTAAGAAAAACTCTTATAATAGCTGGACAAGGATATAACAAGATTAGACTTAAGAGGAATGCACAAAAGGGGCTCGAGGAAACTGGAAAGGGCGACGGTTTGTTACGGTACTCAGTGGCAAAGGGCATTTCCAACGAAGAATGTAATAAATTGCACGTTAATCCAATTTACGAAACCCATCTTTGCGCGAGCGTGGCATTGAGAAAGACTTGTACATTAAGAGGAACTTGCACTGTAATAAAACTCTTGAATGATTTTCCGTATACAACCAATTAAGTGCCAAATTGAAAAACACTGGATGCAATTTCATTTCAGGGCGATAGTGGCAGTCCATTGGTTTACAAAGGCGGAATAGTTCTTGGGGTGCTGAGCCGTAGTCCTGCGGGATGTAATGAATATAAGAGGCCAGCAGTTTATACGAGAGTTTCATCCTATCTGAAATTCATTACAAATGCTATTCAAAACAAAAAGATTCCTGGCATGTTCGTAGCTACTTGGACAAAAATCAGCTCGTTTCCGCTATTTTATCAGTTTATTGCAGATCATTGATTTTATATTTGCCAATGAGTTAGATAGACTGTTCGAGGTAGATAAAAGTATGTCTTATTTCCAAAACGTTGCCAATTTTTTATTGCAATATTCCTATGATTAGATATCTCTAATTTGCTCGTAGTCTGTCACTTTATTAGAAGATATGAACAAAATGAAAATGAAATATTTTCGATTAATAATTAAATATTGAAGTTTTAAAGCCTATATTTTCATTCTTAAAATTAAGAAGTATATTTAACATCTTGAAACTTCAAAACAATTAATTTTTTAAACAATTAAATAAATATAAAATGTCACATAAGAAGAATGTTATAAGGATAATTCATCTACATTTAAATTCTATAATGTTCAAATAATTTACATTTTTTAAAGAATTTGTATTTTCACTTTAAAAAATAATTGTCATGCTATTCTGAAAAGCATATTGTTTTTTTTTTTGCAAAAATAAAAATCTATTCATTGAGATAGAAAAATGTAAGAAATTCTACATTAAATTATTTATATTAATTTAAGTAATAAACTAAAGTTATTTATTTTGTATCTAGAATACTTATTTTGAATCAAATCGGCCTGATTTCGCGGAATCTGTATATCTTAATTGAAATATTCTAAAATATTTTCTCCAAATACATGAACAAATATCTAATATAATCGGAATATTTATATAATGTTTATACGCTCAGTCTATATACATTTATAAATATCAAAAATTCTTATTCAAGAAATCAATATGCCAATAAAAGTATTTAGAAAATTAATGTTATAAAATGTTATATATATATAAATGCCATCTATATTTTTGAAAGAATTGCGTGTAGATTAACGAATAAATTTTTTAGAAAGGGAATTTCAAGAATGGTATTTTTGATATGATAAGTTAATGGTTGTGATAGTAGCCCTGAATTTTTAATAAAATATTCAATATAAACTCAATCAAATGCTCAATAAAAATTTTCGATAAAAATCATTTAATAGTATGATTAAAATTATTCATTATCGACCATTTTTTGAATTTGATAAAGCGAATTGGTTTTAAATTAATAAAGTATAACTATTTATTCATAAGAAAAATTGTTGTACTTATTATATAACTATCAAATATAATATAACAATTTGAGCGGTACTCCTTAACGGTTTCGTCTGCAGTTCCTCAATATATTTCTGTATAATATATTCTGTTATATATTCTCTTTAATATAAGCATATGTATACTCTATGTATACATACTTAGTAGTCTTCAATCAATCTCTCACAGACATGAAACTATCGAAAATTATATATATATGCAGTCAGTATTTCTGTACAGATTTATGTAGTACCAAAGAAAAAAAATTATTATAATGATTATATGAAAAATTGTTATTATAGTTTTAATACTTATTTCTTTACACGTTTCTATACACTTTCAAGAGACTTCTGATTATTCCATGCCTTTGTGTATTCCAAAAAAAATATCTTGTTGATCCACATGATTCGAAGAGAAATAAATAAATTAATTAAATAACCACATAAAGTCAGATGCAAATATCTCCTGAAAACATGAAACATTTGCAGCTTTCCGCAAACGAAACGATCCACTTTGGTTAGTCGAGCAAAGGTTGCGAATTTAGTGTGGAAATTTCTTGACTCTTGACTTGCGCAACGACTGGATCGAGAATTCCACGCGAGGGCTTCGAAGGCCAAGTGGTCTCCGAAGGAATTCGGAGGTTCCGAGGGAGCAAGCAGAACATGCGCGTCGCGAGTCGAGGGCGCTCCCGAGGCAATGGAGAGATCGAGGAGGCCGCGCGCATGGCTATCGAATCAATGGGAGAAAGTAATTATCGGTAATGTCAGCTTACGTCATCGGCAACGAAAGTAATAAGAGCGCTCGCGCGCATAATTATAGGCAGGCATACGTGCGCGTCGGCTGGCTAACTGTCTTGGCGGGCTACTGCCACGTACCGGGCTGCGTGGCCTATACTGCCTATGCATATTGGCGAGTCGCTCTCCGCAATGCGGAACCCGTGCTCGTGCGCTCGCAACGTGCAAATCTATGGGTTGGTTTAGCTTGTACATATGTAGTTTATATATATATATATATATATATATATATATATATATATATATATATACAGTTGCCATGGGTATAGTTAGAATTATCGAGCATTGCGATGTCGTTTTGGCAATATTTTGGATGGATTGCGAGAGGTTGAATTCAAGAGGTTTTCATTCAAAAAGCATAGGAAAATAGAGTGTGTGGATCATTTGAGTTTGGCCATATTTATACTACTTTCTAATTACTATTTATTGCTGTACACTTTGACATCTTTCTTTATTGTCCTTGCGATAATTCTACGACTCCAAAGCCACGTTACAAAGCCTTAGCATTTATTACCCATTTCGAGAAAAGGCGAAGAGGATCCTTCTTTTTCATATTATATATGTCCACCAGTTCGGCCATTGAATAACTTTTAACCGCCGTGCTGCAACATTCGCTAAGTCCGCGACAACTCAAGGCTCCCTTTGCAATTCTGCGCCTCTTTGTATGATTTACAAGTCGTATATTCGCGCGTATATGGACGTGTCCCTTCGGACATTTAGGAGACTACAGACGACCAAGGTCTACTATTTTTTTCCTCATGTTCAAAAAAGATATTTTGAAATTATCTTCTGAATTTCGATTATGGTTAGTAATTTCATTAGTTCTGACATACAACTTTATTTCTCGAAGCTGGAACTAGAAGTTTCAAATACAAAAATTGTATAAGTCTTAATTAGTAAATAAATTGTAAAACTCTTCGTAATATTAATGCGTACATAAAAATTCATATAATGTGTTATACTATGTCAAAAAAAGATGGTTCCAATTGAATAGCTCTAATACACAATCAAAATATCTATATTAAAATATATCGATAACTACATGTATTGTGTTGATGAAAGAGATTTTGTTAATTGATATACCTAAGAATCATTCATCTCAGAAACAATTTGTGCGCTATATCATGTGGATTTTTTAGAATATTGACATATACTAATCATGGCATAAAGAGATACTCCATACGTTTTTAAAATTATGCGACAACATAAGAAAAATATACATGGGGTCTAAGCATTCTCCAACTTATATGTATCCATTGAATTCATTAAGTGCTATCCCTTTAAGAAGTCAATTACCGAGACAAATGATTTGAGGGACGAATACCTTCCACCTTATTTGCCTTAGCGAAAACAAACTTCACCAGCCATCGTCGTTGATCCACGATCCACATAAGCCGTGTGTCGAGAGAGCAAAAAAAAGGAATCTCCGATGAAAATACAGGTCGACTAAGTAGAATTCACGGGTTGGTTCTCCCTCTCTCTCTCTCTCTCTCTCTCACTCTCACGCGCGATTAATGGAAAACAGGTTCTACGCGGAGGGACGACCGATGCGCATTATCAAGGCGAAGAAAATCTGCTCGGATCGCCGCGCTGATCCGATGTCAATTATGAGACGCGCGATATATACCGCGGGGCCGTGTGGCCGCCGCACCAGGTACTGTCGAGCGATATTCCTGAATGAGGCGGAATGCGCCGACTTTATGTGTGTGTGTGTGTGTGTGTGTGTGTGTAGGGCTTTTATAACAGGATTGTCTCGGAACGAATGGGCCCCCGTGCATGATCGCCGATCGATCAATTTATTGCGGTACGCGATGAACGTATATAATGTTATATATAGTGTATATATAGCTGGTGCGTAGCGCAAGGCTGCGGACAATCGGTAACCGCGTGCCCGTCACTTGAATGTTGCACTTTATGTTGTGTACGAATATATATATATATATATATGAATAGTATGTATGTATGTATGTATGTATGTATGTATGTATGTATGTATGTATGTATGAATTCTCGTTTTTCTGGTTAACCCGAGTTTGATGATCGGTACAATAACACTCGGATTATATTACCATGGCGGAAGGCCACGTAGGAAAAGTATGAAGATATTAGACAGGTGTCGCTTGATTCTCACAATACGGATTTTTCTGTATTTATCCTTGATTGAAGGATTTTTACAATTGTATGAAATTCTAATTTTGAGCAATTTCAGCATCCTTATTCCATAAATTAAACTAGCATATGACTATTGGAAATGAGCTAGACCGATCATGAGGTCGGTATCATCCAGCTGCAGAACAAGCGAATTGTGGCTAAATATAGTAGGGCCAAACATTAAACTCAAATTTAAATTTAAAATTTGAGAGAAAAACATTCAATTGCCCAATTCAATTTTCATTTTTAGTATTACTTACAGTTTACCGAAACAGTAAAGTAACTTTGTATCGCTAATGGTTCAATTCAATTAAAATTCAAGTAATTTTGATGAAAAATATTAAGTAAAATTATTTTGCATCTGTAGCAGTTTTTCGGCTCTCTAGAGGTGGAAGTAGTTTCAACAAGCATTCATTAGAGGATCATGTTCATAAGAATAATTATTCTAAGAAATTTAATGCTACTTTTATACATTTTCGATAATGTATATAGAAAGACTATTTTTGTAAAATGTATGGATATTTAATGAATGGATATTTATATATGGATATTTATATGACTGAAGTACCAGTCCTTGTGATGTCTTTTTCAAGTACCTGAGCAACCTGATTTAATGAATGGTTACGCCATTAGTTATCACATTTGCGATGATAACATTGGTTACCAAAGATTTGATGCGTTTCCGACCACGATCGACTTCAACATATTTAACTATTTTTATTATCTTTCCTTTTATTTTGATGCGTTATCAATTTCAACAACGGAGGTAGTTTTATTCGTTGGCTCCCATTGTACACACAAATGAATTTGACACTACCCTTCATGTATCTGCATATGTTACATACCTTCGCTACTTTTCATGCAAATTTATTTGTGATAAATTCTTTTTCGATGCAGAGAAATAAATTAATAAAAAAAAATCAGAAGTGGTAAAGCAATTTTGCTTGTGATTTTCGGTCTTATTATTTTGCTCATTTTGTGATTTGTAAAGATTTGCTTTTCGGTTTCTTGTGAACTCTCGTTCTTTCTATATTCGATGATTTTTTTGTCTGATTTAGAAGCCAAGCACTTCATATTTTACAAAATGTGATATTAGTTTTTTTTGGAATGCTAGACCTTCAATATTTAAAATATTTTAAAATAAAGACTTATATATAAAGTATTCAATAGAACTAAAGTTATAGATTAATATTTAAATATATATTGTATTTGTGTAGTTATATTAATTATATATGTGTAACTAACTGAACGTAAAAATATAAATTCTAACTAGGTGAAGCTTATTAAAAGGACAGGTCTACAAAATTATTTTTATGGGCAATTCCTTGAAACAATTCTAAAAAAAGTTCATTACTTTCATTACATTCGCCTAAAAGTCAGATTCAATGCAACGGCTTTTATATATAAAGCCCTCGATAAGTTATACATGCAAAAGTGCAGCATATCGCGCGCATTCGTACATAAATAATGCGCTTAACTATCTAATTTGTATACAGAGAGGAACAGAGAGCCCGTCCTTCGTCGAGCGCATCAAATAAAAAAACGGTAACAGTGTATTATTGTCGGCGAGCGGCGCGCGGCGCGCGGCGCGGTACGGATCGGGGAATCGCAATCCGAACAGAGGACAATGGGGAAAACGTCGCATGAGGTTTGCGTAATCGCGTGCCCGAGGCCGCGCTTGCGCGGGACTCTTCGTGCTAGTCATCTGCGCCATGTTTGGGCCTGGCCGCAGCGCTCCGTGAGCGCCTCCTTTGCGCGAGCCGCACCCGCGCGCGCGCACGTTTCGCAATGCTTATGTATCGTCGGACACTGTATGGAAAAGCCTCGCCGAGCATTTCAAATGGGAGCGCAATTTTACACGAAATAGAGAAACAGAGAGAGAAAGAGATAGCTAGATAGATAGATAGATAGATAGATAGATAGATGGAGAGAGAGAGAGAGAGAGAGAGAGAGAGAGAGAGAGAGAGAGAGAGAGAGAGAGACATACAGGGATGCCGCGCGTAAATAGACTGCGAATGAGGTGAACAAGGAAGGGGTAAAGAAAGAGGCCGAGCCGCAAACTAAAAGAACGTAAGGATGCGCATGAGAAGCTAACGAGATGGAAAGTAGACGGACGTGCGCGTATTTAAAGGAGGTTGGAAAAATGTTACAAAGTAAGAGAGACGTATGAATCGGTGAATGGAGGGGGCGCTCAAGAAGGCTAAGAAACGGTCCAATTTGAAGCTAAGAATGAAAGGAACAGAGACTATGTACTTTCCAGACGAGAAACAAACGCGCAAAGATCGATAGCGAGATAGACAGATGCTTTATGGTCGAAGGACTCGAGGTCTTATATGCATAGGATTTTATATTGAGTATGTCTGTCATATAGTATATATGAACGCCAGTGCGTGCGTTTATGTAGATTTAATGTACAGTATAATAAAATTAATAGTTTTTTTCTAAAACAAACACTATTGAAAAATTTTCAATAATAAGCAAATTATTGAAGAATATATCATGCTGAAAAACTCAAAAGCTTCCAGGTATTTAAAAGTTAAAACATGGCGTGAAATATGATCAAATATTATTCAACTTTTTTCTGTAATAAACTGCACTAATCGATGCATTAATACAAAAATTCAACATCAATGAAAATAATGTTTAAAATAAATGAACAAGAATGCAATCCAGAGAGAGAAATAGAGACAACCATTATCATGTGGGTAAGTGTAAAGAGACATATAAATCGAAAAATGTAAAGAGATAATAGGCTAAAAGAGAAGTCAAGGAAGAGTATATACCTTTATAAAGGAAACGCGAAATCAGTATAAAAGACGCTCGTATATATACGTAGAAAATAAATCAGACATCTTAACATCTGCCAATTCTTTAGTTGTTGTTCAGTTGAAATTCTGCTAAGCACTTTGCTTAATTAACTTTTTGTTTCATATGTGAAAGCAGATAGGAGGGATATATAATCGTAAATATAGACTTCTAGATTTATAATAAATGTATAATGATTTTCAATAGTTTTTGTTATTGACAGTTGACATGGGTTATCATAATTTATTATTTTACAATAATTTTTCTTTATCTCTATGTTATTAAATATATGTTATAAAATACAAGTTGATCGTGATACAGGCATTAAAAAAAAAAAATGTTTAGCTATTCAAATTTAGACACCTTAAAAAACAAAATGCTTAGCTTAAGCTAGAGATTAACTCGTTTAAGTAATTTAAGCATGATGTAAGTAACGATCTCGAATGAACTTCAGCATAATTTCTGACAATCCCGCAATCAAGGAATTAATACATATAGTTAAACAATCAGTTACGTCATATTAATAGACTTAACGTTTCTCCGTAGAATGAGAGATACTTTTTGTTACTCTAATTACTAACCTAAGTAACGATAAAATATCTACCAGTTAACCTTATAGGTATCGCAACGTTCGTCTTTTTGCTTATATTATAATTAAAGCAAACTTATTAACCTGGTCTGTTGCTTACGATCAAAATTGTTATCTGATTAATATGCTATTATTATTTAGTTCATAAACATCACAGTGACTCGTTGAGGAAAGTTCATATTGCTGAAAGTACTTCGATATCTCATTAATAAGACTTTCTACATTCTAGTGAATCTCTAACGAAACTGAAACACTTTTGTTAAATTCACATTCGAGAAGTATATACCTGCAATACTCAATTATAATTTCGGGAGAGTTTTATTGATGAAATGGTTTTTTATTCAACCTATGAGTAGAATTCATTACAATAATAGAACGTTTATATATATATATATATATATATATATATATATATATATATATATATATATATATATATATATAATCTAAAAATCATTGAATGAAGCGAAAATCGGTCACTTGTGAATTGATTATCGTATATATATTATATTATTAGTTATTTAGATTTATTATATTAAAATGCAGAGTTGTATATATTCGTGCATATCCCATGTTACTGCAATAACGTTAACGATGCAGTAACAGCAGAAAGATACGCCAAATGCCGGAATCGAATGTATTTCTAGACACATATATGTATGGAATAAAAGGTCACGAGCGCGCGGCGGATAGGCGTATACATATATAGATAGATTCCTTGGTGCAGCCGCTGAAAGTCGTCCTCTCACACATCGCATTGGGGTCTCATAGGAGATGAGTGCGCAACTCGTCGCAGTTTGCGCGCGGAATTCCGAGTATCGCCTTGTCGAGCGGTAGCCGCCTGCAAAGGCTTCTCCTTCTTACAGTATAGACCCATGTTAAATCGGCTTTGCTCCTCCCCCCACCATGCCTTCCTCTCTTTCTTTTTCCCAAGCTCTATCACGGGCGACTTCCTTCGTGGGACGAAATAGGCGCGTACCGTTGATTATACAATACGCCTTATGTCATTCTTTCGAGATGAGAGTATAAATCGATTGGTCGACAGAAATGTTGCCGTAACTGATGAAAATTCGAGGTGGCAAAAATCTGGACCATCGTGTTCTTCGTGATCTCAAAGCTTGAACTTAAATTACCCAGTATTCGAGATTCAACAACGATAGTTTCTAGTAATCGAATTGTCAGAAAGAAATTTCGGTATTAAAAATGGCGTATTGCCAAAGTTTTTGTTAGATGGCATCCAAATTTTTCTTTCTGTATAAGGTAGTAACCTCAAAAACCGTTACGTATATGCTTATGTATTACATACATACATGTATGAGTGGGAACGAATATCTTATCGACTATGTATATATGCAGTGCCTATGCTATGTAAAATAATTTACGCATGCAAAGAATTCTTAGTAAACTATATAAGAGCAGAGAAGAGGAAAAAAATATTGTGTGAAATTGTTAATACCATTATTTGTTGCATAATTGCAAATCTTCGATATATGTTCTGGATAATATTTTTAGCCAATGATTCATCAGAGTTGCCTTCCCGCAGGATGGCGCATTTAGATGTGCTTCGCTACAAAAACACAAGGGCACAAGCCACGGGCTTTCATTAACGGCAAAATAGGCCTTTGGTTTTAAATCAAGACCCGACGGGGCGCGGACGCTGCGCTTCAATTTCTCGCAAGAGGATCGCTTATATAGTCCCTCGCATGGGACGCGGGATCCAGTTTCTTATCTCTCAGGCATCTCTGTAAATTTCTAAGTCATTCTGCTCGTACGCCGAACGGGATCTACAGGTTTGTCGATTTTTCTCGTCCGCCTTTGCCACCCGGCCACCGAGGCAATGAAAGTATTGCATTCATTGCGAACGGGGGTGGGAAGGAATTGACCAGGATACGATAAGGTATATCAATCGTCGCGTCTTTTGTATCTTAGCTCCTTATGTACCTTTTTATCAAATTTCAAATCCGTTACGAAGCTTATGACCCTATTTGTTCGACAATTTTCATCCGTTACAGCATATTATTTCTCACTCGGCGCAATAGAGGACGAAAGATTCTTTGACTGTTGGTCAACCATAAATATAATGTTGCAATTGCTCTCACCCAGTATGATTTCTCGGATGGAAAAAAATGTTATTACTGAATCCTACTTTTCTGCGGGTTCGGTTAATATTCGATTGGTGGCACGGAATTGCTCAGCCACTTTTAGCTGATAGTTATTTAGTTATTCTTTTTAATATGATCGAATGATATCTATGACCTAACTGAAGATATTTTTATTAATTTTGATAAATAATGATACGAAACCGAAAACAGAGACTACATTTTATTTTTATGTAATATTTCATTCAAGAAACTTTAATAACTATGAACATTGTGGATTATATTTTTGAAAGTAATAATACAATTCAGTGTTAGTATATGCAACTAACCAATGTAATATAAATACAATTAAATACACGAATGTTGTGTAGATATAATTAAAATTCATGGTACACATATATTGCACTTCAAAATAAAGAAAAATGAATGAGTATACCTTAAATCTCAGCTTCAAGTTCTTCATGCTTTCAATTAACATGTAGAAAAAAAGACGAAATGCTTTAACGATTTTTTCAGCTAGAAGTCAATGCTTTGTTTCAAAATCTTCTTGCTTGGTTAAAAAATGTCTTGCAAAACTAATACATGACATAATAACCATTTCACAACGGAATCGAAAGTGTTTCCTCAATATTTTTATTACTTCATGTTTCAGTCCGCTGATTTTAATTTAAGAAATTTTTTGTTCAATTATGAGTAACACATCATTATGCATTCTACATATTTCTAGATTTTCCATTTGGAGAAAAAGTATTGGCATTTGGTATAGAATTGAATTTTATAATTATAAAAAGTTTTGAATAGAATCATCAAATACTATTACCACATACGGTATGTATTATACGAAAATTGTGTCTAGCTGGATGGCAATTTGGCAACATTCACTGGAATATTTATGAAATTATAATATTTTCTAAATAAAGTTAGAAACAAGTCTTATATTCCAAACCAATTCTATAATTCTGAAACTAAAATTTATTTATGCCATGAAGAATTCACGTAATACATTAATAGTATAATTTGTTTAAGAAACGCATATAACATATAACTTTTCAGCATATATCTTGTAATGAACAAATCTAACATGCGTGAAAATTCTATTATGCAGACCAAAGCTTTTGTGAGGACTTGTCATAATTCCAAATCAACAATCAATTAGACATTAAATATTCGTTTAAACAGGATAATTGCCTCACACCTTAAGTCTGGAATCTAACAGAATACTATAACCATTTGACAATTCGATTTATCAATCTACCATTATTATTCGGCAACAGCACACTTGGATTCCTACACTGCATATACAGCATTAACCAACCTTCGCCAATCGGCAAAGGGGAAAGGAGGCCAGGGAGCAGCCGTCTATTGGCCTACAAGCACTCGACCTGCTCGAGTACTACACTCGCGCGCGCACTTTTCCACTCACCCCCCTTCTCTATCCCTCTCTCACTCCTGGTGTGGATAAGGCTTCCTTGTATACGGGGCGACCGGCAAGGCGACCCCTCTCGACCGGGCATTCGAGTCTCTTGCGCCACAGCCTTCGGCGGCGCGGCAGTCGGACTATCGCAGCCGCGGAGAAGAAAAATCTATATACGAGGTGCATTCGACCTGCGACGCCTTTCCGAAGCTGGCGCGCAGAGCTCGACCGGTTTTCCTCGAAGAGGACGTGCGATTCCCCTGTCCCCGTCTTTCCCAGCGCGGCTTTTGTTCCTCCCGGTTGACGTAATCGCGGATCATGTCGCATCGGCCGCCTTTGTGTAGCATCTCTCTCCTCTCTCTCTCTCTCTCTCTCTCTCTCTCTCTCTCTCTCTCTCTCTCTTCCACCCTCATCAATTCCCGATGAATTGGGGCTTCCCCGCGCGTATGGATAAAAGCCCGCGGTCACCACGCATTAACATAACACGTTTCCCGGACGAGTCCTAGGTATATGGCTGTTTTTCCATTCCCTCGCCATCCTCGGTCGCTCATGGACTCACGAGAACTTGCGCGGTCGCGACCGAGCGGGCTTCGCGCGTCACGATGACCAACGGCGAGTTATTGTACTTTTTAATCGTAGAAAAGACGTTACGCGCGGGATCGTGGGTTCATATATATATATATATATATATATATATATATATATATATATATATATATAATGCGGGCAGGGGAGTTTTTTGCGCACTGATCGCTGCCTCCGCGACGCGTTCTCGGAGATGTTTCCTGTAACCGCTTATGGCAGAGAACTGCCTAAACCTGATTAGTTTGAAAGGAGATCGTTATATCGAAGATGTGCCGCCGTGTTTAATTATATTTCTGTCGAAGACTACGCGTTAAATCCAATCTATAAGTTTTACTTCGGGACTTAACCTCAAAATATAAAATCAATTTTGAGTTGTTACGATGAGCAGGCGTCAAATTTATCTCAAAATAAATGTATACTCTGAATTGACGCTCTTTATGTTGGCATATACATGCATGGAAATTTTACTCCTATGTCTCGTTCATGTTTGTTCAAAAATTTTTATAATTGCGTTATTGATAACGCCTGTTGAATTTTCAATTTACATGTGTTTAAAATGCGGGACCTTAATCAACAAGCCAGTTATGCCGCGCTGTCATAAGAATCTTATAATACGCAAAAAAGTATGTTGTCTACATAAAAAGAAGCAGAGCTTTCTTATGATAGTGACATTCAATATAGTGAGTCTTGCTTCTTGTAAGTGCACCTGTTGATGTGCATAATATATAACTATAGATACACGACATGTTTTATACGCATCTCTGCGTCTGATTTACCAGTAGGTGTCTATTACAAGTCAAAGTATGGAGTGATCAACTAGAACCTGTGAGCTACTGCTTGCGCAGGTGAAGTGTTGTGCGTAACTCCGTGTGAATGAATGTTTCAAATATTATAATCATTCAAAACGTTTTCTTTTATTGGAACAATTAATATGTATATATTATATTCTAAAACGTTTTATCTCCTTGCTTTTCTGGGATAGAATAGAAATATCCGAGTCCATTGAAATTATTTTAAAGTACTAAAATAAGAACTAAGTGTATTCTGAAGGAACTTGAAATGAAATTATTCGTTAGGCAAATATAGATATTATTAAATTAAATTTTTTCTTCCTAAATTGAATACATCCTTTTACAGTCTATAATACAGTAATAAAAGTAGTTCAAGGATATTATAACGTATCCATTTTATATTTCGTTTCATTATAGCTAGATTCTATCAGTACTCGTATCAAATATAAATTATACAATAATTATCAGCTTCTGATCCATTTTCGCCGACTTTTTCGTTACGAAATTAGTAGTATTTTTTAGCGATTGGGTTATTTTATTATTACATTCAATGTCTTTTTCCGTACTATTCGTTTCACTTATATAATATTCTGACAATTTTAATTTACAGAAAATGAATAATTCATTTGAATTTTGATTTTTACTGTTTTCGAATATTTACCGGTGAATGAGGCGAAAAAAATTCACAAATTCCATAAATTCCGTAAACCTTTCAAGCTTGAAGGCAAATAAGACGGGCCCCATCCATTCGTCGATTAAAATGTACTTAAAGTCGACGTATTGATGCCGTCTTCCACGCTGACCTGACCTTGAATGCAAATTGTACGTACGGACACATTTTTGCATGAAAAGCATGAAAGGGATGGAAGAGAGGGGGTAACAAGAGGGGCAAAAATTTCTTCCCGGTATTCCAAAGCCGCGGCTCTCTTGGATAAATGGATTTTCGTTGTTCTTATTCCGTCTCTCTTGCAATAAAATGCGTCACGTGTCTCTCTCTCTCTCTCTCTTTCTCTCCCTCTCTCTCTCTCTCTCTCTCTCTCGCTCTATCTCTCCTCTCTCTCTCTCTCTCTCTCTCTCTATCTCTCGCCATAATAATATCCGACCGATTGCTCTTGTGCATTCCTTCGTAAATGCACTGAGCGCGTGCGCGTGCGGCTCGGCGCGGCAGGGACGGAACTATGAGTTGTAATGAAGAATGGGTGGATGTGGATGATGCATGCGCGGTCCGACGCTTTTTTACGTTTAACCCTTATTATTTACAAGGTTCGATCTTTCTTTTGAATCTCGCGGATCGGCTCTCGGATATACTTGCGGCCTTCGGATCAGCCGAAGATGTAGAATGAGAGAGAAAGAGAAAGAGGGAGAGGGAAAGAATACCCGAAGGCGAGAAAAACGGCTGTATGAATGGTCGGACGCAAAAATATGATTGATTCTGCACGATGTTGTTTTCAACCGATCGTATATAGAAAAGATATTTACTTAATTGAATGGTGAAACAAAGTTACATAGTTTACGTTTCATTAAATCATTAAATGTTGCACCAACTATTGCTCAAATTTAAATACTGATAAATAGCGTAGATATTGTTTACACTAAGGATAACAGAGTTTGTTAAAATTGTTTGACTTTTTTGATTTTGACACCTACTTTTAAAAAATAAGAATATTAGATGATAGTTTAATGTTGATTCTCTAACTATAATAACTGGATCACTAATATATATTAGCTATGTATTCATATTTAAAGATGCATAAAAATCGACGATCGCTGTTACATGCCTCTAAAAAAGTATATAGTTCTAAAGATTAGAATATCTGTTTAATATATCAAATTTTAAGCGTTACGAATAGTTACATTATATCAAGAATGAAGGTAAATTATTCGGTAATTGAAGAAATTGCATACATCAAAAATATTATTTTTCATTCAACCCACAATTTTCTGTTTATTAGTCAAGGCATAAAAATGAAAACAAAGTTTAAAAAAAATTATTCATTAAATAAACATGTCCAATATTATTTTTTTATCTTTTTTACGAAATAATAATAACGAAATATAAAAGCCATTTAAATAGCTCATTTTGAATAGCTTGTTGGAAATAGCTTTAAATGATTTTTTACTTTTATACTTAAGTAGGACCATAAAGCCGAAGAAACGTTTAATGCTCATTTTGCATTTTTAGACGGTAATAAAATACAAGTTATCTGCAAAATTATTCTGAGAAATCGTATATGAGAATGCGTCTATCATAAAAGATAAATTCAAATGTTTGTGTTTTAGCTAAGAATGAAAGTAATTTTACATTCTCACTTCCTCGTATCAGACACTCTCTGAATCTTTATGCTACTGAACTGATACAAAGCTGTATAAGAGCCCACATATGGATTAATTATTCAAAATAGTTTTATTGTTCCGTTTAGATATTTATAGATTCATACAAAATACGTTACATTTGACTGAAAAAAGCAACCACGTCCAAAATTCTCCACTTATTACTGAAAAAATAAATGAAACACGTTGTTTGCCTCATATAGATGACACTAAACCTCTAGATCATACTTCTTATGCCAACATTATAAAGAGTATTGTAAAACAATAATGAGATCCCTGAGTCGAACACTTATAAAACCGAACATAGAACTGGCATTACGCATTTTTTGGAAGGAAATTCTGAATAGGATGATTTAGACAATTCAGTCGTTCTACTTGTGTTTGACATCTTTTGTTCAAATTCAATGCATTGCATTTTCAGAATTTAAATATCAAAGCGTAAAGTCATGTGACATGAACAAGTGTGCAGCTAAAAATAATTTCTAAGGCTCTTCTTTGTTATTTTACTAAATTACGAACGCATGTCAAAGGTTATATTATTTGCTTTTTAAACATTCCACAGAGAACTAATGAATAAAAAATAATTTTAGCAGCTCACCAAGAAATTTATTAAAAGTTTGAATTTTTAAACGAATTAAAGTGGCTGAAATTATATCTATTAAAAAAAAGAATATTTTATTTAACTCTAAGAAAAAAGAAACGCCTTATATTATAAATTAATAAATATTTTTTATTGCCTTATATTATAGTTATTGTGAGAACAATATTATGTAGTTTTCCAAATTCAGAAATTCAGAAATTCTGTAATTAAATATCTTTAATAATGCAATTCAAGTTACAGGATAAAGAACATTATTCAAAATAAGTTTCGTTGAAAGAATTGATTATTATCACGAGCTTAGCGATTTTTCTCGCAGTTTTTTAAAATTTCAGAGTTGGTATTTCCGTAACTGGATGTCTACGGTATTTTTGCCTACGGGTCCCCGTTACTGCTAAGAAAATTAAAAGTTCGATTACTTTTTCAGTACAAGTAATATTATTTATTTTCCGTGAATAAATTTCATGGAGCATCCCCGGTATCTCCGTTGACTAACGATCCAATGATATAATATCTCGTACACGAGGATTAATTAAATGCGCATTTGTCCATTCCGATTCCGGTCGGTGGCCAATTATACTATATATCTTATCTATCCGTGGGATTGCGCATGGACTGATAAGACTCTCCGGTTTCGCATAAATAAAAGGAACTAGTACAAGTTCTTAATCTTATCCTTTAAAAATTCGAGTGGCTTGTGCGAAAAAAGCGAATGGAGGTGCGGAAGGAGCCCATTCTTCTTAAATGGGGCGGTATCCACATCCCAGTCTTTCGTTTGACAGTGGAGAAAACGCATAATGCCCCTCCCCTCCAAGTGCACTCCACGAAATCTCATCCCCCAATCACGTAGTTTGCGTTTGCAATTAAACCCATAATATATATATATATATATATATATATATATATATATATATATATATATATCCAACGCCAGAATGAACAAACCGCACACGATATTCCACGCCGTGCGAAAGCGAAAACCTTATAGAAATATAGTTTGTGTGGGGAAGGGGAGGAGTGTGTGTGTGTGTGTGTGTGTGTGTGTGTGAATATATATAATACCAGAATACCCCTCTCGTCCTCGTCTTCATTTCGCGCGCGGTGCGTAGTCGGGCGCAAGAGACAAGACGGCTCTCGCCACGCACAAACACGCATCGCCCCTACGCACATACGCGCACACGCGCACGCACGAACGCACACATATGCATACCGAGGTGGAGTCGCGCCCATAGTCTACCTACGTTATTTTGTTGGTGGAGGTAAGGCTCCCCCTGCCTCTTTACCGCCTCATCTCCTCTTTGGTGAGCGTGTTGTCGTTGATGCAGAGTGCGGCTTTATAAAATTCCGCGTATTAGGAAAGAGAAAAAAAGAGGAATCACCGTCACGGTCTCGCAAGAGTATTCACGCCACGTATGTGTGTGTGGATACGTTTGTGGGCACTTCTATTACTGGCACACTCACGCCGGAACGGAGCCACAGAGGTCTCGTAGGAGTGAATTTTTCCGGGGAATCGCGGTATTTCGCTGTATAGGAAATATTCTGCTATTTGTTTGTGATACCTATCTCTGTAGGCTCTTGAGAGAGGTGCGGGGAGAAAGGGATGAGTAGCGCAGCGGAAGAGTGAGATGATGATGATGTTGGGATTCTTGGGAGGTATGCGCCTTGTATATACCCACTGCTACCGCGTAACTTATAGGAAATCTCGCCGCGTAATTGTCAAATAAATTGGTTTTCACGGGCATTATAACCCGTAAAGCTTCTGGATTCTTTAACAAAGAGGAAAGTGAGATAGGAAGCGAGTTTGTGTGTGAGAGAGAGAGAGAGAGAGAGAGAGAGAGAGATCATGAAGGAGCTCGTGCGGGAAAGGGAAGCGTTCGTTGTTTGAAGTTGAGAAGAAACCGATACTTGAGTTGGTGTAGTACATGTATTTATTTTCAAATGAAGGATTATACTAGCTAAAGAATATATTATACGCTTGTTTTCTGTAGATTCGTGCTTTAAAGTCAACATTCTAATATAATGAAGATTTCAAGATTAATTTCTCAGATTCATATAACTCAATAAATGTAAATTGAACATCGAAAGTATTTTAAAAAGAATTTTTGAAACTTTCGTTTAAAAAATACAGCCGATTAGTTATTGACAAAATAATAACATGGGAAGTCTCTAAAGTCACGGAGTAACGAATTACTACGATTTACATATCGATACCATAATATGGATCAAATATAATGAATGAAGTATTTATCATCTTGCTTTTGTTAAAATGGAGCTTTTTTATATTTATTTTGAACTTAATTGTGTAGGATATAGCATGTTTAATTTCTGACTTTATATGAAGTAATCGATTGTTTGACCCACTTCGGCACATGTTTTATGGTATAATTATACTGTAGGATTAATATGCTTTTTGATGAATATGTTTGAATAATTTTTGACCATGTTGTAAAAATCTATCTAAAATAATTTAATTAATGATAACAATTTATCTAAATACATACAAATTTCTGTGAATTGTTATGTTTAAATTATTAAATATAATAAATGAAAGATAAACTAATTTTGACGACCTACGTATAATTATTTTCTACAGCAGTCTTACCTCTACACAGTATGTAAATAGTGAAAAATGAAAGTAAAACAAAAGAATATCAGTTCCTTGATCTATAACTTCTCTGGAAAATAAATATTCGTAAACAGTCAAAATTATTTTATATTTTATGTATTATATTCAACTATTGAACCATATTGATTAAATTAAATTTGATAAATTATTAACATTAATTTAACTTTGTACGCAAATCTTCTGCAACAGGATGAAGATACTTTATAGAATTTTTTTAATAACATAATAGTAATTAGCCGAAAACAAATTAAATAACCTCCATTTTAACAAAACAAAGTTAAAAAATTCATTTTTTCACCATATTTGATGCATATAATCCACATAGAAGTTATTCGTTACCCATTTACTGTAGATTTTTATTAGTTGATTCTGAAATATGAAAATTTTATTAGATGTAAGTTTTATTAATTGAACCCTTATTAGTTGACTGTGAAATATTAAATATTTTTTAATTATGTTTTAAAAACTTGTTTTAAATTATTTTCTAATATTTTTAGTTTTACTGATTTATTTTTTAAAAAAGACTTTTTATATTTTTTTATAAGAATTTAATTATTTTTAGAAATGGACTTATATAAGTTAATTTCGCAATAAAATAATGTAAACCGAATTTTTGATTATAAAGTTAATTATTCGTTGAAGCAAATAATTTCGTAAGTAAAAATTGAAATAATTAACAATATATTGGACTCAAAAGCTGCTGCATGACAGCATGGATCGAAAATGTATTCCAGGCTTGAAGCACAATCGTTTAAATTATGTTTAAAGATTATAAAATATTAAAAAATAAATAGAGATAAATATAGATTGTTATCTGATATTCCACATGCAGTATTTCTCTAGAATGTAGGTGAAATTCCAAAAAAAATGGAACAGCCTTTTGTACAGTGTACTTTTATATTCTTAGAATTGGTAAAGGTCGTCTAGATCAGCTGTTTGGGAATATAGAGATTATGTATTTGTGCCGCAATAGATGCTTAGATGCTTGCCTAATAGACTAAATACTGTCATATCAAGCAAAATTTGAGAATTTTATCTTTAATTTTCCTTTTTTTCTTTCTCTACATTCACGGCATTCGTAGATCATTGCCATGCGAAAAGTTTTTGTAAAAAACTTCAATAGTTAGATTTAAAATATCCTAGAAGATCCAATAAATACAAAGGGAAAACAAACTGATGAGCTATCAAACGCACTCCACGGAATTGAAGAAAATATTTGTTACGATAAAAGATAAAAGTTTGTTGGAGAATAATGGGAAAGCATTTGGGATTCTAGTTCATTTTTTATTGAATTCTGTTACCCGACATTTGTAAACTGGAGGATATCTAATAATGTTCTAAGCTAAATTTCCTATTCATGGAAATTTTTTTTCTTATTCTAGACTCTTATTTCGTATATTTAATACTTCTTGTCATGCTCTTTTAAATGATATGACTGTTGTCTTAATTTTAAGATGAAGCCTATGAACAATAATTATGAAGCAGTATCTATAATTTTCGAATTAAATGAAAAGGGATACTCAGATCGGACGAAAGGAACATGGACAGTGAACCAAAAATTAAATTATATATTACTCAATGGTTCCATTAATCGAAGAGTAGAATATTCGGATATTCTTGTAATATAGTGCATTCAGAAATTTGATTTTGCAGTGTATACAAATAAAATCCCGACGTACTAGATTTTTATGCAAGCAATGCTTTATCTCAATCATCAGGGCAAATATTATTGATCCGTGTAATTGTCCGGAAATCGCGGACGAAACGAAATAAATTAGCTAGACCTGTGCATTCCAAACGATCGCTAAAAAGATTTCTTCGGTTATGCTGCTCGACGTATTTTCTGCCATAAGCACAAAATTTATTCTTCTACATTAGGCCTTTGCATAATGATTATTGTTTTTCGCAGTTACAATAACGGAATGCGATATATATATATATATATATATATATATATATATATATATATATATATATATACATACATACACGTACATATTAATATAAAGGCAATTGCCATCTACCTACCACGCATAAATGTCTATTTAAAATAAACCGCAATAAAAATTAGAGCTCGAACCATCGTAAACGCTCCATGACCGGCATAAACCGTCAGCCCTTTTCAACTTCAACGCGGGGCTCCCTAGACCGCAGAATTTACAACGCAACGGCCCAATTAATAAATGGCTTCTTTTTGCACAGCGGGAGCAATCCGATGGCTCTCTGCTAGTCGAATGGAAAAAAGGAGGCATACGGTACATTTATCTCCGAGCGGACAGCATGGAATACGAATCTTCTTTTTGTATTCGAACTTCACTGAATGAATACGTAAGACGTCTCGCGATATCGAAATGACGCAATAGCTACTTCGCACTGCCTTGTGTATAGGGCCTTTAGAGCATACATCATTGGGGAAAGTCATGGTATCGGTAAGTTGCGATGAGTTGAACATAGCGTAAGAGAGTGCGAGAGAGAGAGAGAGAGAGGGGGGGGGGAGAGGTAATCTACGTGGATTAATTCTTTCGCAAAATGTATTGGAAGCCTTTGCATAAAAGAGATAGAAAAGTCGATGAATTTTTTATAACATTGAAACGTATTCTTAAAACACAGGATGCTTTTCATCATAGTAATATGCTCTAAAATAGGGTGATGTGAGATAGTCGAGAGCGCGAAATTTACGTCCTCGCGAGACGATTAACTTTAACTGACATATTTTTCTATTATCAGGCACTTTTCCGCCCCACACAGTGTCTCCATATATCCCCTTCCATTTCACCACGTATTTGAATCCTTTGCTTACGTACTATCTTCTTTTATCGCCGCAGTGATTGTTTTGGTATTTTTCTACCGATTGATTTCTTTGTTAATTAATAGAAAACTGAATTTCGACAATTGCACCCTGCTTCAAATAAGAAAATATATGATTTATTTTACACACTGTTAATGATTTATTAATTTGAAAGGAGGCTTCGAAGTGGATATACTTTAAAAAATTAATTTTTTTTTAAGAATCTTTTTAAGAAGCTGATATGTTTAAAACAGGTTAAATATGGCATGAAGAAATTTGAAAGCTTACTTACATCTAAGGGTACACTAAAACTTTTCTCTTTAGCTTCTCCAAATTGGAATCCTTGTAAATAATTCAAATGAATTTTATATATAAACTGATTTATATATATATATATATATATATATATATATATATATATATATATATATATATTAAAATTTAGATTAAATAAACGATTAAAATTTAGAAAGTATACTGTACAAAATCTACAACGATTATTTAAAATATGAGTTCTTTACAGATATATGTTGATTATTATTCCTAATATTATAATAACATGTTCATAACTGAAATGTTATATCGTATAACGAAAAGTAGATTTCAACGGATATCTTAGTTGAACGAAATGACCAGGTATCTAGTTATTGTCAAACTTTTGAAAATCCCGAAGCTTTCCTAAAAACAAGCAATTAAAATATTAAGACAAAGTTTTATTTTACTATCAATTTATCAAATTTTGGCATTTATTCGTCAACGCTTGACAACATTAGACATTATCTCTTAGACATTATCTTAGATCTTCCATTTTGTGAGTTACAATTGCAAATTGGTTTCCATAAATAGTGTTTTTATTTCATTTTAATTTAGATAAATGTAAATAAATGAATATGTACTCGTATTATTAATAAATCTTAAGAAAAACTTTTGGCTATACTGTAAAAATTCTATCGTTGTATGTATACGAGCGCATCGGTATAGTTCTTTTCTCATGCCGGGAAGGAGGTTCACTAACCTCTTTAGTATAGTTACGTCCTCTTCCGTCAGGAAGAAGTTCTTTTCTTTACGCATATCCACCACCTCTCTCATTTAAAAACTTAATTCCAAGTGAATCATTTTGCTTTATGTGGGGTTATTTGCATAAATGCCCAATTTCCTCATAAAAATGAATAAATTATATTGAAAATAATAATCCTTCTTAACATCTCCATATAATGGTTATGGCGATTGTTATTTTTTGTTATATAAACTAGTTACGCTACTGGTCTTTTTTCGAACATATATAAAAAATATATGAGCGAGTATAACTTGATAAATAATATTTTATGAATTAGTCACGCAAGAAAATTTAATCCTAGTCGAAATGCATGCATTACCACGGAAAGTGAATGCAGAAATTATAAACATTCAATGAAAGCGTTCAAATCTCGATTGTAATAAAACACAAAGAAGTGTCGTAACTATTGCCAACGTATAAAGTTTTTTTATATAATATTACATCAAGGTACAAGTACGTTCTCTTTGTAGTATTTACGTACTTGAAACTATATTTAGTACTTCACATAAAGTAGATTTTGGAAAATAAATTAACTTTAAAAACAACTATTTTTCATTGAGTAAGCCTCTCAAGCTTTATATATTGGATTTAATACAAAAATATAGAGACGTAGATATTTTGAAAATGCATCCGTTTAGAATATAATAAGGGTATAATGAACTTGCAAATATTGGTATTTAAATTTTGAATATATTTTGTATAAGGACAAAAAATATGTAAAGCTTTTATATGTTGAATTAAAAGTCTTGTGTTACTTATTATCTTAAAATTTCAGCCATATCAATTTTTATAAAAATATTCGTCGATTCACAGGAAATTTATTTCTATTAACTTTAAAAGAGCAGTAATTATTATCTTCTTTTAAATAAATTTAAGATTTGAATTTTTATTTCCATGACAGACAATAGTTAAAGTTATTTGATAAAATCTCTATTTATATATGATGAAAAAGCATAGTATGTATTATGAAAGGAACTTACTACTAAAATAGCGTATAGTTTCATCGTTATTCCAGTGAAAAGATTAAAATAAATGCATAGAGTTTTCTAGGAATTTTATAATAAATCATAAAATAACTTTCACTTAACTGTCGTCGGAAAAGATTAAATGTGCACGAAAACAAAAGAAAAAAACAAAAATCTCAGAATCTAAGGAATATAAATTTATATAATAAATGCTGAAATAAATAATATACATATACTATAGGTTTTTGATAAGCTTTTAAGGCGATATTTAGTACAAAAATATTTGTGTAAAATCAAAATTCGACACTGAAGATGATTTCTTGAAAACTATAAAAGAAGTTTAATCAAATTAAATCATGGAAACCTTATAAATTTGTGCAGACTCCTACCTATAAATAAGTCTGTCTATTTATTCGCTGTCCTCAGGCCACCGCCCATTGATGTTTTTAGCACGCAGGTATTGAATTAAGACGGCGAGTTTCAGACTCTCCGAGTTATCGAAGAACGTATTCTTTGATTTTTCAGAAGTCTTATCACTAATAATTTAATATATAACGTTTCTACTGCACCTTCCGACCCCCCTTGCTTTCAACCCGTCCGCGAACCAGTTTTCCCCGTTCCCTCTCTAAAAGAATATCGGACGCCGTTATATCCCATTCACCATTACAGCAATCTTCAAATTCTGCTCCTTTAATTGAAGATTATCTAATAGTACCCCAAGGCATTAATTTCTTCTGGTGAATATACGCGCCACGCCGGTTCTTCTCGAGTCGGGCATCTTATATTATAAAACCAGGTTTCTAAGCACCCGGGAAACTCGGTGTGTTCTTTGCATTATCGTGGTTAGGATCGCTACCAATACAGATTCGTTGAGACGATGTCATCATTTACGCTTGAAAGTAATTATTACAGGAGTAATGGCATACTAATTTAAAATCGCTGTCGCTCGTTGTTCAAGATTCAGATAAACCTGGGAAATTTTGTAATCGTTCAGCTAAATATTTTATGAGACGTTTCCTATGATCCTGAACGGATGCGACGGTTTGCCTTTTTTTTGTATGATTTTATTATATATATATAAATTGCATGACACACACACACATATAATTATTATTTGTACATATTAAGTTATAGGTAAAAAAAGTCACTAACTTAATGGAACAATGCTGCAATAATATTGCAAGAATATAGAGATTACATTTGCCGATGAATGATATTATAACTGTACTTTTAATTTCAATGTCACAGGCAAAGAATGTTTTAAAGGCTTCTATTGGGAAATTATTGAAATATCTACCTCGCAGCAGATATTCGCCCCAGGCCCCACAGAACTTAGAGCGCGGCGCTGATTCTACATGATGGCCAGTCAAATAATATATTGAAATTACTAAATTCATATGTGGCTAAGTATTTTAAATATTTATCTTCGTTGATAAAGCAAATTCCACTGATGATTATAAGAAGAGGTATGGCATATGCCGCCACACACACACACACACACACACACACACACACACACACACACACACACACACACACACACACACACAAATTTATACTTTATGAATTCCCGAGCAGCAAAGAAAGCCTATAATAATGATAATCGAAATACTTTGAAAAATAGCATCGTCAACGAGCCTGGCCCCTTTCCCCTCCTTGCGTGTCAACAAATTGTTCTACTTTTTTAGGTGGTAATTATATTAGCGAAATTATATCAGCAAGAAGTTTCATTATTTCGTATGTTCATCGCGTTTATTGTATATATTATATACTTATTCTGTTTGACGATTTATTGCTTTCACTTTTGAATTGGCCCTGGATCACAGTGATTTAGGCTGATTCGAGTTCGGATGTAGACGTGGCTAAGTAAAAGTCCTGATTAAAAAAGTAGATCAAATTGCAATAATGCAATAAAAAATTTATTCGATCTCTATCGTATAAGTTAGAAATATATTTCTGCAAAGCGGCCATTTAATCCAAAAGTTATCAGAGCATCTTGCAGACAAACATTTCATTTATATCCATTTTCATCAAAAATGAAATGAATGATTTTTAAGTATTTCAAACTTTATTTTATTTTTTTTTTTAATTTAAATTTCAATGGTAATGACTATTAGACATTTAATTTATTTTAAACACATTAGTTTCTGATTGAAAAGAAATAACTTGATATCTTTCTAATTTAATAAATAGCTACCGTAACAAATGGTGATTTATTAACCGAACCATTAAAACTTGATAAAAATTCTTAGAAATATTCAACGGAATTCCTTCATTGTATTTATAAGTGAGTTAATTAAGGATCGTCTTTTGACAATTAAAATTTAGAAGTAAATTGCCTTTTTGACAATCAAATAAACCTACTGAAGTTTGGAAATAGATTATTAAATTTTCTTACATTTGATTAGTACAAGGTATACATTTTGAAACTATTGAAAAGTACGTTTGGTAAAGTGAAAAATTTTTAAAAACTCAAAATGCTATACAATCTTGTAACCTCACTTGCTCGAATTGTGAATACTATATAGATCGACTGAAGCAAAGTAAACTAATAAATAATTTATCAGTATATATCGGTATAATAAAGGTCTTTCGGAATTTTTTCTATTGAGAATTTTACATATCATACATTTTAAGATCGATAAAAATATTTATTATAGATTAACTTGCTCAGATATTTGCTCAGATATATATATATATATATATACGAAATTCATTGAAGACTTGTTTTATTCTATTCTCAAATAAAGCGTGCAAATAATTCTAAATATGTATGATCTCACGTTGTAAAGATTGTAGCAAAAATTCATGTAATAGAATAGAATGGGAATAATACATTTATGATGACATTCCGTCTCATCCTATCTGACGTATATAACTATTTCCGAAATGTTTAGAAGGATGTATTAAAGTAGAAATTAAGAAATATATTATTATATCCTTGCAGCAAGCGCCAATCCACTCTCCAAGGACTGGGGCCCGAATTCGACATTATGAGAAATGAAAAACGGGCACTTTCTACAGGATGGATTTTTCAGTCCCTAGATTTTAGTAATGGTCTCTGATTACTCACCGCCCCCTTGTTCTTTTCCGCCCTTCAACGGAATTCCTCGAGCACGCTATTACGCGGAAGGACCCTTTCTCGTCGCGGAGCCTCCAGATGCGGTGGTTAGGTTGATCATATATGTATGCATGCACACACGTGTGTGTGTGTGTGTGTGTGTTTGTATGTAATAGATTCCGAGAGGCTGATAATAGCAGGACTCTTGTGGTGCACCGAGAGGGGGAGGGTCCCGGCGCGAATATATGTGTGAGAAGCGCCGCGCGTGGAATCTCGCGATCTTGCGCGCGTGCGTAATTAAGCCGCGCGCTAGGGTTTTTGCAAATATTTCCCTGAGTTACGTTTAATATATATATATATATATATATTATAGTTGAAAGCAAGGTGCGAAGGAAGAAATGGGGAATTTTGAGTTTTTAACCCGCGTGGAATTCGGATGTTCGTATACGAGAACGCCCAATTGCTTAGTGCTTAGACCTCGGCTGTCGACGGGTTTGTTATTATTGCATATTGTTATTGTAGATGCTTCGAATACTATAGAGATATGGATCCTCTTGTATGTATACATACATATATATATATATATATATATGTCTGTGAAAACTGTGCAAGGCAACGAAGTCTGTGGGAATTTATTCCGATGCTGTGGGGAGGACGTATAAGGAGTTAGTCTGATTAGAAGTGTGGGGAATTCTAATCGCATTTTTTCATATAATTGAATTATTTGTGTGACTTAGCTTTGAATGACTTTGGAAAATAATTTCATAACATTTATAAATTATTATTTTATAATAACTTACTAATAAATATCAAAATGTTTTTTGTAACGTTTTAAGATTTTTTTAACATTGGTTTCCATTATAGGAATCCTAGATTAGTTTATCAATTTTAATACATTTAAAATATACTCAAGAGCTGGTCTAAAAGAATTGTTTCAATGTATATTACGAGGGAAACGCAAAAATGGAATCTCTATTGTAAGAAAACGTTCTGCTCCGCCTTTTCGCGATCAAATTATATAATGGCCCATTAATATTCTGTACGTATATTGAATGCCGAAGATGATTTGAGATTAATGAGCAATGCGAATGAAATGATTACTATGTTTAACACCCACGACTCGGGTTTCCTTGCGGCCATATAAAGCCGGCATGTAGGTAGATGTTCAAGGCCATTATTATATGGCCTTATAGCTTATATGAATGGCGCAACGGATAAAATAAAAATGATTCAATGCAGGCTGGCGGAGCAGTATTTTCTTTGAAAATGCGAAGGAAAAAATGAAGAGGAGGCGGTACAAGAGAAATATAAAAATAAGGAGAGAATAAAAAAAAGATGAAGATGATGAAGAAGCGGTATGAGAAAGAAATATAAATAAGAAGTAATAAAGTTCGTACGATAAATTAATCGGGAAAATTCGATTTACACTCCAAGACGAAAAATTAAATTAAGTGACCTTTCATGTTACTGTTTAATTTTTTTTTTTTTTTAAGATGCGTAATAATTCGAATACTTATTCTATCGTGATAAAACTCTTACATATAGAGATTAAATGATAAAAATAGGTGTAATTTCCTCTTCCATAATTTATAAAGCTAAGGTTAATAAATCTCTGCAACCATCAATCTTCACGCTCATGAAAAATTAATTTTCACTAAATTAGAATTGAATTTTCTTTCAAGATAAATAACAAATCGATGAGTGCAATATGATTTCGAAGCGCTTATCTTGGATTCATATACCGAAGGCTTGCTTAAATTTATGATAACAGATAACAGCGATACATAGGAATAATTCTTAATAATATTAACCAGTAAATTTTATTCTGAGTCAAATATTACTAATAAGAATTATTTAAGACAATCAGAAAAGAGAATAGAAATTCCAGTGTAGATATTGCAACCAATGTTGACGCAATGATTAAATTTATTAGTTAGTCGTACAAATTTTCTCTCCTATGGTATGTGTTTTACTAAATTAATTAAGAATTTTGAAGTTGGTTCATTTATTACCGAAGTTTAGTGTAAAAATTAATAAACTGTACATGCATTATTAATTTAAAGTAAATTTAATATAAAATAGTTTATAATCGTGTAATACAGAAATCATTTTTTGTCCCTAGCTCAAAAAACAAAAAATTTCTACGGATATACAAATGAACCACTATTAATTTAAATATCAACATCGTCCTGTGCCCACAAATATTCCACGTGGATTTAATGACGACTTCGAGTTACAAATTATAGTGTAGTATTAAGAAGAATTGAGCGACTTAACACAGATCTTGAATATACACGCGTTTTCGCGATACAAAAACTCATACTTCCACGTAGAGGGAGGAGCCACGAGCGAGGACATCTAAATAAAGAAGTAAAATTCTGTGACAAAGGACGCAGTTCCACGGCACCCATTAATTCCCGGCCTCTCTTACAATTCGTTCCAATACCCCCCCCCCCCATTCAAGTTTCGGAAACGGGACTGCAGGTTCTAGGTGTTGGCGGAGCCATTGAGGGTCCAATATGTCTAGATGACAGTGAGAGAGTGAGAGCGAGAGTGAAGGGGGGGGGGAGAGTCGTTTACCAGATGTAGATGAGAAATGAAGCTTGACGAATCGATTGTCGAAGGGAATAACCCGCCGGTGGAAACGCGGTCGGCACCGGGTCTGAATGACTGATTAAATTTATCTATCTCCATCCTCTCACGCTCCTCCTCCGACGCAATCATCATGACAAAAGAGGAAGGCTGTATGGAGGTGACACTGACAGACGCGCTTTTACTCTCTCCTTCTCCCCTCTCTTTTTATCATCTTTTGGAATACATTTTAAAAGCTTTTTATTTCACATTTAATAAAGAGAATTGTATCTTTCGTAAGTACGAATTGTATCTTTCGATTCAATTTACATCTCTTTTCAAATTATATTTAAAAATTTGGTTCTGCGTTAAATACAGCTCTGATGATCGATAGAACTGCTATAGAACTAATGATAGCTATTAAAATTTCGATTAAAATTATATATATATATATATATATATATATATATATATATATATATATATATCGTATATCTGCATATCGGTATTGAGTGCACAATCGTTTTCTTATTTTAGTGAAAAAGGCAGGCGAATTAAAAAATAATTAAACTTCTATGCGAGCTGGAAACGTTATTAAAAGAATACATGCCACAAATTAGGTGTAATCATCATAAGAATACAACGTGTCCTCGAACTGAAAACGCTCACTTGCCCTCGCTATTAAAAGCCGCTCGCTTTTTCACTCCCCCCTCTCTCTATCTATCTCGCTCTCGCTCTCTCTTTCTATCTCTCTTTCTGTCTCGCTTTCAACAGAAAAAGCCGCGAGATGTCGATTAAATCGCATTCTGCGAATGCCACCCCCCGAACCCTCGCAACATTTTACGATAAAATTGGCCCGACAGACCTCTATATACAGAGACCTAGAAGGAAATATTGTTTCTTCTTGTTGACCGATTCCATGCCCATGCCCGTACACAAACGACAGCGCCCTCGCGCGGGTTATTATATTTTTTCCCGCGCACATATAACAAATTATATGCGCGCTCGGTTTCGCGAACCTTTCCATTTTCGCGCGCGCACAATGTGTGTGTGTGTGTGTGTGTGTGTGTGTGTGTGTGTGTGTGTGTTGTGTTTGTGTTAATATATATATATATATATATATATATATATATATATATATATATATATATATATATAAAATTCTTCCTCGCAGCCGTCTTCATTTTTCCCCACTTCTTTTATATTCCTCGTTTTTTTGCCTCCGTAAACACACATATATATATACGCACACACGCGCGCGCGCGTGCATAATGCCTGGCGGGGTTTATAAAATTGAGACTTAAGACAACTCGTTTTACACGCCTGCAGGGATTTTTCTCTCTTCGGGATGGCTTCCCCCGTGGTTTTCTTTTTATCCCCGCGAGTATATGGTCCGGGGAAAAACGCAAAAACTGACCGAACGTACTCTTGAATGCCTTAATTTATATACGCTTGTGTTATATATATATACATATATATATATATATATATATATATATATATATATATGTATATGTATATGTATGTATATATACACAAATGATTGCTCAAGTCCCGAGAATTTTGCGCAACCCACCGACGCATAGGACGGAGGAAGAGTCAAGGTCTTTTCTTTCGTATATAATATACATATATACGTGCTACAAGTATTTAGCCGCCTTTTTCTTCGCTCTGACGATTATATGTATATAATTAATTTCCGAATAATATAATATAATTTGTGTTCGAAGCACTGCGACGTGTCAATGTGTTGTGTACAGCGAGAGTTTTAATTCCGGATATAATGAGCTTAATATATTTCGCGTTTAATTATATATTTTTATATTCCCTTCGGTTCACCGAGTAAAGGTGAACCCCAGGGATATGAATGTAGCTTTGCCTTATTAGTAATGAACAGTTCGTATATTTTTTTGATAAATGTTTTAATTAGCCCCCCTTTTGGATAATGAAATGCGCTTCTACTTATAGACTCTGCAAATTTTTAGCGAGAGACGAAATAGTATATAATTGATCATTTCGAGATTTTTAAAGCGAGATTATAAATTTAAATTACACATGTGTCGTTCAAATTCAATGTATTATTATTATAATTTTTCTAATAAATAAAAAAATTTTAATACCAATTTGACAATTTTTTCAAATGAATTTTATATATTGCTTTATTTTATAAGAAAAGAACAATTTGAGGGCATTTTACTCGATCTGTCAATGCACAAATGTTGTAAGTGCTTTGAAAAAAATTAATTACATTAACTCTTGTAGCCAAAAAAATCGCTTCTTTAATAGTGATTGAGATTCTGTAGATGCGGCTTAAATTAAGAAATCAGATCGATCTATAGAATAGTAAAGCATTGATAGTGTAAACATCACGTCTTATCAAATAAATTCATTTTATGTTGTTCGTTCTCTTATTAATATTTCCATAACCCTAATATTTGAAAACTCCATTGAGATATTTTTACTTTAACACAATTACCTCAAGTACGACTATAAACAAAGTATACTAATCAATTGTAGGAAGCTCATGCGATTCCTTAAACGAGTATCTTTTACAAAAAAGATTGTGGAATGAATTAGTGCTTCGATTATTACTTGTTCATATTCAACAATTATTTGTTCCTCCAAGGTAATATAAAGATTAGGATTATTCGGAACTTAATTTTGATTACCCACGGTAGGGGGACGGGTCATCTTATTCTATATACTATAAATCATTATTCTTTCTAGGTTTGTCTATTATCTCGAGTTCGAAAAGCTCTGCCAGTCCAACCATAAACTATACCAATTTTTTACCACGATCCTAAGTCCTTTATTCAAAGATTAGCATACCAAGGGAGGATTATATAAATAATGCAATCGATAAAACGTCGAAAGTCCCTCCCTCCGTCTCTCTTAGAACACCGGTGTAACACTCTTAGTCACATCCCTATTTTTAGAATGTGGCCGTAACGTATACTGTGACTATACGGCGTTCTAGCGGTGTGGCATCTCATTTATAATACCTGCCGATGTTCCACGAAACGCTTATAATACCGCAGCACAGTTTCGTTGAATATTTACATATATATATATGTATATACATTCACACACACACACACACACACACACACACACACACACACACACACACACACACACACACACACACACACACACACACACACACACACACACACACACATATACACACACGTGTTTAGAGATGGTGCATCCTGACATGTGACTTCCCGTACGCGACTTGACGATCGTCGAGGTGTCGCTAATATTTATAAAATCCACTACTTTCGTCTGCCAGACACGTATACACGCACACCCTTGCAGTCGAGACTCACGAAATCTCTTACCTTTAGCCTGCGCCGCGCCGAGTAAGAGAACAAGCGCCCAGACGATCATCTTCAGGCCGGTGTACCGGCGATTCGCGGCCGACGTTCCTGCTGTTGCTGCGCCCCCCATGATCGGCAGCGCACTACTGGTACTACTGCTGCTGCTACTGATTTTTGGTCGAGCGCTCGAAACTCCTATGGTTTCGGCTGTTCGCGTTTATTTGTACAGACAAATGTGCACGCAAAAAGCGCACTCTCGCGGTCGACGCTGGTCCCCCTGAAATGCAGATATTTTTGCGTCGCACGCACGCCTCAGTCGCGAGGACGACGGGCATACGGTCTCATGACACTTCTTTTTCGCGCGCTCCCGGCGGCTCTCCGCAGTTGACGGCCGCGCGCACAGTGGGTCTATAATGAGCGGGGGGGGGAAGGTCAGGGCGAACGATGTATCCCCGATACGTCCGCCTGCGTAGAAATGCCAAAAGAATAGGGAAAGAAAAAAACAATAAAAACAAACACACGATCGGCTCGGCGATGCTATGCCGTCTATATAAACGGGTCGCGCGCTTCGTACGCGATGTACCTGTGCGGCGAGGAGTCGCGCGAGACACTGAGGTGGTGGGCTCGGAGGAGAGGCGCGCGGCGTTGGTGGCAGTGCAGCGGGCGGTCGTGCCGAGCGCGCGCCCGCGGGGAGTAGGGAGCATAAGGAGGAGAGAACGTGACTCTCCGGACGCGGGAGCAGCGCTCGGCGGCGTCGGCGGCGGCTGCGACAGCAGGAGCTGCAGCAGTATATACGTAGATACGTACGTAGCGAGAGGGCGAGACAGAGAGGAGAGACAGAGAGAGAGAGAGAGAGAGGGGGGGTTCAGCGTATAGTGGCACGACGTGAGTGGGGCCTTAACGACGCCCCCCCCCCTTCCTGCGCACAAAAGACACAAGGATGTGAGTTTCTCTCACACACACTGCAGGTAATATACGTAACAGCAGCGGCGGTCGAGAGGAGATATTGCGGCCCGCGCGCGCCCGGCGTGGGCGTCCTCTCTTGAACTTATAGCTTTGTATTCCCCCTCTTCAATTCGGCATATCTTTTTCTCTTTTCGCTATTCTTGTTTCCCCCTCCCTCTGCCCTTTTAATTTCTATCTGTCGCTCTCTTTCTAGAATTTCGGATGCAAAATTTATTTGTGATAATCAGTATACTAACACGGGACCGGTATCAGTCTGGTGAGGATTATTTAACATTATTGTCCAACAATTAATATTATATAATTAAAATATTATATGATTATAACCTTAATATTTGTGAATTGCAAGTGAATAAAAATTGAAATTAATTTGCGGATGAATTATTTAGTATTTTTGACAGCTCTTGTACGACTCATTTCGATGCGACTGCACCACTAAAAATTGATCTATTGAAATATAAATTACAAGATGAGCATTACGACAATGAAATACTATTATGAGACAAACTATATGTGCTAAAAGTTAACAGACAGAGATTTAATACATGAGCAACGAACCGGGAGTGTAAGTAGGTGCTGCAACATCTCCAGTTGTAGTTGGAGTTGTAGTAAGGGTGTAGTGGCGGAATCGTATATTATTCTCATTATGGTCATTATACTTATACTGACTGAAATAGACGAACTGATCTGCGGTACACTGACGTCATCATCGCGCGTATAACAGATTCAAATTCAGCATTATAATTTAAATTTTTACAGAATAATTAATCATAAAACATGAATACGTGTAATAAAAAAATCTGTGACGTAAATTTTTTTGTTTCATTATAAAATATCACTGTGATATAAAATTTCAGTTCCCCATTATAATATATAGAATTTGTTTCGTTGCTAACTCGAGGTATTTCTAATTTAAATAACTATTAATTAAAATGAAGTTTATAGATAAAGTATTATATTGAATTAAAAAGAACATTTTTACTAAAGTCAGTTTTTAAGATAACAATGACCAATTATTTTATCAAGAAATAACAAATCAATTAGAGTTGAATAATTATGTTCTTATATCATCAGCCATAGAAGAAATATATGTAGCATTGAAATGAGGATTAAATCAATTCAGATAGAAAAAGATTGAATAAAATACACAGGTAGCAGTTTGCCTCGAGACTGAAGACTAATCTAAATATGGTGCAACAATCTTAATATATTAACAAAAAGAAAGAGGGTAAGAAAAAGTTAGGTGGGTAATCACTCATCAACATGTCTAAATTCCTCCGAGTTGGAATTGCCAACGACTAAAATACTATGCATTTACGGACGTACATTTATTACAATTTTTTCAGCTCAAAATCTTATTTTTTCTTCAAAGCAGATATTATAAACACGGATTTAAAAATTAAATTTCCGCTTAAAATTTAAACATTTAAAAAAATTCTTTAACTAATTCAATTAGAGAAAAATTCTAATTTTCAATACAAAAGTTTTATATTTTGAAAAGGGAAGACCGGTCTTAAAATTGAATAAGATTGACTTTTTAAGGCATTAGAATTATCTTGCTCAATCTGGACCAAGACCGTCACTTATATACGATTACTTTTCATTGTATGTCAGTATACACGGGGCATAAAGTATAAAAATATCGAAAAACTTAAATCAAAAGTATTGAGACTACGATAATTTTTTAAAAGTCTGTATACACTGAAAAATGTACAAGACTTTTTGAAAAAATCAAATCAATTTCTGTATTTTCTTTCACCTTTGAGATACTTTAATCCCATTGTTTTATAAATGATAATTTTGAATAATTATCAATTCGACTTTCATTCCCGTTAATCCCTTTCCAGACAGAACCTGATTATGACCGAGACAGTGAAGATAAACATCTGAAGTTCTGTTTTTAAGAGCCCTGGTCAGAAATTATATAATAATCAAACTATTTTAATTTGTATATGCTCGCATGAATTCGTCTTTGCAGACCAAGTATGAATGCAATAGTGCTACGTCAGTACTTAGAACACGCAGCCAGCACTTTATATTATTGGAAACTAATTATTACTGCGACATATAGTTATCGAACTGTGACTTTGTCTTGCTTAATTACGAAGTAATCGTGTTTAAATATTAATATCATGTAGCTAAATCGTACCAGAACTCTCTCTAGTTCTGGAGTACATTATAATTGCATTTAGTTTATAATTAATATTATAAATATATAATATTATAAAACATTCCCTTCAGCTTATTTATTGTCTCTTTTATACGTTTTTCAAGATTTCCTTTCCAATTTTTCTCATTTTGCTTAATCAGTACTCCTAATTTCCATGAATTAATTTGGTCGAAAAAATTAAATGTAGGCAGATGTGGCTCATTTATCATCTTGTGCTGGAATAACTCTTGCCATACGGGGGGCAACGTACATGGATGATTGATTTGGCTCAGATTGGACACAGTGAGTCTAGGTACTTTCAGAATAAAACTATGTAAAGTTTCAGGTTATAATGATCTCCATTCACAAAATTTGGTACTGGTATATATTTATAAAATTAGTGGTTATCGCTAATAAAATTGGATATACTGTGCATGTTTTAAAATGAGATTACTTTTGGAACGACTTACGAAAATGAATAATATTTTACTTACAATAATTTGATTCAACCTATACCCGAAAATATAAGGTATATTTTCTAAATTATCACATACATACTGGTTATATGAACGACAGATAATTGCTTCGAACATATGTAAAATTACATGAAACTCAATAGTGAATAATTAAGAAACTGCACATCCGCATCATGTGTTTGTTAGGACTTTTCTACTTTAAATATTTCTTTCGATGAATATAGTGTTTAAAATTCTAGAGAAATTACTAATTAGTGAGCAATAAAGTATCATATCTTTGAAATAAGAGTTTAAGGATCAAAAAGATTTCAGGAATTATTTTATGTATATTCGAAGTTATCTCAACCAAACTGGATAAAAACCATCATCCACTTCAATGTTTCTCCTTGTCCGATAAGATTTTTGTCACCCATAGTTTTCAGTTTATCCTTTTCATAAGTTTGAAAGGTTTTCTTTACATTTATATTTATACAATGTGAAACTAAAAGACGTTAATCAATATCAATATTCTGCAAATAGTTTAAATACATTCAATACAAATAGAAATTCTAGAAAATAGAAATAAAATAAATTTTAAGTAAATGAAATGAAAAATGACGAAGATATTATATGGACATAAATAGAAAAAAAAAATATATATATATATCGTCTTACAATGAAATAAGAGGAAATAAAAAGTATAGAGAAAGTACCTGAAAATTTTACATTTTGTTATCGCTCTCGAATATAACTTGGGATTGGAACGTTATTGAATTAACAATAAAGTATCCTCAACATTTTGTCTTATACATATCTCTAAACAATAAATTATAGAGTTGAATTTTTTAGTATTTATATAATTTTATAGATTTTGCTAATCTATCTCTTGTGCAAAATCGAAGGGCATAATAAATTAAAATGTTTATATAGGGTCCAAAGAAGGTTCATTCTGCCCTGTCCACAGAGATTGTTCATGTTCGCATTCAATATCGACAACAATTTTTAATAAATACTAATGCCAGTTTAGTTTCTGAGGATGAACCGTAGCGGTTCGAAACGTCGGACAAGAAAAGGTGATCTTAAATTTAAGATGGTGGAGGCAGTCAGGTTGTCCTTTACTAACATAGAATAAGTACTTTTATGATTTATTATTTTTTATTTTACTTATTATTGTATTTTTGTTTTTATTTTTATTTTTATTTTTATTTTATTATTAATTTTATTTTATTTTTATTTTTAATTTTCTGATATAATTTATTGTAGTAATAAGTTTTATTTCAGATTCTACGAGGGTGGTCATAAGCAAGGACAGTCCGACTGTCATTATTTTAGCTAATATAAGATATTATACAGACTGTAAGACCGATAAAAATATTTATTAATTTAATAAATACTAATTTCATACTTGATAGGCAAAAATTTCTTTTCTTTAAAATATATTATACTTAATTCAACGAATTAAATTTTATAACAAGGCAACTTATTTCGGAGTGAGCGTGGTCTAGAGCTTTAGTTATTGCACCTACTCGCTTTATACAATCATTACTAACAGAGAGGAAAACAGTGTACTATTAACTATTCCATAAATTATTTTTAACTGAAAACAATTGATTAATTTTCAAGAAATATTATGATCCAGTGAAACTAGCCAATTGAAATAAAATAATATTTGTGTAATTTGAGTATACTTTAATTATTTTAGATATTTAATTGAAAATAAAAAATACGTTTTCTTTTCAAATAACTCGTTTCATGTTTGATATTAATAAAATATTTATTTGAATAAGTTATATTATTTGAACGATATCTTATATAAATCAAGATTATTTTAATTTCAAAAATATTACAAACGAAATGTTTTACTTTATATGAATATAATTGCTCGTAATCGAGCTGTATGTTATTTTCCAGATATAGTGATGTTACGCATCGATTCAGTTTCTCTGATGTACAGTGAAATTAGCTGAGATTATGCATAGTAAAGAATAATTTACGACTGTTCGAATTACTGATTGTAAAATATTCACGCTTAATAAGAAGTAATGGGCCTGTAAAAATAGCTCTAATGTTAACATGATCAACAAAGTTATTTAATTGCTTGAGAAAAACCAAGCTTAAGGCATAAACTTGATATTAGAAATACATATGTAGAAAAGAGTTTCCTTAAGATTCTACTATAATAAGCCCGTAACGTACGTTTGCCAGAGTGCAATAATTTTAATTTGAAGTCGGTAAGGGTAATTTTTAATTTTATAAAATAATTTTTGTTTCCAATTTTTAAATATTGCTGCTCACAAAACTAAAAGTAAAAAAACTATATGAAGTAAAATCTTCGAGGAATATTTAAAGACTCGTAATTTACTTGTACTCTGAATTTAAGTTTAATCTCTTATAAAAAGTGTAAAAAAAACATCGTTACATCTGGCTGGGTTTACCTGGAAGGCCCATTACGTATAAAATTTCATGAATTATGAAAAAGTGTATATTATCAAAATAACTGTACGTACGAGACTATGGAAATGTCAAAATATTTCACATTGTTACTTTCATTTTCAAAGAATCATCAGAATTTGTTTAAATCGCTATAAATTTATTTTATATTAAAATATGCTTGCATTTTAGTTTGTTCCCACATCTGTTAAAAATTGATATAAAAGCATAACAAATTCCCTTTTTGTTCTCATATTAATCTTACTGTTATCAAAAATTAATAAAATAATAAATGCGTTTTCTATATAATAAGTGTAACGTCTCTTATTGTACAATGTTGCAACTATTGCATAAATATAGTTCTTATAAAGTACTAATTTTAGTAATATGACACAGATTACAAAGCGTTTCTAACGGTTAGGCTTAAATAGAAAAAGGAATACAGTGACGTATATACTCTCATAGTTATTTAAATTGTATATTGTTAATAGAGGCAAAAAGTAGACCTAAACTTTAATTACGAGTTTTTTTTTTTATAAATCTAGCCTCGCAAACTATTTCCATCCAATTTATGGATGATAAATAAAAAAAAAGAACTTTAAAATAAATTGGATTATAAATAAATGTACGTTTTGTTTCATATAGGGATATATATTTCGCATTCCTGTGCGCGATACCCCTTTCCGTGATTTATAGGTATAATTTTCTAATCTCGCAGAAGATCGACGAATACATTTTAGCTTCTTTTAATATTGATAAAGTTTATTAAACCATTCTATAAGCTGGCAATATTAATATATTAACCATTAATTTCTTAATAGGCATGTAATATATAAATGGTACGTTGTAAACTTTCAAGTATATTTTGACGAAATAATGATGCATAGGGAGTTTAATATTGTCAAATTATGTTTTTAACTTAAATATATTATAAAAAATTTCAATGCCATATGCATTGATAATTACAACAATACATTGTAACTAATATAATTTAAATTAATAATTTTTTCAGTGCTACGCCTAAGAAGTGAACTCGAAAACTATAATCTATGAGAATCAAAATTATTTAGAATTGTCAGGTTGATAAATAAATTTGAACAACTGTACACATTTCACCATTAACCACTTTAATTAGTTTTTACAATACCGAAAAACTGTTGTTTTTTTAAGAGGTTAAATACTCTTTTAACAGGTATTCGTATGCGTAGTAAGAAATCCTTGACACTATAATAAATCTTTTAGTTTGCTAGAACTATGTAAAGAAAAAAAGAAATAAGTTTTTTGCAATTTATCCACAATGTCAATTTTATCAAATAGATGTTTGTCCTTATATGAAATATTTTTAACCTCGCGCCAACATCTATCATTTAAAACATCCACACTTTATATTGGCTATTCAATTTTGATATGTATCGATGCTATGGCCAATATAAGAGAACGAAGCCAGTAGGTTACCAATATATACCTGATGTTCGAAATTTGATACCAAGAAAAAGAGTTTCTAGCTAAATATAGGTTTATAATTTGCAGTAACGATAAGGATAACTTCTTAAATTTTTTCTCAGAATAACGTTGTGCAATGAGGATTTAAAATTATATAATACGTATATTAAAAGACAATTATATTGACTTGCATAGTTTATAGCATAATACTATCGAGTTGAAAAGTTTGGATCCATGAGGCTAAATATTTACAATAGTTATAAACTTAAAGGCTGGGGGTTTGCTGGATTTGGGATAGTCATCATCTATCGATCAACATAGTGGGATTGTTCGATATTTACATTTGCTGTGTATGTCAACTTAGCGGTAGTTTGGATGTTCATAGGGTTTTAAAGCACTGATTTGGTCCAATATATCTTCAAAAAGATAGCTATAAGGTTTCCACCGTAGTTAGTATATATTTCGTAACGCAGAAACTAATTGTGTAATTTCTTTTAACTCACAAAAAATACTTGAATACTGTGTGGTTACAATATATTAAGTTGATAAATATAATTATTATGATAACAGTATTTGAGAGAACAAAAGAGATACTTTTTGCAGCCAATACCAAATTCTTTTGTTATTCTGTAAAAAAACAGAAACTTTCTTGGCCCCGTCTCATTGTCAATTCATCGCCCTGCAATATAAAGCTGAAGAGGCGGTTTTACAAAATTCGAGTCTTGAAAGGTAATTGAACCGGGAAATCGCCGTAGTCATTCGACACTGGTCCGAGAACAAACACGATTATAATATGAATCAGAGGTGAATAAAGAGAAGGTCCACGCTCTCGGGGACTGTGTAAAAAAGCGTTTGAGCGCCAAAGGAGCGATATTTATATACGCCCACGCGTCAAAATGACTCATTTCTGTATAAAAGATGAAATACAATCGAAAACGATCAGTGGGAGATAAAAAAAGTATCAAGTTTTTTAGACTAATAAAAGAAAAGAATTTTCGGAAGGATTGCGAGGGAACCAGAATTTCGCGGGTCGAAGAACTCTCTCATTTGAAACATGAGCGTATGTACACCTTCAGGTAACATAGCCTGTAATTTAAGAAAATTCGAATATCTATTGGTGGGTAAATAAATATAGTAAAAAATGATTATGCCGTTGACAGTGGTAGTGTATACTTACGACTTAGTGTTTTGCGAACTCATCAACGAGATTCGATCTATCTATTTCTTTCATAATGTTGAATTCAATATTCAATATGTTTGCTCTTTATTAGTTTTAATTACGAGGATGTCCGCTTACTTGAACAGCTAGTAGTAGGAATAATGCATTCCATAATTTTAACATAATTTCTGCATTTGAAAAATTATTTCATAATCTCTGCATTTAAAGCTATCGATTGCTTCAAGAAAAATCATGACAAGAGTAGATCATCAAGCTAATTTTATTAAACATTCGATAACGCCTATATGCTCTCTTATTTTCTTATGGATTGGGAGCTCTTTGAATTTTGTCCCAAAATTCAAGACGTTCCAGGAATGTCTTTGTTAGCTGGAGACTTATTCATAGTTTCAAAATTTACTATTTCATTGCTTCATTCGTTTATACTTCAGATTTTTTATTTATTTATCGGTCACTAATTATTCATGAAGACTCTCTACTATTTAAACTACTACGACCATGGAATTCTATACAAACCGATGCGAATCTAATTTATTAAAATAACAGACAAAGAAATTTAAGGGAAGTTGAAATGCTAGTGGCTTACATTAGATAGGCCACGTGCCCAATCCAGCTCTGCGAATTCGCAAGTCGTTACAGCGCACAGAACCATTTATCCTGACGTTGATTTCATACGGCCCCGGAATTCTCCGCGAGAGCATTATAAGTGTCGGTTTGCATCTATATATATATATATATATATATATATATATATATATATATATATATATATATATAAATGTATATATTATATCATATACGCGTATAGCAGCTGCTCCGCGGCGCGCGCGAGTGAAAGTACAGCGGAGCTCGGGACACCTCTGTTTCGTAACCATTCTCTGACGTAGTAGATTTTTACGAACTGCAAGTGCCTATTTCTGCGCCGCGAACTCGAGAGCGCCATATACTTTGGCGTTAGGAATATATGAAGCTTGATGGCACAGAAGGAAGCGTTTGTCGGCCTTTTTGCGAGTGTTATAACGATTCTAACGGTCCTTATTTAGTCGTTCGTAAATTGTTTAATAGTTAATCATTTACATTGTAGATATTATGTAAGATGTAAATGCATCAAACGATAAGAAATAATATACTGTTCTTTCGGCCTTTCATGTTTTATTTACTGAAAATTTAAATATAAATTTTTGTGAAATCACCATTTTATGCTTCATATATATTTTAATATCAATTTTTTGTAATTTTTTGGTATTTTAAGGTCTCTTTAATCTTTGTTTGCTCACGACTGATCACCTGATCAATCTTGATTCGTAGGTTTCTCATTGCTACACAGGCTGCTCAACAAATTAAGAATATGTTGAGAATTCTTGGGAAAGGAAGATTCTATTATACTTTTAAAAAAGTTGTATATGTCCGCACAAATATATGAATAATTATGAAAAACAACTCGCCATGTAAATTTTAATGTATTGTGTGTTTAAGCACGTTGAATTATATTTTAAATATTCGAATGTTATTGAGAGTTCCAAATGGTCACAAACTATGCGTCTGAAATATTTTCTGTACTTTTGTAATAAAAATCAGAATAAATATAGTTATTATACATAATTTTACTTCCTTACATTCTTATTATTATGAAAATCGGATATTACGACGTCACGAACAGTGATAACAAACGTAACAATTACATGATTTTGACATTTGCAGTGGAATGGTTACTACAAACTATTTGGTGTATATTGGAACGTGTCTACTTATTTTTTATATGATATGAAAGTTGACTTACTGTGTATTTAAAAGGTTCCTATTCACATCCATCCTTAAATACTTATGTTTATTTAATAATTATTTCAATGAATTTTAAAAAGTATGTAGATGTCGAAGGGAGGTGCGTACGAATTTTTAAAAATGCTTAGGTGGGGTATACCATAAGATTGTCAAACTCGGTTCTATATGGATACAGTTCGGCCATCTTTTTATTTATATACTTTAATTATATTCATTAAATGTTTATGTCTAATGTATGTATTAAATATACGGCGTACATATTGAGGAAATTGCATTGATCTGTCTATTCTTCTGCCTTAAATTCCATCAACTAATGACATTCTTGAATTGTCATAAATCTTTAAAATAAATATAAATTACAATAACTTGAAAACTCTTAGCAATTTTATTTCACTTTTTGGTGATCCTATAAAAGAAATTTAAAACTGTATATCTTTCCCAATTCTTTTGCAAATTTTATTGAACAGCTTCGTATCTTTTTATTGACTATGCTTTATGCCTTATTATCTTTACAATTCATAAAATTATTCAAACCCTTGTTGAAATATAATTTGACATTCACCAAAATTGGATACACACTCAAGATCTTCGTAATCCAAGTCGATGATACAAAAGATTCTTTCAGAATCCATTCGACTGTGATCGAAATAGTTGCACTAATAAAATTAACGACATTGCCGTTGGTCGTTATCCGAAAATTTTAAGGATCATTAAAATCCACGCAGGCTGAAGTAAATCGTGCGCAGAGGGAACCTTGTTGCAGGGTACGGGCATAGAAGACGAGGGAATTAGCATTATAAGGATGAATTATTTTTCATGGCTAACGACGGCAAACTGTATCTAGGCGTCACCGGGAATCCCAGTCACGCGGCCCCCACGAAAAGTGCAGCCAGCCTCATTAGAAACCACTGTTACCCCCTCCCTGCCTAGACTCGGATTTTCCTAATTATAAAACCCCGCGATATAATGAAACAATCTCGCTCGGGACATTGGGGGATCGCGGTAGCACCGACTCCTGGCTTCCCTGGGAATTTTTGCGAGAGAGGGGCACGATGATGCAGAGATCGTTCCAGAGCAGTTTATTGACCGAGAAGACATTGTTGCCACCTACCTGAAATCAGGTCCGTGGGATATTTGCGCTCTGTGCAATCTTGTTTGTTCTAAGTACCCTTATCTGGTCTAGCTTTTTTGTATAATCATGGAATTAATGATGTACACACACGTATGTTATATATATATATATATATATATATATATATATATATATATATATGCACGAAGATGTGTATCCGGTACTAATGAAACACTGATGAACAAAAGGTGTGGATAGAAGATTATTCCTGGAAGTCAAATATTATCTTTTCCATTAATGTTACGACGTAATGAATTTTAATAAGTTATTAATAAGGAGAATTAGATGGTTCTGCAACTATTTAATAGAACATTTTTTTATAGACATAGAAATAATCAAATCCATCATATCTTTTTTTTTTCATTTTTCTTCAATATGATTTCATTTTACTATCATTTTTGTCTGTCCCTAATGAATTTAACTATATCTACTAGTTTTTAAGATAAGTATATTTAATATAAAAGTATATTTAATATAATAAAGTTATACCGTTTAATTACATAGTTAAACAATTTCAACAACTTTTACAGATTGCGACAAAATTTGGGTAATTATTGAGTAAATTTTATTTTCAAGGAAAGTGTAAATTACATAAAAAAATTATTCATGAATTATTTTAGTTATGTGAAATAGTGTAATAATTTGTGGCGACACAAGGCGTGCAAGGGTCGGTCACATCCAATAAATATTTCGAATAAATATTTCATCCGTTTTTTTAAGCGGAAGTATCGTAATTTGGAAGTGTATATAATCATTTGATTATAAATTTTGATATGAAAAATCCATGCTCTAAGATATTATTTTGATCTTAGCGAATGGATCTTATTACAATCTTGACCAATTTTCTTCGAAGGTTCAAAACTAATAATCAGTACTTCACCACAACGCTACGAAAATCTTAAAACTTAAAAATTATAGAAACAAAAATAATAGTATATTAATTGATAGTATTTTTTGATACGAAGAAGGAGATAATCTTAATTATAGATGACGGATTTTACTGAAATTAATTTACAATTATACTGTGTATTTAAATTATTATGTTTTTATTTAAGTTATTTCTAGAGTAGCTGATCCTATCGGCCACTATTTCCTCGAATGTACAGATACACGATTCTTATACAAAACTGCATACTCTCTCAATCCGGTATTTATAAATGCATTATTGCATTTTTATATATCTTTGAAGGGTTTGTACATGTATCACTTAACCAATGATATAAGATAATTAGCAATTAATTATTAATAATTAATAATTAATGATCAATACAAAAATATTTGATGAAAACTTAAAGTTTACACTGTAATTCCTGTATTATTACAATCACTGAGTAAATAGATATTACTAATACCTATTTAGTTTTTCATAAAACATCCTAACCTTAATTAAATAATTACACGTTAAATTTGTATCTAATATTTTTCATATTTAAAGATTACTTAATGTATTCAATTTAAATTCGTTGACGTAATACGAGTAAAAAACAAAAAAAATGTGAAAATGGATTACTACTATCCTGTGATAGTGGAAAAATAGACAATCATAGAAAAATACTATATTTATATAACAAAGGAAAAACAATTGGATATGAAGAGTCAAGGTCAATTAATTTAGTTACAATATCTGACCCGAAGTTAATACATTTTCGTTGTAAGATAATATTGTCACCAAATATTTTGGATGGAAATAATTTCTGTCGACCTTATTTTGGGCTTGTTCTTTGAAAATAAAGCTCAGCTTCTTTATTTTTATAATTTTCAACGTTTCGTCAACAATTTGTCGCGCTCTTCAGGCAGATAGAAGATAAATAGGAATAAGGCACGATAAATTATTAATTTTCTTGTAAGATAGATAGAAAATGTCAGGGGAACAAAATTTACTTCTGACTATAGTTACTAAGCTCGTATTGCTTTTTAATTAGAAACATTGTCCTGCATTAAAAATTGAAAATTCTACTTACTTAGATTAACATAAAGCAAACTATAAATCCTTTATCGATCTTATTGTTTTTTTTTTATCAAACTGATATAAGTATAACAACAATTAAACTACCCTTATATATGATCACCACCGTACAATCTGCAATAGAAAATCTGAAATTATTCTTTACTATCCAAATGAATGTTAATTTGTATATTTTAGGTTTTAAATTCTATTGGAGTGATTCTAAATAAGAGCAATCTAACTATCGTTGTAATTATATTAGTTGGTAAAAAAGACCATAAGACTATAAGAATCAGTTATTAATTAGTCGTTGCGTATTTATGCATCTATCCTTTTACATAATAAAAGTTCCGCTTTGAGAATGTTTTATATAGATACTGATTTAAACATAAACATATGTAAAAAATTAATTGTTAATGCTTTCATGGATTTTAACTATTTCTCGTTACTAGATATGATACCAATTCTATACCATAATGAAAAAACCGAAACTATTTTTTATAATCTGGTATAGTCTTTCTTAAATTATATTATTAATTCATTAATTTACTGGGTGGCTTTTTGAAAAGGAATATAGATATAAAACTATATAATATTTAAAAATGTTTATCTCATTTCGCTCATTTTACATAATCATAAGAATTAATAGAAAATATAATGGTTTTTAAGGGAATATTGATGAGTATTCCTTTCATAGATTTCTGTAAAACTAAAATGTTGTCCAACAATTTGAAAGCGGCTAAATTTTGTTTAAAAATTAATAAACTTTGAAGATTAATTGGATTTTCATAGTTTAATTAATAATAAATGACCTATTAACATACAAATAAAAATCATATTTTATATCGTTTATTCATGAATATTTATAATGCATGAAAAAAAACAGCTTAAGCGATACAGTTTAAAATGTGCATGCAAAGTATGATTCTGCTTCAACACCAATATTTACTTCAATATATAGAATTGTAATATTTTTAATAAAATAAACATGGATTTGTTACAATTGTATACCTACTCGTTATTTTTCTTTTATCAATTTAGATTTTTATGTGAATTTATGAAATATTAGTAGTAAAAGATTTTTTATACAAATAGTTTAAAAAATCATAACGGTCCAGAAATAGATAAAAATTTTATTAGTAGTTTAAAACCAACAATATACAAAAGAACGCGAATATCGCATCCAATTGAATTTCATATATACAAAATAAGTTCTCGCCTCATTACAAATAAATAAACGACGCTCAACGCCATTTACACAATAAACATTGAAAATATTTAACAGTCCGCGATTATTGCGATTATGATAATTACAGCCGATGCGTTTCAAATATAAATCACTTATCCGCATATATAGCTTTAGAGTCGCGTTAAAGCACCGATACTATATGTCAGAAATAATTCTTCCATCACGAGCGCGCGGATAACTGTAAACGTAAGGTAAAAAGAGGAGGAAATCCAAAGTATTACAATAGTTTTTAAAAATATTTTTCACCAATATATCGTGCACGCTGTGGTAGCGAGAACCAAGCCAATCGCGTTAACGCTTGATTGTCGGACGCCCGAGCTGAAGGCTTGCTTATCTAAAATTCGGCACTGGGAGCTCCGGAAGTGCTTGACATTACCGACGGAGTCGCGCGCCAGTACACAGAGCTCGTAATTCGCCTCTTGATCCGGCAGGTCCATTATCGTGAATGATCTCTCCTTATAAACGATGTCCTTTTCGAAAATGTTCTTTCTGCCGCCCGGCTCGCGCACCACCACGTAAAAGTCGCCGGTGTCCTCGCGAGTAGGCACGTACCAGGAAACCTTCCAGGCGTTTTCGCCGATGACACTGAAAAGCAAAGTAAAAGATGGAGATAAGTCTGTATTTATAAGTATGCCTTTATATACATATCTAGGATCAAAGATTTCAGAAACTGCTCAAATACAAAGGAGGGCATCAGAAGTTTGTTGATATAAAAATATGTTTCCGTCGAACATATCCACTAAGTAGCCGATAGAAATAATTATTGTTCATTAAATTTTTTTCAATATTAATAGAACTAATTTTTTAACGAAACACAGTTCGGATGAAAAGGGATTCTTTTGTTTCATTTATAATCCTTACTATTCTAGATTTCGATATTTGACGTCCGGCGATACATCGTATTTGGGATCTTCCAGGACCTCCTTGTCGCTGCAGCTCATCAGTACCTCCGAGACCTCGGGCAGCCGCATATCGGCTACGTAGCTGGGACTTGTACACTCTACGTTCGTCCAATCGGAGGGGATCTCCGTGAAGGTGCTGAGCCACCTTCGTAACGGTCGCACGTAGCAGTCGCAGTGTAGTGGATTGCCTATGTATATGTATATATTTAATGAATTAATAACATCGATTGTATAAAACAACGGGAATGCTCATTAACTGTAAATTTGCATGAAATTTGATGATAATTATGCAGTTGTCGGATATAATGTACGCAAAGAAATATATTACTTGTGGAATTATTTAAAACATAATTTCGTTCAAAAGTATTAAAGTAAAATATAAAAATAAAGTGTAATTATTTTTTAATCAAAATTCTTTTATATGTTAAATATGTCATTTTAAGTGGGGATAATAATATTTCGTTATTAACTTGAAATGAATGTTTAAAAGTCAATTGAATTAGTTTTTATTATACACAGTTGGCCTAATAAATTATTTATTAATAAATATATTGCGTAAAAGGTGAATAAAAAAATATACTAAAAATAATATTACGCTCTTCTTTATATTAAAAAAATTCTTTTTATGGGAGACGTATTAGTACATTACACACCAGTTTTTCTTTTGTCTTGTACGTTTAAAGATCCAAAGCTCACATTCATATCTAACATACATTTTCATTATTTGCCTTTAAAAACAGTTTACAAAACAATTTAACAAAAATAATTGACTCTTAATTTAAACTTGGCTTTGAAAAGTATTTTAGAAAGTACGAAACCTTAAACCGGTCCGTTAGTTTAACGAATTGCATTTTCTTATTCACTTTTTATAATATCTATTAGAAATAATAGTAGTATACTAAAAAGAAAAAGAAACTTTTTTTTCTATAAGTTGTTCTAACTGAGTCTATTAAATATTTTTTAAATACTTTTAACAGTAACTAAAAATTTACCTGTATATTTAAGTCTTGTTCCATTTTTCAAAATTTTCATTAGCTTATCGTCGAAATTACTAAAATCATTATGTTCTAAATCTAACACTTTTAAATTAGGCAATGAAATCATATTGTCCCAAGGGAGATGGTTCAAACGATTATGACTAAGAATTAAATTAGATAAATTATGTGGAGGTAGGAAAACGTCTTCATCCGATAGTTCATTCAATTCATTGTAAGATAAATCTAAGGTTTGTAGCGAAGTCATATTTCCAAGGACATCTGGAAAATATAATTTAATTAAATTACAAAGATTATATTAATTAATTCATATATACTTATATTTAATTTGCATTGATAATATATCGCTCTTTGTGAGTTAACTATGCGTGTCATAGCTTACTGCTACTTACACCTTCGAATATCGCCAATGTAATTATGGCTAAGATTCATGAAAATAACTTTTCTCGTGCCCAAAGTAAAGTCAAAATTTAAAACTGGTATGCTATTGTACGAGAGATCGATCTCTTTTATTTTGTAAGGGATCCAAGGATCGTGAGGTAAGGTTTTGCTGTTTATAAATGCGATTTTGTTATGACTTAAATCAACTCTCTCCAGAGACAAGCAATCTTCTAACAATCCATTTGTTTTATTATCCAGCTTTTCCAATTGATTGTATGACAGGTCCAAATTTCTTAAAGATACGAGACCTCTAAAAGCTCCGTTCGGAATATGATGAATGTTATTATTCGTCAAATTCAATGTTAAAAGTTGAAGTAATCCTTCGAACGCTCGTTCGCTTATGTTTTGGATCTGATTGTTCGCAAGGTTCAATTCGAAAACGATTGGGAGTCTACCAAATGCTGCTTTCTTCAGCTCAGTGAAATTATTGTCCTGGAAAAATATTGCAATGTTAATTTGGAGCAAAGTTAGGATTTCAAAACAAACAAATTTGGAGTACCTGTAAGTAGATATATTGCAAACTAGAGAGAGAACTGAGAGCCTCCCAAGGAGGTTTACTTATGTTGTTAGATTCCAAATTGAGAGTTCTTAATGTGAGTAGACTTTCAAAACTTCCGTGATGAAGATTATTTCCTAAACGATTTTTCGATAAGTCCAAAGAAAGTAGAGAATTCATAGAAGGCCAAACATCGGTGCTTGGAATATCATCCAAAAGATTCTCCGAAAAATCCAAATGTCCTAAGGATATGGGTATCAGGAAAATTTGTGTTAATTGATTATGTTTTACTGATAATGTTCTGAAATAGAAAATTATATCATTAGTAACAATTATTTATACAAATTTAATATATTATTATAGGCTACAGAGGAAGGACAATAAGCTATAAATATATAGTAGAGTATAGTTTAGATACTAATAGCATATGGTCTATATACCATAAGAATTTCAAATCGACCTTCTAATGCAGAATGTAATCAACCGTGTTTTATAGTCCATTTCAAGATTATTGCATTTAAATTATTCCTATTTGAATTATTTAGAATGTTGAAATATTTTTGAAGCTTTGAATTGATTGCAATAAAAATTCCGTTCTGACATTCTTTGCTATATATATATGTATATAAGACTTTTAACAATTTCATTTACGATCAAGTTTGAATTTTTGGACATTAGAATTTATGACTAATTTTACGATTTTTCATAAATGAATGAAAAACTCAACGGATTCAATAAAAGATTAGAACAATATATTACTAAATCTATATCAAAACCAAAATGTCTAATTTGCAATCGAAATATAAATTAAATCATTTTAAAGATCACTATAAGCCGTGACTTTCACTTTTCATTCTTTTTTCTGAACGTTTTATTAGAAGATAGAAGATTTAAACACTTTATTTAAAGAAAATTCATACATATTACTATCTATGATAATTTATTATTGCTGATAGTTATATGCATAAAAGCTTATAGTTATTTTGAATTATGGGCGATTGTTCCAATATTATATTTATAAATATGAAAATCTGTTTCTGTATTCCATTGGAATAGTTGAATTAATGTTTGAATGAAGTGATTTTTTTTATCTCAACACGTTTACATTAGTAATACAGCATTATAAACATTATTTAGGTAATAAACCATCACTCATTCGTTTTCACGATTTATTTTAAAGTTCAGTTCCATAATTCGGTTACATATGTAAAATTATAAAATTGCAAAAAAATTCATTATAAATTTGAATTGCATTTTGAAAACGTCAATTTAAAATATCACAAAATACAAGTTAAATATATCAATATTTTTAAATGTTTACCTGCAACTCGCTAATCTTGTTAGGCTTCTGTCGGCAACTTCAGTCAATTTGTTATAACTTAAATCTAAATCTAGCAACGTTGGTAAAGGACCAAAAGTCGATGGTTTAATTTTGTCAAGTGAGTTATGAGATAAATTTAATGAGCGTAAACTGAATAATGTTTGGAAAATAGCATTATATATATCCGTTAAATTATTATGTGATACATCTACTGTGTGTAATTCATAAAGCTTTGGAAAGGTTTGCCGTGGAATTGATCGAATAGTATTGTGTGAAACATTGAGAAATTTTAAACCAGTCATATTGTGCAAAGGTATCTGCAAAGAAAAATAAGTTTTTAGAGGGAGATAAGGTGTGACAAATTTAATACCTGGTCATAAACCGGTTAACATTATGGAGCGCGTAATCTCTCGCGCATCTATATCCTTAGATGAATATATATATATATATATATATATATATATATATATATATATATATAATATCGTATATATGTATTGACTAATATCGGCGTCTTTAAATTTGGACATGAAAGTATATATAATGTAATTACCTGATTGAGCGCAGTCAAATAATTGAAACTTAGTTGTAATGTTGTAGCATATGTCGCGCTGTCGAAGGCCGTTTTGGAAATATTTTCTATTTTATTGTGGCTCAGATCTAGTTCTATTATATTAACGCAATTCTCGAACGCGCCACTCTCAATTTTACTTATCGCATTGTGTGAAAGATTAATCCTTGACGAATACAAATCTTTGAATGCCAGTTTTTCTATTACCGTTACTTGATTTTGCGATACGTCTATAATCTAGAAAAAAAGAATCCATGTGTAATTTGATTCTTGCATTTGTAATTCATAAGTACACTGGCAGAATCTTTGATATCATTTATACAGCAATAAATAGTACCTCCGCATACTGCAGTTGGTAAAACATTTGATAATCAATCTTTTTTATCATATTTTTTGACAAATCGACTGTACCAATTCTCGTCATTGTCCCAAATGTTCCGCGACCTACTTCAGAAATCCTATTATTACTTAAATACAATCTCCTCATTAATCGCATCCCTCGGAACGTGTTGGAGTCTAGCTTTCGTATTTTATTATCATTTAAATTTAACACTTTTAGCAAAGAATTTCTGGCAAAGGTGCCTCTATAAACGAAATAAGAAAAATATAGAATAATATTTGCACTAAGCACTAAAACAATGCATTTAGTGGCCATTGCTATTTCCAATTTCATACCTCTTCAAATCGGACAATGCATTGTGAGATAAATTACACCATCCCATTTTCGTAAGATCTCCGAGATGGGACGAGTCAAGTTTATCTATAATATTGTGAGACAAATCCAATGCTTCGACATCCCTTAGTCCTTTAAATTGGCTCTTCTTCAGGTCTTTTAATTCATTTCCATGCAAATCAAGCGACTTCAGTTTTTTTAGCGGTGCTAAACTTTCAACGGACAGCGAATTCAGCGTTCCTACATAATAAAGAAAGTATTCAATCATGGTAATAACCTATGCTAGGAAAACTTTCCATTGTTTTCAAAGAGCCGGTTGGAGAATGAAAATAATATACATTACCATTGCTAATTTCCAGCCGCTCGATCTTGGACGCGGCCAGACTTTCTATGAAAATATCGCTCGGCAGCTCCTGCATTTTATGTCCCCTGATAGTCAGAACGGTGAGATTTCCCAAAATCTGCATCGCCTCTTTGGGGAACTTTTCCAACAATCCGCCGATTACGTGAAGTTCCTGCAGCGTTCGATTCACGCCGAGGAAACTATGCTCCTCAACGAATCTCAACGGCGTGGCGATAAACTTAAGAACCCGAAGCTTCAGTGGGTAAAGTGCCGGGCCATAAAATCGCGCTGTGGAGTAAACGAGGCTGTCTTGTATATAATCGATTATTTCAAGCATAGCGTTGCGTAAGCGTTGACATAAAAATTCATAATAAATCAGAAGTGCGTACATGAACAGCTGTATAAAATTAAAAAATAATTGAGCGATTTCACCTATTTGCGATTCAATTAATAAATTTGACCCAGTTTACTATTGAAACAGCATTTATGTTCGTTATTCATTAAATTCATTTAGCACAAATCTGAGGCAAAAACTTTTTTCAGGCTTGAACGATCGATCCTTTTAAAGACTGTTCTTTACAATGTAATTTATTACCGGATTGTTTGGATAGCATGAAACTGAATTTTTATTAATTTATTCGTCCTGCCTTACATTCATGCCTTTCGCGTGCTTACCATTTGTAAAAATCAACATTCTTAAACACGTTTTTTGTTACATATTAACAGTAACTTAATTTATAAAAAACGTACCGATATTGCACTTATAAATAATCAGCTCCTCTATAGGCACCCCTTCGTTTCCAAGATTGAGAAAGGCCAGACTGAGCGTGGCCAGATTCGTGTTCTCACACTCGACGTAAAGGCCATCGTCGGTGCCACGCGTGCATACGCAGGGGTGTATGTATGCACTTTCCCTGGGACAGATGTATCTCGGCCCTGGAGGCACGTAGCCTCCGCGAGCCGAAAGAATGCATCCCAAGATCAATGTTAGGAACAGCATTTTTCTATAAAAAAGAATTACGAATTGTTAATTTTTCCTTTTTGCAAACTGTATATTCGATTAATTTTATGCTTCGAGTCTCGCATAAGAGCTATTTTCAAGGTATACTTTCGAAATCATGCATAAAAAATTATGAAGATGCTGTGAAAAGCATTATTAATATCATACCATTATTATTAGTAGTATTTGAATATATTTTTAATAAATATAAAATAATAGTACGATTTTTAATGTGTACAGACTGACGCGCCATCAAGTGATTGAAAATATTGATATTAGAGTTCGCAATAAATCTAAAAGTGATCTTGAATTATTTCTACCATAAACATTTTATAAAATACTCTTTTTTGTAGAGTGAAACAATTTATAGATTTCAGTGTTAGGCTTCACGTCATAACAACACACCATATATATATATATATATATATATATATATATATATATATATATATATATATACATATGTGAAAAACTAATTTTTTCATATGATTTATTTTAATTTTAAAAGGCTTTTGTAAAAAATTTTAAGGTCAATATTAATATATACTATATAAAAATTTGTTGAACGAAATGTACAATAATATTATAATACTAATTAATTAATAATATTAATTAATTGCAATAATATTTGGCGTTAAATTTTCTTCATTTTTTGTGAATTATATTACATATATTGACCTTAAAAAAGATCGAGAAGATAATAATATTTTACGATATAGAAATTACTGTTATATTATTATCGGAATTACTTTTAGTGTTACATTATATTCTTAACATAATTATAATCTCTGTTACAAATTAGTTTTTTTTTTCAGAAAAAATTTTGTAGAATTTTTTTTCTATAGACATTTGAAAAGGGAATTTTTGGTGCGTACGCATGCGTGCATATAAAATTTATTAAAGCGTATCGGTTCGTCCCAATGCACAGTTATTATATCTAACGTTCCTTATTTCTAAAGGGAAAAGTATATAATTACGTTTCTTGTAGCATTAGAATTTATTCAATGATACTATTTTAATTATATCTTTCAGGCAAATTAATTAATATGTCCGTGAGAGTAATATAAATCAACACGTGGAATACTACCTTTTAATTTAAAACTTAATGTGACACACTTATGGACAGTACATCTAAATGAAAAAATTTATATACAATAATTTAGAAATGTATTAAAGTTCATAATAAAGTTGTTTTTTACAATTGGTAATTACATTGTCATAAATTTATTTCTTTAAAATTTTAATCAATAAAGTATCAATTGCCGATATAGTATAAAATAATATTTCATATTTTTCTGAATTTTTACCATATTTTAAAAGATTTTCTATTTTAATGTTTTAAATTCAGCATATAATTGTAGTAGTATATTTAATAATACAGTCTAATAATGTATTAGTAATATATAAGAATAATACAGATGATTTTTTAAACTAATATGTGAATATTTAAAATCGATTAGTGTCTAAATTTTCAAATTCGAATCTAATAAAAATTCTGCACAATCCCTATTTAATGATCATTATATGTAATGATTGAATTATTATAAAAATTTGACTAAAACAGTTGTAATAAACGAGTAAAAGTCCTTCGAATTATGAATCATACTTATGTACACAAAAACTCCGATTCGGCATCGTATGACAACAGCCGAAAATAACTATGATCCTAACGATTCCCGTTCGACTTTACAGCTATAAAAGAAACTCGCGACTTTTATAATGTCGATGTCCAGTCATTAAAGCAATTATACGAGCGGCCTGCCAAAAGGAGAATAATAAAACATCCCATCGCGCGTTCTAAATCACGCGCAGCATCCTTTCGGACGCGTACATTTATTTTAACCTTTAAGAAATCCACTTCGCGAACAATGGCCCTCTTCTCTACCATATGAGCAGGCCTCGCTCTCGTGTCGTTTGTTCAAGCTCTATAGGAAAAAGCATCTTAGCACCCCCCTCCCGCGACTCTTCTTCCTTAACCCAGAAGCGCGTAATTTATTCGCACGACCGTGTCCGTCTCGGGAGAGCGTAATAATTGACGATGTCCTCCACGGCCTTGACTCTCCCGAGTGCGCAAACATATACATAGTCGAATACCCACGCTCGGGCACATCAGCGCTCGCCATCTCGGCAGCTACCAATTCTCTCTGTCTCTCTCTCTCTCTCTCTCTATTGGTGGGCGGCGCGTTGTTATGTCGTAGATCACTGAGACGCTGGCTAAATCGTCTTTGTTTTTTTTGTATTAGCAAGTAACAAATGCGTATAATTATATATATATAGCGGAAAATAGCTTGCGTTTGCATCAACTGTTTTTAGAAGCTTGTGGTTACGGTGCTTCGCAATCAGGCAGAGACACGCCAGAACCCCTTTCGGGGTTGTGATGATGAAGAGCGCGCACGCACGTTTTTTATTCAATTGCCGGGTTCGATTCATCGCGTGTGCCCAGAGCCCGCGTGTGCGTCGTTGGCGCCGACAAGGGAGAAAGCGAGGAAGTCGGCTTATGTGCCAATAGCGCGGAGATATTTTGTCATTTCTGAAATTAACAGCGCGAGCGCGATTATTTCTCATGATATATACACGCTTGGGCTTTTGCGATGTTATATGTCTGAGTCCGATAGCGCGAGGTATGATGTTCGTTATAGCATCGAGAGTTAATGTGTAAAGGAGCTTATTGCTTATTGGCACAGGTGGCGCTTACATGCTGCACACTTTATTCCATTTACTCGATATACCGTTCTGATGAGACGTTAAATATAATGGCGATTGTGAAATTAGTATTTTTGCTTCAAGTAAATTTAGATATTCATTGTTTATGAGCATTGAATTTTCAGTGTGATTTTTAAAGCTACTGATTCATTGTTAATGAAATATGAGTGCAATCAAGTACGACCAAAATTTGAAATTTAAACTAGATCAGATATATATATATATATATATATATATATATATATATATATATACCCGAATCATAGAGACATTTTTTATTTGATTGGTAGGACTATCTTTGGCGTATACGTTTTATGCTAATAACTACAGATAATGGAAATTAGATTTACTCTAATGCTTATTTTTTTGAGCATCAAAAGAAAAATCAGGTAATTTTTATAATTTACCATTTTTCCTACTTATAGTTTATATTTGATATGCTTGATTACTCGATTATTTTAGGATTTTATACATAGATTCAAGTTTTGTCAGACATTCTAATGCCTTTAAAAATTGACCTATAGTCAAAAACCATTTCATGATATCTTCCAACCTCTATGCTTAATAAAAATGATAAATTACAAAAATTACCGAATGAACTTTTATGATGCTGTTAACCCAAGTTCACGCCTTTAGATAATATTGATGTGTACTTATATTGGCATAAATTCCAATTGAAATTCAATTATAGGGATACTCTATTGAACTCCCTACTCGCAAAATAATGGAAAAAAATTCATCAAATAATAGTAGAGGGTCAGAGTAGAGGGGATTGTCTGGGTAAGTGTGTTTTTTGACTAATAAAATAGGATCAAAAATTATTCTGAAAGGTTAGTTAATAAAATTTGACGCTGTACAAGTGAAACCTCAGTTAATTATTGTATCCAGTTTGTAATAACGGATAAACTTGAATTGACTTGAGTTGATCAATACACTCATAAAAGTAAACAATAAATCAATTGATAAATTGGTCCTAGTGAACAAATACGAAATAAGGAGAAAGCAATTTTTTTAGCGAATTTTTCGTAAGATTTTAATAACGAAATTATCTTTATTTATTTCCAGGGAGAACGCAAAACCATCGGTAGTCATTACTTCCCAGAGTTATAGCAACGTTTGAAGGACGCAGTGAAAAATACAACGACTTCGACGAAGAAAAATGTCTTGCTTTACAAACATACCTCATCTAATCATTCGTCGGCTATTGCAACCACTAAAATAGCCGAACTCAATTTTGAATTGGTTGACCACCCACCATATTGATTAGATTCAGCTGCAGGTGAATATAATTTATTTTTTAATATTAAAAAATGGCTAATGAAAATAAAAAATTTGAGAGCAATAATAAAGGCAGCGGTTCTTTAAGCGAATGTATTTCAAAGGATTTGACATCATATATTTTCAATATATAAAACTTTAGAACGACTTTTTAAAAATAAATGAATGAAATATTATTCCTTTGTTCGATAACATAAATTTTTACTCTAAACCAGTTATTCTGCACTAACCATATGCAGTTGTCGGAGATAACAGATAAATCAAATATGCAATCATAAATTCGAATCTTGGAGTCTCCTGCCAATAACGAAAACATAAATAAAAATTTACATCGGTTTTTGGGCACCTTCGATAAAATATCTATACTAATAACAATGCCTGTAAAGCACAATATATGTGTATATATCTCTTATCCACATTGCTTTTTAAGTATGAAAAGCCGGGAAAAATATAAAAGCGAAGAATTACAAATAATTAGACCCACTATCTTTAATATTGTAGAAACTCGATTTACTGTTGAATAACCTTAATGATTTTTTAACGCAGCTCTTCAAATTGTACTTTTAGAATCTGCAGAAGAAGGTTCCCACGCTTTCCGATGTTCGCGGGAGTTTGAAACGAGTCTTACAATACATTTCGCCGAGTCCACGCGTCCGTGTAAAACTTCGCGCCCGAACCGAATTGGATTCGGTGTCACACGCTGTAACTGTAACGAAATGATTATTATCGGATACACTTTCTGAGCATAATTGGATCTAAAAAAATAATTTGCCTGGATGCGAAAGGAATTGTCGGTTTGAATTTCTAAAGGAGCCAGTGCTCCATAAAAATCAATGAGGTGTTAAATGCAAAAGTGAGTGTTGTATCATGTATTTATGACCTCATTTATGGGATGGAAGCTTTGCAATTGCAAATACGATCAGAAAAGAAATTTTATTGTGAAAAATTATTTGACAATATTATTATGGATCGTTTGCAAGCGTTATACATCATCAGAAAAGATTTGACAATTAATATGCGAATATATATTTATGTATTATAAAAAACCTTTTATTTGCATTTTATAAAAAATTCATATTTTTCAATTAATACCATAAATATCATTAAATTAATTAAAAGATAATAGAGAAAGATAAATTCATTCTAGGTAGGTTCAGTATTAATAAAAAATCTATAAAAACATAAAATCTTCTAAATCCTAATTAAAAAATAAAATAGCAATTAAAAACCAACAATACCCATAAAATATAAAAGGTGGCCCCACTGTTTTAACAAATTGATAAAATAAATAATAGAATTTAAATGCTGAAATTTAAAACTTTGTAATTAGAATATTAATAGGATCACTTCTAGTTTCAAAATAGAAAAACAGGCTATAATGTCCTTAGCTATACATGTAGATTTCCGATGAAATAATATAGAGCTGTTTAAATTATAGGTCTAGAAGAAAAATTAATTGATAACAGGAAACTAAGTTTTTTTTGTCAACGATAGAATAACGGTTAGGGGACGATAGACCCATGCGAACATGACCTGCAAACATTCTAAATAGAACGGTGTTACATTTAAAAATTAAATGATCCTAGAAATGTACAGTAACATCGTGGCAATGTACATCTCTCTTATTTGTAGGTCAATGAAAACCTACTTTACATGAGGGCCAAGAAAATTATCGGTTTTATAATTAAAATTTGTATAATTGGACATATGTTGGACAATATTATTGAGATTTTTTTAGCTATTTAAATTTAAACTGATATAAGACCTCAATAAGACTTAATAAGACTCGTATTCTTTTCTCTGTCAACTAAACATCAACAAAATAGGTTGACAACTATGATTTCATTAGAAATACTAGTCCTCTTCCTTTCATTTCTCTCGATCCTTATATTCATCGAAATCCCAATCCATGTCTTGTAAAAACTTCACTGAGAATATGTAGTTGTTTCGTCAAATTATTTACTTATATAATAATTTGAATTTCTCACATTAGAAAATCAAATTGGTGAGTTGTCTATTTTTAACTAACGGAGTTCCATATATATATATATATATATATATATATATATATATATATATATATATATATATAAACGGGATATAGTTTTAGTAAAACAATAATCGCGAAGAATCGTTAACCGTGCGTAAAGCAGCTCATAAAGCAAAGCGTATATAAATATTTATTCACGAACGCCTTCTACCATTACCGTAACTTTTAATTAATGTTACTCGCTGTATGATATATATCATGTTAATGATTCCGGGTGTTTTAATAAAACAGTCAGAATAACGATAGGAAGAAAAACGCCGCGGGAAAAAGATGCGGGACTGTCTCGGGGGTCAGTAGACTCTGCGCCAGGAAACCGGTCCCGGCGCGAATCAGGCGATTTGATCGAAAACTGAGCCGGGAGCCGTATGCGCGCGCACATACGAAGTCATCGATGCGCGAATAATGATCCAGATGCGTAGCCGCGCGTGCGCTCAGAAAAATTAAGCGAGGGAGACAGAGAGATAAAGAGAGCCAACGGCGACGAATAAAAAACGCCGACTTCATTCCTACGCACCAATAACTTACCGTTTACTTATATATGTATATATATATATATATATATATATATATATATATATATATATATATATATATATAGAGAGAGAGAGAGAGAGAGAGAGAAGTATAATCGTCCTATATTCACGCAGCGACGAGCAAATTCACCTCTGCTATCATATATATAGTACGCCTTTCGAACTGACGCGCTACCGTATAAATAATCGCGCCGCTAAATAACCGCGAAATTTACGCTAATGCTCGTCAGTTCTCTGTAAAACCTTCTCCCCCTATCTCGACCAGGCTCCCCTTCGCTGAACCGAATCAAAACATTGCTGTGGATGGAGACGTGGCGAGGAGGATGGGAATATGCTTGCCGCGCGAACCGCATGATGCGTCCAACCGAAGCCGTATCATTATATTCGAGTATATATATATATATATATATATATATATATATATATATATATATATATATATATGTACAGCGAGTACTGGCGTGTGCGCGGTCAGCTTTGCTATTCTTATTATATCGCGCATCAGTTATGTAATCTGGCTGCGTGCGCCGGAGCGAGGGAGAACAAGAAGCGCGGAACCCTTTGTTTTGCGGTGGTAGTACACGGGGCACAGGTGCGCACGCACGAAGTAAACACGCATCAGAGCTTGCACTACTAAATAGCAGTCTCCATAACTTTCTTATATCAGTGTGCGCAGCCCCCATACAATGCTGATTTGTAGCTCGATTCGCAAGGTGCCGCCAGTTATTCTTCAGATCATAAAACTAGGAGTTATTGTCCTCTCGTCCACTGTTAAGAGTTAAAGCGAACGAAGAAAGATAGAAAAATGAGCGTTCATATACTCAAATACCCCTCTAAAGGCTGATGTCGCCTTTTTCCTAGATCTGACAGACATTTATAAATTCTTTGAGAAAGATATAGAGACACCCGTGGTCGATTCCATTATTCAGCAATAATTATAAAAGGTACAATTAGAGAAATTATTCCTCTGGAGCATGATCAGAATAAGCCGTGGTGGTCGCCGATTAGTTGTCTCGATTGTCTGAAAATCGTAAGTCATCAATTAAAGTTTTCGACTTGCGTTAAGAGACACGCAGAGGAGGAGGAGGAGGAGAGAGAAAGAGAGAGAGAGCACAATACAATCATCGTTTCTTCTTCTTTGAAACAACTGGTGTTGATTATTTCTTAAAGTATCACAAAAATTAGTGATTCAGATCGATTAGATTTTTTTTTTATTAATATCCCTATTATCAATTGCGATTAGGAAGTTAAGTTAAATAAAAGTAAATATCAGTTTAGAAGGAAAAATGGATCAAGGAGCTACGTTCGGTACAGTGTAAATCAGTACGCAATTATAGTCCCATCTGTTTTTGGTGTCAGTTCATCCGAGAATAATGTACGGCTTGTTCAGCAATGTAATATGATACTGCATAGTAGTATTTGATCAAAAATGATTCCAAACGTTGTATGTATTTACGTTTTTTGTCATTGAATATTATATTTTTTATTCCCTAATATCTCAGTAATTTCATTGAAAATCATCTCAGAATATAATTATAAAATATTGAATTTTGAATTTTGAAGAAATTTCGAATTTCAAAATTTTTTTGTCACTCCGAGAATTTCATGTCTTATATAGAAATCGTTAAGTACCTTAAAACTATAAGTAATGGTGCTTGTTAAATACTCATCATATCTAAGAGTGTGCTGATATGTATCAACTTGTGAATTATAGATCTGAAACTGATAGATTCTGATTAATGAAGTACAAAAATAAAATAAGACAATCTCATCCTATACAAATTGAAATAATCGGCAACGTTAGTAACTTGACTCCATATGAAAAAGTTCCCGAAAATCATCTTCTAAAATGGCGAAAAATTTCGAGAGACTGGTTGATAGCGATTTCGGAATAGAAGTGGTGCGGACATCGAGTGAATTATTAGATAGGATAATTTTTGTGTATATATATAAAGTCAATAAATTCGAAAAGCATCGCCAAGCTCCACTACCTGACGTTAAGGTCACGTTTGATGAAGGTACTCAGGTAACGCGATAGTTTTCTATGAATCTCGGCTACATTTTTCACTTTCAATTTAAAAAAATTGATAATCATTGTTGCTTACTTTGTGCATTCTTTTTATTGAGATTTTTTCGATGCAGTTGTTATTTAATATAATTATTTATAATAGTTCTAATAGTTTCTGCAGTTTGAGAATCCCCTAATTCGCTTGTCCAATTCTCAAATGATTCAGTTTTGTTTAATGCCTCTTTAAAAAACCGTTATAGTACCAGTAGAAATACGAATTTTGCTTGATGTACGAATAGAAAATATAAATTTTGGCTTGTAATGCAGGCCTTGCAGTTCTAGAAAGTAGAGTTTTAAGTAATATCTATATAATAACGTTGTATTTCTTTTTTCCTAATGTTGCATCACTAAGCAATATGAATTTTATTAGATTTGCTAAAGCAATAATCATTTTTTTCAAAAGAATTTAAAAGAAATACGGTTGCTAAAGCTTTAATGAATGCTTGACCATTACGTAAAGAAATTAAAAATAAAAAAATGTAGTAAAATTCTTTGAACAATTTATTTTTGTACAAATTTAACGAGTTATGTTAAAGTAATATAATTGAGAAGTATTAATGGATCGCACTATTTGAATATTTTCGAATTATTTATAAAATAGTTTTTAAGTTCTCTTTGTTGTCATATGTATAACTTATTTTTCAAATAAGATAATGTAAAGAATATGTTTTGGTTCACTAAAGCTAATAAGTACTCCCAATAGAAAAGTCAATATCATTTATACTTTAAATAAAAAATTATTTCTTCTTTTGTTAAATGTTAATGATTTTTTTAAATCTATAACAAATACATGAAATTTAAGCATTAATTCAATATTTTTTATTAATGCATCTGCAAAACTTCTCTAAATATATTTTTGTCTAATTTTAAGATAATTAAAATAAATAAAAAATATCTGTACAGAACCTTGCACTTATATTTAGCACTAATATTTGAATTAAAGTTATTATTACATATAATATTTGAAAAATATTTTTCAATGCAATTATTTATGAGTTCTACTAATCCTTACTAATTCTATTGGAATTATATTTTATTCAATTATATATCAATTCTAATAGACAGAGCCGTATCAATGTGGTTGATCAATTTTATATATTTACATTTTTATATTAGTATAAAATTAACATTATATCAAATATGCGTATACTAATTGATAAATGCATTTGACTTTCACAATAGGTAATTATTATTCTTTAAGCAGTACCTTTAACAAAATAATTATTCATATTTTATTGATAAGCATATCAAATTTATACAAATCAATCCTGTAGCCAACATTAATAAAAGACCAATCAATTCAAATAAATTAAACACCATTATAATCTTAAGCACCGAAAAATCTAATATTTTTATAAAAGCAATTATAAAGATTGCGCATCAGAGATTATATATATATATATATATATATATATATATATATATATTACATAAATACAGTAAATAAACATAAGTTTCATTTTGATTTTATTAATGTAAAATATGGATTTCCAACATAATATAATATTGATTTCGAAAACTTAAAATTAATTAATCAGAAGCAATTCGAATAAAAATTTTTCTATGGAATATTTAAATGTAAGAAAAATATTATAAAACAATTTAAAATGTGCATATAAAACCTTCATAGTTCAATTACACTTGCAGTTATATCTAACACATATCAAGTTCTTGCGCATGTCTGCACACACCCAACCTTATACTACTTATCGTACCCGAAATTATTCTTTTCGAGATTACTGTATTGTTCTATTACACGATATGTAGTAGTATATTTAATATCATCTTATATGAATTCATGCAGTGACAAGAAACGGATTAATAACTAGACATTTAATCTGGTTTTCAATTCAACTTGGGTAAACAGTTAAAAAAACTTGTAAAATAATTTGATATTACTGATCTGCATGTTTTTTTATTAACTATCATAAAATACACAAACGGACTCGAGATTAGATTAAGAAATGAAGTATAGATAAAAAATTGGAAAAATGTTTCTTCATTGATTGTTTATTTTATAATTTTAATTAACAACATTACATAGCAAGATCATAAAATTTCGTATTTTTGTTTTCATTATGAGTAATTCATATATGAAATGTTCTGTTTTTGATTATTGCTCTTTCGATTCATGAACTTCAGTTTAATTTTTAAATCTAGGAATAAAGTGAAATCTTGTTTTACAACTGGATTAGTTCATTTTCAATTAAAATAATATTATAAAAGGCTACAAATGTTAGTCTTTGTAATTTCTTTGTGATTATTGCTTATAAGAAATATAAAAGTATATCTGATGATTATCAAACGCTATATATTTTTATATTTCTTATCTATAACATTTAATATTTACATATTCTTTAACATCTATTTTCTTCGTTGAGGAACGTTTACAAAAAATCATAGAAATTATTAGCAAATAAATGATACTACAATGCATTACTATAAATTTTTTTCTATTAGCAAAGTTGGTAAGTTAAAAATTCATGAATAAAAATCATTCAATTTTCAAAATGTTTAAATGACATATTAATAACGAGCATTTGAACCAATTTTTTATCTACTAAACCGAACTGTTTTAACATATAGCGCGTTTATTATTACACAATAGTATTTTTTTGTCGTAGTCGTCATTATATTTACGTGAAAATATGTCAACTTTGTTGTGGTTCAGCCACAAAAGAAATTGAAAGTCGGGGTTAAATTTTGAGTCTACTTCAATATTAAATAATTACTTCACAAATGAACTTAAATGTTTATTTAAATGGGATTTAGTAACGATTGGGCGTAAATTGTTATAAAAGAATGTCAGATAACCTGAACTTGTGTAATAATCCCAATTTTCCATTATTTACTAAGTATTATTTACTATTTATAAATTAAGTAATATTTTCTAAAATTTTCTTTATTTAAGAAATGGTATTTATTGCAATTATATATACAACTATCATTAAAACTATGTGTGTGTGTGTGTGTGTGTGTGTGTGTGTGTGTGTGTGTGTGTGTGTGTGTGTGTGTGTGTGTGTGTGTGTGTGTGTGTGTGTGTGTGTGTGTGTGTGTGTGTGTGTGTGTGTGTGTGTGTGTGTGTGTGTGTGTGTGTGTGTGTGTGTGTGTAGAAATATAGTCGATTGCAGATCCTTAGAGAATACAAAATTCATGCTTTTCTAATATTTCCAACATATCGTAATTACACTTAAAGACACGTTAATGCAATCATCCAATAATTTTCTTACTTTTATGAATAGTTATATGGTTAACCGAAAACTCTATTTCCAGTGAAAAAAAGAAAAATTACTTCCAAAAGACAATCATTCGGTAATTATGATCAATAGCTAACCATATATATGTATTCTACACGCAGTATTCATGTGAGCTATTCGTTATATATATATATACATTTACAAAAAACGAACTACACCGCAGCACAATTTTAATTCAGAATTAAATTAATTTTTCTCGGAGATGGCATTATAAATTGGCAACCTGAATTCAATTTTCAAGACTTCTTCTAAAGATTAGATGGCAGAGATAAGAGGAGAAAATCCTTTCAAGTTGAAATTATTACCGGGACATCTAAAATAAAGCCAACGTACCTCTATGTCTACCGATAAAACGCGCGCATGTATGTATACGTGTATATATATCCATCGTCGTTCAAACCCCTCTTGGAAGAAATGGGACACATCGCCCGCCGCGACGTCGAGCATTAATAATACAATAAAACCCATCGCGAAGCTCGCGCCTCGTGTGAAAATGCGCGTCCCATTCACCTTGGGAGCCAACAGCTCGCTATTCAGCGGCTCTTTAATAGAGAAATTCAGGCAGAACCGTAATTTTCATTGTATATATATATATATATATATATATATATATATATATATATAGGATCGCGGGCGAGCAATGAGAAAAAGCGTGCGCCCGCCGCAGCCTCCCCCTCCTCCACCCGCCCGCCGGCGTCAAAAGAAAGGTGCTCGCGTTCGCTCCAGTTTGGCGTTGTTCTCGTCTATCTAGTTTTATGAAACACTCTCTATCTCCCTTTCTCCCTCGCGTAGAATGTCAACGGGCAAAGGAGCGCGCGAGTGCGCTCGCACTCGCGCAGGTTCGTTCCCCGGTCCTCCATGGCCTTTCGACATCCGGGAAAAGGCTCTATGTTCGCGTGCCTGATATATATATATATATAAGTCGCATTGAGTGGAAGGAAAAAATAGCGCACGCTCACATTGTACTTATGTATATATAGGAGCTATTTGAACATACAGAGACAATAATTTATATATGCGATATACCGAAGGCGAAAGCTCTTTGAAAAGTATATAGGTACTTCGGGCGGCCTGTCCTTGGCTTTTTTTCCGCTCTCGAGAGCCGTTATCGTTTAGGAATTTTTGTTTGGCTTATATAGTTCATGTCAAATGGTATAACTTCATCTACTTACTCTTACTCTACTTTTTCTCTCGATCTTTCATGATCCCGCTCTGTCTAGTATAAAGGCACTTTAAAGTTTGGCCGCTTCCAGATTTCCTCGCTTTTTCAACAATATTTCTACCTTTCATTCGGCCCTGTATAAAATCACGATGCAGTCTCAATCGTTCCGTTGAAGCTATGCCAACGTTCGTTTTTTATCGGTGTTCAACCCTCCATAAACTCATACGTCCGTATAATAATTTGAATATTTAACATTTAAGTTGATGTTTATTTGAACTTTTCAGCACGCGTTACAAATATTACAATAAGTAGAAATCAGATAGGGGCCTCGCAATTGGTCCGGATCGAGAAGGTAACTACGATAACTGTAAAATTTTCGAATTTCACGCTCTCCTATTTTCGATACATGGCACTTTCTTACTTATAATATTCGTACTTTTTAGCCTAATTTAATTGGATAGACTGTGATAGACACGATATCTCTACAGCTAAAGAAATACTGGAGAATTTAATCGATTAATCTCATTAACAGAGAAGCTATAAATTTTAAGGTTCGTTCGAACTTTATTTGCTTTAATTAATTACTTCATATTTCCGTGAAGACAGTGCCAAAAGTGAGAAGTTTTATTTAAAAAAAATTACCTCTGACCACGCGGTATGTTCAGTTTAATTAAAGGAAAGCGTGTTCATTTGTATGTGAGATAGTACCGTATCTTGGAAACAGAACATCATTAATTCATAAAACTTTACCTCGCTCGAGCTGAACCAAATTCATCACTGATATTTCACGACTACGCTTGTCCTTTACTTTTTATCATTTACTTAAATTCTGCCATGATAATAAAATTCAAGTATTATTCTCTATTACATAATATAAGTCATATACTGTACATATAATAAAATCCAACAATTTTTCTCCATATCTCATTCATGACCACCCCCCTTCTTTGTCTGTGTCTCTTTCTGTTTGTCATTTTAGTTATTACAAGAATTTCTATAAGTTGAAAAATTGGTAGAGATTTGTTGAGCAAAACAATAGTTACTAATCCAGTATTAGACATTCGATAAATTTAACTAACTGGCTAATGAACGAAAAGTGTGTACTAATAGTTGTATAAGAAACTATTGGGCTGGGTGGTGACCGACTGTTAAAAATTGGTTAGGTGAAAGGTATACAACTCCGCGTCAAGTACAAGTTTGCACTCACGTCTCTATTTGCAAACTAAAAATTAAACATTTATTTCTAAATTTGTAATAAATTTAACGTAAATACAATAAATGGATCGATCATGATTATTATTAAGACTTTGTCATCTTATGCATATCAAAATAAATTATTTTCATTCCTTTCTTATTTTCGACCGGTTTATTAGAGATGATCAAATGATGAAAATAATTACATTTGAGATTTCCGTTTATATTAATTGGCTTAAACCGAGCTTTGCAAATTGTTTAATTTTTTTTATTTTTTATACATATAATTATAAATTATTGATTTTACTTATTTGGCCCGATAACTGTAGGAAAATGTTTTTAAAATCATAACTTGAGGATTTCGAAGTAAAACAATAAGGTTAATTCTTGTCTGATTCAACCAAATTTTATTTTTAAGCTTTATTTTTAATTTTCTAAATACATACTTCATTAAATATTTTTAAACATATATTATGAATTCCTATTGTCCATTAAAATTATTTTACAGTATAAACAATATTTATACTGTACACACTTTTATTTTAATTGGGGAAAATAGAAATTGAAGCTTTATAGTGTTAAATTAGATCAAATTTAGTACATTGATATTAATATTTCATTTTCTTTATATTATTGAAGGAATATGATATGATACGGAATATTTATGCGAATACTATACAGCACCAGCTTCAATAAAAATTAACTAGTGGATACTGAAAATATATTTATATTAAAATTTTAAACTTTTTTTTTAATTTATTTGGATAAAACCATTTATTTGCATATTTGTTCTTGTACACTTTTTCGTGCCATTGGATTTTACTGATCAATTTTTTAAGTATAATTATTTAATATCTTAATAAGTTTGTTAAAATATTTTCACTTAAATGAAAATCGTTTCAGATAATTATTTAAAATACATTTAAAAATAAATTAATTGTATGAAATATATTGCTAACGTACATTATAAAATAATAGAAAGTTAATTAAATATAATGATTTATATTTTATTTTATTAAATATAATACTATATTATGAGTTACTCTTTATAATATAATATATAATATAATATTTGATCACCGAAACTGTGCTGAGATTAAAGTTTCTAATATTAGTAAGCTATCATAGTATGTTTCTCTACACAACCTTTTATTATTTCGTTTAAACACGTATGGTTGATTGATGCAATCAATTATATATTATATCATATTTATTGCTAAATTTCTCAAATAGATTATATTATTATTTCAAAAATATTGAAGTGTATATAGAATCGAGCTCTGCCTAATTTAAAATTATAATTATTATTTAATCTGGATCGGTATATTTACATTATTTCCATGACGGTATTGCGACTACGATTTTACGAAACACGCTCGGTAGCCTAAACGTTCATTGTTACACGATATTCACGTTACAAAATGTTTTTCAGTAATATATGCAGGCCCATCGATTGTTTTCGATGTACGAGTTTCAATTTCACGACTATCATGCATATTTAAGCTATAATATCCATGTTTCGTCATTGTAAATATCCGTTGCATTATATATAGGCGATGCAGCGAGTTTGTCGCAAGGTGCATCCCACAGAAAAGATTCATAATGTATATATTATCTGGAATCGGGTATGCGTCGATGCGCGACGAGAAGTGGGACGGCTTAGAAAGTAAAATCCTATATTTTAAAGGCTGGAAGTTATTTTTAATGCTTTTTTCTTAACACTGTAATTTATATTGCAATCATAAATGTGACAGTTTTTATTTAGAGATATTATGGACCTGAAGTTTGTATTTGTAAGTGAAAATTATGGCTGCTGAGATAGTATTTGAAATCGTATAAGACGGTCGACATTAAAAAAATGACTATAGTAAGACTAAAGTAAGACGAAGGAAAGTTCAAACAAAATAAAAAAAACAACGAAGAAATCACTTCCGAAGTATCGCTATTACTGGCTTGAAAACAAAAACAAAATTCTTCGACTATTTGCGCATTTAACGATCCATCATCCGGATCACGTAATGTCTGATGATTTATTGAGGAAAGAATGGAGCCTCGAATGGAACAAGCATATGCATACACATTTACAAAATGTATTTATCGCGCGCAGTTCGAAATTTTTAACGTTTATTTACGAGTCTCCGGAAAATCGTCCGGTAATTTTCCAAATTACGCATACGCGGCAGAACTGCGTGGGAAAGAAACCATCGGGCCAAAAAATTCAACGCTAAAATCTGGCTGATTTATCATTATAATATACGTATTATGCCCGCCCAAGGCAGAACTAAACTCCGAGCTGGTGCTCTTTGGCAAGAAAAAGTCTGGCGCACAGCGCCGCCGCCGCGACGACGACGCAAAGTCTGCGCGCAGCGATTATATTATATTATTATTATTTCGCAAAAGTGCACCGAGCACCGGCGGACGGCTTCCGCGGTACGGCTGGGCTGTACGCGCCCGCGTCGTTGTCCGACAAACGAGGGACGTGTTGTAACGGCCGCTCTTTTTCTTTCTGTTTCTATTTTTCTTCTTTTACACTCACAAATCGCCCCGCGCATCGACCGCTCGCGGAGGGAGGGGAGGGACAGGTGAAACAGTAGAAGAGTTCTGTCAGATGTCGAAAGTCCGAGCCCCCTCCCATCGTCCCTCCCTATCAGTCTTTACAATTGGAAATGCGCTGGGAGATGCGCGCACAATGAGCCATCATGGTGGCGCCTATCCGCTCGTTGAACTCTTCGCGTTAGATTGTATATACGCATGCACCATTGCACCCGCGTGTATGCTTCATATGTGTATACGCGTATGTACATATATATATATATATATATATATATATATATATATATATGTAAAGTATAAATTTAAAACGACCGCACATTATAGGTACTCGCATTTCACCGAAGCCGGTCCGGGGTTCATCCAACCGTTCAGTCTATATATATATGGTATATATCGGCCGGCACGATACACTCTTTTATGCGCTTTTTTAGTGTTCGCCGATCATCCTACATACATATTACACGCGATTCATCATAATTAACGTTGATATGAAATTGCCGTTGGCGGCGTGGGTTGATATACTACTTTGTTATGTTAGCTTGAATTTCGGACGGACGAAGCTTTATACGTATTGAATAGATATAACGGTGTTATTGTATATATAGAGGTGGGCGTACGTCGAGTTTTTGGGAGTCGTTCGGTACTAAATTATTTTACTTTGTGTCGACAGAGTTTAAGGAGTTTTTTTTTACTCAAATGAACCTTTTTTTTACAATTGAACAGAACCATATATATGAGTTATGTTTATAATTCTTGAATAAGAATAGAAATGGCTGTATCTAATGGAAGGTAGAAGGTATTAAAAGATATTTTGGAGGAAAGGTATGATTCTCCTGAAAAATATAATTAAATAAAAAGATATATTACACACACACACACACACACACACACACACACACACACACACACACACACACACATATCTGATTTTTATTAACTTTGAACTATAAAATAAATTATTTATATATATTGTAATCGGTATGATATTCACTAAATTCTCAAAAGATTAAACAATTTATTTCATTATTTAAAATATATTCTTTGAAACTGTCCTAATATTATTATTTATATTTAGTGAAAATTTATATAATAAATAATTTTTATAATTTTAATTTGGATTTTGAAATGAATATATGTTAATGGAGTTAAATTCTTTGTAATATTTTTGAAAATGTATTTTTAAATATAAAAAAAAGTTTCTAATGTTTTTTAATTATTCTAGATTTGATTCAGTTGCATAACTGCTGAATCTAGCATGAAAATTTCGACGAAGTCGATCGAAGCGTTCTTATCAAATCATAGAAACCATTTAAAAAACTGTTTTCAGACAAAAGTATATCTAGATATATATAAAAGTATATATAGATTTGTATCTTAAAATCAATTTCTAAGTGTTAGATTAAACTTATAAGCATAAAATCTATTTTTTGAAACTGTACAGCTCGAAATTTATTATGCATGTTGCGTCGCAGATAATTAAAAACAGTTTGAAAATCTATGCTTTAATCTGAAATTATACGGGAGGCACGTCGCTGATATATAAAAATGATAGAAAGAAAAAGTTTTCGTATTTGCAAATTTTTTTTATACGATCGATGAAAACCAGCAAAATAAAAAGAAAATTTATTGCAAAAATATGATATTCAACGTTTCTATGAGCAGTTTTTTAGAAAGTATGTATATCTATGAAATTTTTGTAATAAAAGTTGTAAATAGAACATAGTATTTGCACTGTTTTCAAATAACTTTTCTTTTGCCTCTCTGTTGACCCATTTTTCTTGAAGAACGACATTAATTAAAGCTTAATTTTTTAATAAAATTTATACGACAATGACAATGGGTGCGTAGATTAATTGCTGTAATTATCCAAGGGATCATATTAATTTTATTTAAATATAACTATGTTTTTAAATGTTTTTAAGAAATTTAAATAATTATAAATTTTATAGGAAATATACATTGGAAAAAATAAATATTTGAAAAATCAATTAAACTTAGAAAAATTTAATCTTCTTTATTGTATTGATTTAAAGTATATAAAAAACAAACATAATCTAAATATCAATTGTCTAACTTCTATTATCTTTCAATCTGTATGTGAATATTTGATTTGTGAAACTCGTAAAATGCAAAGAAGAATCGTAGGATATAAAAGTATATTGAAACGCATGATTTTGGATATATGAATGGCCAAAAAATTCCAAACAGTCTGTAAATGTATAATTTCCAGTAAATTCACAGAATAATTAAAAAAAATAATAATAAACGAACTCAGTTATTTTGAAAAACTGAGCCACATTACGTAAAATTCATAAAAATTCTCTCATTGCCACGACGACGACACATAATCGTATTTCATCAAAAAATAAACGTGAACACAATTCGGCGCGCCGATCTTCATTACATATCCATCGATTATTTTTTTACGTCAATCGTGCTCTTAGCTACGGACCTTCGCCGAAAGGCCAAACGAAACCAGTTTTTCATACGAATATATTAATAATCCCACAGCCGCTTCGTCGGTATAGGTTTTCTCTGAATCAGTATTATATACAGTAGATGCACACCGAAACACGAAGAAGAAAAAAAACAAAAATATCCAGACTAACCTGCGTTATATCAAAGCGAGTAGCTCCAGTCGCGCATGTCGCGCGAGCGCCTTCGGCTCCCGGTAGGGATGAAGTCCGACGAAATACGTTGCGCCCACGAGGAATAAACAAGCCCGGAGATAAAACAAAAACAAAACGAAAAATTAACATAAAACGTTATAAACGACGAGTCCCACAGCTCCGCGGGGAGAGCGCCTCTCGTCCGGCCCTCAGGACATTACGCCTCTCTTTTCCCGTCGAGGCTTTTACTGAAACTGAGCGCAGGGGGCCGATCGTATATAACGATCGTCGGCCCGGCGACTCGAGCGCGTATACGCGCGCGCGAAAAGAGAAAGGGGCCCTCTCTTGCGCTGTGGGCAGCTGTTCTCTTTCTCTCTCTCTCTCTCTCTCTCTTTCTCGGACCCTGGCTCCCGATGAAGTCGGACAGACTATATTCTCGGTGACTATATGCTCACAGAGCCAGTAGTGAATATATGTGCACTGCAGCCTGCAGACGGAGGCAAAGGTGCCGTTCTATTTTTCCTGATCTACGACATTATATATAATGTGTATGAATATCTGGCCCTAGTACGGTTTCGAGCAGCGCGATCGTGAAGGGCATATGGACAAGCGTCGTTTCGCTCTCATTCTCTCTCTCTCTCTCTCTCTCTCTCTCTCTCTCTCTCTCTCTCTCTCTCTCTCTCTCCAATGCCCACCTCAACGCAGCACCTAATGAACGATCGGTAAATATACAATGGGCGCATATAGGATTCGGTGCCATGGCGTTGAATAAAGCGAGACAGCGCGAGGTGCGGGTGAAAGTCGCGTGCGGCAATACGGTACCGGACAGCAACATGGAGTTCCGTGGCATCGTCGGCGACATCTATAGGTGATGAAATCGGTTTGTGCTCTCTGTTGTTGACAAGGAATATATGTTTCTTTTTTTTTAATGTGAATTCAGTTTTTGTTTTACAAATATGAAGGGTTAAAAAAACATGTGCTAATGGCAAAAGATTTCCGATGAAACGATAATACAGCTATATGCAAATAATATTTCTAAAGTCGATTTTGCAATTGATCGATCGAGGTATATAGTCGGGATACGTCGGTATGTTACCTTACTCTTGGAATTGCCTATGCCGATTATAGTCACCGTCGGTATGTGAAGTGGTAAAACAGGCACTGCTCAGATAACGTAGATTACCGAGCACCGGTTAACTCCAAATCAGTAAGTCTGTTTAGGTTCTGATTAGGTTCAATTTACCACCACCAGTTGGGGTGTCAAACGGTGCATCCATTTTGGACCTAGCAGTTGCAAATCTGAAACGAATGTATGTGGTAGGTTATGTTTATCGGGTTTTAACGCAGTTTTGCGCGCGTGTGTGTGTGTGCGCGCGCGCGCGCCCGTGTGTGTGTGTGTGTGTGTGTGTGTGTGTGTGTAAATTAATAAATAAATAAATATATATATATATATATATATATATATGTATATATATATATATATATATTATTCATATCGATTTTTATTAATAATAAGTGGCAGATTCGTTTTATTATGCAATAGAAAAAAATAACAGTGTAATCAACTTATGCATTTGTTAGGTTAAAAAAACTTGTTAATATAATAAAAAAGCATACATTTCATGAAATACTTGTGTGCTATTGAATGTAAAAAAGTGTTAATAAATATTTATTTTTTACATTTATAATAAATTCTTTATATTAAGATGCATACATAAAAAGTATGACAGTTTGTAAAGGATCTGATACATGTTCACCAACCTAGACCGGATTGTATGAAAGATTAGAGTATGCTATACAATGCTCGATTAGGAATTTATGATAGCTTTGAAATCCATGCAGATGTTGTTTGAGATAGTGCCTAAAATAGAAATGTACTGACCATGGAGCACAAAGTAAAAAATGATGATGCTGCTGTGAATGAGGCACATAATAATACCCTTTTGCCAATGGAGTTTGAAGAAGCAGCAGATTTTGATGATATAATTTCATCGACCATAAATGAAGACTTCCATGGTACAGTGACAGAGTGTTCTCATAACTCAATAGACGGTTTTGAATCAAGACTTGGAGAAGCTTTTCTGCAAACTAACATAAATCATCAGCAAGTTAGAGCTATTTTAAGTCTATTCATGCTTCAAACATATTCACCCAGGACAGTTATGAAAACACCTTTCATCCGCTTCATTGTGCAAAATAGCTGGAAGTCAATATCTTCATTTAGGAGTACGTAAAGGTATTATATCTATTTTAAAAATGACACCTACTCAGTGCATTCCACAACGTTTGCAATTAGATTTTCATATAGTTGAAGCAAGATTGGATAAAAGTGGAAAAATAATGCTATGGCCAATCCAGATATATGTGACTAATATTGCAAATAGTACTCCAGAATTAACAGGTATTTTCAAAGGATTTACCAAGCCAACCAGTGCCATAGATTTTTAAATGAATTTGTCCCCATGGCAACTAAATCAAATAAACATCAAGTGATAAAACATTATCTATTCTATAAATAACAATCTTATAGCTATTTATCAGTAACTTTCATTGTTATATAAAGATATAAATATTGCTTTATAACTAAGTTTAATCAATCTTACATTTATTCTAAAAATTCTAAATAATTAATCCTGAGTGTAATCATGGTCATTAATATGTTATCTTGAATTTTCTGAAAGAATCCTTTATTTATTATTAAAACATATTTTCTAGAATCACCAAAGTAAAACCGCTATCATCCAAAATGAGACGGACAGATCATGCAAAATTAGGGAAACTATCAATGAAGAAGAGCTGTTCTGCACAAGCGTGTAAAGGAAAATTACTTAAAAAATATTATTATCATAATTGCAACTGATAAATTATATATATATATATATATATATATATATATATATATATATATATATATGTATTTACACACACCTACACACACGCGCGCGCGCACACACACACACACACACACACACACACACACACACACACTAGCATCCCCCGTCGCGGCTTCTCCCGAGATATAATTTAACCGATTTCATAAACAATTCAATAATACCTAAGTAAAAAGTACTCTATATATACAAATCTATATTTCTATAAATAATTGACCGTAATTTACCTATCCAAGTCGTTCCATAATACCTGAATAGCATTCTATGATCCGAATATGAAACTCCCCGTAGAAGTTGTCCCGACATACCTAAACATCGTTTCTTACCAAGTAAACACGATAGTCCCAGTAGAAGTCGTCCCGAGAAAGCTAGACATGCATCCTAACGACTATAGCTAGACATGCATCCTAACACAATACTCCCCGTAGAAGTCGTTTGGAAAGATCTAGAGATCGTATTTTACCGTCCCAACACGAATCTTCCCATAGAAGCTGATTTCCTCATAACCTGGATATCGTTTTTTATCAACTAAATACAATATTCCCTGTAGAAATCGCCCAGAGACATCTGGACATTGCATTCTATCATTCGAACACAACTGTCTATAGAAATCGTAATCAACCGCACTTACACGCCAATACAGTATTTTTCAGTAGAAAGCGTATTTAACATGTATATATATATATATATATATATATATATATATATATATATATATATATCGTATATTTCCGTTTTTCAATGAAATACCGTGAATATACCGTGAATATAAATAGTTTCGAGGTTGTTGGTAAAAAATCCTATTTTGCCATAATTTCTTTTATTCGTCTTTTTTCACAATTCTAAAGTTAATAGAATGGATAAAAACAAAAATCTAATTTATCGACACAAACTATATTCAGTATGATCTGGCATACAGAACGATTTTCTATGAGAAGGGGAAAGAAAGACAGAGAGAGAGAGGAGAGAGAGAGAGAGTGAGAGAGAGAGAGAGAGAGAGAGAGAGAGAGAGAGAGAGAGAGAGAGAGGTAGAGAGAGAGACAGAGAGAGAGTGAGAGTGAGAGAGAGGTAGAGAGAGAGAGAGAGAGAGAGAGAGAGAGAGAGAGAGAGAGAGAGAGAGAGAGAGAGAGATTTTCCCACGTAAGAGAAAATAAAATTTACAAAAATTAAAAGATATCTATAAGGTGTGACAGTACTGTCAGATTAGCCTGAAAAACAAAAAAGGCAATACCGACTAATGACTATCTTAAACGAAATCCTAACTAACTTAGGATACGAATCCTAAAGTTGGATATGAACATTCGTTTGAGCTGGCCTCGTATTAATGCTTTAAGCGGACTACTTTGAGTTGATGTTCGTAATTCAAGACACAACCTAGTGGCCGCTGGTGGAACTGATTGTTAAAACCATTAACTTAATTTATTGATGAAAGTATAATGATTTTCAATAAAAAACATAGCCTATGTCCTTCCCACGATAATATCGAAACTATGTGTCAAATTTGAGAACAATCGGTTCAGCAGTTTTTTCGGTTATCGTGTACAAACAAAAACACGCTTTGTCTTTATAAATCAGTATCATATGAAATGATATGACATGATATGATATGATATGATATGATATGATATGATATGATATGTATATATATATATATATATATATATATATATAACATGTATATCTTTACGTTTGTTTTAGATGCTCTAAGTAGAAATTCTTCAATAAAACAACCCGAACTATACCGATTTTTCGTGGGCCATGAGTAAGGCACTGACAAGTTGGCAGGAAAGGCTCAGAAAGTCGTTGGCCAAAAACAGCAACACAGCGTATGAGAACGAGATAAACGATGAATATGATGCTAACGAAGAACAAAACAATGTTGAATATATAGATTAATCACTGTAAAGATACGATATTATATGTTTAATAACTAATTATGTACATCATATTATCATATCATATCATATCATACAATATCATATAATATCATAATTCATATCATACTTCATACTTCATATCATATCGTATCATACTTCATATCATATCATATACTAAGTTATAAAGACTAAGCGTGTTTTTGTTTGTACACGATAACAGAAAAAACTACTGAACCGATTATTCTGAAATTTGACAGAAAATTGATCGTTTCTACTGAGAAATATTGTATTGGCGTGTACGGGCGGTTCAACTTCTCTGGGAAGGAAACCAACTTCTATGGGAAGATTCGTGTTAGGACGGTAGAATACGATACCATGTCTTTTCGAACGACTTCTACGGGGAGTATTGTGTTCAATCGTTAGGAAACAATGTCTAGCTTTCTCGGGACGACTTCTACTGAGACTATCGTGTTTAGATGGTAGGAAACGATGTTTAGGTATGTCGGGACAACTTCTACAGGGAGTTTCGTGTTCGGATGATAGAATGCTATTTCCAGATGATTTGGAAAGACTTCCAGGGGGAGTGTCGTGTATAGTTGGTGGGAAATAATGTCCAGGTATGTCAATACGACTTCTATGAAGAGATTCGTATTCTATCATTCGAACACTCACACTCCCAGTAAGAGCCGTCCCGGGATACATGGACATTGCATTTTACCTTGTTGTATCCCCAACACAAATCTTTCTATAGCAGTCGTTCCGAGACATATTCTATTGTCCGAAGATGCTATTCTCCGTACTCATGAGACACTCGGACATGTTTTTCTACCGCTAGAACTCAAAAGTACACTTTTCCCCATAGAAGTTGTATGTAATGTGTGTGTGCGCGCGCGCGCGTGTGTGTTGTATAAAATATGCGGCAAAATATCAACTTTTTGAAGTGGACTCTACATTGAAGCAGCTTTTTATACAGAAGCGATGATAGGTATATTACGGTCAATTATTTATAGAGATATAGATTTTTATATATAGAGTAGTTTTTACTTAGATATTATTGAATTGTTTATGAAATCGTTTAAATTATTATCTCGGGCGAAGCCGAGACGGCAGATGCTAGTATATATATGTATGCATATTATTTAGATTTTATTAAATGTAGAATATATTAATAACATTTATGTAAACTGTCGTACAATAAATTAATTTAACCTTTAAAAGGCCAAAAAGCCGACATATTGGCTCAAAAACATAATGCTAGGATACCTCTTTATTCTTAAGTAAATTGATGCGCTAAGTTTGTATCTGAAGATGGTTTGTTTACCTTATCACTTCAGAGTCAAGGTCAATGAAGGTCATTTGCAGGTCAAACCTAGCAATATGGTTTGAATCATTGCAAAAGATATATGTTTATGTTTCTGGAGTCACTGAGTTCGGGTTTTACGAAATTAAATTTAACTTAATTTATTGATGAAAGTAGAATGCTTTTCAATAAAAAACATAGCATATGTCCTTTCGAAGATAATATAGAATCTACAATTCAAATTTCAGAACAATCAGTTTAGTAGTTTTTTTGGTGATCCTGTACAAACAAACACATGCTTTATCTTTATAAATTAGTGTGATATAATATGATATGATATGATATGATATGAAATATCATAAATAGCGCACCAAATATTATTTTATTTGTTATTGATAGCTAGTCAAGCAAAAAGTCGTTATTTAACTTTCTAAGATATGTACAAGTAATAATTTGAAATCCCGTATTTTTACACAATACTCTTCTCCCATAGATAAGATTATCGGCTTTATATTATAAGTTGACATCGATTTTCGCAAGCATCGTACGTCTAGGAATTGGTTACCTGTCGTCCTACTGACGAGCCCAGCAGGTAACTGAGGGCGAAACGTACAAATAGTATTTATTTTCGGCGAATGATTTATACTTATTCTTCAAAAAAAAATAAAAAAATTATAAGTTATATTTTGCACATGTCGTGGAAAGAAAAAACTCATTGTCGATGTTGTACATCGCTTAATCTGTGGAATCACCCAAGAGTGAATATATATTATATTCTTAGAAATATATCTCAATTATTTAATTTAATTCCACAAAACAAAATAGCGCACCAAATATTATTTTATTTGATATGAAATATCATATGATACGATATATTATACTAAAATAATGAGTCTAACTGTCCTTGTTTATTATCAACCCCGTAGATGTGAAATAGAATTTGCTAATAAATATAAAATTAAATTACTCGAAACATTAAATCTCTGAAACCTCCAATTTTTGAATGAATATTTTCATTTTAAAAGACGATATCATTTAAAAGAATTGGGTGACTATTATAAAAAAAATTAAATAGGAATACAATACTTATTTATGATGCAATAATAAAATGAAAATTCATAATTTATCAATCGTAAGGGGAGATACTATGCTTAAATAGAATTGAAAAAAATAATAACATATAAGGTATAGATTGAACGAAAGAATAATAATAAATTTTAGATAATTAACCCATTATCTCTTTATATAAGATGAACTTGTCGATATAAACTAGTTGTAATAAATTCCAAAGTCCTTTCTTATCGAAAAACAGCATATCTCTATACATTCGGTAGATAAAATATATATTCATGATTCTAATTTTATATATCTATATTTAGATTAACAAATCTCACAGTAGAAAGGGACTACAGGCATAAGAGAATCTTCGGCACGAGTTAATCTTTCTATTTGTCAAAAGAATTATTATGATTTTAAATATATATTTGTAAAATTAATCAAGTTCTATTCTTATTTAAGACCCATTGTTTATATAAAACTTTTCATGACGTGTGATACTATATATATAATAAACTATAATATAATAAAATCGGTATAAGAAATGTTCATGTTAGTTAAAAAAAATTGGAATTTTGGTGATCTTTTTAAATTTTTATACATCTGTATATATCTTATCTGCATATTCTTTTATCGAAAAATTCTTTACAGTGTATATTAATAATCGAAAATAAACGCTGTATAAACTTACTTAATTTTTTTTTAATTTTTAAATAAATTAAGTTTCTATTTCAAAATTTTAAATGTTATACTAAGCATTTATAATAGATCAGTAATATAAGATATTTCGAATCTTAAAGCACGCACAACAGTTCTCGTTGAAAATTAAAATGTCCTTCCAAACTTTGGTAGTTAAAATTATTATTATTTATGTTTTCACCTAGTTGTAGAATACAATATAGATATTCAAAGAACAAATTTTTAAATCTTAAGTTCAAAATGAAAATTGCCTTAAGTATCGTTTTCGTAAAAGATATTTTCTATATATTGTATAATTAAATTAAATATAATAAAAATTAAAATTGTACTTACGTCGACTGCTGTAAATAAAATCAGAAAATTATATCAAACCAATATTTCTCAATATTTTTATAGGTTTCTTTTATATAATATTTTCTTTATAAAATCATATATTTTTAATTAGAATAATAGTCAGAGTGTCCTGGATTATAATTATCCACGTTGAATCAGAACTATAAAAACTGCTACTAAAAAAATAATAAATATAATATTGTGTACAAAGGATATGTTATATACAATATACTTTACCTAACTAGTCGTTTTTGCAGATAAATACGCTAAATCGTCTACTAGGCCAAGAATAACAATCTTAAAATGAATTTAAAAGCCTACTCTAGAATTCTCGCAATCCTTCTTAAGCAAATTAAAACAAGAATATTTTTACGAATTTGCAACAAAATTAACATGTAAAAATATTGATCAATTACTAAATAAATAATTTTATATTGCATTCGAATGATTTATTATAATATCCATGACGTCTTATTACGGCACTACTCGTAAATTACCAAATAAAAAATATTTATTTTTAATATATTAACAAAGTTTATTAAGAAAAATATATTAATAGCAAATATTTATTTGGCTCAAGTTTTAGAAAGAGTAATTAATTATATTTTGCTAAAGAAAATTCATAAGAAACTCATTTTTGTTGTTATTTAAAATGCCCCATTATTCAAAAGAATATATTAATCTAGATTATATTATTTGTTTTAAAAAACAAAAAAATTGATGATATGCAATGTTATATTTTTTTAATAGGAAAAACTTTAATTAAGATAATTAATTATCCTGGAAAAACATTATTTCTGACAATATTTAACATTCTTATGATAACTGGATTTCTTTATTATTATCAACAAGCATGATTGGTATTTTTATTGATCAATATATATAAAGTAATATATATATATATATATATATACATTAGAAGAAATACATACACAATATGAGAATAATTAAAATGCGTGTATAGATTTATTGACTTTATTGAATATCTATCTGTAATAATGAAAATGAACATATATATGTGTCGATACACGATGTTTGAAGAATATATGAACTGGAAGGTATATGTTGTTTATGCGTCCATTGGAAAATATGTAATACAAAAGTAAGACAAAGACACGTTAAGATAGTACTTTCATGTGCTCCTAAAGCCAGAAAAGTTTGTAACTAATATCATTTTTCGAAGTGACAATAAATCTTTGATGTTCACTATATTCGCTATACTCAATACTATATTCTAGGTATAATTTAGAGTATTCGCGAAATTGTTTAACATAGTACATGAAACCTCCTAAAACATACCCTACACCATACCGCATTACATTGTCACATTACGTGGAACAATTATTAAAATGGATGGTGATTTTAAACAATATTGCACGGCATATTAATACAAAACTAGGTTGCTCGTTTAGTAAAATTAAAATGCCGTCACAATATGAATCAGTCTCAATTCCCTCAATTGAAATTATTATAATTCGATGTTCGCTTAAGATGATATCGTATTAAAACTATAACATAATGACATTGCTCTTATAATATAGATTCGTTTATAAATTGCACATTCGAAGACATTCAAAGTAACTTATACAATGTTATACAATTATAGATAAATTAATATTATTCTATTAACATCTTTCGATGTTTATAGTAATATTGTGAGTACATAAAAGTTAATTACTTTGTCTAGTATAGTTGATGAAAATGAGGCGATGGTGAATTATGCGGTGCATAACCTATAGAATCTCCGGAATTTGTGGATGGCCAAGAAATACCTGAGTCGTACTTTTCGGTATCATAAATAACCTTGATTTTGGATTGATTATTGGAGCCAAATACCATATCACGAATCATACCAAGCATTGCTGAACCCAAAGCCATGTTGCTTAATAACCCAGCAACCGAGGCTGCAGCTTTAGAGTGCGCTAATGCTAGTTGCACAAGAAATGATACAGCGAGGCCAGCAAAAGGCATCATTTGTTTCATCTTGGAGTTCAATTCCCTGCCTACGCTTATCAAATTGCTTGTCATCTTTCTACCAATGATATCTTCGTTTAATCTAGGAAATCTTAGTATAATTCCTGTTTGACTTTTCTTTTTGTTTAAACTCAAATACCTTTTGATATACTCTTCAAAGTAGTTCTTAAATTTTAATGACTTATCTGTGTCCTTTTTAGATCCATTCGGTTTCTCGTTTGCCATATCGAATCCATTTAATGCTCGGCTTTTCAAAGATACGATACTCATCTGGTCATCTAATTTCTTATTTTGCATCTCGAGTGGTACTAATTTTAGTTCATCGATTACTTTTTTTCGACCGAAATTATTATCATATATTTTGAAATCATCAGAATCAAGGAATTTTAATTGATTTGATAATCGGCCGGTTGCTTTTGGACCAAAAAGTACCTGAAACGCTCTATGCGCATCATCTAAGCTGTAGTAGTTTTTTGTAACTTCATCTTCAATACTTGAAGTACCAGATCGTAAACGTTCAAGTAACATATTCACAATCTGATCATCCCTTGCTGGTTTCTGAGACTTGTATTCTTCATTGGCATTTTTAAAAAAATTTTCAAAATTTGAATTTTCGAAGCTAAATAAACTTCGATCCCTTTTACTTTTTCTAGCATTTTCTTTTCTACCTTTAGTTTTATTAGGTTTAGTATCAAAAACTTCTTCAATTACTTCACTGATTATCGTTAAAATACTAGGTAAACTTTTATTGTCTTTAATTCTAGACAATCTCCCTTCACGATAACCAGAAATAGTTATAGCCAACTCGCCATCTCCTTGTCCCTCGATCTTTAACGGACCTAAGTAAGTTTCAAACTTTTCTTCGGTTAATGATTTGTACCATTCAATAAAATTTGATTCAATTTGTTCTTTTCGCGAAAGAAGTTCGCTTTCGAACTCGAAAGGTTTTATTCCAAACAATTCTTCAATTTGCTTTTCTTCTTCAGCTCTACTATTTCGTACTGCAGGAAAAGTGAATGGTAAGGATGGTAAATTACTAGCAATCGTAGGCCATACAAATATTCCTATGCAACGTAGAAAACTTAAACTTCGAATGCATTGAAAAACACGTGACATAAAACCGGCTTTGGCCGTATCAGCATTCAAGCCTTGAACAAGCTTTAAAATTTCGTATTGATCTGCTGTTATTATGGCTTTGTCGGAGCTATTTAAGGAATCTACAAAGTATTCATTTAGACCGACCATTTCCGGCATTTTTATATTAATAGGTTTTGAAATATTGATAAGTATTTGCAGTAATTCTGTTTCTGTAATATTTGGAAACGTTAACTTAGGGGGAATTCTTCTGCGAACCGAATTTTTGTTATCGTCGGGAATAGTATCTGAATATGAATCAAGGAGATCATCAATATTGCGCTTACTTCGCTTGAAAAATTGATTAAAAGAATCTTCAACGTCGGGTACATGGTTTATTTCCTGATTTTGCAAAGGCTGAATTAGTTTCTTTGAAAAATTTACAAAGCTTGCGGATGGTTGATCAGTGTATCCTGGGATGCCATTTTTAACTGCTCCTGAAAATTGAACGTAAATATTAATTAATGATTTTTAGAAGAAAATTAACTTTATTTAAAATGAAGAAGATGTCTCACTAATTAATCCAAAATATTTTTCTGATTTTAATTTAATACAAAATAAGCAAATAGCTTGATATTTAACATTTTACGTATGTAGAACAATTTTTTTCTAAAGTTAACAAATCAATAGAAGAGTCATGTAAATGATTAAATTATTATTTAATTTTTTATTAGATTAACAAGTAAAACATCGTCTTGTCATTTATGTGGACAATGTTCACCTACTGACGGTGTAATAACTGAATTCCATATATCTTGTGAATATTTGAAGATACGACTTCCATCTGATAATTTTCCAAATGGTATATAAGATGTTTCAGTATTGCTTGCCTTAGAATCAGTATTAATAAAACCTTCAGCGTAACGGGTTCCAAATGGTGCTAGCGTGCAAGTAATCGCCATATTTTCACATATAATTTCCAAGTCAGTAGTTGGGTATAACTTCATTCCTGCTGGGTAGGAAGAAACTTGTGCTGTTATTGGATAGTAATCATCTACGTTAATTTGCTGACTATTATAGTATTGCTTTAAAGATGGATAGATAATATCGTGTCCGCAAGAAATACTGTCTGAGAATTGCGTGCATTGAGACATTTTTATATATAAATCATAATATAATGAACTCGGAAGCTTGTCAATCAATATTTTTAGTCCTTCCTTTTTATTATCTGGTACAAATTTCGTTATAACTTCTAGAGATGGTAAAACTTTTCTTGAATTTAATGATCTTGGCAAAGACAATGGTTTATTGAGAAGTTCTATTACTGATATTATGTTTGATTTATCATATTCATTTTCAAAATTAGGATAAACTGAAAAATCTGGATACACTTTTGCCAATACTGGAAATAATTTATCGCGCGTACAATTCAGAAATGAGTCATTTTTGTTGCATAGATACATCTCGTTCAAAATTTCTTTACGAGATTCTTCTGGTAAAATGGCTTCTGCTACGATAAGTATATTTGTTTGTCTAAGGCTGAAATCTTGTTGAAATTCTTTAGAATAAGCAATAGATTTATTTGGAAACTTTAAAACAGATGGTTCACATAATATCACTTTCCTTAACATATTAAAAATGACTACTTCAGGGTTTGTAGGAAAAAGTGGCATAATTTTACTGTCAGTTGTAATGAAAAGATTTTCTCCTTGTTTTTCAGTATTTATTTTCATTTCTAATCTTACTGGATCCTCTTTCAAGGACATTTTATTTTCAGTAATTGTATTATAATACGGCACAGCTAAAGCTTTTTGAAAGTATCGGTAAATGTAAGGATAAATCAGGTGTCGCGACACAACGGAAAAACTATTTTTCTTAGCACATTCAATCAAGTCATTTATGAATTTTAATCTACTTTCCTCAGGTATTATGCTTTCCACTGCATGAACAATATTCTCCTGTTTTTCTGTAAGAATAGTAGATAACTCAGGATGTCTTGAGTATTGATCTATTTGATTTTTTAAAAACTCCGGCGAATTAAATTGAATGAATCGCAGTAAATCCAATACTTTTTGCTTAGTAAAAGCGTCTGGGGATGACTGAATCGACTTTATTATGTAATACATAGCATCTTCTTGACCTTCAAAGAATAATTTTTCTAATTCTCTCAAAATAAAGAAATTATCTCCACTTTCAGTAACTTGGTCATTAAGATTTTTTATGTCTACTTTTTCTTGAATTGACGATTTAAACAAATTATCTGGAAATTCTGGTAATCCTTTTAAGTGATTTCTAATGGATGGCCATAATATTGTTTTTGCACACATAAGAAATTCATTTTTATCATTTAAGCAAAAGTACGTGTTAGTAATTAATTGTTCACGAGCAATAGGTGGCAAGATACTCTCAGCCAAAGCAAATATTTTAGATTGATCCTCTGTCATGAGTGGGAATAAAAAGACTTTTCTACTTGTATATGTTGCAGGAGATAAAGGAGTAGGTCCCATGGAGTCTCTTACATTTTTTAAAATTTTATAAATTTTTGATTCTGTTATAGTATCATTCTTTTTGTTATCTGTATTCGGGGACTCGCTGGGTGGATCGTTCGCAGGTGGTTTGGGTGTACTAGTAACTGGCAGCCCAAAAGGAAGAAAATTAGGAAAACTAGGTAAAGAAAAGGTGGGAATGGATGGTAATTGAAATTGAGGAAGCTGTATTTGAGGCAGTTGGAATTGTTGAAAGAAATTCGTGAAATTATTTAAAAAATCTTGAAAAGATGGATATTGACGTAGGGACAGATTATATTCTCTAACTGTTGGCCAAGTAATATATTTCATACAGTCATAGTAATCATACTGTGTAACGCATTGCACCGTCTTAGTGACATATTCTGCCCGTAACTCTACAGGAATAAGTTGTTCTGCAAGATATATAGATGTCATTTGCTCCTGAGTAATTGATGGATGCTTAAGAAGTAAATTAAATTGTATTGGTGTAGGTGAAGTTTCTAGTCTTGGAGAGTCACTTAAAATTTTTTTAAAAATATTAGAAAGAACAGTTTCAATTTTCATTCTTGATGAACCAGACTCTATTACTTCGGGAAGAGCAAATCCACTTTCATATCCTGGATATGGAATAAGAGGATGATTTGGATAAATTAATGATGATAAATAGAAATCACTTATAGGAAATTCTGGTAAAGCAGAATAATACTTTCTTATTTCAGGCCACGAGAAATATTTAACACAACTTAAAAATTCGAACCGTCTCAAGCATGACATCATCTCGTCCAAATAATTTTGCCTTGCGCTTTCTGGTAAGAATTTTTCTGTTAATTGTAACAGTTGCAATCTGTTACATGGAAGCAATTTAGACAGCGTTTCGTTTTTCTCCTCAACGTAAGATAATGAATTATCTTTCTGAGGATACCTTAATGAGGCTTCCATTAAAACATCAAAAATAATCGTATCCGGATTTAATGGAGTAGTATATAAACTGATAATCGGTAATTGTCTAGCTGTTTTTTGCTTACCATGAAGTATATCTGCTACATTTATTTCAATCGGTAAATTCGGGAATCCTTTAACTAAAGCTTCGGGCATATTTTCTACGATGATTGGATAAATAAAAATACGTAAACAATTACCTACGTTTAATCCGCGGATGCATTCGGATATATTTTCAAAGAAAGAATGCCTCTCCTTCTTAGCAACTAATTGTTGAGCACATTTTATTATTTCTAACTGATCATCACTCAAGCCGATTTCTTTTAAATTATAATTTTCAGCATCGCTAGATTCTTCTATGTGTTTTTTTGATAAACTATTCTTTAATAATTCAAGAAATTGTCTCTCTGTGAAATTTGGAATATCTGGAAGAATATCGTGTGCTTGCTCCCTTAAATTTTGTAAAAATGACATGTTACGAATTTTTTTCTGGAACTCTACAGCTTGTTCTCGTAAAATTTGAATTCTCGAAAAAGGCTGAGCTCGAGTAGAGGCAGGTTCTGTATTTTCATTTATATTAGATATGTCTTGAACATTGTTAAAAGGCTCACCTTGGTGATTTGGATTCTCTACAGCAGTTAATGATGTCTGAAGAGTTTCTCCTACATCTTTAATAGTATCTTTGGCATTTTGCTCAGTATCTTGCGATCTGCCCTGCTCGTCTGTTTTAAGGTCATCGTTTTGTATATTAGCTTCATCTTCATATTTAATTTCTGCAAGCCTGTTAATATTCTCCGGAGTGGCTGCGTTAAAATTAACTTTCGATGCATCACGATCTTCTTTCTTACCATCTTCTTCTACATCAATATCCAATCTTCTAATTCCCTCAACTTCTGCTCTTTTAACACCGCCGATATTTGGATTAACTTCTGATTTGGGTTCCTCAACCTGCTTATCAGGTTGGTCTGCTATCTCCAGTTTTATATTTTCATCATTTCTCTTCCATCTTCTGACAGGCCTTTTAGCTACTCTTTTGAATCCTTTATGCTCAATCCTCTGTGTTTGCTTTACTGGTAGGCTTTTCGAACGTTTCTCTATGAAATCATCAGTTTCAATTTTTTTAGCGTTCTCGACGCCGCCACTATTTCCTGCGTCTTTCAATTTCGCATCGCGATGATCAGTATCAGACTTACCGAGTGTGTCAGTCGACGGCTGAAGTTTCTTTTCATTTAATACGCCGACTACGTGCACGTACTTTGACTCTTCATTGCTTCGACTCGTATCTATTATTGCATGTTTAGCTTGTTCAGAATTAACTTCTTCGACTGTCGTAGCTTTATGTTCCTGGACAACTGTGCGCGCGTCACATCTTAGCGAACTAAGTAAAATTAAAGAGCAATAAAGAGCTAAACACTTGCTTAGCCTGGGTAAGAACAATCGGCAGGAGACGAGTACTTTCATGATCACGGTCGCGAAGCGAATGCGATTCTCTGCCTAGCTGCCGGTGCTTTTCTGTATCTTGCAGACCGTCTGTGGATCCCCTGTGTGGCGCCGTACCCATACTATTGTAAGAACCGACCGAACGAGTTGCACGCATACATCCTCGACTCCAGGACTCGTTCGCTTGGGATGCGCGCGCGAAGGCATCCGTATTTTTCCTCGGCAATCTCTGAGATCCTTGGGGTTGCTATTAAAAACATGATCGGACATTTAACCGACGCGTAGTTAGTAACAGACTTTCCACAATAAAGACAAAGAAGATGCTTTACTGTACACTGATTAACTTGTATTAGATTGTTGAAATGTATTTTGAACATTTTTATTGTCAATCTCCTTATTCTATTTCTTAATTTCGAAGAAAATATTAAAGATTTGAAATTCGATGTAGTGGATATTATTATATAATTATAGTGATTGGTACAGTCAAATAATAAATAATGGGAATAAAAATTTTAAAAAATGGTAGCGTAAAATAAATTTATATTTTAATAACTATGATGCGAATACCTTAGATTAAAAAAAATTCAAAGTTTTAAAAATTTAAAATATTTTAAAAATATCCGTGAAAAGAAGATCCTCCGGTATATATATATATATATATATATATATATATATATATATATATATATATGTATATATACTACTTTATCGAATTAATGATGTAATATTTCACGATTTTTATACGCCCTTGTCTTCTCGATTCCCAAAAGTTTTCGTATTCTTATTTTTTCTTAAAATAGCAGACAGTCGTTATCTTGCATTATATTGCCGACACACAACAAACATGGATACTCACACATACACGCATGAACAGATTCAGTATACACCCAGGCAAGGAAAGATTAACGCTCGGCAATCTCTTCTCATTCGCAGGCTATTTTGCTTGTTACCCGGACTTCTCGGGAATACGAGCGAGTGGCTTATTGGTCCGAGTTGGGCACACGCTATCGCAAAAGGTAACTTTGTAAGGGTGGCATTTTTAGGCCTTGAGGCCGTCTTGTAAGGCAAGGAGAAGAGAATCGTCGAGAGGATATAAAAAAGCCAACAGGAATATTTGCTCCCCCTCTTCTCTCCCTTTCTCCTACCCTGCACGCGTTTTATTTTTCAAGAAACGGCCCCGGGAGTCTCTCGCGGCCGTACTTCGACTCCAGTCTTTACGCTCCCCTCCCCTAACCCTCGCTCTTTCTTTGTAACTCCCGCTCTCTTCCCTGCTGATGCGCATCCCGTCGCCGTTGCCGTCTCCCGTGTAGGTATATAATATATCGCGTGCGCGCGTTTACTGTGTGGCGAAGAAGACGATGCAGTAAACCCGCACCTACCCATATATATATATCCTCGGTGCTGGCTTAGGGTCAGGGCCGGGTATAGAGCCGTCGAGGCCGATGACCGGCTATGCACGGGAGATGCTTTCATGCCGTGTCTCTATTTTTCGATTCGTTTCAAGACTTTTAATTCGCGAGTGCGCGCGCGCGCGCGAGCATTTACATAAAGTATCGCCAATTATTCGCTAGAGTGCACATGCCAATTGGAAACGAGCCAGGATAAAGATGTGGACGGAGAATTTTCATATTTTTAAATATACGAAGGGACCGATTTATTTAGTTGAACCATGCAGTTTAATAATTAAACAAAATGTCTATCGAAAAAACAAATCTCATCGCCTATACAGAGGAGATATTCAAATAGCTCTAATTATAGGTTATATAAGATTTCTTTATTTTAATGACGATGAAAAATAGTTAAGGAAATATGCAACTTAATATTTATAGATTAGTTAAAGAGTTTATAGTATTAATTATTTGTATATTATACATTATTCAAACTTCAATTAATCAACCTCTTGATTTACAGCTATTGTTGCGAAGTATTTGATTTAACTTCCATAAATGTTACATGAAAATGAAAACGTTTAACACATTGTAGATTTAAAACAAAAATTGTCTTTTGTACATCGATTTACGAATTATTTGATTGTTTTAGATTTTAAGTTTTATAATGTATTAATAAACATTTATAGTACATGAATTCGTTTTTAAAAAGTAACCAATTCAACTCTAATATACATAAAAAATTAATACAATTAAAATATTTAATAATTAGTGAAATATATATTTTTTTATCTAAAGGCTTCTGTATGCTAGCTACAATTTTAGTTGCTGTCTATAACGCGTATGGTCTGCATTTTCTTTCTTTGATTTAATTCCGAACAGGTTCTATATCTTTCAAGACGACATTGTAACAACGCGTACAAAGTATTCGATCGGATCGTAAACATGTTTAGGTATAGGTTTCAAGACAAAATCCAAGAGTAAAAATCATTATATTGTTGTATATAACACAATACTTCAGATCCATTATTGTTTATATTAAAAACATGTCTTATAGAATTTTACTCAAGTAGACTAATTCAGGAAGTAAGTTTGGATCTGTAACAAAACTAACAATATAACGTGATGCATACTTTTTAAAAATCTAAAGATGGGTATCCATATTAGAAAATACATCTATTTTCTTATAAATATACTATCATATATTATTAATTAATACAAAATGTTACAATACGATGTTATTTTTATACAAAATAACATCGAAAAAATATATTCTGCAGATATTCAATTACATTAAGCATCATTATAAAAAACTAAAACACTTATAAGTTTAGAATTATTAGAATTTTCATTAAACTCTGTATTTGCATTAAATTTTTAAAATTCTTTTTAAATCCTGTTTGGTACTACATATCATTATTAAATCCATTGTTTGTTCTATATAATGTATATCAGATTTTCTAATTATATATATATATATATATATATATATATATATATATATATATATATATATATATATATATATATATTAGTAAGAGTAGTTGCTCTATAAACGAACATATTATTTAATCTGATAGAAAAAAAAAACTAATAAAATTGGAGATCTACGATTTCTGAATCGCTTAGCCTAAGGAATTAATTAACCGCTCTAAATATTTATATGTGCTTTGTTTACAAATACATCGTAGACCTCTGTCACTGATTAATACCACTATTCTAAAGAGGGTGACGTTAAATAACATAAAAAATTGTTGGATAGAATTCCCAAAAACACACACGAACTGATTTTGATGAAAATGTGTACACCCATGTTTTTTTGGGATCATAATCGATTATGAATATCGTAGTGAAATCCATATATAATGTACATATAAATGAAAATTTTTTGTATTTATTTCAGAAAATTCGAAAAAGTTGTCGATTTTATCAAACTATAATATTTTTTGTTATATATACTTTTAGTTATAAGTAATATTCTTAGAGAAAAAATCGATAATTACGTTTGGACTCCTCCTGAAAATTGTTGGTTTGCGACTGTATTACGAAAAACTTAAAAACAATGATGCGTTGAACTACTTTCGGAAATTTAAAAAAAAATTCAAAATTCAAATATGTCAAAAAAATATTAAAAAAAAGCATATTTTATAGATATCACGGCTATACCTTCAGAGGATCCTGAAACAAAAATGTTGAATTTTTCTACGGAAACGGTATTGAACTTGAAAATAGGTATGGAACAAAAAAGATAAGAAATAAAACTTTTGTTGAATATATTGCTTGAAATTTTTCCTATTTTGAAGGATTGTTTTGGAAAAAGTCTCATTTTTTATGGTTTTCGATATGAAAATTCAATCTCGATCAAATACCATAATGTTATTCGTAATCAAAAAACCAAGAAACATAAATTAATATTAAATATTGGTTCAAAAGTAAAAGAGAAATTAAAAAAATTTATGCATAAAAAAATTACTTCTACAGTAAAAGAATATTTTAAAATATAAACTCGTATAGCTAACCTAATACTAAAATTTATCACAAATAAACGCTTATTCAAGCTATTTTAATTATAATACACTCAATCGTTGATGAATTTAAAATATTATTATAATTTAAAACATTAGGAAAAAAATTATCCTCGGCATTCCTTTTAAGGAAATCTTATTCAACCATAATTGGATTAATTATCAGTAAAATTATTTTATCCAGTCCAAAAAGGCTTGTCTGATAAATGACGTTTGAAATTGGGGTAATTTATTGTCTGTGAAATATGATTTTAAATAAAATAAAACGAATAATTTAAATATTGACTTTTTCAATTATTTGTACAATATAGTACTGTAGTTTCTTGCTCAATACAAATTATTTTTGAAAATATTTTGCGAAACAGGCAAAAAGTTCCTACAAGGAATTATGTTGCAAAGTCAAATCATTTATGAATTTTTAACCGATTTTTTAGCTGAATATTAAAATATAGCTGAGGTGTATGAATTACAATGATTAACTGCGTCTTGTACCTTTCCTTGCTTGTTTTTATAGAATTTTTAAGGTACGTATATTCTAAAGGCTTTTTCCCATATTTAGCGAGTAGACATTAAACTGAAACAAAATTACTTTCGATATTGTCATACTATTTCTAGTCAGGTACCACTTAGTAAGTCTAGACGTCTCTAAGCTCAACTAATTTCGTATTCGAAACGAACTCTAACGGTTCCTACTGCAGAAATGAAAGTAGATTAATTTTAACATTTTAGGCAGCGATCAGATATAATTATGGGGACCAGTTTAACTTGTGTATTTGGGTGGCTCGCTTGGAAACGGTACTTGAGAATCTATTTTTGATAATTTTCATGTTGATGCTCTATATTCAACAAAAAAATTCTTATTAGTAATAATTAAGACCACAAAAAGACAGAATTTCTTAATGTATTGCCTAAATGAAAATGCATTTCCGTATCTTTTTTGTTTCCTTCATCTTCTTTTTATTGTAGTTATATCCATCGTTTTGTCAGCACATACATTGTAAGCTTCACGGTACGTTCCAAATTTCATGCTTTACACTTATATAAAAATATTCAATCAAATTTACATGTTTTAATATAATAGAAGAATAATTATGATATAAAAACTTGGATCCAATCAATCGTTAAAAACAAATGAATATACAAAAATTGTAAAAATAATTTTAATCAATAAGAAAATTGCAATTTCAATTGATACATCAAAAACAAATTATTTTATAAATATTAGTGTTTGAAATCATTTTATTTTTTTATTTTTTTTAATTTTAATTATGGATTTAAAAAAACTAAGTTTGAAGTGTCCTATATACTATCAATAGGCACAATACATCTGAAAATCTGGTATAACTATATTTATTGATCAAGATGACAAGGTGAGAGTGACATGTTTGGGTTCTTAATTCAACCGTATCTGATAGAATCTTCTTTAATATACCCGAATAGAACATCTTCGTAGCTATTTTTTTCATGCTTCTCTAGAGATGGAGAGATTGAGAATTAAAATTTTGAAGAAAGACTTGTTCCGCTAAATCATTAAAACAATTTTAAATATTAATATTACTAAACAGTTATTTTATTAATTGCAGAATATAAAAACAACTTAGAAACATAATATTTATTATTTGTAGTCTTTTATACCAAGAGATAAATAAAAATTTAAAAATACATAAAGCGTATGTCTTTTAAATAATGCACGAAAACAATTTTTAATGAAATACGATACTTACAGTAAATTTGTTAATATTCATTGAAAGTACTAGAGCATCACATATTATATAATAATAATTAATAATTTTTTCATGTTTACTTAAGCTTTTTAGACACATAAATAGAACTGTACGAAACAAGAAATTAATTCTTTGTATCATGATTTCTTTATAGTTAAGAATATTGCTGCTGTAATCATTACTGTTAGTCCTTAGCTATACGTTTATATATAAAAACATTATTTTTATTTTTATTCTTATTACATTTTTACAATCGGTAGTAAATATTAAAATAGTTACTGCAAGTAAATTATTTACATTTCATATGTATTTTCATATATCTTGAACTTTTTCTTTAAGAAGATACATAATGCACGGAATTAAATGAATATTATGTTTTTCTTTGTTTTTAGATCGTCTAATTAAAAATATAATATTTTTAACAGTACAGAATCCTGTAGTGGGTAATATTAACATTAAAAAAAATTATTTATTCATGCACGTAGTTGCTTGAAATTTTAATTTCCAATCGCGTTGAACCACGGAGACATTGGAAAGAATTTCTGTCCAAATCTCTGTTTCTATTTGGGTGATTAGAGAAGATTGTGCGTTACAGACATAGCCACGGTCAAAACTTATGACTCTCTCCTAATACATAGTATACTTTCAGCTCTCGCTCTCTCTCTCTCTCTCTCTCTCTCTCTCTCTCTCTCTCTCTCTCTTATACTTATGCTATTTCTCTTCTTTTTGGTTATCTATACTTTTGTTCATTCTATACATTACCGGCATTTTTTTGTTAAATCTACTTTGACTCAAATAAGATAATTTATTCAATGTTTGAACATGCACATGCGAAGACTTATTTATCTTGTCTCATTAATTTGTTGCATAATATTTGTTCCTTATTATAATAAAGATAATATACACTTTACTTAATTCAATCACACATAAAGCATGTTGTTTCTATTTCTACTTCTATAAACATCTTATTGACAATGCTTCATAATCATTAAATTTCAAATTGACGTCAAAGGAAAAATTATCATAAAATCATTCTGTCATTGAAAGCTTTTTAAATGTTAAAACATCTTTACAAAAGATACATGGAAAAAACTCTATTAGACCGCGATGTTTTGCAACGCGCGCCGGCAGATTTACTCATCCGGAACGTAGCTTCATCACTGTCGTTCCCTACTCGTAAAGTAGAATACTCACTTTCTTTCAGCGCGCTATTCAGCCGAACGGTCGTCAGGACAGCTTTGAGCGATAGTATTTAAACTGTAATGATATATCTTCGTGTTATTGGGAAGAAAATATTGCGATGGGAAGAAGTATTCAGTTAGCGTCTGGTAGCTTTTTACAGTAGGCCGGGCATCGTTTAACGGTCGTTAATGTAGGAAACAAGGTTTTTAAAATTATTTCAAATTGCAGTGCTCTAGTGTTAGATCGTTTAAATTTTATGCATTTTCTGCTGAATACGCTGTTTTATCTCTGCGTCGATTTTTTTTTTAATTTTTGATTTGAGACATTCCATTTCAAAATGATATTGGCGACTAGATTATAATTATAAAACTTTCCTAATAAACTAAAAAAAATTACTGGATCAGATAATTCAATAATTTAAGAATGTGGAATGTTCAAAATTCTTGCACTTAAATAAGAACGTTTAAAAAAATATGATTAAAAAATATGATTTAAAATATATGAATGTAACGATGATAATGAAAATGTTGTTACTTTTTTCCTATTTTATTCATTAAAATCGAATATAAATTGTTTGCTTAAATATGCCATCTATATTTTATGGTTTGCATAATTATTACTGATAAGGGACTTTTATAATATAGTAATTCAAAAATATAATGAGTAATCTTAAAACTTTTCTCAAGTGAAATAAAAACATATATACTGCTGAATTCGTTCCAAATTCTTAAATTGTCTATAAAAAATAACGGAAAAGCAATTATTTAAGTATGTTGGAAATACAATAGGAAATTATACGTACTTTAGAGGTGGTTTGTTAGTTGATACCTTTCGTATTGAAAAAACGGTCAATGGAAATTATATTTCTAGAACTTCGCTGAAAAAACTATAAAAGTTATGTTTTATCATATTATCTCGGCAAATACAAAAAAAATTATATACGAATTATGGCCCTTGATTATGATATCAGAATTTCAGCGTTAGTTATTTTTATTAACTTATAATAAAATGGCCAAAAAGTATATGCGCATGAATGCTATTTATAGAATAAAAAATATAAAAGAATACAAATATAAATATTTTTAATAATTTGAAAAAAGTATAAAATTTTATTCAAAATCTACGGAAAAAACTACTAACAGGAGTGTATATATGGACCGAGTAACGAATCAGTTTTATTTGACTTATATATATATATATATATATATATATATATATATATCAAATATGATAAAAAAATGAATTTTTTACCGTTCATAAATGGAATTTCTTGATATTTATTTTTAATTGAATATTGTATGATATATTATTTTTCGTTACTTTTGATTTCAAATGTAGTAATAGAATACATGAGACTCTTCGACATTTTCAATACATAACTTAGTGTAGAATTATACTATATGATGCCCCTTCTCTAATATACAACAATATATGCAACTATAAAAATTGAAATTATTTTAAATAATATAAATGAAATGTAAATATAAAATTCTTTTCGTTTAATATTAGAAGATTTATTCTATTAATACTAATCTTTATATAAATAAAATATCCAGTTTAGATTTAAAGGAATACGATAAAAATTAAAGGAGTTTTTATTTATATATCGAAAATAAATAAAATCATATTTATTTTTCGTAAATAAAACAATACAAATAACGTTAACCAAGCCGAGAGATAATCAATGAGCTCACGAGCACTACATCTTTAACGCTTGCCGACTACGTGAGCATATTGCTATACCCTTGTTTTTTGTGAAATCACAAATAGATACCTAAGATGTAGTTATGTTCACACCTTAAATTCGCTGTAATAGTAAATTATCAGTAGAACATAAATAAATCATATTAAGAAAAATTGTTAATTGAGGTAATTTATTGTAATATTTCTATAAATATAAATGTTTATAAACATATATTTTATAAGTGTAAGTAAACTACTTGAGATGCATTGAATTTAATACTTGAGAAACTATAAAACTACAAAATATATAACAGAATAAAATGTTAAAAAAAAGCTTTTTGAATTAGAATTTTTAATTATATCATTTTTGCTATTTTTTATTATATCAGTCGCTTGCCTATCTCTTTTCATTTAATTTTTTTGTGAAAGATTGTACGTTTTTGAGATTTACAATAGAACGTGAAGATAAAGAGCTAAATAATAAGTTTTTTGGGATCTGAATACACTTACGTGATAGAATCAGTGAATGATTTGGTAAGAATAATTTTTGATTTAGTTTTCAACGCTATTAATAACCTGTTCTCTTCCTCACTCGTATCACATGAAAAAATATTCCGCTGTATAAGCTAGAAAAAGAGTTCTTAAAAAAATTGATGAATTTTTAAGTAATAATAGTGTTCTTATTAAATAATTATATCCGAAAACAGGTTTTAAAAATCGCGATTAAAATCCGGAAGAGAAAATTATTAATTCACTTAAGAAAGAAAGCACAATGTAAATGAATAAAAATTATGATCATCTGGCGAATATATCAACATATCCTGTGTGCTTTGATAACATACTTTTTTTAGTCCATAATCGCGTATAACTGTTTTATATTATTGCCATGATCATCTGCAGATCGACAATTTTCACGTAAACAAGAAAATTTTAAAAGTTCTTTGGTGTTGAATCCATTTTATAGTGACATTTACGTAAATAAAACAGCACAAATTAATTGTTTAATTGTCTGGTGTTGAAATATTATTAGATATTACTATGCTCAAAGCTGACAAAGTAAACTTTTGTGTTTCTTAATTACATAAATCTACCGACATTTCACATACTTCACAATTATTAAATCACACAATTTCACATATATCACATATATGATGAATGATTTATTTACAAAATAAATAATATGTTAATAATTAATAATTATGATTATGTGGATTTTGTGCAAACTAAAGTTAGTAGTGTCAATTTAGGGAATTTTGTTCATGTTTTTATAACATAATCAAATTGAAATTTCAATGATTTTGTGATACTAAAGGACGATAAATATACTGTAAATACTTCTGTAGTACTATTTAGTACAATATAACGAATTTGGTATTCCTTATTAGAATCTCATGTAGGAAATTAATTCAATTCGAAAAAATTACAAAAAGATGTTTATATTTATACTGAAGTTTTTAAGTCAATTAGAACCGCGAGATTTTGAATAGGTTACATAAACTGCATCCTTTTTACATTCCATTCTTTCGATCATGTTGCTGTGTGTGTCTACTATCTAGTATTTGCAAGTTTCGAAAGATTAATTGAACTTCTCCGCCTGCAATCTCGCGCTAACTCATTCAATGTTGTTATAGTATAGAGGCACTGGCAATTGATCAGATCAAAACATTTTTCTATATAAGTTAAAATGAATTTGAATCTATGTACTTTTATTCTACCTACTATTACGCACACAAATGATAATGATAGTCTCCCTATAATAAATTCATTATTCGTTATTTTTTAATAATTTTCTCAGGAATTTTTAGATAAAACATATTGAATTCATTTCCCATAGAAAACCTTGGTGAATTTGAAGATAGTTTGAGGCAGGTAATATTGTCGAGTACTCAAGAGGTCAACCAGTTTTCTCATATTGTACAAGGCAGATTGATACATGCACTCGTCAACGATGCCAATCGAATATTTAGTTGATTAAAGTATTGGAACCTCGCCCTGGAGGTCTATACTGTGTGGATTTGAAAACTGATATTGACTCTTAGTTTCATTTGATAAGTAATTGGTTCCGCTGATTTTGACATTTGAAACATATTTAATATTTAATTTTATTTACACTTATAACTCCATTATTTGAACTAAATTTGTAAAAAATGTTAACAAAAATCATTTTATAGTTATTGTTTTTCTGAAACTTGTGTATAACTAATATAATTTCCGTTTATGAATGACATTTTGGATATATTTCTACAACGTATAAGAGCTATTTAGTCTCTACTCATTTCTCTAGGAGTTACACATTGTCATATTTTATTTAAAAATTTTCTGAAAAGTTAGCTTCATGCTTCATCCAATTTTGAGATATTACTGTAAGCTTCAAACAGCTTTTTGTATTTTTCAAATCAATCGAAGTAATTGCTTACAAAATTGAACTAAGTATCTTCGAGAATTATGAGCACGCTATGCACCGTAGATGTAATTGTTTAGTGAGCATAACATCAAATTCAAAATCTGCGAACATGAATAAAAAAATACAACAAGATATTCTAATTAGAAAATATACAATTAAACATGAAAAATAAATATTGTATAATTTACTATAAATAATTAAATATACGGAATGTCCATTGAAGTGGAAATTTAACTAAATATTTAAATAATGTCGAAAATTGTAATTTTTCATTAAAATGAAAATCGTGTGATATTCGAACAAAGTCCGTGATGAAGTGGACCTGGTGACCTCGATATCTATATTCTCGAAGAAGGGTAGACCCTCTCGAGAAAAACGGCACTTGCGCGCGAATGACGAAGCAGTATGCCGATGAAAACGCCATCCATCCGTAAACAACGACGTCATACCTGTGCGATCTCGCCGATATACTTGCTGGCCGACAGTGTACTTCACGAATTGTGCACCGTCAAGAAGACAACGGTAATGTAGATCGCGATGGCACGATTATACGCGTTTCCAGCAAAATAGTCAGATATAGGGTGATTGTTCGCGCTCAAAGGTCTATCAATTCATACGATCGAAATTTAAGCGCATAAGCAGCTCTTTCGTCGATTTTTTTTATAACGACTTGTGTCGCCTTCTTCGCGCTAATACAGCCGTATCATCAGGTCGTTTGCCACGCTATATGGCGCACGCAATTGACGGAACATCGCTGCATGGCCGCTGGCTGCAATAAATGTATAGGCACCCTGCGAAGTTGACTAGAGCGCCGCCTACCTAGTAAATCTGTAAGTTTTCGTACCTAATAAAATTACAAGTAGACACGAATATATATATATATATATATATATATATATATATATATATATATATATATATATATATATACATTATAGGAATCTTTATTTACGGGGTATACCATGCGCGGTTTTAACCGATCGATGTAGTTTCATATAATTCTAGAGATTTTTCTTATGTTGTAAGTCAGGAACTTTGTCTTATAGAATTTGCTCTTTCATTTTTAATAACAAAATCATTCACATTATTTAAAATTTTATTTATTTTTTGAATATATGCCAAGTAAGGTAACATTTCAAAAATATGATACATTCGTTATAAAATCATTTTGTAAAATAATTAATTGATCGTTATTTTTCAGTGGAAAAAACATACGTTTCAAAAAATTTTTTAAATTTTATTTTCATTTATGATTAATAGAATGAATATAGGAATGATTTCACAATCATTTTTCGTAACGGGATAATAAAAATTATAACTATAATTCTATCCTATTTTTTACTATAGTTGCTCTAAGTCTGTTTTATTAAGCATCTTCTCTCCTAAAGTGAAATGGAAAAATGTTGTTTAATATATTTTATAAAGAAGTAAAATAAATTACTTTTCTATAAGTAACTTAGGTAAAAAAAATTTTGTATCAAAATTGACAGATAGGTGCAATCACTGATGTGAAAGTGCGAATAAGATGAATTACATATTGCAGAAAGTTTTATTATTTATACTTTTGTGAAATGAATCACCTTGATTATCAATTAAGGATTTTTAAAATTATATTATATTCCTTTCATTAAGTAAAATAGGTGTATTTTAATAATATGAAAGAATAATTGTAGTATTAGATGTTTGATATTGACTGTCTAAACTTTTTTTCCCATGAATATGTACAGCTTTTTTTAAGAAAAGCTGTTTGGTGAACTACACCTTTAATCATATCGTTAAAATTAATTGCGAGGTTGTATTTTCGAATAATCTTAAATTTAAAATGTAGAATTTATGATATACATAACATATTTGAAGTGCTCACTATCTTTTTTTAGTAATTTCTTCACCGCTTGTTCAAAATAAGAAGAGCTACATTTATTACAATTAATGTCGTAAACAATGTTGGGTTTTTTCTATATGTTAATTTTATCTTTTCCTTAACTAATTTGATTAATGCATTAAATATGTTAATAGTTGTAATTATTTATACAATATTATTATGAAAAAAAAATTTTAATAGAATGAGTGATCACTTTTATAAAGAGAAATATTATACATTTCTTGTTCGAACTTCAATTATTACAATTATTTATTGAATGTTAATTCGCATTCTTCCTACATTTTAAAACAAATCTTATAAGCTAATTATTAAGTGTTAGAATATCTGGAACGTATTTTAAATTCGTAAAAAAATAGTTTGTACCAACGATCACGAGTGTTCATTAACGTTTTATAAATGACTTTTTGAGTGAATTTCTTTTTGTAATATTGTTATTTAACACACGTCGCAACAATAATAAGCGGCTATTTTAGGATTCAAACTGTTTCAAACTTATATAATATGACCATTCTATCCATAGTGATTTATTTTTATAGTTTTACCTTTTCAATATTTTCTGACTAAAAATATTAAAAAAAAAAAATAAAGCTTTCGATGAAGTCTTTAAAATTTAGTTCCATAAATATCTTACAACCTTTTTTGCATCAAAAATATTTATGACTATAATATTGACTCTAGATTGTATAGAGAAATGTTTAGGTGACTTTCTGAAAAACGTAAATAACACATACTATGCTAGTTTTCAAAGACAATAGAGTAGTTCGTTAATTAAACAATGCTCTTTGCCTGCCCGCAAATAGCAAACAATTTTCCCTCGTACAAACAGCGGTCCTTTCCAATGTTGCACTACCTTATGCAGATACACCAATTAGCATTATACGAATCACACACCTACATATTACAATTAGCGTTGTCGTGCCTTTAAAGAATATCTACCGTCCGACGCGACCAAATCGTGGCCCGAATATCGAACGTGACACGCCGGACACCGGCGCCCAGTCCCCTCCCTGGCCTACGCGTCAAAAGAAATCTGGCCCACATCTCGAATTTCCGGCCCGGTCGTTAACAGCACGCCCCGGCCCGAGGCCCGAGCGTGCGCGCGATTTCAAAAATCCCGCGGCTCACGTATACGTCATAAACCCGCATTCCCTGACTCCCCGCCCTCTTTCGCTGTCACTCTCTCTCTCTCTCTCTCTCTCTCTCTCTCTCTCTCTCTCTCTCTCAGGATTCGCCTGACTCGCATACGAAATCTATCTATAGAAGGAGATGGACGTAGAGGCAGAGGATGAGGAGAAAGAGAGAGAGAGAGAGAGAGAGAGAGAGAGCGAGCGAGAGAAAAGAGAGTCGCAGCGCCGCGCCGCCGCATTATACACACTCCGGCGCGCCTCGCGGGTTTGAAAGGCCCGCGTTGAGCCGGTGTATCATAAACAACGCACACGCCGCGCAGGAACCGCCGACGGAGCATCGGTACAGAGCCGGCAGAGCGCTGCGCATCGAGTCGGATTATCTTCTCCGTCCGGTAAGGCCGAGTGTAATACGCGCTTGTCGGGCCAGGGCGCAAGTTTCGACTCGATCGCCGGACGATACGGGCGCGGGCGATCGCGCGCGTTTCCAAGCAAAACGCCGGGCCCGCCCGATCGCTGTACCGTTACACCGCGGCAGCCACCCCTCCCGCAACCCCTCGTTCCGCCCCAGCGAGGGACGCGAGAGCCGAGGAGAATGGGCCAGGGGACGAGGGGGCGGAGGAGGCGGCCCGGTCAAGGGCCGATGCTGCTGTCGTCGCTGTCGCTCCTGGCGATGGCGCTGCTGCTGCTGCTGCTGCTGGTCGGCGGTGGTGGCGTCGACGCCCACGCCCACGACAGTCGACTCCCGGGGCCGGGAGCGTCGAGCGGCGTCGCCGAGCGCCTCGCCGGGATTCGCCGCTTCTTTCACGGCGTTTTGGACGGCTGGACCGGGCGAGGAGCAAGCGGTTAGTGTATATCTATCTATATATACGTATATATGTATAAAAGTCCTTTTTCTCCCCACAATTCTCTGTGCTTACGTCTCTGCTTTCTTAGTTGATTTCTCGCTTTCCTTTCGTTTGTTTCGCGACACTATCGCGTCTTTTATGTACCTGTACAGCGAGGAATTAAACGTGTGCCAGATTATAAAAGGCAGCTTTCGGAACGATATTTGGGTTGTCCGGAGAAGAGGTGATATTAAAATTCAAATTACTCGACTAAGTGCCGGATTCTCGCGTAGGCTCGATCCGACCCACTTAGGAAAAAAGACAGTAATAATAATTTTAAATACTTTCCAAGCTTTATTTTATGGCTTAAATTAATATTGACTATTGTCCGGTTTTGTATAAATTTAGTGATAAGTTATTATTAGAATAGATTTTTACCATAAAGAATTTACAATTGGAAACGCTACAAAGAACGATACTGATATATATTCCTTAATTAATTAGTGAAATGCTATATGTATATATATACGAGGTCGCAAACCCACAGTAGATACAGTTAAACCTCGAGAATTTTGAATATGATTTCTATGGGATTAATCGCAACGGATAATGAAATTTTAATGGCTGTTTTAGTGAGAGAAAGAGGGTATAGACAATATTAAATCTGTTCTTTTTTCATTGACAAAGTTAATGCATCACATATAATAAAAATACAAGCAACGTAATGATTTCTGTAAAACTTACTATAGTACCAAGATGAATGAGAACAGTTGGCTTATGACTAAATGTTTATCATACTGCGTAATATAAATATATGTCAATAATAAAAATAATGTTGATTAACCTACAATATCGATAAGTTTACTTACAATGTTTTTGCATTAAATTTTGGAATGAAGAGTAATCATTATTTATAGAAAATTATGAAAATGTCATTGTATTTAAGTAGAACTGTATATATAACAAAATATTATAAATTAATTCTATTTTTACATGACAGAAATTTACATGCAAATACTTTTTGCCTATTAGCTTGTTGCAGTAAAACTACTTTCAAATTCATTGCATTGCATAAAATATATATTTTAACATTCAAATATATTCATACACGATTATATTAATTAAAACCAATATTTTAATGGTCCATCATAGTATACCAAAAATAGATAACATTAACTTACTGAACAAAGTTTTAGATTTATTTATAATAGATGCAATACTTCGATTATATGTGCTAATATAAAATAAATGAATTTTGATTACGCGCAGAGTTATTATGCAATGCGACCTTATATTGAGCTGAGAGATCTCAATTCTAACAGTTGAATTTTGCAGACGGAATTATTTAATAGCTTCTTCTGGCAATTATACGCCTGTAATATCGTTAAGAAAAATTTAATTTAGCACTGACCATCATATTGCAGAGCATATAAGTTTACGATAAATTCTCGTATTTATAGGCATACGTCAATTTGTAAAAATATGCATTCGTGAAATACCTTGGATATACTAACGTAACGTGTTAAATGGAAAAAAGTAAGGCGATTACCGGCTTTTATGATCTGCCATAGAGCTGCGTGCTTTCTAGTAAAAATTTCGAATCTCGTCCCAACAGTTCCGAAGGAAGCATATAGAATTTCATTGAAATCCGGTACGACATTTTTTCCAGATATCATTGAAATTAATTAACATTTTAATATCCTGTCAAGTGACATTTTATTATCAAATTAAAAAAACAAAAAAAGAAAATAAACTTTCTACTTCGTTGTCTGGCAATTATTTTGTTCTAATCGAAAATTTGAGGGAAAATCGCTTGAGAAATGGCGTACGTGCCATAAAGAAAATTACGCATGTAAAATAATATTCTACGAAGAAAATGACTAGAGTGAAAGATTCTTCGCAACAATTCCATAAATTGTTCCTGTGTGAAAACTAAAAGCTTACATGAATAAGTTATGAAGTAATGAAATAAATCAAAATTTTCGAAATCATGCTAAGATAACGCAATAAATTTCGCTAGATTTTGGCGTTTTTCGTTATATAAATAATGAAAAATGGCTTTAAAATCCTTCCTCCCAAGAAAACTTAAATTTCTTTGTAACGTGTAATTATTTCTCGCTAGTTACGATTGCGTGGGAAAATGCTATCCATTGAGTGCATTAACGTTTTGACTGAACATTAAGAGATATTAAAATTTTTTTAATCGAAACAAATAATTATTGACTTGTATTTATTACCACTGATAAAAAGTTCTTAGATTAATATAATATTTTATCAATCCAAGAAATTTTTTTTATAAATTTAGAATAAATTTCCGTTTCGATATAATATTATTGAAAGTCAATCGGAACACGATCATCAAAAGATTTGATTTATATATTTCAACTCAGTAAACTTCTTCTCCCGATTTGGCAAACGAGCGCGCGGCAAGGATTCCCATTCGACAAACGGTTTGTGCCATTTGTTCTGTCGAGGGGCAACGCTAATTTTATCGGCCGCGCAATAACGTAAAATAATATTCCAACGTGTTCCACATCGGCGGAAGGCTCGCGCGGGGAGCCATTCCTCAGCTTCGCGGGATTCCCCGGGCGCGATTCTCATGGGAAACAAAGAGCGCTGCTCACTTCGCATCGGATCCCGCGCTGATGGATTATAAATATATGCACGAACGTTATAATGGTATAGGCGGTGATTTGAGAGCTGAAAATTATTATTGTATTCGCGAGAGCGATTAAATTAAGCATTATGTGTACGTGCTCTTTTTATTTCAGGTCTCCGTCCAGACCGGCAGTAATTACAGTTACAATGTAACGAGTGCCCGAGATCGTGAAATAAGAAAACTTTTAAAAGATGTTCTTGCTCCACCCGATGCAATAAACAGTTGTCACGCCCTTTTAAAATATTCAGGAACAGAATAAAAGCTTCGATCGTGCGCTCTCACGGCTTAATTTCGTATAGTTTACGATTTTAACGATAATCAAATTTTTAGTAGACGAGTTTTTCTTCCTTAGTCGACTAAATATAAAATTACAGATTTTCTAGTCGCGCATATATTTGTTTTGTCTACACATTCATGTATGCGAAGGAATCTATTAAAATAAACGAAAGGAACGCATAAAAGATATAGTTTAAACAAAAAGAAAAAAAGCAATGAAATTAAAAAAAAAACTTATAGCCATCTGAAAACCAACAATTTGAATATCGTAAAAAAGAAGGATTCATCAAGTAATTTTGATTTTTAATGCAGCTAATAACACGTACAAGATAAACGGAATAGTGATCAGAAATCATATTATATTTTTTCCGAAGATTTCAACCCGCCGAAAGGCTTAATATGAATGAGACCTAAAGAATTATTGTAATATTATTTCACAATTATAAGATATCAATATATATCTATAATATATATCAAAGAAACTTCCACGTTCGAGTGCCGTTGGATTGGTTCAAATATTTTTTTATTTTTTTGTTGAAACATTCAGATATAAATTTGAGTGTAATTAGACAAATATGACATATTACGGAAGCATTGAAATTTCATACGTTTATGTTTGACTATGCCGGTATAGGTGTCTACGTTATTTTCCGCGTCTAAATCAGTCTCGCGAGTGCTCCGACGACGCGGTGAGTACCGTAATGGATCGCAGCTTTTTCATTCTCAAATGTACAAGAAAGTGTCGTCGCTTTCTCGAGCGCTTCGAGAACTTTATATATATATATATATATATACAGAAAATTTTGGCCCACGCCGAATCGAGAGCGAATAATAATCTTCAGTTTTTAGCACAGCTTTATACGCACCTGCGGTCTGGCCTCGCATCCCGCCGGCGAGCATTGAATTTCACATTTGCCGCGCACGCGCGCGCACTCGCTCCACTTGATACCGCGATTTTTATGCCTGGATATTCTATTATGGGGGACAATGAAGCTCTCCCTCCCTCCCTCTCTCTCTCTCTCTCTCTCTCTCTCTCTCTCTCTCAAATCGGAGGACGGGTTGTATTATATAGCTATGCGCGGCGACGCGCGGCGAGCAGCCGCCTGGTATTTGGGCCAGCATTGTGTCGGCCCGATCGTTAGCGAGCAGTTCGAGCTTCGGCATCGACCGCGCGCACCGTTATATGCGCGGGAGGGAATCCGCGCGGGTGCTCGGTACCAGGGAGTCGGCGAGCGCTCGCGTGTGGCGTTACGCGGCGTCTGCTAACGTAGAGGATAGTTATTTTGCCCCCTCTGTTATTGTACAGCGAGAATAATGCTCCATATGATTAAGGACCATCGACCCATTAGCTCTTATGTTAATGGAACAGAGTGAAATTAAAATAGATTGCCATTATTAACACTTTCGCGAAAATATATATACATAAAAATATCTTATAAAATTAGGGGGGGGATGATGAGAAGGGAGTGCTTGTGAACGTTCAGAACTTTTAGACCATATTTATATATTTTTATGCCAACAGTACAGCGAGCTAAGAGAACTGCGAGATCTATATGTGTCAAAGGAAGCTCTTTCTGGATTTTTGTTTCCCTGGCAAAAGATATTTATTTAAAGTATTCGCCTTATCAATTCCAACCAAAAAACAAACTGTACACCTATCTGTCCTTATTCAGCTTCACCATGCATTTTTCATCCTTCCAAATTGGCAAAATAATACTGACACATTGAGTCAGTCCCATTGTTTGGCCGAAGAAGCGATAATAATAGCCCATCCGAATACATTTAAAGTTTTCTTGACCGGTTTTATGGCGTGTGACAGTAGACTGTCATGCAGAAAATGAACCGTCGAACCCGATACTGTGTCAGCTTAAAGTAATTAATACCATTTTGGTCACACTAAACATATACAATTATCTTAATGATTGATTCACCGATTCGAGCTTGAAGTCGATGAACCAGCTTGATCAGATAATCACGACTTTCTACGATTATAATGCATAGGGCATGCCTTCCGTATGTTTCTATCACGTATACGTTGATTTTAAAAATTTACTTTAAAAATGTGGAATTTTTAAAGAGTTAGAGTATTCTATAACGATATTTTTATTATTTTGGCGGAATAAACTTGTGCAATTTGACGTAAGTCAAATAATAGTATACCATGATTAATATTAGCAAATCCGGCAAAGAACTTTATCATTGTGAACTGTTGCACAATCTATAAAATTCATAAAGACAGCGAAATAAATAAAAAACATGAGTATGAAGTCAAAAGATATTTATCTTTTCATTCATTCCTGTCATCAATATGAGATTGTACTATGGTTTAACACGATACATTCAAAGTCCCCTAATATGTTTTGATAAAAATCGTATTAATTTTTTTAAATAAATTTCAATGGTATCATATTATACAGTATATCTCGATATATATCCGTGGCACAACGAAAGCTGTTTAGAAAAAATTACTATATTTGTCATGAAGAGGGAGACTCAATAATGTGAGAAAAAATTCTTCTAAATTCTTCTTTTAAATTATAAAAATATAATAGATTAATTACCCCATTGCGTTCCTATTCTATATATATAGTAATATTTCTACTAAGTTGTTTACTTCTCGTGAATAATAGCGTAAAAATTGAATAATAAAGTTGACTAACGAAAGCTAATTTCTACATGGAATTATGTATCTGTATCACAGTAAATAAAAAAAAATTATTACTTTATTTTATATATATATTAGGCATATAACATATTCATTCATCAATCGAGTCATTGATCATAATATTCTTTGAAGAAAAAAGAACATCCAATTTACTTTACAACTTTTGAAACGTTTGTTTGAATTGTTCACTTACATTTTTTTTTGATAATTTAAAATACATTTTAGATGTGTAATCATTTTTTAAAAGTTTTTATGAAAGTTAATTACGTTTAATTTTTGACAAAATAGCTGTCTGAACTATAGAATAAGAACTATAAATCTCTGAGAAAATTTTAGAGAATATACATGTCAGACATCATAAATCAATGATAGATTAATGGCTTTTCTAAAGAATAAATTCTAAATATAGTGGAGTTAGAAAAGGAAGGAAAGAAATCTACATTCAATGATAAAGTAACACACAAACGAAGAAGCATTGTCGGGATTAACCGTCAGATGGCTTGGCTACCTCTAGAAAGTATATATAATAAATCTGATCGTCCTTAATATATGTATGCCATATTAACTATATATAAAGTATCTTATAATTTCAAAATTAAAACTTACCTATATTCATGAAAATCTATACATACTAGTAATATTGATAACAATTTTTTAAAAAATAATGAATACTTATAGAATCTATACCACCATTAATATTTGTAAACAAAATTAAAAAAAATCTATATTCTGCAATTGCTATATTAGAGAAATTGCTATATTAATCATGATGAGATCATGATGAGATCATGATTAATATAGCAATTAGGAATTAGAATGAGAGAAATCAGGATGAGATGTTAATAAACATAATCTAAAGTAACTAATGAAACTAACGATCGTGAACTAAAAAATTGCAAAAATTCATAAAAATTTTGCAAATAATAATACTTAAATAATAATAATTATTCCTCAAATTCAGATTTAAAATATCCATTAAAAAATGCATTAAAGTATCATAAAATTAATTTTTGAATGTCTTAAGATATAGTAGTTATTACTATCAGTGTAGTAACCATTTTTTATACTCACTCCGGTAATATTCAAAAACAAAATTTATGTTATAGCTTAAAATTTTTATAACAAAAAATAAATTTGCGATCTTTCTAAATTCATTTTTAGTTATAATTTCATTCTATCTACAAATATTACATTGGGCATTATAGCTGTATAATTCTTTTTGAAAATGAACATTTTTTTATTCTGCACAAGTAGAACATTATTGACTTACTGAAACAAAACAAAATGCTTCAAAGCTTTCAATTAAACTTTAAATTTACTTCTGTATATTTATATATATATATATATGTATATATATGTATATATATATATATATATATATATATATATATATATAACTGGAGTCAATAATGAGCACCGCAGATTTGCATTTTTTTCAAATACATATAATTTTTCTATTAAACTTGTTCTAATATTATTAGAACCTGCAAAGATATCAACTGGTTCGTATAGTTTTGGAACGAAGACACACACACACACACAAACTATACTTCATAATCGCAATAAATTTATAAATTTTTATCGCCTGTGTTATTAGCAATGAACAATTATTTATTCCTATAGTTCTGATAAATAATTACTTGAACTTAATATTCGAAATATTTAATGTATTAAATTTGTATACTTTGAATTGTGATAATAGTTTCGTGCAAGAAATGAATTGTAATATAGATCTTATTTAAATCAAGTTCACAAAGCACATATGGTATATATATATATATATATATATATATATATATATATATATTTATTTATTTATTTATACCATATGATAAAATTTGACCCGAACTGGCGCATTTAAACTCTGCGCGTAAACTGAATGGGTAAAATTTTTTTTTCCTATATTGGTACAACCTTTCTTGATGTCGATGTGAAATTTGAGCGCCATATCTTCATTAATGTTTGTTTGTCAGCTATTTGTTTACGACGCAAGAAGTTTGTCTGTCGATATTGACTATGGAAAAAAAGTTGATCCACGAGTTTGCTTGAAATTTTGTGTTTCCACGTGTTTCCAATGAAATTACGGCTACGGAATCATTGAAAATGTTCCCGAAGTGCTTTGGGGAGTCTACTTTGCCACGCAAGTATTTGAGTGGCACAAAGCATTCAGTGAAGGTTATGAAGTCGTCGAAAAAAGCCTCATGCAAGTTGTTCATCCACTGAAAATCAAGTAATGCTCATCGTTTTTTTGATTATCATGAGGTGGTTCACCATGAATTCGTTCCAGGAGATCAGACGGTCAATATGGAGTACTACTTGGCCGTTTTGAGGCGTCTACGTGAAGCAATTCGTCGTCAACGACCGGATTTGTGGGCAGACAATTCATGGTTTTTTCACCACGATAATGTACCGCCACATTCCAGCATGATTGTATCTGATTTTTTGGCCCAACACGAAATTAAAGTCATCGATGAGCCGCCGTATTCGCCGGCTTTGGTTCCCTGTGACTTTTTCCTCTTTCCGAAACTCAAAAATCCGCTTCGGGGAACGCACCATGAGTCCATAGTCAATATCGCCAGACAAACTTTTTGCGTCGTAAACAAACAACTGACAAACGCACACTAATAGAGATATGGCGCTCAAATTTCACGCGGACATCAAAAAAGGTTCTACCAATATAGGAAAAAAAAATTTTACCAATTCAGTTTACGCACGGAGATGAAGTGCACTAATTCGGATCAAATTTGATCATATGGTGTATATATAATCAATTTCGAATTTTTAATTGAGTTACTGTAAAAAATATTAAAAATTCAATTAGAGAATAAACCTCAATTCTGGAAAATTTTATGCAACTCAAATCCTTCATCTGCATAACTAACAGGAGAAGAAAATAATAGAACTCATGAAGGGAGCAACTACATATTCATGATGTAAGCATGTACCGTAGAGTAGGTTGTTAAAGCCATTCCATTATCAACTGATATGGTTATGTCAGAGATTACGGCAGTAACACTCTCGATAAGTGCATTGATCAAAATATACAATAAGACTTCAGAAAAAGAGCTCTTTTGAGCACTTAGACTAGAATCGTATATATATATATATATATATATATATATATATATATATATATATATATATATATATAACACTTCAGTGAAGTATACGCATATATTGAATATCCTTCTGAATGATTCCAGACGATCTAGCTCAGCAGCTGGGAAGGACCTTTGGCCAGAAGCGAATTCAATTTATGCTGATGCCCATGGTCTATAAAATGGGCGTGATGATGACAATGCTCACCGTCCTGACTATCATTTCCTTAAAGGGCCTGATGATCGGTAAGTGTTCAAGTACATATATATATATATATATATATATATATATATATATATATATATATATTATTTACACAGGTCGCGAAAAAAAATTTCCTGCATAAACCGAGCGGAGCGACTCTCGCACCTCGCCAAAGATTAAAGGCAAGTTAACGGTATTCACACGCGCGCTTCTTCTCCATTTCTTTCGTCGACCGATACCTTGCTGCTGTTTGCATGGTAAACAATCCGGCATCGGCGCCGGGACGACTTACTTCTGATCCCCAGCGCGCATATCGTCGGTCATCGAGCTGTGGTTATAGCTTCTTCTCTTTCATCCACTATACGCAAGCAGAGTTCTCTTTCCCGCTGCGTTGTTTTTTCTTTCTTTCCTTCCTTTTTTTGTTTTTCATTTTTTTGTATATAATCTTCTCGTACAGGTATAATATGGCGCACTATACATCGATATATACAGTGTGTACGCGAGCGCGCTTGTGTGTGTGTGTGTGTTTGTGCGTGCGTGCTTACCTGCACGCGCGCTATACCGTTTTTGGCCTTTTATAAACTCGGGCCGTGCACGTGCTTCCAGCGAGAATCAGAGAAGGCGATCTCGCTTCCTATATACACAGTAGCATTGGAGAATCGACACTAGAAAAGAATATATATATATATATATATATATATATATATATATATATATATATATATATATATATATATGCTCGACCAACTCTTCTCGTCTTCGTCGGTGATGCGGATGGCATAGAAGACGAGATAGAGAAAGAGAAAGAGAAAGAGAGAAGAAAGGTGCTCGACCGCGTCTCCGTTCCCCACGACCACGCTCGGTAAACCTACTTTTTCTTTGACTCCGCATCAGCTGTGGAACAAATAGGCTTACATTATACTTTTGCCTATAGACTCAGGTCGCGAGCTCCTCCTCACTTTCGCTTCAAATTTGGTCCCCCTCTGATTGGTGACGCTTCCGCTTCTGTATTTCGGGTCTCCTCTATTTCGATAGATGGCGAGAAGGGCTTCGAAAAACGACAAATTTGCTTTAGGCATATTTCGTGACATTATACTGGATAAATGTTGAATGTTTGCTTATGGATATTTTATACTATAATATTTTCATCTAATAACTTATAATAACTTATAGAATTTTACATATGTAAAATAAATTAGTTTAAAAATTTAGTACTTTATAACATTTATAATAATTATTAAATTATTCTTAATTGTATCATTAGTAGAAATATAACAAAAAATTACTTAACATAAATTATGAAATTGCATTAAAATACTGAATTAGCAGTATGCAAATAATTTAAATTCATAAAGAGTATACATAATGAACCCGTTATAATTGAAACGTTTGTTAAAAGTTGCGGTAGACTTAACGGAGAAATTATCATTGTTTATCCTTAATCACGATATTGGTCGATTTAGAACGTGTTTTAAGATCGGGTCTTATTTATTGTTGGTTTTAAAATTCTTACAAATACACTGTTAGAAAATGTTCCGCTTTGCTCTTAGACGTCGCAAAGAAACTAGTACTTTCCATGAATAGTTCATCATCGAAATTGAATAATATAAGATGGCAGTGCCAATAATATTAATACCTTAACGTATTTCTAGTTCTTTTAAAATTCATGAATTTTTCGTAAAGCAGTATGCAAATTATGTAACGAAATTCCGTACTGCTTCCTAATAACTCATTTTAAAACTGTTTCGGAACTTTATCATTACAGTAAGACTATTTTCGAAATTATTGTATTTATAGACCTTTTATAATTAGAAAGAATTATAAATTATTTATTCGTAAATGAAATTTCACGTAAAAAATATATGAAACCCTTCATTTAGGTTTCGTTTATAATTCTTATGGATTCTTAAATAAATTTTATTTTTTATCCATTTAGCAGTTGACAGTACTGCTATGTTTATTCCAAATAGAGTCATACAATATCGTGCAAAATTACACCATAATAAAATTTATGCCAACGTTTAATTTAATCTCTAGAATCTAAATTAAAGCTCCTGTAAAAACAATTATATATAACGTTTTATCAGATCTAATATCATTGATATAATTTTTATCATCGAGTATCATTCTAACCATGGCCTGCTACCATAAAGCAACTGATTTATATCAATCTCGTAAAAATAATTCTACTGTATCAGTGCTTGTAAACTTTAGTAATTGCACTTCATAGAGCTTTTTATTGGAATTTACCCAATCGCTCTAAAGCACGATAATTAATTTCTACTCTCTTGTCCCAAAAGTTAACTCATAAATTAAACTTACTACTATTAATTAAACTGTTTTCCTATTAGTACACCCTTCTCCCTCCAAACTATCGAAACGAATCCTTAGAATCCCATTAAATTACAATTGCGCATACGAAACGAATGCTCGGGACGACTCGCGACGCGGCCCCGCTCCCCGTTACAAACCGCAGCGGTATAGCCCATCCCGGCATGCTCGACCGCAAAATACCCGAGAGGCGACGTGCAACTAAAGCCAGTTCCGTTTTCAATGTGCGCAGGCGTGACGCTGCTCGTCCTGAAGCTGGCCGGTCTGTTCGGCAAGCTCTACTCCGTGCTCCACGGCCAGGGGCACTCGGGCTGGTCGGGCCCGCAGCCGGTGCACGTCCACGTGCACGGGGAGCCCGCACACAGCCAGGCCTACGGAGGCTGGGGCGACCACGGTGGTCCGGCCGACGAGCATTACTACTACAAAGGACGATGACCTCGACGGGCAGGAGACACTTTGGGAACAAACATGTGGATGCTCGGGGACCCTGTTCGAGACGTTTGACAGAGTTTATACGGATTACCGGCAGTATTGGAGACCGTATCGGTGATCGGAATTCCTGCATTCGTTAAAAACTGAAGGCTATGGACACAGTGAAGTTCTGCATTATTGTTGGATGAATTAGGTCAGAGGATATTCGTGGGCGTGTATCTGATTTGCATTATGGGATCGACGATCTATTGATTCGCGAGTGTGAAGTGAATTTATGTAACGATCTTAATCTGTGATGGAGTGCGGACTTGAAGTTTATTTAAGTTTATTTTAATTTAAGAAGATGTTTTTCTTTGTGTATATTGCGGTCAGTATATATACGTGTAGTGCCATTCAAACAATGCCTGATTATCTCGAGTATTCTAGCTGCGGTTCTTATCTCGAGTATATATAAGATTATGCATCGAATACTATCATTGCACACTGACTGTAACATCTACAAAGATTGATGTAATTACTTAATTGTATATTATAATAATGCCTAAAATGAACGACGATACATTGATTTGAAAATCTTTATTCAAGTACACTCTTAGAGTAATTCAGTCATGTAAAGTAATCTGGATATGAATGTAGCAAGTGAAGATGTGTAACTATAACAGACATCATTGTTATAGAATCCATTATTTTATTTTGTAATATTTTTTTATTTTTGTGTATTCTTAATTTGTTATTATATGTATTTAATAATCTCTCGATAATGAGAAAAGTTTATAATAAACTAACGAATCTTCAAGAAAATATTACAGAATGAAGAGAATATCTTAGAAGCACATCTTACATCTAATATTTTGCAATTATACTTTCAGAAAATTTAATATATTATTTAGGTTATTCTATCAAGACTGTATATAAAAAAGATGAAAAAACAGAAAAAAATCCAAGCTCTTTTCAGAACAATTTTTTTTGGTAACATATTTTTTATTCATAATTTCATATTTGTCTTAAAACCATTGCTTCTGTTAAGATTTTCTTGAACATTTGTTTAATTGTTTTCCGAGTATACAGACAAGGACGTACGAAATCATTAATAAAAATGTAGACTAATACACGTGTATGTATCGATATTTCATACGCGTGGAAGTATCAAAACATAAATAATCATAATATATGTTTAAAATAGCTATATTCAATTGTTTATTTATTTATTTATTTTATTAATCAAGTTTATCACGAATATAGTACAATTGAATTCAATTTTACATAATTGTTATTAATGATGATCTACAAAATAAGAACTAAAGAATTGGCATATATTTTCTATTAATTAACAATTTTACTTAAAGAAACTTACTTTTAATCTTTATACAAATCAAATTTTTATGAAAAACAGCTTTCATGTATAAGCATATTTTAACAGATATTATTAATTTATTCGATACTTCTGGTTTTGTTTTATTCAAAATTTAAAGATAGTTCTTGTTGAAGGACCATAATTTTTATGAAACCATTTAACGTCTCTTACTAGAACAGAACATTAAAATTTCCATTAGAATACTTTTTGTTACTGTTTAACTGTCTGTTTATCTACTCATCCTACAAAAAATCGTTTCATCTATATTTTTCAATAGAATTCAAGTAAAGCAAAAAATATGATTATCCTGCATTATCCCATAGGGTTGAGCTATAGTTTGTATGTGTTCCGATCCAGTTGTTAAGTAAGCAGGTCTTGCAGTGAAGGTCTGAATTGAATGCTATTAGTATGTTTCCATTCCAGGCGGTTTTTGTTCTTTTTAACCTATTTCTGATCTCTCGTATTCGGGCATATTTTGCAAAATTATATTTTTGAATAATTTACATACTGATACATTTTCTTTGACTAATGTTTGGGGATTTATGAAAAGGAACATGTATGTTTGATTGACTCAAGCTAATAATCCTTGTGTATGAACATTTTTATGTATGTTTCACTTTTAATAATGTTTATACATCAGAACTGGAATTAAATAAAAATTTGAAACTCAAGCTATAAATTATGATCTATAGTTATAAACAATAGGTCTTCTCATTAATTCTTCAATTGAATAGTTGTACAATAATTCATGTAGCTCTAAAATACTATAAATCTTACTGACCCACATACATGATTGTTAGTATTTCTGGTGATGAGTTTTCTTTCCTTTTTTTGTTGTTAGAAATCTTTAACCGTGAAGCTGATATTTCTTTCGTCTTGATGTACAATCACTTTTTGCACTTAGTACTTCTTAAACAATAGCAGAAAATTGTTACGGTAATACAGATTCTTTGCATAAATGACTGCTCACAATAATTTTACTATGGTCAATTTAGATTCGATTAGAGAAAATTCCCATTTTATATATAAATATATTTTCAAAAAGTATTCTTACGTTATTGATTTTGATATTCAACTCTATTACATTTGAATATAATAGATTAAATATTATATGTCAAATTATATTGAAATAAAATTGATTTTAATATATATAAAAACAGCTTGTATTAAATGGATAAGTCACTTACATATAACCATAAAAGTTATAAGCATTAATAATTGACAAATTAGATAACCGGTGCCCACATATGTAGTAGTACAAAAATGAAGTTACATATACGAATATTATTTGAGATGATAATATTTTATGGCTATGGAAAAAATTTTCTTCTTTATCAACACATTACTAGATAAAAATTTACTATTTAACAAAGAATCTATAAGGTAGGGGCACACTGTGTATCTTTTGCATGTGTATCGATTCAAGGGGCATTGTTTAAGCATCTAATGGACATAAATTGTTTTTGTAAATTTTCAATGTAAACTAATGCAATAACCATAACTAGAAATTACTGAAAAAGTAACGTATATAATAGTATACATAAATGTGCAATTGAATTGCATGCTATTAGTAAATATAATCGCATACACTGAAAAAAAATCTTTTATCAAGAAACAATATTTTCTTGTTTTGTATCGAGATAATTATTTTTTTCAATTAAGAAAAAATCTTCCTAAATAAAGGAAGTATTTATTTGATCCCAGAAGAGTTCACTTGAATCAAATTACATAGTCTTAAATCTAGTGAATATTTTCTTAATTTAAGAAATTTATTTACTTGGTACAAAACAAATAAATATTTATTGTATAATAGAAGTTTTTTTCAGTGGATAAAAATCTTCTGTGAAAAGAAATTATGAATGTATGAAATATTTGTATGCAAATCGAAAGAAACTGAAAGAATGCATAAAAAATGAATAGATTGAGCTGTTAATGATCAAGTTTTCACAAATAATCCGATCACACTCGAAAATTGTTCAAACAGGAGATTTATTGTAAAGCTTCTTGTAGTAATAATGATTTTTAACCGAAATAAAAAAGTCAAGTATGATAAAATTTTAGACAGTAATATATTAGTGTAGATTGAAGATTAAATTTATTAGTTAAAAAAAGAGTGGCAATTTACGCAGAGATATTGAAGGAATTTTATTCTATGATGCTTAAACATAGAAATTTATTGAAACAACTTACATCAATAATGATACCATACTAAAAAAATTCCTACATACTATTTATGAAAAAAAATAAAGGCCCGTCTATTCATGTTAAAGAAACATTTCTAAGGGATGAAATCGGTCTTCAATAGCAATCCACAGAAATAGTTGTTTTCAAATATTTGTCTTCAAATATTTCACAAACGGGCAACGATATACTGCATCAACTCAATTTTCTGAGTTATCGATCCTTAGATATTCTGAAATAAAACAATATGCAATAGACTGATTTACGAAATTGTATATTACAATAATTTTAACGAAATTATCATATTGTATTATACAATATTGTTTATAAAGTAACATTACAGCTTGAGAAAATGATTTTTCCACTCTTGGGGTGGGGTATTCTCTAAAAAAAGATTGTTATCTTGTCAGACTTGTATCTCATTTCAGTTCGGACAGAATCATCTCATGAGATAAAATCTTACACTCATTATATTTTAAAATCGGTTGTGTTATAAAGTAATTTAAGAACATAAGTTGGCGCCTTCTATATTGTTTTGCCAAAAAATATTGTTTTTAGGATGATCTATCTGCTGATTCGATAGGTTTGACATAAATTTCAGCAACATTAATTGGTTTAAGGATTGATTTGTAACTTTTTCACAACCTACTTCACAGTCTCAAAATGTTTAAGTACTAAAAAATAGATTTCCATAATATTAGAATCCATGAGATACAAATCGAACATTTTCATTGTAAATATACTCGATTAAAAGAATATTGATGATGTGTGTTAATGTTTCTGTTAATAATAATTTTACGATATATTTTAATCGTAACAATCATTTAATGTCATTATCATGTTTTTACATGAGAAAACTGCTATTCGTATGTATAAGTATATTATAGAAATAATTTATAATTCTAAGAGATTGAGGTATTTCGAGATTACGTCTTCCTGCTAATTTTTATTGAAAATCTATTTAATCATCAAAAGCATAAACCTCTATATATGAAACAACTACTCGCTGCATTGTAATTCTGCTAACTTAAGAAAGAACACTGAATAAAATTATTTTTCAAAAGTTTCAATAATATTTTCAAAATAGTTTTGTTCTTATCGTAATTTTAATTTAATACAGTCTGTCATGGATGAGATTGTAATTAGACAGATGATCAGATAAGAATAATTCCAATTACTTGCATTGATGCAAGATCTATGCGTACTAAATTGAAATTGCAATAAATATCAAATGCGCCCATGAACATTACAGAATTCCGCACAAAGATTTTGTTCATTATTATATATACTCAAGCTACCAAAATTACTGTGGTGTACAACATAATGGCATATATCGTAGGGTCTACGATCTTACGATCTATTGTGCAGATTTGTAGAAAATAAAATGTTGTTTCATAATAAACGGTAAATGGAAAGCATTGGTGCATTATATTAAAGTTGTAGTATTATTTGATGCAATACATCTCATAGGCGTTAGTTATAAAAAGTGTGAAGAGTAAATTCTAATTTTATTACATTTGTTTTTCATCTATGATTACTTATTGTTCATAATTTTTTCAACGATATCATTAATTGTAATTAATATTTATATATTTATTTATTTATTATCAATAAACTAACTTATTTTCTATTGTAATAAAATTTGCTGTATTATTATTATACAGTGCCAATATCGTCAAAATCCTATAATTTTAAATCCATTCTGAGAGCCTTCTATCAAAGAAATTCTCGCTTATACTCTGCAAAACTTATTCAGAGTCTTAAAAAATTGCGCGATTCTTTGTGAATTTATTCAAATCAAGGAAGTGGATATCTAAATTTTAAACGAGTCCTCTAAGATTTTGAACGAGTTTTCGAAACTCCGATAAAACTTCAAATAATTCGAATCAATTCGCAAAATTTAAATATTTTTTGAAAGTGTTTAAATGAGATTTCGAAATTTTGATAAATTTTGAATTCGAAACCGTATAAAAAGTTTCAATAATTACTAATTATTTTTTATTCATTTTTAGAGTTTTGATTACTTTGCTCAAGTTCAATTGCAACAATTTAAAATAAGCGATCTATGACTTCTGATCCTATGAAAATGTATAGTTCACCTAGATTGGACGTTGATTGCATGAGAACTTATATAACGTATATGCCTTGGAAATCTTTTAAAATTTCATCAGAACTTTTCGAGCTAAGTCCAATTCTATGACAAATCACTAAAACACTGCATCATTAGAACTCTTTAACAGCTTATTCCATGGAATCATTCCAACTCTTTACTAACTCGTTAAAAGTTTTGTGAACTCTTTCGAATTTCCTGAATTTGCTACAATTCGACCCAAGGAATTTATTATTGGACTCTTTAATGGTGAAAAAGTGAAAAACCTCTCAATGAAAAAATTTTTCGTACGTATTAATTTACATATAAAAATTCTCTATTCAATAGAAGAAAAAATCGTTTCTCAAGACCGCATAACTACGCTCTTAAAATTTCTTGTGGAGGGTTTCCAAAAAATTAGAAAAACGATACAGTTATACAATACGGTTTCAACAACGGGGTTTCTACGCGCAGATCGATACATTTATTACAATGTGTGACGCGATCTTCGAAAATTTGTACAGCTATATTTATTTGTATGTATGTATATATATATATATATATATATATATATATATATATATATATCCACGCATGCATGCATTTGACCGCGAATTCGTAGGCAGCGTGCTCGACTACCGCGACGGCCATATAGATAGAGATAGACATTATATGATGGACTATCACCGTCCCTCCCACGCGTTGCAATTCGTTCTAATTTTACGGATGTTGTTATTGTACACTTTTGCACTGCTACAAGTTTTAGATACTTATATATATTTATATTACGCTTATGAAACCCCGCGTTTTCGTCACGGGAAAAAATCGCTCTTAACAGATCACTGATTACCGGTTGGAACAGGTATATTATTTACCCACCACCACACCACACACACCACGACAAAACCCGCACACACACACAACACACACCACCAAAGCACACACGCACGCCACACACACACACACACACACACCACACACACACACACACCACACAACACCACACACACACACACAAGAGAGAGAGAGAGAGAGAGAGAGATAGAGAGAGAGAGAGAGAGAGAGAGAGAGAGAGAGAGAGATATGGGTATATAAGAATCGTGTCTCCCACGTGTGTCGTCAAGCTTGGCTAGTCATCCCGCACTATATATGTATGATGCGTATAGAAGAGCTCGCGTAGATTGTAATATGCGCGCACGCGCCAGCGGCACCTTTCTCGCTGTACTCTGTATATTTACGCTGTACCGTATGTGTATTATACAAGTCTATATAAAAATCGAATAAAATACCGATCTGAAAACAGAGCTGGAGGGAGGGAGAAAGGGACCCAGTTAGAGGCGCTTTATATGCGCGAGTGGGTGGGGTGAAAAAAAGAAACAGGAAGGAATTTCGCTCGGACTTCCTCGGCGGCGCGTCGGCTCCTCTGCGGGGCGTTATATAGAGCGCGCCAGAAACGCCGCGTTTTTCCTCGCGATAACATCGACGCCGCAGCCGATCAGCGTTTCGCGCGCGTGCGTGTCCTGATACTACTACGGAATTTCGCGCCAGGTGCTGTCCGAGCCGCGCAAGTTGGGTCACTCGCGCGCACCTTTTGACATAAGTTGTCGCCGATACTTCTGTAGAGATATAAGAAGATATATGACAAATTTGTAACTAAAGGAGAGATTGGGTTTTTGTTTGTTTTTTTTTTTAAGTATATATAACACAGTCTGCCGTGCCGTTCCGCGGCAATCCGCGGTGATCATAGCCCGAGAGACGTGAGAAGAAAAGCGAAGGAAATAGAAGTAGACAAAGAAGAAGAAGAAGGCATTCTACCAAACTTTATTACAGCAGATAGCTGAAAAACTATGAATGGGATGAGATGCGCCACCGGGCGGCCGACGCTGGTATTGGCGGTCGTAGCCGCAGCAGTGCTGGCCCGCGGCCGCTGCGAGGTGTTCGACAATCGGCCGAACATAGCAATGGGGCGGGAAAACGCCACGCTGCTCGAGACCGTCAACAGACTCACGGCCGATTACGGCGATCAGGAGCTCATCGTCAGATATTCTCCCCGCGGGAAAAGAGGTAACGTAGTGGTTTTTTCTCTCACGCCCAGGTCAATTCGGTGAAACAGCTGCGACCTAGCTTTTTTTTATTACTATCATTTTTTACTTTTTATTTTCTTTTTATTAAAGAGCCACACACACATATATATTTCTTGGGTGTTCAGAAAAATACGATCTCCTCGTTCGTGCTCACTCCAATTTCTCTCTTTCTCTCTCCCTCGCTCTCTATCTACTCACTGTGTCGGAATAGAAAGCCGACGCACAAAGTTACATTTATGGAATGCAACCGGAAAACTGACTTTTTGCTGGTTTTGCTGAATTGAATCTCGGACATCGGAGCCGATCGAATTGTGAATATGGAGCGAGTATGTGCCATAAATTCTAGTTTATGGTGTAGCATTTGGTTTGAATCAACAACTACTAACTTCAATAGTCAAAAGTTTCTGGACAATTTATTTTCGGTAAAATTCGTTTTCGGTAAAAATGAGTTTGGTAAAATTTTTCCATTTGAAATACATTTTCTAAACTTACATAGATGATACTTAAATTCTACTGTATTAATTCGAAGATGTTTATAAGGACTTTGCAATTGTCATTAAGTAAAGAAAATCTTAAAGCTCATTGCTTCTTAATTAAATCATCACTGCAGTTCCTGAGATTTAAATGAAATACTGTTAGATTGAAATAAGCTATATTTTATTTTATACGATATTATATCTAGATAAAAACTTTTTTATTACAGCAATAAAAATTGCTAATTGAAACCCCCTAATCACTCAACGGAATCATCTGTATCACTGTTAAAAATAACTGAATGAACTTTTATGAAAATGCACCGAAACTTTTCTCATTGTTGTCACTTTCAATGAAGGATTGAAAAAGCATTCATTAACAGTGCAGTGAAATCTTATAAAAGTGTCCAGATGCTTACCTATCATTTATTATCTGTTATTAATTTTTCTATTAATTATAGATTTTTATTGAGTTCGTTATTTTTAACTAACTTTTAGATGCACGATATACCTTTACACATATAATATATCTTAAAAATATCTAAGATAGTTTATACATTAGCATACAATGTTATACTCATGAAGTCTTCATCGGAATTACATAGTAACCGAGGTTATTTTTTACTGCAGGCGGTAATGGTCATTCACCAAATATACAGTGAGTGCACTTTCTATAAATCAAAATTTCTTAAATAAAATCGTGAATCGTTTTTAAACATTTTTTAATATGAATTCAGCTTGAAAGTTAGAAGAAATAAAAAAAATTAATAAAGAATAAAACTATAGTATTTATTTTATAAATAAATCAAATAGGATCAATGAACTAACAATAATTGAAGCCAGAATAAAAATATAAGAAATATAGTTAATAATATTTTGCATATATTTCCAAAATTTTAACGATCTTAACTTTCAGAGCATATTTATACATTTTATATGAACTTTATACAAATTCCTGCAATCTTCATTGATGCACTAGGAATTGAAAAAAAATTTCTAGGAATATTTTATGAATATTCGTTATTTGAGTTACAGTTGAATAATATTTCACAAAAAACTCGTAAACTTAACATTTGTTTAGCATTCTATAAATAAATTTTCTGAATGTCAATAATTAAACTTTACCCAACATATTGGATTCTTTTTTGTCAAATTTTTGGATTTCAACTTCAGATTTGTAATCCATGGCCTCAAAATGTTAGATCATGATAAAATATGATTTAGCATTGCCTATCTTAAATTGTGCCCATCAAAGGGTTAATGTACATTTATATAAAATTTCAAATTTATTATAGAATTTAAAATGTATGTTGTAATAAAATAATAATTTTAATTTTATTTAATTTAGATATGTTCATATTAAAGTTAAATTATGATAAAATGCTAAAATTTAACTATTCTAAATGTAAGTAGTTTCTTGTACATTCGAAAATACTGCAAGTTTTTTTAAGATCACTTTATGCTGTTTTCTAGAAATAATAATTATAATTTCGTCAAATCCATTTCATGAAGAACTTAAAAAAATTTTTTAAATGATGTAAAATGTTATAAACGACGGAATTTAATATTTTTTAAGAAAAATTAATTTTCATATATTGTAACGAGGTTAAGATGAATTTTTTTTCAAATTTACTAGACAGCTTAATAGTTAAGAAATATAAAATAAATTTAAACCTCGAGCAGCAGTTTATTTAATTAGGTAGTAAAACTAAGATGGACCTCATAACCGATCGAAATACATAAATTAATAATTAATAATATAACTTTAAAATTTTAAGCACTGAAGTATGAAAAGACTGCGCTACATACTAGTCGAAAATATTTTCTAATAATGTATAGATTCTTATAAGCTCAACTTTAAAAGAGAAAAAAACTAGACAGTATAACCTACAAATTTAATGGAATCAATGATAACTTTCGTAAGCAAATTTAACTAGTAATTTGCCTTCTTATTATCTATTATTATTACCATTTTAAATATTTATAAAAGTTAAGATTTATAAATAAATAGAATTTCTAGGAAAATTTCCATACGTTCATAAAATGATCTTAAGTCTCTTGTATTATTATTATTAATAATTCATTTAAATAAAGATATAGTTATCACAATCTATCTAATATATTCCTATTTATCAAATAATTAATTTATAGACCGATGTACCTATCGTTATGATAGTTATATTATAATAAATTCAGTAGTGAAATTCAGAAGGTATAACAAAACATCTCTAATTTTTCAAAATTTTTAGCTTTCATGAAAGTTTTAAACGTAAATTAAAAATCATACCTTTCAAATATGGGCTAATTTGATTTTTTTTTAAATATATGACAATAAAATTAATTTTAAAAAGTCGAAAAACTTTTAGAGAGGGATAAAATAATTTTTAAAATTCTTCTCAAAGTCGTCGCCCGATTTAATGTTCATTTACAGTATTATAGGATCAAGAATATCACTTAAGTATGTAATATCGATTTAGATTTAGGTTCGTTCTTTAGAAAATATTATCAAATTTTTTCATATTATTCTTCATAATATTTATCGTAGATCATATTTGTTATACATATCAAATCGATATTTTCATAATGCCAGAGTTTTGATATATTTAAAAGTAGCGCTTTTATTATGATAAATCGCATCCTGTATATGGTTAACTATTCAATATATAATGTTCCTTCAAGTTTCGATATAAGCTAATATGTTTAAAAAGTTTAATTTATATACGACTGCAGATATTTACATAAAATTTCTATGCAGATTTAACAATATTTGTAAACTTCAATCTTTTCTAAGCAAAACTTGACTTGTTCGTCCTCACTTACAGTGCATAAATGTAAGGAAATACGATAATCATTGTAGAATCTCATTGATAGTGCGGTAAAATCTAAATGAAGGCCATAAAATAAAACAAATAAGAACTACGTTCGCGTCATGTAGCATCATTTTATAGACTTTCCTACCGCATTTTAAAAGCATCGACAGTTAGATTTTACGATGCTTTCTCTACAGTAAAGGACTCAAGCTTCTGTTCGTTCCATCGTTGATACAATGCATCGATGCAATATACGCATAAACTATTTTTACACCTTTAATCGTTTCCACTTTACAAGTTCTATAATTGTCATTTCCGTTATGAGAGCGCTTTCAAATACTAGACTTACCGCTCTGGGGTAAGTACTTTCTTATACCTTCTTTAATTTGCAGAATAATGACAAGATTTGATGGATCGGTCATCAATTATTTCTAGAGGATCACTTAAAGTTTTAATAATGTTGAAGTTCCGTCGCTAAATAGATTTTTTTAGAATCTATTTATTGCATTAGACAAAAGCAATTTTTTCGAATTTCTGATTGAATTTTATCTTTGAATTTTAATGAAAAACGTAAGAGAATATAAACTTTGCCATTAAAATTATATAAAAGCTATCGATTATTTCTTTAGGATATAAATAATACATATTATATATATATATATTATGAGCAGATTTTCTTGACATTTATTAACTATTCGATACTATGTTTTAAGACATTTGATTTTAGATCTATTTAAAGCCTATAAAAAATCAAAGCAGAATTAGGGTAAACCACGGTCGTAGAGTATACATATATAGGATGATATTTTTTGATTTTGCCTATTTGAATTTCTGTAAAAGAAAATTAACGTAAATGATTTTCCGTATGCAAATGAACTAGGTGAGGATAATCCAATTAGCAATATAAATTGTAAAAGAATACTTGTACTGCTATTTTTTTGTTAAGAAAATTTACATTATTTATTATTATTGCTTAGATACTGCAATTCAAAGCACAAATGGTAAAGGAGAAAAAAGACCAAATATTATGCAAAGAATTGGATCGTTCATGATGATGGTCCCCGTAGGAATGCAGGTAATGAAATATCCGTATTGTATATAATTAAATATAAAAAATGTTAATTTTATAATTGTGCCTTATAAGTATCAAAATCATTTTCAAATTTACATTCACAAAAGCATGATTTTTATATTAACATTTCTTTGTCCAATATTTCTATTACTATAAAAAACTAAATTAATTCTTAGTATTATTCATAATAACGGATATAGTTACCCACGTCCAATCCAGAATTTATTTAGAATATTAATAAAATGCAATCTTTTTTGTAATGTAGATATTGGACCTTTCATGACATGTAGAGTATATTGAATAATTTTCTACTTTAGCTGAAGGAGAAAGTGCGATTTATAGATAAATGCTTTCCTTGAAAATTATAAAAATTCACAATTAATACGTTTATTGCATATGATAGTCTCTAATTAAAAATAATTTACTTAATATTAACGAACAAAAGATGTTGCACAGTAAGGTTCACTATAAGAGTTTTGTGATTTTACTTTGTAGAATAAATTATTTAACTTATTTAATACAAAGGAAAATTGTTCTACATTTTCTTTGTACTCATTTAGTACAAAGGAAAATTTTTCAAATGTTCTATAAAAGAAAAACGATTCCCCGTCATTTTGTCGAACAAAATTACATTAATTTATACGCTAATTAGTAAAACTTCTCAGGCTCAAGACGTAAACTCAACATAATAATATTGAATACTAATGAATCATTTATATATATATATATATATAAATCAATTTATAATTTTTTCTCTTTCTATTGCAACTATAATTAAATGATTTAAATACTATCACCGTTACATTATATATATATATATATATATATATATATATATATATATATATATATATATATAGAGTAATATATTTTGAACTGGTATTCCCCCTAGAAATTTAGAAAAAATTTTCGTGAATACTGTAGATAAAATTAAATCAAAATCAATTTATAATTTTTTCTCTTTCTATTGCAACTATAATTAAATGATTTAAATACTATCACCGTACATTATATATATATATAATTAATAAATTGACCGACATTGAAATTGTTTTATATTTTATTATTTTAGCTGTTACAACTGCCCATGGCAATAGCGACGATCAAGTTCTCATTGCTGAGGAGCATATTAATCGCCAAGTTCGCACTAGTAATGATTCTGTTGAGGATTCTATTTACGCCACCGGCTCGTGAAAAAGTAATAATAGTGCGCGCCCCGCCGAAGGAATCGCATTACGATTACTATTATCGTCATCCTTTTGAAGATCCAGAGGACACCAAGCCCGGATGGCTGAGCAGCGCTATGCCGGAATGGCTAAAATGAAAATCAGGTGTCATTATTCTCGGTTAAATCCTAATTCTTCGCAAGTCGATACCTAATCAAAATGTCCATCACACACACACGCGCGCGCGCGCGATACATATACGGTTGTAATATGCATAAACTAGCGCTTAAGTAGTGCGAAATGATCGTGAATTTGATCTAATTAATAGTTATATTATAAGAACTATAAATGAAAATATAGATTTATAGATTAGAACATGGAATACATTTAAATAAATTATTATTAAATTTGATAATTTATCTTAAACATATATAGTATTTATTTATTGTAGGATATATAAATGTATTTAAATACATATGCTTATTTTTTACTTTGTTAATTTCTCCAAGTAATTTGCAATGTATTTAGTTGGAAAAAAATTACCAAATATTAGTGAGGACTCATTAATCTATGCACAAAAATATTTATTTATTTTTTAGATTTCTTTAAGATAGCCCGTGAACAAAAAAACTGTATTTAAGTAAACGTGTAATGTGAAATTCTTTTTTAATTGTATAAATGTAATTATTAATTATTTATTGAGAAATAAAGGACTACAGTGTTTGGAAGAGCGCAACTAAACAATGAACGTAATATGGCTGATGCAATTCGATAGATAATATAGGGGTAAAATAAAATAATAACATTTTTTTGGAATTAGAAACAAACGTAATTTATCATAAGTGCGGAATTAGAAATAAAAGTAATTGATCATAATTTATCACAATCTTTCAGTGATTTGGAGAAAGTTGCATAAAGTCACTTTCATAGTCATAATATTATTACGTTTTATGATTGAATTTTATTGAGTTCTGTAACTTTTTATGTTGCTCATGATCAAAACTGTAATATTTAACAAATTTAAACAACGCATTTTAACTTGTTACTGTACCGATCATTATCTCACATTGACCATATTTATAAGTTCTGCTCGCCTCCGATAACGATGTATGTGTCATTTAAAAAAACAAAATGATTAATGTTGAGCGCTATTATAGAGATATATTATTAAAATATTTGAAATATATTGGGTCTCTTTGTAAAGACTATTCTGTGGGGTAACTTTTACAATCGATCATACCAATTTTCCATTATTATTCCCAAACAACGATATTAAATTTAGTATGAGTTCTTTGCGATTTTTAAGGAGCTACCTTAATTTTTACTATTTTTAAATTCTTCTTGGCTTATACAATTATTTCAGAAATTTTGTGATATACAAGTTCGAATCCGAACTACACGAAAATTTATATGATGATATTAATCTAACGAATAATTATGAATATTTACATAATGTAGAACAATTTAAATGTATAAAATATTAAGTGAGTACATTGAAAATATGAAGACTAAAAAGATATTAATATATAATATCCAGTATACGAAAAAGAGTATTCATGAATTTTCTAAATTATGCTGTTATATAATTAATAACAAAACGACATATCATAAAGTATTAATATTGATTCCTTCGGGGTGTACGTATTTGTTTTGTACCGCCAATCATTATATATTAACATATTAAAAGTAGTTTATAATATGTCATTTCTCTATTATATTATTATTAATTATATGATATAAAATCTGTCGAATAATCTTTGGAAAGTATATATGTTAATCATTAAAATGTATGCAAAACTATATAAGATATTATTAGTTTTCCTTAATTACATTTCTGTCATGATTCAATTCTAAATAGTTATTTACAAAAAAGACAATAAATGTATATTAACTATAAATAAAACTATATAATTATTAAAATAAAGTCGTGTATAAAATAATAACATCAACTTGGTTGGTATATCATATGCGATAAAGAAGCTATTTTTCACAATTGTGTAAACTCCTATATCGTGAAATGTGGGCTTTTCTAATATTTTGCGGCGTTAATTGGCATGCGGGAAAATTTCACGAAATTGTCCAAATCAAATTTTATTGTAATAAATCTATTAATTGATAACATAATGAAAAAAATAGTTTTCATAAATGTTTTAGAAATACTTCAATCACTTTCAGTTTTATTTATAAAATTTATATATATATATATATATATATATATATATATATATATATATATATATATATATATTAAAAGATAAATTGAAATATTTCTATAAAATCATAATACACCAATTAACCTTAGCTAATAATCTAAAATACATAGAAAACATTGTATATTTTTTAAAAATTACAATTTTTTATAACATGCACTTTGAATCATTGTCCATGCATAACGGTTGGCTCATGAGACAAGTTTTTTATGTACATTATATGTTATATTTTATTAAATTTTACTCACTGTTCTGAAACTTCAATTTTGAAAATGTCTCCAAAGACAGAACTATTTATGCGTATCATATTTCATAGTACTATTATGTAAAAGCAAAGCAATGTTCCTGTTTAACAAAACACGTACCGCTATATCCAAAAAAACTACTGAACCGATTACTATGATACTGGGAATATAGAATCTATTTCATTTTCGGAAGAGCATAAGTCATAATTCATGTTAAAATAATCTTACTTCAATTAATATATTATTAATATTATATTCAATTAATATATTATTAATGTACTCAGTTCAGAGGTCAACGAATTACTACTACTACGACTATTACTACTACTACTACTACCACTACCACTACCTTGAAAGTATTCACAATTACAAGAATCAAAATAATGTGAATTTAATGTTAGAGTCTAATAAATTAGATAACATTTATCATTCCTTATTAAATTGATTGGTTCTGAACATTTTGTATACAGGGGGATTTTATATTTAATTTACTAAATTTGGTAGTGGAGATAGGGTATATATAGATTAGAATATAAGGTTTAGTTTAGTCCCTGATGAGGACCCGTGGCGAGCTCGAAACGTTGGACTACGTTGTCAATTAGGTAAGGGTGGTGGGTTCATGAAGATTGCACTTTACTAACATAATTTTTTTTTCAGATAATATTTTATTTTCAGATTAGTCTACTATTACTATGAAAATTAAAATTAAATCTTATTATATTAACGTGTATTACAAAATTATTACTGTTATAAGCTAAACTATTCTAAATTTTATTTTAAAACATGCTAACTATTATAAATAATATTATAAAATAATGAATCTGTAACAGTTAATATTTAGCAGTTTAGCACCTATTCGAAGCGGATTATGAGATAGCACTTATCGAAATGGGCTACGTTATATATATATATATATATATATATATATATATATATATATATAGTTTCCGGATTTTTGATAAAGCAATTCCTATTTTGCCATCATTTCTTTTGAATTGGAAAAAAAATATAGCCTATGTCTTTCCGAATATAATATAGAATATATATCTGGAAATTCAGAGGAATCGGTTCAGTAATTTTTTTTACGTATACAAACAAAACCACACTTTGTCTTTATAAATTAGTATATATAATATTATTTGATATGATATGATTATATTATTTTTATGTACATTATATATTACGCAATCATGTATGTATCTGAGATGTTGCGAGTGAAAAAAGAAAAAGGGAACCTATACGAGAGTGATGAAAAATGTGAAAATATAATAACAATAAGAGCATGAATATCCAGACAACTATCTGGCAGGTCGTCAGCACTTGCCTTACCATAGCGCATGGCTTTTCAGGCTCTGCAGCTTGTTCACCTCAGGCTATAATGGAAGATGTTACATATTCCAACCCATTCTCCTCAAAGAAAATCCTGGAGAACACTACTCCACTACAACAAAAATTTTGCGATCCTGTAATCGAGTTTTAAAATCCCATCAGCCCTTGCAAGTACGTTTCAGTTTTGCAACTTGCTGCATTAAATTTTTGAATCAAAGATAAAACGGAGATAGTTTTCACCCCTTCGCTCCGACGTTGTTATATATCTTAGACTGCGTGCCTTTTTTTCTCTAATGTCCCTCGCCCCCTCCATATGAGTTCATCATTAATGTTCACTTTATGTAAAAAATATGATTTGTAATTTCATTTTAGATAATGAAATATATTAGATTCCATACAAAATAAAATAGAATGAGTAATTATATTTTTGTATCTGTCATGCTTACAACAAATAATTACAGATGAATACAAATGCAAAAAAGACAAAAAGGATATATTTTATTCATAGACTTTTAGTCTTACTCTCTTTTATTTTATATAAGACAATACAATACTTTAGGATATATATCCTACTAGGAAATATATACATATAACAAAATTTTGAAAATCTCTGCAAGCATTATAATATTTTGAATAATTCCTAGATGAAGAATTAAAACACTAATAAACAGTAACGTGAAATTCAAATATTTATAACTTCATATTTTAAAATATTAAAATACGTATTCATAATGACTTTTTACCGATTCCTATCGGCATTTGATTTTGGGTGCACAGCCACCATTAAAGCATGGAGCATTAGGATCATATGCACACTTTGTTCCCTTTTGTGTGCACTTATTATTTGGATTATTGCATGGGCACCATGTCTCAACTGAAATATAAGAAATAATATAGATATAATATTCAAAATTCTACTTATAACGATTGATATAAAGCAAAATAATAAATTTTTCTATCAGAAAAACATTTTTTTATAAGCTAATATAATTATAATAGTAAAATCTGGTGATCTCGTCAACGAAACTTTCTGAATCTGTAATGTCTGACATTACAGATTCGGAAAGTTTCTCTAATCCTCTATTCAAGAATAAAAATAAAATCTATTAATGGAAATATATTTATATACACCATCTCTACAGTTGCATCTTTCTACTCCATAACACTCGTTCAAGTCAATCAAGTATGATAATATTATCTAATTTAATCACTCTAACATTTAATTTATCTTATTTTGAGTTCTTAAAACATGAATATTATCAAACCTTTCCTTCTAGATTTATATTTAATGCTTTGTTCTCAGCTATCGACATTTCTAAACTAAAAAAAATGTAGAAAATCTAAAAAAGGTTTTTTTAATTATGATTTAATATTTTTACTTTGTCGGAACAGAGACAGACAGCAATCAAATCGATGCGTCTTTAATAGCAAAATTAATATTTATTATAAAATTTCACACTTTATATTTCAGATTATACTGGGTTTAATATAAATTTATTAGCTTAACATGCATATAATATGAATCCTTTCATAGAGGTCTACGCTGAATCGATCGCCAGAAAGTAGAATTATCCAATTATCCAAACTCAGTGAGCTTACTTTCACGATAAACAGCCATAATGTGTTCCATGGTTGTGCAAATCATAAAATTATAACTATAAGTTGTGGAATTCGACTTTAAGTAAATGGATTTTGTCTTTTAATTTAAATGTATCGCTCGATGTTCAGTACGTCTAGCCAAAGTTTAGTACATAAAGTCACAGTTTTCATTACTTTCAAAACTATCTGAGATATTCAGATCATAAAACAAATGTGTTTCACTGTTGAAGTGTAAAAATTATTATATTATCTCTTTTGATATCAAAGTTGCCTTTCTTAGTCTAGTGCGTATACTTAATTTATTTAGTTACATTGCTTTGAAGAAATTTTTGCCTATTCCTATCTCGTTTTTTATTAGAGTAATTCCTTACTTTACATCTACTCCGAATATTTCAGGGTTTTGCCTGTGGAATGACGGGGAAAACTTATGACAAAATCTAGTGGGATAAATGTCGGTTAAGAAAACTCATTCTGGTGTCAAAATTTCTTTCACGATATCGGACGTTATAATCGTCAAATATTACTTCCACAGCCCGTAAAAGTAGAAAACTATACAACGATATTTTATATGCGAAGCCAGAACTGTATATTTTCCCTAAACTTATTGATTGAATTACTTTATCAATTCACGTTTGTAAATGTGTCTAAGTATCATTTGCTCAATTAGACTTTCTCTATTAATATTGGGTTAAAAAGTAAATGAAAATCTTATTATACATAGTATATAAATTAAGGATTACGAATGTTCTAATAAACCCACTATAATTAAAAAATTAATGTGATTTTTGTCTATTATCATCAATTACATATTATCCTTATAAATTACGCTTTATTAATTATCAACTTACGGACTCTGCATTGACCTTTATTGCCCAGATAGAAGCAGCAACTTGATGTGCAATCGCTATCATATGTACACTAAAAAGAAGCAAGTATGATTATGTTATATATAATCTTTTGATCTATATTTATATTAATATAATACTTCTAATTTTAACAGCCGTTAACTTTTAGAGTGCCAGTACTTGCAGCATTATAAAAAATAGTTACTTCGACAGAGAGTTATCTGAATTATATGATAAAGGTCTGAGTTGATGTCAAATGTTTGGAGGTCTGTGGCCTTAGGCTAAATGCTAAAGGCTAAAGGTTACATAAATTTTGAAAGTAGAAACTAATGGTGCTCTTACTACTTTATAGAGGTAAATTAAAAAATTTATAGGGATAACAATCAAATCTCAAAATTATGATTGATACATATACTTGTGCCGCTCTCGTCATGTAAAATATCTTGCAACATATTTCGTCAATATCATCAGAAAAAAAGAAAGAAAATACTGGTTTTGCTATATATATATTGTAAAAAATTCAGCAATTTATATAATCGGGACATCCGAAACCTAACTATTGCTATGGTATCCTTATGATTCTAAATCATTCCTAATATATATATAGTGTTCGTATTCATAGCTATCATTCTTTTTGTTTACATCCAGGGTGCACTTAATCTATTTCACCGCATTTACTAACAGATATAATCATGATAATAGACACACCTAACAGATATCCACATTGTCTGGATTGGCGGTAACTTGTGGAGTACAAGCTATGATTTGCTCTTTACAACTAATCACTTACACATCAAAACAGCCAAAGGGCATATGTTAGTGCCATTTTGTATAATTATACTACAGTGGAAGGAGGGGGTAATCCCTACGTGACGAATTAAGTGAAATGCATAAGAGAATTGAGATTGTTCTGTGTATGGAAAGAAAATGGTAGCAGATGGGTTAGCTCTCTCGAATCCCTTCGCCTATATAACATGTACTATATGTGTAATGAATATACTTTAGATTCAATCCGTTTGGATTTTGTAATAAGTTTTCCTGCATCCTGACTACACTCTCAAATAAAACATCTAGTTGTCCATAAGATTTAATTAGTATGTTATGGTGAGCTCAAAGCAATTGCAAAAGTCATTGCCATTTCTGGCCCGAATGCAAAATCGAGCTCGAAACTGTTGAAAGCAAAAATAAATGACTGCCTGATTATCATTTTATATTTAACCAAAGTGGGCTTCAACAGTCTCTTTCCTGGTTCGAAATCGAGCCAAAAAGTACGAACTTTGTAGGTTCATTTCAGGCCAGAAAGTGAGGCTTTCGCGATCGACTTCGGCTAACGATCAAATAATAATCAGATAAGCCTATAATATTATATATACAGTGAAATATCTGTACACATCATCTAAACTAATTTTCAGACAACCATGTGTATTATATAATGATTCTATCTGTCAGCAAATGCGTATCAATCAGTTAAGTATGTCCTGGATATAAAAAAAAGTATGTTAGCTACAAATACATACAGAATACATATTAAGAGAATAATAATAATTTAAGAGCATCACGGTACTGTATCCATTGTTAGGGGGTCTCGATGATATAAATTATTAAACTTTTTTACAATATCTAGTAACAACAGTATATCGCAAAAAAGAACATGATATTTTCTCTTTCTTTTCTATTGATGATATTTACTAAATATGTTTAAATATATTTTATTTAACGAGAGTCGCAATTTAATGTATCATTCAGAATTTGGAGATTCCTATATTACACATTTTATATTTTAGATTTCTACTTAAGTTATATTTCTTATTCAATATTTTGACCTAAATACCTTCCGTTATCTTCTTTTTTTAAATGTATTTTTGTTTTTCATACCCGCCCCGACCAGCATAACCTCGCATTTCTCTCGGTTTTACAAATGTCGGGCGGGCATTTTCGATTGTTGCACAAAAATGTCCTGTAAATGATATATTTATACTATTCAAAATATTTCCAACTTAATGATTGGGATTAATTATTCCCACATTTGTACATTTAGCCGTCGAGTAAGAAAAATTATATAGCACAATATGCCAGAAAGTGGAATTCAACTTTCTGGTCAAGCAGCGCAATATATTATTTATTAGAAAGACGAAATTATTAATAACAGATTTTGAATTTATATATATATATATATATATATATATATATATTACTGTAAATATAAACAAATTTTAGTTCAGCAATTACGCAAAAGTTTTTATTCAACCATAAATTATCTATTATTTAAAAAGAGCAAATGACTTATAGCAGAGAGGAGTTAATATATAGACCTTCTATTATAAGTTAGAGAACTTTTTCGAAAGACTCAATTTACCTATAGAAATTGGCACTCTCTTACCTCTAAAAATGGACACATCAAATGTGCATTTTGCGCATTACAGTGGGTATAAACTATATAAAATATTACTACTAAAAACTTACTATACCGTTGAGTGGGGTTTTTCCATCAGTTTTTATTTCTTGAGAAGTGCAAAAATTGTCTTGAATAATTACAAATATAAGTAAAATAAAAATAGCTTGAACATGCATTTTTCACCTGCAGAAAAAAAAAATATTCAATCAACAATATATATACAATATATAAAATAAATATTTAGAGTCTTTGAAACAATGATTAATGTACATAATATGATAAAATATTATAAAATTTCGTGAATGGTATAAAACGTATTTTGTAAACTATTCAAAAGAGTTGAAATATTTTACAGAAGGATATTCTAAAGCTATTTTTTCTTGAAAATAAATATGAAATGAAAAACTCAAAATAAATATCATATTAAATAAATCTTCTAAATTCAATTATGATTTTGCCTTTATTAAATTACTTGAATAAAATTTTTCAATACTATATCTACTGAAAATGTTTAAAAAAATAATCCGATCTTTCTATTGATTTAATATAACCTTTATACAAAATCGACTAGCTGAATATTGTAGTTGTATTTATATGAAAAATTATTATTCGTTCTCATTTCTTGTATATCTTATACTTGTGTTTACTGAAATTATGATCTCAATAAAAAAAATATTTTACGACTAATTATATGTTAGTTAATCCCTGTCTTATTTCACGTCTTAAACTTTTACTTGAATTAAAATTTTATTGGAATAATGAATAAAAATGTTACTGTAGCTCAATATTAACGATTCTTTGAAAATTTCCTTTATTTGCAAATTGCAATTATCTCCTACTATGAAAAACAAGATTCGTGCATTCATTTTATTAATAATGAAGTTACTTATGCGCCCAGTAGGAATTTTCATATAGAATTATTAGCTGCAAAGTAAATACTTATACCAATTATAAAATCTTCACAGTAAAAATCTGTTATTCAAATATCATATAGAGTTTATGCACAACCGTCAATAAAAATAGAATATAGTATAAAAAAAGAAGTTATCTAAAACAAAAAGCAAACTAAAACGTGGAAACTTAAAAGTGCTGATAAAAATATAATTTTAAAGAAATGGCATCTTATATATAAATTCGAGAAATGACTTGAAATTTTTACAATCGCTTTTATATACTTAAATCTAACGCTACACGAAATTTAATCAATTTCATCATTATAGGTCTTAAACTGATAGCAGCGCGTATTGTATACGTTATTCTAAATAAGTAACTCGTGATCGTTCTTATCTTAAAATTATATCATTACTCTCATTATTTGTTTTAAAATTACAGCGTTATTCAGTTTATCGTTTACCAAATTTCGTTATCATTATTCATTATCAATTTAGAATTGAGAAGTAAAGTTCTACGTTCATAAAAATAAGTTATAAAAACTAAAAAACAGAAAAGGATTTAATCTAATTACACGTTTTGCTATATTTAACTTATTTGCTCTGTCCGTGTTTGATTATGAATATTCATTTTCATTCGTCCATTAGATGTTAAATTTTATAGAGTGGTGTTGCACGAATAATGAGTATTGCATCAGTATAATGAAACGCAGTGTACACTACATCATTATAAATAATATCATTATGTGAATTTGATATTCTATATATGAATAGTTTGTGTATTAGAATTTTTAATAGTTTTTTTAATTATTTTTTATTTTTTGTGTTTTATTTTAATTTTTATTCCTTTTTGTTACTGAAACAATTGCATAATATTAATTGAATTAAGGAATAAAAATACTATATAACATTCCTAAAAAATGTATAGTTTGCAGCATAATGATATCTCGAAACTTCCTTCAAATTTGTAATATATGGACACGCAGCTACAGCAAACTATTATTTGTATTGAAATGAATGAAAATGTGTAAATTGTAGGGTTCGTTTTGTGTCCTCATTTTACGTTTTACAATGAATCTTTGAAAAATTCAACAATCAGGATAATCCTAACTGTTTTCATGATATCTATCAAAATTAGTTTAAAAAAATAAGAAAATTTGTAACTAACTGTCGTCTGTACTATAGGCATCGCCGTTTTGCAATAATATCAAATAACAAATATTATAAATTTTATACGTATAGAACAGATCAATCTTGGATAGTCCCGGATCTAGAATTGAATAGTGAATCGAATGAACTTTGTTTCATCTTTCTATTCATAAAATTGAGGGAATAAAATGAACCCTAAGATTTTATTACGGTTATAATACATGTCGTCAATTTTGTAGATAAAAAAGTGAGAACTTTAATTTCTGATTTTTTGAATAGGTGGCGCTGAAGAAAATATTCAATGCCGTACAAATCAAATAAAGAATTATGAAGCCTGATGCAGAATATATATATATATATATATATATATATATATATATATATATATATATATATATATATACATACGTACATACATACATATGTGCATACATACAAACATATTGCAAATATAGTAATGCAATACGGAAATTTGAGATTACAGAGAGGTGCGAGATATACGAGCTTGAGCCAATAAATATATATGAAAATATAATAGGAAAGTAATTGTTCTTTTTCTAACCAAAAGTATATATAATATTTATATAGGCAAAACTATTGTTGCCTATGCAGATTTAATATTTATATAGATGCTAAAAATGTTTTATTAAATAAATCGTTTCTTATGACAACTAAAGCTCATAAGAAATCCCCAAAATTTCAAACATGTTTATTCTTTTTTTGCAGGATAGTCTTTTAACTACAATTTTAAAAACTCATAATTTTAGGAGGACATGAGAGTTTTGACTGCTCACAACCTGTAATTGAAGCATTTGAGTTGTTACTTCGATATGCACCCCTATTAGACAAAATGGATAAGAAAAAGTAACGCGAAAAGAATATATAATTTTTAATTCAAATGTAAAATATCATAAAACCATCATTATTTTGGAATGTACAAGAGTATGATTGTGTATTTATAGTATTGAATTTTGTATAAAGAGTAAGTGCAGCTACTAAATTAATATATTATATTATAAATATTTAAATATATAGTAATATATTTATATAAAACAATTTCTAAATTTATTCTTATATTACACATCATTATACTGTTTTTGGCACTTTGTATAATTTATAAAATTTATATAATAAACAGCTTTTATAGAAACTTTTTGTAAGAAAATTGTTACAGATTCAAATATTAAAATAAATTTTAATGAAGTAACACTATTTGACAATAGCACTTATATATTAGAAATTACTATCTTTTTCAATAAGTATCTTTTCAATAGTTTCATTACTATCTATTCAATAGGTAATTATAAAAATTTTATTTTAAAATGTATTCTTGTACGGTTAAAGTTTTTTTTAGTATTTCATATATTGTAATTTTTTGGAAAAAATATGTCAGATTAAATAAAGTCAATATGCAAAATACAAAAATTATACATATATTGATGCCAAAGTCACGATATATAATATAGCAATATTTTTTGTAAAAACATATATATATATATATATATATATATATGTATATATATATATATATATATATATATATATATATATATATATATTGTATTTAAATAATTATAATGTAAAGTATAATATGCCATTATATTTAGAAGCTGTGCTTGTTCCCTATGTAAAATCCAATTCTATTAAATACACAATCATACTGTTCTGCTTACTTTCCCAGAAGATGGTGATTTTATACTTTTCATTTAAAGTAACAATTATATATTCTGCCCACTTTAATTTTTCACTATTTTGCATATTAAACACCTTGGAACTAAAATAATAGCTATCTTGGTAGAATAACATCAGATTATATATATATTATTAATATTATCACTTACGAACAATTAAACTGCCCCCTTCAAAACTTCAATTTATCATTATTTTTATTCATTATTTATACTTTAAATGGTCCTTTAAAATTAAAAATAAAGAAAGCCATATATATTATACGATTTGTTTATATTAATACATAATAAATTAATATGTTTGAACTATTTACCTTATTTTTATTTTATTTACATATAAGAATCTTATTATATAAATATAAATACTTCATACCTTCGTGTCCCATTCTGGGGAAGGGGAGTTGAAGCTAATTGTCTTTTCCGAGGATTTACATTTTTAATAAATTTATTTAATAATTTTTTGTTCAAAAATAGCACCTTAAATTAGAGGTTTTTGTCTATCACTTGCACAATGGAATATAAAATAACTGAACTTATTTGAATTTTGGATACCCGTCATGTCTCGTCTGTATATAACCGTTTGTCTGTACTTTTTTATGAAGTATATACTGATATAGATTATATATTAATTTGCCGTTAATAATTAACAATTTCTTTTGAATTTTGTTTACATGTTTATTTAAGTAATCATTAAATTACGATTATTATTTAAATAAAATTTTAATTAGCTATTATTTTTAATTCATTATAGGAGAGAAAAGAATAATCCATCAGAATACATGACCAAGAATTGTATCCAAACCCATCTCCATTCATCAGATAATCCATTATGTTGATATCTGCATTACATATATATTATCGGATCAGCTATACGACATTTGTCGAGAGGTTGGGTTGACTCTGTTCGGATTTGTGGTTCATTCGTTTAGAAAATTGTAAACTCTCGCATGCTGTCTATCAAATCGTATACAATGCGATGTTGCCACTACTTTTTACACGATTTTGAAAACAGTGTTGAACGCTTTGATAGAATACAACAGGTGCCAGCGCAATGATACGATTTGCACGAACGTGGACCGTGATTCCCGTAATACAGTTATTGACCATGTACTCAAATGCATGATTTTTTTATCTGATCATTACAGTTTTAGTATGATAAAGTAATTCATCTACACAAGCTGAAATTTTAATATGACAAAAAAGTCACATATTATAATAATATAATATATTTCAGTGAATAAGAATGATAATTGCAATTATTGATTTACAATACAATATTATAATTAAAGAAGAAGGAAAATATTAAATAAGTATATGTACTATGACATTAGAACTAATATAAAATTACAGGCATTAGACATAAAATTTGTTCTGTTTTTCAATAGTTTACACTTCTTTATCATATATTTAATATAGATATATATATAGATATGTTAAGGCTTTACATTGATTTTCAAAGCTCATATAAATGAAGTACGAAAATTATTTCTTGTGCTCCCCTCGACTCTATTTCATCAGAATTTTGTTCATATCCCACTTGGGTCGTTCAATTTTATGTATGAACATAATACAAAACATTTTATATAAACTGTAAGTATAATTTCAATTGTTTCTCTCGAAATCTAAGGATAATAACCTAATAAATACCATACATACTCTGAAAATGATATCTTATGCAATTTTATGATTTAGTCGATAAATTTAATTTATTGTTGTATTAATTCTTTATTTATTTATATATTTGTTAAATTAGTTTCCTCTTTCAAACATTTTCGATTTTTTTTTCTATTTTCTTCTTTCATTATTTTATGTTATATTTATTGTTTTTTGTTTATAATATATTGTGCCTAATGATAAATAATTTTAACTTGAATGACAAAGATGCAAGCGATATAAAAACTATTTGTACGAGAAAACGTCATTTAAAACTTAGTGCAAAACGATTATCGCGGAAACGACTGGCGGAAAAAAGGTATACGTTCTTTATTCATAATTAAGAAAATAATAAATAATTTTGATTTATTTGCGTAAAGTTAGTTGAGTAAAAATATATATTTGTCGGATATATAGAAAAGTAAGAAAACACGTATATGAACATCAATGTGATTGTTCAAATAAAACAAACGTTTTACGTTCTTATGCATGAATTAAAAATTCTACTTATGTCGACTGTTCTGAATTAAATTAATAAATATTTTTATCGGTTTTACAGTCTTTATATAATAAAATATTATACTAATAAAATGACAGTCAGACTCTCCTAGTTTATAATCACCCCCATTGAACTTAAAATACAAATTACTAATAACAAATAAAATAAAAAATCAATTAAATTAAAAATTAAAAATAATACAAATAAAATCATCTATATTCTATGTTAATAAAAGAGAACCTGATTCCCCCACCAGCTTAAATGTAAATTTACTTTTCATTTCCGACGTTTCGAACAGTTCCGGTTCACCTTCACGGACTAAACTCTAATAAAATTTACTTACTCTAACTTTCTTATTTATTTTTTATTTAATTTAATTTTTATTTTACTTTTTAGTAGTAATTTCTATTTCAGATTGTGCGGTGGTGATTATAAAGAAGGACTGTCCGACTCTCATTATATTAGTATATTATATTATTGTAGAAAAACCGATAAAATTTTTTATCAATTTACAGTCGAATTCTCTTCTTTTTCAGCTGAAGCATTTGCTTCAGATATGCTAAATACTTCTTGGTATCAGATATGCTCAATCCACTCGACACAGTCCCATCTTTATATATGTGCGGATTCAAAATGTGTACTAAATTCACTGCATAATTTCAGCGCCAATAATTAAATAATTAATGAAATGAAATATAAACTCATAAAATTCAATAAATCAAGAAAAGAAATCAAAATAGAAGTCTTATGGACATCTGCTCATTCAAACAGCACTGAAAATCGTATTGCCAGCAAAGTAGCCAAAGAAGCAGTTCTAAAACAGCGTAAAAAATAAAATATAACAACGCCGCAAATATGTTAATATGAAAAAGAATGACACTACATGCGATAGAAATATATTGTAATAACATATGGATAGAGAAAAAAAAAACACAAACACGTACAATGAAGACAGATTTTTTCGAACCAAGTTAAATGTTACAATAATAGTTATTTATTTTTTTAAGTTCTTAATATTCTAAAACCATATCAAACTCGCCTAGTTATTTTGCTTTTCTTAAAAATTTTATTATAAATGTATACTTAGTCTGTAGTTTTATTTTTAAGTAGTTAAAAATTGAATAAACTTTTATTATTTATTAGACCAAATTGAAACGAATCTAAAATTTATGTTCCTAGAAAAAAGTCATATTTTCATAACATAGTTTGGGGCTACGCCGTTATTTTATCACCAAGCCACCTAGAACCTAAACTCGTTAGTGAATGTATCTTTTTATAAAATGTTCTATGTCATATTTTATTTTAAATAAAGTAAATATACAAATTGGTTTTTAAACGTAGTATTTTTATTTTTTATAGTTATAGTGTCATTTTCGTATTGTAATTGAAAAATAGAAGAAAAGTAGAATTTCACAGGAATACTGAGAAATTTATATATATATATATATATATATATATATATATATATATATATATATATATATATATATATATAATAAACTTGTGACAAACGATCAGCTACTCTGCTACTTATTTCATAAAAATATTATAAAATATGAATTTTGTATGCATCATTTATAATTTATATATATAACTTGGGCTACTACGGCCCTGATGAATACTGGAACAATCGATAAAACAGAACAGGATTTTTCGTACACTTCGAGTTCCATGAACTTCCGCAGTATATTAAAAATCAGGCACTGCAATCGATTTTAACTTCCGTCAGAGGTATGGAGCACTCTTAACATATAATGACGAATTATGTTACTTCTACTACAAAAATTATATATGACAGTCGATCTATAAGCCGGATAACATGAATTTAGCAACCTCGTTTCGCTAGGCTGCTAACTTCATTCCATCCCATAATCGATCGTTTATCGGCCTAGTGTCGTAATGCACTATTATTTGATTTTTGACGTGCAGTAAGTTTTATATAAAATATGAAATATCAATATAAAATATGATATACAATATATGAAAGTTTAAAAAGTTTTATCCACTCCAGTCATACTTAACAATAACCCATATTCTAAATCCAAGAACATTAAGTTTAAAATATTTTCACGCTTATGTCTAATCACTAGAAAATTTAATTTTCACCACCTTCACCTCGAAATTACAAATTTAATATGATTTTAAGCTACTTTAGTGAAAAGTATAGTGAAATACTATAGTGTACTTGTTAATTTTCAGCTCTTCCAACTTACCTTCCTTATTTCGCTCGATGGTAAACTGTCTGAAGAGGTAAATAATTTCCGTAATTTTGTTCAAATGTGCTATTAACATTCGAATCTGTTGGGATAAGCATTAGAGGGGGAGGTGCTGATTTCTGCTCAATATCAAATTTTGTACATTAAGAAATGAAGGAGAAGGAAGAAGAGGAGGTCTAGTCATTCAAGTCATTCTCGTTTATGTATCTATTATACAAATGTGTCAACTCATTAACATTTATACGCGCCAAACTTATAAGAAGATAATCAATATTATTAGCTAAATTTTATTTTGGATTATCATTTTATGTTTCATATCTATAAGTTTATGATTAATCACTTCATATTCCCAACTGTTTAGGTAAATGCTATTTATTATTTTGCTAAAGTTTCTTTTGATGTTTACATTTTATTATAAATCACAAATAGAATTATTTATGAAGTTGTGAAATTTATAATGATATATTTTAATAATTGTGATCTTGATTACTTGGTCATACACGTTAAAATTCATATACATATATGATCGATAACATTATTTTAACTTAAATTAATTAACTAAAGCATTAATACTTTAGTAAGATATCGATCAAATGAGTATCGAAAAATCTTCGATATTCATCTGATTGATATCTTACTCAAGTAGATATATATATATATATATATAGTAGTATCATTACTCTATTTCAGTCAAGGTACGTTTTTGAAACCTTCATAAAGATTAACAAGCGAGGACGTTTGGACTGGTTTTGTGCACTTACAAATTAAAAAATTTTTTAGCAAATTTCATTCTGATAAATATAAGCTAGATTTTTGTTTCAATCATAGTTTTACGCAATTTCGAAAAATGAAGGTATTAATAACTCTTTTCTTGCTGGCAGTATCCTACCAATATATCAACGCAGCCTATATCCTCGATTCGAAAGGTAAAAACTTGTTTATTTAAATATTAAACACGGTGTTTTTCTAGAATTACGAGAATTTCGCTACCACACTGTATTTTAAAAGTGAAAATTAGAATTTCATGAAATTTTTGTTTCTCCTATATAAAAAGGTTTATTACAATGACGCGCCCGCTTATCCAATTTTATTCTGAAAGATGAGTAAAAGGAGCTTGCATCTTAACACCACAACTGTTAAGAACTTTATTATTTCATTTAATTTTTTTTTATTTAGTATGGAGTACTGAAAAATTATTAATGATTTTCAATAAAATTGAAATATTTAAAAATAAATTGAACAGTGATATCAATTGGTATTGCACATTCTATTTGACTAGAATAAAAAAGCTCAATAAATAAAATTTCTAATTATTCTTAAAACACAGCTTATGCAAAAGTTACGTTATTCTCTTCTATAATATATTTTGAATTCGTGTAAAACATATTATTGCTTACATTTTTTCAGCAAATGTTGTTAACCATATTGAAGTTCGACCAAATACGGATAGTATCAAGGCTTTATTGGAAGCATTTAAAAGTACCATGAAAACAGGAAATTCAAGTATTGGAATTCCCGTACTTGAGCCACTTAAATCCAAGTATCTGAAAATTCATAAGGATAATAAATTCTTTAGGCAAGCATATTTAAACAAAATATTTTCAAATAACGTATTTGCAAAAATAAATTATTATTTTCTCCATGTATTTTTTTCTTTTTTTTACTTACTCTAATTTTTATTTTCGCTTATAGTTTTCACGGAACGTTAACCGATATTATTATTCATGAGCTATCTAACTATAATGTTAAGTATGTTGACTTCGAAGAAACTAAGACCAATTTATCATTTATTTTACAATGGCCCACTATCAAAGGAAAGTTTAACTATGATTTCGATGGAAAATTATTTATGTTTCCTGTTTATGGAATTGGAAATGTAGAGTAAGTCATAAACAGTTAATGATTTGCATACATTTCTATAGATTTTGAATTAATAATTTTGCAATGTTAATTACGAACTCTTATACATTTCGAAATTTAAAATCTAAGAATAACTTTCAGAACATATTTCATCTAATTATAAAATTTAATGTATAATAAAATTCTAGATTTTTTAAACGAAATATCTATAATAACTAGATATATTTACATAAATTACCAATAATATATTTGAACAATTAAAAATATTTGAATTATATAGCCTACTCGATTAGATCGTTTAAATTTTATCCAAGTTATTTAAAAACTTCGACTTTATCCAATAAAAAATATTACATTTATAGATTCGAATTGATGAACATCCAGTTCACTGCAGCAGTTGAATTAAAAATCGATGATAAAACCAATAAAGTAGCGATTGCGAAATCAGACCATCTTCGGTTCTCTTTAGAAAAAAGTCAGGTAAACAAAAAATATTAAATTTTAAGAATATTTATTAATTAAATTTTCTTAGTTATTTTTTCATTAATTTCAGAAGAGTATACTTGAAAAGATAATTTTAAAAAATTATTACAAAATTATTGTATAATTAAGATTTTGCGTTTATTGTAGACTTTTAATGCAAAGCATAAATCATAAAATTTAACTTTATCTTTACAATGTTTTAGTTGAAGTTCACTGGACTTTTCTTAAGTGAAGAAATTTCGAAACTGGTCAGTCCTGTTCTTTCTGAAGACCTTCCGTACGACGTCTTTATTATACAGCGACAATTCAAGAATGAGATAAAAGAGTTTTTAGCAACCATGCTTAATAAGGTTCTTGATAAATTTGTGATGGATGACATTTGGAGTATTGTAGAATAATAATTTTTAGACGTATTATAGTGTGTAAAAAAGTATATGTTATTTATGTAACTTCTTTTAACAACTGCATTTTCAAATCAGTCGAAAAAAATATATTATAGACTAACTTTCTATAATCAAATTTAATTAAAAATCGTATGTTTTATCACTTATCAGATATTTTTTTTCACTTACCTCCTTTGTCAATTGTATTTGCATTAATAATAAAATTATTTCAATAAATAGTTTCATTTTGTAAGTGTCTAACAGCAGATTATAAATAATAATACTTTATTCTTTTGAGTAACTGGTATCCTATGAGTAAGCATACATTATAATTATCCATTCTTACTGTAACTTTATATATGCATTTCTTATAAACACTTATATATGTGTATATTGTTATATACTCGCGAATAGTTTCTTCAATTTAATTTATTCAAATCTAATTTCTTCAAATGCATTTGTATTATAATACTGTTCCACGAAATAGCATAAATTTAATTATGTAAATAATTATATTTATGCGTTATTTTTCTGCTGAACTCAAAAAAGTTTGATATTTTTATATTCATTTAGTAAATATCAAACCTTGTATTATTATTATATAGTATTATAAAACATTTTTGTACGGCGGTGCACAATGGCAACTGTAAGTTCATATATGCATTTCTTAGAAACACTTTATATATATATATATATATATATATATATATATATATATATATATATGCATACGAGGATGGTCCCAGAAGTACCTGGCCCAACAAATAAAACTCAAAATTTTGGAAAAAAAATATTTAATTTACAACAGAATCTCCATTCAGCTCTATACACTTTTCCCAGCGATGTTCAATAAGTTCGATACCCTTGTTATAATAAGAATTGTCAAGCTCCCCATAAGAACCACTAACTGCCGACGTTACTTCTTCATTGTTCGAAAATCTTTAACCAGCGAGACATTTTTTAAGTCTAGGAACAAAAAATAATCCGAGTGAGCTAAATCTGGCGCATAGGGTGCATGAGATACCAATTTAAACTTTAATTCATTAATTTTGGTGATGGCAGTAACGGATGTATGAGCTGATGCATTGTCTTGATGGAACAATACTTTCTTCTTAGCCAAATGCGGCCGTTTTCGCTTGATTTTTTCACTCAAATGTTGCAATAAGTTCGCATAATACTCGTCGTTGATAGTCTTTCCTTTTTCAAGATAGTTAATGAAAATTACTCCACACGTATCCGAAAAAACCGACGCAATAACCTTGCCTGCAGCTGGAACGGTCTTTGCCTTCTTTGGAGCCGGTTCTCCTTTTTGAGTCCATTGTTTTGATTGTTCTTTTGTTTCGGGTGTGAAGTGGTGGACCCATGTTTTATCCATGGTTATGAAACGGCGTAAAAATTCAGCTTTATTTTGAAACATCTTCACGACGCTATGTTTGTTCCATTATGAACATACGCGGCATCCATCTTGTGCACAGCTTTGTCATCTCCAAATTTTCAGTTAATATGCGATGTAACGCACTTTGTGAAATATCTACCATGCCTGCTACTTCGTGCACTTTCAGTTGACGATCATGCACTACCACTTTGTAGATTTTCTTCAACATTTCTGGAGTCGTCAATATTTTACTGTTGCAAACGAAGGAGCAGTCTCACCCCCAGAGTTGAATCTAGTTCAGCTTTTATATTGGTTGGGCTGAGGCCTTTCAAATAAAATTATTGTATCTCATAACGATGACCAATGTTTTCCATGTTTACAAATTCACTGAAAAGTTCACTATTGATGGCTGTCAAACAAATACTAATAATCATGGCGTCTTCAAACTTGAGACATGTGTTTTATAGATTGTGTACTTTTTAATACAGTTGTATTTTTTGAGCAACTACTCCCACCTCTAGGTTAGGCGAGGTACTTTTGGGACCACCCTCGTATAGAACTGACGAGGGGCTTATTTAGTTGTAAGTTTTGTTAATTATTTCAATAGTCTTGTGGTTTTCTGGTACGTGAGAAGACTTTACGTTTACCCATTTACTTTTGAGCTCATTAGTAATATTTCATACATATTTTCTATAGTCTTCAAAATTATAATGGACGTAAATTCTAAAAAATGGATTCTTTCTTATTATCAAAACCCCTTTTTTCATTTGTTAGAGATCATTTAATTTTTTTGAAGTCCTTGTTTGTTCGTAAACTGCCATTTTGAGAGCATGCTGCTTTTAATCGTTTAGCCTTATCATAGTCAGTATTCCACCAAGCGACAGGATTTCGTTATTTTTCACTCTCCTTCTTTTGAGTGCGGTCAAATTAATATCAGTTAGAGTGCTTATAAAGTTAGAGCATTTTTGATTGGGCATAGATTCATTATATTCTTTGCATAAGAAAGTTGTATAATTTTTTTTTTAAATATCAATCATTTTTTGTTGTCAATTTTTACAGATTTGACATGGAACGTTTTCTATTACAATATGTGTATATATATATATATATATATATATATATATATATATATATATATACATATATATCATACCAACATATTATGATATCATACTCATACTATTTTGCAAATACAAAGCGTATTTTAGTTCTTATACGGTAAACAAAGAAGCTACTGAACAAATTGCTCTAAAATTAGAAATATATATATATATATATATATATATATATATATATATATTCTACATTATCTTCAAAAGGACATAGGCTATATATTTAGTATTGAAAATGACATGTCTTTCATTAATAAGTTATGCGAACATACATTATAAACGGCGTATTAGAATTGTTATAGTATTAGAATTAGAATTGTGTGAGTTGGAGCGCCCTCTACTGTATAATGAAACAAGAATAATCGATTGAAGATCAAAATGTATTCATAATGAAATCTCAAAATAAAATTTAACTAATTTTTGATAATATAAAAAAGAATAATAATAAAAACTAATTTGCAAACGTCGTCAAGGCTAAATGTTACGCAAGCACGGAAAACTGAGTTTTGTATTCGACTACATTGATTTCATGCATTCAATTTTAGTTCCTACGAGGAAAAGTAAAATTCTGCTTTCTGACTAATTAGTTATTTATTAATCAATTAGTTCAACTATTTTTGTCGATGAGTGGAGTCCTCGACAGTTTTTCAGGGGTAAAATTATATTTCGTATGCACCCCAAATTACTTTTCTGTATCAAACACTTTCTAATTAACAATACGAGAAATTATCAATTTTTTTATTAATGTCTTTACAAACGGATTTCGATTTATATATGTTTTATTCGCATCATTGCACATCTGCACCTTTATAATGTAGATAATTACAATTTTATCTGTTTAAAAAAATGACTTGAACTTTAATGTGAATTTTAATTGCGAGAAAAGAATTGTAAAAACATAAATCTATTTATAATATGGTTAAATACAAGTAGATTACATACTATGTACATAAGCAAGAATTATAATTCTCAGTTTCCTATAAATAAAAGACTTTTGATAAGAAGAACTGAATGTCGATTCAGCTTGGAAAGTGTCGATTTCTTGTAAAGCTCCTGTTAAATCCATATAACGGTTAGCTGTTTTATTCATATATTTTTCACATATTTTTCACATATTTTTCATCGACATAATTTTGAAATACTTATTTGAATAGTTTTTTAAAAGCAAAACCATAAATAAATTTTATCAGATTTATTTAATATGCTATTTATTATAATTCTATTGTTGTTTTTCTAAGTTAAAATTAGTTTCAGAATATTCTTTTGTAAAATATTCGTACGCTTTTAAGTAACATTCCGAATGAAATTTTGTACCATTCAAGATATTAAAAAATATTGTAGCAAATTATATAGTTTAAAAATATACAATCGTATATTATAACATCACATTGATAATTTTTTCAATAGAAACTTTAACTATTGACATCTAGTATATGAATTCTTAATATTCTTATTTTATAGGTAGACAATGCAGGTTAAAGGTATTTTCATTTTGCTTATATTTGTAATTTTTTACAATGATTTTTCAACGTCTGAAGAAGTACATGTTGATGGTACAGTTCCTCTCAACGGCAAAGTAAGTTTTCATTAATATTGTAATATATATGTTGCATATAATAGTCAATCAAATGGAAATTTTGTCCAATTTTAAACGCCTATTCAGTTTTTCACATATGCGTTCTTAGTAATAGCCAATACTTACAATTGAAACATTTTTTTATTAATGCTTTAGCCTATTTTACAAAATATGACTATCCGATAATTTGAGATGCTTACTTATAATTTGTCATTTGACTTTATTCCCTAAGCTAATGAAAAAAAATTCTGCAATTACTTCTATATCCAAAGTGTTGTAGTTTTAGAAAATAGCATATACTTCTTTTTTCTACTTCTGTAACTATTATTATAATTATGTTAATTTAACTTACAAGATTATGCAGAGTATTAATTGTGTTATTTCAGTGTACATTTGACAGTGATTGTAAGTCACTTTGCTGTGTCGATTTGAAGAATAGGGGTGAATGCAGAGTCCGTAAGTAGGATACAGCCAAGTGCTTTTTACTTTAATATGAGAAAGTTATAATTAGAATGATCGATATGAGAATATCGACAATCGTTTCAAACCATATTTATTTATTTCGCGTGAGTTGATTGCAATGGCAGGTAGATGAAATCAATTCACAAATTATTAATTCTTTTTAATATTCTGATTAAAAAAACTCACGTGTTTGGTTCTTTAATTGTGTAATAGGAGTAAAATGAATGGAATTCAGAAATTAACTTTAACATTAACAGGTATAATAAGAGATACATTGATATGATGAAAATTAAATAAAGAAATCGTATCTTAGCATTAAGAATATGTTAAACTATATTAAGTATTTTCAAGAGATTAATTTCATGTATTATTTTTATTTTCAAGTTGAGACCTGGTGCCCATGTAATAGTGAAACTAATAAGTGCCACGTAAAAGGACTACAGTGTGTATATGATCCGAATTCTCCATGTATCAATCCACCTTGTGCACCGAAAGTAATTTGTAAATAGAAATTTCTTAAATAAATTCATTAAGTATACTTGTATTAAGAATTTGAAATACATCAAATACTATGTTTATAGAAGAGGTATTAAAACAATTTTTAAGTGATAAATTTACGCTATTTTAATATTTTTTACAAACTTTTTGAACCCTTGTATAATAATTTGTCAATGTATTCTAACAATTCTTTAATGTTTATAATGTTCTATAATCTTATGTATAAAAATATATACAATATTACATCTTACAATATATTTTACAATATATGCGCATTCTCTGAAAATAAATCTGCACATATTATATTTTCTTTTATAAAATAAACGTATTAATATCATTGGAAATATTCTTCGCACCATTTGTTTTATTAATCCACTTACGCTAAATGAACAGAATACTCGTTAAATAAAACTATTATCTTTTCTCATAGAAATCTTGTTCCTTATATATGAACATAAGTTTGTGATGGACTCAACTGAAAAATAAATGTCATGAACAAAATATGTAATGTGGTAAACGTGGGTTTGTTCATGAAAACAAGCTTGAAAAGATTGAATTTATCACATCTATAAGAACCGGAAAACTATTGTTCGATTACTTTAACATATCAGTATGTATCGATCAGGCTTTTTAAAATGACGTAAAAATGTCTTAAGAATAGATATTGCTAATTTACTGTTTTTCCGATTTATTAAATAGTAAAAGTAACAGATGATTTTACACTGCTAGACGTACATCGCGATCTAATAGGTTCTTGTCTTGTGGTCAGTCGAGTATATGATGAAGCGAAAGGACATACTGAGGGTTCTATAAGTCTGATTCGTAACTATATGAGTTGTTAATTTACGCATTGTTATCTCTAACCGCAAATTGAGAACATATTTAAGTATTATGTATCGTGTTAAATGAAGACGATCAAAATACGTAAGACAGTTTGAAATGCATCAATTTTATTGCATATAATTACGTACAATATTGTATGATTATTCAATACCTGTGTCGGAGGCCTACGATGCGTCGATCGCTAGATCAAAGGACTAGTATCTTGGTGATCCGAATTCAAATCCCGGTCTTAACCGATTGGCACAAGCACAGCTGTAATAATTTACATGTACTTTGTTTACAAACACATCGTAGACCTCCGTCACTGATTAGTACCGGTATTTGCAAACATAAATAGAGCGATGTTAAATAACGTAAAAAAATAATACCTGTGTAAATATATAAATCATCAAATTTCTGAATTTTGTTTTGCAATTTTTGTTAAATGGTGTGTTGCAATGCAGACTACTGTATTAATTTAAATATAAAAGTATTTACAATATGTAGAAGCCCTATGGAATCAAAAAGCTCCCAAATTTGTCTTCCAAATGTTATTCAAGGTAAGATTAGGTTGCTATTCTATTTGCATTCATTTCAATATTTGTATATTATTAAATTGTATTGTATTTATAAAATTATAATTTCAAAAATACGACATATAAATATTTCTAATAAAGGCTTTTTGATTTTCTTTTAATAAAATTTTATAGTGGACATGTGGTTCCCTTAAAAAAAAAAAACGGGTGACAATGTTATACCAGTACTTAAGGCATCACTAATACCAAATAATATAGATGCTTATAGAAGAACGTTTCTTATAGGCAGAAAAAAGGCAACAAAAACCAACGCTAAGGCTAGGTTATGTCTCAAAGATGCAGGGAATTACCTTGTTGCATGAAGCTTATTGATGGAGCAAGTTCTTCTTCTATCTGATACGAATCCTCATTCAGTAAAGCATCTAATCTTTGTCTTCAAAATTTTCTGGAGCGATCCTCATTTTTACCTTCAAAATCACTACTTTTAACTGGTTTGAACTACTTACGGTACTTCGATTCACCAATATATTCGGCCCCAGAATTTTCTAAAAGCAAACGATAGGTTTCTTTTATGAGTTTATAATTTATTATATTATTAGAAATGAATTGTATATTTTTTACATCATATAAAAACAGAAGATAAAAACTCCACGAGATTCAAGTACTTTTCAGTAATTCGTTAGATCATATTACTGATAATTTATATTATAACCATGAAATATATATTACTCTTTTATATAAAATGTTCGTTTGAAAAATAATTATGTAATACAGATATATGCACTGTTCTTTAAAATTCGATATTTAAATTTTTACTTAATATAAATTTATATAAATATGTAAAACATACAGTATAGTTACTCTGATCAAGGCTTTTTTAAAATTGATGCAGCGATAAAAAATTGTCTTAAGAATAGATATATGCTAATATTTACTGTTGGCAGTGTATTTTCGCACTTACAACACAAATGGACGGCAAATTATGTAGGCGCGCGCATGCTCGGCACGCGATCTCAAATAAGATTGAGTTAGGGTATTGAGCGCAATTCTTAACAGCGCATGCCGCTTGCAATTATCCGTTTGGACGTATTATTAACTATTGCTCGAATCCGATTATGCGCACACACGGAATTCCATGATCCACTCGAGGATACGAGTACTTGCTCATCGTCATGGATCTCTTCACTCGCTGGGTAGATTGTATCCTTATCCGAAAGGCGAATGTGTAAACGATTCCCCGCGAGTTGAAAGATCGCGTATTGTTACGCTTTAGTGCGCCCGAACTATTCCTATCGGACAATGGCACCGAATTTCGTAATAAGATTCTCGAGAAATTCCTGGTGGAGTGTGGGTTGAAGCATTCAACGATACCCCCTTATCACGCTTAAGCCAATCCAGTAGAGAGGGTCAATAGTACTCTGAAGACCGCGATAATCGCCTTCATTGAGGAGTCTCATAATACTTGGGATGCGCATATCGCCGAGCTGATGTTTGCGTACAACACATCCGTACAAGATTCCATTGGCGTAAGACCGGCCTTCCTTAACACGGGTCGTCACCCCTCAGTCCCTGGCATGCATCGCCGCCAGGAGAAGCAGCGCGCACAGGTTGCGCAAGAAGAGTCTGCTCTACAGCATTGGAAAGAGCGCATGGAGAAGTTATCTGATCTCCATCTAAAGGCAGCGGAAAACTCGCAGAAAGCACAGGCAAAGTAAGCTCGCTATTATAATGCGAGACGTCGCGAAGTTCATTACGCGATTGGCGATTGCGTATGGCGGCGTAATCGCATCCTCTCATCAGGCATACAAGGCGTCAGTGCCAAGCTTGCCCCGAAATTCGACGGGCCCTTTACCATCAGGGAGGAACTCGGCACGAATGTGTATCGACTGATCAACTCTACGGGAAGAGATGCTGGTAAACATCACGTCGCCGCCCTGAAGCTCTACAATCGAGATCACGACCTCGAAGATGATAGCGGTTCCGACCCGAAGAGCCTTCGGGCGAAGAGCGTGATTGCGATGCGTCTGATTGTAATGTTGAGGTGAGCGAGCGCAACCGCGTTGTAACACCACTGGTGACCGTACGGTGCCCCGACGACGCGCCTCATTGTAATCCCGGTATGAGCGTGTGAAGCAATACTCTCGCGGGCAATGCCACGCGACCTAATGCCGATGACGCGCCGCGTAGATTAGAGAGACCATGTAGGACGCGAATTGTAACCCGTCGAAGGACGTAAGCGCGAGACCCTGCGGAGCCCCATAGCCGCGAAACCGCCTGCAATAGTGGCATACCCCTGGTGAAGTGGAAGTAGGTCGTCCCAGTAGAAGCCAGTGCTCAGCACCACCAGCGGCACTAGTCCCCCGCGCCGTACTCGGGCCCAAGCCAGAGCCCATCAACAGACCAACTATCGGCCGGACCCACCGAGCTACATTACGCGAGCGGGACTCCTCCTACTCCCTCGCACTGTCCCGAGGCCTCTACCAGTCTGTCAAGTCCTCTCGTCGAGGGGTCTCCCTTGCATAGATCATGCCCAGTGGGCCACCAAAGGATAACTCCGAAATTTTCCTTTTCTCCGTAGGGCCGGACCATGCCATCATCGAGCGAGGTAGTTGCAGAGATCATCTGCTCCATCTAGAGGCCGTCTTCCGGCGACTGGGGATCCACGAACCGGATCTCCCGGCCCACCAGCCGGCCCCAGCGCCCGCGAGCGTCAACTATGCCGCCCGAGAAAAGGACCAGCAGCCGACAACCGCGGAACCAGACTCGAAGCCGCTCCAGCCTGGAATCGTCCAGAGGGCTACACCCGGAAAACGGGAGCTGCTGGAGCTCGGGGAGGTTGATTACCTCTCCTGGACGGAACAACGGCGTAAGGCTAACGCCATCCTCCGCTCCCATTGGGAGGAAGCGGGCGGAGAGGTAGCCAAATTCTTGAAGCGCCGCGCGCCGGACGATGGAGGAGTTCCAGGCCGCCTGCCGCCTGGAGATGCACCGTCTGCGGAGCGCATTGATGCAGGCCACCCTTCCGGCCAACCACAACACGGTCAGAAAGGCGTGCCCCTCTGTCGTTGAAGCGGCCCAGGCCGTCGAAGCCTTCCGCAGCAAAACCGCTGTGGAAGCCGTACGACTACAAGCCACCATCAACAGGGAGTTCGCCCTGCAGAAGACGGTGAAGGCCCGGCGTGAGCAGGCCCCAATCAGCATAACCAGCCCGACTACGAGGGGCACGCCCCCAGCCTCACTGAGAAGCAAAATCACCCCCAAGGATCGAAGCCGCCCAATGCGAAATAAGAAGCCGCAGAAGACTCAAGAGGGACATCAATTAAATTGTACCCCTGTAATTATACTATGAATAAAGGCGCCCTCTGAAAGTTACTTCGTCTAAGGAAGGGAGTTCTTTATCTGTCCTTTCCTCATCGGTACCGATTCCCAGCGGTAGACACGATGGTCCACATGAGAGAGAGAGAGAGAGAGAGAGAGAGAGAGAGAGAGAGAGAGAGAGAGAGATGTTGGGTCGAGCTGCCACGCTTCGGCTACCAGCGTCTGGAGGGGGCGTGTGACGGGGAACGCAAGCGCCGTGTACGCTTGCTTTCCCACGTCCGTATGCTCTCTCTCCATTCGTAGCCCTGTAAATATGTATATTCAGTCTGTAAATATCAATGTATACATATGTTTAAATGTAAAGCTTCTATGTGTTATAGGCCGACGCACGAATACACCGGCGGAGAGGTAAGTGAGAGAGAGAGAGAGAGAGAGAGAGAGAGAGAGAGAGAGATAGAGAGCGGGGAGTGGGGGAGAGACAGCTGCGCCCGCGAATTTGAGATAGTTAGAAGACAAACTTCGAGAGAGAAGCGCGTCCGGGCTTTATTGGCTTGTTTTTTTTTCTGTTTTTGGGAATATGCCTCGTGCTCGTAATATTCACCCTCAGCACATACCCCGTCTTAGCGGAGTGTACGCTGCAGGACGCGCGTGTTTGTGTCGCTGCCGTGCGTGTTACCCACGTACACCGCTGCCGAGCTCGAGCGGACGAGCCTGCCGCCCGATTCCCGTCTGCGTGGAGCAGCCGCCCGATCTCGGGGACATCGACAAACGGGGACGCCGCCTCTCCCGACGAACCAAGGCGTCGTTGCACGAGGACGGGCTGCCAGCGGATTCCACGGACACGAATGCGCCTGAATATAAGTGGCAGCCTGTTCTTCTCTCTCTTTCTCTCTCTTCCCTAGCGGCTCGCGCGCCGTCGTCCTCGGCGACCCTCGATCTGCGTCCCGCACGCCTCGTGTATAGGCGTTGTATGTCGACTAACTATTAAAGTCTCGTGAATGTTAATTATTCTGGATTTTAATTTGACCGTTTCTCATACATTTAGTTAGTCGCCTTACCTCACGCGTAATCCTGCATGCTATTCTTCGCCCCTGGCGAACCGCCCCTCTCCCTCGCCGAAATAATTCGGGGCTAAGCCCAGCCGGGCACATCTTTTGCAACGACCGTGCCCGCCGTCCTCGTGCTCGAGGCGGACACGCGCACCGTTACAATATATATATATATATAATTAGTTGTTACGCATATATTTTATACAATAAATTTGCAACTTTTCACAAACATGTACATTGTTTTATACATATATATTTTATACGTATCAGTGGTTCGATTGTTTTGTATTATAACAATATTGCGCTTGATAGTAGCAAGTAAAGTGACAATTTTATACAATGTTATAGGAATATAGCTTGTAGCTATTTTATAGATATTTTATATAAATTAATTTTATATAGTACTTATAAGCTTCGACTAATGTAAGAGAGCCAACGAAACAATTGTTTTATAAACAAAATTTAATCTCTTTCTTTGGCTTTCCACCACCACCGGGACAACTCTTTTTCTGCGAAAATTTTCGAAGGGCTTGTCGGGACTGCATATAAATACAGGCCCGGCAGAGCCAAACTTCACTGTCGATTAGGATTTCTTTTAGGTCGGACAACCGCTTACAACAGTCTCGGAAAATTTTCGTACGGAATTAGTTTTTTTCGAGCATTTTTTGTCACTCTGTTTTTTTCGTGAATTTTTGGGTCTATTTTTTTTGCTAATTTTTTTTACTTTGTTTTTTTGTGTGCGTTTTTTTCGACTTTTTTGAGTTTTTTTTGTGTTTCTTTTCGATTTAGAATTTTTGTGTTTTTTTTTTAACTTAGTTCATGTGCGTTTAGTTTTGTGCGTTTTTCTAGGCTTAGTTCTCGTGCGCGGACTATACTTAATTTTATTAATATAGGATTAGTCTTAACGATTGTTATTGGATACGATCAATAAATATAAGTAAGTAATTTATATTCATTGTTCTTGTTTTATTTATTTCTTTCGTGAAAATAATAGTAATATATTAAGAGTAAGTTAAGTGCTGGGATTTCTTTTAATCCTGTGGTCGGAAGCTGCTCCATTGTTGTATGTAGAGTAGCTAAACGGCGGAATTTTTAATCGTTCGTTCGGAAGCTGCTTCGTGTTTGCGACTAGAGTAAGCTAAACTGCGGGATTTTTAATCGTGTGCTCGGAAGCTGCTCCATGTTGAACTAGAATTTAATAAAGAATCCGGTTCACTCGTCTTTAAGCAGATATATTAACCAAGGCGGGACGTTACACTAGCATGAACGCGTATAGTTCCACAGTTTCTTCCTACATATACGATTCCTCATCAGGGACTAAACTAAACCTTATATTCTAATCTACATGTACCTTATCTCCACTAATAAATTTAGTAAATTAAATATAAAATCCCCCTCTACACAAAATGTTCAAAACCAATCAATTTAAGAAGGAATGATAAATGTTATCTAATTTGCAAGACTCTAACATTAAACTCACATTCTTTTGATTCTTGGAAATGTGAATACTTTTAAGACTTTCCCTTTTATACTTATTATTAATACCATGATCTAAAATATCCACATTCACAAAATCAAAAGAATGTGAGTCTAATGAGTGAGTCTATGTGAGAATAATCTTTTTTAAATATCTACCTGTTTGTCCAATGTAGTATTTATTACAATCCATAAATAATCTTTATCTTTGCAATTATTATACAACTTACTCCAATTATTGCTATTTTTAAAGAAAATTTGAATATTATATTCCGAAAATTTTTTATAATTCTTTCAGATAATCTTCTAAAATATGGTAAGACAATAATTTTGCCTTTGTTAATTTAATTGAACTGTAAGATCAATGAAAATATTTATTAATTTGTACATAAGCAGTCGATGAAAGCACAATTAAACTACTGTCAATGCGTTTTATATGTATGTAGATATATACGGTATATAGAACCAGCGTACTTATTAGTTACTTCAAAATTTACGAAATGAACTTGATAAACATTTATAATTAATTAATTAAAATAATGATTAAAGTCAATGAATCTATATAAGAAAGCACAATAACGATATAAATTTTTTAGCTACGTTATATGTTATATATTGCTTAATATCGTTTGAAGATAAATTTTAGTCATAACCAAAAATACATTGATTCGAAATTAATTATTAGGGGCCTTAAATTCCTAAAAAATAGCTTGAAAAAATCTAACGCTAACTCGGCCGGAATGACTGTAAAAAACGTTACTATGTTTTCCTATTTACTACTGAATAAATATACCCTGTTACTAGGTATCTTCATTTGAAAATTCCTTGTTTATACCTTAAAAATAGAATGCATTTCTACCTGGGAACTTTTATGTAAAAAACTTTTATTATGCTATAGTTATTAAGCAGTGAATTTCTTTTACTCCGTTTTCATTATCTTTTTAGTTTATTTAATTTTATCCATCCAGTAAATACTCACTAGATTTGCGTAATTTCCGACAGTATGATATATAATTACTTCATTATTTAGAGTTTATTATTATACTAAGAATTATAATAGTTATTATTATGCTTGCATTTATTCATTTAAATAAACAAATCCTGCCTGCCTCTATATAAATATAAATTTAACATTAAAATATTCTTGCATCCTTTTTGAATTTTTTGCTTCCCTAGATATTTACCATATAATAATGAATTTATGCTACTTCTACTATAAAATTGTATGTGACAGTCGATCTATATGAAAGTTTAAAAAGGTTTTGTCCACTCCAGTCGTACTCAACAATAACCCATATCCTACATCCAAAAAGTTTTATTTTAACATATTTTTACGCTTATTTACTTATCAACGCAGCCCATATTTTCGATTCGAAAGGTAAAAACTTGTTTATTTAAATATTAAACACGGTATTTTTTTCTAGAACTTACGAGGAATTTCCCTACCACACTGTATTTTAAAAGTGAAAATTAGAATTTCATGGAATTTTAGTTTCTCTTAAATAAAAAAGGTATATTCCAATGACGCGCTTGCTTATCCAATTTTATTCTGAAAAATTAGTAAAATGAGTTTGCATATTACCACCATAAGTGTTAAGAACTTTATTATTTCAATATCGTATTTTTAAAAAGATTTAATTTTTTTTATTTATATTATATGGATTTTCAATATAATTGAAATATTTCAAAATAAATTGAGCAGTGATATCAATTTGTATAGCGCATTCTATTTTACTAGAATAAAAAAGCTTAATAAAATATCTAATTATTCTTAAAACACAGCTTATGCAAAAGTTACATGATTCTGTTCTGTAATGTATTTTTGAAAACATATTATTGCTTAGATTTTTCCAGCAAATGTTGTTAACCATGTTGAAGTTATGTTAAACATGTTGAAATATGGATAGAATCAAGGCTTTATTCGGAGCATTTTAAAGTATCCTGAAAACAGGAAATTTAAGTATTGGTATTCCCGTACTTGAGCCACTTACATCCAAGTATCAGAAAATTCATAAGGATAATAAATACTTTAGGCAAGCATATTTAAATAAAATATTTTCAAATAACGTATTTACAAAAAATAAATTATTAATTTCTCCAAATATACTGCTTTTTTTACTTACAAATAGTTTTACTCTAACTTTTATTTTAGCTTATAGTTTTCACAGTACGTTAACCGATATTATTATTCATGATCTATTATTATTCATAATCTATTTTTATATATTTTTCCCATATTTTCATATTGTTTTTAGTTAAACTTAGTTTCAGAATATCCTTTTTTAAAATATTCGTACGCTTTTAAGTAGCGTACAAATAATTTTTTATACCATTCACGATATTAAAAAATATTTTATCAAATTATATAGTTAAGAAATATGCAATAATACATTATACAACCACAATGATAATTTTTTCAACCGAAACTTAATTAATAACTCAAATAACATCAGTGATAGTGCTTATAAAGTTACAGCAATTTTAATTGGGCATAGATTCATTGTATTTCAAGGTCATTTTCAAGGTCATTTGAAGTCCATCTTGAGTCTTTTAAATAGCGACCGCTATTTTTTATTTCAGATTCTGAAAGAGCACAAAATCTGACTTCTGGATATGTATCATCACAACATCATCATTGCATACTCTTTTGGTTTCTTAAGCTTGCAGTCTCAGAAGAAACAATGTATTGGCTTCTCTGCTAGTGGGGCAGAGGTTGCCCTGTGCCATCTCGGCGGTTCTTCACGCGGTGTGGGGTCCACCTGCTGGGTCCACCGCCGGGGCTCCCGCGCATTCCTTCCCTGCGACTGTTCCGAAATAGCAACGCCGTGCCTCCGCTACTTTGACGCGCGTTCCCCATGTGTGAGTTTCAGTTCCCCCTCCCTTCCCTCCATCTCCTTTTCCTTGCAGAGCTTCTCTTTGTTTTCTTCCCCTTCTTTCTCGGCCTCCGCGGGTTCGAGGCTATTGCTGGCAGTTCTTCTAAATCTTTGACCCAGAAAATATTCGTGTCCGAATGGTTCATTTGGAGCTTCTTTACCTCCTTTCGGACAGTTTCGTCCGATTTCACTGAGGTGTTCTCCTCCTCAGTGTTATCAGCTCCATCGTTTTCTCGGCCTCGGAGTCGTTGCCCGGTGATGGGTGGGCGTTGAGGTCTGGGATATTAGTGATGCCTTTTACGAGCCCGTCCAACCATGGTTGGCGAGTCGTGCCCTCTCGGCCTCGTCCAGCCAAGGGCATTCATGTATTTCGTGCATCTCGGACCCTAACTTATGTTCTTCCCAGGTCGTCTACTTTCATACTTCGGATACGTGTGCTTTAGCGATGCATTTGTTTGAGTCGGTGCTCAGTATGTAAACGGTCGGAAAAAGAATTTTCTCGACGCGGTATGGTTCTTCGTATTTCGGCGCCAATTTCAATTCAAACTGGCCTGCCGCCTTGGAGAGTACTCATGTTTTCCTCCATGCCATACCGCCTACATTGAAGTGAACGTCGCGCTTACCCTTATTATATGGCCGCAGCTGTTTTTTCCGTGCCGCGTCTAGGTGCCATCTGACTTCCGTCGTTATTCATTCTACGGGTCTTCTCCCCTCTACCTCTCGCCGTAAACTATGGACCGGTAATGGTTTCCTCCCCAGGTTCACGAATGCTGATGTGGTCTTCAGGCTCGATTGTTGAGCCATGTTCACCGCATTCCGGAAAACGACGACGCGCACGCCATTCCGCGGACAAGAAAACCTTAAGGCGCTCGCGCGCGCCGTCGCGCCTTGTGCTCGGCACGGTCCCCCCCCCTTTTCGTCCCGCGCACGAGCCAAGAAACAAAATATTTCAAAACTTCAATGGACTCAAGATTGAAAATAAATGAGAAAAAGAAAACAAATGTACACATACAAATATTCTGATACAGAAATATGGCAGCGAGCGAATAGAATGCAAGTATAGGTATCATAAGTTCGATGAATCTATCTGCAAAAATAACGATTGTATTGCGAATATAAGACACTAACACACGAACTAATGCTAAAGGATTGAAAATAAGGATTGATCCATTGCGAAGCAAAGAAAATTATGGAATCACGTTGACTGTATTACCGTCACGCGATTTATGATAATAACGAAGATAACGATAATTAATTGTAACTATTGTATTTTTTTTTGTTTGTGGAAAAAAAACATTCACGAGAAATGTTTCTTATTGTTAATAATATTGGTTATTATTTTTTTTCTGTGTAAAAAGACCTCCAAAGACAAGATACGTAACCTCAAAAATAAGATATGCACATAAAAACAAGTGGTTGATTTTAAACAGGCATAACAAAGGAAAAAAAGCTTTCCAGCTATGAATAATATCTTCTTATACCAAACTTGTAGGTCTCTGCATCTCTGTCTTTTCCGTATGCTCCAAAATTTGGGAGCACTTTTCCGTTTTGATAATAATTAAAAATTTTTTTTATTGTGCATATAAACTTGAAAAAATTGTATTATTATTATTATTATTATTAGTTATGTTATTATCTATTTTTATTATTATATTATTATTATTTTTCTACTTCTTTCATAGTATTAACAAAAAAAAGGGGGGGTACATTTCTACATAACTATTTTCATCACATAATTTGAGTTATCGTTCGCAATTAAAATTTAGTAGGCATTTTACAATGTTGAGATGATTAACAAATAAAGGAATTTTTTTTCATTTCTTATTGAGTTGGTGCAAAATAGTAAATTTGTACCAATAAAGAATAGAGATATAGAGATAAGAGAAATAAAATAAGGTAATAGCGTATATAACTATAATAAATAATAGAAGATAATCAGAGATAATAGAATAAGATAGGTAATATGAAATAATAGAAGGTATAGGGATACTAGAAGTAAAATAACATAATAGTATATAGAACTATGAAATTTAGATTTGATATTATTTTCTTTCCTAATGCCGTGCAATTTCAAACGTTAGTATAAAAAAGAATCTTAGTATTAAGAAACGCCCTTAAATAGTTTCCTATGCAAGCGAGAAAAAAATTAATCTGGTTTTTTGTCTAAAACATTCTAGACTATTGTTATAAAGGGCACGAAATATAATTATAATTTTTTTTGTTGATTCTATTGATTTGTAATCTAAAAAGAAAAATATTGCATTAGACATATAAATTACTAGCTAAAAGTATAAGATTATGATTTAAATTTAAGATCTGTAAATTTATCAAAACCGATTCTTTTCGTAAGCCCGTATTCGGCACTTCACGACCGCGGTCGGCCGTCGCCGGCTGACGCCGAACTTCCCCCCCCCCCTTAACCCATCCTTCTTCCCCGGCGAACGGCAGATGCACGAGACTCCGCGCTCAACCACCGAGCACGCTAGTCATGAAAAGAAGAAGAGATAGAGGACGAGAGATAGCGGAGAGTCTAGAGTTGACAGTAGAGAAAGGTACGAGGTAAAGTCGGAGAGAGAGAGCAGTGTGAAGTTCAAACAATAGATAGAAAAAAGGAGCTATCGTGAGCTGGGCGAGAAGAGGAGACAGCGGGAAGAGATAACGGGGAGGAGGCCATCGGAGGCAACAGTAGAGAGAAAAATTTTGAGCCCCCAGTAGCACCGGCGCCGCCTCCATCCTCGAGGGCGCGTAACGCCGGCACCAACGGCGAGCCAGCGGACGCCAGGACCGGAGGACCGCGCGCACCCGTTGAGTGCCATCGTGGTTTGTTTTTTTTTTTTTTTGGTTGTTGTTCTCCCCGTTTCCTTTCCTTTTTGTTCCCCTTTCCTTTTCCCCTTTCCCCTCTCCCCCGTAGTAGCCCAGGTTCGGTGGGCGCTTCGGGGCGCGGGTCGCGGTCGGGGGGTGTCTGAGCACGTGGACCGGGCGTGGAATAAGTACGTTATCGGGAGTATTCCATGCTACGGAGTAGCAGACTTCTCGGCGGAGACAAAAGTGGCTCAATAAACGCTGTTGAGAAAATTGTATTTTCGGGCGAAACATTTCTTTCCCCGATACCTTTCTTTCCCGTTTCAGGCTGGCGGGACCTCCTCTGAGGAAATAGAGGTGAGTAAGTGAAGATTATTTTTTTTGTTTGCGTGCGCGAATAATCGGAATTAAATTAAATTTTAAATTAATTTTTTTTCCTACCTCTAATTCGTCGCATCACTATATATATATATATATATATATATATATATATATATATATATATATATATATATAATACATCGTCACCTCTCTATAAAAAGGCAATATCCAGCGTCCGCTTAAAAATTATGCTATTCGCAAACTATTATTTTCCTTTAATTTTCAGTTGGCACCACTACGAAAATATGCACAGTATATATGGAAATATTGTATTTTCTTGTACGGGCGTTTGAATGCGCTATTCCGGTACCTCAGAACGATTTCGACTCTCGGGAGTTTCGTGTTTGTATGATAGAACGCGGTGTAGGTGTACAGGTGTTATACTTTCATGTTCGGACGTTATAATACGATGTATAGTTGTTCTGAATGACTTGAACGGAGAACATCGTATTTAATTGGTGGGAAAAAATGTCCAGATAGGTCGGGACGACTTCTACGGGGATTTTCGTGTTTGAACGGTAGATTACGATATCCAAGTGCCTCCGGATAATTTTTGGCAGGGAGTTGCTGGTTCGGACGGTAGAAGATGATGTCCAGGTATGACGGAACGACTTTTATGAAGAGATTCGTATTCTATCATTTGAACACCCAAACTCCCAATTGAAGTCGTAACCTTAAAACGTAATAAGATGTGTAAGTAATCGACAGAAACAACGTTTATATATATATTTTCTTTCAATTGTCGCGTCCTGCGACGAATATATATATATATATATGAACAATATATATATATATATATATATATATATATATATATATATATATGTATAAGTATATATATACACACGTATATTGAACTAATTTTCATGGCTTGGTACAAGCGCCTTTTTCTTATCGCCGAGAGTAACCGGACACCCTGTTGTCGGAAACTGAGCGTCGACGCTGACCTCGGAGGAAAGTTCCCGATCAACGCCGAATATTAACTGTCGAAATTTCTCATTACGATCGACTTTAATATTAAATTTGTAATTTTTAAAATTGAAAAAGAACATAGAGACTAAATCATAGATTGAAGGATGGTATGCCATCGATACATATGCATGTGCACGCACTTTTGTTTTGATAGATTAATTACTATGTTAAGTATGATTAATAAAATATTAATTATTATAAGTAGAATGATGGATTAACAAACTTTTAAATATATATTAGAGTATGATATAAAGATCAGTTTAATAATTGTAAAATGTAGAACAAACCAAACAATTTAGATTAATAATGTTAGTCCAATTACGATATTATGCTAATAGAATGTTAATAACAATATACTAAGTTAATAGAATGTTAATAACAATACACTTGTAAAATATATAAATTAAATCGAATAATAAACTAAGTGATTTCTAACTTATAGTATAAAAGTTAGTTTGGTTAATAATAAAAGATTACGTAAATAATTATAATGTAAAGCAAAACCGAAACATTAAGATTAATAATATTAGTTCAGAACGTTAGTAGTTATATACTTTACAAGATACGTAAAATAAATTAAATAATAGAGTAAGAGTTCTAACTTATGGTATAAAGATTAGTTTAGCTAATAAAATAAGACATTATGTAAAATTAATAATTATAAATGTAACAAACGGTTAAGGTATAAATTAAAGATCGGATTTTATAATGTCGCTATAAGTTTGTTGTTCATGATCATAGCAGATGCGTTATATTTAAGAATTAAATATTGTAAGAAAGCGAACGAAGGAGTTTATATTATAAACGAAATTTGACCCCTTCATTGGCTTTCCCTACGACCGCTCAGATGAATTTCCACGAAAATTTTGGACAGCCTTTTTTACTTTGTCCAGACCACATATAAATAGGAGTCGGACGAAGCGAAAAATCACTGCCGGTCGGGATTACAACTAGGTCAGATCGATCCGGTAGTTATAACCCTTAGAATTTTTGCGACCCTTTTCGGACTTAGAAATTTTTCGGCATTTTTCGGACTTAGAATTTTTTCGGCATTTTCGAACTTAGCAAATTTTCTACATTTTCGGACTTAGGATTTTTCTGACCTAGATATTTTTTTCTTGCGATTTTTAACTTTTGAAACATTTTGTATCTTTTAGACTTTGAAATTTTCGTGTTTCTCGAACTTCATCTTGTACGTGTTAACTAACTTTGTATACCCGACTTATATCTAGTTTATTTTTATATATTATACGGTTGTATAAGAAGTACTTCAGAAAAGTAAATAAATAGTAAGTAATCAACAATATTTATCGTTTACCCTTATTAACATTCTTTGTCCGTAATCTCCACTAAACCTAATAGCGCTACATATATATATCTGTTACTTGTATCTTCTCGGAGTAGGCTAAACGGGTGGGACTCTCGTAGTCCTGTACACGGAAGCCACTCCTTTCGTCGCAATAGATAAGACTGGGGAAAAGAATCTTAGTACGGGAGCATATAGAAGTCAAGTTACGAATTAGGTAGTAACTCGCGATTTACAGATCGACCAAGACTGCCTAGGTTCGGTCTCCATCTAAAATGCGTACACCTCGGCTCACCGGCCCCACATCCCTGGCTAGTAGTCGAGAGACTAGGCCAAAAATAAGGGCAAATTACTGACCGGTCTTTCGCGGAAGCAAATCGTCGCGCATAGAACCGGGTGGGCACTCGTCATTATATATGAGTATGTATATATAGTGCGGGACGTCACACAATGAAATTAACTTACCTCAATACATTTTATTTTCGTGGATACAACTTAAAATAGTATACAATTAATTATTCCGTATATACGAAGAAATATTCATATATAACAAATGAAATCTATCATTTAGTTGAACTATTTTTGTCGATGAATGAAGTCTTGGTGAGTTATTCAGGAAGTTCATTATTTTTCTTGCACACTTGAAATCACTTTTCTATATTTAACAGTTTCTTATTAAAATATTTGTACATTTGTAAGTTTATAATGTAGATAAACAATTTTATCATTTTCAAAAAATGGCAAGAACTGTATTTTTAATCTCAAATTGCGAGAAAGGAATTTTAATAAGGTAAATCTATTTATGTATCGTTAAATACAAGTAGATTACATACTATGTACATGAGGAAGAATTATAACTCTCAGTTTGCTATAAATACAAGATATTTGATAAGAAAGACATTCACGACATTCAGTTCGCAAACTGTCTTTTTTTCTAAAGCTTATACCAAATCAATATAAAGTATAGTTTTATTTTTCACATATTTTTAATAGATATAATTTTGAAGCAGTTTATTTAAATAGTTTTAGAAAAGCATAATCATATTTAAATTTTATAAGTTGTTATAAAATTTAATTTTATAAGTTTTATAAATTTAATTTTATAAAATTTATAAGATTTCATATAATATTTATCACAATTCCATTGCTTGCGCATCATATTTAGCACAATTCATGAAAATATTTTACCACGTGATATGGACTAACACAACTATAATAGCACATAACATAACACATAACATCACCACATTGATAATTTTTTCAAAAGAAACTAAATATTGATATCTATTATAGGAAGTATCAATCTGATTTTTGTTTAGGTATAAAATGCAGATTAAAGGTCTTTTGATTTTTCTTATATTTGTAATTGTTTACAACAATCTTTCAACTTCTCAAGCAATAAATCTTTTTGGTGAAGTTCCTCTCAATGGTAATGTAAGTTTTCTATGATATTATAATATAAGGAACAGGTAATTGTGCATCAAATGGTAACTTTTTTCCATTTCAAAATGTAAAATCAGTTTTTCACATATGTATTTTGAATCAAATCCGGTACTAAAAATTACAATATTATTAATGCTTTAGCCTGTCTTACAAACTATGACTTTACTATCTGATAGATTTAACATACTTACTTATAATTTGCAATTTGATTTTAATTCATATGTTGCTGCTAAAAAAGAACTAATAATAATTGTCTCTACGTCAATAAAATTTGATTATTTTGGAAAATAGCATTTATTTATTTTTACATTGAACGACAGTGGAAAAAAGAATCGGTAGTCCAAACATTTTACTCAGTAGCTGCTATAACTATAATTATAATTATGATAATTTAACTTCTAAGATTATGCAGAGTATGAATTATTTTATTTCAGTGTACATATGACAGTGATTGTAAGTCAGTTTGCTGTGTCGATTTGAAGAATAGGGGTGAATGCAGAGTTCGTAAGTAGGATACAGCCAAGTGCTTTTTACTTTAATATGAAAAAGTTATAATTAGAATGATTCATAAGTGAATATCGACAATCGTTTTAAAAAACATTTATTTATTTCATGTGAGACGATTGCAATGGCAAGTAGAAAAAATCAATTCAGATTTTTTTTTTCTTATTTTAAGTAGTTTATTTAGAAAAACAACGTATTTGATTCTTTATCTTTGTAATATGAGTCAAGCGAATGAAATTCAGAAATTAGGATTAAGTATATTTAGAAAGGTATTGACATGATTGAAGTTAAATAAAGCAATCGTACCTTAGAATTAAGAATATCTTGATTAAAACTCAAACTATATTATCTAGCATTCAAAAACTTTAACTATATTAACGCAATTAAAGAATTTAATTACGTATATTACATTTTTTCAAGTTGCAATCATGAAATAGTGTAAATAATTAATGCAAGAAACAAGGGGAAAAGTATGGATATGATGAGTATTCTCTATGTGTTAACTCTCCTTGTGCACCAAAGTACTTTGTCAATAGAAATTTTTTTAAAAAAATTCAATAATGTTTACCTATATTACTAATTAAAAATATATTAGATACTATATTTAAGGAAGAGGCATTAAAACAAGTATAGCTAGATATATATTGTTATGATGAAAGTTAAATGATGAAATCGTATCTTAGAATTAAGAATAGCTTAAACTATATTAATGATTTTAAAGAGTTTAAGTCTCGGTTTAATTACATGTACATTATTTTATTTTTCAGTTGCGACTTGGTGCCCATGTAATAGTGCAAATAATAAGTGCACCAAAAATGGGCAAAAGTGTGATTATGATAAGAACTCTCCATGTATCAATCCACCTTGTGCACCGAAAGTAATTTGTAAATAGAAATTTCTTCAATAAATTTCATTAAGTATATTTACTCTCAAAAATAACTCTCAAAAATAAACTACAAGTACGATCCTGCTATAAGTTTGTCTGCGGCCGTTCAGAGGAAGATACTGGATTGCAGTATATTTCTGGTGCGATAGTGGCACCATCTGGCGATGAGGCTAGGTACTTGACCACTTTTGAAAAAAAAATGACCCATGTAAATATCAATAATTGTTCACTTGATCCTCAACCACTAGACTCCACTAAAATTGTACATTTTTCCCTGTTCCGTAAATAATAATAAAGGAAAATTAGAGAAAACATACGCTATTAAACTCTGTCCTTCCTTAGCGAACACTGACTCACCGATTGCGTATACAACTACGATATCAGAAAGATATTTAATTGCAGGTGAACCTTTTCTGAATTCTTGAATCTTTTGTTCAAGACAGTCGTCGAATATACCAATTCTCCGTGTCTAACTAACGAATCTGTTATGTTTATGCAGTGGTGCAAGCTAACAGGTATATGTTATCGCGAATTATTTTATTCACTCTATCTAATTCCTCAAGTTATTGTTGCCGCAATCGATTTCGAAATAGAAAGATAGTAGGCCAATAATCTTTGTTGGAGCTTTGTCGGAGAATTAATCAGTAACTGGAGTTACTTGGCTATTGTACTAGCGAAACGGTTTATCATTCACTCTTAGCGAAAACTGAAGTTCAAGTTAGGAGCACGTGAATTCCCTATCTATACCTCTCACAGATTGACAGTAGATCTTTATAGTCCTGTTTGACTCTACAAAAGATGGATAGCTAGAGAGAGAGAGAGAGAGAGAGAGAGAGAGAGAGAGAGAGAGAGAGAGAGAGAGAGAGAGAAGAGAGAGCGAGCGAGAAAGAGAAAGAGGGGAGGATATAGGATTTGTGTGTATTTATAAGTATCCCACAGTTCTGGAAAGACGCAATCATGGTTGGGAGCAGATTTTGTAATCCAGTGTTTTTTTCTGGCAGTAGGTCTAGGTCATCTAGGAAGAGCGTAGCGTAGATATTAGTGTTTCTAAAATACTAATTGTAAAGTACTAATTTCTAAAGTACTAATGGATGCTGTTAAAGAGAAAAGTAGGCCTCCTTATATAACTCCTCTGAAGTTCATTGACGGACTGCTCAAGCAAGTCTTTCGAACGCTGATGTTTTCGCTGCTTCATGGACGCTGAAAGTGATTGCGTAAGAAAGATCTCGAGCAAGGTTTGCTCATGAAGCACACGGTATGGTTGTTGAACATTTCTGCTTCTGTCCTGAAAAATAGAGTATTCCATCGTGCGCGTTCAATTCCGTATCATTAAGTTGATCGAATCAGTCCTTGTGAGCAATTCGGTAATTAATCTACCAATGGTCGTGGAAAGAACCATTTGCAACCTGAGGACTCGTAATAATATGATTGATTTGAACACGCAATACAATCGAAAAAGGCTGATTACTGCTAGCGATCGTAATTCGAATCCCATTGAGCAATTGGTTCAATGGATGCCTCTCGTAGGAAAGAAGTTACAGTTTTTGAGAGGTGTAAGCCCGATCTTTGGCTTGTCTACCTTCAATTCGATTCCGACAGATAAAGTAATAACAAAAAGCTGTGCTATATTATCCAAAACATTTTATATTAGTAAAACAATGAAAGCTGGTGGGGAAATTCAACAAAACATCTCTTGAAGAAATGTTGAACGATACCAAAAGTGTCGTTCCTCAATAATAATGATCATGATGCAAATCATAAAATTAATTATTTCAAATATACGAAGATTTATATTTAAAAAATTATGTATAATGCAGTTGAACTATATTTTCCGATTGGTACAGCCATGGACAGTCATTCAGGGGCATTGATATGTTTTTTAAACATTCTAATCTGTTTTTCTATGTCGAAAACATAAGTTCTTTCTTATTAAAAATAAAAAAAATTTTTAATTTTGTATTCTTACAATTTTTATAAAAGATCTTAAATTTTTTTATTATTAATATATTTATATAAGGTTTTAAGTTTTTTATTATTACTTTAATTGTACACCTATACCTTTATCAAAATATCTAATCCTTTCACTGATTTTACAGTCTGATTAGAATGACAGTCATACTATCCTTGTTTAGCATCACCCCCGTCGAATTTAAAAAATAAAAATTATTATGATTACAACTATTTTGAGAAAAAATAATGACTAGTAAAAGATAATCTCACTACCCTCTTCAACAAATTATCTACGTTACATCCCATTAAGTTCCATTCAATATATCGAGCTGCTTTGACTCTTCCTCAGGGACTAAAGGACATATTAAAATATTGATATATAAGTTGGTAGAGGGGATAGTGAGATCCGCCTTTGCTATCTATTATTTTTCTGTCAGGGTAGTTGTTGAATAATAATTTTTATATTTTAAATGCTACTTAGACGACGATAAACAAGTATAGTCTATCATTTTAATAGAACTGTACGACCAATATAAAGATTTCATACTTAATAATTTATATATTTATGATAGATGTAATTAATTATATAAACTTTTAAATTATTTATAAATTATATTACTTATAAATTATATAAGCGAATAATTATAAAATATTATGTATCGCTTCTAAAAAAAAGTTAAAAACTTAAATTCGAAATTGCGAGAAAAGAATTATAATAATATAAGTCTATTTATACAAATTAATTTATCAAAAAAAGATATATCATATCTTTATTTATCGAAAAAATTTTTTACAAATTCAGGATTCATTAGAAATTTAATTAGATTCAAAATTCAGAAAGATATTCGAATTTTAAATTTAGGAATAGTCAAATATTTGCACTATCACTGATATAAAACATCACATCACAAACTTTCGATAGTTTCAGGATTTATCGACGTTTTTAGAAAGATGTTTCCAATATTTTTTCGTGGCGGATAATTATAATAAAGAAACAATACAGAATCGCCAATGCTAGCCCATTATAGGATGTTTTGTTTGTTCGAAAAATGAGCATTGAGTAAAGAGCTAGCAATACATTTTTGTTTTAAACAACAACAAATTTTGTTTTAATCTCGGCAAAAGCTTACCGAAACTCCAACAAATGAAGCTGCATGTTTATGGTAGTGATTGTTTATTTCGAGCAACAAGTAATGAGTGGTTCCGACGTTACAAATATGGTAGCGAAGACGTCAATGCGACAAACGTTTGGGTCGGCCAAGAAAAGCGTTAAACCTAATTAAGAAAAATTTAAACCTAAGCGTTAAACCTAAAAAAATTTTTCCAACTTTTTCGGACTTAGAATTTTTTTGTGATTTTCGGACTTAGGATTATTCTGACCTAGATATTTTTTTCTTGCGATTTTTAACTTTTGAAACATTTTGTATCTTTTAGACTTTGAAATTTTCGTGTTTCTCGAACTTCATCTTGTACGTGTTAACTAACTTTGTATACCCGACTTATATCTAGTTTATTTTTATATATTATACGGTTGTATAAGAAGTACTTCAGAAAAGTAAATAAATAGTAAGTAATCAACAATATTTATCGTTTATCCTTATTAACATTCTTTGTCCGTAATCTCCACTAAACCTAATAGCGCTACATATATATATCTGTTACTTGTATCTTCTCTGAGTAGGCTAAACGGGTGGGACTCTAGCAGTCCTGTACACGGAAGCCACTCCTATATTTCTCTGAGTAGGCTAAACGGGTGGGACTCTCGTAGTCCTGTACACGGAAGCCACTCCACTAACTCTTCTGAGTAGGCTAAACGGGTGGGACTCTAGCAGTCCTGTACACGGAAGCCGCTCTGGTAGTTTTGCTGAGTAGGCTAAACGGGTGGGACTCTCGTAGTCCTGTACACGGAAGCCACTCCTTTCGTCGCAATAGATAAGACTGGGGAAAAGAATCTTAGTACGGGAGCATATAGAAGTCAAGTTACGAATTAGGTAGTAACTCGCGATTTACAGATCGACCAAGACTGCCTAGGTTCGGTCTCCATCTAAAATGCGTACACCTCGGCTCACCGACCCCACATCCCTGGCTAGTAGTCGAGAGACTAGGCCAAAAATAGGGGCAAATTACTGACCGGTCTTTCGCGGAAGCAAATCGTCGCGCATAGAACCGGGTGGGCACTCGTCATTATATATGAGTATGTATATATAGTGCGGGACGTCACACAATGAAATTAACTTACCTGAATACATTTTATTTTCGTGGATACAACATAAAATAGTATACAATTAATTATTCCGTATATACGAAGAAAGATTCATATATAAGAAATGAAATCTATCATTTAGTTGAACTATTTTTGTCGATGAATGAAGTCTTGGTGAGTTATTCAGGAAGTCCATTATTTTTCTTGCACACTTGAAATCACTTTTCTATATTTAACAGTTTCTTATTAAAATATTTGTACATTTGTAAGTTTATAATGTAGATAAACAATTTTATCATTTTCAAAAAATGACAAGAACTGTATTTTTAATCTCAAATTGCGAGAAAGGAATTTTAATAAGGTAAATCTATTTATGTATCGTTAAATACAAGTAGATTACATACTATGTACATGAGGAAGAATTATAACTCTCAATTTCCTATAAATACAAGATATTTGATAAGAAAGACATTCACGACATTCAGTTCGCAAACTGTCTTTGTTTCTAAAGCTTATACCAAATCAATATAAAGTATAGTTTTATTTTTCACATATTTTTAATAGATATAATTTTGAAGCAGTTTATTTAAATAGTTTTAGAAAAGCATAATCATATTTAAATTTTATAAGTTTTTATAAAATTTAATTTATAAGTTTTTATAAAATTTAATTATTTATAAAATTTATAAGATTTCATATAATATTTATCACAATTCCATTGCTTGCGCATCATATTTAGCACAATTCATGAAAATATTTTACCACATGATATGGACTAACACAACTATAATAGCACATAACATAACACATAACATCACCACATTGATAATTTTTTCAAAAGAAACTAAATATTGATATCTATTATAGGAATTATTAATCTGATTTTTGTTTAGGTATAAAATGCAGATTAAAGGTGTTTTGATTTTTCTTATATTTGTAATTGTTTACAACAATCTTTCAACTTCTCAAGCAATAAATCTTTTTGGTGAAGTTCCTCTCAATGGTAATGTAAGTTTTCTATGATATTATAATATAAGGAACAGGTAATTGTGCATCAAATGGTAACTTTTTCCCATTTCAAAATGTAAAATCAGTTTTTCACATATGTATTTTGAATCAAATCCGGTACTAAAAATTACAATATTATTAATGCTTTAGCCTGTCTTACAAACTATGACTTTACTATCTGATAGATTTAACATACTCACTTAGAATTTGCAATTTGATTTTAATTCATATGTTGCTGCTAAAAAAGAACTAATAATAATTGTCTCTACGTCAATAAAATTTGATTATTTTGGAAAATAGCATTTATTTATTTTTACATTGAACGACAGTGGAAAAAAGAATCGGTAGTCCAAACATTTTACTCAGTAGCTGCTATAACTATCATTATAATTATGATAATTTAACTTCTAAGATTATGCAGAGTATGAATTATTTTATTTCAGTGTACATATGACAGTGATTGTAAGTCAGTTTGCTGTGTCGATTTGAAGAATAGGGGTGAATGCAGAGTTCGTAAGTAGGATACAGCCAAGTGCTTTTTACTTTAATATAAGAAAGTTATAATTAGAATGATTCATAAGTGAATATCGACAATCGTTTTAAAAAACATTTATTTATTTCATGTGAGACGATTGCAATGGCAAGTAGAAAAAATCAATTCAGATTTTTTTTTTCTTATTTTAAGTAGTTTATTTAGAAAAACAACGTATTTGATTCTTTATCTTTGTAATATGAGTCAAGCGAATGAAATTCAGAAATTAGGATTAAGTATATTTAGAAAGGTATTGACATGATTGAAGTTAAATAAAGCAATCATACCTTAGAATTAAGAATATCTTGATTAAAACTCAAACTATATTATCTATCATTCAAAAACTTTAACTATATTAACGCAATTAAAGAATTTAATTACGTATATTACATTTTTTCAAGTTGCAATCATGAAATAGTGTAAATAATTAATGCAAGAAACAAGGGGAAAAGTATGGATATGATGAGTATTCTCTATGTGTTAACTCTCCTTGTGCACCAAAGTACTTTGTCAATAGAAATTTTTTTTAAAAAATTCAATAATGTTTACCTATATTACTAATTAAAAATATATTAGATACTATATTTAAGGAAGAGGCATTAAAACAAGTATAGCTAGATATATATTGTTATGATGAAAGTTAAATGATGAAATCGTATCTTAGAATTAAGAATAGCTTAAACTATATTAATGATTTTAAAGAGTTTAAGTCTCGGTTTAATTACATGTACATTATTTTATTTTTCAGTTGCGACTTGGTGCCCATGTAATAGTGCAAATAATAAGTGCACCAAAAAAGGGCAAAAGTGTGATTATGATAAGAACTCTCCATGTATCAATCCACCTTGTGCACCGAAAGTAATTTGTAAATAGAAATTTCTTCAATAAATTTCATTAAGTATATTTACTCTCAAAAATAACTCTCAAAATTAAACTACAAGTACGATCCTGCTATAAGTTTGTCTGCGGCCGTTCAGAGGAAGATACTGGATTGCAGTATATTTCTGGTGCGATAGTGACACCATCTGGCGATGAGGCTAGGTACTTGACCACTTTTGAAAAAAAAATGACCCATGTAAATATCAATAATTGTTCACTTGATCCTCAACCACTAGACTCCACTAAAATTGTACATTTTTCCCTGTTCCGTAAATAATAATAAAGGAAAATTAGAGAAAACATACGCTATTAAACTCTGTCCTTCCTTAGCGAACACTGACTCACCGATTGCGTATACAACTACGATATCAGAAAGATATTTAATTGCAGGTGAACCTTTTCTGAATTCTTGAATCTTTTGTTCAAGACAGTCGTCGAATATACCAATTCTCCGTGTCTAACTAACGAATCTGTTATGTTTATGCAGTGGTGCAAGCTAACAGGTATATGTTATCGCGAATTATTTTATTCACTCTATCTAATTCCTCAAGTTATTGTTGCCGCAATCGATTTCGAAATAGAAAGATAGTAGGCCAATAATCTTTGTTGGAGCTTTGTCGGAGAATTAATCAGTAACTGGAGTTACTTGGCTATTGTACTAGCGAAACGGTTTATCATTCACTCTTAGCGAAAACTGAAGTTCAAGTTAGGAGCACGTGAATTCCCTATCTATACCTCTCACAGATTGACAGTAGATCTTTATAGTCCTGTTTGACTCTACAAAAGATGGATAGCTAGAGAGAGAGAGAGAGAGAGAGAGAGAGAGAGAGAGAGAGAGAGAGAGCGAGCGAGAAAGAGAAAGAGGGGAGGATATAGGATTTGTGTGTATTTATAAGTATCCCACAGTTCTGGAAAGACGCAATCATGGTTGGGAGCAGATTTTGTAATCCAGTGTTTTTTTCTGGCAGTAGGTCTAGGTCATCTAGGAAGAGCGTAGCGTAGATATTAGTGTTTCTAAAATACTAATTGTAAAGTACTAATTTCTAAAGTACTAATGGATGCTGTTAAAGAGAAAAGTAGGCCTCCTTATATAACTCCTCTGAAGTTCATTGACGGACTGCTCAAGCAAGTCTTTCGAACGCTGATGTTTTCGCTGCTTCATGGACGCTGAAGGTGATTGCGTAAGAAAGATCTCGAGCAAGGTTTGCTCATGAAGCACACGGTATGGTTGTTGAACATTTCTGCTTCTGTCCTGAAAAATAGAGTATTCCATCGTGCGCGTTCAATTCCGTATCATTAAGTTGATCGAATCAGTCCTTGTGAGCAATTCGGTAATTAATCTACCAATGGTCGTGGAAAGAACCATTTGCAACCTGAGGACTCGTAATAATATGATTGATTTGAACACGCAATACAATCGAAAAAGGCTGATTACTGCTAGCGATCGTAATTCGAATCCCATTGAGCAATTGGTTCAATGGATGCCTCTCGTAGGAAAGAAGTTACAGTTTTTGAGAGGTGTAAGCCCGATCTTTGGCTTGTCTACCTTCAATTCGATTCCGACAGATAAAGTAATAACAAAAAGCTGTGCTATATTATCCAAAACATTTTATATTAGTAAAACAATGAAAGCTGGTGGGGAAATTCAACAAAACATCTCTTGAAGAAATGTTGAACGATACCAAAAGTGTCGTTCCTCAATAATAATGATCATGATGCAAATCATAAAATTAATTATTTCAAATATACGAAGATTTATATTTAAAAAATTATGTATAATGCAGTTGAACTATATTTTCCGATTGGTACAGCCATGGACAGTCATTCAGGGGCATTGATATGTTTTTTAAACATTCTAATCTGTTTTTCTATGTCGAAAACATAAGTTCTTTCTTATTAAAAATAAAAAAATTTTTAATTTTGTATTCTTACAATTTTTATAAAAGATCTTAAATTTTTTTATTATTAATATATTTATATAAGGTTTTAAGTTTTTTATTATTACTTTAATTGTACACCTATACCTTTATCAAAATATCTAATCCTTTCACTGATTTTACAGTCTGATTAGAATGACAGTCATACTATCCTTGTTTAGCATCACCCCCGTCGAATTTAAAAAATAAAAATTATTATGATTACAACTATTTTGAGAAAAAATAATGACTAGTAAAAGATAATCTCACTACCCTCTTCAACAAATTATCTACGTTACATCCCATTAAGTTCCATTCAATATATCGAGCTGCTTTGACTCTTCCTCAGGGACTAAAGGACATATTAAAATATTGATATATAAGTTGGTAGAGGGGATAGTGAGATCCGCCTTTGCTATCTATTATTTTTCTGTCAGGGTAGTTGTTGAATAATAATTTTTATATTTTAAATGCTACTTAGACGACGATAAACAAGTATAGTCTATCATTTTAATAGAACTGTACGACCAATATAAAGATTTCATACTTAATAATTTATATATTTATGATAGATGTAATTAATTATATAAACTTTTAAATTATTTATAAATTATATTACTTATAAATTATATAAGCGAATAATTATAAAATATTATGTATCGCTTCTAAAAAAAAGTTAAAAACTTAAATTCGAAATTGCGAGAAAAGAATTATAATAATATAAGTCTATTTATACAAATTAATTTATCAAAAAAAGATATATCATATCTTTATTTATCGAAAAAATTTTTTACAAATTCAGGATTCATTAGAAATTTCATTAGATTCAAAATTCAGAAAGATATTCGAATTTTAAATTTAGGAATAGTCAAATATTTGCACTATCACTAATATAAAACATCACATCACAAACTTTCGAAAGTTTCAGGATTTATCCACGTTTTTAGAAAGATGTTTCCAATATTTTTTCGTGGCGGATAATTATAATAAAGAAACAATACAGAATCGCCAATGCTAGCCCATTATAGGATGTTTTGTTTGTTCGAAAAATGAGCATTGAGTAAAGAGCTAGCAATACATTTTTGTTTTAAACAACAACAAATTTTGTTTTAATCTCGGAAAAAGCTTACCGAAACTCCAACAAATGAAGCAGCATGTTTATGGTAGTGATTGTTTATTTCGAGCAACAAGTAATGAGTGGTTCCGACGTTACAAATATGGTAGCGAAGACGTCAATGCGACAAACGTTGGGGTCGGCCAAGAAAAGCGTTAAACCTAATTAAGAAAAATTTAAACCTAAGCGTTAAACCTAAAAAAGAACCATCGAGAAAGCACATAAATTCATAAAAAATGATTCATAAATGTCAGTACATTACATGAAATTGGAATTAAATTTATCAGCAGCATGGATTTATCACATTTCGATCAAGTATTTTGGCCTCTCAAAGGATTGTTTGCGCTTTGTTCCACATAAATTGACTGAGGCCTTAAAAGCGCTTGGAATTCAACATTCGAAAGACATTATTTAACATCAATAAAATATCCAAAAGAACCAAAACTATCTTTATTTTATGGTAACTAGTGACGGGACATGGTGTTTTCAATATTATACGATCCCGGAAACAATGGTTAAAGTTACGAATGGAAAACCCCCGACGAGCCAAAACGGAAAATATTGTGCTTGATAAAATCCAAAATCAAAACAATACTCATCGGTTTTTATGATTCCAAGGGCATTATTCATCAGAAATTCAATTAATCTAACAAAAAGGTTATTGCTGTGTATTATCTTGGCGTTATGAACTGTTTGCTTGACTGTATTCGTTGTATTCGGCCAGAATATCGTACAAATAGGAGCTGGCTTGTGTTGGATGTTATGGCGCCGTGCTATCGATCGACATTGGTGACTGATTTTTTAATTGTGTCATTCTGACGATAAATCAGTCACCGTATTCACCTGATATAACATATTGTGACCACTATTTATTTGGTAAAATGCATTTGGTGATTAAAGAAATGCATTACAGGGGCATCGAGAACATCTGAAAGGAAACAACCGCTATGTTCAAGATGATTCCGCAAAATGAAATGAAAAAGTTATTGGTTTTATTTATTTGGTAAAATGCATTTGGTGATTAAAGAAATGCATTACAGGGGCATCGACAACATCTGAAAGGAAACAACTGCTATGTTCAAGATGATTCCGGAAAATGAAATGAAAAAGTTATTGTACATGCTATTCAAATTCGCTAAACATTTTGTTGACTCTAAGGAGGACATTTCATGCTAAATTTACTATTAGCAAGTTTATAACTCTGCGGTGGGATTTTTCTAAGCAGATCCTTGAATATTCAGAGACGCAGCTTCCAGGGAGTAGCAACGGGATGATCTGTTGCTACAAGTGACCTCGTACGTCTGGGGTGTTATCACCCACTCAAACCAATGTCGATGTAACCACATAGTTATTGTCCAAAACATCGAAGCTTTGGTACGCCCAGAACTCTTAAGCAACATCTTTCTCTACATCTTCATAGGAATCCATCTTCTTGTTTTTTTTATATAATATGTGAGTCATTCTGGTAGCGAGTATCGCCGACTCAGTGAATTTCACTCGTCGCGTAAGTTGAAATAAGGGCCAAACGAGCCAGTTTGCGTTGTGAAGTATTATACTCGTAATTATATTGTCGTTATCGTTGTATTAATATATTAGCGCCTAGTTTTTTATGTCGAAATAGATTTAAATTAGTGTAAATATTGAAATGTTTCAGGTTCAAAGTTTGATAAAAGAATTTCACTTGATAAAGCTTGCCATAACCAATATGACACTTATTTAATAATCATAAGGGGATAAATTGATAAAGTCAAAAGTCACATTTTCATTTTTCCAAATGATTCTAAAGAATTTTTTATGGGAAAATTCGATGAAAAATTCAACATCCGTGATAGAAATAAAATTGATTAAAAGTAAAGTTTACGCTATATTAATATATAACAGCAACGAAGCATGGCAATCGATCACTAAAATTGGTGGTGAAAATTTCAAATAGCCTTTAAGAATAGTACATGATATGCATATGCATGTAGCAATTATTGCATTTTTATTTTGTGAAACAAACGAGAAAAATGTCTATTATAGAAAATCAACCTTCCTATCTTTCATCTATAAAATCCATCTTGAGGTTTTAACTTCATATTGTATATATCAGATAACAACATCAAATTAATGTTGTGAATTCGAAGTTACAAAGTTGTGAAATAATATCTTACGATAGGTGACATTTAAAAGTAATCTATTATTTCTCGACAAACAGTTCGTGACGGAGCCGCGCGAGGGCGCTATTCCAGCAGTCAGATAATGCGAAAACTTAAATTTCACTTATTGTATACTGTGTTAAAGCTCGTATGATATAAGCCCGCAAAATTAAATATAATATATCTTAATGTAATATACCATTGTTTTAAAAACTAAGATATTTCAACAATTTTAATAGTTTTAATTTGGCAATAAAGATTACTGAGAATAGACTCACAAACTCCCACTAGCGATGCACTTCCAATGAAAGCAAAATTAAAGGATGGCCGAAGGAAGAAAGATATACCTCCTCTATACTGAGTAGCCAGTGCAGCACTAGCATGGAAGCCAACCGTTTATCTCTCCTGAGATTGCACGCTTAACGAACCAAAAGGATATGCAAAGGTTGTGTTGTCGAGGATTGAATGAAGACGAAAATTGGTATGCAATGGGGATTACTTACACCTGAAGATAAAACAAGAGAAACAGGATGAATACATAAATCAAGTAATCAGTAAAAAATGATCTAATCTTAGATATACGACGTAAAAATATATAACAACTGGACTATATGATTTGTGAAAATTTTTATATTAGTAAATGTGATAGAATTAGATAGCTCTGCAAAGACTAAAGCGATCTTGTCTTCTTATTATTGTAAATTTTTATCTAATTTTTTTTATTTTAAATAGTTATTATTCTTTATGCTAAAAAAATAGTAGACGGTGCAGACCATAATAGTTTTATTTCTCCCATATCATAAGGTGAAAACGTTAAAGCAAGCGATATAAAAATATTCATTCATTTATATAAGGTAAATCGTTTGCATTATTTACATGTATTCGTTTTACCAAATAATCTGAGGTCTCGAAGGAAAAGTAATTTTTAATGGTATTTTCAAATAATAGATGAATTCCATAATTCTTGTGAATATCAAAAAAGCAAAATATCAATCAATTCTTACTGGTATGAGTTATTCTTAATTGTAATGTAAAAAATTTATCAAGAAATGACTAGTCAAACAGTGCAATGAATTAGTTTCTTTGTTTGAACTAACTCTTTACTAAAAATCAAAAAATTTATTTCATTTATCGTAATAAATATCTAATTCAAAACTAATTTAAATAAATATTTATTTGAATTGGATGAGAAATTTAATAAATTGTTTTCAGATGAATTTCAATTAGTGACTTATCTATGAAAACTGCGAATTATATTTTCTAATTGACAAGAAATACAATAAAAATATTTAATGACATAAATAATATTTTTCATAACTATATAAGAAATATAAACGTTAAAGAAATTCAATGAGAATTAGAACAAGAGAGCATTACCGCGCTTTAATGTTAACTTACAGTTTATACATGCATATTAGTATCTATATTACTGTTTAGTATATTTTTAAGATATATATGGAGTTTTACTTATTTACCGCTTCAGTATTATATATAAACGTGAATTATTTAGTAACTAATTTTTATTAGCTACTGAATTCCGGAGCACTACTTGCTCCACCATTATGTCGAATTCTTCCTTGGCCTTTTGTGGCGCACTGGTGAAAGATGGCGGCATTTGGCATACACAGGAGTGCCAGGCGCCGTCTTGATATGGTGCTGCATTAGGTGTTTAATTTTGGCTTTACGAAAAACGCGTGGACGCGTGAGATCGGGATATTTCAGAAGCATTCTATGGAACGGAGAATCGCCGATGACTGTTCTTATAATCACCTGTTCTTCACCTGCTAGAAATCCACGAGAGGATAGTCCAGTGAGGCGGTCGACGAGTGACTTATTTTGAGCGTCGGCAAGTAAGCCATAGTGTGACAAAAAATCCATGCCGATAATCGTATAAGTCACGTCTGCAACGACGAATAACCGCCGAAATATGCGGCGGAGACCAAGATTTAAGTTTAATGGCACGTTCCCATATGTAGCTATGCTGGAACCATTGGCTTCGAATAATTCGTACGTGCTTCTGTGCCATTCACTCGTAAGCCATGATCGGGGATATATAAACAAATCTGCGCCGGTATCCACGAGAAAAGACTTACTTGAATTCAAATCTTGCACATAAATGCGACGACTCACTATCCCGTCAGTGCCTATCGCATTCTCTGACGGCGTGCATCCTTTCGCGTCCACGAGCAGTTACCGCTGCATTTATTAACGCCTTCTTGGAACCTTCTATGATAAAAACATATATGACTGCCTGTCGCACTGTTGCCTTCTAATGCTGGGATTGCAGCACGGCTGAATGGTCGGCGTTGTGGTCCACGGGAACGTGAGCAGCTACGATCTTGCGTGAGTGCGCTTACCTGGATGGTGAGCTGCTGGATTTGTTCGACAAGGCTTGCCAAATCACCAACTGCATTAACTTGTCTGCAGGACTGACTTCATACACCGTGTCTGCCAGCTTAAGGATTTTATCCAAAGCAGTCTCACTTGAAGCTGCCATAATGGATTGCAATTCCATTGGCAGGTGAGTCTTCCATACTTCTAAAATGAATTCTTCGGAAGTATTCGCAGTGGCCTGCGATTTCAGGCAGCGGAAAAATTCTGAGGCCTTGCGATCGCTGATCTGCTCTCCTTCCAATAATTTGCGTACACGTGCACTGTTGGATTAGGTAAAGTGCTCAATCATCTTTGACTTTAAATCCGAATACCTGTTAACGTTCGGCGGAGTTGTCAGAATATCCTCAAATTGTCCGGAGGCTTTTTCCGTTAAACATGACAGCGTATGACAATGTTTAAGGTTGTCGTCCGTTATATTTGCCGCAAAAATTGCGTTTCAAGTAGCGGGAGCGCAGGTGTCGACGCTGGCTTCAGCTTCGTTCGGCAACACCATTTTCACTATTTTTTTTTATTTTTTTAAATGTTTTATGCACTTTTAATCAGGTCGGGGTCACCCAATTTGTAGTCCGTGAGCGTAGGCGAAATAATAATACCAGACTTTTACTCAAAGAAACAATTTAATATTTATTAAATCTGAAAAAAATACAGGTTGTTATAAATTCTAAAGCGCCGACTCGGGGGAACGCAAAACGGCAAATCTCACGAGGTTTCGTGGTCTTCACGCGTCGCGAGTTCGCGCGAGAGTGTCGAACGCAGGAAAATCTATTCGCAAGGTCCGAGGGAAAGGGGCGGCTGTAGCCGAGCATCTGATTTGTAAACATTAGGAAGGGCGTGCATTTTCTCGAAACAGACAGATTAGTACGACAGACCATCAAAGGTCTGTCGCGATGCAATTCGGAAGATGTTCTTTATGATGGGAAATTCCTGACGAACATCTGCCGAGGAATCGGTCGAGAAAGCGCACGCCACATATCTAATAATAAAGTAGAAAAGTGTATACGTATTGCAAATGTGTAGACAAAATATCCTTTTTGTTTGTGCGTTAATATGTAGTTGATGACATAGCTCAAATTAGGATAGCCGTGAAAATAATGAGTCATTTGTTTTAAATATATGCCATCTATATATTTTAGTAAAAACCTGATGGAAAAATGACCCATATATGATATTGAAATGTATAACAGATTCTTTTTGTACGAAATATGAGTTTAAAATTTAAATATTGAAAGGTTCAAAGATTTCAAACTTATTTGCTAGTGTGGTAATCATTAAAATCAGATGAAAGATTATAGTAAGAAAAATTATCCGATATTGTAAAATCATTTCTAGTCCAATAGAATAGAAATGATCTTCTCACGCCATCTAATCATTATGCAAAGAAAGTTGTGAATTAGATCTGATTAATTATTTATTATATATACATGATTTCAGTTTTGCCTTTTATATGCATTACTCAAAAATGTATCACATTACCAGATTAGTTTCTGTTTTTTTAATTAACATTTTTCGTTGATTAGTTCAAAAACTCGATTTTTGACGTACTTTCTATTTTTTTGATTCAATATAACCACACAAAATGTAAACTTCTAGTATAAGGATATTTTTGAATTGAAAAATTTATAATGCTTGGCCTTTTCCACAAAATTGCCGGGTAAATTGAAAAAAAATTGAATTTCTACGATTTTTTCATTCTCATTTAGAGGGTACTGAAATGATTAATTTTTTCAGCCCAAAATATCACGTTCATATTACATATTTGTATTTGAAGCATTTATATAAAATTCATTTTAAAGTGAGTTATGAAATCGCGAACATTTTATACAATCAGCTGCTAACCAATAAACAAAAAAAAGATCAATATTCGATCCGCCATAACTTTATTTATCGACCCTTCTAAGTAGTAAAAATTGTATTATGTATATATTATTTATAAAGACTTATATATGAAGAATATTATCTCCCATAGTTTTGTGATGTTTCTATGCATTTAATATGTACATATATAGTTTAATTGTGTTGCAATGTGACTGCGTAATAGACATGCATAATAAAAGGAATGAAAATTATGAATCGAATTAAAATAAAAAAATGTAAATTACTGTTTCTAGATACAATATTTAGGAATTCTAATCATGTATATATTAAATTTAATAGATATTTGTATCCATTATTTAATTTTTTCATACATTTTTCTTGACAGAATAAAGAATTGTACACCATCAATTCATGTTTAAAAATTTTATCACTCCGACTTTGATATGAGATTACAATTTTAAAGAATATGTTCTGATAGATATATTACTACATATAATATATTTATATTAATGTTTATAGTGAAAATATGAATTTTCCATATACAAAATAATATTTCGTATATTAGTTGTATAAATAAATCATGAATAAATAAGTAATTGTAATCTTAATTTTTGTTTAAAATGTTTTGTTACACAGCTATGTACATAGTGATTACATATTGGAACCACTTATTTAAAAATGCTTTAAAACTAGATTGTGCTCAGTCTTATTTTAATGTTTAATGTTTTGACAATATAGTATTTTTAAGAATGAAAAGAACAATTCAATTGACATTTCTTTTTCTTGTGGTACAAATTGTACTGTCGGTCGATCATAGATACTGTGAACTACAAAGTTGTCCGAATCGTACCCACACTCTTTGTCAATACCCCGTAAGTTTGTTTCAGAAATTTTAACTTGTATTTTAAAGGAACAATATATAATTTAAAATATGATAATTTGTGCTTCTGAAAACTATATCATAATCATTTACAACCATGTTATGATGTTTTCAATGGACTATGTGTAAAATACAAAATATATGCCAAGGACGAATTCAGAACATTGAAAGGGGGGAGGAGTATTGGAACTTTCCGTAGATCTAGAAAAACATTTTTAAGACTACATATCTAAATAATTTTAAATATTAATATTAAAAATTATATCTGTAATTTAACATTTGATATTTACAATTTTTTAAAGAAAATTAATGTAAACCTAACAAATATTATTAGATTATTGCATATAGTAAATCATAGACTATTTCTTATGCAACAATATCATATCAGTCAATTCATTCTAGATTAGTCATACTCAATTGGGCATAGATTTGAAAAGTATATTTTTTTTTTTTTTTTATGTTATTTAACGTCGCTCTATTTATGCTTCCAAATATTGGTGCTAATCAGCGACGGAGGTCTACGATGTGTTTGTAAACAAAGCACATGTAAATTATTACAGCGGTGCTTGTGTCAATCAGCCGAGATCGGGATTTGAACTCGGATCACCAAGTTACTAGTCCTTCGCTCTAGCGATCGAGCCATCGTAGGCCTCATGAAAAGTATATTGAAATGTATAACAAAATTCTCAATGTTATGATTACTTGCTGCAAGAGTAAAGTAACCTTTCGTGTTCTATATTAAATATATATGTATATATAATAAAAAAAAAATATGTACAAAGAAATAACCGTTTTTATCTATATCGACAATTAATTATGTATTTGCATTATATTTATGTTATCAAATAGATAAAAAGTATTTATTTACATATAAACAATATTGATTACGAAAATTTATAAAATATTGATTAGCAATCGTTTTATTTATTTTTTTTTATGTACTTTCGGAAGTACACCTATAGTAAACATCTCTCCGCATTTCGGGCGGTTTTAGTATATTATTTCCCATAATAGATATGGAAAATCTTGTATATCTCGGACGAATTTCGTATTATTATTTAATTTGTATTATTTTTATTCATGTATAAATCGAGTTCCGTAATGTAAGCACGAGTCATCTCTTTTTTATCTGTACAAACCTTACATTATTTCTATATTTACATTCTTGACAATACATCGCTGCGGTAAGCATATTGTTGGTATATGAAGCCACAAGCTGTTTTTTAAGAGAACATTGTCGATGCTACATATGGGAAATCATATTCTATATTATGAAACTATAACTTTTTAGCCGTAGTTAAGGCGAGGCTCATCTCGAAGCTTAAGTCCATACGCATCATGGATAATTTTATTTACATTTTATATAAATTTTAAAAAGATATATAGCAACTATGGGAGGGGGTGTGAAGGCTATGCTTCTCTCTTTATGGCCACCAAGCAGTTAGTAAAATCGTATTTTGCAGATCTTACTATTGAAAAGAAGTTTGCTTTCATAATAAAAGAAAATCATTTATTTAATATAAAACATACTTAGTATTTTTATGTACATTTAAGGAAACAGAACCGGTAGAAAGTTGTGGAAATAGAGTGCATATCGGATTAGAGAATGGTGAAAAACGTATTTTGCTCCGTTTGTATAATGAGAAGAGACCTTTTGTGAAATTATATGAGCTAGAAGAAGGTGTAGATCCGAAAGTTTCTGCGGAAAATGCAAGAACTGTTGTAAGTTATAATATTTAAGTTAATTTAGTAGATTTAGTTGATTTTTGTTTAATTGCAACGATTTATTATATGTATTAATATCTGCCAGTGGCGCAACAACATCAACTCATCAGAGCAAGGATTGCCCTTTTTTATTTTCACAAATGTTATCGTTCTATATACATTATTACCAACACATCTCTGCATTAATTTATTTGAATTATCGGTGTTTAAAATATATATGTGCACATGATCTACTGTTAAATTATTTCTGTGTTCTTGAAATACTGTATTTTTTAAATATTCTTTCATCAACGTAAATCGCTAAAACTTCCCTCTGCGTCACAGGACCAAGGAGGACGTGAGCCAAGCAATTTGAATAGAAAATAATATCAGTTAACTAAATCTTTTTTCCAAATTATACTATACGATAGGTAAAATTTATCGAAGATAGACTAATTATTTCTAAAGTCATAGATTTAGTTTACAGATTTATACTCAAATTTGCTACTCAATACTTGAAGCTATAATTGGAATTTATTGAGGTTCAATTCGGAATAACGTTTAAGTATGTCGATTATCATTCCAGATATATATATATATATATATATATATATATATATATATATATATATATATAATAAAAATATATTTTCAAGATTTATGAGATTAGCCTGCTTGATATATACTATCTTTTAGCTGGACTATAGGTATGTTAAAAATTGCCAGATATTGTTTTTTATAATACTCAACAAGCGATGAATCAAAATAATGTTACTCGTTACCTCTAAGTTATTACAGCGCGCAGAACCTTATCATCATCGAAATAGCTTGTAATTTATATTTTTAAATCAAACTTTCATTTTATTTTATAATTTTTGAAAAATTTCATCGCTTTAGTGGTTTTTCTAAGCTTTTTATTATAAATTCAGTTGTGTAAATTGTGCAAACATTCTTAATATATTCATTGTGTTTTATGAGACAGCTTGTTCAAAAGGTCATAAAATATTTTGAAACTTTCATATATTTATACTTGAAATATATGGAATATATTTATACTTGGAATACTTTCATATATTTATACGAACGTTTTAAGATATCTAATAGGACTACCTATAACTTACCCTTCGTTCTTCTACAAAATAGGTTATATAAATATAGATAAAAAATAGAGGGTTTCGATAAAAATGTAAGAGGTCCTCACATCCTCGGCACCGCCGTTGCTCGATTCCTGCTTTGTTCTCCTTATTTTTGATTGCAGATATGATTAATAATATTTTCCAATCAGTTAATCAGCTTAAAATTAGTTTTTTTTGTCTTGTAAAATTTATGAATTATTTCACAGGACTATAACTTACAATGGGATGATGAACTCGCAGAAATCGCTCAAAGGTGGGCTAATCAATGCAAAATAAATACTGTTGACCAATGTAGAAATACGGGTAAGAACATGCATATATTTTCTTGTATTTTGTTTACTATTTAAATATACATGTAGTGCATGCATTAATAATACGTAAGGTATTAGGGAAACATTTTTACATGTGAATTTGTCGGTTTGCGAGATGAAAAATAGTGTTAAATTGTATTTCTAAGAATAGTTTTGTTTAATATTTTAATATCTAATTATACTTTATGTAAAGCAATCAGTTCTTTTTTCATTCTCATAAAAGTGTACTTTTACGAGCAGAATTATTCAGTCCTTATCTATTGATAACCTTTAGTGATAGTTTTCTTTCATAAATTAATGAATAATGAAATAGTATATAAAATAATATGTATGCAATATTTTTAGATGCATTTCAATATTTTTGCCGCATAGTTATTCGAAATTAGAATTAGATTTTTGGAAATTGCCTGGCTGACAAGCTTCTGCTATTTAAGATCCTTTTTTATTTAAAGATATTTCGATATATTATCTATTTACATAGAATCTTTATTAAATAATTAAGTGGGATTTAAATAGTTTGTTTAATTGCTTTTATTTGCAACCCAATGACTTGAAAAAAGAAATATTGTAAATTTTTTTAGATAGGTTTCGAGTACGACAACGGATTGGTTTTCGTCGTTCTCTTAAGCATGAACGACGTCCTTCAGTATTTCAAATTTCTTCTAATTGGTATATTGAAGACAAATTGATCAGAGTGAAAAGTATCAAATTTAAGAAAATGAAGTAATTTTAAATTTAATTATATAATATTCCATTCTGTAAAATTTAAATTGTAACTTATACATAACTATTATTTTAGCGCAATGGAAATTTTAAATGCTGCATCAAACTATTATACGCAACTAATGTTACAAAATGATAAAGTCGGATGTGGTTCAGTGAGATCAGAAGATGATACATTTCAAAACCTTTACCTTGTGTGTAACTTCGGACCTGATTTACGATAGAAGTAAAAAATATATTATATTCAATTTTGATAAAGTTTTATAATTATATATGAATGAACTATATGAATGTTCTATTTATTTATTATCACATTAAAATAAACATTTCACTATTTTATGTTTTCTATTAATCATATTTTTTATTTGAAGGAAATTATCGAATCAGAAAGTAGTCGTTAATTTCAAATAGCCCGATGAGAGAGAGAAGGCGAGAGGAGGAGAGCAAGCGAGGGAGAGAGAGACAGAGAGAGAGAGAGAGAGAGCGAGCAGGCGTCTGTCTCATAACTCTCAGACATATTTTTAACACAATATACTTCCTCCAGGCGTGTATAACCTAACTATGGTACAGAGATCTTTTCCAATATTAAATAAAATCAAAATAAAAATATACATTTGAACTTCATTTCAAAACTGTATTCATTCGTTCAGCAGTTAATTTAAAATGTTAATAATAAACAGTTAACTAGTTTAATAGTTAATTTGGTGATACTTATTATACGCCGACCAAATAGTTTCACACACACACACACACACACACACACATATATATATAATAAACGGTGAATAGTTCATACATAGTTATACTCGGACACTTGGAATGGTGGAACAGTTAAAATACAACGTAGTTAAATTTATTATTTATTTAATACTTTATGAAATAGCATGTTAAATTTTTCGTAATTGAAAAAAACTATTCTATACGCATGGAAATATATATATATATATATATATATATATATATATATATATATGTATATATATATGTGTGTGTGTATGTATAGTTTTTTGGGTCGCTGATTACGATTCTGAGGTCAGAATTGAAAAATTCGATGAACTTTTTGATGAACTAGCTTTTCATAAAATAGTTCGTGGGTGAATAATGTTTTCGGAGGATATAATATTATAAGATCGAGATTTTCTTGAACAATTTGACAAGCAAAATAACTGTCTCACATTAAACATTTTGAGTTAAATATTTATATATATATATATATATATATATATATATATATATATATATATGCTTTATTTATTTATGTATAGGCTTGACAGTCATATTATCTTATGACAGACAACTCCCATCTGACGGCCAAACGCATGAAACCACTTATTTATTTTTGAGATAAAATATTTAGTTTATTTTATATTTTGATAATATAACTATGTATTTATGTATAATAATAATTAATTATTTATAATAATTATTATTATTTATTGCAAATTATTTTTAAGACCTATAAATGTTGAGATTACGAGCTTTAAAACAAAAAAAGTTTCAGTTTATTTGATGTAATTGTGAGAAAGCTATTGAGCAAATGAGATTATTTATATTATTATTATTTTCTCGTTAAGGGTTCTTGTACCTCACGCTTTATAGTAACCATTAACTTTGTAATAGATTTCATCCAATACGTTTACATCTATGTGTAATGTCATATATACAGAGCCGGTTTTAGAGGACTACTACTTCGGGTCACCCGGGCCCAGCGCTTTTGAAAATTGGTTCCCATACCAAAAAAATTCAATACTTTCATAGAATTGTTTACATCCAGAATTTTGATTCAAGTATTGAAAAAAAAATACCTATCGTCGCTTCCATATTAAAAGTTGCTTCAAAGCAGCATGTATGGATATAAATATATTAGGTGTATAACTTTAGTTCCGCCATTTTTTCCGAATTTCGAAGCTTTATTATAAAAAACTGGTTATACATTTATAATTCAAAGTATTGTCCATCGCTGGTCACTACTTTCTCATATCTTTCAGGCAGCATAGGTATCCTGCTATGAAAAAATTGGTCATCTTTTGAAGCGATCCACGAATCAATCCAATTTGTTTACTTCTTCACCAGAAGTTCTGGTCAGCTAGGCCGTGTGACATTGATCGAAACAAGTGATAGTCAGAGGGAGCGACGTTTGGAGAATACGGCGGGTGAGGTAGAACTTCACATTTCAACGATTCCAAGTATGTCTTGACCACTTTCCCACATGGAGTCGAGCATTGTCATACTGAGAAATCACTTTTTCACTTCTATTGTTGTATTGCGGTCGTTTTTATTTCAATCCTCGGCTCAAATGCATTAATTGCGTTCAATAACGATCGCCTCTGATTGTTTCAATCGGTTTTAACAACTCATAACACTATACCGAGCTGGTCCCACTCCTGTTCTCCTCCAAGGATGGAGCGCGGAATTGGCAGGCCCACCTATAGGGACCTCATGGATTTTGGTCGCCTCTGTGGTATGGTATCCACCGGTTGCGTCGGAGCCCCTTCACTTTCCCCCTCCCGTGGCTATTGTGGTACGTGCCGGCGTTCACCACCTCCCTTAGAGGGGTAACTTTTTCCAGCGATTCCGCATCCTCCTTCTCTTCTCTTTTTCTCCTAGGCCCCCTTACTTCCCGCTTCCTCAACCTCTTGGCTTGTTTCCTCGACCTTTAATGGCTTGTTTTATAATACAAAGTTTTTCTATGTAATTACGCAATCGGTCCAATAGGTGACCTAGAAAGGAAATTTCATAATTTTTTTCTAAATTATTATGAATTAATTATTTATGTAGTTACTTATATTGATAATATAACTTTGTGAAATCAATTTTGTACAGTCAAGTACATACGTATGTATATTAAAAATTAAAAATTATACTTATGCCGACTGTTGTGAATTAAATTAATAAATACTTTTATCAGTCTTACAGTCGTTATGCTAATATATTATACTAAAATAATGACCGTCGGAGTGTCATTTTCATTATCACTTAAGAAGAATCTGCATTTTTATTATTTTTAATTTTTAATCTAATTTAATATATTTAGTAGTAATTTCTATTTCAGATTCTTTGGGGGTGATCATAAACAAGGGCAGTCTGGCTGACATTATTTTAGCATAATATAATATATTATAGTATAAAGATATAAATTATAGTATAAAGCAAATATATATATTTCAGATGTTCACATATTGTGATATATAGAGCTGAAATGTAAATAACACTGTATAATGAATTCTGTATAGACTAAACATTCATTCGCATTCATAGTAATTTTTACAATTAAAATAATTACAATTATTATTGTGAGATAGAGAATTATTATTTAAAAATAAAATCTATTCCTAACTAGTACGTTTCGAACCTAAGCCATAAAACTACTCGCCCCAGTCGTGATTGTTTTAAAAGATTCGGATGTAACTCTATCACGTTGAGCTCCACCTATTTCCATAATATTATTTGGCAGGCAAAATGTGTTCTTATATAATAAATAATGAATTTTGTATTATTATTATTTATACTAGAGACGTTTTAATAGATGATATTACTTTTTTACATTTATTAATAAAAATTAAATGTTCCTTCAATCGAAGTTATTGGATTATTTATATTGTCTTCGGATGTTTAATCTGAAGAATGAATTCATTTTAAGCCAATATTTCTCTACCCCAATATAATAATTGTTATTATTTTCTTTGTTAAAGTTATTATAAATTCAAATGAAGTTTTGTCCAACGTTAGTTATTTTATAACTTTATACCTCATAATTTATCAACAACTGAGACGATAATTACTTTTCATGAAAAGTGTTCCGGAAAGAGGGAGGCGGAGATACAAGTATAATATACAATTATATTCTCTATATAGTTCCTAAAATGTAACTCAGACATATTGCAATATTTTATGCTTGATTATTTTAATCTACAAAAATAACCAACGAAAATTTCAAATGTATGGAAATTATTTTATTTACAATATTATTTGTTATTTTTTAATAAATATTTACTACGAAAACGTGCATAATTTATTTTTATTATAATTTAACATCTATTTTTCTATTTTTCGTAACACGTAATATTCTTATTCTTGTCGTGTCAAGAATTTCAAGAATTAGTTGTAATAAATATTGTTTTTAATTTAATATCAAACTAGATTATAAAAATATATTTAGCAGAGGATTATTTTAATTGTTTTATCTTTTTGAAAACATTTTATGTATGAGATGTGCTAGAATTCATATTTATTTATATTTAATTTCATTTATATTTAAGACCAGGATAATTCAGAAAATGTATTATGAAAGATATTAGGAGTGTGAATAAGTCTTTCCCGTTTTTTGTAAGAGATGGCGCCACCAATACTGTGCGAGTATTCAATGGTTACATATGTCATAATCAAAGCTTATTCATATGTCAACAATTCCATACTAACATATTAGTTAAAATTTTTTGCATCATAAATTTTTGATATCGTGAAAATGTCGAAATTTGAGCCGATTCGGCGTCATTTGCGGGAAGTTTCACTTTATTGGTTCAATTTGAAGAAATCTGCTGCCGAGACCCATCGATTGCTTCAGGAGGCTTATGGAGAAGGTTGTGTCGATGATTCAAGTGTTCGCGGATGGTTTCGACGCTTCAAAAGCGGTGATTTCGACGTGGAAGACAAGGAGCGTTCCGGGCGGCCGCAAATCTTTGAAGATCGAGGATTGGCGACTTTGCTTGATGAAGATTCTTGTCAAACGCAAGAAGAACTTGCTGAAGCATTGGGAGTTGACCGAACGACCATTTCCAAGCGTTTGAAAGCCATGGGAATGATCCAAAAGCAAGGAAATTGGGTGCCGTACGAACTGAAGCTGAGAGACGTCGAACGGCGTTTTTTCACTTGCGAACAGCTGCTTCAGCGACAGAAAAGAAAGGGTTTTCTGCATCGTATCGTGACTGGCGATGAAAAGTGGATACGTTACGATAATCCGAAGCGAAGAAAATCATGGGGACTACCCGGCCATGCATCATCATCAGCTAGTGTGATTACTATAGCTTCTGAACGAATGAAGGATCACAGGGCGATGTCATCGACGACAATTGATGCGTTTGAGCCGCGCCCCTGCGAGAAAAACGGCCACAACCCTACTCCGCAGGCCACGGACAAAGGTATTTTGCAACATGACAATGCTCGGCCCACATGTTTGCACCGCGGTGAAAACATACTTAGAAACGCTCAAATGGGCAAGTCCTACCCACCCGCCGTATAGTCCAGACGTTGCTCCGTTCTGCTCACAATCTCCTTCAGACCGATGACGCATTGCCTGGCTGACCAGACTCCATCCTAGAGGAAGCCAAAAATGGGTGGATGACTGGATAGAGGCCAAAACGGTGAATTTTTTTCGCAACGGGATTCGTATGTTGAGAAAGCTGGCGAAAAAGTTGTAGTAGCGATGGCAATACTTTCATTAATTCATTTGTAACCATTTTTTCACAATAAGGCTCAAAATTGAAACCAACGGGTAAAAGACTTATTCACATACCTGATAATAAGTAATGTTCTTAAAAATTAGATTATTATTTTATACACAAATCAAAGTTTGGGTTTTTCATTATATTTTTATTTAAAAATGGAGTAAATAATTGACAAATGGCTAATGGATTCTGGAAGTATCTGAATATTAAATCTTATTTTTCGCCCGGGAATCCCGTCATTACGTACTTCAAAATTTATTTTTTTTAAATAATCAGTGCGCCATGTAAACACGATCCTGTAACATTTATTATTAAAATGACTGTTCCTCGATTTTTCTCCTTGCTAATACTTTTTTTGAGATTTCTTTGAGATCCTAAGAAGTAAATAATTTTAAACTCATACTTGTACTTCAAGTAAATCCAGAACAGTTTCAGAGAAAAACATCTCTATTTTTCTGAGAAATATATGTATAAATTGTCAAGATTATGTCTAATTTTTTTTTAAAAGCCCTCCGTGCTTTAATATTCTTATCATTACCTTAATAAATCAGATTTCTCATCAAATAGTTTTGTATAAATACCTTGTCTTTATCGTGTCACGTTCATTTTATCTTATATATACAATACAAAGTTATTCCTATATTATTATTATGAGAATAACTTTCTATTTACTAAATTAGATTAAAAAAGATATACATTATTATACGTTATTATAAAACATATAGTCACCATTATGTTTTTTATTGTGTTTCGCTTTCAATCAGTACATTTCCACTACTTTACTAAAAATTACGAAACTATTATACATTAATAGAGAATGAGTGCCTTTTTTGAAATTGATTTACAGAATTGATTTATCGTTCAAATGCAAGAATTAATTGATTAATTTAAAAAATTGGAATCCTCCATCTTGTTGTAAGACATAATTGTTAAGAAAGAGTCCTTTTTGAATGTTTGCTTTGTAAAAACCAAATTATCACAGAAAATTATTTATGGTATGAATTGCAAAGTAACTGAGGTTTGAAAGATTTGTAGGCTTTATGAATAAAAATTAAAAATCTAATATGATTAACAAATATAAAAACAAAATACACAATAAAAATGAAGTAGTCGAATAGCAGTATAAAACAAAATTAAAAAGCATTTACGAAAAATTATAATTTATTCGACCGCGATTTCAAGTATTCGAGCCAAATCGACATTAAAAACTACACTAGATTTTTGATGGCTACTTCGATTTTCTACATATACTGAACCTTGTGCCTTTTTAATGCTTATAAACATCTACTGAGCGTAAGAGTAAGAGTCTTTTTGTTTATTAAGAGCGTGGTTCATTAGTTGCATAAATAAATGTCGAATATTATGCGCCTATTTTTATTTGAAAAGTTAATAAAAATCTGATGGTTATTTGAAAATTGTTTTTGACTAGTATTATCGACCTCTGTCTGATTGTTTGTTTCAAGAAATTAGTATAACATACAGATTCATGTAACTTGTCGTAGCTTGAGTACAGTTTATGTATAAGTATACAGAGGACCATACATATGAAGCATTATTTTAGTGTGTAACTACTTACATCTATTTTGATATAAATATAGAAGTAAATTACATTAAAATTATTGAATTTATTAAACATATTTATATTTTGAGAAATTTCAAATAATTTACATCTTGTAATTCTCAGAAATGCAATATAATTTTTTCATGTAAATTTTGTATTTGATTTACATACAACATTCATAAAGAATCATGCAATGTCGTGATTTGCGGCATCACTAATATATTATTAAACAAAAAAAATTATTTAATTGTTTACGTTTTATACATATTATTATAACACGGACAAAGTCGTAACGGGGGATGTCGTTGTATTAGTATGAGCGTGTGTGCGTGCGCGTGTGTGGGTGTATATATATAGTTACGAGCAATTTAATGTTGTTCTGTTCTATATAATTAGAAAACCAGTATAAAGGTATCTTATATTATATTATTATTTTAATTAATACTGTGTTGAGATAAATTTATAGTAACGAGTTTAAAGCATTAATGAAAAATGCAATTATAAATCTATAAACTTTTCGGTATTATGGAAAAATAAGATGTTATTTGGTTATTGTGTATTTTATATGTAATTATGTGGAATTATAATATGGAATATTAAGAATAGTTTCTATTTCTAATACAGATAGCTAATGTAGTCCTTCGGAATAGCGATTTTTTATTAAAAAATTGAAAATATTTACATATATCTTAAAAGCTGACATTCTAAATTTTAACACTTATATTTTTCAGAAGTAATATGCAAGAAAAAATGAGGATCTTACTATTGATGATTCTGCTATTTCAGTTAACGGAGCAACAAGGCAATAGATCAGTCCTCATAGATCACCAGGTAATATATATGTGTGTGTGTGTGTGTGTGTGTGTGTGTGCGTTTGCGTGTGTGTTATGTATGTATGCCTTTCTAGATAAGTGCTCAGGAGGCTTCGCTCGAGACCTCATTGTATAAGAGCCTTTAAAGAATAAAAGATAATAATTTTATTAATAAAAAATGAATTTATGAGGTAAATATTTTATAATCAATCTAAATTTACTATTATTTTTAATGAAAAATCATACACATCTAGTCTTTCTTAATTCATCGATAATCCATATAAAAACTTAATTTCTAATCATTTCTTTGAGTTGATTCAATATATTTTCTGATAAACAAGATGCACCACCTTTATTTTCAGTGCAGTAGTTACATTATTTCTATTTGAACTTCATATTCCAGTTTATCTCTGAAAAGCAAGACATCTAAATTTAATTAAAATAATAGTTTTAAATAAACTTATTTAGTTTCTAAATGTTATTTAGAATGCTAGTTGCCTCTCCATATAGCCTAACGTAATAGTACATGCAGGTATGCTTCTCTGTAATGCTGGCATTGCAAGCCAACAAAAAATGTTGAAACTAGACCAATCAATAATTCAGGTTACACTTAATGCATAGGATCGCTAATAATATCAAAATAAGAATAATAATAATATCGAAAACTACTTATGATATATGAATTTGTAGCGTCTTTTTGTGTTTGAAGTTTTCTTTATTTGATGGTTAATTAAGAAGAATATATGTTTTAAAGATTTTGTTTATTTGGAGAAGCCCTATATTTCCTAAATTACTTTTTAGACAAATCCATCAAAGTGTACACGTTTAATATTTCATTTTTATAGTGTTCTCAACATGGCGATTGTACATCAGATTGTTGTTTCACGACCAATACTGGGGGTTTATGCAAAATTCGTAAGTAATTGATGTAGGATGCTTTATTTCGATATAAGGAATATTATATCTAATGTATTAAGAGTAGTATCATGTCAAAGCGAGTGAAATTACAAAATATTTTAATTTAAGTTATTAAAATTATTAAAACTGCAATTTCAATGTTTTCTGTAATAAAAACAAATGCTAAATTCTAAATGAATTCAGTAAATTTATATTATTTCACCATACTGATTAAAATATATTAAAATCAAAAAGCATAAAAATCATTTGAATAGAAATGTGTATTAATTAAACTTAATAATAGTAATTAAATTAATATACTAGGATAATGTAGACAGCAGTTCCAATGAATTTAATGGACGATCTATGTTATTAAATTGTTTATTTAGCATATTTTAGAGTATAACCCATAGCAAGCCATAGATAGTTAGTTTTAAAATTAAAGTAACGTTGATATAAGTGTCGTTATTAATGTAGTTCTACGATTCAACCACTTAAAGAGACATTATATTCCAGCTCTAGGTCTTCAAAGATAAATATAATGGACTTTTAAATGTAAACTCATAAGCTTACTTTTACCGTTACTGCATTTATGAAATTTTTCTTTTTAAGAATGAAAAATAATTCATAATTCATAGTAAATCGTTTCTATAATATAATAATGTAATAATTGTGGTTCACAATTCCAAACTGTTCCAAATCAATATAAAGTATTCAATAACTAATTCTATTTATATATTATTCATTTTTCAGTTGCCATGTGGTGTCCATGTCGTAACATTAATAATATTTGCGCAAATGCAGGGAAATCGTGTGGATATGATTCAAGCTTCAAATGCGTAGGTGTTTGCGCACCAAGAGTAGTGTGTCATTAAAAAATGTATAAAAAAATTTATCCTAATCAACTTTCTTAAATAACTGTTAAATTATTCAAATCTCTTTCTATAAATCATTTGTCAACAGAAATCTTTTAAAATTGGAACTTTAATGCCAATTGTAAAATTAAATTTTTTCGTTCCATTAAAGAATATCTGTCAAATATATTAATAAGAATTACTTATAACAACTGTCAATATTGAAGTACATAATTCGCATAATGAATCTGGTAGTAATAAAGTATTATTAAAATTTTCTGAGTGTAAAATATATTGAACATGCTAAATGTAAAATATAAATTTTATTTTATTGAATAAAACTTTTTGATATGACCATCTATCTGTAAATAATTCACTTAAAATAATTTATTGGATTATACTGAATTAAAAGAAACTAGTTTTGGCTTGTGCTTGTAACATTGCGTACTTTCAGGCGTATCATAGGCTATATTTATTAAATATTTTTGCTTGAAAGTGAATAGTTAAGACTAACCTAAACATGAAAAAACTAAAAAGAAAAAGAGCTACATAGCCGAGATAGTTTCTTTGATTTTAGTATCATTTATACCAGTGCTGTTAATAGTATCATTTACATCTAGTTAAGTCCTTAATTATTAGTCCTTTTGTTAATTATTTTTATTATTTTTATTATTTGTAATTTTTAATCTATGATAATTTAATTTTAATTTTGGTAACCGTTTCTATTTCACTTCTTCGAGGGTGATCATAAACAAGGACAGTTCGACAGTCATAATTTTAGTATAATATATTATAATTTAAAGACTGTAAGGCTGATAAAAATATTTATTAATTTCATTTCATTTACATCTAATTGAAGTTTATGGGAAGTATTTATATGTTTAGCAGTATGGTCCAAGTGATCACGATTAAACCGGCTGAAAGACTATCGCACACAAAAGTTATTAAATTATACGAAAAAATATAGTCCATAGCCAAATCATGATAAAGGGTAGAACGATGGTAAAGTCGAAAGACTGTTAATGCAGCGGCTAGATCTGTTTCATCGGATATAAATATTTGAGATGCTGATTGTGAAATATGCTATGAATACATTACGTAATAAACAGAATGAATGAATATTTGAAAGATATGATTCATGCGTTTAAAGAACGTAGAATCGTAAATGATTGATATGCGAAGTACCGATATGAAAGGAATCAATGTACATATATAACTGCGCAGAACTGTCTTCCAGGCTGAATTAATGTGCAGAACACTTCTGCGCTGGTGTCAATTAGTCTGTCTTTGAGTTTCGCTTCTCTCAAAGATCGGCCTTATTAGGAAATGCGTAAAATTTAATCACAGAATTCTCAAAAACAAAATAATAATAGTACAAAAATAATTAAAAAATAACAACAGTGCCATTTGAGAATAGTAATTTTTAAACGTCATAATTTTACTGCAAGATTATTATAATTCTAATTAAAATGGCAAACTTTTCGATAGAATACAGTGTGAAAATGTGCATCTTCAGGGCACAAAGTCATATTGTATGTTTAGCCGTAACGCAGGAAGTTACAGAAATTGAGCAAATATAGCATATATCAAATATATCATACCAGAGGTACTGTTCACAGAATGCCAATATCAGAATTAGATGCAGCATTTTGTATTATAGCCAAAATAATATTATAAATATACAGTTAATTTTTGAAACATGTTTCAAAATTGATATAAATGTAAATAAGTTTTGTCATAATTTTAAGTTATTTTATGTGTGTTTTGTTTTTTTTATTTTTATTTCTTAAATATACTCTAGTTTATTTTGTAGTTTTTAACAAAAGGTAACATTGCGTACCTTGAGTTTTATTTATAAGCTATATTTATTAAATATTTTTGCTTGAAATTGAATAGTTATGACTAACCTAAACATTACAAAACAAAAAAAGCTACATAGCAGAAATATTACAAATATAAAATACTTTCCAGAAATTTAGCTAAACATTCATTTTAATAACTGTCCATCTAAATTTCTTTATATAAAATTTCTTTTAGAAATGAAGTGATCAATAAAAAAATTGTTCATTGCTTAATATAAATACTTTTAACGTATTTGAAAATTATTTTGGTGTTTTGCTCATTATCACTACTATTTGAGAGTATAAATAGAGTAACGTTCAATAATATAAAAAAACAAGGTTGAAAATACGAAGTCATATAATAGGTTATGTAACGATGCAGTAAAAAATCTAAAAATAGAGAAGTTATTTTGAAACTAAAAATCTATTTCCAAATCATTCTTTAATCGCGAATTCATGTGAAAATTTTTTCAGGATTGAAAATAAATAATTTATAAAGCAAAGCAAATCGTAAGAATATTTATGTTATTTCAATTATACTTTTTTTACAAAATAAATTGTTATGTATACAATATTTTAAAACTATTTTAGGATAAAACTTGAATCAGAAATATAATTACGTATGAAACTTGTATGAAATATTTATAAAATTTATTATCATTGACTGTTTGATTTCTGATTTCATCCTATGCGATGTATTTCATTGTACTGCAATGAAATTATAAATGAAAAACTATAGTTTATAGTAGCACAGTCTCACACAAAAGTAGCCAGAATATAGAAAGCGTATTGTTAAAAGGCACGTTGTTCCCGATGTATTTTCAGATGCCGAATCGAAATTCATCATAAAATTATTTGAACTTTGAGAAAAGTAAAAAAAAAAATGAGGATAATTTAAAAACTGTATGACATTTTTATAGTTATACCGTGAACAATTAGGGTTCTGGAGTAAATAGTTAAGATGGGGAAATGGAGATTTTAAAGTTAAGTTGTTTGATAATTAAATTGAAAAAATCAGATAAATGTCATTGTATCGGTTGCGATCTAATCCAGGATCTCATCCTTTCATAAATTTTTATGAACGGAAATACAAGAAAATATCGAATATGTGCATGGTATACAGAATCAGTTTGAGAAAATCATCAAATCTATGTATCAAAGGAATTTTATAAATACGATATAAACAAAATTGATATTGATGTTTGGCCATGATATGAGAGGCAAAAGTATTATTGTAAGGAGGGTTAATGAACTAAGAAACTGTAGCTAAGATTTTTCAAATATAAAACTAACGTAAATAATATAGATACTTATTATAGTTTTTATGAAAATCGTAAAATTTGAGGAGTTTATATTATGAACGTTATAAATTCTAACACCGGTATTTGTCAAGAAAGAAAATCATAGAAAAAAGTTATTACTTTTTTACTTGTAACTTTTCCATTTCAATCAATATATATTTCTATTGACCACATAGCAATTGTTTACCAAAATACCAGAACGAGCTAAGCATATATTTGACATATATCATTACGGGAAATCCAAAGATTTTTCTATAAATCATTGCTTATATACGTCTTCACCAATAAGGTGACCGAATACTTGCTGTGGGAAAATCTTAAGTTTATTCAAAGGGATTCAAAGGTTATGCTTCCTAAAAACAATTATCGATTCTATGAAGACAATTTAAAAGATTATCTATAAAAAGATTGTACTATAGATTTACATTGACTTAAGTCGTATTCTAGTTTTGCGAAAAAATCGAAAATTTTAAAAGACGTGACAGCGTGTTCCGCGAACCATCTCAAGCTCCCCAATCGTCTGGCTGTGATCGTCGACTGATGCTTATCGTGGGCTTATCACTATGAAATTGGAATCTACTAAAAAGGCTATAAACAGCGTTGTTTAAACGCTCTCAATATCATTGTTCATTTACCTCTACTAAATATAGCATCGCGTGTATTTTATTAGTTTGTTAAAAATTTTTTTATTTTATGAAAATAGGATTATTGATTTTTTACCTGTATTCCTGGCAAATTATATTAGCAGGAGAAGATTTGATTTAAAACAAGGTTTTAATATATATTTTTTACTTAAATACCTAATTCCAAACATTTTTCATTTTATTTCATCTACATACTTGAATAATTTTATTTCGAAATTTGTTAAAGATACAGTTAGTACATTATGTTTGGAAACGAATAAAAAAATAGCTAAATAAAAATCAATTTGCTTTCCTCGGATTATGAAAAAAAAATTAGAATCTCGATTAACTAACGGTAAGCCAAATACATCTAGCAAACACATTTGTGAAGATCCTTATGTACAAAAAAGTTTTATAAAAAAATTAGAGGAAATTGCATTCCTTTAAAACACTAAATATTTAGATATAATTTACAAGTTAACATTATAAACTTTTATATCGTAAATGTTTCAGAAACATAATGCAATCAAAAGCAATTGTGGTCATAATCATTTGGGCGTTGATCTCTATAGTCTCAACTGACAACTACAACTATATCAACGAGGAACCATTAACTCCTATTAACGGCAATGTAATATATATTTATACACACACACACACACACACACACACACACACACACACACACACACACACACACACACATATATACATGAAGGCAAATGCCCGAGTGTACACAAACGCACACACATACACACCTTTAATGTAATTTTATTATTATATATATATATATATATATATATATATATAACAAATAGAAGTTTTCTATTAGAATGTTATAATATAATATAATATTATCAGGTATGTGAATAAGTTTTTCCCGTTTTTTTTCAAATTTTGAGCCTTTATTGTGAAAAAATGGTTACAAATGAATTATTGAAAGTATTGGCCATCGCTAGCTACAACTTTTTCCCATCTTTCTGGCAACATACGAATCCCGTTGCGAAAAAATTCGACCGGTTTGGCCTCTATCCAGTCATCCACCCATTTTTTGGCTTCCTCGTAGGAATGGAAGTGCTGGTCAGCCAGGCCATGCGTCATCGATCTGAAGAGATGGTAATCAGACGGAGCAACGTCTGGACTATACGGCGGGTAGGGTAGGACTTCCCATTTGAGCGTTTCTAAGTATGTTTTCACCGGCTGTGCAACATGTGGGCGAGCATTGTCATGTTGCAAAATAACTTTGTCGTGCCTGTCGGAGTATTGTGGCCGATTTTCTCGCAGTGCGCGGCTCAAACGCATCAATTGTCGTCGATAGACCTCGCCTGTGATCCTTTCATTCGGTTTCAGAAGCTCATAGTAAACCACACCTAGCTGGTCCCACCATATACAGAGCATGAGCTTGGCGCCATGAATATTTGGCTTGGCCGTCGATGATGATGCATGGCCGGGTAGTCCCCATGATTTTCTTCGCTTCGGATTATCGTAACGTATCCACTTTTCATCGCCAGTCATGATACGATGCAGAAAACCCTTTCTTTTCTGTCGCTGAAGCAGCTGTTCGCAAGTGAAAAAACGCCGTTCGACGTCTCTCAGCTTCAGTTCGTACGGCACCCAATTTCCTTGCTTTTGGATCATCCCCATGGCTTTCAAACTCTTGGAAATGGTCGTTCGGTCAACTCCCAATGCTTCAGCAAGTTCTTCTTGCGTTTGACAAGAATCTTCATCAAGCAAAGTCGCCAATCCTCGATCTTCAAAGATTTGCGGCCGCCCGGAACGCTCCTTGTCTTCCACGTCGAAATCACCGCTTTTGAAGCGTCGAAACCATCCGCGAACACTTGAATCATCGACACAACCTTCTCCATAAGCCTCCTGAAGCAATCGATGCGTCTCGGCAGCAGATTTCTTCAAATTGAACCAATAAAGTGAAACTTCCCGCAAATGACGTCGACTCGGCTCAAATTTCGACATTTTCACGATATCAAAAATTTATGATGCGAAAAAATTGTAACTAATGTGTTAGTATGGAATTGTTGGTATATGAATAAGCTTTGATTATGACATATGTAACCATTGAGTACTCGCACAGTATTGGTGGCGCCATCTCTTACAAAAACCGGGAAAGACTTATTCACACTCCTAATATTATATTCATATTCGAAAAAAGTGCGCTACTTCTTAATATGTCATGATCTTTTTAGTTTATAATATAATAGATATACGAACATACAAAATAGGGTGGTGTTTATCTGTACTTTTATGTATGCAAGTTAAAATTTGCCAATTTTTCCTATAAAGAAAACATTTAATTTTCAGAGGAATCTCAGAAAATTTTTTATTCAAAGTATCGACCATTGGATTCTACAAACTTCTCCCATCATTCAGGCAAATTATTGAATGCAGAAAAATTGTTTCTTGGATCCCATTAAATGCTTTTTTTTTTAATTTCTGTGATTTGCTTGGGCCTTCATCAGTAACGCCTATAACTCCTTATCTTCGAACTTTTTCGCTGCACTAAGATGTTTGTCTATTGCATCTATTCTAATCACAAAGCATGTTTACCATAAGTTGCTATGAGTGACCGATGTGCTTCAACTATTTTTTTCATTTGTGACATCCAACCGAAGTTGGTGCCACCCGGGTAATCTTAACGGCGATTTTAAGCCGTTATTTACCGGCAAATGCCCCCTTGTTTTTCGGCTATCGCTTTCGCGTGTTGAAGCCGGGGACACGCGGGGCAGATCGCGGATACACTTATTTCGCGAGGGCGCGGCGCGACGCGGTGCTGTTTCGACGCTGGTTGAGGCCACTCCCGGGCGGCTCTCACCCCAGCGTGTCGGACTTGGAGCGGCGACGGCTCCAATATCCCCCAAGGGTAGCAGCGGCACGCGTTCGGCCTCCCGCTATTACCTCGGGTCGTCGCGCTTATCTTTAGCGGAGTCTACGGGTCCAGCGACAGCTTTCTGTCTCCTAGACTCGTGTCTCCCGCCCTAAAAATAAGCGCGCGTATCGCGGAATACAAAGGTAAAAAAACTTGAAAAATATATATATAGTGCTTACTTTTTATTTAAAATTTTATATAGTATTACGAAAATACAAGAAATAAGTTCTACGCTACGCAAACGCGACCGGCAGTCTGCTTTTCGCGGTCCAGCGGGCCCGTATTTATAGTCGGGGCGCGACGCCGCCGAAATTTTCTCCGCTGAGAAAATACATGGTGGTGGGAGAGATGAAGGGACGTTTTTTTATTATAGGAATATTATACTTCCCTTCATCTCGTACAAAGATTATTATGATTGTTACTTTCTCTTTTGCTCGACAAAGACTTTTCGTATAAATACGTGGAGCGAACCTAGGCGTCGTCGTGAATTATAACTAACTTATTTAATATTTGAAAAAATTATGATTATTAAAATAACAATTATTGATTACCTATAATGCTAATATAAAATAACATACTCTTATGAACTATTACATTTTATAGTGGTGAATACGCGTTAAAAACCTGAATATTAATACTAAAAATAATAATTGTAATAATAACTACTGATAGTAATGGTAAAAATCTTAATAATAATGATCTTGGTAATAATATCAAAAGAATGATTTACAAATAAGATAAGCACAATTAATAGTAATTAATGTAATAACAATAATAATAATTAAATTAATAAGATAAACACTGATAATAATAATCAACCTTACTATAATAATGATTAAAAATAAGATGACGCTCAATACAATAACTAATTTTGTTGATAATAATAATAATAATTAAAAGCTATAATAATAACTGTGGTTCGCAAAGTAGTAATTAACGTAATAACAATAATAATAATTAAAATAATAAGATAAATACTGATAATAATAATCAACCTTACTATAATAATGATTAAAAATAAGATAACGCTCAAGATAATAACTAACTTTGTTAATAATAATTAAAAACTATAATAATAATTAATGTTATAATAATAATTACGGTTCGCAAAAAGTAAGTTCTCGCGATAATAATTATAATTATTTAAAATTAGAAAAAGACTTCGAAGCAGGTATTATATTTTCAAATATTAATTCATTATATAAATTGCTTTTAAGATTCGTAGTTTTCTTCGTAGTGTCGTTCTCGCTGGTATTTCGCCCCAAAATTCCTTAGTGTATACAAAGGGGGAGGGGGTCATAAAAGTCGCATTAGCGCGCCTTCCACTCGTCCCGAGTTTCCGCGGGGGGAAGTACGATCGGCGAGGGGGGAGGAGAGAAAGCATTTCAGCCCACGCCGCATTACGGCGGGCCCGCAGCCAGGCAGCCTCGTTTGGGCCGCATCTGGCTTTTATTGCGGGGGGGGGGGAGGGCGTGCGCAGTTCGTCACTCGACGCTGTCTGCACTTTTCCAATTTCAGGCACAGAAAAATTTTAGAATATTCTTTTTCCGTATCTTATACGCAGATATATATATATATATATATATATATATATATATATATATATATATATTCCGTAGGCAGAGCAATCGCGACGTTGCCAGACGCTCGTCCCTTTTCTTCTTTCTTTCTATCAATTTCTATTTCACTCTCCTCCTCGCTCAAACTCCGCGCACATTCCCGGCGCGAGAAACTACAAGGGGATGACCATTTGTGTAAATATTTACACGCACACCCCTATATATACGTAGATACGTAAATACGCATCTATATATATGTGTGTATTTGTATATATATATATATATATATATATATATATATATATATATATATACGAATATATATATACGAAGTCGTTGCTGGACGCAACACCCGCAACCTTAAATGGTTGGTTGGGGCTCGAAAAGATCCAAACAACCATCACGTTGAGTTGTTGTAACCATTGGTATAGTGTTGGACTCTTCTTGGTAGTTTGGTTTGTTATTCGTTCGACGGTGACAAGCATGAGTAATTTTCACGTACTGGCTGACTGAACTCTGGCTCTTCTTTCTTCTTGTTAGGCGCTATTAATTCTACTTACAATGTTAAGGTTACAAATATCGATCGCGAATGTGGTTACGGTGTATCTCCAAATAGATATATTTAATTAATTTCACACTAGTATGCAACTTAGTATAAACATCTTAAACTATCTTAATACGCTTTACATTCATTATCGCAGTAATAATTTTGACGCTCTAGGTTCGTATCAAAAAGAAGTTTTTTTTTTTTATTTTTGTATATATTTACGATTTTTTTGTGTTTTGTTTTTTTTATTTTGAATATATGCATATATTCGCACGTAGATACGTACTTCGTACATCCATATATTCTTTAATTGAGACTGCCAGTTATGCTTATGTTTACGGATTATTATTAATTTTAGTTTCAACGTTTCTTGCGTCGTTATTAATATACGATGTTCGCAATCTATTCGCGTGAACAATTTTTCCGCCCTTTTTATATTGTATTTTTATATTGTTTTTGCCGATGATCTCTAATATACGGAACGGACCGGAATATTGATTTGATAATTTCGCAGGTTTCGGACCGCTTAGTAAAAACACATAGTCGCCTACTCTAAATTTTACCTCTTTAATGTGACGGTCATACCGTTCTTTCGATTTTTCTTTCGATTTGATAATGTTATCGTAAACTAATTTTTTTATCCCTGTTAGTCTAACGACTAATTCCTTGACATAACCTTGATAGGTTGGAACCAAATCGGCTTCGCGAAGTGGGTCGTTTGAGGGAAGTCTAGCTAGTTTACCAAACACTACTTCAAACGGCGTATGCTTGGTACTTTCCTGTACACACGTATTGTAATTGAGCATCGCTATTTCCACCCATTCATCCCATTCCGAATCTTTTTCCGTATATTGTTTGAGAAATTCTCCTAACGCGTGATGAGACCGTTCTAGGGACCCATTAGACTGGGGGTGGAATGCAGTTGTTCTGACTTTCTTTATTCTAAATCTCTTTGCTACTCTCTGCATGAAACTACTCAGAAAATTTCTGCCTTGATCGATAAGTATCACTTTCGGAGCACCAAAGATACAGATGCATTTCTTTATGAATGCATCGGAAATTGTGGATGCCAAAGCGTTCGGCAGCGGGACGGCTATGCCATATTTTGATAACTGATCTTGCATTGTTAGGATATACTCATTTCCGAGTCTCGTTCTTGATAATGGACCCACTATATCGAGCGTTATTTTCTCGAATGTAGTACCCGGTGTGTCCGTAATAATCATGGGTTGTCTTGTCTTTACCCGCACGAGTTTCTTTAGTTGACAATCTATACATTGCTGAATGCGTCTTTGCACATCTGCTTTTAAGCTATCCCAGTAGTACTCTTGCCTGATACGATTGTACGTTTTAGAAACACCTCGGTGGCCGCCAATCGGCGAGTTATGGTATTCATAGAAAATTTCATCTCGACGATCAGGCGGGACAAATTTTAATCCGCCTTTACAAATTATTATCTTTATATTGGTGTCCTTAAATTCATTTTGAAAAATACTCATGACTTCGCGCCATTCTAATCCTTGAATGCCTGGCGAGTGAGAAATACTGAATTCGTCGATACTTTTATCGAGGCTAAATGTTTTTAACTCTTTACATGCATTCTGCATGTTCTCTTTTATTTTTGACAAAGATTCGGGTTGGTCACCCTTAATACTCATAGCAATTAGGAACTTACGATTGCTTCGTCTGTATGGGCTTATCTTAGCTTCTTCTACGTATTGACGTTCTGGAATTTTATTCTCCTCAGCAAGCTTCCGTGCTGCTAGGTCGCAAGGTTCGCCTTTGCTATTGATAAAATATAGGATATGATCATTGCGAAATTGAATCGCTTCCTTCGTTGCCACAATTTTATTTTTGCTCTCTCTTAAACTCTTTCCTTCAACGTCAGCTTTGCTATTTTTGGCATCGTCACCTTTAATTTCGTTGCCACAATTAGAACAATTACTTTGTTCCATTACCGAACTTTCGCTACTAGAGGTATCTAGGTCGCTACTGCTTTGATCCGTATTACTTTCGGATGGTAAGGTAGGTTTGCCCTTAGGTTTTCTACTTATCATTTTCGATTTATGCTGCGGGGAGTAGGATGACTCATTGTCTGATTCATTTGTAGACTCACTACCTTTCTGTAAAATATCTGTTGCTTTGCTCTTTCGGACGAATGTTGGATAATTAATTTTCGATTTATACAACTTAGTAAGTTTTTTATTCTTTTGCTTTTTCGTTAATTTGCGCGATTTGTCCTCGATAACATTGCTCGGCTTTTCATCATCTCGAGCTTCTTTAATTGATCGTCCTTGGCGTTTACGAAGCGTTTTACGTCGTTGCGGACGGGTTTCGATTGCTTCTTCTGTACCTTTCTTCATCTTATCGTTATTATTTATTTTTATATTCTGGACTTTCGATCTTCTTCGCTTCCTTCTGTTTTTTCTTAAAATTTTCTCTTTCAAATTAGCGGTATCTGCTCCCAACTTAGAAAAATTAGCATGACTTGCTTTCTCCTTATCGAACTTTGAAAAATCTTGGACTCTCTTTGAAAACTTAGAAATATGTGGTTTCTTAATATAGCCGTTCTCTTCTCGAGATTCTTTTGGGGACCTATGACGTTCAGTTAAGGGGGAACCTGGAATTTCAGGATTTGTAAATGGTCTATCGAGATTAAGAAGCCTTTTCTTTTGCGCACGAGTGACTGCGTTTACATTTTCGACAGGGTTACGAGACAATGCATCGGCGTGCACATTTGTCTTCCCCGGATTGTAAACAACCTTATAGTCGTACTCTGATAGCTTGAACCTCCATTTTATTACTCGTGTATTCAAATCTGCTGTTTTGAACCACACGAGCGACTGGTGGTCAGTCACAAGGGTGAACGTACGTCCAAATACGTACGGCCTAAAAGTCTGCACCGAATGAAGCATAGCTAGTGCTTCCTTCTCATACACCTCGTAGCGTAACTCGGGTCCGCGTAAAACGCGTGACGTATAGGCGATCGGTTGATCTCTACCGAGTTTCCCTTGTAATAGGATGCCACCAATAGCATAACTCGACGCATCCGTTGTGATTATAAATGGCTGATCCATATCGGGAAATCGCAGTACAGGCCCTGTGCATAAAGCCTTTTTTAGGTGTAGAAACGCATTTTCTGCGTTCTCTCCCCAGACAAATGGTTCGTTGCTTTGCAAGAGTTTCGTAAGCGGTTTAGAAATTTTTGCGAAATCCTTAATAAACCTACGATAGTAACCGGCTAGGCCTAAAAATGGTCGAATGTTCTTTATATGTTTAGGACGCGGATATCGTTCTACCGCTTCTAGATTCTTTGGATCGGGCGCCAGCCCATTCTCACTAAGAACGTGTCCTAAGTATGCTACTTTTCGTTGTAGAATTTTGCATTTTCCCGGTTCAAGCTTCCAGTTTGCCTTGCGTAATCTTTCCATGACTTCGTTGAACAATATTTCGTGTTCCTTTAAAGACTTGGCATAGATTACTATGTCGTCCATATAGACGAACACGCCCTTGCCAATAAGGCCCTCGAGCGTAAAGTTCATCGCGCGCTGATATTCCACGCCTGCATTCTTCAAACCAAAGGGCATTCGCACGAACTCAAAATACCCGTCGGGAGTAGAAAAAGCAGTTTTATGCATGTCCTCGGGACTCATCGGTATTTGATGGAACACCAGAGACCACAATCCATGTCGGTGTAGTATTTAGCAGCACCAACAGTATCGAGTATTTCGACAATATTGGGAAGTGGGTAAGCCATTGCTACCGTTTTCTCGTTAAGAGGACGGAAATCTACTACGACACGCCAGCGTGGTTTATTATCAACCGACTGTTTTTTCGGTACGACCCAAAGCGCTGATGAATAGCTACTTCTAGAGTGCCTGATTACGCCTTTCTGCAGTAATTCGTTCACTTGTCGGTTCACTTCATCTTTCAGAGCATGCGGCAATCTGTATTGACGCGTACTCACTGGAGTATCGTCGGTTGTGGGGATCTTATGAGCCACTACGTTAGTTGTAGTAAGCTCGTCACCCTCGAGATCAAACCGATCCGAGTTATTTCTCAACAATTTCGCCGCTTGTTCGTATTCTTTTTCCTCTAACTTATCAATTTGAGTGAGATTTATTAAATTATTTAGACGGTCAGAGTATTTGGATAGGTCCTCGCATAATTCGGACGCTAAAAAAAGATTATTGTAGTCTCCGTTACTCCAGTCAAACTCTTGAAAATTAGTATTATCGAACCGCATGAGAGATTTCAAATTTTCAAATTCCGTATCACATGGTGCTCCTGATTCGGGTTCTCTGTTATAATACGTTAATACATCCTCGTCGCACAGGAAATCTAATTTGGCTTTTTCATTTTTAATCATAAGTATCATTTCTCCGAAATCAATAACAGCTTTAGCCTTGCGTAAAAAGTCGGTTCCTAAAATTGCATCATATGGTATAGCGCTGTTGTTTGGTAATACAGTTACGTTTGATTCTATAGCTAATATATTAAGCGGGGCGACGCCGAGAGTAGGCATCAATAACCCATCAATTCCCTTTAGATAGGTCTCGTGGGTTGTGTCAATGTTATTTATTGACGGTAGTACTTTCGCCTTAATGATGCTCGCTTCGCATCCGGTGTCGATCAAAATTAATACTCCGTTCCAGTCTAAAAATAAGAACTTATTGTGGTTTCCGGAAAAATTAGTATTGAGTATTTTCGAGTTGTTCCGCCCCGGATCGTTCTCAAAGCCTAACGTAAGTTCGTAATCTCTGATCTTCAACACATTTCTTTTGAAATCTGCTATTGCTTCAAGTTGGACGAGGAAGTTCATCCCCAATATGCCATCATACGGAAGTTTAAAATTTTCCTCTACGACGTGGAAGCTTAACGACTTACTGAAACCTTTAATTACAGCGGTACCTAGAGATTTGATCACATTATCCGTTATTCCTTTTAATCTCGTAACCGCGGTCGTGTCGATAGCTATACCGTCTGGCAGTTTCCCTTGCTTAATAATGTTCCCATGTGAACCTGAGTCGATTAAAAATGTGATCTTCTCAATTCCGAATTTTAAGATGACATGGGGTAGCACTTCTGCCCTTACAGTGGTTGCAACTCGGATGCTTCCTCCTCCATCCTTGCAACATTGGTAGAGCGCATAGTGTCGAGCGGTGCCATTGGCTGCGCTCTGGGCGTGGAGGCACCGTTCAAGTTTCCCGTTCGCGTTTTCTCATTATACATACGTTTCCTGCATTCGTTTATATGGTGCCCTCTATTTTTGCAGTAGGCGCAGCTTTGCGAGGAGGGGCAGGACGAGGTTATGTGTCCAGGTCGATTGCATTTCCTGCAAATCGCCCGGTAAGGGGTATTATTTTGCTGATGAGCTCCTGTTCTGGCATTCAGTGGACACGATCCCGCTCTATGTCCGGGCTCGTTACACCGAAAACATCTCTCAGGAGGCCTACAGTTTTTGGCTGTATGGCCTCTTAAATTGCATATTTGGCACGTGACGCGGTTGGGGCAAGCGATAGCTACGTGTCCCGCTGCATCACACAGCTGGCATATAGTCGTGAGCGACTTATTTGCTCCGTGTGTTGGACAATTGCGAGCTTGATGTCCGAATCGCCCGCAACGCTCGCATGTTACCTTTCGTTGCTCAGTAGGAGGTTGGTCTAATTGGCAGACATATGCCTTTTTCTTATCTTCCATACCTCGAATTGTAAGCTTACGGCTCAGATCTCTTAGCAATGTACGCTCGTCGAGATCTCTTTCTTCTTGTATGGCTTTATTTATAACAGCGTTGAGATCGGTGACCGCTGCACCGATACTCCTATCTATTTCTTTCTTTAATCCTTTGCGAAAGCAAGTGATCAACGTAGCTTCGGCTTCCCGTCGCATCGCTTCCGTTACAGAGCCTACATGGGCTCTCTCTGCCTCTAAGAGTCGACGGCCTAAATCTTTAACGCGGTTTGCAAAAGATATTACATTTTCGTTATCTCGTTGGAACTCCGTTCCCAATTCGCCGATTAATTGCTGAACGGTTCGAGGAGGCGCGTATATGGTCTCCAGATAATCCTTTAAAGCTGCGACAGTGTTGAATGTCTGTCCGCGAATCGCTTGCCTTGCCTCCCCTGTCACGCGTGCCCGTAACAACCTCACAAAACTTGGTTCATTGGTCGCGTCTTTGATTTCTAATGCTTCATCGCAGCCTTCGAAGAACTCGCTCAGGGTGATGTTACGCCCGTCAAATACAGGCACCACCTTAAGCACGTCCTTCAGTGGGACTGATTGCGTAGGCATTGTTACGTGAACTCGGTTATTGTCTGATATATGTATATCGGGGTTTTTAGATTCTTCCTTTTGCTTATTATCAGCTGATTTTTCCGATTGCGCGGTTAGTTCTAGGACAGAGTCTTCCAAAAGATAGATCGTTCCTTGTAACGCTCGCGGTGGAGGTTTTGTTTCTACATCCCTCGGGATCTCTTTAGATGGCGAAAAAGGGTCGACGTTGTCGATATAGTCTAGGCAGAATTTATTCTTATCTGCCCGACTTCTAGTGACACGCTGTTCAGACATGCGTCTTTATTATATAGCTGGTGTCAAATTTTCGCGTTAAAATCGGTAATTATATAATAATAATAATAATTTTAATTATAATATAATAATAATAATAATTTATTAATAATAATTATATAATAATAATAATTATAATAACTGAAGTTAGTAACTTATTAATTAAAAAGCACTATAACGTTATAAGATTAATGCAGGGCTAGTTAACGACCGTACCGCTTAAATAACTTTATTATTAATATAATTATTAGTAATGTTCCCTCCTTTCTTAGTCGTTCAAATTTAGCTGCCTAACGGCTTCTTCCAGGAATTCTATATCTGACTCGCTTACGGACCGTTTATCGTTCAGTTCCCTGAAAACGCGTGCGGTAATTTGCCAGGTTTTTTCCAACCAAGCTTTCAATTCCTCATTTTCTTTTTCGAGCCCCTCTACTCGCTCTTCTACGCTGGTAATTTTTCGCAACAAGAAATTGGTATTCCTATGTGTCTCCACACAGGCCTCTTGTAATTCTTCGATATATGTACGGTTATTTCGCGACAGCGTTCCTACCATACAAAGCGCCCTGTGGTGGGAACTAACTCACTCTTCTATAGTTTCTAACCTTTCCTCGCTCGGCGCGGGGGGCTCTATATTTAGCCCTACCATTTAGATAACGAGAGAGCGACGGTGTATATATATAGGGAGAGAGAAAGGGTATAAAAATAAAACAAAAGAATTATAAACAAAACTATTAAAAAAAAATAAAAATTAGTTGAGAGAAAAAAAAAATCAAAGAGAAAGATTAATGATTCAAGAGAAAAATAACTAAATAAATAAACCAATAAATAGAGGAAAAAAAAATAGTTAAAGTCAAGGTTTAAAACAATAAAAGGATTAAAAGGAAACAAAATATTAAGAATCAAAAATGGTAATTTAAATAAAGATTAAAAATTAAACGGATTAAACTTAAAATCTAGATTAAAATTATAATTAAAAGAGTTTAAAAAGAAAAGAAAAAAAAAATACTGTTAATAAATAAGTTAAAAGTAAAAAAAAAGGTCAGTTTTTAACAAATATACTAAAAAAAGGAAGGAAAATAAAGAGAAAGAGAAAAATTAAAATTAATAAATATTAAGAATAAAGAATTAAAGTTAAAGATAATTGGTTAAAAACAAACAAAAACCGAAAGCAATAATAAAATTAATATCTAGTTAAAAGGAAAGTGGGAAGTGGAAGTGGGAAAGGGAAATATGGTACAACACACAAATAAAGAGGTATTTCTGGTAAATTCGTTTATTAAAAAAAATTATATAGTGCCTATATATGCGTACACGATTCAATTGAATTAATCGTCGCTTTCGCTCTCGCTGTCGGAATTAAAAAATAGTTTCTTCTTCCACCCGGAAGTCTCGCACGGCTGGGTGGATCGCCCGATTCTTGGACGGGGCTTCGGGCCGGTATACCCTGGTCGGTCGCCAGATCCCCCTTTTCCCGGCTCCGTCGCTCCTCTGCGGCGCGGAGTTCCTCTTCCGTCGGTCCGCGAGGGGTCAGCGGGCAGCCAGACGGCTTTAGCCGCAGGTCCCGGATCGGCGACAACCACTTGGATGTAGTTGCGTCGGCCGGACTTGTCGGTGCCGTTGGCAGCGGTACGGCTTGTCGCGCTGCGGCTAGCGGAGGCGCGTCAAGAGAGAGAGAGAGGGCGCAACACCGGGCGGCGGCGCAGTCAGATGCGCTGCGCTGCGCTGCGGTAGTCGGTCGGTGGCGGCTGGCGGCGGCGCGTCAAGAGAGAGAGATGCCGCAACACCGGGCGGCGGCGCAGTCAGGTGCGCTGCGCTGCTCTGCGGTGCGACGGGCAGCGCTGATGGTAGGTCGGCGGTGAGCTTCGTTAACGTGAGCTCCGTGGATCCTTTCGTCGTCCGTCGGGTGGCTGCCGACGGCTCGCGTTGTCGCGGCCGCGGAGGTTCGACGATGGCGCCGGTTGTCACACCAGTTGCGGGGCGGATTAACTCCGCCAGCGGAGGCAAGCGCGTCAACGGGGGGTATATCAGCGTCAGCGGCCGGTTAAAGACCGGTTGAGGCGGTCCGGAGGTCCCGAACACGCCACGCCGCGGTGGATTTCCCTGGGCGCTCGGTGCGCCTTGATCACGCCGGTAAGTACCTCCTTTTTTATTCCCGAACGCTGGGGGTGGCAGACAAACGGTTTCCCGTTTTATTGGCCGCCGCGCCGCGAGTTCTCGCAGATATCCCTCGTGAATGGGCCGACAAATTCTCCAGACCGTGTCCTCTAGTTCCCGATCCGGAACGCGGTTTAGCCCTTCTCTTTAGCCCTTTAGCCTTTTAGCCCTTTTCTTTCTCGGTTTTCCTGCTCTGCTTCTAAAATTTGGTCTCGAATTAATAAACAGGTCTCCCGTTGCCGCCTCTTGTGCTCCCGATTTCTCTTCTGTTTGCAGGCTTTCCCGGCCACTAAAAATTAGAACAAAAAACGTTTAAAATTCTCTCTACGCCCTACGCTTCGCTTCGCGAACTGGCCTAACACTAATCAATAAACGCGAAAAAAGAAAAAAAAAAAAAAAGTGTCCGCGATCTATAAACGTATCCCGGCTGAGCCCCCAATTTTTTGTGACATCCAACCGAAGTTGGTGCCACCCGGGTAATCTTAACGCGATTTTAAGCCGCTATTTACCGGCAAATGCCCCCTTGTTTTTCGGCCAACGCTTTCGCGTGTTGAAGCCGGGGACACGCGGGGCAGATCGCGGATACACTTATTTCGCGAGGGCGCGGCGCGACGCGGTGCTGTTTCGACGCTGGTTGAGGCCACTCCCGGGCGGCTCTCACCCCAGGGTGTCGGACTTGGAGCGGCGACGGCTCCAATATCCCCCAAGGGTAGCAGCGGCACGCGTTCGGCCTCCCGCTATTACCTCGGGTCGTCGCGCTTATCTTTAGCGGAGTCTACGGGTCCAGCGACAGCTTTCTGTCTCCTAGACTCGTGTCTCCAGCCCTAAAAATAAGCGCGCGTATCGCGGAATACAAAGGTAAAAAAACTTGAAAAATATATATATAGTGCTTACTTTTTATTTAAAATTTTATATAGTATTACGAAAATACAAGAAATAAGTTCTACGCTACGCAAACGCGACCGGCAGTCTGCTTTTCGCGGTCCAGCGGGCCCGTATTTATAGTCGGGGCGCGACGCCGCCGAAATTTTCTCCGCTGAGAAAATACATGGTGGTGGGAGAGATGAAGGGACGTTTTTTTATTATAGGAATATTATACTTCCCTTCATCTCGTACAAATATTATTATGATTGTTACTTTCTCTTTTGCTCGACAAAGACTTTTCGTATAAATACGTGGAGCGAACCTAGGCGTCGTCGTGAATTATAACTAACTTATTTAATATTTGAAAAAATTATGATTATTAAAATAACAATTATTGATTACCTATAATGCTAATATAAAATAACATACTCTTATGAACTATTACATTTTATAGTGGTGAATACGCGTTAAAAACCTGAATATTAATACTAAAAATAATAATTGTAATAATAACTACTGATAGTAATGGTAAAAATCTTAATAATAATGATCTTGGTAATAATATCAAAAGAATGATTTACAAATAAGATAAGCACAATTAATAGTAATTAATGTAATAACAATAATAATAATTAAATTAATAAGATAAACACTGATAATAATAATAATAATTAAAAACTATAATAATAACTGTGGTTCGCAAAGTAGTAATTAACGTAATAACAATAATAATAATTAAAATAATAAGATAAATACTGATAATAATAATCAACCTTACTATAATAATGATTAAAAATGGGCCGCATCTGGCTTTTATTGCGGGGGGGGCGTGCGCAGTTCGTCACTCGACGCTGTCTGCACTTTTCCAATTTCAGGCACAGAAAAATTTTAGAATATTCTTTTTCCGTATCTTATACGCAGATATATATATATATATATATATATATATATATATATATACATATATATAATTCCGTAGGCAGAGCAATCGCGACGTTGCCAGACGCTCGTCCCTTTTCTTCTTTCTTTCTATCAATTTCTATTTCACTTTCCTCCTCGCTCAAACTCCGCGCACATTCCCGGCGCGAGAAACTACATGGGGATGACCATTTGTGTAAATATTTACACGCACACCCGTATATACGTAGATACGTAAATGCGTATATCTATATATATGTGTGTATTCGTATATATATATATATATATATATATATATATATATATATATATCCGAAGTCGTTGCTGGACGCAACACATTTTATAAAATAAGAAAAGCAACAAATCCCGCAAATACGATTTACTTGAAACTAGGCCTGATATAAGCAACTGGGATGTTATGACTGGTGGAACGTAACATGTTTATTTTCAAGATGAATGACAATTTATATATATACCAAATCATAGACATATTGCTAGAGACATTTAACAGTGAAACAGGCAAATTTCAACTGAATCAGCTGCTGTTAAACATTGGAGAAGAACCTGAAAATTAAAAACGGTTCACCTTTTTTTTTAAATATATTTAAAATGCTCTAATTTGTACAGATATTCGGTATATAATTATAAAGTAAATACTGTGATTTTTTAAAACCGTGTATATTTGGTAAAGATACTTATACTATGGATTAATAATGATATTTTTTTTCAGTGTACTACGCCTTCAAAATGCCAATCAAAATGCTGCATAACTTTTAACAATACATGTCAAGATAGTAAGTTAAATGAATTTAGCATCGTAGAAAAAACACTTTGATAAAATTAACATTGTACATTAGTTTTTTCGATAATTTAATAAATATTTTATCGGTCTTACAGTCTTTATAATATCATATATTAGCTAAAATAATGACAGTCAGACTGTCCTTGTAAAACTTATTACTACAATAAAGTATATCAGAAATAATAAAATTTAATAAAATAACAATAAAAATAAATAATAATAAAAAAAAAAATAAACTATTCTAGTAATAAGTACAAACCTGAACCCCCCACTGGGGGCTTTATTATTTTATTATATAATAATTTTATTTATTTATTTTAATTTAAGTGTTATTTTAATTTCTGTCAACCTGTAGTACATATGCCAGATTCTACGGGGGTGATCATAAACAAGGCAGCCTGACTGTCATTATTTTAGCTAAAATATGATATTATAAAGACTGTAAGACCGATAAAAATATTTATTAATTTAATTCAGAACAGTCGACATAAGTACAATTTTTAATTTTAATTGTTTTGATAATGTTTTACGTAGCCTATCTGAAAATTTCTAACTATAAATTTTTATAATTACATTGCATAAGAAAATTTTTCAAAGAGTGCCAACATTTTTTTATCATTTTAATTATTATTAATTCATTTGTAAAGAGAAAGAAATCGACTTCTTTAATTTGAATTCTAAATTGAACAAATATGGGTTTTACTAAGTGACTAGAGCTATAAAAGAAACCTACAAACATCAATTTTTTTGACATCAGTTGCAAAAATTGAGATAGGTTTTGCGAAATATCAAAATAGTTATTTTTATATTATTTTCAAATTGTTATGTAGGATCAAAAAATTTTCTTCAGAAATATTATAATTTGTTTTATAATTCTTTTATTTAAATCTTGAAAAATATGTTTAAATTTTGTGTGTGAGTATTGCTGGCTAACATATTCATGATATCAATGTCGTCTTTTACGCTGGTGGAGCTTGAAGCCTACATTTCAGGGGGCCACATATATCTACGGGGGTGGATTGATAAGTTTCCGGCCTGACCAAGAAAAACAACGTGTTTAAAATTTTTTTTTTATTTCTCAACATAATCTCCTGAGAGGATATCGTTTCCTCGTGAGATGAGGTCGTTTAATTTTCACTTCGTGGCTCAAACATTGCAATAACTCTGCATAGTATTGACCAGTGATCGTTTTACCCTTTTCAATGTAATCAATGTATATAATACCTCTTACATCCCAAAAAACAGTAGCCATAACCTTATTCGCCGAAAAAATTGCTGTTGCCTTCTATGGAGTTGGTTCCCCTTTTCCAATCCACTGTTTAGACTGTTGTTTGGTTTCAGGAGTGTAGTGGTGGACCCAAGTTTCGTCAAAGGTTACGAATCGACGCAAAAATTCGATTGGATTACGCTTAAACAACGCCCAATTGGCGGTAGAAATGTTCTTTCGAATCAATTTTTGGTCGACTGTTAGCAAAAGCGGAACCGATCTTGCACAGAGCTTTTCCAAATGCAAATCTTGGTGCAAAATATTTTGTACACGTTCATATGACATCTTACAGGTCTCAGCTATCTCACATATTTTTATTCTGCGGTCTTTCAGCACGATTTGATGAATTTTTTCGATCATATCTGGAGTTGTGACCTCAATGGCGCGTCCTGAGCGAGGCTCATCAGAGTTGCTAACACGGCCCTTTTTAAACTCGGAAACTCACTGATTAACAGTTGAATATGATGGGGAGGATGTCCCCAGTGTTGAGTCCATCTCTTCTTTAATTTCCTTCGGCGTTAACCCCTTCAAATAAGAGTATTTGATGACAGCACGATTTTCCGGCGTTTCCATTTTTACAAAAAACACAGAGGCGTCTTGTTCAGCGTGCTCTCAAACCGAAACTAACATGGCTGGCAATCGGACTGGAACTATAGCTACAAGCTATCTAAGGATGGTACTCTAGAACGCCACCTCAAAGTAGGCCTAGTGGCGCCATCTCTTGGTCAGGCCGGAAACTTATTAATCCACCCTCGTACACACACACACACACACACACACACACACACACACACACACACACACACACACACACACACACACACACACACACACACACACACACACACACACACACACACACACACACACACACACACACACATATCTAGCCAGCAGATAATCATATTGTTTGCCAACCCTGTATATCTGGTAGCATTATGTGTAATAGAGAAAATAAAACATTATTTTTTTTGCTGTATAATAAGAATTAAAATAATAATAACAATAATTTATTGGTTAAATAACATTATTTGTATTAAATTTATTCACAGATAGCATTTTTATACATTAATTATATCTTTACCAGGCATTTATGGGCCCCTATATAAAGACGACCCTGGATGATACGAAAAAAACACTCTTTGTTCATTCAACTTTATATAGTTCAGCAAAAAATTGACATATTAAAAAGAATTAAAAATGTAATAACTGAGAGAATTAATCCGTACGTTGATTGTACGAACAAAATTTTTTTTAAGAGTGCAGGAATAAAGTTACAAATTAGAAAAATTTTGAAAAGAATTTCCATAGTCTTTTGTTTATATTTGAATAACAATGATTGTTAGTAAATACTCCATCGATAACTCTAGAAAGTAGATATCTAAGCTATAAAAAACTTTGTTTACAATCACGATTCGATCACGTTTCAAGAAGTTACAGTCTACCAAAAATCACTAAAAACTTTTTTTTCATCACTAAAAACCATTTTTTCACTCCCTTATTTTCTTGAGTCTATATTAAGTTGTAACATTAAAATTTTTCAAAATATTAATATATAGAGCAATGAAAATATACACTTAAAAATATATATACTTTTTATATAAAACCTATATTAATTTCAAAGATATTACCTAATTTTATCTGTAGAATTGATCTTAACTTTTGATTTTTTGTAACTAATTTTATTCGAATGACTTATATGCATCAAATTTCTTTTTATTTTGTCTTTTTTATTTGGTCCTTTTTATGTTTAAAAGTTACAAATAAGATTATTATGTGTACTACTTTGCTTCTGCCATTTTTTTCCGAATTCCGAGGCCTTATTTTAAAAAACTGGTTATAAATTTATAATTCAAAATATAGTTCATCGCTGGTCACTACTTTCTCCCATGTATCGGGTAGCATACGAATCCCGCGTTGAAAAAACTGATTATCTTTTGAAGTGACCCATGAAGTTACTTTTTCAGCTCTTTCATTATTGTTGTATTGCGGCCGTTTGTTTTTCAATATTCGGCTTAAACGCATTAATTGCCTTCGAAAACAAACGCCTGTGATTGCATCAGTCAGATTTAACAACTCATAATGCAATGCTAATCTTCGTGAAAATTGCCGTTCTTGAAGCATTGAAATCACTCTTGGCACGTTATTTCACTAATAGTGACCTTACCATAGGTATTTGAGAGCATTCAATGAGCTTCAGCCGCAGATTTCTTCATATTAAAGCCGAAAATTAAAACCTCCCACAACTGACGAGAATTTAGCTTGTAAGCTGACATGTTAAATAGAGAATAATTTTATGATGCAATAAGTCGGCTAATATTTCTATGACGTTATATTGACAAATACCGAAGCTTATATTATGACATCTACGTTCTATTTATTTCGACTACCACTTACCGCTACAGCCATCTCTTGCAAAATGACGGGCGCAAAGTTTTACAGCTAATATATAATATTGATATAAAAAATTTTACAAATAATTATTGTTATTGTGGTATGTCACAGAAAGGGAAAAGAAATAATGGATCATTTTAATTTTCATTTACGTATAAATGACTATATTAAATTGTATGTTTTTGTTAGTCTTGTATTTCGATAATTTATATTTTTTAATGATAATGGTTTGTAAACTTTTCCGATATTTAAAAAATATTTGTATTTCTTTCAAGATACTAAAATATCATTCAATTTTCTACTATGTAAAAAACAATTCCATCGATAATATTTTTTTTTAATTTTCAGCTCTTACGTGGTGTCCATGTGCTCCATCAGTGAATTATTGCAAGACAATAGGGAAACTTTGTACAGCTGAAAATCCACTTTACTGCCCTATATTTCCTTGTCCTCCCATAAGAAAATGCCTATAAAACTTTATCTAAAAAGTAGAATTTATGTTAAACTTACATTTGTTTCTAAATAATTAAAAAACATAAATGATTAGAAAAACAAAAATGATTTAAAAAATCTAAAGAATATTGATTTTACAATACTGTTACATAAAACAAATTAATTATATGTTGACCTAATATCCCTCCTTGTTAATTGATGTATATCTTTTAGAGTTTTATCTTAATATTATTTGCTTTATTTTTTATCAGTTTAAAGTAGTTAAACTTTGGTAAAATTTAGATCTGGATACATAAATTTCTTGTAAATCATACAACATTAAATATGAAAACAAATAAATTTATATCACAAAACTGTTCTGCACAAACTGTTAAGCACAAACAATTCAAGGTTTATAAAAAAAAACGTAAAAATATACTATTCAGTCACGTTTGCATTATTTTCGTTATCAAAATTATTATAACTGCCGCCACGTATAAACTTTTTTCATTGAATTCTTATCTTATATTTTATACTTGGAAATGGTTGTTCCATTTTAATAATATCAATGGTCAATGCTATTGGTAAGCAGGAAAGCCCACCCATCAAAAACAGATGGATCTGACTTAATAGTTCGCTGTACACAGCATTTTCGTCTGTAAATCCTCGTGAATTACTAGTATTTTCGTTTAGAATCTTATTGTAAAATTATTCAAATTATTTTAACAAAGATCGCATTTTTTCACACTTTCGCATCCATCTATTTATTCTTGTATTGACTTACATTTATCTCTTATATTACATTCAGAGAAAAAGCGTATATAATAGAAATGAAATATTGTGTTGTGATTAATAGTTTTTATATGAAAAAAAATTTTTGTAAATTCTTTATTAAATCTTTCTTACAGATCGAAAAAGATCAAAATTTGTACGTATTTTTCATGACTTTTATCTCTTTATTTTATTATTATTTATTAATTATATTTAACATGATGACTTGTTATGTATATATTATACAATATTTTAGAGTTGACGCGACAATATGGTACAATTAATACAATTGACTATGATTCAAAATAGTTAAATTAAATGAAATGATCCTACACCAACTGTTCAAAATGTGTAGTGTCGGTAACATTATATATATATATATATATATATATATATATATATATATATATATATATATATATATATATATATATGTACTTTCAATGAAAATTATACCAACATTCCTGGTAATTTTATTATCAACCTTTTATCTACATAAAGATATACAATGAATATATTTAAACATAGTTATCAAAAAATAATTATGCAATTGAAAATGTACTGAAACATTTAACTTTAATTTAGTGGCTTTAGTAATTACTAAGAAAAAAATTCTGATTCTATAATAAAACAATTCCTTTATTTTATTCTGCATGAATTAGTACATCAAGTAACATATTTTTAATAGAAATCAAAGCATATCTTATGTGTCTATATAAAAAGTAGGTTTGGTCAAAATATCAATACAAATCATTCGTTAGGATTTATGTTTAGTACGTAACAAAATTTAAAAATATTAAACAAAAAAATTTTAATTATAGGTTTTGTTAACGTTAATTGTACTGAAAAGCGCATCATTATTTTTTCTTGTTTAAACAATTGTATAATGAATTCATATTGCAATAAATTCCATTATTCGGGTAATAATTTATTAAGTAAAAATGAATAAAATAATTAAATAGAATAATTAAATCTTTGAAACATTAATGTAATCTTTCATCATATACATAATATACAACGTCTTCATAAGTCTAACAATGTAATTCAAAATACAAAGCCTTACAAAATAGTTTTATTACATAATGTTAAATAAAAATACTTAATAATCCGTGTAGGTGTAAAAGACATTGTTTCTCACAAGACAGGACCGATGATCTAGACGCGAGGCCCGGGACTGTAAGTGAAGAACCTTTCGATAGATCATTTTCATATCGCTTCATATACAAGATACGGAAAAAACAAAAAGAAGGTTTTTATACGTATGTGGCGTCCACGCCTTATACCTGGAAGTATAGGGATTATTTTAAAAACCGACTCTTCTCGGGGCAAGTAGACGTAGCAGAGGCCTACGATGGCTCGATCGCAAGAGCGAAGGACTAGTGATTGAATTGAACTTGGTGACCCGAGTTCAATCCCGGTCTCGGCCGATTGATACAGGCATCGCTGTAATAATTTACATGTGCTTTGTTTACAAATACATCGTAGATCTCCGTCGCTGATTAGCACCGATATTTGGAAGCATGAATAGAGCGACGTTAAATAACATAAAAAAAAAAGTAGACGTAGCAATTGGTAAGTCGCCGGAATAGCTCATCGGGACCGCACAGCTGAAAATCCGTTCGATTCACCTTACGAGTATGCCTGGTTTATAACAGCAGGTATTAAGCAGTCGTTGATAGCAAGGCGGTCCACCCGTAACAAAAAGAGATTCAGTACGTCTCCGACCAGTGAGATCGAGACACGCGTCTTCCGATCAGCAAAGACGAGCAATGTCCGAGTTCCGAGATTGTGTTTGCGGTTCCTGCGGATTTATAGTGCTAAAGTAGCAGGAGTTGCTGACGCCGTATACGATGCGGCGGAAGGCAAGGCAGCGGGAAGCAATGCGATTTACCTGATGTCAGTGGACGATAGAAGACCAAAATCGGCGTTCGAAGAGAGGATAGAACATCTATTCGACGAGTTGCGCTGTGAGATAGCAGACCTACGGGTACACTCATGAGCAACGAACCCGTGCTAGCACACCTATGATGAGCCAGAGATTTATAAAGCAGAACAGGACAAAGAACATTGTGTCTTTAATCAACAATTTGGGAAGAAGGTAAGGAAATGCAGAGTCCCATGCACTTTTTAGAGAAATAGAATGTCTTGTTCCTAAGGGCAGTAAGAGATTCAGGCTACGGAACCTGTCGTTTATTCGTCACTGGCTGAGAACTTAAAACTGGGTTTCTTATTGATACGAGTGCCGATATTTGCGTTGATCCGCGATCAATAGTTGATGGCAGGCTAAAGCTTACCAACTACCAGTTCGTGTCAGCGATAACCATTCCTGCATACGGATGGCTGTCAATTTCACCAAACCTCAACATGCATTGTAAATTTCCGTGGAAGCTCCTGATAGACGACATATCGAGTCCCATCATTGGAATGGATTTTCTTCGCTACTATGGGTTACTCATCGATATCGAATGGAATCTGATTATCGACAATGTGACAAAAACGAGCTCACGAGAAAAGGTATATCAAGGAACAATACTTTCGATACAAGTTGTTACAGGATCGTTGCCAAACCATCGCTTACCCTCTGAGTTTCTTGAGATCGCACGATCCATCGGTTGCGCACCCCAGATAAAACACAAGACGAGGCATCACATTGAAACGAGCCTAGGACCACCGACTTCGTTTCCACCTCGGCGGTTGACTCGGGGTCGCCTATGTACAGGGCGTCAGCAGTTTAATGCGATATTGGAAGTCGGCACGGCGCGACCATTATCTAGCATCTGGGTCATACCTCTACATATGATTTCGAAGCAAGACGGAGAGTGGAGGCCGTACGTCAATTATCTTGCGCTCAACGCACGCACGATCCTCGATCGCTATCCAGTGCGACACCTGCAGGAAAGACAATTTTTTCCAAAGTTGACCTAGATAAAGCATATCACCAAATCACGGTAGTCGAAGAAGACATAGAAAAACAGCTATAACGAAAACTTTCGGCCTGTTTGAATTTCCATTCATCAGTTTCGGCCTTTGGAATGCCGCGCAGATATTTTAGCGCTTCAGAGATGAAGTACTCCGGGGTTTTGATTTCTGCTATGCGTATATAGACGATATTCTGATAGCATCGGAAACAGACGAACAATATAAGATACATCTCCGGCAGTTATTTTAGAATCTACAGGAGTATGGAATCGTAACGAGTCCAACGAAATGTGAATTCGGACAGAGCGAGTTACAATTCCTGGAGTTTTTATTATGGCTTGAGGCATTCGACAATGGAGAATTGGGTGACAGCCATCGAATGTTTCAAATACCCCGAGATCGCCAAACAGTTGCGTCAATTTTTAGCGATGGTTAATTTTTATAGAATTTGCATCCCCGTAATGGCTAATTTTCAAGCTAATCTAAACTAGCTTTTGCGAGGTAACATCAAAGGTAAAGCTCCACTAAGGTGGACGCCTCCAGCCTGTAGTGCATTCGAGAAAACGAAAGCAGTACTCCAAATTACTAATAAACTAAAATACCGACCCTTCTTGGGGCAGCTAGACTTAACAATTGGTAAGCCGCCGGAATAGCTCATCAGGACCGGAAATGTGAAAATCCGTTCTATTCGCCTTACGAGTGCGCCCTTACGTGTAATGCGACAAAATTCAAAAATCGAGTATATTTAAAAATTAAGGTATATCGCTGCGATTTCAATCGAATTCATAACAATCCCAATCCAATTTATAACAATTCTGGAAGACTTCTTGAAGGACCTCTCCGGGTACCCTAGTCACAGATTCTTGGATGTCTTCATCTGATTTAAAATGTCGATCTTTGACGCATTTTTTCAAATGGGAGAATAGGAAACAGTCGCAGGGTGACATGTTCGGTGAATAGGGCCGTTGGGGTAACGTTGCGATGCCTTATTCGCTAAAAACTGAGAGACACTGAATGCACAGTGACAGGGAGCAATGTCGTGATGCAGAATCCAAGTCTTTGCCATCTCTGGACGCACTTTTAGAATCTTTTTTCGTAATTTTTCGAGCACATTGCGATAGAATACTTGATTTACGGTTTGTTCAGGTGGTACAAACTCTTTGTGAACTACCCCTTTGCTGTCGAAAAAGCAAATGAACATGGTTTTCATTTTGAACTTCCTCATTCTTGGCTTCTTTGGTCTTGACGCTTCAGGGGACAGCCATTGTTGGCTTTGTCGTTTAGTTTCGAGGTCATAATGAAAGAACAAACTTTCATCACCAGTAATAACTCGATCGAGAGGAGTAGTCTCACTTTCAACCTGCTCCAAATTTTCATGACGAAACCTTCGGTTAAAATCGTTCAAACTGTTTCCCGATTAATATTCAACTCGTCAGCCAACATTCGAATGGTTATTCGCAGGTTTTAACGAACAAGGGTGCGGATGCGTCGCGCTTTTGGGTCGGTTCGCACTTGAATTGGACTTTGACGCTCTGACGTAATTTTTTAAAATCGGCATGACACTGAAGAACCTGACTACGACTCAGGGCATCACTACCATACACTTTAAGCAATTTTTCATAAGGTTCTGTCGTGGTTTCGCCGAGTTTCGCACAAAATTTTATCGCGCACCCTTGCTCGAAATTTCTCTGTTACATTTTCGTGACATGCACTACTTGCGCCTTGTTACAAAATAATTAACAGCTGGCCAAGAAATGATCGTACAAGGGTCGTGCACGTCTCAATCGAGAGAGTAGGCATCTACTATTGCGGCGGCGGAGTTGCAGGTTCGTAGTGTTTCCAGAGGCCGAGAAATAAAATTGATCACATTACTTAATTGTCTCACCTCATATATAAAAAAATTGAATTTACTTAACAATGATATTTAAGAGTAGATTTTATAATATTTTTAAAATTATCCTATAAAGTTTAAATAAAAAACTTCTTTACACTTTCTGTCAGCGAATTCTTTAGTGCAGTTGTTAAAACCTAATGATCTCAATAAAAATTTCTTTGATTCCTGATAGTTAAAGAAGATAAACTATCTAAACTAGTTGATCTATACCTATTCTTTATTCTTCTTAAAACGAAAAAGGATATTTCGGGTTTATAATTCGCTATTGAAATCGTTAAAAATAATTATTAAGCTATGGAAATATTATCTTTAACTTTCCGATTATGTCTGGCGATATTCTAATATTAACTTTTTGTTTCAAATTATTTTAGACGAATATTTAAATAAAAAATATTTTACAGTTTATTTTGCTACTAAATATAAATATATTTATTACATTTGTTTTATATTATTTATTCCATGAGTTTAATTGAATAAAATTCAACACTAAAAAAACAATAATAAGAATAAAATAAATCATATTATTCCAGAAAATAATCTATCATTATCTTCTTAATGATTTTTTTAAAAAACCATGATTTTTTAAAAAAACGAGCCTTACGGCAAACAACGTTTTGCTACGGAAGTCGCCTCCTTGAAAATGAGGCTGGGGCCAATAGAGCCTCTCTCATCTCCTTGATCGAAAACTGTTACAAGACAATATAAAATATTATATTTAACAATATATGGTATACCGATAGAAAACAATATATGTAGATTATTCAATTAAATAGTCCATTCAAAAGCGCTCTCCGTAATCAGGTTACGTTTATTTCTTGCCTAAAGTTTGTAAGTGTCACTGACAGTTCAATTTCTACAGGAGGAAAGCGTGCTCCTTTCCCTGCAAAAAATATACTGAAAGAAAAATACTGGAGGCAAAGCAATTTCTAAATCAGTTTTTATTTCTAACGAGGGCATTTAAATTATAATAATACTAAACGTAAACATTGCTTTGTTCTCGGTTTCTCCTTTTCGAAAACGACTGATCATTATTGAGTTTTATGTTATAGTTGAAGCGCTGTTAGAAATATTGCCCAGCGGTTGGATTTGCTTTTATGCCGCTAGAAAAATGTGCAATTCTTCTCCATATTAAAACTATGCCTAGTATCGATTGCATTATGTTTCTGGATCGATAATAAACAGGTCCAGGGTTTGATCATAATCTGATTACTCTTAGAATGATCTTAAAAAATAGAAAAATGTTTGCTTTGTAAATTTAAGTCTTTAGACAAGCGTCAGTCTGTCAGCTCTACTTCATAACCCTTAAATAGTTATGTGTGTATCTTATTCTTATTAAAATATATACAGAAAAGCATAAAATTATTTAAATTTGGATTGAAAATGGAATTGGCTGTATCGATCATAATTTTTAAAATCTATTATGTAATAAAAATTAAAAGTTGTTGCAATTAAAGAAATTACAAACAATACTTTGCTTGAAAATAATAATGTCCACTGCCACCTTATTTAGACTTTAGTTATAAGATCAATTTACTAATTAAAAAGTTACAATGAGAGTTCCATTTAATTGATATTATTTTAATTTGGCATTGAATTTGGAATTTTTTAACTTATAAAAATACACGGAATTAAATTTACTTTGCATCTTAATTCTCAATTGCTTTGAAACAAAACAGTATGAGGAATAAGAGCTGTTGGTTGCTCTATTTCAGTATATTAGAAGGATCCAAGCAAGTTACCCTTTCATTGCAAGTACGTTTCGGAATAGAATTTGTTTACATAAATGGTTCGTTACTAAATCAATACATCAATCAAAGAAATTGCTAGTACCAATGGATCCTTTTGTCAGTTAAAAACCTATAAATTTGCACGTATATTTCTAAAATCTAGAATTCTAATACCACCGGGCTACGGCTATACATTCTGTTAAAAGTGTAAAAGGTTACACCTTTCGAGTTTGGATTTGTCAATGATCGTCGATTTACCGGACGAATACATATATTGAAATTGTACCGAAATTTCTGATGTCCAAACGAGCGCCTCTACTTCTCGACAAGAACCATAGCGAAGGACGCTGTGTTGTTCTAGTAATAGTACAAATCTATAAAAATTATAGTATGATACCAAATAATAACAATATTTATTAGAAAAAAACTATATAGAACGCACAGGTACACACACGGGCACACTCACGCATATATACTGCAAAGTTTTATAGCTTACTCACTCAGCTACTTACGCGTTATATCCAAGAGTCTGCTATATATAGATTTACTCGCACGTTCATTCCACTTAAAAAAAAAAGAGTAGCATCATGCCCGTAACGGCATTTCGGTCCAGATTCCGTGGCCGGGTGTACGCGTATCCCTTGAACCCCTGCCCCTCCTGCTTCAGGACCACGTAAGCGAAACTTTCTCTCTCGTTAAATTAAAGAAGCCGCCGTCGAAATTGAAATGAATCCCGCGCGCGCTCCCGCTCATAACCGCGATCGGCCGAACGAAAAGCCTCGACTTCTTGTTCATCATTCTTGATGATGATATGACGCCATTCTTTTGATCGGCATAGATTACGCGCGTACGTATATACAATAATTCAGCGATTGCAGTGATGATGATATATATCAGCTGAAAAATAACCACGATTTTAATGCCTCTGAGTTTCACATAAAAGAACATTACCCTATATATTTTTTATTTACATACATGTCTGACGATCGGAACGATGAGATTACAAGATTGTGCGCGCACGGGTATGCTATTGTTATTCGCTGCATGGTCCGGTGCAGGGAGCAGAGGTAATCGCGCGGTTTGCCGCTCCTTTTTGATTTACATTTAGGAATTTTTCAGGTAGGTTACAAGCATATGTGAATGAGTGAGAGAGAGAGAGAGAGAGAGAGAGAGAGAGAGAGAGAGAGAGAGCGAGCGAGCGAGCGAGGAGTACGCAGAGGAGATTGTCATTGCTATCGGAAATCACGATCTACGACCCCATCGTGGTGTGGGAAGCTCGTTGCACCTCAAAGTGGAGAGGAGGATAGTCGTAAGTTGTAACAGCGACACCCTTTCGCGACTTGCTAATTTGTATAAGCTTGCTGAGATTTTTGATGAAAAATCGTCGATACACCTGCCTCTTTAGAGTAAAACGACGCAATAAGTGACAGAAGAACAATGAAGCGTAAAAATTTAACACGCGCTTGTTATTTACCGCGGTCTTTAGTGTCCCTCATTGACTTTTATTATTACAGCGCTGTAGAGCTATATGCGGATCTTTTACCGCATCTACTTTACAGTAATTCAAATAGAGGTAATATGATTGAGAATAAATAAAAAGAGCCTGTGTTTTGATAATAAAATATCCATATTTCAAAATAATAATATTTATCGTCACTAATACCAAAATTTATTTTTACATTGCGTACACAAAGTCATACACAACTCACACACACATACACGCGCGCGTGCACGAGCAGGCAGATTTTTTAATATTAAGCTGTAAATTTCAGACATTATAATATTAGTATTATAAAAGATAGCTATTCATAGATTTTGGAGATAACATCTAAATTTTTAAATTACATTTGTAACAGAAATTACATAAAAATAAGAAAATATTTCAATTTTCTCACTTTCCAATAGACATCAAACTCTAATTTCAGGCATTATTTATAATTATTTTAAGTGATTTAATAATATTTTTTTTTCATTTTTAGATGTTGGACACCGTCATGGCACATGGTCTAGATCTTGATCTACATTATTTCATGCATAATCCAGCTTATCTATAATATTAATTCAAGCGAAGGAAGCGGCGAGATTATAGTGGTTTGTTCGACTTCTATTAAGTATAACAATATTTTCCTGCATAACTTACAGTTTTTGAACCATGGTTTTATATTATTTTTGTAGAAAAATCGGTAGTATTCTGTTTCTTAATTTCTAGTCATATTTAAAACCTTATCATTGGTATTATTTATAGCATACGATTTAAAATTTTTCCTAAAATCAGTTTAAGGAAGACAAGTATTTACATTTGGTTTTTGGCCAATAGATCTGTGTGTTAATTATCGATGATGACTATGTACACTGGTATCCATGTATTTTTGAGAATGTTTTTGTTAGGATTTTTGTTTTCAAACTATAATACTGTTCTATTAATTTCACAGATATACGAGTTAAATTTAATCTTTAAATTTGTATTTGTGGATTTTAATGGTTGTAGTGTACTTAATTGCAAAATAAATTCACACTTACCCTTTTATGACTAAACATTCAATCGTGAAAACGAAGGTACATATTAATATTATTGGAAAAACAAGAACCTACTGTCTTACCTTACAGGATATTTTTCAGTATACATATTCTTTTATTTCAAAGTCAGTGTCAACTTCAATGTTTGCTGAAATTCTTTCGTTGTTTGCAGTATATAGTTTATACTAATTTTGAGTATTTATAATATTTTTCTATAACAGGATATTTAACTCCATTGATAAGGATGCTTTTCCTCTTTTTCTTTTTAAACTAATTATATGCACCATCTACAGTTTTGAATACAAGCAGACTTGAATTATACAGAATTATTGACAAATAACATGAATATAAAAAATCAGTTCTTTCTTCAATAACAGCAAGCTTAACTCAGCTATTAGAATGTTTATATGCGTGTTTACACAGTATCCCAGTACTAGTCGTATTGCTAGTCATTGCGAGTTTTTAAATTTTTACGGTGTTTTTTTCCTTTTTTTTTTTTTTTTGAAACTATACAGAACTAGTATAACCTCTAATAGACCATATATATGATCTGTACAATGTGATAAGGGTGTTTGGATTTGCACCCCATCAAGTACTTGTTATGAATTTTCTTATATTGACAGCGTCATCTTCTCAATTTGTTACATTCTTAATATAGTAATTAAACCTTAATTGATAATCAAAAATAATTCCAAGATACCGTAGAGATTCTAGGAAAAAAATGGAGTCCTAATCTATTTTTAGTACTATATATTTATTTTGCAGTTCAAGTCCTATATTTTATAAGTTTTCTCGTATTATAATTATCACTTTTTGCATTATGGAAATATTCGATTTTCACGATTTTTTTATTCATAAGTATAGCATTTTGATTAAAATATTTTCTAAGTTTCCAACTTTGTCATATAAAACACTGTAACTTTGTAATTATATACAACAGAAAAATATATTAAATTATTATACATTATATAGTACTTTTCATACTTTCCATAATACTATTATACATTTTTTTATTAAATTATGAATTCTTAAGCAAGTAGAAGATGCTCTACAAATACATTATCATTCTCACGCTGTAGGGAAAATCTGAAACAGTCCAAATTGAATGGTTAAATCCTAATGTACGGTTTGAATGTTAAGCGCATCCACAATATATGAATTCCCGCAAAAACAAGTTTGTCGGGCTGCAGGCAGTATTAAGTAATTGGCTTTTTTTAAGAATCATTACATTGTTAATGTTGATGTAGGTTAAATAAATTTAGTAAAACGAATGTGTTTAAAATACTGTATTAAAAAGATGCAAAAGATATATATATATATATATATATATATATATATATATACATATATATAACTAAGACAACTCGGTGCGATCTTTCTCGTATGAAGTGCATCAACGAACTGAACTTTGCAATAACATAACAAAGCTCATTAACTCAGGACGTAACTACAAGTTGGTATAAATCATTAACAGGTCAGTACAAGTAAATGTAACGGTACTTACTGGTGCGCATCACATCTACAAAAATGTATATAATTAAGAAAATTTCCAGGGTAGTTAATTACTGAAGGACGTCGAGTTTTCACGCAGGTATACTTGAACAGTTATCAGCATTTAATCCAATGAAATAAAAAAGCACCAGAGAAGATTATTTTTAAAGGTTCATTACGTAAAAAAATAAATACTGTTTTCTAATATTATAGAACAAAGTTTTATTAGCTTGTTCTATTATCCTCGTAAATAAATATTATCATTCAAGATACAGCAATTTTATTTTTATTTTTTTCTACTTAATTATCCTTTTGTTCTTTTCCAAATTCAATTCTTAATGTATTTTAACGGTCTTTTTTCAAAATACTCATAAAGGCTGAAATTTGTATAATTAAAAATTTTGGGGAAAAAGGAAAAATTATTTTCAAAAAATCTATGTTTCATTCTAGATAACCTGCTAACAGCTGGGGTTCATCAGTAGAGCCACAGAATGATAGGTTACATATTACATTTATGATTATATGAATGTGACTACTTTATTTATGAGATTGGAATAAAAATGAATTAAGAGAAAATTTCGTTTATTCTTAGTGCTTACGATCAAAGTATATTCATATATAAGAAATACTTAAAAATTTCATACATTCGAAAAAGAATTCAATTAGTTTTTTCAATTACGTTAATAAGATTATGTTGAAACAACCGATTTTAATGTTAAATATCTTAAAATCGGTGTTTCTTATCCCTCTAATAGAAGGGAAAAGTGGCAATTTTTCAATAATGACACTACAGAAGTAGGTGTTCTTAGATAAGCACATACAAAATGTTTTTTATTTTCACCGATTTGGATAAACCAAATCACTTTCCCTGAAGTTTTAGAAATAAGTTACTTAAGAATACTTCTATGTAAGCTCGATATCAGCAAGATATTTATTTATAAAAGGAAAACTCTAAATAAATGTTGAAAAATACATGTCTGTCCATTTTAATTTGTTATCTTTTTTATAATAACATAGAGCTACTCTAATTATGTGGATTAGCTGTAGTTTAGGTGTGTCGCCCCTATCCAAAACACTTCATGAAAACTAAAAACTCGAAAGCAAATAGGCTTCATAATACTCATTAATAATTAAACCTATGACCCTGTGATTATTTTTCAATTTGAATTGAACATTGGCATAAAAAGCTTTCTTTGCTCTTTCCAATAAAAACATATTTAATATATATATATAACCGATTCACCAGGTGTACCAGAAATCTACTTGTTTGTGGAAGACTAATTCCCCGATCTTCTCTAATTTACTGTTCCTTATGCTTATGTTGCAATAACGCTTGATTATTTACTATCATCTGTCATATCGTCAGTCCTTTTATGCCATAAATACTCTTTAGGAATGGTATAGTGTTTACAGAAAAAACATGTCACATAGTGAACAGTAAAAAGAAAATAAGAACTTAAATTTAGGCTTCCTCTATCGACAGATAGGGAAAGAATACATAATCTTAGGGTCGTGCTGAAGCCGATACTGAATGACAGAGAAATGTCAAAGGCCCTGCTTTTTTGGAACAAATAGTGACGACAAAGGAAGTCTATATCATATAGGCCAACGAAGAAGTACGATGCTTGGGTTTGTTAGTTTGCTCCCATATTCTCCCCTTATCAGCAGTTTTGTTTTTAAGAGTAATTTTTTAGAGGCATTATTCTTGGTTATTTAATTCCCTCTCTTACCCCACCTATTTCTATTGTTAAGCTCATCCATAAGCTAATACTGGATCGCAGAAAAAGTGTATTACTACTGTAACTATTCATACGTATAAAACACAATAGCTTTCTTGGGTTAGATGTGTGACCTTGTATAGTTATTTAGATATGGTATCCTGATGTATGATTATGCATATGTTGAAAATGTCGGATGTGTGTACGTCAAGCAGAAATTTTCAAATGGAATCTGTTATACTCTTCTCCTTGTTCTATTAAAAAATGAGACATTGACTAATAAGAGAAAAGATTATGACTAACATTATAATACAAATTAATTCTAACAATGATAATACATTCAAGTAATTGGACACTTCACAACTGAATTATCCTACGTTGTTTTCCGAAAAATAATTAAATGTAATGTATATTCATGCTTCCATGTAAAAAAATGAGTTCAAGAATAAAAACCAATATGGAAATTCAGTAGTATACCTAATGATATTAATATTCAGAAAATAAAAATTCATTCTCCAAGAACGATAGTCATAAAATATGGTATATAACAGGGGATTTGATTTATCATAAACGTAGTCGAAACGAAAATCATAAGTCTTATACAATGCAGCTGTTATACTTTTTGTTCCTTATACTCATAGGAAGTAATGCTTCAATTCGTAGAGGTAAGAAAATAGAAAATGCATTATATAATCCTAACAAGAAGAAAACACCATGGATATCTATCATTTGCTAGCAATTTTTTATTTTAAATAATACTAGTGCTTAAAATCAGCTATTTTTATGAAAATGAACGGTAGCTAGCTGAAAGCAAATAAGTTTTCTTAACAAAGTTACTCTGTGCGTGGCAGCCTTGACGATGTCTAGTACAAGTGTGCTTCTACTTTGAAACCTATCGATTTAAATCTATATAATTTTTTGACCATATACAATGTATTTATATTTTTATAATTACTACGCTGATTGAATTTTTGAGCCATTTTTTCTACTAACGGAATGTATCAACTATACAGAAAAGTAAGCATTTATCAACTGGAGAAATGCTTCTTCTTTATTTTTTGAAATTTAGAGTCTCAAACTATATAAAGTTTAAATGTTCCGAAGATACGCCTATATACTTTATCTTCAATTAATAAATAATTTTATTGGTCTTACGGCCTTTATACAATAATATACTATACTATACTAATATAATGACAGTCAACTGTTCTTTTTTTAATCACCCCCTTAGAATCTGAAATGGACATTACTGCTAAAAAATAAAATGAAAATAAAAATAATCTATATGTTAGCGATAATATTTTAATATTATATAAAATAAATTGATAAATAAGTAAATTAGTTTAGGAAAGGTGCATGATCGGGCAAATAAATTATATACACTAAATACCTTATAAACAGTAAAATAATAAGATTTTATTTATGGCATAAAAAAACCTCTCTTGGAAGAAGAGAGGAAAAAAGCCTTCAACAAGTAATTACAAAGAAATTATGATAATAAGAAATGATCATTTCATTAAGTAACGCTCGCAAAAGTGCACTTATTCTTACCGCTCGCTGTGCCTTATAGAAACGTGGAAGGTGCGGTGGTGCAGCAGTGCGGCCCCGACGTCTCGGAAGATAACCGCCCCTGTTGACCAAAAGGGAGATGAGACTCGCCTTTGTTTTGCACCTCAGAGGAAGGTACAACTTCACTCTACGAGGCAAAGTGCCCAAGTGCACCGCTCGCCCAGCAAACAAATTGACCACGGCACCCACTTATAACTAATAATATCCTTTTACAAGGAATGTTACAAAACGCACCAGAGTTAGAAAAACTAAACGCACAACAACAGAAAACGCAAATACAAAACGAACGGAAAACAGAAAGCTCCACCGGCCGATAGCTCGTCTCAAACGCGAATGAACAATGCATCGCACGATCGGCCCTCGAGGACCTTTTCTGGCAATACGGGCCAGTTCTTATCGCTGTTGCATTGTATACAACAACACTCCGTCATAGTGCATATAAACATCTAACATACACATATACATTTTTACGGCGGGACAGTTGAGACTGTATAATATATTCTAGATTATACTAAAGACTATATACTAAAACGTAACGCGAACATACCGCCCGCCTTCGTCCAACGGACGAACTAAGAATTATATTCGCTATGTAGTTAAATCGCTTAAGTAATACATATAAGGTACATTATTTTTCTTCGTTGTTTGGTAAGGAGAGTGGACATACCCGGACAATATGTCGCTTAAATGTACCAGTAGCAGTTTTCACTGATACGACTCTTACTAGACCATCAGGTCCGGGGTGAATTTCTGTGACGCGCCCCAATGGCCATTTACATGGAGGATATCGATCATCGCGGAGTAAAACAAGTTGACCGACTTGAAAATTATCCACAGCATTTCTCCATTTAGTCCGTTCTTGCAAATGTTGTAGGTACTCCTTAGACCATTGATGCCAAAATTGGTTGCGAATTCTTTGGAGCAATTGATATCTACTTATACGATTTTGAGGCGCCGACGGTGGTTCTTCATCCGGAATCAGCCCTGATGTCGATCCAATAAGGAAGTGCGCTGGAGTCAGCACGTTCAGATCGTCTATGTTCGAAGATAGTGCACTTAAGGGCCTCGAATTCAGACAAGCTTCGATCTCAGATAAAACTGTTGAAAATTCTTCAAATGTTAAAGAATTCTCGCTGAATGCACGGTGAAGATGGTGTTTCGTGGACTTTACCCCTGCCTCCCATATGCCACCATAGTGCGGGGTAGTGGGAGGGATAAAGTTCCAAGAGGTGCCGTCATTGGCGAGGGTGGCTGCAATTTCTTGGTAAAAGTTCGAAGCTGCTGAAAACATTTTCTTCAACTCAATATCTGCGCCCTTGAACGTGCTGGCGTTATCGCTAAATAATTGCCTGCAAACTCCTCTTCTGCTGGTGAAACGCCTATATGCACAGATAAACGTTGCTGAAGTCAGATCGCTGACCAACTCTAAATGAATTGCACGAGTAACAAAACATACAAAAAGAGCGATATAACCTTTATACGTTTTGCAACCGCGCCCCTTCGATAAGCGAATGTGAAATGGGCCAGCATAATCGAGTCCTGTCGTTGTAAAGGGGCGGGAAGGTGTCACCCTTGCCGCTGGTAAACTGCCCATTAGTTGATGAGCGTAGCGGGGTTTGACCCGCTGACATTTTAAACAGTTACGTATAGTAGTATTCACTAAGCGTTTCATTCCGAGTATCCACACATGCTGTATAAGTATATTACACGTTAAGGTAGGTCCACCATGAAGCGCTGCGCAGTGCGCATAATTAACGAAAAGCCGACTAAGTGCCGAACGCCTGGGCAAAATTGGCGGATGTTTCTGTTCACGTGTAAGAGTGGAATGCGCGAGGCGGCCTCCCACGCGTAGTATACCGTCTGTTTCACTTACTATCGGATTTAAATTGGCGATAGAACTGTTTTTAGTTAAAGGTTTACCATTTTTTATTAATTTTAAATCTGATGCGAATGCGTGCGATTGAGCGAGCTTTATTACAGCCGAACGAGCATAGGACAATTCCTGAGCCGTGAGAGCAGTGCATAATGGTGGTAAACTATTTTTGCCTCTCCGTAAGTTAATTAACGGTCGCAGACAATAACTTACAACGCGTATAAGTCGTGTTAAACTTGAATAAGTTGTTAAAATTTCTGGTTCCGGAGATATTACATGAGCGTGAGTGACACGCATAGTTTCTGGCTGTTTAGGCCAATTTTCACTCGTTAAAGAGAGCCATGGGGGTCCATTCCACCACAAGCTAACATCACGGAGCTCGGCTGGCTTTAGTCCGCGTGTAGCGATATCAGCAGGATTCGACTTTGTTGGGACATATGACCAGCTTGCTGAAGGCAGCTCAGTCTGTATCATTGAGATACGATTCGCCACAAACGTTTTCCATTGCCGCGGATGCTTGCTTAACCACTTCAAAACGATTTGGCTGTCGACCCACATAAACATAGGTATATCTTTAAGAAATTTCAACTGACGCAAGTGCAATACGAGTTTTACTAATAAAACAGCGCCACATAATTCTAAATTGGGTACGCTGATTGTTTTGACGGGTGCTACCTTTGTTTTTGCGGCTAAGAGAGAAACGCGATATTGCCCACTTCCATCATCAGTGCGCAAATACAAAGCGGCAGCATAAGCACGCGTAGACGCGTCCGAAAAACCGTGTAGTTGGCATACAGTACTAGGAGTCACGCCAAGCCATCTACTTATTGACAAGGTAGGTAATTTTTCTAAAGATTCGCAATATTCTAACCATCTAATACGTATATCATTTGGTAATGCCGTATCCCAATCGATTTTCAATATCCAAAGATCTTGCATCAAGATTTTGGCGATAATAGTAACGGGTGCAAGCCATCCGAGAGGGTCAAATAACCGGGAAATATTTGATAATATCGATCTTTTTGTTAACTTCCCGTTTATATTATCTGGTTTTAATACACTAAAGCTGAATATATCTGCAGAAGGAGACCAATAAACCCCGAGCGTTTTTACCGCGTAATCACGATCGATATTTTTTATGACTTCGTTTTCAGTTTGCTTTGCATCAGGTGATAATAAACAAGCATGATTAGCCGCCCATTTATTCAACTCTATTCCCGCGGTTTCCAAAATTTTAATTAATTCAGTACGTTTTTTAACCGCACGCGCGATATCATTTGAACCGGCAAAAGTATCATCAACGTACGTGTTATGTTCGATGCATGATGCTCCTAATGGAAAACGCGATCTCTCATCGCTTGCCAGCTGCAAGAGTGTGCGTATCGCTAAGTACGGAGCGCACGAGGTACCATAAGTTACGGTGGTTAGACGATAATCTACGGGCAATTCGTTTGCATTACGTGACCATACTATTCTCTGAATATCCTGATGCTCAGCCGCGACCTGAATTTGCCGAAACATTTTTACGATATCGGCCGTAAAAACATACCGATATCGTCTCCAATTCAGGAGTATCAAAGCTAGTTCTTTTTGAAGAGGCGGGCCAGTCATTAAAAAATCATTTAAGCGGTGCTGTTCATGTGTACGCCTGGACGCATCAAATACTACGCGAAGTTTCCACTGCGCATCGGATGCTTGTATCACCGGATGGTGAGGTAAATACCACGATTTATTATTTTCTCGTTCCTCTATTGGTACGCGCTCCATATGCCCGAGATTTTTATACGTTTCGATAAAATCAATATACGCCTCTGCAAGCTTTGGGTCTCGCAAAAAACGCCGATGTAAACTGGCGAGCGACCCTAATGCAATCTGACGCGTTTCTCTCGAAACACAAGGCAGATTGCCTTTGATCGGCAAATTTACAATGTATTTTCCATTTAAATTACGGTGGTGGGTTTCGGTAAATATTTTCTCACATTTCTCCTCCTCAGGTTTCAAAGAAACAAGAGATTGCGGCACTTCTTCGACGGTCCAGAATTTTTGCAATGATTCGTATAACGTATCGTCTGTAGCGCAATGAAAACCGCTTATAGAGTCCGTTTCGCGAGGTGCCGCCCGCCATGACGCGCTCGCCTGCGTCGGTCCTGAAACTACCCAACCTAAAGAAGTATTCTGTGCGATCAACTTAGAAAATTTGAAAGTTTTCAGACCCGAAAGTAATAATTGTCCGTAAACGTCAGCACCGATGATGAGGTCTATCTTATCAGATATATAAAACTGTGGATCCGCTAGTGTAATTTCAGATAATTCATTAAGTGGAATATCTAATAAATTGCAAGCTGGTAGTTTCGAGGTAAGGCGTGGAAGCACAAGAGCATTTATGTCGATTGAAAAGTTTTCGTCCGTGAGGGATTTTAGCTGAAAATTTGTTTTAGCGCGTGAAATACCGGCTGCGCTCGCCCCAAGACCTGAAAGTTCTACATAAACACTATGCCGTGGAAGATTCAGCAATTGAGCTACTGACTCTGAAATAAACGAGGCTTCTGATCCCTGATCAAGTAGTGCACGAACCGTTGTGTAAGTACCGTCGGGGCCTACTATTTTGATCTGAGCCGTAGCCAAAAGCACAAAGTATTTCTTTATCGGTAAACTAGTAGTGTGCGCTTGAATTTTTGAACCCCCTTTAAAAGTTTGCTCTTGTTCTTTAGGAGTGTCGTTCGACGCCGACGCTTTACTATTATTAGGCTGTGTTCGCAGCTGAGATTCAGGATGGAGCATTGTATGATGCTTACCACCACAAAGATTGCAGCGTCCCGTAGAACGACATTCCCGATGCATATGCTGACCCATGCAGTTAAAACACAAATGCAAACGTTTAATTTTCTCACGACGATGGAACACAGATTCGCTACGAAACTTAGGACATTTTGTTATATGGTGATTATCACGACAAAATCCGCACTTGAGAGATCTCATATCCATCGTACGCAGTGTACTAGAATGATGTATTTTACGCGATTCACGTACATAACCTTTAACGTTAGCCTTTTTTTCCGGAGCCGAAATAACGCTTAACGCTTGTGAACGTTTTTCTAAAAACTTCGAAAACTCTGAGAATTTAGGTAATTGCGAATAAATATCCTGTTTATCGTCGCATTCAATTCCATCTGCAAATTTTCCCTGCTCTTTGGCGCTTAATTCCGCCTCCCACGCCATCCGGGCTTTAGGACTAATGCGCGCAGATAAGATTTCAATAAACCAAGTATCCCATTTATCGACGGGCATCTTTAAATTTTGTAAAGCACGATATATTCGCTGAGCTTCATCAATAAATGAGCGTAGCTCAATATCAGAATCTCGCTTGAGATACGGCATGTTTAAAAGAGTATTAATATGACCGCTGATTGTCAAACGAGGCTTACAAAAACGTGATTGTAAAGTTTTCCATGCCGAAATATAATTTGCACTAGTAATTGGAACATCTTTTATTAAATCGGCCGCGGTACCTTTAAGACAAGTCTTTAGATACTGTAATTTTGTAACATCAGTTATTCTAGGCGCGTTATGTACGAGGCTTTTGAATAAATCTGAGAAACTATCCCAGTCTTCGTATGCACCCGCGAAAGTCGGTAAATCCAGCTTAGGTAGTTTTGCTGGTCGAGGTTCCAAATCATTAATATAATTTTCTGGCGATCTAATTGTGAGTGTAGTATCATTAGCGTTTGATGGTGCATCGTACTCAGATAACAAAGTTAGTAAAAAATCATGAGTGGTTTCCCATATACCTCTCATACGTATAAATTCATTATTAGTCACATAAACGTCTTGCACGCTATCGTCACGTGAAGCAATCTCCTAGATGTGTACTTCGCATTTCCGCCCATATTACATTTAGTGCATCGATGCGCGACTGCACAATGGGCTTGTTTAAAACTTCGACACCTCGAGCTCTTATTTGAGTATTAATCAACTCGATTTCCGAGAGGCGTGTAGCCTGCATAGCTATTAAACGCCTGAGTGGCGTAGGAGCCATGATGGATTACAAATTAAATCACGAGAACGAAAAAAAAAATACACGTGACTCGACAAAGGCAAAAGAACGTTCTCAGATATGTGCGTTTCGGTCTATAGTTATAAAATAATATATACAAAGGAGTCGATATTTCAATAATATAATAGATGCTATATCAACGCGTTAAGTGTTAAGTTAAACTATAGGCGTCGTAAAGACGCGAGGCGCGCGTTGTTTATATAAGATTTCTTATCGCTGGTGGACCTACGTACATGCAATAATATCCAATTGCTTTATGACTATCCGATAACTATATTAATATTTTAAAATTAGTTAGTTATAAGTAATAAAATATCAAATGAAAGTTTAATAACTAAAACTTAATTCTATATGTCACTGAAGTTAATTTTATAATTAACAAATAATATGAAATTTAAACTAATCTTTTTATATCTTATAACTAATTAATTTTAATTCATATATACGTAATATTAATAGACTACACTAAATATCAATAAATTTATTCACGCGATTGCACCTTCCTCACCCGGGGCACCAAAAAATGTTAGCGATAATATTTTAATATTATATAAAATAAGTTGATAAATAAGTAAATTAGTTTAGGAAAGGTGCATGATCGGGCAAATAAATTATATACACTAAATACCTTATAAACAGTAAAATAATAAGATTTTATTTATGGCATAAAAAAACCTCTCTTGGAAGAAGAGAGGAAAAAAGCCTTCAACAAGTAATTACAAAGAAATTATGATAATAAGAAATGATCATTTCATTAATTAACGCTCGCAAAAGTGCACTTATTCTTACCGCTCGCTGTGCCTTATAGAAACGTGGAAGGTGCGGTGGTGCAGCAGTGCGGCCCCGACGTCTCGGAAGATAACCGCCCCTGTTGACCAAAAGGGAGATGAGACTCGCCTTTGTTTTGCACCTCAGAGGAAGGTACAACTTCACTCTACGAGGCAAAGTGCCCAAGTGCACCGCTCGCCCAGCAAACAAATTGACCACGGCACCCACTTATAACTAATAATATCCTTTTACAAGGAATGTTACAAAACGCACCAGAGTTAGAAAAACTAAACGCACAACAACAGAAAACGCAAATACAAAACGAACGGAAAACAGAAAGCTCCACCGGCCGATAGCTCGTCTCAAACGCGAATGAACAATGCATCGCACGATCGGCCCTCGAGGACCTTTTCTGGCAATACGGGCCAGTTCTTATCGCTGTTGCATTGTATACAACAACACTCTGTCATAGTGCATATAAACATCTAACATACACATATACATTTTTACGGCGGGACAGTTGAGACTGTATAATATATTCTAGATTATACTAAAGACTATATACTAAAACGTAACGCGAACACTATATTCGATGCTGGTAAAGGACAATCTCACTGCCCCCAACAACTTAAATTTAAATTTACCTGCAATGTTCGACGTTTTAAACCGCTCATTTAGTCATTGAAGAAGAACCAGCCGGTCCCAACGTCGAGCATTAAATATAATATTTAAATTTAGCGTGGTGGAGACAGTCAGGTTGCCCATTACTATCATCGAATATAGATTTTTTTATTTTTAATTTCATTCAATTTTTATTTTATTACTTAATAGTAATTTCCATTTCATATTCTACGAAAGTCATATTTATTTATTTAATTCATAACAGTCAACATCATTACAGTTTATAATATATATATATATATATATATATATATATATATATATATATATATGCTGATGCTTTCAAAATTAAATACTCTTAAAAAATTAAAAATTACTTCTTGCATAGGTTTTATAAAGTAAATCTTATATTTGGCTTAATCGCCATTGAAATACATAAATTTTTTCGATATTTTACATCGTATATTTGTGGAATTATTCTAGTGTTCGAAATATTTTATATTTCTAGAAATATAATTTAATTATTTAATTAAATTTCACCAAGTGACATCGCATCTGAATTTATCCTTTATAAAAATATATCGCTAAAAGTACGACGATAAAGAATATACTATCTTTCGTAAAAGCGAACTATTATAGCAACGGAATATATGCATTAATAACACTTTAATAATTCAATATAATTGACTATAAATTATAAATCAACTTAAATTTACTACATTTGTTAATTTATTAATATTTATTTTCGATTACCTTAAAAGATGTGCTCTCTTATAAAGTAAATCTTTACAATTAATTATAAAAGGGCCATTACATTTTAACTGTCAATGCCAACACTGTGATGACTTACATGTGAAGGTTATGCGTAAAAATCAAGTTACCACTATGTTAACTAAGAAGAACGATAAAGCATTGTAGTTATAATACCATCAATTGATAAAACGAAATATTTTACTAGTGAAGTTTACGAAACTGAACTTTTAGTAGTTACAAATTTAAAAATCTCTTGTATAATTCTTGTATAATTTAAAATCTTAAAATCTGATACAATCAATACTTTAAATATGTTTTAAATTTATTCTAAAACAAAATTATGGTATAAATTGAAAAAAATTTGAAAAGATAATATTATATCATATTATGTCATCATATCATATCATATCATATCATATCATACCATATCATATCATACCATATCATATCATATCATACTCATACTAATTTATAAAGACAAAGCGTATTTTTGTTTGTATACGATAACCGAAAAAACTACTGAACCGATTGTTCTGAAATTTGACATATAGATTCTATATCATCTTGGCAAGGACATAGGCTATGTCTTTTCTTCAAAATCATTTTATTTTTAACAATAAATTAAGTTAACAATTTCAGAGGTCAGTTTCACCAGCGGACACTAGGTGGCGTCTTGAATTACAAACATCAACTCAAAAAAGTAGTCCGCTTTATGTATTATATAGTCGGTGTGAAAGAAGGTGTGACGACGTTAGTCGGTATTATCTTTTTTGTTCTTCAGGTTAATCTGACACACTACTCTCAAACCTCATGTATATCTTTTGATTTTTGTATATTTTTGAATTTTTCTCACGTGAAAAATGCTTTCTCTCTCTCTCTCTCTCTTTCTGTCTTCTTTTATGAGATGGTTGTATGCGAAATAAATCTAAAAATTATTTTGTGAAAACAAATTATAAGAATAAATTGATATTTTTTTCTATGGAAGAAGAAAATTGTATAATTATTTTGAAACATGAATTATACAGAATGTTCAAATAAAAGCATCAAAATAACCAAATAATTTTTGAAAAGGGTTTAGTCTACAATTTTCAGATTTTTCCCTTGCTTATTGAATTGTCACATATAAATCAAATTATTTTAATATTATAAAGGGTTTTCAGTATATATGTGGAGTTGCGATCTTATCGAATTTTATTTGAAAAAATTAATTTTAAAAAATAATTAAAATTATTGAAATTAACATATATCTATATATACTATTTCATATAGCCAAAAATGTAAATTTCAATATAAATTATTAGAAGTGATATCCAATATAAATTTTGTTTTTTTTACTAATATAAATTTGTGAATTATTAATTATTTAGGCAAACAAATTGAAGTTAATTTCTATTGGAGCCTCTCTTTGATACGTTAACATATACAACCTCCTTAAAACTATTATTTATTTAACCTATTTAAATCATGACAAAATTTCGAAATTTCAAATTTAAATTTTAATGTTAATTTATAATTATAAAAATGGATATATTTATTTTGGCCATTAATTCCATCAGCGATTCTACTACTTCTATATGAATTTATACTTTGTGACGTGGTGTCTTATGGAAATAAAATAAAAAACATATATTTTCACACAATCAACTCCCGAACCACGGGCACAATGTATTTATTAAACTCTCAATTTACATGAATAGTCAATTACTTTAATTACACACTAATACATAACACACATAACGCCGCACTCGGATTTCTACGTCCAATAAGGGAGTCGCACTCAGCTATTGCGCTCGGTAGAAGCGCGATTTCACCACGAACCCCACACGCTACCAACTACTTCACCGGCGCTATCCCGTTTTTCCGCGTGCACTCTCGCGACTACACTAGCACGCGCCAACGACACTGGGCCTTACCTTCTCCTTGTAAAGCCGACTGCCTTCACCTTTGTGCCCCGCTACTAGGGCTGATGTCGACCTGGGCAGCACACGCCCCTGTATACCGGCGCCGATCTCTAGTCTTTGTCTCTATAGCGGCACCACTGTCCGGAACGTCGAGACGAAACGCACCCGAGACCGTCCGGATAGCGCGTCGCAACTCTGCCCACGACTATTCCCTCACACACGGCTTATTCCCGCTCTCCTTAGTCACGCTGTCGTGTCGCGAACACTACCCGCTCTACTCTCGTCGCCGCACAGAAACACACTCTAGCTTTCCCTTCCAGCTATATCAACCCGCTCTCTCACGTTGCGTCTCATGCACTCTCTATCTACTCGCTCTTCTACGTTGCTTCTCCCGCACTCTCTATCTACCCGCTCTTCTACGTTGCTTCTCACGCACGCTCTATGTACCCGCTCCCCTACGTTGCTTCTCACGCACTCTCTATCTACCCGCTCTCCTACGTTGCTTCTGACGCACTCTCTATCTACCCGCTCTCCTACGTTGCTTCCCACGCACTGCCCACTCGCTCTTTTCCATCAGACCCCAAGCAGAGTGGTGGCGTTGACGGAGCTCTCCGCGCCCCACTCTGCGCGATTTATAATCAATTTTCGCATCTCTTCTTTCTATCCGTGAGCGCTGTGCCGTGGACCCCGTTCCATGCGTCGCGTGTTTTCTGGGCACCACATGCTGGATCGGGCCAGCTGCATCTTAGCGCGCGTCATAAAGACGCCAGGCCGTCGCGCACGAACTCGGCAAGAGCACGCGGAACACATTACCTCTGGCCCGTGCCGAACACCACGTTGCAGCGTCCGACGATCTTGCGACACCGTCGCAACTTTTCTTTATATAAATTAAATTTACTACTACATTAGTTTGATCAGTGTTGTATTTATTTTTTTTCGAATGTAAAACAAACTTATTTCTTTGGTTTTTTAAAATTATCCGATGGGATTTGTCAGTACAGGGTACAATTGAAAATTTTATTTAAAAAAATTGCTACGCGTCAAAAAATGACATTTCTTTCTTAAATGTTGTTTTCAATTGTATTAAACTGGTAACTCCAATAACTTTTTCTACCATTCAAAAATGGATTTCAAGATTGAAATTTCAAGATTTTTCAATTCTGATAGATTTGGCAAACTGTACAGCTAGGTAAAGTTAATTTTTGAAGCCGAACGTAGATTGTCTTACAATCATATTGATTAAATTGTTATATCATATCATATCATATCATGTATACTAATTTATAAAGACAAAGCGCGTTTTTGTTTGTACACGATAACCGAAAAAACTACTGCACCGATTGTTCTGAAATTTGACATATAGATTCTATATTATCTTGAGAAGGGCATAGGCTATGTTTTTTATTGAAAATCATTTTACTGTCATCAATAAATTAAGTTAATGGTTTTAACAATCAGTTTCACCAGCGGACACAGGTGGCGTCTTGAATCACGAACATCAATTCAAAGTAGTCCGTTTAAAGTATTAATACCAGGCCAGCTCAACGAATGTTCATATTTAACTTTGAATTCGTATCCTAAAGGAGCTGTGACGTTGCCGGTATTATCTTTTTTGTTCTTCAGGTCAATCTGATATTACTCTCAGACCTTATGGATATCTTTTGATTTTTGTAAATTTTATTTTCTCTTACGTGGGAAAATCTCCCTCTCTCTCTCTCTCTCTCTCTCTCTCTCTCTTCTCTTATAAAATGGTTCTGTATGCCAAATCATACTGAATATAGTTTGTGACGACAAATTATATTTTTATTTTTATACATTCTATTAACTTCAGAATTGTGACAAGAAACTATCTTTTTTTTAGTTCGAACAAAAGAAATAATTGCAAAATAGGGTTCTTTACGAACAACCTCGAAACTATGTATATATAAATAAAACATATAGTCACTTCTGCATAAAAAGGCAATAACCATCGCCTATTTAAAAAATATGCTATGCGCATACCAACATTTTGGTTGAATTTCAGTTAAGATCATACGAAAATATTCACGGTATTTAATTGAAAAAACGGAAATACAAAAAGTATATATATATATATTATAACGTAGAATATTTATATACGTAGAGACTTCTATAGCGAACAGAACTTTATAACGTAGCTAGTAACGTATATACACTTACCGTACCGAACAAACCTATTTTATAACGAAGAGAAGTTATATACCGCCGAGAAATCCACAGATCACAAGAGAAAAGCTCACGTTCGAACGGGCATAAATGCATGCTGGAGTACTTACCTTTGCCCGCCTCGGGACAGCTGTGAATCGGGAAGGGTGTATAAAATAAGATACGAAAGCACTTAAAAGAAAGAATGAACAAACAAAAATGATATACAACTTAGTCTCGCGATATATAAGGCGGTATCACATCGCTCACAAACCCGATACATTAGTCGGAGAATTTACGTAGATTTACAAGCCAACATGGCAGTACGGTACAAGCTACCGGCGGTTGATTACGATATTCCGTTGCCTCAAAACAATTTCTATACGCAGTTGTGTATTCGGATGATAGAATGCGATGTCCAGGTGTCTCTGGGCGATTTCTACGGGGAATATTGTATTTAGTTGATGGAAAACAAGATCTAGGTATGAGGAAATTAACTTCTATGGGAAGATTTGTGTTGGGACGGTAAAATACGATATCTAGGTCTTTCCAAACGACTTCTACGGGGAGTATTGTGTTTAGTCGTTATGATGCGATGCTAGCTTTCTCGGACCGACTTCTACTGGGACTATCGTGTTTAGTAGTAGGAAACGATATTAAGGTATGTCGGGACAACTTCTAGGGGGAGTTTTATGTTCGGATCATAGAATGCGATTTCCAGGTGTTTTGGAACGACTTCTACGGGGAATTTCGTGTATAGTGGTGGGAACATCCAGGTATGCCAGTACGGCTTCTATGAAGAGATTCGTATTCTATCATTTGAACACGCACACTCCCAGTAAGAGTAGTCCCGGAATACCTGGACATTGTATTCTATCTCCCCAACACAAAACTCTATATAGCAAACGTCCCGAGAAATTTCGTATAGTCTGAACATTATACTCTCCGAAAACGTCGTCCCGAGAGACTTGGACATCTTGTTCTACCGCTTAAACTCGAAAGTACAATTTTTCCCATAAAAGTCGTATGTAAGATGCATGTGTATGTGTATGTGATTGTATAAAATAGTCGGCAAAATATTAACTTTTTGAAGTGGGCGCTACATTGAAGCAGATTTTTATACAGAAGCGACGACAGGTAAATTACGATCAATTATTTATAGAAATATATATTTGTATATATAAGAGTATTTTTTACTTAGATATTACTGAATTGTTTATGATATCGGTTAAATCATTATCTCGGGCGAAGCTAAGACGGGGGATGCTAGTTGTATTATAAAGACTGTAACACCGATAAAAATATTTATTAATTTAATTCAGAACAGTCGACATAAGTACAATTTTTAATTCGAATTTAAAAATAATGTCTGCAATTTGTGATTAATATTATTGACATTTATTGACAAATTTTTTAATATTTCACATTAATTGTTAAGAATTGGATGGACAGATATAAATGCTTTTATTTTCTGAATAGATGGATTGTATTTTTATTTAATGAAGTAAATAACTCTAACGCAACTGTATATTTCTGCACAGTACATAGGCCATAATATACGAGCTATTGGAAACAACTTCACAGTTAGAAGTCTGAAGTCAGAGTGTCTCAGAATTTTCGATTCTTTGCCAAGCATGCATCGCTCTCACCCCTTTTTTAATTTTCACCTTACTAACCTCGTGAGCGTGAGCGTTACAATTTAGTCGTAGAAAGCATATAAGTAGAAAGTATATAAGGGCCTCGAGACTTGACAACGCTTGCGTATGCTCCCCTTTTCGCTCCTTCTCTACTTCATACGAATACGAAAAGTTATCTATTACAATAATTTTGATAAAATTTAAATATGAGCTTAATATATATATATATATATATATATATATATATATATATATATTTATTGAAAAAGAAATATGAACAATATTACTTAATACATTTTTACAGGTTTGTATGACTTTCTTAGAACTATTAGAATTATAACTATTAGAATTAGAAACTTAGAAATTAGAACTATCAGAAATATTTCTATATTTATTCTTTAACAGTTACTATTAATGATTTTTTTATTCGTCCTAATAAAGATATATCCTTATTATTAATATTATATAATAGTATCCTATTGTTTCATATTATGGTATTGATTTTTATAAAAAAGAATTTATGAGCAAAATCTTAGTTACACTTTTTTTATTTCATGTAGTTGAAGGATTAAGAGCAGAGAACCTCCTGGGTGCAACTCCAGTGCCTTTAGGTTCCTTTAAGTACACAGTAGCACTGATGTTTGAGGAACCAGGACATAACGATCAAAATCCCTGTTCAGGAAGCATTCTTGGAAAAATGTACATAGCATTAGTGGCACATTGTTTTTTTGATAATCGGTCTAGATTATTGAGACACAAAAATTTTTACATTCTCGCTGGTGCGCGTAACATACATACCTATCGTACTCAACCGTGGGTTGAACGACGTCGTGTTGATCTTGTGATTATTCATCATACGTATAAACCATCTGAACCCGTTAGTTATAGTGTGAAAGGCAATTTAGCCATAGTAAAGGTAAAATAATATAATATTCATTATTAAGATTACAAATTATTATTAATGACAACATGCGGTTAAGAATAATATTATTAATGTTGTTGAGATGGTAGTGGTAATTACTTTCATAACAATATTTCATCTAAAACATTTAACCTATATTGATTTTAACTAATTTATAATTAATAAAAAAAATAGTTTTTACAATAACTTTTTTATCGTAGATAAAAATTTCTTCTAGTTTAAAATAGCTATGAATATCTATACAAAATATGTTTTTTTATTTTTGTTAAATATTTCAGATGGATGAAGAGTTATCTGTCAGTCCATCTCATCCATATTTGTCACAACTTAAACCACGTAAAAAATACATTGGGACACCTGACACTCTATTTTTCGTATCTAGTTATGGAATGCAGAGAGTTCATACAGTTCAAAAGATTATAAATGGTACTGAAACATCTGTACAAGAAGGGTCAGCTGATGGTTATTTATATTACAGTAAGGGTCGTATCCTCACTAATAGTGAGTGCTATGAAATGATTCACGATGTAGTTGCAGCAGGTAATATGTGCGTACAATCAATAAAAGGTTACACTGATACGCCAACAGCAATTTGTATGGTAAATACAATTTTGAGTAATTAATAAATATTTTGTTAACTGACATTTTTAATAGTTAAGAAAAATCGAAATACTTATCTTGGATTGGTAATTACATATAATAGCTTAATATGCATTTAGAATATAATGGTACTCTGAACTATTTCTCGAAGATAACCAGCATTAGCTGAATAATACTATCTGTCCCAAAACGAAAGGCTTCACACTAGAAAAGGTATACAGCGAATCATCTAGTGAAGTTTAACAATAAATACTCTCCAATTTCTATACTTTCCTTTCCTTGCAGATATAGAATCGGAATGAAATATACCATAATAAAGAATATACGAGATGGCAATTTACCTCTCTATGTTATTTTTTGGAGCCATGCCTTGCTTTACCCGACTAATCAAATGATTTTCAGATGATTTAAATCGAATCATTTTCAGATCATCGGTCGCACTCATCATTCTTCCAGTGCTTCTGCTGCTCAGTTATTGTAGTCATGTTGGTCTATGTTACTTATCTACTGTAACAGTTCTTTTTTTGATGGATAAACGCCTTCTCCTTGGTTATGAAGTGAATAAGGATAATATCTCAAAGAAAATTCTCATTCACTGCATCGACTCAGACCCTCGCTTCCTACAATAAAATGGATACAACCTATACAAATTCATCATTCTCAGTATCCCGGCTACCCATTTGTTTCTGACAATGCTAAATTTTACTGATACTTGTGTAGCCCTATCCACCACTTTGTTCATGGTTCATAAGACAGCAGCTCATCATATATAGTTTCAGGTATGCCAAGCATTTAGGATTACCCTAACAGGTGTCTGTTTTTATGATCCACAACCTAGTAGATTGCATTTATTGTCATCTAACATTTTTGAAATTTCTTTTGTCTGTCAGTTATCTGACTGACAGACATCACGTCTTACTGAAAATATGGTTTCTATAGATTCCCCGAATTCATAAGCTTCTCCGAAGCGAGCATAACGCTCGATCACAAAAATTCATTCACGGATCCTTGACTTTTACGATAAGCTCAAGTTTTCCACCGATGAAATACCAGATTTGAAACAGGTATTGTACATCGACAAAAGGCTCCTTGAATATGCTTTAACTTTCGTTTTCACTAACTTGCCTAGACGTCCATTTAGTTCAAGAGCCTTATTATTCCACATGGATAGTACGTCATCTAAATATAGATAAATTAAGATCCACAAGTTTTCTAAACTTAATTAATCGTGGTTTGGAAATCAAAATGACTGCCGTCTCAAAATAATTTGGGAAATAAATCGGCCACTCTCTGAGCTGATATTATTCACCGATGATCAGAATATCGTAAATAGTAGCATTGTGAACGTATGTCTGTGGAATATCATGGGTAATGTAGGGATTTTTATCTTCATATTTTCAAATAATTTTTAACAAGTTTGGAAATGTCAGTCCAAGCGTTGTCATGCAATATGATCACTTTTTCGTACTGTTCCTTGTATTGTGGCTATTTCTCACAAAGTACTCGGTTCGATTGCATCCACTGCTATCGATAATTTTCTACAGTGATGATTCGTTCAGTTTTAATAACTCATAATGAGTAATTATTTTAATGCACCGCCCCCCAAAGGTTCTTGGCCTTAAACATCGTGTTTTTGCAGCTCTCGGTGTGTTTGAGCCACCATTTTCTTTGAATGAAAGAAAAAATTAATAATGGTGACAATTAGTTAGCACAAATCATAAATTTTACACAAAATAAGTATATATCGTTCATGAATGCTAAAATATTTACATTTAAACTATTGACGACAGCTATTGACAAAGAGTGAAAAGTTAAAGTAATAAATTACTTTATCTTCAGAAGATGAGAACGTTCCTCAGTCAAAACCAAAGCGAGAACTTTGTTGTGCATCTAATATATTACGAATAAATATTTGTTATACTTTAGGGTTCCAAGATTTGAACATTCAAATGGCCCTCTAAAAGTGGTCTTGAAACACGTTTCTTGTATTACACATCAACTATATACAAAAATCGTGTCAGAAATCGAACTTATATGTAGGCTTTCTGGCAGTATACGGTAAAGAAGTCATTTTTCTATTTGAAAATTTTTTTATGCTAAAATCGGTGAAAGTATCAGCTTACAGGTTTTCACTGATTCACTTCGGGGTTCACTGATCAGAAACTTGATGCCAGATTTGTTAAATTTACCTCAGGGGATTTACAAACATCCTCTTCGTCCCCAAATATCGCGATAATATTTGTTTTTTTTTTGTTTCTTCATTTGGTTTGTTTTTTTAGTGTGGATTTTTTTAGTTTTGTTTTAAATCTTAATATTGTTAGTTTTAGTGCTTTACTTTTTCTTTTCTTTTATTTTTACTTTATAACCTATTTTTTATATGAAAGTTTTTATAAATCAACAAAGATTTTTCATATGATAAATCTTAAAGCATAGATCTAATATGGATCAATTAATAGTCAAATATTACGTTCATGACTACTTCGATGCCTTACGCTGTTCATAGTACACATGACATAAATGTCATGTGTAAATAAGTAAATAAATGTCATAATAAATCAGTAAATTTAAGGTCATCTACTTGACATATTTATTCACAGTCTATCAAAGTGAGCTTCAATAAGCCTCTTACTATTTCAAAACGGAAGTTAGAATAAGTATATCACTTATTTGTTTTGTATAATTTATCATCATTATACAAAACGAAATTGACCAAATGGAAAAAAGCTTTTCGACACCATTTCATATATTTTCTATAAGATTAAGCTAAAAATAGTTATCTATCTATATCGTCAACACTACTCATATTCTTATTATACACAATCATATATGTTCGTTTTATTATATTGTGTTTGCTTTTCTAATGCTATTTTCCTGTACTGCTGTAAACTTATTTAATATTCCTTTTAACTCCGGCATACGTTTTCTATTATTTTTTTTGTCCCTCATATCCCAGTATCCCGAAAATCGAATAATTCAGCAGGTACAGGATATAAATACCAATTGTCTATACCAATTACACCACCATAAAAATAAGACTTCAAAAAAATGGCTACGATGTTTTCGTAAATTCCTAAACGGAAGGTTTGATATTCTATATCTGTTCCAGTATTGATAATAAATACAGTGTCGTAATATATTAATTTTAAACATTTGATAACGAAACCGGATCTTTTCAAGGATAAAAATTGTTTGAACTTTAGCCTTTTCGTCCATAATATTTTTGATTTATATTATACAACAATTTTTGATTCCAAAAATCAATTATAGATTTTATTTTTTCAAAGAGTGATTTACAATTTTTTTGTTTTTTGAAAAATGTAAATAATTTAAAATTTGAACATACTTATTACGAGCGAATATCTGTCTAAATATTGAAATAGGTAATAGAGGATCTTTAAAATATAATTGCAATGAATTTTATATATTTTTTTTGATGACATATCCCATATTGATGGGATATGCCAACGGTTTATTCAATAATACATTTCATCAGTATTGAGTTGAAAACATAGTCATATAATCTAGTGGTTAATTTCTAGTATAGAAATATTCTCAGAGACACTAGATCGAGCAAGACAAACTTTGCAGACGACTAATTAAATTAAATAACTAATTATTAAATGGCAGATTCGGAATTCTTTCATACTCATCATTTATTGATTGTGACCTATCAGCAGAATCACATGCACCATTCTTAAATAATATCCGCATGTTCAGATTCACCGCTACTCCAATCCATATTTTTTTTTATATACTTTAGAAATCAAATATTGTAAGTGAGTACAGCAACAAACGCTTTAGACGGATATGAATAAATTTAGAAATAACTTCTTTAAACACAGTAAGGAAATAACTTTAGTTTGAGTAATAAGAAATTGACTTTGTCAAATCGGATAAAGAAGAAACTAACCGACTAACCCGTTAGAATTTTTTGCCGTAAAAATATTAAATGTTGCGCTCATGTTTATACTACCTTACAAACAAAAATATGCAAGAACATCACTTCATACAAATTTAGTATTATATATTTACAAAGCATCAATGATATTCAATAATCGGGAATTTCATAAAGAGGATCTTCGAGACCTCAGAAAATGAAGTTGTCAAATTTAATTTCATTTTTGTGATCAACGACCCTTTGACCTGAAATTATGAAATTTGGCCCTATTTGTAATTTATAATCATCGACCCCAAAACCTCTCTAGATGATATTTTTCATAAAGTTGCAAAAAAAAAAAAAAAAAAAATGGAGCATTGGGAAGGCTGAGAAGGAAGGGTGTTCCTACAACTAAATTATCGAAGCTGGCCGATTTTGTAATCTACATCCCCGAAAATAAATTCACAGAATACTGTTTTTTAGAAACAATAATTGAGTTTGACAATCAACAATTTGACAATCTGATAGTCTAAAACCAATAGCTTCAGTCAGAATAAAAGTTATCTACTAAGTTACCTTCTTATTTATATCTCTACTACGTAGCATTATCAGCCTTTCCATACAGAAGATGTTTTAACAGCGGTCATTGCATTCCTACAGAAGCAGCTAGCTTTCATATCTATCTTTGATTTTTTTATACTCATTTAAGAGGTGCTTCACTCTCTATGATAATGTATAGAAAACGTAAAACCTATTGAGCTTATACAATCAACAATATTAATGAGAATAATCTGTAACTTAAACTTTAGCAAGCTAATTACTTAAAAAATGCAAAATTTACAGCAACAAAAACCGAATAAAAACTATCGCATTAAAATAAAACTAGGCAATTTTAAATATCCATACATATAAGCTTAATACTGTCAGGTAAAAAATAAAAAAGTAAATTCCATACACAACTTTTAAAATTAATGTAATAAGCTTAAATGTACTCATATATGTGTAAATCAGTTTTTTATTTCTCGATTATTTTACGTACAAATCCTTCGTAGCTATCTACTTGCCCTGCAGGTCATTGAGTTATTGGGAAATTTCTATTACAAAAAATTATAATTAATATATAGATTTTATAGATATAAAGCGTAGAGATTGAAAAACATAATGAGTAATAATAAGTAAAGTAATTTATTGATAAATTAAAATTAATAATTGTACTTATGTCGACTATTCTGAATTAAATTAATAAATATTTTTATAGGTCTTACACTCTTTAAAAAAAACGGGAAGACCGATAAACATATTTATTAGTTTTGATCACTGATACCAAAATCTCCAGCACATCGCTTAAAAATTTACATGTACTTTAGAACGATCAGTTGGTATTTAATTTATTGATAATTTTTTCGAGTATATCTTATTTTGTTTATAAATAAAAACTCTAGAGTGGAATTATTGTAAAAATATTATAAATGCTATATTTATAAAATTATATTTGGAAAGAACCACATAATATAAATAATATAGTGAGACTATGTGTGTTTAATCCCTTAAGAGTCACTCAAAACGTAATTTATCTCCTTTTTTCATTGCAGTAGATAACAGATCGCTGTTTTCTGATTCATTATAAATATTAATACAATTTCGCCCGAAATACAAAAATTACGTTTCATTTTTTTTATAAATCTTGATTTGTAATGATTGTTTTATATTTCATATTCAGGATCATATGCAAAATATATTCATAAATATATTGTGTATTTACGTATTTTGTGCAATATATTATCCTTAGTATTTACTTGTATTAAGAGGACTAATTAATATATTTTACAGGGAGACAGTGGCGCACCTCTTTCTCATGGCAACTTTCTTGATGGTATAGCAATTACTGGATTTTCAGATTGTGATGAAGAAAAAAAGCCGGGCATTTATATAAAACTATCTTTTTATAAAGAATTTATTAAGGACGTTTTAAGTGGTGCATTCACTGAAGAAATGTATATTTTAAAGCTACAGCATGATAACAACGGTCACTTCTGGTTCGAAGACTTCCAAAATCCCAGCAAATGAAGCCGTTTTATAATCTAAAGAGACTTCGGCAAATAACCCATTATAAATTTTTTTCGATGTAATTTTGCTGCAATTCTACATATTTTTTATAGTAAATGTTAGTATCCTAATTTTAATCATATGGTATGTCTAAGAAACTTTACGAACTTATGGTCAGCTAACGAGTTATTGATGAATTGACTATGTTTTGATTAATTTTCATTTTTAATTCTTATGTTATTTATGATTTTATAATAAGATATATTTTAATGTAATTTCTAACATTGGGGTCAAAAATATTTAAAATTTTTTAATATTTTCGCAGAGAAATTTATAAAACCATAATTTATATGTATCTTTTGTATAGATTACACCATACGCATTTTGCCACTCCGAATTTTCATTAATATATTCATGATCACCACTTGAAAATATATAAAATTCTTTCGTTTTCTTTTTAATTATCCAGATATCCCTTTTCAGGACTACACGGAAATTACATTTATTTATATATTTCATTTTTGACGAACTAGATAGTCATTAAACGGGGAGATATATAGATATATGAAGTTCACTTTTAGCATCGAAAAAATCTAGTAGACGAAAATCGAACTCAGGCCGTCCAGCAATCCTCAGTTAACAATTAAAGTACAGCATTTAGCAATAATAATAAAAAATCGATACCTTCACCAGGTCCAAAAATTGGTGGTTTTTAAGATAGGAAATAGCCTGTCTTTATTTGTTTATAATAAAATTTGACCCTTTATATTTTAAAATAAGACAAAAAAGTAGATAGCTGTCTTCATAAAGATCAATTTTATGTAGGGTAAACCTTTATTATCCTGACTACTTCAGCAGAAATAAAATTTGAACTACACGATCATGCAAGGTTCGGTCCGCATTTTATGAAAAAAATTTAAAAGACCAATAATCTGTAAAATGATTATTTAAAATTTATTAGAATAACTGATTTATATCGCAAAATTTATTTTATTTTTTCGGAAACTGACCTATTTAAAAGAATAGATTTTCTCTCGGAAATGATCTATTTGTAGGTCTGATAGCCTCGAAAAATCGATTATGGATATCGAAATACAAAAAGTACGCCTTGAGTTTGTTACATCCCTCCTGTGTGCCTCGGCTACGTTTGAACTAAATGAGAAAGGAATATGGTCATTAAGAATAATATTAAGCAGCATTAATTTAAAAAGCAATATTAATTGAAGACAAGATTAAATCTATGTTAAATTTTATATTATTCGAGTAGTTTGTATCAGTATTTGTTTCGTTGTTAACTAATATTAAATTTAAATTATTATGACTTTCCAAATACGTCCACCATTTATATTAATGTTTCCGCAATTTCATTATCAATTTATAGAATGCGTATTTAAGTCCCCTATTAGTATTAAGAATCTTAATTTATCGATATTTTGAAAAATTTAATTCTAGGTTAAATTAGTGAAAAGAGAAAAGACTACCGGAAGACCTGTGGTGAAAAAGAATATCAGTCGATGGTTGTACATTTGTACATTGTATTTGTATAATGACTATTTGAAACGTAATGTGTATATATATGTAAGTATATTTATTTATGTGTACATTTGTATGTGCACGTATGCGCGCGCACGCGTATGTGCTCTTATGTGATTCATCTGTGCGAGGCGAAAAGAAATAATGGTTGTACCGTTGATCGTTGTCAATCGTCTCACCATCGATGGAGAATCTAACGTTGTCTCGAAACTTTCTATATTATAAACGTAATAAATATATAAATAAGGATTAGGCGGCAGCGCAGACATGCGGTAAGCACGTGCTCTTCCCGCACTCTCCGTGTATCGAATGTAGCGTAGCCTGTGACGCACATATGCGGGATACAGTATCGCTTAGACTGTACTTAGCCCTTGAGAGCCGGGTATATCCTTCCTTTCCCGCCCCCTTCGATTTTACGCCAGGAAATTTTTGAATGAAACACTTTTGTTTTTGACGTCGATCAAACATTAGCTCCTGCACTTCCAAGGGTTTCACGTATTGAATATTATTGTAGTTCCGGTGTATGGTAGATTTCGGTAGATAGTCTATGAACTGTTATATACTGCGGCGAATCGCGATATTAGTAGTAGATTCAAAGTCAAATTTCCTCGTATTCTGTAGACTTGTAAGTCGTACAAATATAGTTTGTGTGAGTGTCATGTGTAATCTTCGTGCGAGTCTTGTGGAGATTTCATTGTGCGTAAAATCTCCGAAGGTATTTCCGTCGGCACTGGTGCGCATTGGTTTCCGTCTGTGGCAAGAACTATCTCGTTCCCGAGACGTCGAGGCCACGGCGCAGAGAAGAAGGTTCAGCGGATTAACCCTTCCCCATTGACCATACCCGCCTCAAGAGCATTGGGTTGTACAGTCATGTGATCAAAGCGACGAAGTACTCCATTTGTAAGCATTTATTTATCATTAACATTTATTTATCATTATCATTATAAACGAGCGCTTGTTAAAAGGTGTATATGCGCGATCTCTTTCTTGTCCTTTAAATGGTTCGGCACCTCTCATCATCGTCATCATCATCATCATCATCATCATTTATAATTATTATTTATTATTTTTTTGTTTTTTACGTTTTTTCTAGAAGCGATTAGAACTGAGAGTAATTAATTAATTTTATTTATTAAAATTAACTAATTTAAATTATGTATTTCATCGTAGATTATCTTTTTAATTGAAAGATAATTCTATATCTAATTTTTACTCCGCTTGTTCGTCTTTGATGATTCTTATTGGTTTTTTAGTTTGAACTTTTTTGGATGAACTAATTACTGGAGTATCATTTTGGGCAGTATTATCGGTGTAAATACTTTGTTTGCTATCCTTTTTCTTTTCTATAGAGTAAGAATTTCCTGATGAACTATACGATGGTAGTGGTCGTATAATTGTTTGTACTATATTGATGGTTTTTGGTAAATTTAAATTTTGTGCTTTTTGATTTACTTGATGCTAATTTTTTAATTTATTTAATGGTTTTTGACTTATTATTGCACACAATTCTTGTATTGACATTCGTTATCAATGTTCTTTCTCTTTACAGAGGAAACATACAGTAGAAACCGTGTAAAATAAATCCAATAATTAGTATCATAGAAAATTTTAATAGATTCAGGTAATTTATCGTCGTTTTCTTCTCATATATATATATATTAGTCTGTCGAACCAGAGAATTTACGAATGTCTGGGCTTAGCCTCGGTCTAATGTTTTGTATTTGTAAATTCCGATTGATCCAGACGCTCTTTAAATCATTTAAAAGAACTTTGTGCAATATCACGGAGTAAACCTTCGAAATAACAGCACCTTCATTTCATTCCATTAGTGGTCTCATTTTTAAATTGCAGTAATTAATAACTATATGTTTATTAATTAATTGATCAGATGGAAAAATGCAAACTGTTTCGTCTAAGATTTTTAAAACAAATTTTATATTGTTTAAATCTACCAGATTCTCTACATATCTGTATACTCATCAATTTCGTCTTCTTCAATTGACGTTATAACTATTGCTTTATCTTTATTGGAGACTATTATATTAACGTATATATAGATAGATAGATAGATAGATCGATAGATAGATAGATAAATAGATAATTAAATAGATAGATAGATAGTCAAGCCGGGGAGACTTCCGTGGATCGCCAATGCGCCGATGAAGCGTCCGCGCCACACAGAAAGCTCTGCTGAGCGGTCGCCGCGTCGCCGTCGAGCCGCCGCCGCTCATGAAAGCCTATAAGTGAGCGTACGGAGAGACTCGGGGCAGTCTGACAGACTGTTTTGCCTGTGTTAGACGGTCTTGGTTGTTTAGGAGACATCTGGTCGCCGACTATGGGCGTGTCTTAGACGGTTTATAGCAACAGCAATCTGACTTGTACGCTAGCTTCGCTACTCCCGTGATTTCCCCTGCGTCCGAACCTGGGTGCATCGTCACCCGCAACGATTGTGAGCTGGATGTGCCAGCCGCGCACACTGAATCCCTAGCTGCGTTCGCTTCAGTTATAACAACGTCCGCGAATCGAGCCTGGGTACGTCCAGATCCACGTAGTTGTAGCCCCGTAGAAAATAGTGCGTGGTTAGTGCGAGGGATTGTCTTGCACTAGAACGTGAGAAATCGCGAAATAAGAACTAAGTACACGAAAACATTCACAGAGACGCAAGCAAGCGAATTACCAGATATAAATACGTGTATGTAATGTAGAATATGTAATAAATATCTTGCCGAAGTAATACACCTGTGTTGTCTTGAACCACGACTCTCGATCCCGACCCCTGGCTTCCGCTGAAGCATCCAGCAGCGGGAGTCGTACCTTTACAATTTATATATATATATATATATATATATATATATATATATATATATATCTATATATATATATATATATATATATATATATATGCATTATGCATTAATGATGTGTGCGTGTGTGTGTATAATATACTTTCTGTGGCGTAATTTTTTATCAACTACTTGAAATTAATCACTAGTCTACTATATACTATAATTTATTATTAGATTCTAAGAAGCTTACTGGTTATGCCCGTGCTATTTAAATATATGTATCATATATATGCACTCATATAAAAAAAAATTAGTTCACAAGATAACAAATTATTTCAAGATAAAACTAAACTCTAATATCTCAAAACACAAATATACTATATTATCTAAAAATTCAAAAATAAAAACTGATTTCCATGTAGTCTTTCTAATAAAAGACACTATATAATCAAAAAATTTGTTGTTAAAGTACATCACTTAAATATACGCATAGAAATAAGTCGTCATGAAGCTATTATACTTCATATTCTTCATTGCTCTATTGAGAAATTCACCAAGGAATAAAGGTAATTTTATAAGGTAACAATACAATAACAACACTTCCAGCATAATTTATATTTTGAAAGCTGTAGCTTATCATATATTGTTTATTGGACATATAACTTACATACTTGTACACAATGTATAAATGATTCACTTTTCTTCGGGTTTTTATACGAATTGACTCAATTTTTCGTCAAGCCTAAATGAAAGTTACATTGGCAAAAGCACTTACAAATCCTTGTTAAATACATTCATCTGCATTTATTAAAGTATATAGCCTGAAAACTTTTAATTATAACTGCCACTGCAAAATATGTATTGTGAAATTTTAAATATCAAAATTAATTTTATTAGTAAAGGATAATCTAATTACTCTCTTCACCAAAAATTGTTTTCTCGATCAATAACATCCAATCTTCCAAGCTTCTGCTTCTGTTCTTCAGAGACTTCTATCAGATATACCGGTATGAAGTGAGAATTTTTTGGGAAAATAAAACTTTTAATTTAATTTTAACGGGAAAAAGAAAAACATTTTTTTTCAAAGTATTATTCATTATTTTCTCGATATTTTGACCAACTTTCTGGTAACTTGTGGATAGCACGCCAATAGAATTGTTTGACTTTTAAAGCAAACCAATCGGACAATCAATTTTCGACTCCCTCGTAGTCCTAGACTCCAAGTGCTGCTCAGTCAATGTCTGTTGAATTGGTAGTTGGAAGTAGCCAAGTCTGGTGAATATGGTGGGTCGGACAGCAGCTAAAGATTTTTTTATTTATTTATTTGTATATATAAATATACAAAAAAATTGCTCGTAACTCTATAAATGCTTTTAAATTCAATATATTTCATATAAACAGTAGATCCTGTTGAATATAATACAATTAAAATATAATGAATTACTGTGTTGGTAATTATACGAACATTATTTTATATAAATATTAATTTAAATATTAACATAAAATACATACATGTTTAGGATTAAGAGCAGATGAAGTTCATTTCAAAAAATAATTTCAAATTTTGCTGATTTTAATAGATTTTATTTGAGTAAATAAAATCAAAGTAAATAAAGTTAAATTTCTAAAAATATGACTTCATTTCATTTATTTTTACTTCATCGTTTTTGGAAGATTAATCTTGAATATATTTTACAATTTTTTTGTAATTTAAACTAGCATTATTTAGAAAGTTTAATCGCCAGTAACATTTCTCAGCATTATTGAATTTGAAAGTTATTCTTCAGTTCACGGTAAATATATTTTATTATGCATGGCTACTAACTTTTCATGTATTTAATAGCTTCTTTATTTCAAAATTTACGTATTTATATATTTTGTGTATTCTCTAAATCTAAAATATTTCCTTCCTTGAAAGTTAATTAATGGATCTAGCTTTAGTTTCTACCGGAGATTGTCACTAAACTTTACCGCTCATCATTACAAATAGACTTGAACCGACACTTTAAACTGATATTTGAAAGCTTCTTATTTTAATTTAGAATTGTGTGTATACTGCATTGTAGGACTTATTATGAGATCTTAACTCGAAAAAGAAGATGCTGCGCTTTGCATCAACAAATGGCATTCTTATGATTGGAGATGAAATACTTCTGTATCATCGTAATTGAAACAATAGTAGTACGAAATAGCTTAATAAAATCATATAGCTAAAACATTGAAAAAAAAAATTTAATACAGAAGTACACAGCCGTTAATTCAATGACGGAATTGGAAAAATCAATAGCATGGACGATAGAGTTTATGAAGTATAAGGGTCTTAAAAATAATGTGAATTAAGCTATATAGTTTAGATATAATCTCTGTAACAATCAAAAGTTCGGTCTTGATCTTGACGCGCCTCTTCAACATATTAGGAAAACTAAAGAAACGTCATGAAACTTAATTGCGCTACTCTCGCAATCATTGTTAAGATTTAAGTACGAAAGAAATAGAAAGCGAAAAAGAGAGAGAGAGAATTAGAATTAGAATTTTATTTGTTAAAGAGAGAGAGAGAGAGAGAGAGAGAGAGAGAGAGAGAGAGAGAACTGTTATAATTGAAAGGAATAGTTCGGAACTAGATAGCAAACTCTCAGCCGGGTAGAATAGATTGGTCACTATTTTTAAGTTGTAGACTTTAGATTCTCATACTTGCCGCAAGTCCCACCTCACTTCTTGAATCCTTAGAGTACGGGGATTTTAGATATTTTCAACGCGTATTGTTTGTATGAAAAAGTGATCGTTGGTCCCCCATTTTAACCCAAACTGAGAGTAAATAGAGTCCGGGACGGTAATGCCCATGTTAAATTTTTCATAATTGAAAAAAATTATTCTACACGCATGGAAAATTATATATATATATAGGTTTTTTAGGTCGCTGATTACGATTCTGAAGTCAAAATTGAACAATTGAAGAATTGTAATTATTTATTGATAATTATTCTTAACATCTATCTATCATTCTTAACCATTATTCGGTACAAAATAGGCGTTTTACAATGGTTTATTTTCTGACGCATAGATGCGTCCTACCGGTACTCTAAGGGTTCAGAGTGCTGCATATCCCGACCGAAGTGCAACGCTGATCTACCAGAAAGGAAGTAAATTTAGTTCGACATTTCATTCCCTCAAATTTGTTTGTAGAAAGTTAAAAAAAAATTTGTATAAATCTTTAGACATCCCTACAAGTAGCGAAATTTTCTTAGAGTTAATAACATTTCTCTAAGTAGGTTAAAAAAATTAAAGAAAATTCGTACAAATATGTCTTCTACTCCAGGTGGTGCTAGTGTTGTTAAGGTAACTAATTATTATACATTCTAGGTGTCATTTACATACATAATTCGAGTGTCGCCACTTGTAGGACAAAGTAATCAATCAAATAAAATTGGTTTCACCGTTCTACGTATTGTATAAACAAAATAAAACGTCGAAGTAAATTTATAATGCACGAAATCCCCTGCAACTGGTATTTACAATTTCTGTAGATAAAAAAGAGAAATTTAGTTTTGGCATATTCGAAGAGACGTTGAGACAAGCAGCAGTCAGTACCGTACATATATTATCGAAATAAAAAGAACCCTGATGCTTATTGTAATATGTCAAATTCATATTTTACATAAGTAATTATTAAAGAAAATTAGGCGATACACGAGGCCTACGATGGTTCGATCGCTAGAGCGAAGGACTAGTAACTTGGTGATCCGAGTAGAAATCCCGGTCTCGGTCGATTGACACAGGCACCGCTGTAATAATTTACATGTGCTTTGTTTACAAACACATCGTAGACCTCCGTCGCTAATTAGCACCTATATTTGGAAACATAAATAGAGCGACGTTAAATAACTTAAAAAAAAAAAAAAAAAAGAATTAGGTGATACAACTAAATATGTGTAGATAATATTTTATATTATGCATTTTACTGTAGTTTTTACAAATAAAAGAGAATTTTTAAAAGAACATTGAGTTCCACAGAATATCAAGCGTGCAAGTTTTTAATCTATACGTGCATATGTGCAATATACAGCGATCCATGAGTGAGTCAAGCGCCTCTGCGTGCGCCTTTTTATCTAAGTATCGTTTATTAGCTCTAGTACATCCGAGAGAGACAGAAAACGAAAATATTAGTACATCTGGTTTTATTATTAGACTCTGCTCCAACCAACTCAGCTTATTATATGCAATATATTTGTGTCATAAAGGCTCTCGGGTAAAAGTGTTATATATATATATATATATATATATATATATATATATATATATATATAAAGTCCGTGTTTTCTCAAAAGCTAGCGCTGTTATCGTAGATATTTTACTACTCTAAGAGACTCATCTCATACAAGTAGGTATACAAAGTTTCAAGTCAATACGTTCGTTAGAAAATTTTTGATAGTCTTTTATTACTTTCTGCGTGGAAAATCAGTTCAGGAAACTGAAGAAAAGCTTCAAAAATATTATAAGAACTCTGCTTCATTACATGGAATGATTCACAAGTGGTTTACTGAATTTCGTTGTGGTAGAATGAATACAAGTGATGCTGAGCGTTCTGGCCGCCCAAAAGAGGTGACTAATTAAGATATGGCCAATAAAATTCATGATATGATACTTGAAGATCGTCGATTAAAGATACGCGAGATTAGTAACACTGTAGGAATTTCGACTGAACGCGTATTTCATATTTTGCATGAAATTTAGAATATGAGAAGACTATCTGCAAGATGGGTGCCGCGTTTGCTCACAGTCAACAGTAAACAGTCACACATTGTTGCATCGAAACAATGTTTGGACATGTTTCAGCGTAATCCAACTGAATTTTTTCGCCGTTATGTTACTGTTGATGAAACATGGATTCATCATTATAGGTCAGAAACGAAACAGCAGTCAAAAATTTGGACTGCTTGTGACAAAAACCTGCTCCGAAAAAAGCAAAAACTGTTCCATCAGCCGGTAAGGTCATGGCCATAGTTTTTTAGAACTCATGGGATATAATACTAATTCATTACTTACAGAAGGGAAAAACAATTATAGGACAGTATTATTCTACATTATTGGATAGATTTGAAACCATACTGATGGAAAAGCGGCCCCATCTGGTGAAGAAAAAAGTGCTCTTTCACCACGACAACGCACCAGTCCACACGAGTGCTATAGCAACAGTCAAATTAGCAAAATTACGTTACGAATTACTTCCTCACCCACCTTATTCTCCAGATTTAGCACCGTCCGATAATTTTCTATTTCCAAACATGAAAACCTGGCTTGATGGTAAAAGATTTACATCGAATGAAGAGATTATGACTGCCACAAATGATTATTTTGATGATTGAATACCGCTGGAGTAAATGTAGCGAGTTGGGAGGAGACAATATTGAAAAATAAAAAAAAATTTTTTAAATAAATTGTTTTAATTGAAAAGTCACGGACATATCAAACTACCTTCTTATATATGTATATATATATATATATATATATATATATATATATATATATATACATAGGTCAGCGCGCGCGCGTGAATGTACACTATGAACATTTGAACGCTTGCTTTGTTGCTATTCAGCCTTTTTAAAAAGATACATTTTAGTGAGGACTTCAGAAGAGCTCTCACATTCCATTATACGGAAAGTGTATGCACTTGTGCTTTTTGCGTTATTTCTGATATATGTCATAGTGCTTTTTTGTTAAAATTGAAATGTTTTTTTTTTAATTTTTTTATTTTAATTTTTTTTTTAAGAAATTGAAATTGAATGGCGCAATCAATACAAAAAACATAAAAATGGTGGTTTATATATGTGTTGATTATAATATTAATATGTAAACACAAAATTATCTATTTGAATGAGATTTACAAATTATATATGGAAAATGTTTTTGAATTTTTCATACTTTCTCTGATCAATTTGAATAAATTTCATTATTGTGTTTACTTTATGGAATTTTCGATTGAAATTCCATTTTCACCAAAAGTCACAATGATCTTTGAAATATATGTATAAAATGCACACAAACACATATACACACACACGCGCGCACACACGCGCGCGCGCACACACACACACACACACACACACATACGCGAGTTACATACGCGGAGGTACTGCGTCAAATAAAGAAAGACCCGGAGTTATCTCATGTGAAGAAGGTGGTTAACAGTTCCTTGCGGCAAGCTTATGGGGATACTCAGATAGCGGTGGTGTCTGTACCATATAGCCACGCAGCTGAGTTACTACGTGCAGGGCATGTTCGAATCGGATGGGTCTCAGAACTAAACTTTGCAGGCACTGCGGTGTCAAAGATCATTCATCCTAGCCATCCTGCTGTTTACTCTGTAAATGTGAAGGAAAAAAGGAGATGAACCATCCAATATACAGCTATAAGTTCCCGATCACTGTGGAGTTTTTAAACAGACATAAAACATTAGAATACTCCAACTGAATACTAACCATTGCGTAGCGGCCCATGACCTGCTGAAAAAGACAATAAAGGAGCTAAGAATAGACACTGCTGTAATCTCCGAACCATATTGTGAGAGGGACAGGCCACAGCGCTGGATAAGTGACACAAGCAATAGAGCTGCCCTCTGGATTGGTCAAAATAGGCAGGTACTAAAGCAGTCGAGTCATCGGAGCGAATTGATATCCTGGGCTAAAATACAAGAAATATACGTCTTTAGTGTATATGCTCCTCCAAGCTTGACGGACAAGCAGATTAAAATTCTTGTACCTAAATTAGTTGATGAAGCCATGGACAAGAAACCATTATTAATCGCTGGCGATTTTAACGCGTGGTCCGTAGCCTGGAGAAGCGCTTCAATAAATAACAGAGGTAGTATGCTGCTTGATGGCCTTAATTCTCTTCAACTCCACGTGGTTAATAACGGATTTGAATCCACTTTCATTAGGGGAGATAAACAATCAGTGACTGATGTAACATTCGCCAGTGATGACTTGATTCAGCGGATCCTTAATTGGAGAGTAAGCGACCTTTACACCCACATTCATCACAGGGCGATCTTGTACGAGATTGCAGAGAAGAAAGCAAAGAACAAGTGCAATGAGTGGATGCCCACACGGAAATGGAACATCAGATCGCTAGACTGTGAAGTGTTCACCACTATAATATCAGAAGAGCGTTTAGAATATGGTGCATCAGGCCATCTGGCAAATGCACTCATGAAGCATATCTCTGAAGCATGCGATGCATCGATGACTAGGACTAAGAGCGGATTTAAACATCGTCAATATGTCTACTGGTGGACAAATGAAATTGCAGAATTACGCAAACAATGTCATCGCACACGTAGACTTGCTCAAAGAGCCCGCACCCATCGTGATACGTTTAATAGTTTATTTAACGAAGCACAAAGAGCGCTTGTCAAGGCCATTAAGGCAAGCAAGCGTCGATGCTGGCTTGAACTGTGTGCAGAGGCCAACAATGACTTATGGGGACGACCATACAAAACAGTCATGACACGATTGAGTAGGGCACCAATACAACACACTAGCACGGTATTGATTGATAAGATTGTTTCCGCTCTCTTTCCCAATGACACCCATGGGACTGTACTGCGCACGCAACACTCGGACGATATATCTCCTATAATAGAAATGGAGCTACATAATGCTTACGCTAAGATTAGAGACAATGCTGCCCCTGGCCCTGATGGTATACCTAATGCTGCAGTTAAGTTGGCGATACAGAAGAATCCATCTATATTCCTAAAAGTATATAATGCTTGTCTTCATGAGGGTATTTTTCCTGATTGCTGGAAAACTCAAAGTTTAGTCCTGTTACCTAAGGGCAATAAGCCACTTGATGATCCGTTATGATACAGGCCATTGTGTATGCTCGATACGTTAGGTAAAATATTTGAAAAAATAATATGTAGCCGACTGGAAGCATTCACTGAAGGATTGCACAGTTTATCCTCACGCCAATTTGGATTTTGAAAATCAAAATCAATAGTCGATGCTATTAAACTGGTAGTGTGTACCGCAAGAAATGCAATCAGTGGTAAGAGATGGAAAGGTGGCACTAAACAGTATTGTGCCATTGTCGCTCTAGATGTCAAGAATGCCTTTAATTCAGCGCGCTGGTCTTCTATTATGAATTATCTTAAAAAGTTCGGAGTACCCGGTTATCTACAGAATGTCGTGGCCAGCTACTTTGAGAATAGGATAATATTATACCGAACGGATGAAGGCATTGTATCGCATATGGTTACTGCGGGAGACCCCCAGGGCTCGGTTATGGGACCTATATTGTGGAATATTATGGATGATGGCGTGTTGAGGATTCCACAACCGCCTGGTTCAATAACATGCCCACCCCAGAGGAAGCTATTAGCTTATGTTAATTCTGTCAGCATGTATGCAGCGTCAATCTGGCACCATGCATGTGGAATTAAATCGTATTGTGAGCTGGCCATTGCGACCCGTCGCCGCTCCTGTATACGTATTATTAGTGGTTACAGGACAGTATCTACCGACGCTGCTGAGGTACTTGCCGGAATTCTTCCTTTCGATTTAGCTGCAGATGAACTGGCTAGGCTGCACAACATATGTAAGGCCGCAGTGGATTCTCTACAAGGTGCTAAAAACGTGGAACGTCATCGTTCTATAGAAATATGGCAAAAACGATGGAACGATTCTAGTAAAGGCCGATGGACTTATCGGGACACCGACGAGCGGGAACACCGCCTTCCCTGGCCGACGAGAACGTGCTGCGATCCATCCAGGGCTTGCCGCCGCCGCCTCCTGTTTTCAGCGGACGACACGACGACATCGGCCTCCATTTTAAGTGGCAGTCCGTTACTCTCACTCTCTCTCTCTTCCCTGACTCCACGTGCGCCGTCGCCTCGGCAGCTCTCGGCCTGCGCGCCTCACGACATCGGGTGTTTGTTCCACTAAACGCATAATCTTATTAAAAATACGTGTGACTTTATTCGTCCTGTTTATTATTATCATTTATTCGTTTTGTCTCCCTACCTGACGCGCAATCCTGCATGCTATACTTCGCCTCTCGCGGACCGCCCCTCTTCCTATATATATATTTGGAAATGATTCTAAATTCTCCCGAGCAACTAAGTAAGATTTTTGCATATGTTTCTGTATGCGGCTAGTTCCGCATAAAACAGGTCAGATATTTTTACTAAAACTTTGTATTTGTCATACCTTGTCGATACGCACTAACACTCTTTCCTATATTTGTAGGGAAATAGATTTGTTATTATATCATTTGAATATACTTACAATTAGTCAATACCGAATTCGAATGTTTCCTTTTATTTAGTTTCTATAGAGAAATCCTGTAAAATTTAAAATTTTATTAAAAATAATTTTTGATATATATAGTAGTTTCCGAAACAAACTTGAAAAAACAGTATTTTTAAGCATTTCTTCTGATTCTACGAAAATTCAAAACATGCACAAAGCCACTGATATTCGCAATCAGCAACCCAAAATACATAAATACAAAAATTTTGAGCGAAAGTATGTGAGCGGAATAATTAGAAATACAGAGATAGATGCGGCCTATAAGTTACTCAGCAGAATCGTTCAGACGTTCGAACTCCTCGTGTTTTACTAAAATACTATATCGGAGAAATAGTATTAATACATTATATATGTTTTCAAACATAAATGCATAATTTTACATATATATATATATATATATATATATATATATATATATATATATATATATACTACTGTGTACAAATATGAGTTAGACTTTTCAATTCAACTTCTCGGGCTTATCCATTCGGCAAAATGTTTTTATTTTTAAGATGGTAGTACTGTCAGAGTTATCTGTGCCAAATTTTACGCAGTTATCTTCATTTATAATATGTGAACAAAAAAGAATTGTCTGTTTGGTTTTTATAATGTCTGAAATTATTCAACAAAGAAGTAGCATGAAATATTTTTGCGCGAAATGAAATATCGGCCGCCGAAACATTCAGAATGTTTGGAGAAAACCTTTGATGAGAAGTCAGTGTCCAGATAAAGTGTTTTTGATTAGCACAATTTTTGACAAAAGAGTGAAATATCAATTGGTACGAAAAAACACTCACTTTTTTGGAGTAACAACGTCGCAGGAGGTCTGTGAAACTATGCTTTCGAACTATCAGGACAAGATGGAATGCATAATTGGTGTTAGGACTTGGGTCTATATTTACGATCGAGAAACAACCGATTAATCAAGCGAATATCGCACGAAAGGAGAGCGGAGACAGAAAAAATCACGCCAAAGTAGCTCAAAAAGCAAGGTTATGCTCACATATTGTGTTTTCTTCGATTATCGTTGTGTGCTGCATTATGAATACCTTCCAACCGGCCACACGGTTAACAAAGAATATTATTTGAGTGTTATGCGTCGTTTGCGTGAAGCTATTAATCTCAAAAGGCCAGATTTATGGAAAGATAACTCTTTTTGCATCACGATAATGTACCCGCTCACACTGCATTGATTTTATGTGAACATTTTGCCAAAAATTCAACCAATATCGTTCCCCAACAATCGGAGTCGCCTGATTTACCACTGTGGGACTTCTGGCTGTTCAGCAAACTCAAAAGACCACGTCGGGGACACGGTTCTGATTCGAATGAAAAAATAAAAGCCGAATCAAAGATAGAACTGATAGCCATTCCGAAATACGAGTACAAAAAATGTTTCGAAAATTGAAAAAAGCGTTGGCATAGTTCCCTTGTATCCAGAGGGGTGATTTTGAGGGGAATAAATTAGATTTGGAAGAATAAATAAAGATTTCAAAAGTTATATATCTGTACACAGTAGTATATATATTCATATAATACTACGCTTCTATAGAAGGGTGTGACGCGATACCTTAAACATTTTGTTGCTTATCTCATTATGCCTATGTGTATATACGACTCATTTTCGCTTGGAAACCCAAGTTTGTGCAACCTCGATTGCAAGGATGTCACGGGATATATACATATATATATATACACGAGGGTGCATTGATAAGTTTCCGGCCTGACCAAGAAAAACAACGTTTTTAAGAATTTCTTTTTATTTATCAACATAAACTCCTCCAAGGCTGATACATTTATCATAGCGGTGTTGTAGTCTAGTAATGCCATCTCTATTGACTGATTCGCCAAGCTCCTCAAAATACCCATTTACAACTTCGATTACTTCTTCATTGCCCGCAAATTTCTTACCGCCAAGTCATTTTTAGAGGTTAGGAAACAGATAATAGTCACTTGGGGCTAGGTCTGGAGAGTAGGGCGGGTGCGGCATCAATTCAAACTTCAGATCGTTGATTTTAGCCATCGCAACGATGGACGTGTGCGCTGATGCATTAGCATAATGAAACAAGATTTTTTTCTTCGTCACATGAGGTCGTTTAATTTTCACTTCGTAGCTCAAACGTTGCAATAAGTCTGCGTAGTATTGACCAATGATAATTTCACCCTTTTCAAGGTAATCAATGTATATAATATCTCTTGCATCCCAAAAAACAGTAGCCATAACCTTGTTCGCCGAAAAAATTGTTTTTGCCTTCTTTGGAGTTGGTTCCCCTGGTCCAATCCGCTGTTTAGACTGTTGTTTGTTTTCAGGAGTGTAGTGGTAGACCCAAGTTTCGTCAATGGTTACGAATCGACGAAAAATTTGCTTGGATTACGCTTATACAACGCCAAATTGGCGGTAAAAATGTTCCTTCGAATCAATTTTAGTCGACTGTTAGCAAACGCGGCACTCATCTTGCACAGAGCTTTTCCATATACAAATGGATATACATAGTTTATACACATTCATATGACATCTTATAGGTCTCAGCTATCTCACGCAATTTTAATCTACGGTCTTTCAGCACTATTTGTTGGGTTTTTTCGATCATATCTGGAGTTGTGGTCTCAATGGGGCGTCCTGAGCGAGGCTCATCAAAGGTGCTCACAGGACCCTTTTTAAACTCGGAAACCCACTGCTTAACGGTTGAATATAACGAGGAGGATGTCCTCAGTGCTGAGTCCATCTCTTCTTTAATTTCCTTCGGCGTTAACCCCTTCAAATAAGAGTATTTGATGACAGCACGATTTTCCAATTTTTCCATTTTTACGAAAAACACAGAGGCGTCTTGTTCAGCGTGCTCTCAAACCTAAACTAACATGGCGATCAGACTGAAAATATAGCTTCAAGCTGTCTAAGGATGGTACTATAGATGGCCACCTCAAGGTAGGCCTAGTGGCGCCATTTCTTGGTCAGGCCGGAAACTTATCAATCCACCCTCGTATTATTCGGACTCCACTTCTCAAAAATAATAAGCTACGTCCCTGAACAGTCGGTAATGCAGAATATTCTGCTTAGTTCGGTAAACCACCGCAATTAATTCCTCTGGTAGTCACTGCGATCGATTTGGACTTTCGTCAAAAGTATTAAATATTATTAAGCCTGGCTGAATAAAATATTAACAATCCAGCGTTTATATGATTCTATTTGTGTAAATATTTGTTAATTTAAGGGGGGCATATCGCATTTAAATTACTAAATCAAAAAGTAACATTTTATAATTGTTATAAATATTGTGTATACAACTTATCTCTGTTATAATTAGTAGATATTATTAGCTGTAATTTCAGTGGTTTATGGACTCTTAAAATTTACATGCCTTGAAGCTACAATATATAAAATATTGGAAGTATATACAAAATCGAAATTCATTGAGGGCTGCATTCCAATGAAATCAATGGATTAAATGAGCTAATATTTGAGGATCTTATTGTTCTTGATATTTGTTTTGGTATGAGGAGAGAGAAGTCTATTTAAACAAATGAAAACAGAATTAATAATAAAAATGTATTTAAATAAATGACATTAGATTTTAAATAGATGAGATTAAATAGCTCTGAAGTTCCGAAAATTTAGATATACTGTCCATTTATCGTGAAATAATGTCTATTTTGGTAATAATGTATATTTATTGTGGAAAAAATAATTTTTAGATATAAAATTGATAATATTGTAGGAATGATGATAAGGTGGATGCAGATATCAAGAAGTCGGAATTTAAAACAGAATAAACTATTTATTAATACTTTCGTTAGGTGGTGAAATGCGCAGATGTTGCTGCACTCGAAGGTGTCACCGGACTCCCGGGTCCCTCGTGACAATCTTGCTCATTAGACTCGCCTCTGGCTACGTCAGGGGATTCCCCACAATTAGTGACCGAGCCTGTCTATACTTGTGCATACTTATACCAAGGCTCACACACACCTCTGATTTGTTCTGCCACGCTCGCTCTCTCTCTCTCTCTCTCTCTCTCTCTCTCTCTCACACTTTCTCTCTCTCTCTCTCTCTCTCTCTCTCTCTCTCTCTCTCTCTCTCTCTCTCTCTCTCTCTCTAGATCACTCTCACTCACTTGCACTAATACGCACACTCACAATATATTTCAATACTTTTTATTTTGTAAATAAAGGTGATATTCTTGGATAGATTAATCTTACTTATGTTCGCAACTGTTTGATAAAATAATGTAGACCTTAGAAGACAATAAAATATCTTATCCATCTGAACTTACACATTATGAATGAACGTGATATTTTTCTTAGTGTTTTAGATTTAGTCTATTTTCGTAATATAATTTTTCCATTTATATTTACATCTGTTGTTCTTATAACATAGTTGATATTAATCTACTGTATCATAGGAGATTACTTACATTCACATGACAACATACGTATATATGTCACAAACGTATGACTCATAATAAATAAGTGAGTATATCACATTTCTTAGAATTATTTTTAAATATTTTAAAGCGATGCACATAAAAATAAACGTCCTAAAATATTTTTACACAAAAATATGAACTTTACTTTTATTTATTTATCAAAACAATCTTAAAAAATATATATATATATGAGGTTGTTTTCATAGTCGAAGGATTACAAGGAGAGGAAATTGTTGGTGGGCTGCAAGCACGTGGAGGTGCATTCAAATATACAGTAGCATTGATGTATAAAGTACCAGGGTTTCCCGACCAAAACCCATGCGTAGGGAGTATTCTCGGAAAAATGTATATAGCAACAGTTGCTCACTGTTTTTATGATAAGCCATCTGGATTATTACGCCACAGAGAGTTTTACATTATCGCCGGTGTAGTTAATATAAGTGAACACAAACCCTGGATAGAACATTGTCCTGTAGATCTCGTGATCATTCATGAGTCATATGATCCACGTGAAGAGGACACCTATGCTAAGAAAGGAAATTTAGCGATAGTAAAGGTCATCATCTAAAATTGTAACAAAATAAATACCATCAACATTACGTACAATGATTTTAGAATTAATACTGTTTATTTTATCTGGATAATAGTAACTATTTTTATAATATTATAGTTCAAATAAACATTTTAGTACTTACATATTTTAATGAATTAAAAATTTAGCCATTGTTTGCATTTTTTACATTCGTTGTCGTATATAAAAGATTCGAATAGGTACAAATAAGTACATTGCACACATGCACTTGCAGACACGCATGTACACATCAGATTCTTAAACTTAAAAAATTAATTTTATATTTTTTAACTTTTCAGCTGGCTAAAGAATTAACAGTAAGATCAAATCATCCGACATTGGCTAAGCTTAGTCCACGTACGCAAGTTATTAAGAAGTTTGATACCATATTTTTGGTATCTGGATTTGGATTGCAGACAATTAACATACTTACAACGACAGTAGATGGTGTCGATATTTACGTACAAGATGGAGTTGCTGACGGTAGTCTACATTACGCTAAGGCTAAAGTACTCCCTGATCAAGTTTGTACAAATTTGCTCGGCAATACTCTTGTGTCAGGTAATATGTGCGTAAAATCAATCCGAACTGATCCTGAACTACCTACAGGAATTTGTCTGGTAAATAAAATCATAGATAATCAGTAATTGTTTTCTATAGTATTAATATTTATATTTATAGTATTAATATTTATAGTTTAAAAAAAAACGAAATTTTATGTGATATATAAGGAACTAATAACTGAGCGACAAAGATTTTCACAAGTATAATAAAAACAATCAAAAAGGAGGACAAATGAGTCTAATTTTATAGTATTAAGGGGATATAGAATAAAAAGTTAATGGTATTAATGACAGTAAAATTTTTCTCAGTTACATAATTTTGAAGGATTTTGGACAATAAAGTATTATTGCGAGGTAGTTGTTTTGTTGTAAATCTGCATGGGAAAAGTTGAAAAATACTATGTGAGTTAGCAAGCAACATATATCGTAAACAAATACATAATATCATACACAAAGCGTCATAAAATGTAGAATATTTTTCAATTGATCCATTTCAAAAGAATAAAAATACAAAAAACGTTGGTAAGAGAGATAGCGACCCTCAAAATAGAAGACGCTAGTTTCATTTATGCTATAAGAAAATTCCGCACCAAAGTTAAAAAAATACTATGCGAGGAAGTGAGGCCAGTTTCCTACCAAATCTCCCGAACTCTTACTAAGAATAGTTTGCAGCTTAAAAATAAGAAAGAAAATGAACTTCATCGTATCTAACTAATAACAATAGAACTATTAACAAAGTCATATCTTGTCTATATTTCTATAACGTCATATCATTAAGCTGTGCTGAACAAAATTTTATCTTAAATCTTGGATTAATCAAATGATACTTCTAAAATAAATATTATAATATTGAAATTTGAATAATCGCTTATAATATTTTATAGATAGCTAACTCATTTAAGTGTATACATAATATTTAATTGCAATAAAATTAAATGACTTTTAAATGTTAAAAAAGTTTTCAAATATATACATTTGTTGTGCAATAAAATTTAAGACATCGTTTTGTGAAACGCATAGTAATGAAATAATTCTATAGATCTAAGATTAAAATATGAATGTTTTATTTAATTTTACTTAAGTTGCAATTTATTTTGCCTGTAAGAAGTACATCAACAGCAACAAACTCGTAGTACAATATAACATACAAATGTTTTTCAATCTTTCTAAATTACGATTTTAGGTTTGATGGTAATTAAAAGGCGTTAATTTAAAGATACAAGAAGAAGAAAATTCTCGAAATACAATGACAGAATGAAAAAAAATTCCAAAATTCATGTAGATGGGTTAAAATAAAATTAGACCAAGGAGCGCGGTCGCGCTCCGAAGGCAAGTACAGGTACTACAACTTCCGGATGACCGTGCTTTTTTAAAATAATTATTGCCTCAATATTAAACTATTATATTACTTCTCATTATGCTTAATCGAAAAGCTATTCCATTATACTATGATTTAAAAAAAATTTTCATGTAAAAAACTTTTATTATATTAAAGTTATTAAGCAGTATTTTTTGTATTCCATTTTCATTATCATTCTAGATATTTAATTTTGTCCATCAGGTATATGCACTAGAATTGCATAATTTCTGACATTAAATAAATAAAGTATATCGATTCTGCTACTACCACGTGGTGCAGCAGTTCTGCAAAGTTGAGGTTGGAGGTTAGTTTAGAGAATTTTATACAATATAACCAAATACCAATGAAGATAGACTTTTATACAAGAACATTTCATATAGGTGCGTATATCATTAAAAATGTTAGTTTTGCTGAATAGTACGATTGCGCTAAAATTAAAATTTAATCGATAAATTTCAGCTGTAAATTACGTTTTACAAGCAATCAGGCACGTTACTAGGTGTTGCTATTTATTGGTATAGCAAAAGCAAGAATACGTTTTTCTCGTATAGGATGCATAAATAATTAGTAATAAAAATATATTTTCATTGAATTCTAATATGAAATATTTTAGAAAAGAAATGGAGAAATACAAGATTAACAAAAATTCAATGTTCTACAAGAATTAATTACAATTAACACGAAATCAATTATGCAATTAATTAAAAAAATAATTACTGCACTTCAAATATGTTTATTAAAATATAGGAAAGACAAATATATATAGTAATTCAACAAAATTTACTCACAATATATTTTTAGCTAAATAATATTTATTATTTAATAATAATACATATTATTATTAGTTTTTGTTCAAATAAAAATATATTTATGTCAATATTATACGAACATCTAAGGGTACCGTATCGTACATATATTTTGCAAATATCAGCTTACCCAATGCAATACTCAAATTGATTTATCATAACCAAATATTATTGTGGTTTTCCTTTAGGAAGTCTATAATATAAGTATAAAAAAGTATTATGCCCGTCTCTCAACTGAAATCGATTAAAAAAAAATTATTTTAATCCGATATTTTCATCTACACAATCTACTTTTAAAAATGATGTGGCTAATATATCATACGTTATAAAATATTTTCAAAATATGTAAGTTCCTTCGCGCACGACCTGCACTGCACTTCTGATTCCCGCATAAGTAGACAAATTAACTTTACAAGTGACTGATTTAGACAATTAAAAAAATTTATAGATATTTAATTTGTAGAGTATCACCTGTGTTCTTCATTCATTTATCTCAAAAATCTATTTTAGAAAAATGTTGTGCCTATTTTAAATTAACAGTTAAAAAATATATCAGACGCAGCACGATACACGTGTGCGTTATAATTTCTCAGATGCTTAAAAATATATATTTTTAATTTTTAATATTTATTATATTATATGACGTCTCAAATATATTTATTGATTAGGTTTATGGTTAGGATGATTAAAAGGCTTTTTGAATTCTCAAAATAGGTATTACTGGTAGATTGAGAACTATAACTTCCAGGATCGGCACGCTCAATAACTTGAACGCGGAAATATTTAATAACTTTTGATCAAATAGAAACAACATCATTTCTAAAAATGGATTTTGTAAATGAAAAAATACAGAACACAATAATATTAGGAGGCGAACTTAGTTTCCGACCTTCACATTTAGATGGCGATATAAGTAGTACAAAAAGTCAGATGTGTCGGATCTAGTACTTATTTTTTAGTTTTGGCATTTGCGAATAAATTCAATAAAATTCAGTTAACAGGCGTCCTCATTTGTGTAAGCATTATCATTTTTTAATCAATGAAAAATGAATCGTAAAAATAAAAAATATAATAATTACAGATAGAATTTCTATCACCAAGATTGTTTAATAATAATTTGTCTTCAGATTAAATACAGATTACAAAGAATGTCCTGCAGATATATAAGTTTCTATAATTTTATATTTACAAAAATTCATGTTTTTTTGTTCGTAGGGTGACAGCGGCGCTCCACTTATTCACAAGCACTATCTCGATGGAATAGCAATCAATGGTTTTTTATCGTGTGATGAGGACGTACTTCCCGGAATTTATATAAATGTTGCCTATTATAAAGAATTTATAAAAACTGCTATAAGTGGTTACATAAGTGAAGATATGCTTGTTCTACAGTTAAAGGCAAATCCGCACGACGGTACATTTTCGTTCGAAAAAATAAGCAATTGAAAACTTATATAAGACAAAATTGCATAATTTGACGTAAGGAATACAAAATAATTATAGAAAGTATTATTAATTTCTTTTGATATAATTTTTAATTTACGACTCAAAATTTTTAAATCTACGAATTAATAAACGCTATTAAATTTAGGAAATCAGTTTGTTAAAATTTATATTAGTTTCTCTATTAATCATCGTCATCATCTACATCATCAGCCACATCATCATTCAGATTAATTCTATCTTCCAGATATTCTTTTGCTCCATAGCATATTAATTACATAATTTGCAAACAATCGTCAAATAACCATTTCCATAAGTCTAGTAACGTTGTCTGCTGCAATTGCTTCTTTATTCTCTCGAACACCGATCGTAATTTATTTCAATGAGTACATACGAAAAATGTGTGTTCTACATCATCACAAGTCCATCTGTTGTACTTTCAGTTTGATGAGATCCATCCCTTCATCCTGTAGAGGTATTTACGAAAGTACCCGTGTTCAGTTAGAAATTGAGCGAAGAACCCGTGTTAACGTAATTAACGCCTTAAGGTGTCTTCTGTCTATCTATGGGCCCATTTCGGATGTAGGCCGTTTTCACCCGCCGTCCTCGTCCGTTCGATGTCCATCATATTTACCATAATCTCAATGTAGTCGTCTGTTTTTCCGTCGCAGTATCCTCCCTCCGTACGATTGCACTTCATTCATAAATTCTTCTATATTCGCTCGCTGAAAGGTTAATTTGAATAACTCCCGCTCTTAAGAAAACCGCTTCTTGCAATAAAGTCCAACAAATACACGTGACTCATATTCCGCTCACCTTTTTGATATCTTTTATCATATTTGTCTATTTTGTAGTATACACAGTGTATCTCGATAGTTTTAAGACTGGTATCTTAAAGATTAGTTGTAAATCCGCCTTGAGTTCCGTTTTAGCCACGTATAATATTATCATATAGCCACGTACCGAATCTTCCTTAGCCAGTTGGCTTGTTTTAACCTCTGTCTTACTTTGGCTAGGAGGTGCTTTTTATCATGTTGTCCTCATGATTTGTGCACATAATTATTCCTCTATATTGATTAGACGGTTAAATCATGATTGCTACTCCTCTGGATCCGAGGTTTCTAGAGGCACATAGGCGACTTTCAGACTGCACAGATATATTTTACATCCTTTGTCGTGTCTTCTGGCTTTTTCGATTGTTTCTTCTTTTGGAGAGTCTTCCGTCCGACGACGGGCGAACTTCTCGGGAGTCCGAGTAAGACGGTTTCTCTTCCACGTTTACGGAACTTTCTCCCTCCATTTATGCTGTTTCATATTGTTTTCGGTATATGGGAGAACCGTTACCTGCTTGAATTCGTACAGTCCGACAGCTATACACTCATTTATTTCACTTATATCTATATTTATAACATGCCTGATATTTTTATGTACGCTGGTCTTTTCGGATATTTTGTTCCGGATATTACTTATTATTAAAAATGCTTTTGGAATTTACTTTCTCCAACTTCTCATGTTGCTGGTGGTGAGAGATTCAGTGCATACACACATCTTTTATTCATATTGCTATCTGTATCATATTCCATTACAACAGACAGGTGGCATACTGGTGTAATCTATAGGAATCTCCATTGACTATACTAAATCGATTGCAGGTGACACTCCAGTACCTTCAATTTATTTGATTACATTTTGGAATGATATTTTATATCCTAATTGTAATAAATGTAATAGTGAAGAGGTTCGTTAGTCAACGATTAGAGTTAGACCTCCTACTTGTGGCGGCCCAGGAGTGTCATCTAGTTTTATGAGAGTACCCTCCAGCAGATGAATGCACATAGACAAGAAATTAACCCTCCTCAGTCAGCCTCTTCGAGTTCTGCGTCCGCAACTTCTAATCATGAATCAAAGTGGTCTCATTCATATGTGAGAACTATATGATTCCAGAACATTTCAATATTTCATGACTAGCTTGAAAAGTACCCGTTTATCGAGTCACCCGTAGACAATGCTTGTTTATAGGGTATCCTTCTCTAATCTACTCTCTCTAATTTGACTATCGCAAAACTCAGAAAGTGTTTTGAGGGATGAGTAGTTGAAGGACGAGCGATTAACACTACTTTTGCTCGAATTTCTTATCCATTGTTGCCTACTCAACACTCTTGCGAAAGCTTTTTTCGCAGTTAACCACAATACGCAGCGGTCCCTTTCAAAATTTCATGCGACTGTATCTTTTGAGTGTAGATGCCTGAAAACATCTTCCTAATTAGATATATAGATTATTGAAAAATATTTTGATTGTTAGAAATTATAATGCTGTACAAATGTGATTCAGTTAAGTGATGGAAAATGGGCTTGAATTGACGAGAGTCACGAGCGGAAGCGTAGTGAGGGAAATCCATGGGGCCATCGGAGGGCGCGCTTGATTCATCACATAAAGCCATGATTTTACACGTCCAATGGAAAAAAATGGGAAAAGTACCGGATCCGACCTGCGCCCATTGTATCACCCCTAAAAACGATGCCAATTTACGCTTGACATGAGGTCTATTTGGTCCTAAGTGGTCCAGAGTATCTTTCTCTTATAAGACTTATCTGCAGTACAATATATGGCTTGAAGAAGACATGCAAGCCTGTATGTATGCAACAGTAATATCCTTATGGAAGATTCTTTGGCTACCTCTGTGTCATAGAATTGAGAGTGGTTTAGTAGGTTTAAATCCTCCAAACCCTGGAGTTGAGGCTCCAGTATTAATCCTAGTTGCGAGAGTTCTAGACCATCAACCTACTCAGTTATCAGATTAGTTTCTACTTCCCTCAAAAAAAGAACATTATCATTTTCCTTGAAAGTTTTGGTATTCTTCTTCACATTTAATGCATTGAGTTACAATGAACAAAGCAACTCTTCTTTAAACATCAAGAATGTCTATCTTATTCCATAGTTCAATCGGATTTTACCTGATGACTAATTAATTTTTAGAATATTTTATATACATCATTTTCTCCGTTTTTTATGAATGTATTAATATTAAATATCTATATATCTGTAAATTAAATTATTTTGTAAATTTATTTACAAACTTTAGTTATTATCTTATAATCAAGATCCTTCTATTAACTATTGTTTTCAAAATATAAATGCAAATTTTAAGAGTAGATCAGTTCATTATATTCAATAATATGTTACGGTTTTTTTTCAGAAAACGGAACAACTTTGAAAAGTGGAATATTACAAGAATATATAATAAAAGAATATAAATGACCAATCTCACTATCTTATTTTTTAATTTACTAACCAGTACCACCGATAAATAATTAATTAAAATGATTCATTTTTAAATATTTTTCATCTATAAAAAATTAATAAAAGCTTGTACTAGGCCTATAAAAAAAACTGAATTAATTATACCTATTACTTAAATAAATAAAGATAAAAACTTATGTCTCATAATAATTTATAATATTCAGATTAGAGATGTTACATTTTTGATTCATGTACATTTTTTTCAATAACAAGTTTAGTTATTATACATGAGCTGCTTTTTTATTAGATCTGGGAAATTTCCATAGTTTCTATTACGTCAACACGTAAGATCTGCAGTGAGTTAAAACATTCAAAGAGTTTTAATTATTAAACAATTTTGATACAGAAATCTCTTGACGATTTGAATCGTTCGAGTATATGGACCTCATAAGCATTCGAATACTTAAGAAGCTAAAGCCTTATTCTGATTCAATTGAAAATTTAAAGCGATAAAACAAAGTAAATCTGTTTTATGTCTAAACACAGAACTTTAAATTCATTCATATATAACCTCGACCAATCATAGACATACAAGCATGCATTCGTATTTTGTATGAACTTGATGAATTTGGCCATTTTTCAGGTCTAAAAGGTCGTGCTACGACACGCTTTTCTCTTCAGGGAGAAGGAGTTGAAATAGACAATCGAACTTTTAAATAAATCATTAGCCTCGACAAAAGCGTACCCTGAAGCAAAAAATTACCTTGGTCAGTATATAAGACTGATCAAGATTTTAATGTATGCATGTTTTCTTAAGTATTTATATGTATATTTGTAGTGCGTTCCGATGTATAATATAAAACAAGACTAAAAGTTATAGCGTTATGCGCAAAGTATTGCGCATAAATTATTAAAATTGGAAGACCATAAAATCTGTTTAAAATTATTTTACTAAAAACCTCAAAATCAGAAATTTAATAAGATTTTTCAGCTTTCATGGGTACACAATAGTACATTGTCAGATACTATTTTCCCATACGAGAGCGCTTTTTGTTTTTCAAAGAAATGCACAAAAAATTGAATGGCAAATTCACAGAATTAAACAATATCAAATCTTCCCACGTGTTAGTCATGCTTATATAGAGCGAGCAGGTATATATCTAAAGGTCCAGATGATACTCGTTCAAAAATAAATTGCTCTAACATCAAATCTAATTTTTATTACGAAACCTCCTCTCAGGTGAGGGGCGGAGCCCCTTCTTTTCTAAAAAGAAATAAGAATAATCAATTGAAGATTATAAGTTTATTATTAACTAAAAAAAAATTTAATAGCATAATAACTAGAGTTTACAATTCAAACTAATTAAAAAAAAGATATATAATTTGTAATATATAAAACACATTATAGGAATTTTCATAATAAATTTCACATAGAATAAAAATCTTATTTTATTTTCAAAATCTCGAATACCTAACTCAAAATGCAAAAAAAAAAGATCGCGCCCGCGGTCGAGGGGCGTATATAAGTCTAAACATCGTAAATGCGAGATGTTACGCAGGCACGGAAAACTGAGAAACCTTCCGGACTACACGGTTTTGTTCATTCCCTTTAAATTCCAAGGGAGGAAAAGTAGTATTTTGCTCCCTCTAGACAGCTACAGAAAATCGTATTTTCCGCCCCGAGTGCGGAAATAGTACATTTCTTATCGAGTATGGAAAGGCTTTATTTACGAAACGAGAGGTTTGCGGCCCGAGACGAAGCCGAGGGATCGAAGAGCTCGAAGCGCAAGTAAGTTATATATATATATATATATATATATATATATATATATATATATATATATATATATAATAACTAACTTTTATTAAGTACTAAATGGCTCCATATGAAGGTAATTTTATTATTCAAGTTATTCTATATAATAATATTTAAAAATTATTAGGTAATTTTTAGCAATTTTTTTATCAAGTTTACAGCTACTTTCCTTATTAAACATTTATCTTGGCACAGAATTGGCGAAAAATGATCAAATAGTTAAATTTTAATAAATGGCAATAAATTAATGAAAGAATTACGTTGATGGTAAATAAAATCTGACTTAACAAATCTTAATAAAATCTGAAACAAAATACAAATGGCCAATTAATAATTACTTATAGTTTTTGAATTATACGAGGGATATCTGTCTAGTAACACCTTATTTGTTTTTATCTACTCTCCTCACTCTAGACTAATTTTAGTTTGTAGAAATTCATAATGATTGACCTAACTTTCCTACTTGAACAATATCTCCGTACTATCTATTGTATAATCATTTGCAAGCTTTGCTTCACTATAAGTAAATAAACTTTTTTTTATATTTTAAAGATAACCTATGTTACTGCGACATAAAAACTATATTTTGCCAAAATATGATTGAAATCTTTTCTTTTTTTTTAAATGTTTAAGATTTCTGATAACAAATAAAGAGGTAGTAGTTGTTCATATGGTAATAAGTTAAGATTAGATAAAAGAGTATTTCAAAGTAAAATATTGTAATAAATAATACAGATACAGGACGTTGAAGTAAAATAGACTTAGAAAGTTGCTAGAAAAACTGCAATTGGAGACGATAAATGTGAAACTAAGGCAAGGATAATATATCAAAGGCTCTTATTCATACTATTATATTTTTTTAAAAAATTGTATAAAATATAATTTTACAAACTTAATGCATTATAATGCTATTTCAAAATCTCATTCTGTACAATGCTATTTCAAGAGTGCGAGTAATATAATTATATTTCCATTAGAATTACTTTATTTAGTATATTAATATTATTATTATACTAAATTACATGCAATTATTATTATACTAAATTCGATGCATTATAATTATGCTATTGCTATAATAAATTTCATATACAGCTGCATTAAAAAAGCGTTGCATATGATTCGTATTCGTAGAACGGTTCATAACATATTTAATTATACGCATAGGAGTAACATACGATGTCCAGATATACAGACATAACACGATTTTAATATTACAACAATTTTTTAAATTAAATTTTCTGAGATATAGTTTTTTTAATGGAATATTATGAATAAAAACGGTCGATATTTTAAATGTAAAAGAAGATGCTTTTTCATAATTTTCAAGAAAGTTTCAGTAAAACTTGTTCTCTTAATATGCTCAAAAAAATTCAGTAAATTAAAATCAGTTCTACTGCTATAATGCCATTATCCTATACGGTCCCCTGTTCTTCCTTAACATATTATCTCATATTGAATGAATACAAAGTTACATTAAATACATTCACCTGTTTCTTTAAGGTCCATGGAACTGATACTAGAAGCAATAAGTTTTTAAATAAAAGTAGCAATATCATTTTAACGTTACATTATATATCGCTTATATTCATTCGGAAAATTCAATTTTTTTAGTATTATACATTATTTCTTCTTATTTTGTATGTTTTTAAATTGATTTAATTTTATCGAATTTGGTAAAAATTTTGTACTTTTGAATAATATCAAATTTATAAAATAAGCAACTAATTAACAATTACTTGAAAAGCAAAAATTTGATTAGTTAATCAAGAATGTATATGATACAAAGGATGATGAAATAATACATGACATAATAATTTAATATTTTATTTCCCGATAAAAAATGATTGAGTGATCTTTTTGCATAAATTTGTTTTATACAGTTTATTAAAGATTTTATAGGAAACTATATAAAACCACTAAAATGATGTTCTATTATGCTTACAATTTATTAGTGCGCTCTATAAATGATTTATAAAGTACACAAGCAAAATACGTTAAGGTTTTGCATTGAAAATGGATAATTAAAAAATTTGCATGTATAATTCTATTAATTACTAATATATAGTCACATACTTATAAAATACTAATAAAATTATACTGCTAATAATTTTTTTATTCTAGGAACATCAGTTGTTTTCCTGAGACTATGGAACAAGGTTGGCGTGTGTATGTGTGCGTATACGTTTCTGTGTGTGCACATACGTACAGATGTATGTATTTACCTAGTCATATCGAAGCTAATGAGGTCAAGAATGAATGAAAACTCCAATATGCAAAACTAGTAGCATACAAAGTTCTCTTATAATTCAAAAAAAAAATTATTTCACATCTATGCATGTTAATATAATAGAATGAACGATAGGAAACCCGCTTTTAAGCAGAAACATTCAAGACTAAAAGGTGTACTATTGTGAAATGTATTTTTTATACCTTTTATTTTTTGCTTTGGTGGGAAGATACTTACAGTCTAATGGTAAGAATACTGTTATCAAAATTTTAGTTAAAGTTATGAAACTAAATAAACCAAACAATAATTATTTAATGAATGTAATGTGGAGCATAATGAATACATACTTTTTTCAACATGACATATCTAATCTTTTAAGAAGCACAAATATTCTAAATATCTACGGAACGATATTATTTTGCAGAATATTAGTTTATAGCCTTTCTAAGTATCTCTATTAAAAAATCTTTTTTCTTTTTGTTAAACAGTTTCAGAAGAAAAATTGTGCTAGCTATAAAAATCGAACGTCAATTAGTTAATATGAGCATATTTAGACGATAATTCTTATAAAAAAAATTAGTTGCAGTTATTAGATAAATAGTTATAGTTAACAATTTTTAGATTATTAATTTTTTTTACATTGATATATATATATATATATATATATATATATATATATATATATATATATATATGTATATTATTGTACGAAATGATTATTCACCAACTTAAATAATATTACCATATTTTGATAATGCACCATCAATTAGAATATTTTTCCTGTTATTTTTTTGTTTTGAAGCGTATATATCTTGATTCATCAATTACTGTAGATCCTATTATATTTACTATGTCTCCAAAGCTTGTATTTATTTTCAAAAATATATATTTAAATATATTATCCTAATATAAGAAATTATTTTAATTACTATATTGGTGAAATTTTTTAGATATCGCACAGCAACTTAATAACACTATCTTTGTTTTTTCACACAGCTCATTCACGCGAGGTACTTAGAAAAAGATATCAGTATATTTATGTAATAGTAAACATTAGAAATGAAAATATGTAAAATGGATAATTCTCACTTGATAAAACAGACTTATATCGTTCTTTTTCTCTTTTATCCATAAATTTCAAATTGAAATCAATTTTTAAGAAATATTGTGGATAAGAAAATTGTTAGGGTCTTCAATAAGTTCTCGTTCTTTTTACCAAATAAAAGTTTTATTTGAAATATATAATAAATAAAAATATTTGATTCAGAAGATTCTTTATCACTAGAGAACATTTTCTCTTATATTTCTGCAGTATATAAATGCCGTGTCGAAAAACCAATTATTATTTTAAGATTATTCAAGAATGGATCCATTTTTTAGTTTCTTCGTAAGATTAAAATCACTGGTCAGCTAGGGCGTGTGCAATCGAACGGAAATATTGGAAAGGGTGTCAGATAAATATGGTGATTGGGGTAAAACTTCGCATTGAAGTGTTCCAGGTAGGTTTTTACGGTTTTTGCAATATTAGATCGAGAATGTTCATGTAAAGCATCACTTTGTCGTGTCTCTGCCCGTATAGCGGCTATTTTTCGTTTACAGCTTCACTCAAACGCATTAATTTAAGTTGAAAACGATACCTCGTGCTAGTTTGACTCGGTTTCAGCAGTTTATAATAATTTACACCCTTTTGATTCCTCTAAATACAGAAGTGTAGGACCATGAATATTTTGATTGGGATATGTGTCATGTAATTAATTGTTTAGTTAGGTCATAAATAGATATCAGTAACCTTTAAAGGATACTTTCCATTTAAACATTTTTCCGGTAATGTGATGTGTTTATTAAAAATACAATATTATCTCAGAGAAACTTTTTATGTTTTTTTCTTATTCTTGTTGTAATTAATTTTTTGTAACGCTAAATTTGAACCTTTTTTACATATTATAATGATTTCAGTAGATTACACGAATATTTTCAGAATATGGTTATTATTATGACCATTATAACTGTCTAAAACCATTGTCTGTTACTGTATATATAAGAAATTCATAGACTTTAACTTATTAATATTGACGATTGTAAAAGCGTAGAAATTACGACGGCAAGTTATAAAATTCGGCTTTAAGCGGTAGTTATCGAAAAATCCGTGTACAGAATAACATAATTATGTGTCACACATTCTATTCATGTCTTCAGATATCTATCAGATGTTTACCGGCTCAAGCTCAATTTTAAAACTTACAATCGTATTTTCAGTATCTTCACAACTATGAAATAAATTTTGACTATTTACCTTCTCAGTAAACTCGCCGAAAATCCGTTTTCCACGATCCATGTGTAAAATTTGTTATATTTGAAAAAGTTGCCATCAAATTTCTGTTATGTTTCACATATACTTTGAATATAGTGCTATTCCAAACATAGTTTTAAGTATATTGTGACGTCCAACCGAAGTTGGTGCCACACGGTTAATCCTAACGGCGATTTACTGCCGTTAGTTACCGCCGGTTGCCCCCTTGTTTTTTTGGCCACGCTTTAGCGTTGAAGCCAGGGATACGCGGGGCGGATCGCGAGGTCGATCGTCGCGGCGCGTTCGCGTAATTTCGCCGTCGTGAGGGCCACACTCGGGCAGCTCCAACACGATCGGTTGGATATTAGAGCGGCGACGGATCTAATATCCTCTAGGAGGTAGTAGGGGCGCGAGCTTCCTCGGCCTCCAGTCCACCTTACTAGCTATCCGCGCTGAACTTTAGCGGAGGCTGCAGAGTCTAGCGGCAATTTCCTTGCCTGCAGAGACTAGCGTCCCCTGACCCAAAGTCTAGCGCGTGCTTCGCGGAATTAAAAAGGGAAAGAAGAAAAATAAGGCAAAAATGAATTTTCAACGACTTACTTTTATTTTCGAGGAGTTTAGCAAAGTAAGAACCGAACAGAGTAAACGCGGCCGGCAATCTGCTTTCCGCAGTTTTCAGGGCCCGTATTTATAGTCCGAGCCCTGCGCCGCCGAAATTTTCTCCGCTGGAAATTACATCGTGGTGGGGGAGATAAAGGGACGTTTTTTCTACATAGAGAAAGCCGTCCGTTCATCTCTTACAACTATGATTATTATTTCTGTATTTTGGAACTGCGTATAACTAAGCTATATTTAAAACGTATTCTTATATATATAAAATAATCCATAAGTTAATGATACATTGGTATGACTTAATAATAATAATAATTAATAACTATAATAGAAATAAAAATTGAATCGATGCATTAACAAAAACAGTAATAGTAATTTTAACGGTAATTAATATCGTCTATAATTATAGTAAAAATAGTAATAATAATGTTAATGGTAGTAAAAGCAAACTATCAGCGAATAGCGCAGAAATATTATTGAGTAAACTAATTAGAAAATTAATATTAAACATAATCATAATAATAATAATAATAACAATAGTGAAAATAATTAGCGTATAACGCCACATAATTATGGTTTAAACTAGTAATAACAATTAGTAATCTTTACAATAATAATAATAATATCGAAGATATTAATTGGAATAATAATAACAATAGCAATATTAATAATCGCATTACTATATATTAGAACGGTAATGTTAGTAAAAATAGGAATATTAGTGCTTGTAATAATAATAATAATAATAATAGTGTTAATAACAATATGAATAATTTATCAATATTAAAAAAATAAGAGTAATATTAATCACAACAATAAGTATAATTTCAAAGTTAGTAATAATAATGTCAACCGTGCTTATTAATACAAATATTTGTACATTTTCATTAACATTTTGGAAAAATTGAAATGCACGTTCAGAAATAATATTATTTCCGTACGTCGATTGCTTCGAGAAATTCTACTTTCTATTCGAAGCCAAAATTTCAGACGTATTTCAGTTTCTCAAGCCTCTTGGGATATTGGTATATTAGGCTGTTACTCGGGTTTCGCATTTCGTATACAAAGAAAAGGGGGAAGGGTCGTAAACTGCGCATTAGCGCGCCTCCGCTTCGTTCCGAATTTTCCAGAGGGGCGGGAAAGTACAAGCGGTGCGGGAATAGAGACAACACTTCGGCCAGCGCTGACCGCGGCAGGCTATGGCTAGGCTGCATTACTATGGCCACATCTGGTCCGATTTTATTACTAGAAAGCGCGCGCTGCGCAGGCATTTGGCATTGAGGTTCGCAGAGTTTATATATACAAATATAAACGTATTTATTCTCACTACTCCGAGAATATCTACGAACTTTGCCTTACCTTTGTATATATATATATATTATCGTGAAGGCGATGTTGCCAAACGCTTGTCTCCTTTGCTTTCTTTATTCCTACTCACTTTCCCGGGCCTGAAATTCATCGAAAACTCGACGGGTAGGCATGCCGAGGCAATTCGACCGATCCCTCCTTGTCCTTGAACAGATATATACATATATATATACCTACATACGTATACATATATATCTATATATATATATATATATATATATATATATATATCTATATATATATATACGTACATATATCCATATACATATATATATATTATTCGGCGTAATCGCTGGACGCAACACCCGCAACCTTAAATGGTTGGTTGGGGATTGAAATGAACCCAATCAACCATCACGCTGAGTTCCTTTGGTAAAAGTATCGGCTTCCGTTTCTTCAGGTCGCCTTGGTATTTTCCGTTATAGATGTCACTCTTGGTTGGTCGTCGTTGTTTTCTTGAAGTAGTATAGCTGGCTGTGTCAGTCGAATTCATCTCTGGTCTTCTTCCCTTTTTAAACTTGCATGTTATTATATATTTTTAGGTTTACAAGTACGCAGTTAAAAACTAGGTAAAAAAAAAGGAGTACAAAAACTAATTATAAAGTTCCCTAACATATACATGGTCTTCTTCGCAAATGCTTGTATAGCTTAACAATTTAGCATCGAATATTTAAATCTATCAGACGGATTGTTACATAATATGCTCTTTCTTAAAAATATTTGACATATTGACGCTCTAGTAAGTAATCCGTTTTTTTGTGTATTTTGTATGTTTTTCGATTTTTTTTTGTTTTTTTTTTTTTGACGAATATGTACAGATATGCCTACATATACATATATACCTATATATACGTATATATACTCATATATCTACATACTCTTTAGTTAGATTGCCAGATATGCGTATACTCGGGTTTATTGCTTAGTTTTAATGTTTCTCGCGTCGTTATCAATATAGGATATCCGTAGTCTGTTCGCGTGAACAATTTTTCCGCCCTTTTTATACTGAATTTTTACGTTATTTTTCCCGATGATTTCTAATACACGAAACGGACCGGAATACTGGTTCGATAGTTTCGCGGGTTTCGGGCCACTCAGTAAGAAAACATAATCACCTACTCTAAATTTTACTTCTTTCGCATGTCGGTCGTATAATAGTTTTGATTTCTCTTTCGACTGGATAAGGTTATCGTATACTAATCTCTTTATCCCAGTTAACCTAACCACTAATTCCTTAACGTAACCCTGGTATGTTGGGATCAGATCCGCTTCACGTAGTGGATCGTTGGAGGGGAGCCTAGCTAATCTGCCGATGACTACTTCAAACGGCGTATGCTTCGTACTCTCTTGTACACACGTATTATAATTCAGCATCGCTATTTCTACCCATTCGTCCCATTCGGAGTCTTTCTCTGTATATTGTTTCAAAAATTCTCCTAACGCGTGATGGGACCGTTCTAAAGACCCGTTAGATTGAGGGTGGAAAGCCGTTGTCCTGACCTTTTTTATTCTGAATCTCTTTGCAATTCGTTGCATGAGGCTACTTAAAAAATTTCTACCTTGATCCGTAAGTATTACTTTCGGAGCTCCATAGATGCAAATACACCTCTTTATAAATGCATCGGCAATTGTTGACGCTACCGCGTTGGGCAGCGGGACAGCTATACAATACTTGGATAATTGATCCTGCATTGTTAGGATATATTCGTTTCCGCTTCTTGTTTTAGGTAATGGACCCACTATATCGAGGGCTATTTTCTCAAATGTAGTACCTGGAGTGTCAGTAATTACCATGGGTTGCCTTGTTTTAACGCGTACAAGTTTCTTCAATTGACAGTCTATGCATTGCTGGACGCGCCTTTGTACATCTGCCTTTAAATTATCCCAATAATAATCCTGTCTAATACGGTTGTACGTTTTCGAAACGCCTCTATGACTCGACAGGTGAGTTATGATACTCGTAGAATATCTCATCACGGCGATCAGGTGGGACAAATTTTAAACTCCCTTTACAAATTATTATCTTTATATCTGTATCTTTAAATTCGTTTAAGAATATACTCATAACCTCGCGCCATTCTAACCCTTCTATGTCTGGCGAGTGAGCTATACTGAATTCCTCAATTTTCTTTTCTAAACTAAATGCTCTTAATTCTTTACATACTTTCTGAATGTTTTCTTTTATTCTTGATAATGACTCGGGCTTATCGCCTCTGATACTTAGGGCAATTAGAAATTTGCGATTGCTTCGTTTATACGAGCTTATTCTAGTTTCTTCTATGTATTGCCGCTGCGGAATTTTATTTGATTCGGCGAGCTTCCGTGCTGCTACATCGCAAGGTTCACCTCTATTATTGACGAAATAGACAATATGATCATTGCGGAACTGAATCAATTCTTTGGTTTCCACGAAGTTATTTTTGTCCCTCCTTGGATTTGTCCTCCTATCGTCAGCCGTGCTCTTTTTAACATTACCGTTTTCGTGACTTGAACGGTTATTTCGATCCGTTGTTACTGAGCTTTCGTTGCTAGAGGTATCCGAATCATTACTGCTTTGATTACTATTATTTTCGGATGTTAGAGGAAGTAATTTCTGTTTAGGTTTTCTACCTTTCCGCTGCCTGATTCGCTAGTAGATTCACTACCTGTCTGCAAAGTATTCATTACATTATTTTGCTGCGTGTTCGCCAATCTGGGATTTTTACTCTTGATAACATCGTTTGGTTTTCTTTGATCGTGAATTTCTGTAACTCGCGGTCGTCCTCGTCGTCTACGAATACGTGTTTGATCATTATTAGTCCCTATCTCTATCTGTTGCAGATTCGGGGCATCTATATTCTCCTGTCTAGAAATAGAAGTTCCTTGCATCTTCTCGTTGCGTTCTTCGGTTTGTTTCCTAGTTTTACGTCGTTGCGGACGAACATTTTTCGTTAAAATCTTCCTATTCGATTCTTTGGTAATGCCCTCAACTCCCGACTTAGAAAAATTAGTACGACTTCTCTCGTCTTTACTTAAACTTGGAAAATCTTTAACTCTTGAAAAATTAGGAACGTTCTGCGTATTATCCTCACCATTTTCTATGATATCAACTCCCGACTTAGAAAAATTAGCATGATTTCTTTCATCTTTACTTAAACTTGGAAAATCTTTAACTCTTGAAAAATTAGAAACGTTCTGCGTATTATCCTCACCATTTTCTATGATATCAACTCCCGACTTAGAAAAATTAGCATGATTTCTTTCATCTTTACTTAAACTTGGAAAATCTTTAACTCTTGAAAAATTAGAAACGTTCTGCGTATTATCCTCACCATTTTCTATGATATCAACTCCCGACTTAGAAAAATTAGCACGATTTCTTTCATCTTTACTTAAACTTGGAAAATCTCTAACTCTTGAAAAATTAGGAACGTTCTGCGTATTATCCTCACCATTTTCTCTTCGGACTTTAGATCTGGTAACTCGGTGATTTGGGACAGTACTTCTAATCCCTTTTAACTTAGTATTCTTTGTATGTGCCTTCAGAACTTTGGGAGTCTCAACACAATGAGAATTCGGATTTTTAGGACTCGCCACCGGTTTATCAAGATTAAGTTGCCTTTTTCTTTGCCCTCGAGTGACTACGTTTACATTCTCAACAGGGTTACGCGACAACGCATCAGCGTGTACATTCGTCTTTCCTGGGTTGTAAACAACTTTATAGTCGTATTCTGAAAGCTTGAACCTCCACTTTATCACACGCGTGTTCAAATCAGCTGTTTTGAACCATACGAGCGGTTGGTGGTCAGTCACGAGGGTAAACGTACGTCCGAATACGTACGGCCTAAAGGTCTGCACGGAATGAAGCATAGCAAGTGCTTCTTTCTCGTATACCTCATAGCGCAACTCGGGTCCGCGCAGAACTCGCGACGTATAGGCGATCGGTTGATCCCTACCGAGTTTTCCTTGTGATAGGATGCCCCCAATCGCATAACCCGACGCGTCCGTCGTGATAATGAATGGTTGATCCATATCAGGGAATCGCAACACAGGCGCTGTGCATAGAGCGCTTTTTAGGCATGCAAACGCATTTTCCGCGTTTTCTCCCCAGACAAAAGGTTCATTGCTTTGCAGAAGCTTGGTGAGGGGTTTAGAAATTTTGGCAAAGTCCTTAATAAATCTACGGTAGTATCCGGCTAAACCCAAAAATTGTCGAACATTTTTAACGTGCTTAGGACGCGGGAATCGCTCTACCGCTTCTAGGTTCTTTGGGTCGGGTGTTAACCCGTCTTCGCTAAGAACGTGTCCTAAATATGCTACCTTTCGTTGTAGAATTTTGCACTTTCCGGGTTCGAGCTTCCAGTTCGCTTTACGTAATCTTTCCATTACTTCAATGAACAATTTTTCGTGTTCTTCCAAAGTTTTGGCATAGATTACTATGTCGTCCATATAGACAAACACGCCCTTGCCAATAAGGCCCTCGAGCGTAAAGTTCATCGCGCGCTGATATTCCACGCCTGCGTTCCTCAAACCAAATGGCATGCGAACGAATTCAAAATGCCCGTCAGGTGTTGAAAAAGCAGTTTTATGCATGTCTTCCGGACTCATCGGTATTTGATGGAATCCGGAGACACAATCCATGACAGTGTAGTATTTAGCAGCACCAACGGTGTCGAGTATTTCGACAATATTAGGTAGCGGGTATGCCATTGCTACTGTTTTCTCGTTCAGAGGACGGAAATCTACTACAACTCGCCAACGTGGTTTATTATCAGTTAATTGCTTTTTTGGTACGACCCAAAGCGCTGACGAATAGCTACTTCTAGAGTGTCTGATTACGCCCTTCTGCAGTAATTCATTCACTTGTCGGTTCACCTCGTCTTTCAGAGCATGCGGCAATCTGTATTGACGCGTGCTCACCGGAATATCATCGGTCGTGGGGATCCTATGAGCTACAACATTAGTTGTAGTAAGTTCATCACCCTCGAGATAAAACCGATCCGGGTTATTTTTCAACAATTTCACGGCTTGCTGGTATTCTTCCTTTTGCAGCTTATTGATTTCCGTAAGTCCGATTAACTTGGTTAGTCGGTCCGAAGATACAGGTATATCATCGTACCGTTCAGATGCCAAGAAAAGATTTTTATAATCTCCTTTACTCCAGTCGAACTCTTGGAGATTAGTATTGTCGAATCGCATTAGGGATTTAAGATTCTCGAACTCCCAGTTTTGCATTGTATCAGTTTCTGATTCCTCATTGTTATACATTAGTACTTCTTCGTCGCGTAGAAACTCTAATTCTGTTCTCTTATTCTCGATCGTAATGGTTTTTTCTCCAAAGTCAATAACTGCTTTAGCGCTGTACAAAAAATCAGATCCTAATATCGCATCGTATGGTATGGCGCTGTTATTCGGTATTACTGTTATTGATGATTCTACGCCTAATATATTAAGGGGAGCGGCACCGAGTGTAGGAATTAGTAATCCATCAATCCCCTTTAAATAAGTCTCGTTTGTCGTGTCAACAATTTCCAATGACGATAATACTTTTGCTTTAATGACGCTAGCTTCACAACCGGTGTCAATTAAAATCAATGTTCCTTCGTAGTTTAGAAATAGAAATTTATTGTGGTTTCCGGCAAAGTTAGTGTTAAGTATCCTCGGGGATTGTTCAGAACTATTTTTACCACCCAACGGCAGTTCGTGTTCTCCGATCTTCAATGTATTTTTTTTGAAATCTGCTATGGATCTTTGCTGCACTAAGAAGCTTATTCCTAATATTCCATCATACGGGAGTTTAAAACTTTCCTCTACGATGTGAAATCTTATTAATTCTCCGAACCCTTTTATACAGGTGGTTCCCAGGGATTTAATTACGTTGTCGGTTATTCCTTTCAGATTTACTATGTCAGCTGTATCTATTTCTATACCGAAGGGTAGATTCCCGCGTTTTAGTATATTGCCGTGTGATCCTGAGTCTATCAAAAATGAGAGTTTCCTGCTCCCAAACTTTAGATTTACGTGGGGCAGAGAGTCACTTTTTACAGTGGTTGCAATTCTGAGGCTTCCTCCTCCATTCTCGCTATATTGGCTGAGCGCATGGGGACGAGCGGTGCCGTTGGCTGCGCTCTGGACATGGAGGCACCGTTCGAGTTTTCCGCTCGCATTTTTTCATTGTATATCCTTTTTCTGCACTCGTTAATGTCATGCCCTGTATTTTTGCAATACGCACAATTTTTCGGAGTAGGGCAAGATGCAGCCATATGTCCTGGTCGGTTGCACTTTCTACAAACCGGACGGTAGGGTGTATTATTGCGTTGTTGAGCCCCGGTTATAATATTCAACGGACACGTCGCCGATCTATGTCCGGGCTCGCTACACCGAAAACACCTTTCAATAGGTTTGCAGTTCTTTGCTGTATGGCCAATTAAATTGCAAAGTTGGCAAATCATGCGGTTGCGACACGTACTTGCTGTATGTCCAGGTTTATCGCATAATTGGCATGTCTCGATGGACGCTTTATTCGACATTCGTTCTCTGCAATTAAAGGTATTATGTCCGGATCGTCTACACCGTGTGCAGGTTTCAATTTGCTGCTGAGCAGGGGGTTCCTCGAGTTGACATATATATGCCTTTTTGCGGTCTTCTCTTCCCCGAACTGTGAGTTTGCGACTAAGATCTCTTAATAAACTTCGCTCGTCAAGGTCTCTTTCTTCTTGTATCGCTTTATTAACGATAGTATTAAGATCTGTCACCGTTGTTCCGATACTTCTATCGATTTCTTTCCTCAGGCCTTTGCGAAAGCAAGTAATTACTGTCGCTTCAGCTTCGCGGCGCATCGCTTCCGTCACAGCTCCTACATGAGCTCTCTCTGCTTCTAGAAGTCGACGGCCCAGGTCTTTTATTCGATTAGCGAATGAAATAACGTTTTCGTCATCCCGTTGGAACTCCATTCCTAATTCACCGATCAGTTGTTGTATAGTTCGAGGAGGTGCGTATATCGTTTCTAAGTAATCCTTTAAAGCCCTAACGGTTGCAAATGTTTGCCCACGAATCGCCTGTCTCGCCTCCCCGGTTATACGTGACCGTAATAACTTGACGAAGCTTGATTCGCTGGTCGCGTCTATAATTTCCAAGGCTTCGTCGCAGCCTTCGAAAAACTCGCTTAAGGTAATATTGCGCCCATCAAATACGGGCACTACCTTAAGCGCGTCTTTCAACGGAACAGCCTGAGTAGGCATTGTTACGTGGGCTTGTTTGTTGTCTGAAATATATATCGTGAGGTTTTCAGATAACTCTTTTTGCTTGCTATCGGCTGATTTTGCCGTTTGCACGATTGGTTCTATGAAAGAGTCTTCCAAAACGTCAATCGTTCCTTGTAACATTCGCGGTGGAGGTTTTATTTCTACATCCCTCGGGATCTCTTTAGTTGGAGAAAAAGGGTAGACGTTGTCGATATCGTCTAGGCAGAATTTATTCTTATCTGCCCGACTTCTAGTGACACGCTACTCAGACATACGCCCTAGTGTCAAATTTTTACGTTAAAATCGGTATTAAAGGCGTAAAGAACAATTAAATTAGTAACTTATTGGTTAAAGATGTTATAAAATTGAACGAGGTAGGTTCCGATGACTATACCGCTTAACTAACCTACTTGCGTATATATAAACAAATTGGGAGTGTTTCTTCTCTACTCAATCCTCAAGATTTAATTGTCTAACGGCTTCTTCCAACAATTCTATGTCTACCTCGTTGACGGTTTGTTTCTGGTTTAACTCTCTAAATGCGCGCGCGGTTATCGCCCAGGTTTTTTCCAACCAAGCCTTTAGTTCTTGGTTTTCCTTTTCCAACCCCTCTATACGTTCCTCCGCTCTTGTTATTTTTTGTAATAGGAAGTTTGTATTTCCGTGCGTCTCTGCACAGGCCTCTTGGAGCTCCTCTATATAGGTACGGTTATTCCGTGATAACGTTCCGACTGTGCAGAGAGCCCTATGATGAGAGCTTACTCGCTCCTCTATTGTACGAAGTCTTTCTTCGTTCGGTAAGGGGTAATCTCTATTCAGTCCTACCATTTGGACCGGGGATTTTCCCGGTTGGGGAAAAAGATAAAAAAAAGTTATTGAGGAGACAAAAAGTTATTAAAAAAAACAGAAAATATTGAAATTATTAATGGAAAAATTGAAAATAATTAGAAGGAAAACAATCAAAAACAGAAAATATTGGAATTAATTATTAAAATAAAGAAAAGGGAAAATATTGAAATTAAAAATTATCAAATAGGGAAAGCAGGATATATTGAACCCAATTAAAACCGATTAAATTAATTAATAAGAAATTTACAGATAAAATTGAAAATACGGAAGTAAAAAAAAGGAATATTGGAAGAGAAATTCTTAAAGTAAATTATTAAAGTTAAATAAACATTTATAAATAAAATCGCTAAATAATAAAGAAAAAACAGGGAATATTGAAATTAAGGTTATGAAATTAACAATTATTAAGTTAATTCTGAATAAAAAAAAATGGAAAATGGTGAAATTAAAATTATTGAATAAAGAAAATAAGTAAAACCAGAAAATATAAAAAGGTTAAAAATTATTAAGTTAATTAATAAGAAAACAATATAAAAATGATAATGAAAAGGCAGAAAATAAAAAAAAAATGATAAAAAGAGTTATTAAATTAATTATTAAAATAATGGAACAGAAAATATCGAAACTAAAATTATTAAATTAATAAATAAAAATTATGGTTAAAAAAAAAGAAAGTAAAAAGGGATATTAAAAATAAAATTATTTAAAAGGCCAAAAATGAATTAAAGTTAATATTATAATAAAAAGGTTTTAATAACAAAAACGAATTATTAAACTAAACAAATTTGTAACTAAAAATAATAAAAAAAAACAGGAAATATCGAGATTATAAAAGTATTTAAGAAATTCTTAATTATAAAAAACGAGATAAAAAATTAGTTAATAACAATTTATAAGTTATTTAAAAAATAAAAATATTTAAAAGTCTTATAAATTATTGAATTAATTATTAAAATTAAAATAAAAAAAGAAACTATTGAATATTTTAAAAAGTTAAAAAATATATTAATTATTAAAGATTTATAGTAAAAAAAAAAAAACGAAAAATATTGAAATTTAAACAAAAGGTTGGTACTTAACGGAAAGGTAAAATAAATAAATAGTTAAAAATAAGGGATGTAGGATACGAGGAGCAATAATCCCAACCCAGTATTATTATTAGAAATGTTTTTTTATTGGTAAAGGTTATTACACACACACACACATATATATATATATATATATATCTATATATCTATATATATATATATATATATATATATATATATATATATATATAATATATTCGGACACAATTTATTATATATATGTCCTGTACGGAGCCTCCCGGCGTAGCGCCGAAAAGATGGCGTGCCTACTTCCCTAGGCACGGCGGAGGAGGGGCGGGCCCTGCTAGGCGCAGCGCAGTGGAGGGGGCGGGCCCTGCTAGGCGCAGCGCAGTGGAGGGGGCGGCCCTTCTAGGCGCGGCGCAGTGGAGGGGGCGGCCCTTCTAGGCGCGGCGCAGTGGAGGGGGCGGCCCTTCTAGGCGCGGCGCAGTGGAGGGGGCGGCCCTTCTAGGCGCGGCGCAGTGGAGGGGGCGGCCCTTCTGGGCGCAGCGCAGTGGAGGGGGCGGCCCTTCTAGGCGCGGCGCAGTGGAGGGGGCGGCCCTTCTAGGCGCGGCGCAGTGGAGGGGGCGGGTCACTGAACCCGGTCCCTCTTGGCCAGTCGTGTGAGCGCGTGGGCGGTTCACTGACCTCCACTGAGGGCAGGATCACTCGGTGCGGTGGAGGGAGGACGGATCTTCGCTCTCTGTCTACGGCTATTCGGGCCAGTCACGTGGGCGGGCGGGTGAGTTATTACTCTTCGGTCTCGCTGTCCGGACCGAAGAATAATAGTTTCCGGGCGGCAATTTTCCCCCGCCTCCTCTCGTTGTCGTGGGCGGGCGGGTCACGGGCAGCGTTGGGGAGAGCAGCAGTGCTTTCACTTCCCCCTGCGTCCTGCTCCCCTGGTATCGCCGCGTCCGTTCCTTGTCGTTTTTTTGCCGCCTTGCGGAGCTCGCGGTCGCTGGGACCCCGGGGTGTCCGCGGGCAACCTGCCGCGTTCGACGGTATCACCGTGCCGAACGGTGATATCGCTGATGGCTCGACAGGAGAGCGGGTGGGGGTTTTTACCCCTTCTTCTATATTACGGGCGACCGATGGGCTGGGCGGCTCGGCAACTGCGGGTGCCGGCGGCAGCGGCGGCGGTGTGGCGATGGGTGAGGCGGCGGCCTCAGCGGTGGCCGTGGATGGGCGAGTCCTGCGCTCGCCGATTAACTCTGCTAAGGGCGGCAGAGGTATTTTGGGGCGCTTAATTAAAGCCAGCGGCTTATACGCCCGTGGCTTGTACACTTGCGGTGTATACACCGGCGGCTTAAATACCTGCACTGTATACACCCGCGGCTTATCCGCTTGTTCCACGAAATTTAGGGTCTCTAGCTCGGTTATTACCCGTTCAACCGGGCGCTGAGCTCTGAGACCCCGAATATAACGGTCGTGGAGGGGGCGGTATAACCGCCACACGATTGCCTCGAGGTCGCGATCAGGCAACCGCTCAAGCCCCTTTTCCTCCCGACGGACCTGTTCCGCCTCCAAAATTTGGCCGCGAATTAGAAAACGTTTCGCTTTCTGAGCCCTTTTATGGGCCCTGTTTTTCCGTTGTTTGTAAGATGCACCAAAAAAACAAAAATATGGGTTTTATTCACAAAAAAAAGGTTGAATCCTAGCTGGATCAAAAACAACAACCAAATAAAAAAAATTGGCACCGAAACTGAACGAAAATTTAGGTCTAAAAATAAACGCGTGCCGCGTGCAACGATAATTATCGCGAGCTATTTATTACTATCCCGGACGAGCCCCCAATTTTTTTGTGACGTCCAACCGAAGTTGGTGCCACACGGTTAATCCTAACGGCGATTTACTGCCGTTAGTTACCGCCGGTTGCCCCCTTGTTTTTTTGGCCACGCTTTAGCGTTGAAGCCAGGGATACGCGGGGCGGATCGCGAGGTCGATCGTCGCGGCGCGTTCGCGTAATTTCGCCGGTCGTGAGGGCCACACTCGGGCAGCTCCAACACGATCGGTTGGATATTAGAGCGGCGACGGATCTAATATCCTCTAGGAGGTAGTAGGGGCGCGAGCTTCCTCGGCCTCCAGTCCACCTTACTAGCTATCCGCGCTGAACTTTAGCGGAGGCTGCAGAGTCTAGCGGCAATTTCCTTGCCTGCAGAGACTAGCGTCCCCTGACCCAAAGTCTAGCGCGTGCTTCGCGGAATTAAAAAGGGAAAGAAGAAAAATAAGGCAAAAATGAATTTTCAACGACTTACTTTTATTTTCGAGGAGTTTAGCAAAGTAAGAACCGAACAGAGTAAACGCGGCCGGCAATCTGCTTTCCGCAGTTTTCAGGGCCCGTATTTATAGTCCGAGCCCTGCGCCGCCGAAATTTTCTCCGCTGGAAATTACATTGTGGTGGGGGAGATAAAGGGACGTTTTTTCTACATAGAGAAAGCCGTCCGTTCATCTCTTACAACTATGATTATTATTTCTGTATTTTGGAACTGCGTATAACTAAGCTATATTTAAAACGTATTCTTATATATATAAAATAATCCATAAGTTAATGATACATTGGTATGACTTAATAATAATAATAATTAATAACTATAATAGAAATAAAAATTGAATCGATGCATTAACAAAAACAGTAATAGTAATTTTAACGGTAATTAATATCGTCTATAATTATAGTAAAAATAGTAATAATAATGTTAATGGTAGTAAAAGCAAACTATCAGCGAATAGCGCAGAAATATTATTGAGTAAACTAATTAGAAAATTAATATTAAACATAATCATAATAATAATAATAATAACAATAGCAATATTAATAATCGCATTACTATATATTAGAACGGTAATGTTAGTAAAAATAGGAATATTAGTCCTTGTAATAATAATAATAATAATAATAGTGTTAATAACAATATGAATAATTTATCAATATTAAAAAAATAAGAGTAATATTAATCACAACAATAAGTATAATTTCAAAGTTAGTAATAATAATGTCAACCGTGCTTATTAATACAAATATTTGTACATTTTCATTAACATTTTGGAAAAATTGAAATGCACGTTCAGAAATAATATTATTTCCGTACGTCGATTGCTTCGAGAAATTCTACTTTCTATTCGAAGCCAAAATTTCAGACGTATTTCAGTTTCTCAAGCCTCTTGGGATATTGGTATATTAGGCTGTTACTCGGGTTTCGCATTTCGTATACAAAGAAAAGGGGGAAGGGTCGTAAACTGCGCATTAGCGCGCCTCCGCTTCGTTCCGAATTTTCCAGAGGGGCGGGAAAGTACAAGCGGTGCGGGAATAGAGACAACACTTCGGCCAGCGCTGACCGCGGCAGGCTATGGCTAGGCTGCATTACTATGGCCACATCTGGTCCGATTTTATTACTAGAAAGCGCGCGCTGCGCAGGCATTTGGCATTGAGGTTCGCAGAGTTTATATATACAAATATAAACGTATTTATTCTCACTACTCCGAGAATATCTACGAACTTTGCCTTACCTTTGTATATATATATATTATCGTGAAGGCGATGTTGCCAAACGCTTGTCTCCTTTGCTTTCTTTATTCCTACTCACTTTCCCGGGCCTGAAATTCATCGAAAACTCGACGGGTAGGCATGCCGAGGCAATTCGACCGATCCCTCCTTGTCCTTGAACAGATATATACATATATATATACCTACATACGTATACATATATATCTATATATACATATATATCTATATATATATATATATATATATATATATATATATATATATATATATATACGTACATATATCCATATACATATATATATATTATTCGGCGTAATCGCTGGACGCAACAATATAATTAAATTTTCTAATCAAAATTTTTCGACTTATGTTATGTACTAATTTGACTAAATGTATTTTTATAAAAATGCGTTTAAAGTTTCAAGACCTGTTAAGAGCGTGAAAGAATAAATAAAAATTCTACTATTAATTCTTTTATCATTATTCGGTAATTTCAAAACCAGAAAGCTGCCTTTCAAAGTAAAATAGACATTCTTGTTATTTTAATTCTATAAAATGTCGTATATAATTTTGAGCCACTAATTTTGAATATCATATTGGAAACAACAACAAAATTCTTATTGAAAGTATAAATAAATTTTTCCAATAAAACTTATAAAATTTTCATATAATACGTATTTTAGACTCTACATGTGTGTGATGAATTATCGATTTTTTTTTTGTTTTTTTTATGATTGATGAATAGGTAGGTCTTCTGTAGTTTATTGATTGTTATCATTTAATTTGTTGTTTTTAGCAGTATAATTAATAGACTTTATGGTTTTTGAGATTGTATTTTAATAATATGTTTTTTCAATTAAGTTCATATTAAATATATTTTATGATAAATGATTTTTATGGAATTCTCATAAACTTTTCCCTGTACTTAAGGCATATATTTTATCCTTGAGTTCAGTTAGTGAAAATATGTGTGAATAAAATAATAACGGATACGTGCATTTCTAGTTGATGCTTTAAAAGCAGAGAATATAATTGGCGGTATTGCAGTCCGTGGACGCATGTTTAAATATACTGTAGCATTGATGTACAAGGAACCAGGGTATGATGATCAAAATCCATGCGTAGCGAGCATTTTGAGTAAAATGCATATAGCTACAGTTGCTCACTGTTTTTTTGATAAACTGTCTGGATTAATGAGACATAGAGAGTATTATATTATCGCCGGTACATTTAACTTAAATGACCTGTCGCCTTGGGTTGAAATACGTAATCTGGATCTAGTGTTTATTCATAACACATATAACCCAACTGTACCAGATAGCTATGCTGCTAAGGGAAATATAGCTGTGTCAAAGGTAATGTATAGCAGAAATTTTATTGTCAAAAAATTTTATTGGAAAAAAAACAATCACTTTTATAAGAATTAGTACTTTGTAGATGGCTCTTTTAGAATTAATATTTAAATTACACTACTGTATAATTGATTTTGTAATAGAACATAATGAGTTAAGTCTATAGGTGCATGCCCATATGCCTGTACGCTCATACAATTTTCTTTATGGTTCAAGTATAAATTTAAATGTCTATGTAAATATTTCAGCTCTCTAAAGCCTTAAGTGTTGCTGCAAGTCATCCATATTTAGCACAGCTTACCCCACGTCAACAACATTTTAGAAACCTTGATACTACATTCTACGTATCCGGTTTTGGATTGCAGACAGTTAATGTCATTGAAAAGATAGTAGACAACGTCCCAGTATTCATGCAAGAGGGATTAGTTGACGGTAACTTGTATTATACTAAAGCTAAAGTTCTCCCCCATGATAATTGTACATATATATTTCCGGATATTGCACAAGGTAATATTTGTGTAAAATCAGAACGAAACGTGCCTCATCAACCTGCAGGAATTTGCCTGGTAAGTAAAAATTTAAATAATCATTAATTGTTTCCTTAATCTATATTTTATTTTCTTATAGATTTCTTCAAAGATTATTATTTATTGATCGTATATGATAATTATATTGTGGGAAATGATTATTAATAATAATAAATAAATTCACTCACTTAGTTTAATTTAAATAAAATTAAGTTTTTCTAATATTAACAATATAAATGTATAACGTAACTATTAAGTTGTTAAATTAATAAATATTTTTTTATTGGTCTTACAGTCCAATCAATTCAATCTAAAAATAAAATAAAAATAAAAATAAATAAAAGAGAAAAAAAAGTTAAGTTAAGTTGTTATGTGTTATTAAGTTGTTATGTGTTTGAAAAAACTGATATATAGCGTGGATGCATAAGAGTTATAAAACCATCGGACGCGCGCGCTCTAATATAAATCTGCCTGAACCTAATGCGCGTGTTATTTATATAAACTAGAACATCTGTGATGGCGCTGTTTCCAATGCTAAAAATATGTTATATAGATGCAATTTTAATGCCGCGGCAATCGAATCACGCGCAGAAAAGAAAGAAAACATGTGAGCTCCCGAAACATTTGCTACCCCCCTCCCAAACTTTACAAAAATTCAACCATCGAACAGTTCCGGTTATACCTTCTCACCCTTGCATATAATATATTTAATAAAATATTCTACAATGTTTTCATTTAGATTTTATTTTATCATCAATACTATTCCTAATGTTGTATTTGTAACATATTAGTCTTTAAAACATTAAATAAAAAATTTTTTCATAGGGTGATAGCGGCGCCCCACTCACTCACGACCATTATCTTGATGGAATAGCAATTAATGGTTTTTTAACATGTGACGAGGAGCAGTTTCCGGGAATTTATGTAAATGTTGTTTCCTACAAAAAATTCATTAAGGATGCGATGGATGATCGGATGACAAAAGAAATGTTTATTGTTCAGCAACTGCATGATCAGAATGGTGTCTACTGGTTTCAAGAAGTAATAGCACAATGACGCACAAAATATTTGATGAAACAAAAAAGTCAATTTCTTAGTTTTAAATAAATTATTTTATTTAACAATTGTAGTTTTAATAATTAGTAAAATTCGGGTGTAAGCCTATCTTTAGATAAATCAAGAAAGAGTGTTAACGTTCATCAGAAAATCATCCTGGCATATTAAACGTAGTAGTTTTAATATTATTTTATTACTGTGAATGATTTGTAAAGAAAAATATCTTTAATTTAATTATGTTTATTAACATAAATATTTAATATTGGAGGCCTAACACGGTTCGATAGAGCAAAGGACTAGTAACTTGTGATCCAAATTCAAATTCCGATCTCGGCCGATTGACACAAGTGCCGATATAATAATTTCGATCTGCTTTCGTTACAAATACATCGTAGACCTCCGTCGCTGATTAGCACCGATATTTGGAAGCATAAACAGAGCGACGTTAAATAACATAAAAAAAAGATTTGACAATTTTTATAACAACCATTCAAAAAATAATTTAGTCGAACAGTAAATTCTATTTATATTTCAGTTATTTTCTTACGCTAGTATTAAAATTTATCTAAATCATAAGTAGAGAATCCCCTCACTGAAGAACCAATTTTTTCCGGGAGATGAAACATGCATTCAATAAAATAAAAAAAACTGAACACCTAATCATATTTTATTTACGTGGGCCTCTTTTCCATTATTTTTAATTAAATACTGTATTAAAATAAAAAATGCATATTTGATCATTACATATACAGTTAGTCATGGGTATGAAATCTTCTCATTGCTTGAATAATCCTATTTGAAAATAGATTTATTTTAATTCAAATTATATCTATAATTTTGTAAGAAATTAAAATCATTAACGAAAAAATATTCAAATGAATAATAATGAAATGAATGCTTCCATCAATATGTTAATAAATTATATTACATTATATTATGATTGAATACGAAAAAATTATTATGAAAAGATATGAATTTTGAATGCTTAAATTATTATATTCCATTCTTAAATCGTATCAAAATTTTTATTCTTTTGAATTTTACAATTTATTAATAAAAAAAAAGAAATAATAATAAAAATTAATAATTAAAACGTAAATATTCTTGTCAATTCATATTATTAATAGAATTAAGTATTAGTATCAGTTATATAAAATCATTTTTTAGCCAACTTGTCAGTTTTGAATTTATCTCAATATTATTGACGGATCACCTTACTATGTATAAAATTATTACATTTTTAGTTTCTATAATAGACACATACACACACACACACGCACACACACACACACACACACACACACACACACACACATATATATATATAAAATATATAATAATTAGTATAATTATTATAATAATTATTATATATTGTTATAATATATAATAATATATAATAATTATTATTATCCACTGTTTTAGTTCAGAAGGAAAAATACACGTATATCACAAACAATTATTAAAGCTCGCGAAAATAATTGAAAGAATTAAAACTAAACTCTTGAGCTCATTCAAATTCTATATTTAAAAAATGTTTTATGATAACTGACATCATCATTTCTATTTTCTATTTTTTTTTTATTAAATCTTTAAAGCTTGACACTTATAACAAAAAGTGTAGATAAATATTAATACTATATTTTATAAATATAATGAATTTAGTATGAATATTTGTCAATGTTTTATAGTACAAGTGACAAACTCTCAATACTAAGCAAAAAGAAAATATAGAACTGGCCGGCTGTAGAATTATTATAATTTGTAAAATATTAAGTAGAATCATAATAAAATATAAAATTATAGAGATATGCTTAAAGTTTTATATCTATATGTATACAAGCAAGTGCAGGCGTATTGATTAAATATAAAACATTAATCTAATTTGAACGCTTGCTAAATCAATTGAATTCATTTGGTGCTTACCATTTATTATATTTATTTAATAAATTAGATCATTCTTTTATTAAACTTTAAATTATTAATGATTTTTCTTGAAAATTTTTGATAAAGATTTGATTAAGGAAAGTCAATTATTAAGTCGTACATTTAAGATTTTAGTCCAAAAAAACATTTTTCTGTATATTTCATATAAAGATTGTTGTCATTACCATTATTTATATATACACATGATAATTATTATATATAGAAAACAAATAATTTTAATTAAAATTGTTAATTTTATATAATCAAACAGCCTTTATATTAAATTTAAAGAAATGAACAAAAATTATAATAATTTTATTATATTTTCAAACTTTGGATATTATAGTGGTTCTGGTGAGGAGCTGAGGTTAAAAAATGACTACCGTGAAAAGTTAGTTTTTAATTTGATTTAATTTATTGAATAGTAAAAATGAAGCGATGTGGCGGCTAGGAACTTTTAATTACATTTCATATTTCTTTCATTTTTTCTCAATTACATAAGATTATATAATTCAAAAACTAATATATCTCATTCATTATTAAAATTATTCAATCTATTTTACTGCACTCTTTGTTGCCCAATGGCCTTGACGAGATACATTCATCATAAATAGACAACCTTCATTTACAAGGAATTACAATCCATGAGGTCTATAATGCCCCAGATAGATTTGCATCTACCTGATTGTACGAAATAACAACTGCGAAGCAACTTTGCTGCTTCACACGTTAAAAGTTACCAAAAAATTTGCTTAAATTTTATTTTAATAAACTTTTATTTTTTAAATATTATACATTCAAATTATTTTATTTCAATTTTAAAGTTTTCATCTGTCATTCGCTTTGCCTTTACGAATTTTAATGAAACTTTTAACGAACATGATACATTTTAATAGCTATTGAACAATAATAAACCATTTGAACATTTTTACTCAAATAAAAATATGTAAATTTCATATTCTTCTGATGATTTTAATTAATATATTTTTACATTATACGTATATTTTCCTTGAACTTAATAAATTTTATTTAATAGAAAAGTATAAAAATTTATTTACTTTTTGACTCATTCGGATTGTAAATCGAAATTATTTTATGCACACATCTAACGTAATCACGGGTTTACTGCAGCAGGGCGGATGATTATATCCTCGTATGCCTCTACCATGAGACTGGTATTTCCCGATACTATCCATAGTTTCCCCCGATACTATCGGGGTAGAGAAGAAATGGATGGAATTCCGATACCTTTGGAAGAGTAACCGTTTGAATTTCGAAGCAGTATCTAGATAGATACTGCTTCGAAGCATAGATGGAATGAAGTGGAAGTTCATGCATCTGGAAATTGATATGTTTGGGTGACGTGCTATTATATCACGTATGTTAGTTGTTATTTTACTCCAAACCAAGTTATAGATGACTACCATGACTACCAGGCCATTCTTGATAACGTGGAAGACACCGTCAGAGAAATGAAAATTAAATTGATAGTGGTCGATGATTTGAATCGAAAGCCTCGAAACGGGATATGATGAGTCCGGAATCCAGACGGAAGGGTCACGAACTGTGTCTAGACTAGAAGTAGCCGTATTAAAAATTGGCTCCACTTCTACTTTTAGAAGACTCGACTATGCTGAAGCCGTACCAGTTACTACCTTTGCGATTGAATATCTGGTGTTCTCTTCGTTGGGCGATTGAGACAAAAAATTCCGATACTGAAAAGTGTTCTGTGAAGATCTGGATACGGGTCCATGGAGTTTAGGACATAAAGTAGTTGCTACTCGAAACACATGGATACACGGGTGCGATGAACGCCAGTACATCTCAGTACATCGTAGATTCTCGGTTTCCCCCCATTCACCTGGACAGATCTAATATTGTGCTACCGGAAGGCAAATACAATCTTTTATATGGAGTAGACGTCTGAATCGATCTACTGAGGCCAAAAAATATAGCAAATGAATGGTAATAGAGCAACGATGAAAAGCATTACACACAGAGAATTCCTGCGATTCGATATTGCATGTTATTCGCTTTAATATCAAAGCAGAAAATTCCCGGCAGAACGCAAACGGCCAATCGAGCAAAAATGGCTACGATAATTTAATAGGAGAAGCGCTAGAAAGGGGATCCTTTCGCCCGATAGACAACTGGTCCGATTAATTAGATATAGCCATGTATATTAATGTCGGAAAGAGAGATAATTACAGTCTTACGCAGTTCTTATCGGGACATGGCCATTTCCGATCCTATTTCCACAGTATGTGGAAAGTACCCGAGCAGATTTGTTCTCACTATCACGTTCTTTGTGATGATATGTTATTCCAGTATGAGACGATCAGTTCTGAAAGGGAGTAGCTTTGGCGAAAAATAGTCCAATTTAAGCCAGATAGTTAGAATATTTTGCATTTGTAAGACTATTCTCAACTATAACAGAACGCTTCAAAAAGACGAATAGACTCGCATGTCGAAATAGGATGGCACAGCCTAGACGTATTGTTCTTATGGAACATCCTTGGGCTTCATTTACGTGATCCAATGAAGAGTAAGTTAAGTAAATTCAATTCCTGCATATACTGATTCCAACGGAACTCTCAGAGCTCTAGATTTTCAACGTAATGAGTCGTTGTTGCCGGATCGCTGTCGCTGTTTCATACTTATTTTCTCTACAAGATACTTATATTTTTTTTCTATCTTTCAACTGCCTAGAAATTAAAGCATTACTTTATACGAAGATTTAATATGTTATAAATATATGATTACGAAGGAAGATTTTTGCGTCATGAAATTACGTTTGATTAACGTTGTGATTCAACTAGAATAAGGATATTTATAATACTGTGTTAAAAATTGCATATGCAAATAAAATAGCATCCCCTGTCTTAGCTACGCCCGAGATAATAATTTAAACGATTTAATAAATAGTTGAATACTATCAATTGAAAAAATATTCGATGTACAAATCTATATTCCTATATTAATGTTACTTATCATTCCTATCTTAGAAAAAGATGCTATTTCGCAAACTATTTTTCGTGCTTCCATTTCAGTTAGCACCAGTAACTAAATATTCGTGGTCTTTAATTTAAAATACAGAATTATAGAAAATATAGATATATACTATATAGATTGAAATCGGATATGACGAATCACCGAACGTACGCCTCTTTCGATACTTCTCTTACTCTCTGACCATGATAAACTTTCTCACTATTAAAAAAAAAAAACACAATGCATACTACTTCCCTCCCATTTTTTCAGAGTCCGCGAGAGTCTCTGTGTTTATTTTCTAGTTTCTGGCTATTGACCGAAAATCCTCATCCTACATTCTGGATTGGCTATTAAACATCGGTTAATAACTTAAAAACAATAATTCATTTAAAGTTAATCTCATTAATGCATTTAGATTTTCACTATATATATATATATATATATATATATATATATATATATATATATATATATATAGATATGATAATGTAATAAATAATGAATTTATTCATGTATTGCTATATACATAGAATTCACGAATATTTCTGTAAAGTTTCAGCGGGCTTCATATGAATTGTCGACACTACGAAAAGGCAGACCGGACTCATTTGTTGCGTCGCAAGTCCTTCAGGTTTCTGTGGATACACGCTGTGAACGAATATAAATATAAATATAAATATATATATATATATATATATATATATATATATATATATATATTGTAACATCATTTTCGGTGTTACACTTAGCATGTCTAGCAGCAACACATACACAAGGATGTATTGGGTGTGTGTACGCGCGCATGCATACGAGTGCGTTCTTCTATACACACACGATAGCTCTGACTGAAACGGGGAACAAGGGAAATGGGACTACGGGAACAGGGTAATAATTACTCAGGGCGGATAACAATTCTGACAATGTATTTATTAACAACAGTAACGACAATACTTACATGTGCGATACAATACTACGTGGTAGCTCGCGGGCTACACACTCGTCATGGGTTCAGCGACACGTCGGGAAAACATGGTACGGGAACGCGGGGGAAACAATTATAACGAGAACGGTCATTTGCTCTGATATCGGTTTTCGCACATACTATAAAAATGCACGCGACGGCGGGCTAAGGCAACCTAATTGGCGACACGGATATATAAATAGAATAAAAGCAAAACTACTTGCCGCGAGGAAGCTGCAGCTGTCTCTTTCTTACCCTTCCTCTTCTCAGTGCAGGCATCCTCGATACGGAATCGTTCGCTCTGTCTCTCTCTCTCTCTCTCTCTCTCTCTCTCGCTTGCTCGCTCGTTCATGGCGTCTAAGATGGCGGTGACTCTCTTCCTCTCTTTCACACGAGTGTGGCTATACCGCCAGCGTCTTCGACTGCCGTGGGTACGTGGATATGTCTCGATACTACTGGATGGATGGCAAGGGCGTCCTTACCAGGAATCGGTACGCGGGTGCTGGTTCTCTAGGGATTCGAGCGGATTCACCTGTGTTCTGTTATTACAGTAAATCCTTCGCCTAGCAAGTAACGGCGAACTTTTCCACGACCCATAGGACAGACAGACATACCTTACGGGATGAATTTTCGCCGGGTCCGTACTTAGATAAGTATTCACTATCGTTTTTTTCGAGGTCGTCTGTTTCCATGGGAGCTGGATGCATTCCTGGCGGTAGAAAGGATGGGGATTGAGTACGTTGTCGAGTACTGTTGTAGCATTACTGGGTGGTGATACGACCACATGTCTCGCATATACGGCCTGCTTTTTGCTGTGGCTGGTGGAATTTCCATACTTCCTGTCAAATGAGTGCTGTGGCCGTGTGGCAGCGTTCTCGGTCCGGGGAAATATCCGAGTCCAGACGCTATTTGTTGTGGGGACGACTCCAGTGGTACAGTGGAGGTCGTACGGGATTTTCCCGTCGGGTTGTTAACTCCTTCTTGGGTCTTTGGCTGTTTTGATGGGTCAGCGCACGTCTGCGATGAGTAATCTACCTCAAGAGAAAAACTAAATTTACTTTGAAATTCACAGGAACTTAATTCATTTTCCAAATTATTAATTAAATATACTATTAGTAGTCGATTTTTTGAAGAGTTATGTTTGACAATTTTTCGTTTATATAACCTCAATACATTTGATACGTTAACATCGAAGATATAGGAAGTAACAGATGTATTGCAACAGACGGTCTATAATCACCTGAATATTAAACTAACAAATACCTGAAAATTACCGAATAAGGATATAACCCAATTTCTGATCAACATATTAATATCGATAAGTAAATCGCGCTGCGTAAGTAGAAACGGACGCATCCGACTAGACAACAGACACTCCAAAACTTATAAGTAGTCAATCATATAATTGTTGTTCATTAATAACTAATCTTTAAGAATAATTTTTAATTTTTTGAAATACCCTAAAAATAAAAAGCTGTTTGTTTTTGTTGAATCAATTAGGGATTAGAGAAAATATCTACTATTCTTACACGATAAGCAACATGCAGTACGGAATCGTTACCATATCGTTTTGGTAGATTTTACATATTTCAAATCTTTATAGCCTTTGTTACTACTAAATATACCCCGTACAAAATTCCAGGGAAATTAATTTTCAATATAAATAATTTTTTTTAATGTACGCAACAATTTCATTATACAACATGATAATTCTTTTTTCAACATTATTAAGAATTTTCTTCAATTGATTTAAAGGATTATCAAAAATGATTGAGTTTTATTTTAGTTGCGAACAATAATTCTTTTATTTGATTTGATGATAAATATATCTTAATAACTAGTGCCTTTGCGCGCGTTCTTTCTCTCTCTCTTTCTCGCTTTCCCTTTGCCTGTCTAGCTATTTCTATTAAGCTATATTTTTTTAATATGACTGATGATTAATTTATATTTTTTTTATGTATCTTTGCTTATTTGCTGCATGTGATATTGATAGAATTGACATACATGTAGGTATATAGTAGTTACATTGTTATTTATAATATTTAATAGAAGTTCTATTTACTCAGGATATATCCAATGTACATTACCATACTGTTTTTTCTCCAAAATTATAAATAAATATACACATCCCTCTCTCTCTCTCTCTATCTTTCTCTTTCTTCTCCCCTCCCCTCCCCCTCTCTTTCTTATCATAATATAAATTACTGATACGACGCTAAAGCTGCTGATGCGTAGTAAATTTGAGCCTATTGTAGACATACGTTAGATGTATATGATGTAAATTATATTTATTCAAATGTATATATTATTTATTGTCTTAAGACACTATTTGTGCTTCGGGGAATAGCACAGTAAGAATTCCTGGCATTTAATAAACAGTAATTATTATTTCCAGGTGTTATTACTGGCTACTTTCTCTCTTTCACTGTAATCTGGAAAGAGCTCATAGTTTTCTTTCTGAACTATTGATCAACAACATAAGAAATAATAAATAATATTATAGGTTATGCATTAATAAAAGAAAGTATATTTTTGTTGCTTCTATTTCTAACTTGCTTCTGATGGATATTATATATAAAAAGGGCCACGGACATCAACGTGGGGCACTGATTTTATTGACAATAAGAAGGGGATCATATCATTTTTATTATAAATAAAAGGAATGGTTGTACTTAGTATAATGCTTGCTGCTGTAGCCTGGCTGGTACTGCCAGTAGTCTACTGCTAGATTACTGCGCAGATGTGCGCGTACAACCCAAGATGGCCGACCATTCGTGTTACACGGTATTGCACCTGTACGCGGCTGAATGCTGCTACTTTCCTCGTGTTTACGCGTTTTAACGGAGGAGAAAAGTGAACAAGGGTTTTTCTACGCGTGTCATATATGCTTTCACGTCACTGGCTTCACGCTTTGGGCACTATTTGTAATATCATTTTCGGTGTTACACTTACCTTGTCTAGCAGCAACAGATGCAGGAGGATGTGTGCGTGTACGTGTGTGTGTGATTTATTAAGAGCAATAACGACAATAGTTTCATATCCGTTACAATATTACGCGGTAGCTCGCGGGCTACCCACTCCTCGTGGGTTCAGCGACACGTGGGGAAAACACGGTACGGACACGCGGGGAAAACAATCATAACGAGAACAGTCGTTTTCTTTGATATCGGTTTTCGCACATACTATAAAAATGCACGGGATGGCGGGCTAAGGTAACCTAATTGCCGATACGGATATATAAATAGAATAAAAGCAAAACTACCGAGCAACAAAAGAAACTGCAAGTCGACTACTATTCGGAGTAGAACAAAAAGGGCAATCAGGTGATTCTAATAAATTAATGTTAGAATTAGAGAATCAAATAGAAAGAAATTTAGAAGATATTCGAGAAAAAGCTAATGAAAATATTTCAAAAACTCAGGATAATAATAAGCAATATTATGATAGTAAGAGAAAAGATGCTACAACTTATAAAGTAGGAGATTACGTAATGATTCAGAAAACAGATACAACGATCGGCGTAAATAAAAAATTAATACGAAAATTTAAAGGACGTACGAAATAAAAAAGGCGTTGGATAACGATAGATATGTAGTTGGCAACATACAGGACTTTCAAATTACATAAATCCCATGTAAAAGTATCGTAACATCTAATAATATAAAGCCGTATATTTCTATACAATAAAAATTAATGTTATCTAAAATTGAATTATTATATGACAAAATCGTATTCCAATATTTAGTCGGATTTGTATTTAAGAAAAGAAAAAAAGTGTACTACAACTAAGGCAGAAAGAAATCAATTAAAAGTTTAGCCAGGACGTCCAAAAGGTCAGAATGGCCGAGTTGTAGGCATTTTATGCCTTGATTATAAACAGGGGAGGAAGAATGGCGGAGAAACCCCTAGAAAAACCAGATGTATTGACCATCGGTCTGCGTCGACGAGGGTAGCGCAGGTAGTGCAATATATAATCTGCACTCATCAGCGCCTCCCTCCTTAGCAATAGTAATATGTACCGAGGTAATAAGTTTCATGTAAAACTGAGACAAGTTAGACTCAGTTCCTCCAGCGTCTGTAAGAGTCAACGTCGTGGAACGGTTCTCTTTTGTAAAGTATTATATTGTTTTGAATAAATATATTCTAATCGATCTCCTTTGAACTTTAAATAACTCGTATTAATTTTATAAGAACATATTTGACTACAACGATAAAACACTATTGTATTAAGTGAATGCCAGAGAAGAGAATAAAGAATTGGCCTCGCAGAAGGAAATGTAATCACATACAGTGTGATGGAGGACTCAGAAAGACTTCTTCAGTCACTTGAGCGTTCGGTGCTATACGTCCATTACCGTTCCTTTTCTATCGATAAAACTAGACTGTTCATTTTAACGAATTTTAAATAAAGGCTAAAGATATTCAAATGGAATTTAATGTGAGATACCTTTGGCAACCATAATTTAATAAATTACTATTTAATCTTACTAGCTTTATTCTTATATTGAAATTTTATTAAATTTAATTAAACTTACTGTTTTATTTTCATATTGAAATTTTATTAAATAAGATATTACAACCTGGACATTGCATTCTACGTCCCGAATATGAGCTTACAATATTTCCCGTTAAATTCTGTATGTAAGATGCATATGTATTTATATTTTATATATTTTCGTATTTTAAATTAAGTAATACGAATATTTAGTTACTGGTGCTAACCGACATTGATGAAAAAGAAATAATGGTTCTCAAAATAGCATCTTTTTGAAGCAACCTCTTTAATAGCACCTTTTTATAGGGTGTAGACGATATTTATAGAACCATACATAGTTTTAGAATTTCTATTTAATCATTTATAGAAACTAAAGAAATATAACCTACGGTCTTTAGTGATATAGAATATACGAGGGGGGGGGGTCAAAATTAATGGACATCAGACTATAGTCGAGAGAGAGAGGGTGAAGATAGTCATCTAGAAGGTATCCACTAGGAAAATGTCCCTTGAATTAGTGTACAAAGTTTTGTCATTGGGAATGTATCTGTTTATCCGTAGGAATAATTATAGTGAATCACCTTTTTCCATTTCGATGAAAACGTGATCGTGAATTATCGAATGTAACGCGTGGATGTGCAATTTTGCTTCCTGACGGAAAAATCTGCCGCGAAAAATATAGCAATGATTAAATTTGCTTATAGGAATTCTGCCCTCAGTAAAACTAGAGTCTACGAGTGGTTTTCACATTTAAAAAATGGAGAAATGTCATTTGAAGACTAACCCCGTTCAGGACGCCCTGCAATGTCTAAAAGTAACGAAAAGATTGACAAAATCGATCCTCTCATACGTGATGACTTTCGGCGAACAATTGATTACTTAAAGTTCCAACCTCTTATACATGAATAGGATCTCCAGTTGTTTTCGAACGACTTGTCCGAGGAGTATTGCGTTTAATCGGTAGGTAACGATGTCTAGCTTCCTCGGGGCATCTTCTATGCATAATTGCATGATCGGTCTGTAGAATATGATGTCCAAGTGCCTCACGACGTCTTCTATGGTGAATTGCGTGTTCGAACGGTAGAAGATAAAGTTCAAGCATGACGGGACGACTTCTATAGGGAGATTCATGTTGGGACGATAGAATACGATGTCCAGATTGTTTGGAACAACTTCTACGGAGAGTATTGTGTTTAGTCAGTAGGACACCATGTCTAGCTTCTTTGAGACCAATTGACTATTACATGAGATTAATGTTTCTCGCTTTGCTCGTATGTAAACTGCCTCATATGAAACATAACTTCCACATCTATGTTATGATGTACTAGCTAATGACAGAAAGTGAGTCTTATGAAATGGATTCGTGTATTTAGACCTAATAATGGCTAAATTTGTATATTTATCATCTAGAATTTTGGTAAATAGTACTTTAAATGTATTAATTTTTTTTTTAAATTTAAAGACCAGTATATAAAATAAAGATATGCGTATGAATTCTAAAATTAGTCTTTATCTATGTATGAATTTATAAATGAACATATAAAGAAAGAATTTAGAAATATTAAGAAATTAAAATACGATGCTAAATGCAATTAATACCGCAAGAATGAATCCTGATGTTTCTGAATTACCAATTCGGTGGAGATCGCCTACCTCGTAGACGCGGTGGAGCAGGAGCTCGCATTTATAAATTTCTGACTCATATTAGTTTAAAAAGCATATTACCCAATTAATATTCAAGAACACATCTTATCGCATCCTTATTACAGCTTATTAATATAGATACATGTTAGAGTGGCTGCCTTTATGCTATATTATCGACCTCCTTATGTATTCACGTAATTAAATCTATTTTTGTGATATACTTTCAATTCTGATTTATACTATTAATATTTATGTTCAGTTTCGCATACTTCACGAATAATATTAAAATATATTCTTATATGGACTCTGTAATAATATTTTTTTCTTGAATAATAATTAATTAAAAGATCAATCAACTAAGTAACCAATATGTATGGCAAATGGAGAATTAGAGAATTTAATTAAGTTTGTAAAATGAAATAGCTAAAACTAGGTGTTTGGAGCAGTCGATTAATTATTTAATTAGACAAAATTTATGGAATAAAGTTCTTTGACTTACAATTCACTATCGTGTTCTACAAATGATTTACGAATTAACTAAACTTAAAAAAAGCTAAAGGAACATTCTTTTGAGTTTTACATTACATATTAATGGTATAAAAGTTTACAAATATAATTGAACTAATTAATACATTATCCAATTATATATATTTATTATATGCACATAACATTACTTATTTTCTTGAGACAATGAAACTATATATCTTGTTTAACCAGTCACATTGAGCAAAGTGAATTTAAGAATAAAAAGTCTCATATACAAAGATAATAGGATACAAAATTATCTGAAAATTCAGAAGAAAAAAATTAATTTTCAACTGAACATACTCATAAAATATAGTATATAATAGGGAATCTGATTTTAAAATGAAATGTTCAAAATTAAATGCACAGGAGATAAAATGGATTTTTCATACTTATTGTTCCTTGTTCTGCTAGGAAGCAATGCTTCATCTTATAAAAGTAAGAAATATGATTTTAAAATAATAATAGTAATTATGTGTTTAAGTAAATATAATAATAATAAAAACAACAAGCATAACAATACTACTACTACTACTACTAATAATAATAATAATAATAATAATAGTAATAATAATAATAATAATAATATAAAGTAATTAAAAACTTAAAAATTAATTGATTTTTATAAAATCTTATATATCAATTTCTTAATCTAAAGGCAAACTAAATTATTGTATTATATTACATTATCTTAACTACTCTTTAATATATCTTAAATTCTATGATCAAGTTAAAGACTACTGTAATGTAAAATTAGATCGCATCACTAAAACAGCTTAATGTATGAAAAATACATTCTTGGTTTAAAACTTGGACATACAGGCGTACCTCGATTCCCTAGGATAATGCCCAATATTGATTTTCAAAATGAAAAAAATATTTAATTGCACTATTTTTTATTTTTATCAAACTTTATATTTTTATTTAGCATTATTCACCATTTTGAATTTAACTTTTTGCAATATAAAATCAGTTGAGGAGAGTTTAATAATTTCTATGCATGAATGTTCAATCCATTGAAATGTAAATTAATATGTGAAATTTTTTACGAATTTGGACGTTTTCTAACACTATAGGTTAATCGATTTTGGATTATAATTTATAATGTTACATATAATAGTTTGTTCTTAAACTTTGTAATATATAAGAATTATAATCTTATCCTACTACTAATTCTATTTTCTTTTTATTTTTGTCTTACTCTTAATCCACACACATATATAAGTATATCAGATAATTTTAATATAAATAGAAACAGTGCTTACATACTTTATTTAATGAACCATAAAATTAATGAAAAGAATTTCTATAGAAATTGATAGGTGATCTATCCTAACAAAGTGTTATAGGCCGCGAAGTGGGATAAATTAAAAATCGAATCATATATCTCTCGAATAAAAACAGATACAGTGATAAGCAATATATGAAATTGAACGCTATCAGCGGAGAATTTCCGTCTATCCGCGTGGATCTAAATAAGTCCAAGTCCGTTTCTAGCTCAATTCCAGGAACTGAACGTTCACATCGACCAGTGCGCGTGAATTGTGCAACTGATTTTTGCCATACATGAACAGTATTCACTTGTGCTTGCTGAATCAATATGAACGTCCGTTGCCCTATTCAATACGTTTTTGACCTACACGAAGGCGATTCGGTGGTGACACATCATCGTCGTGGAGGTCGACGACAAATCTAACGTAGCGATGGGCTATCTCCTTTGGAAAGGATAGAATAGCTGTCGAGCTCCGACCCTCGTATCTCGCGCTGGAATAATGTTAGAAACTTCTTGCCGTCGTGAGCAAGCCTACACTTAGAAGCCGAGCCAAAGCTCAGTGAGTAAAAGGACAAGCGAGTTTCGATGATCGAACGAGCGAATGCGGCATTTCTCGCTCCTAAAAAGACGGCGTCTACTCATAATCGCAAAGTTCTCTCGGCCGCGTCATTCGCTTATACAATTTACATTTGTCTTATAGAGCCATTAGTATTGTTCACTATATCTAATAAAAAACGTTGCTTTTTATGTCCACATTCATTTCCTGTAGCAACTTCCACTACCTACACGTGTGCAGTTGAAGAGGAGCTCGCCGCGCATCGCCAATTAGCCTAGTGCTTGGAAGGCGCGAACAGAGGAATACTCGCGTATACCTGGAATGTCTTACCGGGCGAGCATTGCACATAATTGTAATAGGGGGAGCTCATACGTGATGAACATAGGCACTGGGTATTACGACGATATCAATTCAATTGTTCCACTATAAAAAATCATAAGTAAATAATAATAAGTACTTAAATTAAATAAAAACAAAATAATAAGTAGTTAAATTAAATAAAAGAAATTAAAAGTAATGTAAGTATAAGCTTTATCAACTGTTCAAATGTGGTACATGTATTTTCAATCCTGCATTATACTTTTTTATTATTCTCCATTTTGTTTGATTCAATTTTTGCTTTTATATTATTATATCTATTTTTTCTAAAAAGTTATACAAATGAGAAAAAAGTTTTCCACCTATATCGATTAAAATGTAAATTTTATCAACTTTGCCAAATTAGCAAACATATTTTATTACTTTTTTTATATCGTTTTTTATTCATTTGGATTGGAACTACAATTCGCTATTACACAATACTATATTTCTCATTTTTCATCTTTATATTCGATTAAAATTTATTTATTAGTTGTTTACATAAAATTAAAAAATGTAAATTTTATTAATTTTCCTAATAAGATATATATGTTTTTATTATTTCTGCTTATTATTACCTTATTCTCTACAAGATTAATTTGGTATATGGTTGGTTATTGTAACTCTTGTGATTAAGAAATACCTACTTTTGTTACTTCTTTTGCACTCAGTTTATTCTACTTTCAACTATCATATTATATTTAAAATAACATTACTTTATTCCATAGACTAAGTAATTACTAAAATGATAACAAATCCATAAATTTAAATCCAAGTTTATCATAGATGTGAATAAATCAGTTGTTTAATCGATTAAAGTTATTGTAGTTGAATATTTACGTTATTTCAACCTCAAACAAATTTATTAAAATGTTTAAAACATTCTTTTATTTAATTAAATAATTTATTTCTGAATATATAAATATATATAAATGTAATAATTTCTGAATGGGATATGTGAATATAAGAACATAGGGCTAAGCATAGGCGAAAATATAAGTAATAAGAAGAATGTAAGAGAAATAAATTTGGTGAAATAGAATCGAATATCAAAGAAAAATACCAAGAGTAATTGAAAGGGTCCATATGATCAACCTTAAAGAGAATGCGGTATAGTGTAAAATAAAGTAAAAGATACAAAAACTGTTATAATAGTTAATTTGACTATGATGAACAAGAAAAAAGCGTGGAAAAAAGATATGGAATAAAGTAAGTCCGCTTAGGAATAGAAAAAGCGAGGCTAAAAAAACGGGCGGTCTAAAAGATTAACTACCGATATGAAAAATTCAAAGAGATGAAAACAAATTTTCAAGGAGTGAAGGAGTCTATTTAAGAGTAGGATGACGTCAATAAAAGTATCAAGTGAATCCATAGTAGTTGAAAAAATGAAGATAGTATCTGGAAAAGTGATAACATGAAAGGAAGAAAATGAAAATTGGGAAATAGGTAAAACAATATGTAAAACAATATGTAAATGTAAGAGTAGATCAGAAAGTGAAAAAGATAATGGATATATTATAGGCAATACTTAAAAGCAATAAGGTAAGATAAAGCAAAATAGAATATCTATGTAAAAAAGTAGATCAGAATAATTTAATGGAGTCTATAATTAAAGATAACAAAGCTAAATCATAAAACAGAAAATGGTAGGATTGAATGGCAGAGGTCAAAATAAAATCAGAAACATTGTGCAAGAAGGCATATATATATATATATATATATATATATATATATATATATATATATCCAGAAAATGGCATAATTTCGAAAAATATAGGAGAACAAATAATTAAAATAAGCCAAATAAGATTGAAGGATATACGGAGAGGCCATAAGGAGAAATAAAAGGAAAAGATTAAAAAATAGTAGAAATATAACTGACTTTTGGGAGGCTATACGTGGTTACAGGAGAAAAAATAGGAGGTTAATATTGCACAATCAAAATGGCAACAGCATTCTCAAATTGTCGAATGAGAACAGCGAAAATGCCAGGAGGAGAAGATAAAGGAGAAATTTATGGGGAATAATTCGAGAAAATAACAAGTACTTTAAATGAAATATTCATATGTAATAATGTAACCAGGAGTTCGGAAATAGCTAGGATATTTCGATTCATAATCAACAAAATGAAGAAGAGGTTAAAAACTACAAGGTTCTCTGGTGGCTTATACAGAATATAAATTCTACGTAATAATTTTATAAAATGATAGTCGTGTTGGCTGCAGATGAATAATAAAATAGAAGAAATTGGATAATAAAATATGAATAAATCATGGACAAGAAAATAGGAGAAGAAACAGAATTTAGGAAACAAATCAACAACAAATCAGGAAACAAATCTTCACGAAAAGTAGTTTAATTGATGTATAATATGTAATTAATGTATGCATAACTTTGAGATTTTAAGGCCGCCTTAAATTCGGTGGTCTGTATGATTATGATTATTCACTTTAAAAACATACAGCTAAAAGGATACAACCTATAGATTCAAAATGCGCTCAGGGATATGACAAGGATTTCCACTATATGTGTCGCTATTTTTAATCTATCAGATATACTGGGAAGATAGATGTAAGAAAGAAAGCGAGTAGGAAAGTATTGATAGGAGCGATGACGAGTAACTTTTATAGTCCACAATTTAATGTGAAAAAATTTCTAAACGCAGCCTTGGAAATGTTAACAAAACAAACAATTTTATATGTAAAACATTTAAAATAGGATGTGTTTATGGGGAAAAGAATATAGGAAAAGCAAACAGATAACTTTGCAAAGAGTAGTGAGATATGTAGTGGAAAGAGGGAATATAAAAAACAATAAAACTTTAGAAAGAACTAGGGAACATTATAAATAATAACCAAGAAGGGAATGAAATTTTTGTAGGCGCTATGATAGTTAGAAAAAGGAGAAAGCATTAAAAAAAATTGTTTTTCTGCACTGTAAGGGGAGAAAATAGAATATACCTAGAAGCACATGAAGGACGGAATATATGGAAGAAGAATTTAGTCGAAGAGAAAAGAATTTTAAGCATACAGGGTTAAAGAAAATGCTAGCTGAAATATTCAAAGATGATACGCTCGAAAGTTATTTAAATATAAAAAAATCGAAATACCACAATAGCTAGATCAAAAACTAAGCAAGAAAGACGTATTGAATACAAAAGATGGAAAATCAAAATTTAAATAAGTAGATAAATAAGTAGCTAAATATGTAGATTGATAATTTAAACAAAAAATGAAGTGAACTTAGATTGAAGGCCGTGGATCGGCATGAAGTAGTAAGCTGAAAAAAACTTCTCATTTTTACAATTTTCAGTCTATTCAATCTAATAAAATTTTACTATTCTTAAAAAATGCTATTTCACTTATTTCTTATATAAAAATCTATTGAGTAATAACATGTCTTACCTATTTATAGCGGAAGCTTTAAGAGCAGAGAAACTTATTGGTGGAACTGCGGCACGTGGAGGTTCATTTAAATACACAGTAGCTTTCATGTACAAGGAACCAGGGTACGCCGATCAAAACGTATGTGTAGGGAGCATTCTGAGTAAAATGCATATAGCTACAGTTGCGCATTGTTTTTTTTATCAACCATCTGGATTGTTGAGAAATAGATATTTTTATATTATAGCGGGTGTAGTTAACTTATACAATTCCAAACCGTGGGTCGAACGCAGGTTCGTGGATCTTGTATTTATTCATCATACGTATAATCCACATGAACCAGATAGCTATGCTTTCAGAGGGAATATAGCTATAGTAAAGGTAATTTAGCAAAATTTTATTTGTATAATTAAAGTCATTATCAATTTTCTCTTCTTCCAATGTTTGTCTATACTAAAGCTATAAAAAATTCTTTTGATAATAATTATTTATATTTCATCTTATAGAGCACATTTTTTAATGTTAAATCTTTCAGTTGGGTGAACCCTTAACGGTGCGGCCACATCATGCTACTTTGGCACAACTTTACCCACGTCAGCAATTTATTAGAAGCTATAACACTTCATTTTTCGTGTCCGGTTATGGATTACAGACGGTTACTGTAGTTCGTAAAATAGTAAGTGAGTCCGAAATGTATGCACAAGAAGGATACGTCGATGGTAATTTATATTACGCTAAAGCCCATGTTATTCGCGAATCTACATGTAAGGAACTCCTTGGGGATAATATTGCAGTAGGTAATATGTGCGTCAAATCAATACGAACTGATCCTGAAAAACCTACAGGAATTTGTCTGGTAAATAAATAAAAATACTTAAAAATTGTTTTTTTAATCTCATACTAACAAAAAAGATTAATAGATTGTAAAATGTAACTCTCAATACGTACAAAAGAGAATCTGTAATATTTTAGGTTGAAGGCTTTGTTATAAGAGAAAGATGATACTTTCTTACTAACAATAAGAGTTGGTATATTTTTAAATTTGGTATTTTAAATTTATTTTTTTAATTTATTTATTTCATTTATATTGGTGGACAACTAAGTTTCCAGTGCTTTTTTTTCAAAACGTGACGTTTTATTATGAAGACATGATTGCATATATTTTACTCACAATATCGTTCATCGCAAGCTATAACTTTTTCCCAATCTTTTTCTCAATTTATGAATTCTGGACCAAAAAAGTTTCTGGTCTTTCGAGCCCGAAAATGTATCGATTCAGCTTTTATTTATCTCTACTGAACTAGAGCTTATAGCCGTAAGAGCGTCCTACATTGATTGAAACTAGTAGTAGTCAGATGGTGCCAAGTCTGGACTATGAGACGGTTGAGGTAGAATTTCCCATCTACTATACTCCAAATAGTTTTTGACCGAAGCCGCAATATGTGGCCGTTAACGTGATTAAAAATGAAGGACTCATATCTGGTCTTATATTCTATACATTTTTCCTGTAATATTCGCTTTAAACGAATAAATTGGGTTCGATAAAATCGACCTTTGGTAGTTTTGACCACTCGGAAGTAGTTAGTAGTATATGACACCGTTTTGATCCCACCATATACAAAGCATGACCTTACGTGAATATTTTTTATTTTGGCATCGCTTGGACGGGCTTGCCAGGCTTTATATACGATTTTCTGTATTTAAGGTTAATATAATAAATCCATTTACCATCACCAATGGCAATACGATGCACAATCGATTTATTTTTATACCACTGCAGTAACATTTCGAAAATGCAGAATCGCTGTTCGACGTCTCGCGGTTTCAATTTATACTACACCCAGTTTTGAATCTTTAGAATGAATGTCAATACTTTTAGCTGTAGAGAAACGGCTTGTTGCGTAACACTCAATGATGTAGCAAGTTCTTCAGAAAAGTGTCTAGATCCTCGTCTACACAACTTTACGATTTTCCAGAGCGATCCTTCAAATTATCATTTTTGAACGATTTTAACCACCCGTGGCACGTCGATTTACCAGTATATTTCCCCCATAGTTTCCAAAACCTCTTTAAGTAGTAGTCGTGACGAACGCTCCTTAAGTTTATTGATCCTGTAATCTTGCCAAGACGTCGGCGTAATATTTTCTAATTCTCGATTAATAATTAAAAATTTAAATTAACTATGACCTTATTTTTGAACATTTATACTACTATGTGACATTCTTTAATACTATAATAACTCATGTTATTTATTATTTATTTTTCCAATAATTTGTTCTTTACAACAAATCATAGATGTTTTATACATTTGGTTTAGTATTAATGATACGGCTAACGAAAATAATTTTTTATAGGGTGACAGCGGAGCTCCACTTTCTCATGAACACTATCTTGACGGAATAGCTATTAATGGTTTTTTGACATGTGATGAGGAGGACTTGCCGGGAATTTATATAAATGTTGCTTTTTATAAAGAATTTATTAAAGATGCTATGGAAGATCGCATAACTGATGAAATGGTCGTTCTCCAGCAACAGGGAAATACGAACGGTGATTTCTGGTTCAATCAAATAAATGTTTAAATACTTGTGTAAGGCTAACATTTATAATTTTAAATTAATAATGTACAAAAATAATTGAAGGTGATATATTACTTTATCCAATTCATCTAATTTTTGATTTACAAGGACTTGTTTTTGAATCTAGAAAATTAGTTTGTAAAAATATTTACAACTCTCGCAATTTTAATGTTATTATCATTGTCATTTTCCTCACGTTCCATTAATCTCCTTTATATACGTACAACTAAGCAATAACAGATGAATAAAATATTACTCTAGTCAAAGAAAAAAACGGACTCCCTTAACTATTTCTTTGTGAAAAACAGGTAAGAACTCACACAATCTCAGACGTTAAATCTTACCAATAGAGGTTCTGCCCTATATGGTGGATAGGTTTGTTCAATATTATATCAGCTATTACCTTGGAAATTTAGTCGGTAATGTTCTAGAACCTAACGTTCTTAGTTATTAAGAACCTTCGCATGGTGAAGATTAGTACTTCTTTGCTTCAAGCATGACTCTGTCTTTGAATCTAATACTAAAAAAACGTTAAATCAGGTTCTGCAGGTTTGAAAACTACATTTTTTAAATGATCAGGCTTACGTCAGTTAATTTTGATCAAATGTGTAGCATATCTACTAGTCTGTCCTTGTTAGTTATCTAAAAAAAACAGATATCAACCATATAAAAAAAAGAACCAAGGTTTGTTAAATTAGTATCTTTTTGACTTTTTGGAACAGATAAGCTTGAGAACATACAATAAACACAACATAGACCTGTGCACTCGAACACGCCTTCTTGAAGAGAGTGATATACAGGTGTCCCGTGGTCTTCTTCTTATGAGTCTTAATTTGGTGTTCCATTAAGAATGGATCTAATGCTAGTTGTGAATGTCTGGCATTGTATAATATTACCTGATTTCATTCCTTGACTTGACCTCAGATTATAATATAGGTATCGGACGGACTATTGCTGGTGATGGAAAAATGGAATCTTAATAGAAACTATGGAATTTTAATAATGTAGTCTTTATTACTTTTATAATTACTCGCATTCCTAAAAGTTCCAATAATTTTGTTCCATGAAAATAGATCCTTGGGTCGTAATATCTCTTCCGAGTAAAATAATATTCGAATCCTTTTACTTTTTTAATTCGTCTGAGCACTAAGTCGTTCAAGTTTTGGTCATTTTAAAAAATTTAGAAGCATCAGGGCCATTTCAAGAAAAAATTTAAAGAATAGAAGTTGCGTATCATATTCCACGGGCCGGGTTCGATAACAACAGTTCACTGCCAAAAAGACCTGCTTTTTCGAGGACAGAAAAATTGCATAAGAACCTAACTATTGTCAACACCTACTAGTAAAAATGTATTGTTTCATTTGACACGAAATTGAGAATTATGTCTTATTATATATGTGTTCAAAAAAATGACATTTACCGTTAGAACATGATGTGGATTTAATTATAATACTTTTACATATTCACAATTTTAATGCACATTAAATCCACGCATTATTGATAATATTCTTGTACACTATCTATCTATTTACTGAGGGTGCAGGAAATGTCAAAACGAACGAAGCCTGCTGGTCTGTGGCAGAGCACGGCGCAATGAGGATCACGACTTTGTTTGGGGTAGCGACTGAAATCGCTTACCCAGCATCAAGTCTTTAGGAATAGTAAAGCTGCAGGTCTTTAATGGAGCGTCACACAATCAAGATCAAGCTTCACTCAGATTCGGAGCATTCTGGTCTTTAACGGAACGTCGCACAACCAGGATCGTGATTCTACTATATTTTTGTACGGTGGCAAGCTTACTAAGGCTCTGGAATCAGGATTGCTCTAGGAAGCTTCTTTGTCCGTGAGACTCTGAGAACACTGTTTTGAGGCAGAGAACTCCCCTTTTATATACGAAAAATTAGTCGATCGAGTGTTTACACGACTGGTGAATTTCGTATTGAGTCACCGAAAAATAATAATAGTAATTTATTATAACAATAATCGCATTATGATTAGAATAATTATAATGTTTATTCGCCAGTTTGTCCTTGAGGAGACTCGTATTCGTATACGATGGTATTAAGTATAAATTATACTCATAATAACTAATATGCCGTTTTATAATATTAAATCTTTATTTAATTCGCACTCGTATTATAAATCATAATTATTTATTACAACAATAATAGTTATTATTACAAAGTATTATAATAATAATAATTACGGAAATAATAATTAATCTGATATTTCGTCCTTGAGGACGCTCGCATGTTTTTATATATGTATTTAATATTGAATAATATAAAAGTATCGAAAACGGAAGTTTTATATTATTTCAGTAAAACGGGATACCCGGAATATAATTACTCACATGTTCACTCATATTGAGTTCATAGGCGCGGAGACTGCGGGAAATCTTCTCTACGTTGTGTGTCGCACGACAGCGATTCACTCTCGCGACGCGCGCGAATCCGTGTCTGCTTTCCCTTTTCTAAGTTTGCGGGACAGCTAGATCAAATCTTCGAGCTCGCATTATTTTGATTTTGCGTGTTCAACAGATAATACCGCATTACTTGATGATTTTAATTTCGACTGTTATTTCAAATTAGAACCTTGCATATTGACCATTCAGCCTGATCGCCACAGAATATTGTACATAATTTATTATTTATCTTCGCAATACAAACATAGAAATTTTGCAACTGTTTCAATCAGCATAGATTTTTCAACGTCTTGTAATTTTTTTTAATTAACTTTTTTCTATAATAGTTAGAATAGAGAATCCTCGAGAATGCATTTCTAAATAAAAAAATTTTAGTCATTTTTTGTAGTAAGAATTAAGTCATTTTGGATAATTAAATTGAATAAGTATTCGACAGCAAGCAAACCTATATAAATAATATGTCATCACGTATAATAAATCTATGCGAAACTATTATTATTTGTATCACTAATATCGATCACTCGCTTACAGATTCCACTATATGAATAATAACAGAAATATAAAAGTTATATGAATATTTGTAAAAAACTGATATTATTGAATTATTAATCGTCTAATTTAATAGTAATATAAGACAGTTTGTTATCCTTTTCTTTACCATTTTCACGATCTGCGAAAAATATAGATTTTAATTATTATTTTTGGTACAAATTCTTTTATTAATATTAGTAATTTACTATTATATCTTGATCTACATCAATACAATGAGCATTCACAATTATTATATGCTAGAACTCATTAGCTTATCATCAACATATAACATCATACAGTGATTGTGCTCTTTACGCTTGTTATAAATCTATTCAACGATTTTCTTCAGTTTTGAGAGATAAAAATATTGTTTGATCATCTGTAAATATTTTACATTGTATTTTTTTCACTTAGTTTTTTAAGTGATCACTGCCTGTTTCGATCAAGCTTATTTTGCGATATATTATTTAAGAGTATGGAGGTTTTTTAACATCGTGAGCCTGATGCTTCATGATTACCAAGCCTCGGTTTGATCCGACACTAATTATCAATTTTGACCAGGATAATTCGATCTTCAGTCTAATTCATAAAATAAATTTTAATATCATAGTATTCTTTATATTTATTGTATAATAATTAATAGTTATATACACTTATACAAACGTATTGGTTGAGTAGCGAAAGCGCAGTCGATCAAGAAGTGTTAGCAGCATGCGCCAAGGTCAGTACCTGGATGGGTGATCGCGCGAACCTCGACAGCTTATTGATTGCATAGGTGCTTTTTCACACACAATAATGCGAGCGGAAGGTATGAGACAAACAAATTCGATATCTAAGCTTACGAAACGTGATACGGATACCAAATTCGAGCGGTTTCAATGCACCGACCACTTTAGAGCGAGTTTTCCTAATCGGAATTTATCACATTGGGTTTGGCCATAGATTTCCGTCGCTCCACAGGCAGAAATCTCGGAAAAGGCAAAGTGGATCTTATAAGCTAAGAAATAGGTTAATATAGTTATTAAAACGGTTAACAGATATGGAAAAAATGTGCAAGGGAACATTTGAAAAAAAAAAATTTGAATAATGTGTGTAGTGTATGCATGCATAAAAAATTTGAATAATGTATACATGGAATAAATGAAATAGTACATTATTCGTAACGTTATTCGTAAGAAGCTAAGTAAGAATAAGAAGAAGCTTTTCATAAAATATAAGCTACTACTTATACGTAAGCACTATATTTTTCTTTATGAGAACCGAAATCAAGTGGTGAAGATACTATTTGTAAGTTAGAATGAGGAAGATAATACACATATATACACACACACACACGCGCACCAGTGCACTCAAAGTTACACATATAGGATGTTCGACATCAAGTATCCTACTGACTGTAAGCAAAAATTGAAAAGCCACATAAAATGGAAATGTTTAATGGCTTAACATATTCTTATTTATGTATATATTCAAATGCGACCAGGCATATATACCATGGAAGCAAGTTGAAATTTAGCAGTTTTTCAAAGAAAACATTGAACTTTCAGGGAAAACTCAGAATTACTTTCTTCAAAGTATTGACCATTGGATTCTGCACATTTCGCCTATGTTTTTGACAAATTATGGATAACATCCCAAGAAAAATATTTCTTCTTTCGGGGCAAACCATTCTTCACGTCCTTTTGTGATTTCTTCAAAATTGGCAAAACTCTACTCTTTAAGTAAGTATTTATTGGAGCGAAGAGGTAACAGTTGGACGCGTCGAAGTATAAAAAGTCTGGCGAGTGCGATAGTCCTTTTCAGTTAAAAGCTTTCAATGTGTCATTCATATAGTAGGTTTCGCAGTATGAGATAGCGCGTTTCCATATTGTAAAATAACTTTACCATATCTTAAGGCCCATTACAGCCGTGTTTTGATCAAAATATGATTAAAATTAATAACTTGTTATCAGTAGCGATTCTTATTTACAGTTTCACCAGGTTGGAACATCACACTACTCCCACTAAATACATAGCATCTTGTTACGGTCAAAGTTATTTGTCCTTACAGTCGATGGACCGGCTTTACCAGATAAAAGCCAATATTTTTCCCATTGAGTTCTCAAAATAAATACATTTTTCATACCCTGTAACAGTTCGATGCAAAAAGATTTTCTTAGGAACCTTTGAAGTAACATTTTACAAACGGTTTTTCAATTTTCGATTTCTCTATCGTTTACAATCCTTCAAAATAATATTATATAATCTGTTCAAATAAATAAACTATCAATCATATGTATTTCTATTTTTGGCTATTTAAAACATATGTAGTTACAAAATTGAAAATTATTTACCAATATAGCTTTATTTATTCAGATTAAGGTATATAATCTAAAATGTTTATACGTAAAAATTAATTATTAAAAAAACAGCATAAGCTTTTTGGTAACAGTCCTGGCAAGTTCATACCCGCTGTTTTGAATCATAATGAATTATCAGAATAAATAGCAGAAGAATGTTAATCTAAGGACATCGATAATTCAAATAATTAATTCTTTTTTATTAGTCCACGCGTGGACAAAATGATATGAAAATAAATTCGCCTATTTGTAAATGATCTCATTACTTTAACGAGCTGCATTCCCGTTAAAACTATTTATTTATTATTATGTTTTACTGTTTTAGATATGTTTGTGTAAACTATACATGTTGTTATTTATGAGGTTTCATATAAAATGCATTTAGCTATTTGTTTTAATGGTTTATGGTTTTAAGTTGTTATTGCGTTATATAATTTATTTTTTGAGAATCTATTTCACAATATTTTAGAAAAATATATTGTATAAATATTAGGAGTGTGAATAAGTCTTTCCCGTTTTTTGTAAGAGATGGCGCCACCAATACTGTGCGAGTATTCAATGGTTACATATGTCATAATCAAAGCTTATTCATATGTCAACAATTCCATACTAACACATTAGTTAAAATTTTTTCGCATCATAAATTTTTGATATCGTGAAAATGTCGAAATTTTAGCCGAGTCGACGTCATTTGCGGGAAGTTTCACTTTATTGGTTCAATTTGAAGAAATCTGCTGCCGAGACGCATCGATTGCTTCAGGAGGCTTATGGAGAAGGTTGTGTCGATGATTCAAGTGTTCGCGGATGGTTTCGACGCTTCAAAAGCGGTGATTTCGACGTGGAAGACAAGGAGCGTTCCGGGCGGCCGGAAACAATCTTATCAAACGCAAGAAGAACTTGCTGAAGCATTGGGAGTTGACCGAACAACCATTTCCAAGCGTTTGAAAGCCATGGGAATGATCCAAAAGCAAGGAAATTGGGTGCCGTACGAACTGAAGCTGAGAGACGTCGAACGGCGTTTTTTCACTTGCGAACAGCTGCTTCAGCGACATAAAAGAAAGGGTTTTCTGCATCGTATCGTGACTGGCGATGAAAAGTGGATACGTTACGATAATCCGAAGCGAAGAAAATCATGGGGACTACCCGGCCATGCATCATCATCGACGGCCAAGCCAAATATTCATGGCGCCAAGCTCATGCTCTGTATATGGTGGGACCAGCTAGGTGTGGTTTACTATGAGCTTCTGAAACCGAATGAAAGGATCACAGGCGAGGTCTATCGACGACAATTGATGCATTTGAGCCGCGCACTGCGAGAAAAACGGCCACAATACTCCGACAGTTATTTTGCAACGTGACAATGCTCGCCCACATGTTGCACCGCCGGTGAAAACATACTTAGAAACGCTCAAATGGGAAGTCCTACCCCACCCGCCGTATAGTCCAGACGTTGCTCCGTCTGATTACCATCTCTTCAGATCGATGACGCATGGCCTGGCTGACCAGCACTTCCATTCCTACGAGGAAGCCAAAAAATGGGTGGATGACTGGATAGAGGCCAAACCGGTCGAATTTTTTCGCAACGGGATTCGTTTGTTGCCAGAAAGATGGGAAAAAGTTGTAGCTAGCGATGGCCAATACTTTCAATAATTCATTTGTAACCATTTTTTCACAATAAAGGCTCAAAATTTGAAAAAAAAAAAAACGGGAAAGACTTATTCACATACCTGATATTATTCTGAAAAATGAACATTTTTTTGCTTTAATATGAAAAGATTTATAATACAATTACATTAGTATCTTTTTTATTTAACATGTACACACCAAAACACGCTTTATCCTTCTGAATGGATTTTGTTGATAACTATCATCCCCCGTTTCGGCTTTACCCGAGTTAATGATTTAACCTATTTATTAAACTGTTTAATATTACCAATATGTGAAAAATACTCTATTCTGAAATCTATATTCCTATAGACAATTTTATCTATTGTCACGTCCATATACAAAGGTGCTTCTCAGCATCAACTTTAAAAAAGTGCTACTTGTTAGACCATTTTTTCCTTCAATTTTAGTGTGTACCACTAACTAAATATTCGCGATAATTAATTTAAAATATGAAAATATACGAAATATAGATATATATCTATCGTATTATCGAAAAGTAGAACACGATGTCCGGTATCACGAGACCACTTCTACGGGGAGTTTGTTGTTCCGATAATAGAATATGAAATTTCTGGTAGATGGCTTGCCGAGACACCTGAACGTACTTTACCGTTCGAAAACGAAACTTTCCGTAGCACTCATCCGAATATACCTAGACATCGTATTCTACCGCTCGAATACGAAACTACATTTCCCCGTAGAAACCGTATGTATGATGTATATAAGCTATATTTCATATATTGTCGTACATTAAATTAATATCACGAATATCTAGTTAGTGGTGCACATTGAAATTGAAGCAAAGAAAATTATACGTGCAAAATAGCATTACCTTTTTCAAGCAGATTCTCAGATACCGCTTTTTAATACCGAAGCGATAATATGTGTATATATATATATATATATATATATATATATATATATATATATATATATAATATAGTTTTGGAATTATTGGTAAAGCAATTCTTCATAATTTGCAATAATTTTTTTTTTCAATTTAATAAAAAAATATAGCTTATATCACTTTGAACATAATAGAGAATATATATTTCGAATTTCAGTAGCTTTTTTTGTTTAATGTGCACAGACAAAAACACAATTGGTCTTATTAATTAGCATTATTATGATTTAACTGATAATCACCTTATATGGAAAAGACAGAGATATATGTTCCTATATAGGTAAAAAAAATTGTTCAAAAATTATCTAAAGTGGTGGAAGTACTAGTTTAACTTAAATAATAATACGGCTAAAACCGACTAAAATGACACCTTTATTAGGATACGAATAAAATTGTTCTATACATTAATATAAAGAGTATGAAAACTTTACATATATAAAATTATATTTACTTCTATAGCAAGTTTTACTTATTAAAAATACTATCTACTCCGCATAATATATAATAAATAAATAAATAATTAATTAAATTAATTATAAATATTTATTCACGCAGATTTTATAAAATACCGACTTGAACATGCATACAACTAATAATTATGTCATTCTAAATACATTAGCTGTTTTCGTGAGATTATACTTAAAGATATAATAACATATTTACACAAACGTATTAAAAAAATTGAGATCAAGAATAAAAGTAAGCGCTACTATGAAGAGTATTAGATACACAAATAGTATTATATGAATTTATGTAAAAATTTTAAAGATAAAACTATTTTATATCTCGCCGGTATTAAAATCCAATATATAATGAGAAGTCTATATTCAAACGAAAAGATTCCAAACTAGAGGTAGAAGTATTTCAGAATGGATTTATTGTACTGTTTAGTGTTTCTCCTACTAGGAAGCAGTTCCTTATTTCATAAAGGTATGATGTATAATTTTAACATAATAGATTTTAGAATATTTCTAGATGCTTAAACATACTCTCTAACTCTCGATTGTTTCGAGCATCTTGAGCTTTACTAACTACTCAAGTTCATCGAGCTAAAACTTCTCGAATAAAGCCAAGGAAAGCTAGTTCTTAATTCAATGTAGGTTCGAAAATGCAACTTGCATATGACTGAGATGAGTATAACTGACTGAAACATGAAGATTCAGTATCAATGATTTATACGGACTAAAGCAACATAGCTTATATTTGTTACATTCTTTCAATTTTGAAAATGTAAATATTTTATAATAAAGTATTAAAAGCAGATATTAAAGGAAAACTCTTGAAAGAATGCATATTTTAAAAAATTCCAATCATGAAAATTTAATTTTATAGTTAAGTAAATTGAATAACATTTATCATTCATTCTTAACATAAAATTCTCTATTAACATAAATTTTTTTTTTACATTTAAAATCAAGTAGGGTGGAACTTCTATAAATATTATATAAATTATTTTAGTGAGGTGGGAATGTGATATAATATAGATAGATGTACAATACCCGGCCGCATCTAGTTTTCGCTTTCTCGGCTATATAATATCGACGCTTTCTCATAAAAAGGAGCTACTTCTTTTGCATCAATTTTAGTTGGTAACCCCGGACTAAATAATTGTACTTTGAATTAAAAATACGAAAATATACGAAATATAAATATATACATATTACGTACTGTTTCTAGGGAGAAATATTGTAATTTCGTGTTTAGGCGGTAAAAAGAGATACAGGTGGTATCTCGGGGCGAATTCTACGAAGAAGTCGGTGTTCGGATGATAGAATACGAAAATAGCAGTTCTCTCCACATACTAAAACATCCTACTAAATCGTCTGATTATGAATTGTCCCATAGAATATATACCGAAACATCCGAATATCGTATTTTATCGTACGAACACGAAATTATAACATAAACTTCAGAAGTCTTATTTAAAATGAATATATATATATATATATATATATATATATATATATATATATATATATTTCGTACATTTTTTTATTTGAAATTAAATGCTGCGAATATTTAGTTGGTGGAGCCAACTGATAATGAAGCAAAATAGAATACTATGCAAAATAACACCTTTTCCAAGCCGACGCTTACATAGCACCTTTTTATGCAGAAGCGACGATATATATATATATATATATATATATATATATATATATGTATATATATACATAGTTTGAAATTACTGATAAAGTTGTGTCCTATTTTTCTATATTTTTTTATTAAATTTGAAAAAAAATATAGCCTATAACATTCCGAAGACGATATAGAATAGACATTTTGAATTTCAGAGTAACCAGCTCAGTAGTTTTTTTGTTTGTATTTATAAATTAAAACGCTTTGTCTTTATAAAATAATATGATATATTCTGTATTACAACATTTACAGTAATAAGTGTAATCATTGTGATTAAAGTGAGAAGAAAAATTGTGATACAATTTTCTATCCCATCCTAAGAGATATCATTTATCTTTTATTATATTCAAAATTTATTAGATAAGTAATATAACTATACTTTTATAGTTGAAGGATTAATATCAGAGGAAATTATTGGTGGACATCCTGTACGTGTCGGTTCTTTTAAATACACAGCAGCACTGATGTACGAAGATCCAGACTTTCCCGATCACAATCCATGCGTGGCGAGTATTATAGATAGTCTTTTCGCAGCTACGGCTGCTCACTGCTTTTATGAGAAACCATACGGAGTATTGAGACATAAGCACTTTTATATTCTCGCTGGTACGCAGAACTTAAAGCAACTAGAAATGTGGTCTGAACGTCGTTCTGTAATTCGAGTGATTATTCACTATTCGTATGAACCAGAAGAGAAAGACAGCTTTGATGCACCAGGAAATATAGCTATATTAAAGGTAATTGATCAGAAATACAATTGTGTTTTATACTCTTTCAAAACTAACATCCTTCATGCAATGAAACGTTCCTATAGAAACTTTTTTCATACTATTCAGATAAATTATGTATGTTATACCCTGGGCTATTTTTAACAACTGTATATGTAAAATTTTTTAATCAATATTAATAAAATTTTTTTAAACAAATAAAGCATAAGAGTATGGTCATATATTTTATTTAAGAATTTGATATTAGATAAGATCCCGAATTCAAAGTTAGTAATTTCTTTAAAAAAATTATTCACGAAATAATTCGCCAAAATTATTTAAGAATACCCCACATTCATATTTTGACAGCCATCCGGTTTATAAGAATGATTAAGACTGTAGAGAAAATTATTTTATAATAATAACACTTAGAGATATATTTTAAGTAACCAATTAAGGTAATTTGATATTTATCATTCATTATAAGTATTTTTTAAAATGCATTAAAATTGTTAATGCTTCGATATTTCAGCTGAACGAACCTTTATCTTTGCGAATGAATCATCCGTACTTGGCAAAGCTTGATCCACGTCAGCAAATTATTACATCCTTCAAAATTGACTTTTATGTATCTGGTTTTGGAATCCAAAAACTTGAACTAGTTCATGGGATAATTAATGGTACCGAAGAAATTCTACAACAAGGTGAGCCTGATGGTAAATTGTATTACGCTAAGGTCCACGTTCTTCCAAATTCTATATGTGAGAGTCAATACCTTGGCAGTCCTCTTGCACCAGGTAATCTCTGTGCAAAGGCTGAACGATTCGAATATAATGAGCCTACAGGAATTTGTCTGGTAAATAAAATTTATAAATAAAATTATTATTTTCTTAATTTATATAATAATCAAACCTTAGATCGTATAAATTAACATTTGAAAATATCAGAACAGTGAAGTGGCTAACAATATAAAGAAATAAAAGTTAGAAAATCCGGAAAATAAAATAAAATGGAACGAGTTTAACAATTCATAAAACTATATGAATAAATTAAATCAAATAGAAAACTTCGTATTGATCTTACAAATTTATCATAATATTATGTTAATGCAGATTTCATTAGCAGTGTATCTAATATCTCTTTAAAATTACTTTCTACGATAGTATAAAATTAGGCAAGGATGGTGTATTCGAATTCCTTATCATTTGAAACTTCTCTTTAATGTAATACAGTAGATAGGCTATCGGCATTCTAGCACATAGGCATTCTAGCACACGCCTCCGCCCCTGAAAAAGTGTGCTGAGTCCCCATCTAGGTTCTGCTGGGGATACAGCACACTTTAGACATGAGTATACTTTAGGTGCAGTAGAATACCTATAGACTTTCTTGTTACAATTTTTTTGTAATCTTCTGCGAAGCCCAAAATCATACTTAGAGAAATAGCCACGTCAAAGTTTCCATGCCTATCCGTTCACGATACTACTCAATCCAACATTTTTACTTTTGTCTATCTCAACATCATTAATTTCGTAGCGAATTTCATCACAAAGATGACAAATCTAGATTTAGATGGTGCATTTCCATCAGTTTTTTGGAATTTTCCATAGATATGGATAGAACTGCGTGATGGTAGACGACACGAATCTTGGCATTGGATGACAATGCGAATTTCGTCATTATGATCAAAGTTTAGTGATGTGTATTTTTTTTTTCTTTTTTTTTCGTTGGATAGTGGGAAGTTCATCCGCCATTGTTTTACGGCTAGTGGCTCTCGCCAACTTAACTACCGCTGGAGTCAGTTCCAGGGTATGCAGGATTCTAACCTACTAAACCCACTAACCATATCACGGTGCAAATATATGCTCCGGAACACTTAGCTATCGCCATTGTATTCCTAATGTGTATGGTTGATGTGCATGAATTTCGTAATGAACAATTGACTCATTGAATGCAACACCTGATTAAATTTTTAGTATTTCGTCTATTTTTCAGAAAGCAGCAGTTTTTCCACAAACTTTTAGACAAAGACTTTGAAGGAACTCAATGTTCTTCAGTATTAACGGTTTCAAACTCTTCAATGCCATGATGCAGTACTTATATGCTTATTAGAATTATAAACAATCCCCATTATATAGATTGGATATGAAGACTAACAGTGATTTCCTCTTCTCGAAATTTAACTAGATTGCCATCCTGATCGACAATTCAAACATGTATATTATCTATACACTTAACACTAAGTGGCAGATATATAATCGGTGATGGAATTTCTATGATTTTATATTCTATGGGAGGTTTGAGGTCACCAAAGCTACCAAAGTAGGTGACGTCATATCCTCTCCATCGATAACTGACCCAATGAGTACCTTTATTTTGTGAACCATCGAGATTAACAATAGCAGATTCGTTATACCATGGTCCATTACGAGGAAGGCTATTTTTCATGAAAACACCTCCAAAATATGGAATTTATAATAAAAGTGCATATTTTATAAGATCATTGTTTATTAGTGGACGATTTGACAAAATTAAATTGAAATATATATTGTTCTTTTAATTAGACCGTGTCCGACATGCGGTTTGAGATATAATCTCATTCTACGTTTATATGGATTCGGATAGAAACCTTTACCTAAAGCAATAGCTTCCATCATCTTATTATCTCGCTTGCTTTCTTGATAATCTTTCTGCGCAGCTTTAGCATAATTTACTGCTTTAGCTATTCCAGCAGCAACTCCGGCTAAAGCACCAGTTGCACTCAATCCTGCGAACAGTGGAATAAGGAAAGGAAGAACTGCGCCAATTTTAGACGGAAGGGGTATCACACGTGGAATAAGAAACATCAGCGCATTTTTCTGTATGGGGAGATATAAAAGTATAGACTGCTTCTACCTATGTCAGTCATATGCTCATATGCCAAAACATCTTATTAGAGATAATATTAATATGTTAGTAATTTATCGACAAGATGATATGAATTTAAAACATATTGATGATCACCATGTCAACACTGATCTTTTTTTCAACGAGTTTCGAAATCTTTGTTCTGAATGTTGGAAAATGATAAATATGGATTTGCTGTTATTGATAAAGATAGAACGATGGATGATGGTAGATAAAGAAAAGGTTTTGCCATAAAAAGAAATTTAAAAAATCTTAAACACTCAGTTCAATTTTACACAGTAACACGACACCATGTCGGACTTTTAGAAAGAAAAGAATATCCTTAGTGAGCTGTTGCAAGCTCGTAAAGCTATTAAAAGAAAATCTGCACTATTGAAACAGGAGAGAGAGAGAATCTCGAAAAAGTTGTAGGAGATACATTGAAACCTATCATTACACTACTTGAAAAGCTTGTCGAATCATGAAGTTTACAGACTTCTAGTCTCATTTCGGATGATCACAGGATTAAAAAACCAATTAGATCCCAAAAAAAGTTGAGTTTTATGTTAGATAATAATATTCGCTCACCTTCCATAAAAAATTATGATTCCGATGATGATTTTGCACCATTAGATAACTCCATCATTAATTTGCCATTCAAATCTAAAAATCTATGCATGAAGACAATGTTAAATATAATAACAAAGCCGCAGTAAATTCGATAACATATATGAAGTATGAAATATTGGAGGTATATACATACTTGGTGATTCTGAAATTAAATTTTGATGATAATAAAATAAAAATGAAATATTTAACTTATCCTAAAAGTAATGGACTAATGGAGCACTTATTAAAAAAAAAAACCCAGATGACACATTAATAAGTCCAGCTGTTCGTGAAAATTATCGCAGTATTCTAGAAGCAACAAATGCTCACCGGAAAAAATATAGCAAAAGATGAATCTAAACGCTCATGGAAGAGTAGAAAATATATCAACATCGTCTACTGGGATGATTCGAATGAGCTTGTTACGAGACTAAGATTACTAATTGCTAAACAATCAGCTGGAAATAACAATCATATCAATGAAATCTATTCAATAATTGAAAAACTGCGTGAAATAGGATATATATATATATATATATATATATACATATATAATTGCACATACGTTTTTTCTTCAATCAGTATCATCATGAGTCTCGACTTGTTTGGAAGAAATTTGAGGGACATGAAAGGGAGTCGAGGTCCGTCAGGCATTAGATACAATTTTATAGCAGATGTCAATTTTGATATAGAAAATAAACGACTTTATAATGTTGGTAAAGCTACTAGAGATACTAATGCAGTTTGTGTAAAAACGTTATATTCAATCTTGCAGCATGAACTAACTACTGTATCTTTAAAAATTAATGAAATTCTAAAAGAAAATTAGAAATATCATGAACAAAATGGTTTGATGACAGAAGAAAAATGCAAAGATCTTTATCAAAAATATTAAGCATTTAATGAATATCGATTTAAATTGGAGGAAAGAATGAGTAATTTCGATAAAAATCTTATGAAAATCGATCAGTATCAATCAGAACTAGAATCAAAATTGAAAACTCTTAGACTCACATACCCGTTTAAGAGATAATGTTTCACAAATGGTTAATCAATGTGAATGGTATTGTAAAAGATATTGAAAGGAAAAAGGCATCGGAAAAATCATCAAAGCCAAAGTCAACAGGAAGTACGACATAAATTATTTGATGAGCTGCACAAACCTGCTCGTCGCAGATATAAGCGAAGAAAATATAATATACGTGATATAGATGAAACTTGGCATGCAGATCTTGTAGAAATGATACCCAACTCTAAAGAGAATACAGGCATTCGAAACTAAACTCGCTGTTATAGATTTATTTTCGAAGTATTCTTGGACTAAACCAGTAAAGTCAAAGAGTGACAACGATGTTACTCTAGCTATGAACACGATATTGAAACATGGATGAGTGCCATCAAATCTACAAACCGATCAAGGAAAAGAATTTTATAATTCACACTTTCAAAACCTCATGAAGAAATATAAAATAAATCTATACTCTTCACACAGTAATCTTCATGCAAGTATTTGTGAACGATTTTTTTTATTTTTTCATTTTATTTTATTTTAAGGAGTTGGGCCTTCCCGGCCTCCGGACACGAAGTTAGGGAAGTGGACTTAGATAAGGTATTCCAAAGTCTCTTCATCCGATAGTGCATAACTACCATAGGGTCTCTTCAGCATGCCCAGGACCGCGCCAGGGTCCTTCGATAGGACTCTGTTCAGCCTAACCGCTTCCTTACCCTCGCATATGCTTACACAGTAGTTTCTCCAGCTTGTCTCTCTGGCTGTCCTTAGTGCATCTCTGTAATTGTCCATGGACGCTCTGTATGCAGTCCAATCAGAATCACTACCTTTTCTCCTTATATCTATTACCTGCTCTCTTAGCCTGTTTCCAAACGTTAGGGTGACGCCTACATTGAGTATTTCGAGATCTGTACCCGCAAGATACTCCAGTAGTTTAACACCTCGTGGGTTCGTCTTAGTGTTGCCCCACACCCTATGGTGCGAGTTTGCATCACATCCAAGGACTATTGGAAGACTGTTGATTCTACAGTAATCCACTAGTCTCCGAACCTCCCCAGTGGGGTTGACTTTGTTATCATACGGTAGGCAGGCAGATGCGATAACAATTCGTGCCATTCCTACTACCTCCGCCGAGGCCAGCGCTAGGTCCCCAGTACAGAGACCGAGAATCGGCACCACATTTAGTTCTTTAACAATAGTCACTAATGCAAGGGGCCCTCGACCCTAGACCCCTGATCGCATCTTTCACTATCCAAGGTTCTTGGATTAGCAATATGCATGTCTGCATCCCCACCAAACTCCTCAGCATAACGGTCGAGGCGTCTTTGCAGTGGTGCAAGTTAATCTGGAGGAATGAGATGCCCGATGGAGCCACTTATTGTTCCATCGTGCACGTTCCAAATAAAATACTGTACATTTTACTTCGTAAACCAATATATTCCATCATGATCTTTCCACTACATTCATCTTTCCTTAGCCCAGGAACTTTTTTATTTTCACGCAGAATGTTATATTGATTATTTTCATCATAATCAGAAGTATCAAATCTATGAATATCTTTCTTCATTATTTGATACATATTAATATCCTCTACTTCAAGCGATCAGTGTCAGTATACAAGAGCTTACACTTTTCGCTCACTGGCTGTTTCATGTAAGAGTAGTGCAAATCAGACACTAATGTCTTTGATAGATCGAGGATACAAAGCCCAACGTGTATATGCTTTTTGATTGTTACACTTGTTTTTTTAAGCTGAATGGCAACTAAATTTTCATTGAAGCTTACTTTCACAGCTATTGTAATTAGGTAGAGCTATGCGTGCCTCTACTCCATGTACCAGTGAATTTATTAACTAAATATAATTTATTAAATTCTGTTCAAAATTCTATGTACTTTTTTCAATCGAAGATCATTGTCAAGTGCTTGTTTAAGGGCGCGATAATGAATTATATATAATTTAATTATATATAATTAATATAATTAATTATATATTAATTATATATAAAAAGTTACGAGTTGATTTATAAACAACCCACTTAAATTTTCCAATTGGTAAATTCTGTACCATCGCCCAACCATATCGATTATTCATATTATAACATAATAGTGTCTTTATTTTATTTTTTTCATCGTATCTCGATCCCATGTACCGATTATTTGCCCTTGCATATCGATTGCATTGACTTATTCCACCTCGAATGCTTGATTCAATAAATAATAACATGTCAATATCTGTCAGAAGCTCTAATTCTACCTTTGTCATTTTAAGAGCTGCTGAGAATGTTAATCCTGAAGTAGTGTGAAAGTGTGCAGGATATAAGCCGTAGGCTTTAATAGATGTATTTCGAAAACTTTCGAAGACATCTGCTAAGAGGAGAACATCTGTTTTTTAAATATAAATCAGAATAATCTCCGAATGTTCTTATATTAACATTTTCCCATAACTGAACAGCGTTCTTGTAGTCTTTTTCAGTAATATCTGAATCTGTTAATTTATTATAAAATTTATTTTTCGACGGCAGTTTTGTAGTTAATAATTTATCCAGTCCATCTATAAAATCGTAGGGAAATATGCGTTTACGTCTAAGAAGATCAATACTTTCATTTGAAAATCCATCTAATTGAAATTCCTGTATTGCTATTCATACATTATCTAGACACGATGCAAGTTTGTGTAAGGATGATGGTAAAAATCGCCAAGCATCTATAAATCTAAATTTTACATCGCAATCATCCATTATTTTGTGACTGAAATATATTTTCCCGCACTCGGGGCGCAAAATACGATTTTCAGCAGCTGTCTAGCAAAATACTAATTGTCCTGCCTAGGAAGGAAAAGTGTTTATGGTCGTTTCCCGACCAATCAGAAAGCAAAATTTTACTTTTCCTCTCTTGGAAAATATAAGATATTGTCTCGCTTTTAAAGCAAATGAAAATACAGAGAAGGAGAAGCAGACGTGGAAGGAGAATATCATTTATATAGAAAACGCTCAATAACGTAGTAGAATGAGAAGAAAATATGTATTATCTGACTTGAGCGAATCAAATATCATTCGTTTAGTACATTCATATAGATCATCTCTTTTCTCCTTTAACATCTAATCATAAACGTCAGATCCTGCGGAGGAAGGAGATGTGTTTTATGACCATCTGAATTTTATGGTTACGCCCTTTTCCGCACTCAATCGTAAGTCACATTCTCTGAGAATAGAGGTGATGAATTGACTTGTAACGAAAATTCAATCCATCCAATCGAATGTATATTTGATTTTCTTGAAATAACCATTTGCAGCAGAGTAGTTTTTTCAGGACGACGGGATACATCTTATAATAATGAAGGCATAAGCATAAATCTATCATTCCTAATCATCACTTCTGCCTATAGAAATTATTATATACAAATCTGAAAATGGCTAGAGTGCAAGAATATGAAGTAATGTTTAGAAAAAATATTCTGCAATGTCCGGAAGATAAAGTATTCTTCTGTGACATACAGGGATTAGGAAAAAGGACTGCAAAGTTTTATTTAAAAAAAACTCAGTATTTTAAGTTTGGAAGGAGGTGCACTTCCTACTGCGTACCTCTTTCAACCACCATTTCCGTGATACCAATTAACAGGGCCAGAAAAAAACAGTAGACTGGCTGGAACGGAATTACCATGGCATAGATTGGGAATGTGGCGACATCCCTTATCATAGTCTGCAAGGCAAGTTGGAGATTTATTTTACTGGAATTCAAAAAATTTGTGTCAAGGGTCGAGAGAAGAAGGAATGATTCTCAAACCTTCTACCAAATATGTAAATCTTCATACTTTTTCCACACTTTTTCATACTTTTTCATACTTTTTCATACTTTAATACTCTTTTATACTTTAATACTTTTTTATAATTTTCACAATTTTCATAATTTTTTTCATAATTTTTCATATCTTTCACACTTTTCATTCTTTTTCATAATTTTCATAATTTTCATAATTTTTCATAGTTTTTCATAATTTTTTTTCTCTAATTCCAGAAATATAACTGATGAAAAGGTGATGAATATGTCCGTCGTTGAAATCGCTACAGAGTGAATAGCAATACGTGCTTTCTGGGAACCATACGTTATGCAGAAGGCAATTATCAATGTCTGCAATCCGGTTTAGATCCATCTCCGCTGCACAAGCGTTGGTGTTCTACTCGGGCTCTTTCTCATGCTTCTTCCGAGAAGTGAACTTGTTTCAAAATAGAACACTTATACCTTGATTTTCTACAGTCATTCCCTTTCCCATACGTATCGATATTATACTCGGCTGAAATCCTGAAGATACAAAGCGAGAGAGTGACAAAGAAAAATATCTTTATTTCAGTATACAGTATAAGGGCCACCTGTTTTCTGTAACGATAGACATTCATCGTCATATACGGTAAGCGGATTATACTAATTGATGTGGGCCCATCTCAGTAGCACAAGCGTTCGCCTCTTCTCGGATCTTCTCCCATGCTTTTCCGAGAAGTGAACCTCGTTCAAAATAGAAAACTTACACCTTGATTTTTCACAGTCACTGCCTTTCCCATAGGCAACGATATTATACTCGGACGAAATCTTGAAGATACAAAGCGAGAGAGTGACAAAGAAAAATATCTTGGTTTCAGTATAAAGTATATCAGCCACGTGTTTTCTGTACCGATAGTCATTTATCGCTGTGTACGATAAGCGGTTTATACTAATTGACGTGGTTCCATCTCAGGTGCACAAGCGTTCGCCTCTACACTGCATATCGCCCATGCTTTTCCGAGAATTGAACCTCTTTCAAAATCGAACGCTTATACTTTGATTTTCCACAGTCCTTCCCCTTCCTATACGCATCAAAATTATATACTTACCGAAATTCAGAGGTGTGGAACCAACAAAGAAAAATAACTCGCTTTCAGTATGCAGTATAGAGGCCATGTATTTTCTATAACGATAGGTATTCATCGCGATATACGGTAAGCGAATTATACTAATTGATGAGTTAACCTCGGTCAGTATATCAAGAGTCACATGTGTTCACCTCAAATATGATGCGCTCTTACTTTATGACAATAGAAGGTCTATCTACTGGTTGTCTGTAGTCACTCCCTTTTACAATCGCAACGGCATTATACTCTTCCGAAATCCTGAAGATACAAATCTAGAGTGACAAAGAAAAATACCTTAGTTCATTATACAGTATAGGGGGCGAGAGATATTCATAACCATCAACCGTAAACGGATTATACTAATTGATTTGGGTCCGCCTCAGTGGTACAAGTGTTCGTCTCTACTCGGACGCTCTCTCACGCTTCGTCCAACAAATGAAACTCTTTCAAAATAGAACGCATACTTAGGTTTTCTATAGTCACTCCGTTTTCTAATCGCAACGATATTATACGCACCCAAAGTTAAAAGGATACAAAGCGTGAAGCCGACAAAGAAAAATAACCCGTTTTCGGTATACGGTATAGGGGAATGTAATTGCTATAATAATTCATAATCATCAACGGTGTTTTTCTTTTCTCATACACATATCAAATTTTCATCGTGACGATGCATCCCTCTGCTCAAATATAATGAAAAGATACGGTGAAAAGAAACGATACCCATCTCCCTCTTTCTTTATATATAATATTATAGTAGGATTGGCACCGCTTTCGGGTAGTACTTTGTCTATGTGCTTATAGGCATTCTACTGAATCTAAAGTGCACTCACGTCTAAAGTGTGTTATGTCCCCAGCATGACCTAGACGGTGGCTCAACACACGGTTGAAGGGGGCGGAGGTGTGCTAGAATACCCATGTGCTAAAATACCTATGTACTAGAATGCCTATAGCCTATCTACTTAATACATTTATCAATATAATCAACGTCTTGTATTTCTTTATATAAATAAAATATTTTTCTAATTAGACCTCTCAGTCAATTACACATAAATGTGCGATGCTTAAAAAACAACTTATAGTTTTATTATTTCTAAATATTTCTAATTGGAACCCAGAAAGTATTGAAATCAATTTTTACAAAGTCAAGTATATGTAAATATATGAGTACCAATTCGTGTAAGTTTCGAAATATTACTTATTGTTATTCAATAAAAAATTTGTGCATTAAAAGTGTTCATTCACTCACTTATTTAGAACGTGAGAATACACTACTATAAAAATATAATTTAAAAATTATTTTGTCATGTACTTGCTGTCCCGTCTTTTGAAAGCTTATGGCAATTTAAATAGATAAGAAATATTTTACAGAACAGTACGTAAAAAAATTATAGTTGCCAGACCATCGAATAAATTAATTGTAGGTTAGATATTTACGAATTTTTGAGAAAAGACTTAAATGCTTTAGTTTCACAACGAAACTTAAATCTACTACAACACCATCAATATGGATTTGGAGTTAATAAATAGTTGATGAATAGCTCAAAATTCAGTAATATAAAATTATTAGATTTATCTACGGTCCATACTATACAACATCGATGTCTAGAATTTCTACCTATAAATGCATAATTGTTTAAATATTGCAAACTTTTATAAGTAAGTACAGTTAAGGGAGCACCTCTAGTCTTTTTACATAAATTTTCAAGATTTTTTTCAAGATGCCCCCTTAAATCACGAAACAATGAAGATGACTTCAGTAATGATTATTATCATCGTGAGTTTTAAATATGCATAAATTTTTAACATATATTTCGTTATATTGTTGTTTATAAATTCATTTATTGTCACTATATAAATTTCCATTATTTTTCTTAAATTTTTGTATTTCAGTATCTTGTACTTGATGTAATGTATTATTTCTAAGACCACTATGATCTTTAGAGTAACAACATTAATATTTCAAAAATCATCATTACTCAGATCCTCAATTACGTTTTCATAACATTACAATAATTTTGTCAGACAAATTGTTAGTATTTTCACAAGATTCTACTAATGATTTGGTAGTGAAAGTACAAAATTTATTGAAACTGAAAACTGGTGTTCAACTAATTTCAAAATGATTTCAAATAATTTTCTTCATAAATTATTTCAAATCAAATACAAATTGGTACTCGTATATATTTACGTATACTTTCTTTTGTTTCAATTAGAAATATTTCGAAATAATAAACCTATAAGTTGTTTCTTAAGCATCGTACGCTAATGTGTAATTGACTTAGAAGTCTAATTAGGAAAACATTTGATTTATATAAATAAACTAGCATCCCCCGTCTCGGCTTCACCCGAGATAATAGTTTAACCGATTTCATAAACAATACAATAATATCTAAGTAAAAAGTATTTTTTATATAAAAATCTATATTACTATAAATAATTAACCGTAATTTACCTATCGTCGATATTGCCTTTTGATGCAGAAGTGACAATATATTTTATATAGTAATATACATAGTTTCAAGGTTGTTGGTAAAGAACCCTATTTTTCTATCATTTCTGTCGTTCAAACTAAGAAAAACATAGTCTCTTGACACCATTCTGAAGTTAATATAATGTATAAAAATAAAAATATAATTTGTCATCACAAACTATATTCAGTATGATTTGGCATACAGAACCACTTTATAAGAGAAGGGGAAAGAAAGACAAAGATAGAGAGAAAAAGAGATTTTCCCACGTAAGAGAAAATAAAATTTCAAAAATCACTAAAGATATCCATAAGTTGTGAGAGTACTGTCAGATTAATCAGGAGCACAAAAAAGGTAATACCGACTAACCTCACACCTCCTTTACGATACGAATCCCAAAGTTGGATATGAACATTCCCTTGAGCTGGCGTGGTAGTGATACTTTAAGCGGACTACTTTGAGTTGATATTCGTGATTGAAGATGACAGCTAGTGGCAGCTGGTGGAACTGATTGTTAGAACGATTAACTTAATTTATTGATGAAATTAAAATGATTTTCAATAAAAAATATAGCCTATGTCCTTGCCAAGATGATATAGAATCTATATGTCAAATTTGCAGAACAATCGGTTCAGTAGTTTTTTCAGTTATCGTGTACAAACAAAAACACGCTTTGTCTTTATAAATTAGTATGATATAATATCATATGATATGATATGAAGTATGATATGATACGATATGATGATATGATATGATGATATGATATTATAATATGATATGATATGGTATGATATGATATGATATGATATGACATGATGTGATGTGATGCGATGTGATATGATGTGATATGATATGATATGATATGATGTCCATTTGTTTTCTGTCGTAAAGAATATATTTTTTGTTATTTGATTAAGGAAATAATCCTAGATATACTTTTTTTTTTGTCATTTAACGTCGCTCTATTTATGCTTCCAAATATCGGTGCTAATCAGCGACGGAGGTCTACGATGTGTTTGTAAACAAAGCACATGTAAATTAATAGAGCGGTGCCTGTATCAATCGGCCGAGACCGGAATTTGAACTCGGATCAGCAAGTTAGTAATCCTTCGCTCTAGCGATCGAGCCATCGTAAGCCTTAGAAGCCAATAGATATACTATTACGACAAACATATATCTTATTTTTACAAATGAGCACATGATCTTAATGAGATTAAAAATATTTTCATATATTATTGAAGAATATTTTACAATACTATAAAGTTTTTTTTAATATCAAACATCTTTAGACATATAAGATTTGATTTTCAATTCATACACGAAACTGCCCGTGAAAGTCGTCGGCAGACACCTCGACATCATGTTCTACGGTTCGAACACTGAACTCCCTTTAGAAGTCATCTCAGCACACCTGCACTTCATGTTCTACAGTTCGAATACAAAACTCTGTATAATAAATATAATACTACCTGTAAAAGTCGTCCCGGCAAACCTGTACATCGTATTCTACCATCTGAACACAAAAACTCCCGTTAAAGTCCTCCCGACACACCTGGATCGTTCAAAGTAATACATACAGTAACCTATAGTACGTTAGTAATGCATATATATATTAAACTTGCTTGCGCGGCGCTATTGGACTACTTAATTTAGTTATTTACTGCCGGAAAATATGCAAATCCAATGAGAATTTACTGGATGAACAAAATTAAATAACTAGAAAGATAATATAAGCGGAGTAAAAAATTCACTGCTTAATAACTTTAGTATAATAAAAGTTTTTTACATAAGTCTGTTTTTGAATTGAAGTGTAATGGAATTTCTTTCTGTTAATCATAATTAAAAGTAATATAATGGTTTAATATTGACGCAATAATTATTTGAAAATCTCGGAACCCAATATCAATGTGTGTAGCATATAGCACGATCGTCCGAAGGCTGTAGTACCCATACTTGCCATCAGAGAGCGACCGGGCTCCTTGATTAAAGTACTATTGAAAAACCCGTAAAAATCTTGTTTTGGATGCATTTATCATAAAAAATATGAAAAATTTTAAAGAATATTGCTAACAAAAATTACAGATGCCATAAAATCTATATTTTCAACTCTACACTTTCATCTTTAAAGTGATAGTTTTATGAGCAAAATCAATTTAGAAAAACACCTGACCATTACAAAATTTAAAACCATTTAGTACATTTAGCAAAAAAGTAAATTTTTATATATCATACTCAGCTACAATATTATCAGTGTTACTATTTAAAAAACTAATAGAAATAATTTTGAATAGGGTGATGGCGGTGCTCCACTTGCTCACGAGCACTTTCTTGATGGAATAGCAATACAAGGTTTTTTAACTTGTGATGAAGAAGCCATGCCCGGAATTTATTCTAGTACTGCTTATTATAAACGGTTTATTAAGGATGCTATGAAAGACAGAATAACTAATGAAATGTACGTTCTGGACGCAAGAGTATCTGAGGAGGGTCTATACTGGTTTGAACATATCAACCCTAATATATCGTAATACTTATCTCAAAAAATGATGTACAACTTAAAACGAATAATAAAAGATATAAATAAAAAATTATATTAATTATATTGACCTTATCTAAGCCTATGTTTTTCGGGTACTTAAAAAGACGTCCTTTTTTAGAATTTATAAATATGTAAATATCTATAAAATATTATTTTTAAATACAATTAATAACTGAATAAATTTTTTATAATACTCGAGGAAGCCTCGAAGAAAAGATTTCTAGAACCCTATCACCTCTTCAGCAGCATCGAATACTCTGTGGTATCAGATAGATTCAAAGCAGCTGACCTAGCATTGAAGCTTTTCAATTACCTCGAAAAGTATTAGGACTGCGCTATTGGTACTGTATGGAACTTCGCATCTCTGAGTGTTACGAGAGGAGTTATGTAGGGATTCTTTTTTTCAATACTCTTCAACATCATCATGGACCATTACTTCGATCACTATCTCTTGAATCCACTGCGAGATTAAATAACACTACAGTCCAGGCTATGGTTTTCGCAAATGACATAGTTCTATTTTCAGAATCATAACCTGAACTATAAAATCTGATCCAAACTTCGACAGCTTGTCTCTAGAGATGTGGAAGGCTCATCAAAAGCGAGAAGCTGATAACGATGTCTCTCTTTTGAACAAATAGAATGATGGTTGTCGATAATAACAGAGACTTGAAGATCTACTGCGAACTACTGTATATGAGGTATGGCTATTAAATAACGGGACTGATATTGTAAAAATGTTATTTTCATTTTATACATAATTACTTATTATCGCCTTCAATATAACGCCTTCTCTATCCATGCGAATTTTTCATTGTTGAAAACAATGCTGAAAGTTATCTTCTGTTAACTCCTGCAGGACTCTTGCCGCTTTTTCTTGAACAGCTTCTACGGATTCCAATCTAGTGCCTTTCAATGTAGATTTCACCTTAGGGAAAAGATAAAAGTCACATGGTGCTAGGTCTGGTGAGTAAGGTGGATGTTCTAACACTGAGATGCTGTACTTGGTCAGGAATCGCTTAACAGATAACGTGGAATGAGCTGGCGCATTGTCTTGCTACAAAATCCATGATTTGTCCTTTCACATTTCGGGTCGTTTCTTTTTACAGTTTAACGTAGTTTATTAAGTACCTCAAGATAGTAATGTTGATTAATTGTTTGACCTTCAGGAACCCAGTGAAGGTACACAATCCCATGAATATCGAAAAAAAAACAATCATAATTGCTTTAAAGTTTGACTTGCTCATTCTTGCTTTTTTGGTTCTCGGTGAAATTGGGGTCTTCCAATGCATGGATTGGCGCTTCGTTTCCGGATCATAAGTAAAAAATCACGATTCATCACATGTTATTAATCTTTCCAATAAATTTGGGTCATTATCAAAGGCATTCAAAGTGTCAGTACAAACATTTTTGTGAGCTGCTTGTTGTTCAATCGTGAGAATTTTTGGTACCATTTTTGCACACACTTTTCACATATTCCAATTGTCACGTAAAATTTGCCGTACACATTCTTTATCAATGCCTACCGATTCAGCAGCTGCACGAATACATAATCGACGGTCAGACCGAATCAAGTTTTTGAGGTTAAAGGACGACCTGGCCACGAATCATCTTCAACGTCTTATCGACCATCTTGAAAACACTTAAACCATTTTAAAAAACTAGTACGCGATAAACATTCACTGCCTTACATTTCCTTTAGTAAATTATAGGTTTCGGTAGCGGTTTTTCCAAGATTAAAGTGAAATTTAATAACAATTGGTTGCTTTATTATTACGCTAACAATTTTTCCGGGAAAACAAAATAACAACACTAACGTAAATGAAGGTTATGACACAACGCTGTTGCTTACAAAAATAAGATTAACTGCATTCTGAATAGGAAGTCTCAAACTAAACAGCTGTTGGTCAATGTTGATTTGCGCAAGCGCACTCGTTCCACTGCAGCGTCCGTCCCGTTATTTCATAGCCATACCTCGTATACCTTGGACCTTAGTTCTCCGCTGAACTTAAAAGACGCAGCTCTCTCATCAGCAAGTTGATGACCAACGCTCTTTTCAAGCATCGGCAATGATATTCACCCTACGAAGAACTAATTAGATAATAACTAACAAACCAATAGGCTATTATTACGTCTATGCTCAAAATAATTAACTGATTGATCGAAGTTATAGAATCAAATCAAATGATATAACTATTACTATTACCAGAAATGATCCGAAATTAATGTCAGTACTTACCAGTAAAGTGAATTTTGCTATTTGGACATCGATATCACATCGTTTTCATCACGAAATTTAATATCATTTACACTTCAATATCATTTGGTTGATTATACTGGTACGTCAATTAAGCTTATTATTCAGTTCTAGCTATCGGAGAATAGTCATGAAGAAAACATATTTATCAGACCTTTGACCGGTATGGACATTTAACAAAAATCTTTCTAAGGTAAGGAATGTGCGATAAAAAATCTTTTGCTATCAGTATAATACAACATTCAGAAGGTTATTTTGCTTGATGATTTATCGATCAGGCAAATAAAAAAGTATCTCCTTTTTATTATTTATACTCAGCAATTAGCGTGAAAACTCGTACACGTAATCGTGCACAAAAGTGTAATGAAGTACGGCGAAATTTCAAAACAGCTAATAAAAAGTAATTTAAATAAAATAAATAAGTGGTAGCACGATGATGAGTTCGACAACAACTGAGTCATGGTGCAGCGACCTCACTATTTACTTCTATATTTGGATTTCGATATTTCAGTTCATAAAAAAAATATTAAATTATATTTACCGACATGTTTTATTATACTATATATACTGCTTTGATCAATTTGACAGATGAATTTTTTTATGATTTTATAATGTTTATTTATTTTTCTAAATCAATTGTATACTTTTCAAATTAATCCCTTTCCGCTGTAATATTCAATACACTTGTGTGAACGAATTTTCATGCATCATCGTAGCACTTATTAAATTCCACTTTTCGAATAGCCTTCAAATTTCCATTCAGCTCTCTCTTCTGCATTGAGTCAAAGCGATGTCCGTGGAATGGTCTTGAGTTTGGTGAATAGTCAGAAAAAAACAATGATCGCTCAGTTGTGTTTTGTTGCACATAAACATTCCCGACCGCAACTAGTTTTCGCTTTATCGGCCAGTTGTGCTCCAGAGCTTTTCAGTATTGCTAATCTTTTCTTATTGGTGCAGATCTGTACATCATTGCGACTTTTGTGGACCTACAGTTTATAGTGAGTTCCGAACCACTTTTATTGCACCATGTATTTTCAGTCTAGAGTTGGTTACCAGTGTAAAGGCTGGTTTTTCTTATTGCTAATTGTGTATTGCGATATGTAGACCATTGTATAGTGCTGGTCTACTTATTTAGGAAAAATAATATATTTGTGTATATCTATATATTGCCTTGTGATTTGGTTACGGTTTGTTTATTTACAGTTTTGTGAACCGGTATTTGGCGTCGGTCCAATATATCAGTGTATATTATTTGCTTAGGTAAAATTTTTTATTTATTTGTATATGATCTTTTGTATATATTTTCCTTTACAACTGCTAGTTCCCTACCTACCTATTCAGGCTCCTCTATTATATCTGCTTCAAGCAGATTCTCTACTGCTGCAAGAGATTCCTTTGTTTGTAGGAGATCTTTGACTAGATTATCAAGTGCTTTATAGTGTATTTCTCTCTGTAACCTGATCCTAATTTGTTCGTATTTGGGACAGACGGTCAGGACGTGCTCTGGTGTGTCCACCTCCCCACATGTGCATGTATCGCTCTCTCTCAGATGAAAGCGAGAGAGATATGACACGAAGTCACCATGTCCAGTGAGGAACTGGATTAACAATCGTGACCGCATGATCCAGTCTGTCTTAATCCTATCTCTGACACTAGGTAGGCAAGAATGTGTCAGCCTATCTTTTATTGAGTTATTCCAGATCCTCTGCCAGCCATCGAGATATCTTTCAGATATCTCTCTCGCGGCACGACGTTGGTCTTCAGGTGACGCTGCGCTGCATTCCGCTCTACGCCTGCATTCTAACACGATGGGGAATTTTCCTGCTATCACAGCTAGGGCGGCTGGTGAGGTGGTTCTGCACGCACAGACTTACGCAACTGAACTGTGACGTCCTCAGTGGATCACCCTCTCCTGAAGCCGTACTGTCTTGGAGATCATCTTGTTTGAATGATCCCGTTTAGTTTGTTGAGTGTCAGAGCCTCAAGGGTTTTGCTGAGTAGTGGCAAGAGGCAAATGGGCTTGTAGGACGCAGGACCCTCAGATTCATTGTCCTCACCCTTTCGGATTGTGACAACTTGACCAACCTGCCACTCATTTGGGAAGACCGAAAATCTCAAGCACGAGTTGTAGATATTGATCAGGTCCTGCCTGATGGTCGGCAGTGCTATTTAGAAGCTGTCTGGGCCAGCGGCCCTACCCAGCTTCGTCTTGGCCATGACCTGATCCAACTCGGTGAGATTAAATTCGACCTCGGCTTCCCTCGAGGGGAGAGCGTTAGCCAAGGACCTCATATCTTTTTGCTCTTGCGTTTCATCCTGCAAATTGTCTGGAGTCAACAGGATGTTTAGCACTGCCGTAGCGGTGCTCACCCAGTCCGTCGTGTAGCTGTTATTATTCAGATGGACGTTGCAAGCAACCTCCTTAATGGACAGCTTACCCACTTGAAATCGATAAGCTACACCCCAGAGGTTCTGATTACCCTTTACAGTAAGAAAGTCTTGCCATTTAGCCTCAGTCTACGGACATACTCCTTTCTGGCTGCTTTGTATTCTTTCTTGAGGTGTTCCCTTCTTACAGGATGACGCTCTTTCTGGAATACTTGACGGGCTCGATTTGTAGCCTTTTTCTGCCTATCTAACTCAGGGTTCCACTAGGGAACCCTCCTCATAGCTACTCTACTCCACGATGTGGCAGCATTGCACGCTTTCGTCAAAGTGGCTGTCAGTGAGCAAACTCTCTCAATTGTCTCCATTTTAGAGCCGGGCATTTCTTTAGGGACCTGGTCCCATTCAACCTCGAGTACAGCGCAGAAGGTATCCCAGTTCGCTTTCTGTGTGGAGTATCGCTTTAGTTTTTGATGAATAGCCAGAAGTCATACGGAGGATATGCATTGAATTTTTGGAGAATTGATCGTGAAAGAACAGCACCATGAGAAATTGCGCATTATCGTAATACAAAAACCAAAAGTTGATTTGTCATAGCTTCAGTCCTTTTTGTGATAGTTTCACTCATACAACGCATAATACCAAGATAATATTCTTTGTTAATAATTTGGCTTTTCAGACGGAATTCAGAATCTGCTACAACACGATAATCGAAGAAAATATTAACATAACGTTGATTTTCTAGCGACTTTGGCATTATAAATTTGGTCATGTCTTATTTTTGATTCAATATTCACTCGATTAATCGATTGTCAATCAATCAAGTCCCATTTCCCGTATGCGTTTCATGAACGACTGAATGTTCAAAATCATCTCTTCGTAGATGTTAACGCGACGTTCTTTTTCCAAGAAATTGAGTCTTTTGGAAGTGGGGAAAGCGGGACGCGAGGAAGGCAGGTAGCGGCGGCCACAAAGGAGAAAGGCGGAGAGTTCCAGCGAGCATGGTGTGATAAAGCGCGGAAGATGTCCGACACAGCCATGTTTAATGTATACCCGAGCGGCGCATCGTGATGTAATATTCTACGAGAAAATGCTTGTAATTTTTTTTTAATAAACGAATCTATTTGGGATATAGGTATAGTTATTTGTGCGAAATATTCTAATTGATAAAAAGAACATTTATATATATATATATATATATATATATATATATATATATATATATATATTATAACCGCGTACTTACGCACGGGTTACGTATTACTTACGAGCTTTTCACGAGCGGCATGCCGGCTGCGATGGACCTAGAAAGGGGAAACGCGAAATAACATGAAACAGGCTTGTTAACTATATGAACATTCGTTTATTACACTTTATTTAAACGCTAATTACAATGTCGAAAATCATACATGAAACTCAGTGTGCGGCGACGACATTTATATACGGGAACGGATTCCGCGGGCGCGGGGGAATATCAAGCGGTAAGGAGTGGGATGGGGACGTACGCGGTTCGTGCTGTTCAACTAGCAGGGACGCGGAGCGTCATAAGTACATAATAAAGAAACGGTACTTGACGGGACGACGCTCCGCTGTTGCCTCCTCTCGTTCCGATGGTTTTCTTTTTCGTCCTTCCTTCCTTCCTTCCTTCTCTCTCTCTCTCTTACTGGGCCTCTCCCTTTTCAGGTCGCAATTAGCTTCCTTCCTTCCTTCCTTCTTTTTCGCTGTTCGCTCTCGCACGAGCGATCGGTTGGCTACGGAGTCTGCACTCGAATGTATATTCAACCTATTCAAATCACCGGGAGGTTGTTAATCACCGACGGGAAAAGGTGCTGGAGATGGAGGTGGTAATTTGAATGGAACTCGCTCTCTCGATTCTTCGTGCGCTCTCTTCAGTAGCTGGGCGGTGAAAAAGTTCTTCTCCTCGTACTTCCTCCTTCTTCGCGACGGTCGCGCACTCTCGCGGCTCGCGCTTCGCGCGTTTTCGCTGTCGCGTGCGAACACTCGGTTTTCACCGAGAACGCTGAAAGGGGGAACGCCAGAACCGGCAAATTTAGCAGGTTACAATATATATATATATATATATATATATATATATATATATGGACATGTGTATGTAGTCATAATATAATATGCATATATGTATATGTGTATAAGAGTAGATATAGACATAATATAATTACTATATGTAGGTGTATATGTATATGTATATATATATGTGCGTGCGCGCGCGTGTGTGTGTGTGTGTGTGTGTATGTGTATGTATTAAGTCAACCAGCCCGAGTTCCTGCCGTAGAAGAGTAAGTAATAGATAACGATTACGAGTAGCCAGTAAGTACGTGACGAGCTGGAATAAGCACCTCGTTACAACATGACGCCCAACGTGGAGCGATAATCGGTCGGAAGGAAGAAATTAGAAGGATCTTACTGAGAGACTAGAAGGAAGAAATTTTTATTTCTTGAATTTTTATTTTTTGAATTTCAAAAAAGAAGGACTATTTAATGGAAGAGAATACAGACTTAAGGCATGGAAATATCGTGCAACGCTCATGAAAGCCAAGAAAATTACTATAGCTGCTTTCTAAGGAAAATATTTATTTACTAATACATTTGTTAATTAAAATAACTAATTATAATATTTATTTTTTTATATATATTTTCTTTTTATATAGTTGTTATTAATTTTTTTTTTGTATATTATAATTGATCATAGTTTACTCTATTGTTAATTCGTTACTAGGTGCATATATTTCATATTTCATTTTATGTTATCTCCATAGCTTATATTTTATATGCTTATATTGCAAGACGCATACACATGTAAGGTATTTTATATTACGTACGTCACCGTTCGCGGACTGCTCTCGACGGATCCCTTTCAGGCAATCCGAGCAAGTGCCATTGGGGCGTGTAACTCGGCTATATCCGAGGAGTCCGAGGGGGTTCGGGCCAGTAGAAGTAGGCCGAGTATAGGGTCCGAAGTCAACTGGGAATTAGATTAATTGGGATGGATAGACATAATTGAGAGCGAGGATAATCACCTAATAAGGCAGAGAGAAGCCACATTTAGTTAATTTGCGCGTGCTAATTGGAATTGGGCGGTGCGGGGTTATACGAATCGCAGTGTTTTTTATCTTTTTATCGCAGCGTTTTTTATCTTGTAAATCTTTGAAATTTTTTTTTGAAATTTCATTGCTATCTATATAAAAGTACGAAGAGGTGAATGTAACGTTTTATAAATTTTAAGGATTTTACCTGATAATTCAATTTAGACACATTTTCAATACTATATTTATATCCTCACGATACGTTTGCCTCTTTAAAATTAGTAATGTTTGACACGTATTGTTCTCGCTATCTTAATTTTCAATTTTTTATCTCGAAGTTTTCCTATGATTCTTGAAGCTATCAAAAAGCTTCTAATTTTATTCCATAGTAGTCTCTGCACATATATAATATTATTAAAGTCAACTAATTATTATATAAAAACGTTAACACGTTAACACAAATCGCTAAATGAATACAATTGATAGTTTTCACATTCAAGGAGTGACGTATAATATTCTTATATTAAGGCAAAAATATAAAAACCAATAACATTTATGAAAGTATATATCATTATTTATAACTGAGGAAAGGATAATATTAATGTATGTTAGTGTTACATATACATTAGACACACAGACACATATATATATATATATATATATATATATATATATATATATCTTAGACATTGACACCATTACATATTATATATATATATATATATATATATATATATATATATATATATATATATAGAACATGTCTAAATAATTATATGAAAAAAATGAGATAAGAATAAAAGTAAGCGCTACTATACTTCATATACAATAACAGACAAATTTAACAAATTAAATCTTATATCTAGTTGTCTTAATAAAGAACAGTATCTTGTAGGAAGTTTATCAGAAATAATTGATTATAAAATTAAAAATAATCTCAAATGGATTTATTTTTCTTTCTAGTCCTACTAGGAAGTAGTTATTCATCTAATAAAGGTAAGAATTATAAATTTTAGATATTAATAAAAGTCACGAAAATAATAAAATAAGTAGAAAATTACTGATTTAATTAAACTTCAAAAAAATATATGTTATATATATAATTTTCTTAAAAAGGAAACATATACTTTAAGTATGCTCTTTATTAAGAGTGAAACTTTCCATATGGACTGACGTACAGCGATTTCCGGCGAACCCGCCGATGATCCGATGGTCGGTAGTAGAACGACCCGTTCTCTATGATCGAATTCTACTTTTACATGATATTAAAAATAGCCACAAATTTTCATCGATAAATTTATAGAAAAGCAGGTGTATCTGTTCGTTTAGTAGAGGTCAAAGTCGACATTTTCTCTTTTTTTAAAAAATTAATAACTACTTGGTACCTGCAAATGTTAGATGAAAAATTCAAAGAGTGATTTTTATTTTGCATGAATCAAGTATTTCCCAATTAAAAATCAAATTAGAAAGAAACAAATTAAAAAACACATCGATTTTCAAAGATAGAACAATGACTGGTATGTTGTTTCTCACATTGTTTAATAGCTAGAATTCAATATAAAATATTAGATTGATAAATATTTTTATCGCTCTTACAGTCTTTATACAATAACATATTATACTAATATAATGATAGTCGGACAATTCTTGTATACAATCTCTCCTAAAGAATCTGAAATAGAAATTACTACTAAAAGAAAAATTACATTAAATTAAAAATTAACAATAATAAAAAGAATAAAATAAGAAAAAGAATAAAAATAAAATAATCTATTTTCTTTATTAGCAAAAGAATAAGCTGACTGATCCCACTACCTTAAATTTAATGTATTTTAAATGTCCCACGTTCAAACATAATAATCTGTATATTAATTTAATTCACAACAGTCAACGTAAGTAAAATTTTTAAATTTTAATACATAAAATGTATGTCAAATTTGAACTCAATTCAGCAAGTATTTTAATATAAAAGGAATCGTTAGTTAATCGTTTGTATTCAATTGAACATGCTTATAAAACTATAAAAAAGATTAATATAAATAAGTGCAAATTTGATATGTTCTATAGATAATTAGTTCACATGTGAATTAATTAATGTGTTGTTAAAATTTCTATTTTTTTCTTCGAAATTGCTATTGTACAGCTGATGTTGTTTCAAGTTTTAATATTCGGTTGAATTAATATTTATAGATGATTCAGAAATGACTTCAGTATCAATAGATACTCGTCAGTTTCGTCTAAACGATACTATATTTTTATCTCCTTCAAAAAGTTGCTTTTACGCAGATCCTTAAACAGGCACGGTTAACTAAGTATTGCTGGTATGAAAGTAAAAATACAAATACAAATATAGGTAGTCAGTTGTATCGCGAGGATGGTTCCCCGCGTCGGCTGGCTGTAGAGAGGGCCTCACGAAGAGGCGACCACGTTCGCTGTATACAGGACACCACCGAGTGCAGAATCACAATAAAGTCTGGACGCGTGAGGCCAGACCGTGGCATTACAACGCTCATGAAAAAAACTACCGTAAGAAGAATTTATGTAGGTTTTATGTAGTAGCAGGGCTTCGTGTTCCTCAGTAACAAGTACGATACTCTATTTGTACGCATAAACGCTCGGGAGCGGCGTCCATCCCCCCCCCCATATTCACGCTCTATCTTTTACTCACTTCTTCGTTCCTTCGTATCATTCTCGACCTGTATCAGAATATATTTATCAATACATAGATATATACGTACTTAAATTTATGAAATATGCAAGCTACAAATGGAGCAAGAGTTTATGGACTCAGTACATAAAGCGTGCCAGCATTGCCTGTTCTTGTAGCGAGTTTTCCGCTGCTTTTATGTGGAAATCAGGTAGCTTCTTCATGCGCTCTTTCCAAGTCTGAACGCAGCCTCCCTTATGCTAAATGTGCACTCTGCTCTTCTTGGCAGAGATGTGTGCCAAGGGCTGAAGAATAATAATATAGTTGCTCTGCATATATATATATATAACCTACATGCCCGGACGAAATATCGCATAACATTTTGAATCATTCAAAATTTATTAACTTTAAGTAAAGTTATTCTGTGCCCGTTACTAGGACTGTGTAGTGCTGTGGTCGGTGAAACTGCGAGTATTTACGTTGTCGTAGCTCGGCAATGTAAACATGCGCGGTGAAGGCCATCGTTAGCCTGGCCTATTTACGAGATAAAGTTGCATACTGTGTTATATTGGTATAAGAAAAATATAACTCCCAAAAGCGTCGATGCACAATACTATTGCAATAACTAATTAATATTACCAGTATTATTTTTTAATAGTACTAGCATTATTAATTAATATTGTTGATTAATATTTATTAGTACAATTCTGATTAATTGTTTGATTAATGATAATTGAAACTGTTGATTAATATATATTATTGCTAATTAATATTGTTTAATTAATATGAATTCATATTTTTAATTGAAATTAATCAATATAAAATTATGATCATTAATTAACAATATTATGACAATCACAATATCGTGTAGTAAAACTATCGATATTATTAATATATCTAAAAGTTACCAACACTACCATTATGTATATACAAACATTATGATTCTTATTTATTAATAGCAATATTTTTATTAACACCGAACATCAACTAGAGTGTTTAAACAATTAGCTGATCTGTGCACATACATACACACACATACACCGTTACACTGCTGTTCCGTGCTATAGATATGCAGGGGTATACGTATCAGGATTGCAACTGACGCAAAACTTTTTTTTGGATTTTATTTCCTTTCTTCGGAAAATTCGAAAATTGAAATTTGTTTTGTAATGTTCGAGCTCAACAAAATTAGCTAAACATATAAAATTATCGAAAATAATTTTTTTGTGATTTTCATTTAGACTGTTTGTTAATCCTAGTATTACAGAGCCTCCATCCCTTATCGAAAAAACAATTTTGTTTGTGTGTAATTAATAATAATAATTTTTGATTCAAATTTTTTTCTTCTCTTCTTTTGTTGAGAATCCTACGTTGAGGATCACACAAGGTATGTGAGAATTTTTTTCTTTTATCAGAGCGACTATCAAACGAGTATTGCTCAATTTATTTAATTATTTAAATTGCTTAAGTATGTAATTTATTAGGAAAATTTTTTTTGTTGTTTTTGTGTTTCGTATGAAAAATTTTAAAATCGATTAAAAATTTACCGAGCCGTAACTTAATTAAAATTTTGTTTTTTAAAAAGAAAAACTGCTTAATAATTGCAGATTAAAAATTTTTTTCTCTACCCCATATGTGATTCCTATCGAAAAGTGGTAGTGTTAATGTATCCTCCAGTAGATTTTGATTGGCTCTATAACTTATGCGATGAGGAGGCAAATGTCATAACGACGGAGTTGGAACTCAAAAATAACAGTTCTCTGTCCAAAGTGCTCCCAGGCTATACTGCAGACTGACAGGTAAGTGCAGTCCGAAGGATTTTAAAAAATACGAAAACGAGGACAAAATCGCAAAAATATGCATCGTAGGGATAAGAAGTTTTTAATAATTATTGTCACTTGGACAGCGCGTGACGAAATAAAAAAATCTATTTTCAACAACATCGAAGCAGGATATGCAGAGCAAGACAATGCGTCAGCTGACACAGTAAGCTCGAGAAGCTAGTTTGAGCATATGGGAAAGATGTAGCATAATAGCCACCAATAAACAAATAACAAATCTTATTGATTTTAATTGGGACGAAATAATACGTACGTACCGATGGCATGCCGTAAGGCAAATAGAACACCGATTCAGGTGGTTACTACGAGCGTGGCTACGCTCACTAGTATGTGTGTCACTCGTGATAACATTCATGAGGCAGAAGTCACGCTCATGCGCCATGCCCAACAAACGAGACTCAGGCTGATAGTATCGCATGCAATCATGCAATTTGTGTTGCATTAAGCAACTGACTAAGTGATGCAGACTTGGATGCAACAACAAAACAGCATTATTCAAGACCTGTAGAGAAGATAAATTGAGATGCACGCGGCTTTAGCCAGCATGCAGAAACAGTAGTCCCAAATTTCACGACACTTTCCAAGATACGTATGATCTCACTAAGAAATCTTATATACCCTAATAATTTGTTACGTTATGGAGCGCAAACTCATTCTTTAAACGTATTTTTTATTTAAAAAATTTGTTAATGTATTCATACGATTATCAATCCATAGACTACAGATCACTCTTAAATAGTATTTAAACACAGCAGTTTTTTCTGTTGTTTTTTTTTAATTGAATTAATCAGAATACGTACACATGTTTATAATTATATAAACATATTAGATGTACTCATTCGCAAATATTGAATTACCATTTTCTGTTCGCATTTTATTAAATTATAATTCTAATTGTAATCAAATATAAAATCAAAACTAGTGCACCGATTGAGACTGCTGCCCCAGTTCACCCGAGATCCGCGGCTAGGCGTCAATGCGTGTTACTGCTTATCTTTTAACTTCGGTTACGGTGACAGTAGCGAAGTAGACACAGGATGTTCCGATGACGATGATCATGCCGAATAACTCTCTCGCAAAAAAGAGTAGAAAATCTCGACGAGCGAATTTGAAAGGCTTGAATTTAAATATCAGAATTAATATATTATTAAGAGAGTTATTAATATACATTGTAAAGATTATTCACATACTATTTTTAATTAGGATAATGTGAATACAAAAAAAAAATGAAAACACTCTTTCACAAATGCTTTTCATTCAACATAATATAATCAAATAGTAAATGAAAAAGAAGATACGCTATTCGTTATGAAACATATTCAGACGTAATCCCATTTTCATAGAGAGAAACTTTTATAATTTGTACAGAATTTGTAATATTTATGTGATGGTTATTGACTTATCAACTTGTGACAATGTCAGTATTAAAATTTCATCTGTTTGACTTAGAACTTCTTAGCATTTGTTTGTAATTTTAATTGTAAGTTCTGATTTATATTTTTTGCGGTATTTTTCATTGTTCATACAGTTTAATATTTATTTAATTTATAAATTTTTTGTTTATTGAAGCAACTGAAGAGGTCGATTATCAAAGATTCATAATGCCTCAAAAATTTGAGTTGCATTCAGGCCAGCATGACTGGAAAAGGCCCGTTGACGGATTTTTGCATGTGTTGGTGATTTCCATATCAAAGGATTAGATGAAACTAGAGTGGCGAACTGGCTTCAGCCTATGGACGAGAATTATTTCCCGCCTCAGGTGTGCTGACCAGAGGCTTGAGATTTTTCTCTCTAACTAACTTTCCCGTTACTTTCCCGTTCAAGTTAGCGGATATTAAATGCGTCGTATTGGTTGCTGTAATTTCCTCTTGAGAAGTCAATCGCTACGACGGAGCCATCTTCGACAGATTTTTTGTAGAGATCATGGCCCAGGGGATAATATGCTGTATGCAAAAACAGCTAAGAAGAGTCAGACCTCATAGTCAATGGGGTCTAGCGTTTGGCACCATTATGACGGTCTGCACAAAACTATCTGGAGCGACCTCTGATGGGAGACTGAAACTCACACAAAAATATAATGTTCAATATTGCCTCTGAAATGGCGCAATTTGCTTCCATGGAACTCGCAAACATAACTTGCTAAGATCAAGCAAAATTGAACGTAGAATTGAGCTAGAGATACATCTAATGAAATGAATCCAATATGTACTCTAGCAAGATAAAGAAACTGGCCCCACAGTTAATACAGAGAAGAGTGTATTGGGTCAAACCGAAGTAAATATTTCGGCATACTGAGAAATCGTGATATTTCTCCTTCAAGATTTTTTCAAACTGTGGTAACGTAAATGAAGCGACGATTTTGAAAGCCATAAAAGAAATAACCGTGTTGAAATTCAGAACACAATAGATCATTTACAGGCTAAATCAGTAAAACGAGTTAATCAAACATTAATAACATAGATTATGGTGTTTGTAGGGAAGTTATACGACTGTTAGACCAAAAAGTGATTAGAATTTAACTTCGCTTTTTCTATACGAAGCCCCATTCCATTACTATATATATATATATATATATATATATATATATATATATTCCAGAAATGCTTAACTTTGGGCAGGAGTTTACTCTGTCGGGAAAGCACCACCGTGAGCAAGATAATAACATGGACACGAGAAACGCGAGAGAAAATCAACGCCCAGCAACATATTTATTGCTCGACGGCATATCAAGTAGAAGACAAAGTATGCAAAAGGAATCGTACTCTATCGTCACAAGAGGGACAGCGCTGATAGGTTTCTTATTTATTTAAAATAAGAAACTCGTTAATGCGGTTGTTTCCAAAAGGAAGTGAGAGACGTCTGGAAGAATTGTACCGAAGAACTAAACCGCTAAAGTCAAGTCAACTTTAGCCGGTCGATCTTCAGGGCGAAAACTAGAAGGAGGTCTGCAGATATAAGTTTACCGAGTTCGGGCCAGGCCAGGGTTCGTACCACTTTGAAGATAGTAAACAAGAATGCTAGTGATTCTCGTCATTCACGAATCAAGCAGATCGGATCGCGCCCAAATAATCTATGGAGGCTCCAACAAGATGAACTTAATCCGATGTCAAAGAAAGGAACTGATGCTGCCCCAACGACTCTGAATTCTCCGAGGACTGATAGGCCCAGGTTTAGCTTTGTGCATGTGCAATATAAAAAATATTTTTTAATATACTTTTTGGTGAATAATATACATATATATATATATATATATATATATATATATAAATATTATTAATGTAAATATATATATATCTTTATCCATGTTCTTCACCAATTTTTTTCCGACCTGTTTTTTTAAATCGATTTTATTTTTAAAAAAATTATTTTTGTTCAAGAATATTTTTACCTTATTTTTTCTCTAAGTTCTTTTCCCTATTTGTTAAATATATTGTTATATTTATATATTGTCTATACAATTGTTTTCTTATTTCATAAATTTTCTTTTCAAACAATTACTTTCTGAAAAAAAATTTGAACCATTTGATTAAATTTTTGTCTTATTATACTATTGTTTAATATTCTCTATTTAAATTTTCTATTCTACCATAATTGAAAAATAAATTAAGGAATCTACACTAAGTGATATGGTGAGGTCGCTTCTGATAGAAGCGATCTACTATGACCTACGCCTATTATGTCCATATTAAACATGCTTATAAGGATTATTCCAAAATAGTACTTGTTCTATGATTATCCAAAAAAAACTATTAAATGGGTGTAATTTGCTTTCTCGTAAGAATTTAATCCGCAAGAATATAGACACACTTTTTTTGATTTCTTTGTTCAAAAACGAATTAATCCGATATTGTACTTAATCTTAACCACCCCTTACTGTACTAATCAAAGAATATTATGACGATTAAAACGAGAAGTGTCAAATAAAATGTTAGACGAAAGATCGAAAAACTGATAAATTGCGATTACATAATTTATAGTTCATCTCCTCATCGATATTTACTTATCTTATAAATTTATTCATAAGTATCGAGAGGCCATGTTATAATGGATATATACAGTGAATCCCAAAAGTTTTCAGACTAGGGGTATAAAAGATGCAATAAATATATAAAATGTTTGCAACAAACTGTATTCAAAATAGTCTCCATTAGAAGTAATACACAAGCTATTATGATCTTCCAGTCTTTTCATGCCTTTTAAAACCTCTTCTTTTGGAATAATTTTGTCATCACAGCTTCAGTTTGTCAGGCGGATAAAAGTATGGTAGGTCGCGGAGTACAGGAATTAAAAATTGAGTGTTAGTTGCTGCGGTATGTACAGATGCATTATCATGCAAGAAGAAATGCGCACAGACCTTCTGTTTTCAAGTCGTTCGTTATAATACGTTGATCGATGGATTTGGATATTCCAGTAAGTTCTTCAATCAATCTGCAACTAGAGTTACTGCTATTCTTTAATTAAATTAACCTACTTAGTGTACATAAATACTTTTATTTTTTTTCATTTAGATGTCAATGATTATCGGCTCCCCTATTAACTTCAAGCAAAAAACAGAATAATATGACTATTAATAATAATAATAACAATAATTTTTTTATTTTTCGTTGGATAACGGAAGTTTATCTCACAACTCCATTCATTGCCGATCTAAAAGTCTCGCATCTAGAGACTACCTTTGGATCGGACCGCAGGGTATTCAGGATTTGAACCTACTAAAACTACTTTCCTTTCGATGGCATAAATGCAACCTAGGAACCGTTTATAGAGACATTACTTGTGAACTGCGCCATTCTATTTACCCAAATGGGTTTACACTCGTTCTTCTGGACTTTTTTGTTGTCCAAAATATTCTTACAATAGCAAGAGATGCTAGATCCTGCCTCTGAATTATCCAACATCCGCTGGATCATAATATCCGGCCCAAAGGGGTGTATGTTTCTCCTAAGTGATCCCTTTCAAAACGAAAGGCCTCACACTGAAAATACGTGTGCACCGCGTTGTTTTGTGAAGCACGATAGTGGGCACATGTCTGGTTCCATTCTTTTCCCATCTTGTGGAGATAAGGTGGATACATAAGGTGATAGTTAACCTCTCCATGCAACTTCTGGACCCATGGGTCTACGTGACTGATCAGACGAGCCGTCCATTGGCCACAGGGATTCCTCTTCAAGCATTATTGCCATTCAATTATCGCGGCAGTTCTGGCCCGTTTTGCTGCCTCAATTCTCTCGAGATCAATAATATACGCAATAACTAGCAACGCCGATGCAGAGAATGTGCGATAGGAGCTCTCGATACGTGAAATCCCCCTTCGCTATACTGCCGCGATTCTTTTTCTATACTCCTGGAATTTCAGTACATCGGCCCATACCTCCGCTTTATTAGTTATATCAGCCTTCTCCTTCTCTGTTCCTATACTGCTCACTGATAATTAAGATATCAGCTTTAAGATAGTAGCAGAATCGGAGATGGAGCTGATCAACCGTCCTGCTGCAGTTCACAGTCGCTTGCAGACCTACGACCAATTGGCTTTCATTGATAGGACCGCTCGGAAGGTCAGACAGGTGCCGGAATCGACGACATGCCAGGGTCCCTCTGTTGACTTCGCCTGTACAGTGGAAGCATTCAGGTGTTGCAGTGTACACCACCACCTTGCCCTCCCTGTCCGCATCGATAACAACAGGCGCTACGGTCGGGGCCTTTACAGCTATGGTTTCAATGGCTATGGACAAGGTACCTGCAGTACCTAGTTATTATTTTCCATCGGCGTATGCGACAATTCACTAGGCCCACTCATAGATGTCTGATCTTCAGGAAGTTCTCCTCTTATACTACGATGGCAGCACGCTCCTCCGCGGTATTGATTTTGGTCACCTTCACCTCTAATTTATCATAATAATCTTCTTCCTCCGTCGCACAACAATCCAGACTTTAAGGGTCAGCTCCCTGACACTGCCTCTCTGAAAAGTCGCTATTTTGAGAACTTCAGTAAGTGTCTTTCAGCCCTCGCATTTGGTGTTTCTAAATTCTATTAGCACCTCACCCGATTTTGATTTTCAGATGGACATTACATCTGCACTCAAGTCCTCAGGTTCGACGCAGTCCCTAGTCTTCTTTATAACTTCTGCGTACGTCATCCCTTGTGCTGGCTTTGTGCTGGCTTGATAGCTATCGCATCAAGCATTGTGCACTTCTTCTGGACTTTCTTTGATCAAGTTTTCTCCAACTGAGAAAAGTTGTCATTTATCTGTAGATTTAACCTTTTTCGTATTTTTTTTCTTTAGTAACTCTGTCCAGACCTCTTTCTTCATATTTTCTTGTGTAAACTGCTCTTCTTTCTTTTTTTCCCAGACATAGATGATGTGTCCGGAGGACTAATCATTGCGGCTGGGCGCTTACTGCCGATCACGTCTCTACTGGTAACATTAGAATTTTTCGTTTGATCGGTGGATAGCATCCGTCCGTAAGCCCAAATAATTAGTATCATGAAGTGGCGTGATAGCGCCACGAAGGCGAGTTTGAGAACAGCCGACATGGTGTGACCGTTACATTATTTACTTCTATATTGGGATTTAGAAAATTCAATCAATAAAAAAAATATTTGTCACATCTCTATCGACCATTTTCCAAAGCATATATATTATTTATAACCTAAAAAATCGTTTCCCGCCGGAATTTTAAGCTCAAAACCGGTTTTCAATATAAAACTCCGTGTATAGCTATAGCCAATGCTCAGAAACATTACTATATATAATATTCATTATATATATATATATTAATATGTTCATCATGAGAGTGAGTGCAATAGCAAAAAAATAATTAGATGAATTGGAGTCCGCAGAGTATTAAATGATAGCCACGAAATTGGTTAGAGCTGATATAATGTAATATCTACTAATATAAATATAATATATAATAACATACATATAATATATAATAGCATACAGTACAATCATAACAGTGTATCATGTTCAATAAGTAAAACTGAAGATAAAAATAATTCTCTTGATTTATAAGTATGAAAAGAATTGGTTTTTAAATAATTATGTAAAGTTTGTTCGACATAAAGATCGATTGTTGCCTGTAACAGTTCTTTTGAAAAAGTGCGATTAGTAGCCTTTACTGTTTCATGATTTTACAATCATTTAGAAGCTACAAGGTTATTATATTTAAACATATTAATCTAATACCACAACTTTGATATTTATTTTCCATAAATCACTAATCATTTTTAAAATAATTAGTTCCAAGGATAAACTATTATAGATCAATTTTATTGATGCATTGTGCAATTGAATTATAAATACTGAATTATTTCTTAAAAATATAAAATTGAATGGCTTTCTTGCAACTTTTCTTCCTCGGACTTGCTTACTTGTGACGCAGATTTTAAATCATTTATATTCACGTCTTCCAATACTTCTCATGGCTAAATCAAATTTGGATCTCAATAGTATACCTCAATTACTGCAGTTATATGATAGTTTAGAAATTGAGTACAGAGATCACAAACATTGGATACTTGAACATATTTGTGATGGTTGGAAAACTGATAATGAAATAATAATCGCTGTAATATACGTTTTATTTAGATTGTTACTAGACTTTTATTTGTCTACATTATCAGATAAGGAATCTAAAGTCATTAGTTTTTAGTAATGTTATTTTATAAATTTAGTTCAAAGAACTAATATTTATTTAATTTTTTAGAATCTCATTTTAAAAATAAGATTCAGCGACAAAGCTACCAAAATAATCTATGCTACTTATAAATAAATGGATATGCATTATTACAATAGCTGTTTAATAATTCTATAAATGCAATACAGATTTTATTTTATATAACAAAAAATAAATTATATAACACAATAACGTCTCAAAATAATGGACCATTAAAACAAATAGCCAAGTGCATTTTACAATATATGCATATTTATAAACATTTATCTCTATAAATAATAACATGTACAGTTTACACAAATATATCTAAAACTTTAAAAAATAATAATAAATAAATATTTTTAACGGATATGCAGCAATAAAGTAAGGAGATCCTTTAAAAATAGCCGGGTTTATTTTTATATCATTTTGTCCACTCGTGGACAAAATGAATTAATAAAAATTAAAAGAATTAATTATAAAAAAGAATTAATTACCTTGAATCATCGATGTTTCTAGGTGAATATTCTTCTGTTATTGATTCTGATAACTCATTATTACTAAATAAAGCAGATATGAACTTGCCAGGCTCGTTATCACAAAGCATATACTGTTTTTTAATAGTTAATTTTCGCATGAAAGTGTTTCACAGTATACACTGAAATCTGAATAAATGAAGCTTTATTGGTAAATAACTGTGAATTTTTTAACTACATACGTTTTAAATAGCCGAAAATATAAATACATATGATTTATAGTTTATTATGAGTGAATTATAGATACAAAATCTATATAACAAGCTATTATTTATTTATAAGAGTTCAATTTTCGACCATTCACACACTTCAATTTGGCCAGTAAACTCCAATATATTTAAAAAATTGTTTTAGTATCCTAAATTAAAAAGTCTAGAACTTTTAGAAGTAATTTTTAAATTATATATAAGCGAGATCTGGCATTTATACAAATTGAAAATAGTAAACTGTCATTAAAAGAATCTTCAACAAACAATATGGTGGAGCATCTGAATGATTAAATAGTATATATATGCTTTCATCCTGTGTATAAGTTTCTATTATATTTATTCCTGCCGACAAGGTTTTGAAAACATAATTTTGTTATTATTATGTGAGTTTTGCCATGTGTTCGGTTTATGTAATAAATTCTGTAACACTTTAGGTACTTTGGAAGGTATATTTGTTTTCTTTTAAAGTACAAAATTAATGAAAAGTAAAAAATTTTTGTTATGATTATGTACTTTCACCTTAGAGTATTTATATTTAAGTTCAATATTGGATTTGTTCAACTATAAACTTTATGGAAACAGCTCTGGCAAGTTCAGACCTGCTTTTTTAATAATAATGAATTATCAAAATAAATTGCAGTAGAATATTCACCTGAAAACGTCAATGAATCAAGATACTTAACTCATTTTTATGAGTCCACCCATGGACAAAATGATTTGAAAATAAACTCGGATACTTATAAAGGACCTCATTACTTTATTAAGCTGAATTTCCGTTAAAACTATTTTTTTTTAAGTTTTAGATACATTTGTGTATTTACATATATGTGTAATATTGTATAATTACATATATTATTATGTATGTATTTTTGTCTTAATATATTACTGAATTTAGAAAAATATTTTATATAAATTTTTTTTAGTTTTTTATAAATTTTTTTAAAATATATATAAGATTTATGAGTTGTAAATTTTTTAATTTGCTAAGCTCATATATTATTGTTTGCTTTATCATAATTAGTAGCATATCTGACTATATCAGTGAACTAATTTTCAATTCAATTACAACATATGTTTTGTGTTAATATATTTCGAACTTTCTGAAAAAATTTTATATAAATTTTTTATAAAATACGTTAGCAGATGTAGTTAAAATTGTTACTATGCTAAGTTATATTAATAATCATATATTACAGTTCTACAATCCGTGAAATGCACCGCAAAAAAATTGTTTGAATTCAATAATATACAAAATAAATTAGTAGAATAAAGTAACAGTTAATTTCAATAGTAACAAATAAATATTTATGTAAATATTATTTTAATCAAACTGGTTCTTGTTATTAAAAAATTTAGTTATTAGGAAACTATATATTTTAATAAGGATAATTCATCAAATTACATTATTGATACATTTCACAAAGATTCTTAATTCAATGAAGTGTTTTGGTAATATAATTTGTTTTGATAATACAAGTGTTTACGATAGAATTTACTATACGTGTAAAACATTTACGAATGAATATTGCACCAAATGTCGAATGTTTTTGACACATTTCCATGAATACATAATAGTCCGGGAGCCAGCGACATATTTTAGTGACCAATTTCTCCTTGTCCGAAAATTAGTTTAAATGATTCGTTTTAATGTGCTAAAGTATAAAGTGAACATCCGGTGCGGTACCTCCTCATCTGGATGTAGCAACGCTAGGGACCCAAACATGTAAAAAAAAAATAATTTTCAGTGATTTATGCTCAGCTCAAATTATGTCAGAATTAAGTTTAGACTATGTATTGACGAAAACAAAACGTCCGCTGGTTCTAACCATTTGGATTATACGTCCGCTGCTCACCTGAATGTAAAAAATAATTTTAAACTTTCGAAAAAAAGTCGAAAAAAAATTATGAAAAAAATCATTTTTTTCATAATTTCATTGCTTCAGCAGAAATATGTTCCAGATTGTTGCAATTATAAAAACTAGAGCTAATTAACTGGAAAGCTTTGTAGAATCCAATGAAATAAGAATGATGCGAGGATAAATAACGACCGATGGGTAAAAGTGCAGTAATGTGTCTTAGAACATGATGGATATTTCTCGTTGTATACTGCCATCGAGTCACTCATTACATTTCCCAGAATGCTAATGCCATAATTATCATTATTGAAAAATTTATCCGACATGTTTTTATCTGGCAGTCTTAGGTGTGTGCATACAATTGTAAATTTTAATCCATTTTGATAACTGCACCGCCTAAGCCAATAGAACATAATGGGAAAATGTATTTGCAGTAAATTTTGCAGACTATTATTATTGTTTGAATTTGAATATATTGGTGACGAATAAATTAGAATCAGGAATATCGTAGTGAAAATTCGCCATATTAATATTTTCAAGGTAAAAGCATCGAAACCGTAATATATATATGATATGTTATGTATTTGAAATTTAAAAAAAAATTGTTTATAAAAATTGGTATATGTACGAAAAAAATTTTTTATATTGTAATATGTTTTTGCTTTAAAATTCGAACGTGAACAGCAACATGGAAAAGTTGAAATCCCGGCTTCGGTCGATTGACAGAAGCACCGCTGTAAAAATTTATATGTGCTTTCCTTACAAACTTATCGCTGATCTCCGACGCTGGTTAGCACCAATATTTGGATACATATATATATATATATATATATATATATATATATATATATATATATATATATATAGCGACGTTAAATAACATAAAAAGAAGAAAAAAACTGAAAAGTAGGAATTATTTATACCGCTTCAGACACTGTATCATCTGAGCATTGATATAGATTCCTGACCTACCGACATGGACTGAGACTGATTAGTAATTCGAAACGCTAATAATTTATCCCATTTTTTCGCGAATTTTTAGTTTTAGAGAAAAAATGGATAGAACATAAAACTTTTATTTCAATAAGACATACAACTTTCGTTTGAACAATTTTTGTCTAAAATGGAAATTATTCCAAAAAACTAGATATTTGAAGTTTGTTTAGCACTTTAACAATTAGATTTTGCATTTTGTAAATTTTCTCAGTTATATTCGTAATCAGCGTCTGAAAGTACATACGAATGATTTTTTTCATAATTTTTTTTCGACTTTTTTTCGAAAGTTTAAAATTATTTTTTACATTCAGGTGAGCAGTGGACGTATAATCCAAATGGTTAGAACCAGCGGACATTTTGTTTTCGTCAATACATAGTCTAAACTTAATTCTGACATAATTTTAGTCGAGCATAAATAACTGAAAATTTTTTTTTTACATATTTGGGTCCTGGGCAATGCTACATCCAGATTAATTTTTGCAGCGGACGTTCATTTCATACTTTAGCACATTCAAATGAATCATTTAAATTAATTTTCGGACGAGGTGAAAAATATATAACATCAAAATGTGGCTGGCTCCTGGACTATAATTAGTGTTTATTAAAATTTTAGCGGCCTCAACAACAAATGTAGATATTTCCAAAATTTTTTCAAAAATTTTAAAATCATAATTTGAACAACCGTAATTAGATTTTCATTAACATTCAAGTACGAATGTTGATGAGATAAAATTAGGTAGACTCATACTTGTTACTAATTACTCGATATTTTAAAAATGATTGCATATTTATTTTATATATTTAGTAACATTTTTTCTGTTTCATATAATTAAAATAATTTCATCAATATCTTTCCCTATTTCCAACAACAAACCTCATAGTTCATTAAGCTACAATAAAATACACCCTTTGTACATGACTTCAGTTGATCATATGCAGATGTTTTTATTTATAAAATTAAGTTCCTTCAGCCTATCATACGTTGTTAATGTTGTCCTATAAAATCAAACACAGAAAAATATATGTAGATAAACTTTACGGCTAAACCCGATAATAAGATGAATTAATTCATTAATATCTGGAAATTATAAATTACATAGATCTCCAAAATAAGGGGGTTTTCATTGTTGCTGGCCAATCGACGATACATTCTGAAGTAATTTTTGCATAGAATTTGAGTTTGAAGTCGGAATTTTTCCATGACTTTAGGTTTTTAATTATCCTAATCTGTAGGGGCAAAAATACTTTTGCTATAATATGGTACATTTGAAAAATTGTTTCTGGATATATTTGAAGTCCCATAACATGGCAGAAACTTTTGTTTTCTGAAAATTGAAAAAAACAATCTGAAAGATCCCTTTAAAATTTATGTTCATTTTTATGATTTGAGTATCTTTTTTTATAAATATAACGCTGATAGAAAGCAAGTATTTTACTAGAGTCCAGATATCTAATTTCTCCTTCTCTATTATCAAATATAAAAATCCTAGTAATTAGACTCTGTCCAATGAAGGTTGAAAGGGGAGGTTGTAACTCTGTTTTTAACTTCAGATCTTAACTTCTGTTATTACAATATTAATCTGCTATTACAGTTTAGTTCCTAAGAATAAACTGTAATGGTTTGAAATTTTGGACAACAAAGAAGAAAATAAGGTGATGGGGGCAGTCAGATTATCCTTCACTAACCTAAAATATACTTTAATATTCTTATTTTAGTTTATTTTATTATTATTTTATTTTATTATCTTTAATTTTTAATCTAATTTATTTTTAGTAATAAGTTTTATTTCCGATTCTTTGAGAGTGATAATAAACAAGGACAGACTGACTGTTATTATTTTAGTTAATATATTAGGAGACGAACATAATTCCGACCTCTCTTAACGGAAAAAGGACAATTATGATGGAAAATGGATACACGTTAGCTAAATCAAAATATTTTCCATCATTTTCTACTACTTTTTTTCATCTTTCTGGTAATACGATGATACCATGGCGAAAGAATGATAGCGTTTTCGAGACGATCCAATCATCCACAAATTCTCGCACTTCTTCAAGATGTCGAAATTGCGTATCAAGAAGGTCGTGCTCTATCGATCTGCATAGGCGGTAATCAGAATGCGCTATGCTTGGCAAGTACGCTGGGTACGGCAACACTTCCAATTGGAGCTTTAACAAGGTGTTTTTGATGGCCTTCGCAACACGTGGCCGAGCGTTGTCATGCACGAGAAAGACTTTGCGCCTATTGCTTGCGATTGCTGATCTATGTTCGATCAATTTCTGTTGCAAATCATTCACCTGCCGTTAGTATACCTCAGCAGTGACGGTTTCATTCTGTTTTAGCAGCTTGTAGTACAGCACACCCTGTTGGGTCCATTAAATGCATAGCAATACATTTTTGCCGTTTCGGTGTCGATCTGGACGGTTGAACTGCGTCCACCCATGACTTTTCGCGCTTCGGTTTGACATAGTAGATCCACTTTTCACAACCAGTTACAATATACCACAGAAATATCTTCTTTTTTGCCTGTCCAGCCAAGACAGTGCGATATTGTATCGATTCCTAATGGCACTTTCACTCAAATCGTGTGGCATCCATTTTCCTTTGTTATAAATCTTCCCCATCCTATGTAAACGTTTGCCAACTAATCTGTCACTGACTCTTAGCTAATTAGCGACTTCATTCTGCGTTTGAGCTGAGTTCTCGTTCAATAATTCTTGCAATTCACTATCATGAAACTTTTTTGGTTGTCCAAAACGTTCTTTGTCATTAACATCAGTATCTCCATTTCCAAATCGCTAAAATCACTGTTTACATGTTGTAAGCGATGGAGCTTGTTCGCGATAACATTCTTGAAGCCATCAATAAGTTTCTGCTATACTTTTTTTAAAATCAATATAATGCAAAAGGGCATGTCGAAAAAACGATTTATCACGGTTCTACTTTTACTGATCAAAAAATTATAATGGCTACGTAAATGATGGCGCTTGTTAACTAAATTGGATTCGTAAATGCCGAAACTAAATAATAACTACTCGATCCGACACATCTGACTTTTCGTACTAAGTATATCGCTCTCTAAACATGAAGATCAGAAACTATGTTAGCCTCCTAATTTTAATATGTTATTACAATAGTATATATGAAAAATAATATGTTTATTCATTTTCAGTTGAAGGATTAACAAAAGAAAATATTATTGGTGGAACTCCTGTACGCACTGGTTCGTTTAAACATACAGTACCACTGATGTTTGAAGATCCAGGATATGACGATCAAAATCCATGTACAGCGTGCATTGTCAGCAGTTTGCATGTGATAACAGCTGCTCACTGTTTTTATGAGAAGCCATATCCAATAGTGCGTCACAAGCACTATTATATTCTCGCAGGTGTTCAAAACCTATACAATTTAAACGAATTTCATGAACGCCGTACAGTGATGATAGTGTATATTAACTCTAGATATGTTCCAAGACAAAAAGACGCCTATGATCAGCCAGGCAATATAGCTGTATTAAAGGTAATTCAAGTAAAAATATTTGAATCAAGTTGCCAAGAATTGTAGTTAAAATATATTTTTAAATTACTGTATATACGTTTTCAACAAATTCATGCATATTCCCTAATTTTTATACTGAAAATTTTTGAAGTTTCTCTATCTCAAAGTAAGTATTTCATCAATTTTAATACAAAAATTTATGAATAATATTTAATGATTGATTCTACTGCATTCTACTGTCATTACTGCCAAATATATAATATTGGAATATATATATATATATATATATATATATATATATACACGGTGTCCCAAATATAACTGCTCATATTACCAGCAAGGTATCGGGAAGGAAAAGTTATGTATATTAATATTCATGTAGGTCCATTTTTTATAGTTTTTGCAGTACAAGCCCATGTCCGTGAGCCAATCAGGGTTCAGAGAACTAGGTTATCACCTGCAAGCGACAAAAAGGAGGTCAAAGGAAGGGAAACGAGGAGAAGTCAAACGAACACGGCAAAAAACAGTAGTTTTTATTTTTCCTGTCCATTGTCAACGCTCGCGTAACTGCTTGGATATACGGACGGATTGATGAAGCGACGATCACGTGTCTTGTGAATAAAGATTATGTTTCTTCGTCTACAACAGTCCCTACCCATATTTTTTGTCAAACTCCATTTTTATTGCAGTTCACTTCACTGCATTGCAAATAATGAAGAAAAGGTGGATGTTTCGCTGGCGCGGACGAACGGACCGCGAGCGGACACGTGTTCTATAAAAACAAATACACAACTAAATTTTCAGAATGCTACAAAGATTGAAAAATAGATATTTGATAATCACATTTAAAACTAGCAAAAATACTGATTGCAAGAAGCTTTGAATGGACTCTCCTTGTAGCCGATGAGGTACTCTTTAGCAAGATGCGATTACGTAAGCGCCCGCACACACAAACACTCACGCGAGGTTGTCAGCATGCAGCATGTACCAGCTTAAGGCATTCAATGGACACACGCAAGGTCGCCAAACCGCGTATATACGCCCAGATGCGAATCACTCAAGGCAGTATTGATCACTGTGCGGAACAATTCCTACTAAAGGACCCTGTATAGAAATTTTTTCTCGAATCAGACTAGTGATTGGTTAGTTTTCTTTATTTAATTGTAGGATGGATCAAAGTAATCTAGTCTGATCCTAGTTGCGATTTTGTCCCATTTTTATTGGCATTTGAGTTAGGGAACAAGTTTAGATTTTTTCAAATATACCAAGTTAGAACCTAGACAAAATCTAGTAAGAAAATCTAGAAATGAATACGGTTTATATATTATTATTTAAGATATATAAATAAATATTCTTAATAATAAAATAGTGTTATTTACTTAAGACCAGAAAATACATTTACCTATTTAGATAGCACATACCATTTAATTAGAATTTATAAATTACTTTCTCTATGTATTATTACGCAAACGATTTAAATGAAGAATTAATAATTATTAATAGTATATCTTTCATACACTAATTATTGTAAATTTTAATATTAGATACGTTTTGTAGGACATACCAATATTTTATTTCGATGAAAAAAAGCTAACATATTAGGTTGTCAAATATCTCCCTTCCGCCTTTTTGTTTTATGAATTTCGCGGCTAAGTACAAAGCGCTACAGAGCTCGTATCTGACAATAATATAAATCATTTGAAAGGTCATGACATAACGTACAAAACGACGCTATGCATGATTAGTTTGGATATTGCGTTCAAAAGTTATAGACGTGTAAACATGGAGTTCACTAACGCCGAAATTCGCGCTATTTTAAAGTTTTCCTTCGTCAAAGGCAAATCCGCTAGAGAAACGTTCCGTGAGATTAATAGTGTTTTCCGGGATAGCACGCTACACTTGAAACGGTACAGGAATGGTTTTGACGATTCAGAGCTGGTGAAAACGACACCATGGATAAGCCAGCCGGTGGAAGATCTGTGACAACGAATACCGATCTAATCATGGAATTTATCGAGTTAGACCGGCATGTGGCATCTCGTGACATCGCTCAGGAGATGAGAGTTAGTCACGAAACCATTTTAAACCATCTGCAGAAGGTTGGATACAAAAAAAGCTGGATGTTTGTGTGCCACATGTTTAGACGCAAAAAAACCTTCTGGACCGAAACAACGTCTACGATGTGCTGCTGAAACGGAATGAACCCGACCCCTTTTTGAAGCGGATGGTGACTGGCGAGGAAAAATGGATCACATACGATAATATCAAGCGAAAACGGTCGTGGTCCAAGGCCAGTGAACCGTCCCAAATTGTGACCATGCCGGGATTGACGGCCAGGAAGATTTTGCTGTGTTTTTGGTGGGATTGGAAGGGAATCATACACTATGACCTGCTCCCATATGGCAGGACGCTTAATTCTACCATCTTCTATGAACAACTGGACCACTTGAAGCAGACTATCGACGAGAAGTGTCTAAAATTGGCCAACAGAAAGGATGTAGAGTTCAACCAGGATAACACCTGACCACACACTTCGTTGATGACTCGTCAGAAGCTACGGAAGTTCGGATGGGAGGTTCTATTGCATCCACCATATAGCCCGGATATAGCGCCAAGTGATTAACACCTGTTCCTGTCCATGTCGAAGGCCATTAGTGATGTAAATTTGAACTCAAAAGAGGCTTGTGAAAAGTGCCTGTCCGAGTTCTTCGCAAATAAAGAGAGGAGTTTCTACGAGAGGGGTATTATGACGTTGCCGTCTAGATGGAAACAGATTACTGAACAAAACGGCGTATATTTGAAGTAAATACAACCACTGTAACACTTTTTATCAAGCATTAAATGAAGAGTAATAAAGCGGAAGGGAGATATTTGACAACATAATATTATCCACTATACTAAAATGCAATTTGCTATGACAATATTAAACTTTGTACAGAATACGTCGAAAGAATGTGCGCACCGCAATCTATATGATGAATATTCAGCGGATTGTCTCTTCCCTCTTATGTATGTACAAGAGAGAAATATCACTAAGTCCCTCGCACACATACGCGGCCTAATGCAATAAATTTATTTCTTTTATATCTTACCAAAAGAAGAATTTTAAGATATCGAACGAACTAACGATTACTAATATAATGAAGAACACCAACCTTTATTTGAAACAACGCTGAAAAGTAGGACCCGACGATGAATAATGGCGCCTTTCACCGCTCACTTGGTTTACCTGCATTAAATCTTCTTTTCTTTGTGCTCGGTTTCCTAATTTAGCAGTTGCAAACAAAAATATATTTTTAATATATTATCAGCAACAATACTCAGCCTACATCGCAGATTAATTTCAAGAAATCAAAGATACTATTCTTTATTAAATTAAGATTTGTGCAAGTATTTAATTTTTAAAATTTTTTATAATATTATATTATTTTTTAAACTATACCTAATATATCTTATTTCTCTCTCCCTCTTATCTTTTTTCCTGCTTTTTCCAATTTTCGAATTAGTATTCGATAAAACTAATTTCGGAATAACACGCAAAGATAACCTTATTCTGTATGTGTTACACTCTCCTTCGAGACGTTGCGTATACCATGGCTTATGAGACTCTACACTGTTAGTCGAGTAAGGAAGGTAGACAAAGAGTATCGGCAGGAAGAATGGAAATAACACTAGGAGTACCAATATTTGGTTTTATATAAAAAAATATATTAATACCAAAGTATAATGGTAATGACAACAAAAAGCAATAACAAATAACAACAAATTTTTAGCTCTGCTGTTGGTTATCATGACGTCCGTTGAGAGCGAGAGAGAGAGAGAGAGAGAGAGAAAGAACTTCCAGGGCTGTCAGGTTTAATCACCTTCAAGGAACCACGGTTTCCTCCTATTTCTTGAGTATCTTATCGACGCCCGGATTCAGACATGTATCGTCTTTCGTAATGCTGAGATTAATGCAGAAGAAGCATTGGTGGTAGCGGTCGTATGGTCCGTTAGGAAAAATGCCACCATTATCCCTGTACTGGGGCTGACGGTGGCAGTTTTTTTGTTATTAGTGGTATTAGACACTCTCGGTCGAGCATTGGTGTTCCGAACGTTCAAAGGACTACCCCTGCTTCGTCCAGCAGGGCCACCGGCGTTACACATTGGCGTCTCTTTACCACGACTTACTCCGGGTTGGGCAGCTGTGTGTGCTTGTAGCTGCTCATTCGCGGCTATCTCCGCAGAAACCCGAAGGGAGAAGAGGATACGCCTTCTCTCAGCCTACACGCCTATTCACAGGTACGGAAGACTTATACTTGCACCCGCCTTACCTCGGCCTCCGTGGCTTTTTAGCGAGCGAGTGCTACAGTGAGTTCCTACATTCTAGATTTGTCCGGTACTGTCGACGTAAACTCAGAAATGTATACCGAACTTTGGTCAACTCTTTGAGGTCGTCCACCTCTTAGACAACAACCGTACCTACCTGCTTCCGACCGCTGGGTCGGTTCCATAACTCCTCCCTGAGGTCGAGTGCTCTAGCTTCCGCCTTCTTGGTGATATCAGCCTTGTCTTTTTAGTCAGCCAAAACTACCAAAAGATGTTTGTCCATTCGCTCTAGTGGAATCAGCCTTGTGGGAGGTGCTCTAGAAGCCTCGTCTCTTCTGCTATCTGAAACTCGTACTTCGAGGGAAATAGGCGAATAACTGGTGTTTGACAGCTCTAATTCTGGCTCCTGGGTTTTCAATTCAAGGAACGGTGGGTAAACTACACAACCGCAGCTGTGGAGCTATATGGCACTTCCATCTTCACTCCCTCTGATCCCGGAACTGCAGCTCTAGGAGGGGTGAAGAACGACCTTGTGCCTTGGCATGAGCTCACAGCTGCTGCTCCAGGATCGCTTCTTTGACTTGGGTTCGGACGCACTCCCTCTTAACTCGAAGCTCCATCTTCGGAAAGAGTGTTCTCGGACCATCGAGCGTGAAGAGAAGAAGCAGAGTTCCTTCCCCTTTCATCGCAGTTCACACGAAATGGACCCGAGATCGTGTTTGGGCTCCTCAAGGAAACGTTGTCCTCTACGTCTGTTTCCGAAGCTTCCTCTTCTATTTTTTGAATAATCTCAGTGAAGCCGTCTAGATGGAATGAACTCGGAGCTATGGGGCGGGCGATTTGTTAGCTCCGACGGACAATCATCGAAGCTAGCCCGTGTCTCCACATCTATTCGAGTAACTCCTTGATTGGCGTGACGAAATCGTCCTTGAGCCTAAATATCAATAACTATAATCAACAAACAAATGGAATTAAATTTAATAAATTTAGGCACAAAATAATAATAAGCTAAAGTATAAATTATATAATAATTTTTAATAATTTTAAAACTATTACAAATGTACCTCATAGAAAAACCAGTAACATAATGAATCATAAACGCATGCGCTCGACCTTTTATAGGCTCGACCTACCCTCGGCTATCAGGTTTCTCGAATTGAGCGATAAGCCACAAAGGGTCGAGTGTCGATCTCTCGAGAAGTCTCGCCTTTCAGCTTTATTGGCCCGGATATAAATGCTTTGTTTTAAAGCTATTAGTTTCTATCTTTTTATAGAAACTTTCATATTGAAAATTCTCAAATTTTGCTAAAATAAAGAATAAATTTCGGTTCTACAGATTTTAAAAACCAAATGGTTTTCTAGTCACGGCACCGATTGATCCGAATTTACACTTTACACCAGGCAAAAGATGATATATCGTCATATTTATTTATTTATTTTTTTTTTTTTTTTTTATTTAATAACCTTTTGAACCCATAAGGTCAATTCAGGTAGTAACAAATATATACATATTACAATTCGAGTTTTACTTAAAAATACTTAAAATACATATTTTTAATTCATGACTAAATACATAACTAAATTAGAGATACATTACTAAACTTAGATGAAAGGATGAACTTTCTTAATAAATGAGAGAAGGAATCGACATGCTTTAGAGTTTGGAAAAGATATTAAAGCCTCAACATTCAGTGGTGGATTCAGATTTATTGTTTTGAGTTTTCGCATAAGGTTTGTTCGATCCTTATTATAAAGAGGACATTGCCAAATAATGTGATTGATATCTTGCTCTACAGCTCCGCATTCACACTTAGGATTGGATATTATATTTACTCTAACTAATGAACTATTTAAATTATATTGATTCGCTCTTATTCTATTAATTGTTGTTATCGATTCTCTTTTGAATTTGGATTTATCGAACCATGGCCTGCTATTTTCAATCTAGAATAGTTTAAAATAGTTTGTTCCTGTTGTATGTGATAAGTTTATAAGAAATTTATGGGTTTCTTTTCGTGAGTGCTCTTTAAAAAATGAAAAAAGGTCCGTGAAAGTTATCGTTTGAATGCTTGCATCCTTGCTTGCGGTAATTTTTTTTGCGAGTAAATCTACCCTTTCATTGCCATAGATTCCTAAGTGGGAAGGAATCCAATAGAATTCTACTATTGGATCTATGTTTCGATCATTATTTATTATGTTATATTTTTCTTTTATTTGCAGTATAAAATGTTTCACTCGGACATTAATTTCATTTGAATTTAATGTTGTTAAAACGCTTAAAGAGTCTGTAAAAATAGAGATTCTACGTTCCGGGATTGTCAAGGCCAAATCCATAGCATTGTTTATTGCAATGCATTCAGCAGTGAATATGGATACTCTCGAATTAATTTTTGTACAGATTGCTACATTGTTTTCAGGTATGAAACATGCCGATCCGACTCCTGTATCTGATTTGCTCCCATCAGTGAAAATGTTTAAAGTGTTCATTTGGGAGAGGAAGTTTTCCATGTCCTTATTTACGTTACACGATTTTAAAAGTTTATTTCCAAAAGAATCATTAAATGGTATACATGTATTACATGTCTTGTAGTCGCAGCAATATATGTGAAAGTCGTTGGTGGTGTTTATAAGGGAGGGTAGCTTATCAACGGTCTCAATACCTGAGTGAATTATACGTTTTCATTTAAAATGATGTTTGTTTTTAGTGGCAGTTTTGATGTAGCTTTTTATGTGTTTGTAGGTTAGAGATTTTAAGTTAGAGTATGTTTGAGCAAGAAAATTATTTCCAAGGGTTGTGGCTCTGTCATGTATAAATGGTAGACATGATTTTCCAATTAGTATATTTAATGGGGTGCTTCTCCTATATCCTAGTGCAATACGTATAGCTTCATATTGAATTGTTTCAATTTTTTTATTAAAATTCCTGTCATCTGATAAATAAATATAACTGCAATAATCAATAGTAGATCTAATAAAACTTTTGCATAGTAAAAGTCTCTGGACCTGCTCCCCACCACGTACCGCAAAGCAATTTTATAATATTTAAATTTTTTTGACATTTTTTATTTATGTAGTTAATATGGGGTGAGAATCTCATTCTATAGTCAAAATATATACCTAGAAATTTTGTTTTATGTTTGGAGTGAATCGTATGGTCTCCTATCTTGATTTGTGTTAAACCTGGTCTGATGTTTTTTCGATGGAAATGAATTAAAAATAAAGTTTTGTGAGATTTTTATCTACGTTTTTAATGGCTTTTTCAAGAGTTTTAGTAGCCCACGTTGTATTCCAGAATTGTAGATACAGAGCTAGATCATCTGCAAATTGAGATATTTGTATAGATTTATTTAAGTTGTTACAAATGTTCGATACTAATACAGTATGTAGAAGAGGACTGAGAACTCCGCCTTGAGGAACTCCTTTATTTACAATTCTAGGCTTTTCTAAGTTGATATCAGAAAATATTAGTCTATCTTTAGTTATGAATGCAACAAATTGAACTAAGTTATGTGGACAACCAATTTCTCCTAGTTTTTTTATTAGAGCTTTAATGTCTATATTATCGAATGCAGCTTCCACATCCAAAAATGCTGCTAGGATTTGTTTTTTTTCTATGAAAGCTTGGTCAATGGCAATGGAAAGTTGAGTGATATTGTCTGAACAGGATCTGCCTTTGAGAAAACCGATTTGAGTATTTGGTAAAATATTATTGCACTCGATCCACCATTGAAATCTATTTTTTATCAATGTTTCAAATAACTTGCAGATGCAAGATGTTAGTGCGATTGGTCGAAAATTAATGCCACCACTTTTTGGGATAAAGTGAACAAAGGTTCTTTTCCAGGAATTAGGATAGCTATTGCACGAATACATAGAATTATACATGTCTAATAAAACTAATTTCATTTCTGTTGGAAGGCTTTTTATAATTTCAAAGTCAATACCATCCATGCCTGGAGAGCTATTTTTTTTTGAGCCAAGAGCCGTATTAAATTCATAAAATTCGAAAGAGTCGGATAAAAAGTTATTGGTGGAACATTCCGGAATGGAGTAATTAGAGCTATTAGATGTACTTATTGGGGCTAATCTATTTAGACACTTTTCAATTATTTCTTTATATGTTAAATTATCGGGTTGGTGCTGTGAAACAATTTTTGTCCATTTATTTTTAAAGATTTTGCATTTAATCCAGACATAGTTGATATTGGTGCAAAAATTCAGTGATTCTGCAAATGATCGAAAATTGTCTTTTTTTGTATTTTTTAAACATTTTTTTGTTAGTGCGCAACACTTTTTATAGTTTATTAAGTCAACTACAAGACCAGAGAATTGCCATTTTTATACGCGGCTCTTCTTAGCCGAACTGCTTTCGAGTACTCCTCGTTTTTTTTCATTGTGCAAATATAAATCGGCAGATTCAATGGATTCCAATAGCTTTTTACCATTTGAGTCTGTAGTAGAAAAATTCCAGTATGTATTATGGGCATTAAAGTCGCCTAGAAGAATTGAATTTTGATTTTACTTATGCTCGATATAATTGAATTCCATTGATTTTGCGTTAATATTTTCCCTGGAGTTCTGTAACAAATGATTAGCTCTAAATTTGGGTTAGTATTTTTTATATTAATTCCACAAAGTTTGACTGATTCGCAGGGAGTATTTAAATTAGATATTTCGTTATAATAGCATTATTCCACCTCCTCTTGACCCGCTTCGGTCCTTGCAGTATATTGAGAATCCTGAAAATGCGATGAAATCCGTTTCTTTTAGCCAGGTTTCAAGAAAGATAAGGATATCGAATTCTTTTAGGTGCATTTCAATTTCATTTTTTCTTGCCTTTAGACTTCTTGTATTCCAATAAAATATTTTTAAATCACGGTCATAGCGTGAGCATGCTGATGTATAAGTATTTGGCATGTCAGTATACGTAATAGTTGACATGTTATTATAGGTCACTGTTATTTCTTGAATGAATTCGCTTTTTTTTTTTAATTACTTTTCTCTCTTTTTGTTTTGTTAATAATAAAGTTTTTGTGTTCGTCGGAGTTTTTTTTTCCTTTTTTTTTATTTTTTATCCGAACCGTCTAAGGAACTGGAGTCATCGCTAGTCGTCTCTTCCACTGACGATGTTAAGAGTTTCTTTTGTATACGTACTATACGGTTTCTTATATTATTATCCAATAATTGTTCTTTTATATCATCTAACATAGAAGCTAATTGCGTGAAGTCGGAGGTATATTTACATGCTAATTCTTTTATATTACTCTTGCCAAATGTGTCGAATAAAAATTCTTGTAGTTGATCAAAAGATAGCGGAAATTTTTTCGTATTTTCATAAATTATATTGTTAACTGGACTCAGCTGTTGCTCGATTTCTTTCATGGTAATTTTGCTTTGAATATTTGAATAATTTTGCTTTTTGCTTTTTTTTACAGGATTGACTATTTTCGTTTCGTCCTTCATGCAATAGGTTTTTAGTATTGCATTTTGTAAGGAAGAATCGTCTTTGTTACTCATTATTGATTCATCGGTAGTTGAGTAGGGGCGCTTGAACACTGTATTTGATGTGTTTACAAGTGGCTTGCTGTATAATATAGATTCAACAGAGGATAGTTAGGAGCCATGTATTTCGTTTTCCTGAACTTGTTGTGTAAACATAGTTGATTCGCTTAGAATTTTCTGTGTGTCCATTTGACCGTTCTTGCAATGCTTCGCAATGTGCCCCTCTTCCTTACACGAGAAGCATATTAGTTTTTCTGTAGAGAAATATACATAGTGGTCCAAATCGTCGATATTAATAGCGATAAAGGGAGGTATTTTTATTACGTCTTCTGTTTTAACAAACATTTGTTTTCTAAAACTTAATACGTGGGCGAATTTTGGATCTTCATGTTTTGCTTTCATGTAATTAATATTTGATGTCGATTGTACGCCAATTTTATTTAAATGCTTTAAAATTTCACTGTTGGAAATTCTTGGGCTTACATTTGTTATTATTATTCTCTTCGCTTAAGAGACTAAGGGACGTATTTCAAATATTTGCGAGGCAACTCTTATCTTGTTGTGAGTGTCTAATAAGAATTTAACAGTGTCCGGACTATTGAGGTAAACACAAACACGGCCTCGAGGAATGCGAGAGATAAACTTAATTTTGTATGGATCGATTATACTACCTAATGCACGGGAATATTCTTGAATTGAGACGCCATCGATTGACTTAAAAACTATTGCATGCTCTTTTGTGTAAACTGGTTCTTGCTGCATAATTGTGCATATGAAGTGCTTTGTTCTGACTGTAAGAGAGATTTTGAAACAGTAGCGGTTTCCATCTTTTAGTATTTGTGACGCTCCTGTGGACAGAAGCTTTGCCACTCAAGTTATTTTTTAAGATACTTGTACCGTGCCCTAAGGCACTGGTATACACTTTTCTTTATATCGACACAAGTTCACTTTTTTACTCGTTGTCACTAATATTGATAGTTAATATTCCGATTGTTTACACTTAAGTTTAACCGAGAGCGACAAAAATACGTCTACACTCGTGAGTGTACCGATCCGAACTCCGTCATACTTATTTTGAAGCATGACTTACAGCTTTAGAAAATAATATCCACATTTTCCTTAAAGCAAGTTATATATTTAAAAAATACAGCTTTCGAAAACCTAAAGGTTTTCCGATCACGGCACCGATGAATTTCAAATATACAACTCGCTAATAGAAAAAAATGGTATTTTCCAGCCACAGCACTGATAACTTGAAATTCATCGAGAGATTTTTAAACCTTTATTATTCATTTAGTAATACATGATTGCTATTATAAACTTTCATTTAATAAATGTACACTATTCTTCACGCTCTTGCAAAATATTCAACCAACTCATACCTATGTTCCTATATGTTACTAGCTTTTCTTTACATATTTTTAAAACAACGTAATTATTAAATATAAATCATTCTTCTTATCGATGTATACTTATTAACGTAGATATTCTACAATAACGGATAATATGATAAAGTTATATAACATAATACATGCGACGAATTATAAAATTGGATAAAAACAATATAATTTGAATACAAAATGAAAAATGATACTAATTTTAACAACTTATGTCAATCACCTCTCTTACAGCTTACAGCCAAACTATCAGTGTTTTACGGTTTATACTGATTATATTACGATTCTAAGAATTTTGTTCGCCTGATTCGATATCCTCTTTCTTTTATACTTACAATAAGCTAAACAAAGTGTTTTATTTTAGAATTATTAATAACGCATATTATATCTATTTATCGATTATTTAATAACACAATAATCTATATCGTATATATATATATATTTTTCAAAATAATGTATCATTTGTCGTCATTCTGTAACATTAATAATTTTATTAGTTTTCTAGTCGGCCGGGTGAAATCTTCCATTTGAGTGTGTATTTGAATTACTCAAACTTGTCCATCCGTGCTCGGCATTACGTGTGTTACCTTACCTCTTCGCCAATTTCTCGGGGATGGAATGTCAATTATAAGAACAATATCATCGACTCGTAATGGGTCGCTTTTTTCGGCCTATTTTTTTTCTCGATATTTGATTTGCTAAATATTCTCTGATCCACCTTTTTCAAAAATAATCAGCATAACATTGAGCTAATATCCATTTGTTCCTTAAGCGTAGCTTTTCATTATTATATTTTTCTAAACTTATCGCTCCCGATGTCATACCAATTAAAAAGTGATTTGGCGTCAGCGCTTCTTTATTGCGTGGATACAATAAAACCGATGTAAGGGGCCTAGAATTGATCGAATGCTCTATCTCTGTTAATAATATAATCAAAACTTCTTCACTGGGTGCCCTGATCTTGTAAAATCGCGTTTAAAGAGATAGTTTCATTGATCTAATCAGTCTCCCCCATATACCGTCCATCTGTGGTACACTTGGTGGATGAGATCGCCATTCTATTCGTTTATTTATGGCAAATACTTAATTATAGCAGCATTTATTTTAGAAATCGCATCTTTTAATTCGTTACTTGCGGCTCTAAAATGGTGCCATTATCACTGTATAAGATGGATGGCCAACCTCTTTACGCGGCTAATCTTTGTACTGCCATTATCGCCGAACTTGCATTCAAGCTATGCGCCACAGTGACTAAATGGCCTTTGTTTCAAAGCAACACGTCCGGCAGGTAAATTAGACATTAACGGATCTTGTGGTTTAGCTCTACGAATTCTACAAACTAAACATTTACTTATGATTGAGCGTAAAGTATTTCTTAATCCGACAATATAGTAAGTTTTTATTACTTCCGTGATAGAAGCGATGATGATACTCTGATATTAACAAATTGAGTCGTGTAATACTTTCCATCTAATATAATCAGTGTATTATTTAAAACATTAGTATTCGCTAACGTTGCACGTCCGCTCACTCTTAAAATGCCGTTTTCATCCAGATAAGACATTATATTGAAAATTCGGCTATTTTTACTTGTAATTTTATTTCGCATTAATAAGTATATTTCTTCGCTGAAACTTTCCGATTGTATCACACAATACAAATATTGTTCATCCTTTTTTATATTTACTAGACGAGAATTTATATTATCCTTTTTCCTTCAATTTTCCCATGTTTTACGTACAAGCCGCGCCGTTATCAGTAAATCGTGCCAGCCTAAGATTCTTACAGGAAGTGATATGTAATAGTAGTCGAAACAGATGTACACACAAATGCTTTTCTGAATTCTAATTTATTAATAGAGGATCTATCCTGATCGCTAAGTATCTTTTCTTTCGGACATTCGTTCTCTATTTTATTTAAGAATTGAGTTCCTGTAAACCAACGATCTTTTGATTTTAATACATTTGTATTAAAACGCGTCGCGTCATCGACGGGGTTTTGTTTCGATGGAACTCAACGTCAGTTGGAGCTATGTGTGAGTTCATTTATCTCACCTAGCCTATGTGCGACATACACATGCCGTGTTCGCGGTTCTGACTTTATCCAATAAAGAACAGTTGATGAATCACTCCACAAAAAACATTTACTGATCAGTATTATTAGCTCTTTTCCTACAAATTTTAATAACCTCGCTGCAAACAACGCGGCTTATAGCGCTAATCGTGGAATCGATAATGGCTTTGATGGAGCGACTCTACTTTTAGCCATAATGAAAGAAACGTGAACATCATCATAACTATTCTCAAAACGTAAATAATCTGCAGCAACATACACTGTTAAGCTTGCGTCGCAAAATAATATGAATTTGATCATTCGTTTCATTTGGATTTGTAGGAGATATACAATGAGGGATTTCACATTTTGTTAAAAACTTTAAATTATCGAACCAATATACCACTTATATATACTCTTCGTCTCTTATGTTATCGTTGCAACCAATGTCGCTCCTCCATATTTCTTGCATTATTACTTTTAAAGCTAAGGCAAACGGAGCTAGAAGACTAAGGGGATCGAAAATCGACATAATAATACACAATACCTCACGTTACTATTTTCGTAAATTCTACATTGAACTTTCAATTGTCAGTATTTACGTTCCAAAAAAGACCTAACGCTCTCTCTCTCTCTCTCTCTCTCTCTCTCTCTCTCCTGCCCCATCTTCGAATTTTAGTTCACTGCAGCTCGTTGTTTTCGCTACTTCTTGCAGCACGCTTTGTTCATTGCTAGCCCAACAGTGCATTTCGATATTAGCTTCCGAATTTATTTTAATAACATTTTTTATTAATGTCAAAGTCTCTGTTTCGATTTTCCTACTCGTTCAATATTCGTCCATGTAACTAATCATTAATTATGCTCGTGCAGGCTTCTGGATAGTACTTAAAAAAGAAAGAAATATTATTATTTTTAATAAAAATAGCATTACAAGGTAAAGATTTCGCTCCAAAAATGAGGCTTGTCATTGCGTATATTACCGGCTCTTTTTTTCTGTCCTTTAGGCGCCATAAAAATCGTTCAGCGCCAGTTATTCATGATATGCATTGGTCAGATCCATGGTCGAAATATTCCTAGCTAATAATAGCTTCCTTAGGATCTGATCCACGTTAGGCAACGGTATACTTTGGGTCTCAAAAAGCATTTGCTTTTCCAAAATCGAGACAAAAACTATATTTCTAGATCACCACTGAGCTTGACCCATTTTTTCTTGATGTATAGGGCGAGCATTCCCTACTGCCTGTCACATGCTCTGCCCACATCGTGCTTCCGCAGTGGCACTTCTCAATTTTTCAATTACCGCTCCTTCTGCGGGAGATGGATGCCGACCTGGAGAATTCATTGGTTAAATCAAAACCAGTATTTTCTTCTGATTCCAGTTTCCCTACTCTGACCGTTTCAGAAGATAAGCCAACAGTTAATCGCAACTGTACCAGACATTGTATTTATAAACTGTCAGACTGCCCAGAGATTCTCCAAAGTATCCCTAAATCATTATTTATATTACAATTGTGACGAATATTTACTGCATTTTCATAAATTTCTTGATCTTTATAATTTCAGTTTTAATTGATATCTATTTGCACAACTCAAAACCAACTGAACATAAGAATATAAATCAGTTGTCCTTTTACTAGCAGATTTTAAAAATTGTAATGATGTTTGATATTTACTGCATTCATCTTGGAACAATCCATTCGGCCTGTTGTGGGTGGGATTCATTCTTGTAACAATATTTCGACATGCATTTTCTGGTACTCATATTTTCACTAACCAATTAAACTGACATATATATAAATATATCATTTTCATATATCATCTATATATTAGGTTGTCAAATATCTCACTTCCACTTTATTTCTCTTCATTCAATGCTTTATAAAAAGTCTTACGTGGTTGGATTTACTTCGAATATGCACCGTTTTGTTCGGTATTCTGTTTCCATCTAGAAGGCAATTTCATAATACCCGTCTCGTAGAAACTCTTCTCCTTATTTGCGAAGAACTCGGACAGCCACTTTTCACAAGCCTCCTTTGAGTGCAACTTTACACCACCAAGGGCGTTTCACATGGACAAGAACAGGTGGTAATCATATGGCACTATATCCAGGCTATATGGTGGATGGATAGAACCTCCCATCCGAACTCCCGTAGCTTCTGATGAGTCATCAACGAAGTGTGTGGTCTGGCGTTGTCCTGGTGGTACACTACAGCCTTTCTGTTGGCCAATTGTAGATGCTTCTGGTCGATAACCTGCTTCAAGCGGTCCCGTTGTTCACAGTCGATGGTGGAATTAAGCGTCTAGCCATATGGGAGCAGCTCATCGTGGATGATCCCCTTCAAACCCCACCTCTTCAAACCCCTTCCCTTCGAATCCCACCAAAAACACAGCAAAATCTTCCTTGCCATCACTCCCGGATTGGCCGCTGTTTGGGACGGTCCACCGGCCTTGGACCACAACCGTTTTCGTTTGATATTGTCGTATTTCATCCATTTTTCGTCGCCAGTCACCATCCGCTTCAAAAATGGGTCGAGTTCGTTCCATTTCAGCAGCACATCGCAGGCGTTGATTCGGCCCAGAAGGTTTTTTTGCGTCAAATTATGCGGTACCCAAACATCAAGCTTTTGTTGTATCCAGCCTTCTGCAGATGGTTTAAAATAGTTTGGTGACTAACTCTCATCTCCTGGGTGATGTTACGAGATGACACATGCCGGTCTCGATAAATTCCATGATTTGATTGGTATTCGTCGTCACAGGTCTTCCGTCGGCTGGATTATCCATGGTGTCGTTTGCAGATGCTCTGAATCATCGAAACTATTCCTGTGCGGTTCGAAGTGATAGCGTGCCATCCCCCCAAAACGCCATTACTCTCACGGAACATTTCTCTAGCGGATTTGTCTTGGACGAAAGAAGACTTTAAAATAGCGCCAATTTCGTCGTTAGGGAATTCCATGTTTTCACGTCTATAACTTTTAAACGCAATATTCAAACTAATCGTGCATAGCGTCGTTTTTTACGTAATCTCAAGACCTTTCAAATGACGTATAGTATTGCTAGATACGAGCTCTGTAGCTCTTTGTACATAGCCGCGAAATTCATAAGACAAAAAGGCTATATGTGACAAAAAGGGAAATATTTGACCACCTAATATATATATATATATATATATATATATATATATATATATATATATATCACTTTCAATATTTAAACTTTACAGCTGGAAGCTGCTTTAAATTTACATCCACACCATCCTTATATGTCAAAGCTAACACCGCGTCAACAAACTATTACGAACTTCAGAACTGAATTTAGTGTATCTGGTTATGGACTACAGACGCTTAATATAGTTCCAGGGATAATAAATGGTCAAGAAGAACCGTTACAAGAAGGAATCGCTGATGGTCACTTATATTACGCTAAAGCCCATGTTCTACCAAATTCGATATGTGAGTCTCAATACCTTGAAGATCGTCTTGCAGCAGGTAATATTTGTGCGCAATCAGTTCGGGTAAACCCGGATAAACCTACAGGAATATGTCTGGTAAATATAAATATAATTATTTGATAATTATTTTCATAATCAATATTAAAATTTATTTATCATCAGGAAAAAATGAATAATTACGAAAAAGAAATTTAAATAAAATACTTTAGAATTTAATCAGAACATAATATCAATAATTTGATATTTTCTATTTTAAAAAGAAACAATAAATAAGTAAATGCAATTATCTCTCGATTAAGGAAGAATTTTATTTGTAATCTTCCTTGATTTAATAAAAATAGGTTTTAAAATGATATCGCTACTCGAAACATGTTATCGCAATTTGATGCTCTGCAGGTAACAGAAAATATAAATCATTATTTTTAACTAATAAAATTTATTTTTATCTTATATATTTATTAATGTTTACTTATATTAAAAATCGCCAAAGAAACACCTAAAAGTCTCAATTAAAACAAAAAAAAAGAAAGAAATCTAATTCTTTAATTAATTAATCTAAAAATACAGCCTAAATACGTGTTTAAGCATTTTAACTAAAGTATGTACCTGTTACAATAAAAAAAAATGTTATCCTTGCATAATATTTGAGTATAATATTTCATAATATATGAAATTTGTGTTTCGCAAAGGAGTATTCAAATTATAAAAAAATTGTATTACAAATTACAAGCAATTCTATGATTTTACAAAACTATATTCGAAAATATAAAAACATAAAAGTCGTGTTTTTTACTCGATACCAATTTTTCTCTAAATACCACAATTTTAGAGAAAAACTGATCGAAACCTAATTATTTGATCAGAATCTTATTGCGTGGCCATGAGATATACTATTATAAAGAAAAGATTACTGGAATTTCTAAAACATTTAGAAGCGTTGATCTAGTCTATAGACTAAAGAAGACTAGTGTTTAGTGCTTTTATCAGGATCGTTAAAAAAGAAATACTCGCTAAATCGATAACTCCTGAACAAGGAGATTCTCGTCCCACTAAAAAACCAATTTGCTCTAAGAAGTTTGTTGATACTATCCAGGCGTCAAGATTTAACTGCATGATTTACGCATTATTTCATTCTGGAATTCCTAATCAACATCGGATAATACGAACAAAAATTTTAAAATCTATTTTACAAGAGTCCTATGAATTCTGTGAAACTTCCGTAATGCATGGCACGTTAGAAATTTTAAAATAAAACTTGAATAACCAAAGAATAAGTAATCTTCTTAAGAGAGTAAGAAAAGGGCATTAAAGTATACCGTTGGGCTATACGATTTTACTTTTGGAGTAATATTGTTTTATTTTAACCAATCAAAATGAAAAAAGTAATACATTAATTAATATATAAACTTAAAATGTAATCACGAGTAAATCGTGAAATAAAATGTGTAAATTTAACATTTGGTAAATCAAGATTTCAATTTAATAATTTATTTTTAGAGTAAATTTTAGAGTAAATTTACCAATTTTTTCAAAATGAATGTGTGGATACGTATTAAAAAATTTTTTCACAAAAACTTAAAATAGGCCTTCATTAATTTTGTATAAGCAAGCTGTAAAAAATTCAGATGATTCTAAAATATCAAGTTATTTTCACATAATGTGTTCAATTACTGTAATTACTGTAAATGAATTGCCCAACTAGAGGTTTTGAAAACGATATGTAAACCGCGGTGCATTATACAAAATAAACTTGAAATAATAAAATTTCCTGATTTTGATATACATGTATTGGATATTTAAAATGTTAAAACCATATATAGAAACTGAACGTGAAAATTTTTCAAATTATGGAAGCCTAGGAAATGAAAAGTTACGACATAAGAAAATGAGTATAAACAAAAATGTATTCGTCGCCAAAATGTGTCTTAGCGTTTCTCTTAACAACGTTAAAGTAGAAAACTGTCAGATTCTTATTAAAAATTTCATGTCGAAATCTGTCATTAATTATATATCCATTTGATGGAAAAAAAGTGTCAAAGCATCATACTACGGAAAATAAAAAATATTTTGGGTTTTGTATTTTTAAACTGCATTATATATATATATATATATATATATATATATATATATATATATATATATATATATATACAAACGATCGGATATAACGGTAATTCAATTATATAACTAACTATTGGTTACACAATAAAAAAATTTAAAAACTGGGAAAAGAAATTTATTCAGCATTTTAATTTGTCTTGCCTATGAATTTAAAATCACTTTATACAAAAGTATATAATATGTATTATACTTCCTTATTATTTGAAATCTCTTCTTTATAATGTATCGTATTTCTATAAATATTTTTTTCTTAATTTCAAAATTATCTTGAATTATTTCTATTTTAATCATAAGAATGTATTGAAATCTAGATTTGCATAGTCAAGTATATGTAAATATAGATAAGTATCAATTCGAGTAAGGTTCGAAATTATTACTTATTTTTATTTAATAACCAAGTTGTTTATTACAATAATTTAAAAATTATTTCGACATGTACTTGCGAGCCGATGTTTGACAAGTTCATGATAATTTAAATGGTTAAAAAAGAATAAGGAATAGTATCAAAACAGTACGCAAAATGAACTATAATTCTTAGTTTTTAACGTTGTGAAGACAAACTTGCAGAGAAAATCGCACATTTTGGCGACCTACAGATTTTTGTTTCTACCCATTTAATTGTGTTTGTTGTGATTTTTCTTTTTCAAGGCTGCCATAATTTTCAAAATCTTCACGTACAGTTTCTATATATGATTTTAATATTTTAAATGTCTAATACATGTATATTAAAATCAGAAAATGTTGTTATTTCAAGTTGATTTTATATAATGCACTGTGGTTGAAATATCGTTTTCAAAAACTCTATTTAAGCAATTAATTTATATCGTATTGTAAAATAAATGTATATTTAAAAAAAATTGATAAATTTCCTCTAAAATTTATATGTAATTTGGAAAATTATGATAAAAATAAATTAATAAAATGAAATCTTGATTTATTTACCAAATGTTTAATTTACACATTTTATTTCACGATTTACTCGTGGTTACATTTTAAGTTTATATATTAATTCATGTATTACTTTTTTCGTTTTGATTGTTTAAAATAAAACAATATTATCCCAAAGGTAAAGCCGTATAGCCCAATGAGACACTTTAATGCATTTTTCTTACTCTATTTAAAAATTACTTATTCTTTTATGTATTTCAGAAGTTTCATAGGCCAAAGGTAAAACCGTATAGCCCAACGGGACACTTTAATGCACTTCTCTTAGTTTTCTTATTCTATTTAAAAATTACTTATTCTTTTATGCACTCCAGAAGTTTCATAGCAGTAGATCATGTTATGAAAAAATCATCAATATTGAAGATTTAACCATGGTTTCAATCTAAAAAAATCAGAACCATATGCTCCATCCTAGCGACTGCTGAATATAACGCAAATATAGTGTGCAATTACTGGATGGACAAAATTAAATAACTAAAAATAGAATGATAACAGAGTGTAAAAAAGTTTACTGCATAATAACTTTAACATAATAAAAGTTTTTTACATAAAACGTAGTATAATCGAATAGCTTTGTATTAAGTACAGATAGAAGTAACATAATTGTTTAATATGAATGCAATAATTCTAATTGAAAATCTCACCAACCGATCTTAGATAATAATAACCGAAACACTTTGACATCGGTTTCTAACGTGCGAATGCAAAATTCCCCGTTGAGGTCGTCACGGCACAGTGGGACATCGTATTCTACCGTCTAAACACGAAAATTCTCGTAAAAGTTATCCCCAAATACCTGGATATCTATTCCTACAGTACGAACACTAAATTCCTTTGAATATATTCAAGAATCTGTGACGACGGTACTCGGAGAGGTCCCACAAAAGTGTTCCAGAATTGTTACGAAATCTGGAAAATTCGCTGGAATAAGTATATGAATGAAGGAGGGGACTACTTTCAAGGAGTGCGCAGCAATATACCTTAATTTTTAAATATACTCCTTTTTTTGGAGTTTGAATGTATGGTGCGGTATTGTAAATGGTAATTTAACTGGACCCTATTTCTTGGAGGAGAACAAATCACCAGAACTACTTATATTTTTTGATGAATAACTTACCGGTATTGCTCGAAAATGTTGATTTACAAACGAGATTCATATGTGGTTTGAGCAAGATGCTCCACTTCTGTATTATGGATACTACGTGACTATTTAAATATGAGATTCACGACTCAGTCGTTCATCAGATTCAAAATCAACGCGCTGGATTGGTAGAATGGTGCCCGAGGTCATCAGACTCAATAAGTATAGAATTATTTTCGTGGTATTATCTAAAAACTAAACTCTGAAGTATCCAACACATGAGAAAATATGATGCAACGTATAACAGTCGCAGGTCAGAACAGACCAGGAAATGTTCTTCTATCTACTGTTAGAAGTTTTCAAAATCGAATTGAATTATTGAATTACTGTATGAATACTTGATTAGGTAAATCGCCTATCATGCATATGAACTTTACCATAGTCAGACATTCAATCTTGACTTTCGCTTTCAATTTGAATTATACCTTCATCAAAAAACGGCCGGAATGGGTCCAAAGACATGGCAATGTTATTTGGCAACAAGACAACGCGCCGTCTCATACCTCAAAATCAGTAAAGGATACATTATATGTACTTATTATAATTGAAAAGTCTTATCGAACTCGCCGTATTCTTCAGACTTCGCTCGGTCCGACAATTACATCTTCGCATCGGTGGGATACTCACTCACAGAGCAACCCTTCGTCAACTTTTAAGCCCAAATTTGGCTCGTTAATGGTTTGCCTCAAAAGGGAAAACGTTTTTTGGGATGTTATTCACAATTTACCTAAAAGATGAGCGAAATGTGTTGAATCAAATGAGCAAGAATTCGTATGAAAATCTTATGAGATTCCCCTGAAAATAAAGTTATTTGTTTGTTGAAAAAACCAATAAATTTCAACTTATTCCCCTTATATAATTATATATATATATAGAGAGAGAGATGTCCACTCCACCGGCCATTAGTGCTCATCCCACCAACTACGCCGACGACATCACGCGACCTAAAAAGAAGAAGATCGTTATTCATGACTGGGATCACGCGTCGGGGTCAGAGTGTGCCTCACTCGCTGGCGTCTGACTTCTGGGATTTCCTATTGCCAAACCAAATACTCAATCACATAGATCTCATTTCACCTAGTCTACATTTTTACGGCTACTGCATCTGCCTTCTTCCAAAACGGCATTGAATATCATTTTATTCTCCAGATATACATACATATATATATTGTAACGGGGCCCTTATAGGTATAGATACGGTCCTGGTACCTTATTATACTTCTTGAGACCGTTACAATTATTATAGGACTTACCTATTATTAATTGTTTACTATTACCAAGGTTTCACCTACCTTGCCAATAAACAATTCTTCAATTGTTTAAACAATTAATTGTTGCTTGGAATATACTGCTAAACCTCTAAGAGTCCTATAAATATTCTTCGATTCTTGATAAAAAAAATTGAATAATAATAGAAAAGAAACGTCCAACTGTCAACAATATCAACAATAACAACTGAAACAATAGCAACAAGATAACGGTAATAACCCAGAATACGTCAAACTTTAATCAATAATTGAAGAAACAATAAAATAACAATTTCAGTCGAACAAAAAAAGAAACAGCGAGAATACTCCTTATAGCTCAGACTTTCAGAGTTAACTGCCTGATTTATTTCCCCCACTCTCTTACCTCCAACTAGAATTCGACAGCGACTATAATCAGTCGTCTGTCTCTTTCTAGTTCAAAACGAGCACCTACTTGGTGTCCGTTACACCCCCCTTCCAGAAATTGCCAGTCCTCCTGGACTCTGTTATACTAATTAGAAGGATTCCGGAACTGCTAGATGTCTTCATCCTATAATTAGAGGGAAGGGATGTAAGGAGTTTGGAGAAACAGAATTCAATTCAAAATAAATTTATTGTTTTTATATAGAAATATATCAAATAATTTTTAAATACAAGTCTTCCAGTGATTAACGATATGCTAACGTTTATCATCCCTGGAAATAATAAAATGTATTTTTGTCTTACCATGTTTATGAACATCCGGGCATGTCCTAGTAGTTCGGATGCCCGCATATCCACAGAAGTAGCAATACCGGGGTTTACTTTGCCCCGGCTCACTTGGCTGTCCTTTCGGTTTTTGTACCGGTGTAGATTCAGGTGCAGCTCGCGATTTACCTTCGACCTTTTTCAGTTGGTCGCTGGCCTCCACCCTTCCTTCTAGGCTGCTCGGCTGTAAAAGCTGCTGGACTCGCTGCCTCTTCATGTCCAGCTCTTCTTTTATTAGCCGGGTCGTCCGTTCTTTTTCTTCTATGGCTTCATTAGCCCTACGAACGGCGGCCTCGGTTTGTTCGTAAGAACGGATCACCAACGTCAGCTGTTCCGCCTGCTCATGACGGATCCGTTGGTTGTAGTCTTGACGAAACTGGGTGATGACAACCATCTCCTCCTTCTTCTGCCGGATGACAGACCTGTATCTGTCTGTGGCCTCAGGACCGCCTGGGATATTTTGTAACTCATCCCAGGCCTGGAAATCTTGACATTCCAGGGCCCTGGCCTTAGTAAAGGCTTCCTTGGTTTATAACAACAGTTCCTTGAACTTTTCCACTATGGTAGCCTCGTCGCTACATCTGTCCTCCGTTGCTGCAGCACCTTCTACTTCCTCTGGAATGGGAACATCTCCCACCGGTAGAGCAGCCGGTGGGGATTTCACCGCAGCCGGAAACATGAACAGGTCAGGAATATCTCCCACCGGTAAAGCAGCCAGTGTAGATTCCTGGTTCGTGGTCGATCCAGCTTGACCCGTTCATACGTTCGATACGTCAAACAATCCCATTAAATCGACCTCACGATTAATGTCGATCGTTACTACTTGACTCTTGATGTCGAACAAATGATCTTCTAATAGGCGAATCATCCTGCAACATAAAGATAAAGAAACAGTTTTTAATATTTATGCCTTTTTAGGCATCCCACGAGTTCGTCTAACTTCTAACGTCCCTCGGTGGCCGAGATCTTCGATAGAAGTTCGTCGTACAGCTTTAGTAATTTTCCGAGGGCGACCACGTTTACGTTTATTGAAGTTATCGACGTCGCAATCGACGTGATCCCCTCGGTCATACGTTTAACCCGCTGGCGGCCTATCGGACCACGCTGATCCCGCACGCTCCTCGCCCGTTGACGAGGTCCTACCGCTAGCTGGAATTCGATCTTCCGATGGAAATGACGAAGTTTGATAACTATCTGATGATCGTCTTCTTCGCATTTCGTAAGGGTTCTCCTGAAGTTACTTCGTCCGTTGCTTGATGTAGGATTTGTTCTTGATCAACGAACGGTTTCAGATGTTCAGAGTGGACCAAATCTTCTATCCGACGCTTATTATCGACTAGCTTATATGTGTTAGGGCCTTTAATCTCCATGATCACATACGGACCCACATACTTAGGCGCTAACTTAGCTGATGCGCCTTGAATAGCGGAAGACAAGATACGGTTCCTTTTCCATACCTTATCTCCTACTTGGTATGGCGAAGGACGACGACGAGCATTATAATATGTCGCTTAACGTTCTTGTTGCTCTCGCGACCGTATCTTTGCTGACTCTTGGAGTTCTTCTAGCCGTCTCAGTTTAGCTAACCAAGATTGTCGGCTTTCATCTTCGATATTTTCAACCGTGGCATACTCTTGCTCAAGGCGAAGCGTTCCGGGTGGAGTCAGCTCCCGTCCAAAGTTCAGCATGGCTGGAGTATACCCAGTGGAAGAATAGGGCGTGGTGTTGAGTGAGAAGTTTAGCTCTATTAACTTCTCGTCTCAAAAATTGTGGTTTCACCCACAAACGCCGTAATCTGAGTTTTCAAAGTTCTATTAACTCTTTCCACTGGTTTTGCCAGTGGATGATATGGCGGAGTATATGAATGATGAATACAAGCGTCGTTGAGATATTCATCTATCGTTTTATTTTTAAACTCCGTGCCATGATCCGACAGGGAGACCTCTGGAGCTCTGAATTTCATGATAATTCGCTCCTTCAAGGCTCTCAGGATTGTCACTCCGTTGGCTTTACGAAGTGGTGTACACTCTACCCAACGAGTGAAAAGATTCTCTAGGACTAGGACATACTCGTAGCCGGTTTTGCTACGAGTCAACGGACCCATTATGTCCCCAGCGACCATTTGCCAAGGTCTTTCTAAAATCCTCTGACCCATTAGACCAGTGGGTAATCTCTGGTCTACCTTACACTGTTGACATATAAGACAGTTCTTAACATATTCTTGAACCGTCTTATAGCAACTGGGCCAGTAGTAATATTTGGTTACTCCAGCGTATGTCTTCTCGCATCCAGGATGGCCTGCTGTAGCGAGGTTATGACACTCTCTTAATACCTCGCTGCGTTTTTCTTTTGGTACAGCGATTTTCCAGACTTCTGCGTCACCAATGATTGCATCTAAAACTTCGTTGGGGCGGTAACAATAGAGTTGCCCTCCAACTATTTTCCATTTTGGATAGTCGTTGGGGCTCTTCTGAACTTTATCCAACCAGTCCAGGTACCATTGGTCTTGAGTTTCTTCTGCCCAAGTTACGACAGCATACCTAGATTCGCTTACCTCGTCCATCCTAGAAAACGCATCTGGCACATAGTTCAGCGCACTTTTTCGATGCTCAACCTCGAAATTATACCCCTGCAATTTCAGAGCCTATCGAGCCAGGGTGTTGGCATCGAACGGATCCATCGTAAACTGGAATGGTCCGTTACGATCCGAAAACGATATCCTTCGATATACGCACGAAATTTGTCCACTGCCCACACGACTGCTAGGCATTCTCTGTCCATGACTGAGTAATTTTTCTCAGCCTGAGATAATATCCTACTCGCAAACTCCAGCACTCATTCCTGTCCATCAATCTCTTTAATAAGACTGCATCTACTCCAGTGTCGCTCGCATCCGTCTGGATGGTGAATTGCATTTCGAACACTGGTCGGTGGAGGACAGGGGCTGTAGCAATCATCGATTTGATCCGATCAAAAGCCGCTTGCTGCTCCTCGGTCCACTCATATCTTCGGTCCTTTCGTCTAAGTCGCGTGAGTGGTTCGGCTATCCTGGCAAAATTTCTTAAAAACTTTCTATACCACGACACCATACCGAGGAATCGTCTCAATTCCTTGAGGTTTCGCGGTTCCGGGTATCGCATCACCGGTTCGATCATCTCTGGATCTGAACGGAATCCTTCACGATTAACTTACACGCCGAGGTACTTAACCTCCGTAGGTCCAAAAACACTCTTCTCTCTGTTAATCGTGAGTCCGGCCTCTTGGACTCGCTTGAGCACACGCTGCATCCATTCCAGGTGTTGCGTGAATGTTTCTGTGACGATAATAATATCGTCTAGATAAGAGAAAGCATTCGGCTCAAGCTCTGGTCCAATTACACGATCGATTAGTCGTTGAAACGACGCTCCCGCGTTTGACAGGCGAAAAGGCATTCTTCGGAATGAAATAGTCCCATGCCAGGCACTGTGAAAGCGGTAATCGGCCGAGATTCCGCATGAAGCGGTATCTGATGGTACGCACTGCTTAAATCCAGCGTTGAGATATACCTCGCTGACTGCAGTTTCCTAAGGCTCTGATCGATCTTGGGCAATGGATAAGCATCAGGTTTCGTGACTGCGTTGACTTTTCAGAAGTTTATACAAAACCGATACTTTCCATTATTTTTGCGTACCATCACTACTGGGCTAGACCAACCACTCATGGATGGCTCGATGACTCCAGTTTCCAGCAGTTCTCTTGTTTGAGAATGCATCTCTTCTTGAATCTTCTTGGAAACTGGATATTGTCTTTGACGAATGGGACGTGAATTGCCGATGTCAATAAAATGTTCGGCGCACGTCGTACATTCCAGTACCACTTCTCCTTTGGGTAAGATCTTGTCAAGTAAATCTTTCAATTTAGCTTGTTCACTCCGAGTTATGTCTGCGAGTCCGATAGAACTTAGACGTGTCGTCTCGGAGACTAGATCAAACCTTCTATGTTTATTTGAGCTCAACTTTCCCACCAGAGGACGCTCAACAGATTTTCGTGCAGACAGCCGTAAAGGTGCTATACTTTGCATTTGATTTAATGTCACTGCCGCAACCTCCAGTCTGACCCGCTTCTTCGCTACTCTGACATATACCGTATTATCAGCAGGGTCATGGACTGTGCCAAAAACGCGTGCGAAGTTGGCTCCGACGTAACAACCGACATTCCAATGAGGGGATTACAGCAACCAATACATCGCGTGTAATTCGTACCAACTCGAACAATAGAGTAACATAACCCGTTACATAAAGTGGAGAATTACCAGGACCTCTGGCACCAATACCCGAGGCAGGGTGGAATTTTCGTCCACAGGCTGAGGCCAGTTGCAGACTTGTTCGGCCCATCCCTGTGCGCGACGCTCCAGTATCGTATAATCCTCTTATACGGAAGTCGCCGACACGCACAGGGGTCCACCAACGAGCTTCTCCTCGTCTCGCTGCGATTTCGCCAGGGTCTAAATCTCCAAGGTCTTCGGAGTTAGACCAACCAATCTCAGAAGATTCCGATGATGCCTGATGCGCCAATATCTCTCGGCGAGGGCCTCCAGCTGGGGTCATGTCGTTGGCGCTTGACGACTGGGCCCCTATTTACCGCCGCGCCTGCCATTTCCCGAAGACTTAGGGCAGTTCGTAGTCCTATACCCTAATTCTCCGCAAGTATAGCACTTGAGCGGAGGATTCACTGTCCTATGCGGACTGGACCGATCTGATGGCTTAGCCGAAGAGCCAGTAGCCACCGGAGGGGGAGCCTTCTTGGGTGGAGACTTCTTCCTCCACCAGTTCTGTTTTCTTGAACGGCTCCTTGATGAAGGCGATTCTATCCTTACTTCGGTGGCTTTCGTATTACCTACCGAGGTAATTGCCGTTTTCAAATCCGCATTAAACTGTTTAAAACAACCTTCAAGTCGGAAAATGGCTTCGACCGTCTCATCTTTCTTCGAAACCTTAGTGCTGATCTTTGTCTATCGCCACTATGAGCTGTAGTGGCAGCCACCCTTGGTTTAGGTTTTGTTCGGCGTACCTGGTATGCCACTTCTGGCCAGGTTACCGCCTCTGGTGGAGGTGGAGATTTATAGGATTTCTCCATTACTAAGGAATCCTCCGCTTCCTTAATAGCCTCCAACAATTCATCGAAGGTTTTGCAGTCTTTTCTGCCGACGAGACGATGCAACTCGGGACGAAGATTAGCATGAAGTCGATCTAATTGATCCTCCATGGAAATCCTCGGAATCAGTTTGTTTAGCATCCAATTGAGTGCTGCCAGGTACTCTTGGATGGTTTCATCCGTGCCCGTTCAATGGCTTCTCTTCGCCAACGTTCCTGATTCTTATTGGTGGTTCCATAAAATCGTAGAGCTGCTGTCTTTATATGCGACCATGATGTCCACGGTTCCAGTGGTTCTATCACCCAGTAGTGGGCTGAACCTTTGAACAACTCTGTTGCTGCCTGAAAGAGTTGCTCTTCTGACAGGTTAGAAATGGTTCGCAGCTCCTCAACCCGGTCTAGAAATATTTCCACTGTTTGCGAACTATCGCCTTTAAAGGAAATATTCCATTTGCGAACGACCTCAGCTATATCACGAGGTTTAACCACAAATGGTATTCTAGTCGTCTCGTTTTGATGACTAAGATTCTCTCTTGAGGTTGCGATATGCGTCAAGGATCCCCCCCCCTCCTGCCGACTCCACGTCCTCGTGGACTGTCGTTTAGAGTGGTTCTAGTGGGGGCGAATTGTGGTAAGTTCGTTCGAGTCGAATTATGGATCGCGAATGTGTATATTCACGTTACGAGTATTCGTATTCACATCTTCCATGTGTTTACTCGACCCTCGTCCGGGTTGGAGTCCAATCTGGCTATGCAGTGTTTCAGTTAATGCTTGAAGCATTTGCTGCATTTGTTTAATTTGCCGTTGCATCGCTTCCATAGTCGGTGCTTCGGCTTGTTCTCCGCCAGATTGGTTAAGAACGATACTGGGTAGGGGCTCGTGTGTTACCAATACATTGGAAGGTGGGTTCCAATGCGTGACGTCCACCTCAGTATCGTCTATAAACGCTTCCGTTGGTCCATGCTGCCTTCGTGAGGCATCTGACCTCTCCTGCATCAAGAAACTATTTCTTATAAAATCCAGGGGATGCCAGGGTCTCCTTCCTCTGACGTTTCACGAAGATAAGACTGACCTCCAGTCTGAATTTCTTCTTCAATAAATGATCTTCTTGTTGCCTCTCTTTTCATATACTGGAGGCACAGATCTTCATCTGTTTCTTGAATGAAGTCTTCTGGTACATAGTTACCTTTTAGTCAGTTGCTGAGCCTTTCCATGTGTAGAAATCTACCTCCCTTTACGCGTAGGCTCAGCTGGAGGAGACATTGATCCAATTCACCAGTAGTCTTACAAAAGCACCAATTTTCGATATTTCATCGGTGTTATTTGCCACTGGCATTTGAAATGCAGCCATGGTGTCAAAAATTTACCGGGAAGCTAATTTATGAAGGAAATAATCTGTTCTTTTTTTGTTACAGTTTTTGTGCCTTCAGGTACTGAAATGCGCCAAGGTTTGCTCGCCTCTATTGTAATTGCGCAAAATATTTTGTGCAAGTACACCAGGGGTTTAATCTTATTACAAGAGCAAATAAGGGATATAATAAAATATGCCTTCTTGACTATTGTTCTTATACATCAAAAAATTAGATAAAATAGAAATTTCCCTAAGATGTACCTATACAATAAAAAAATATATATACAAATAAAAATATCATATAAATAATTATATTATTTTATAAAATATACTATATCCTATTTAGAGCAAACCTTGGTGAATTTGTTCAGTACGGGTGTAAATCGCCAGTGGAATTGTTAATTCTATGTCAATTACACTAAATAAAATAAAAATAATTACTAGAAAAACAAATGTTATTTTTAAGTAATAATGTAAAGCGAATCAACGATTAAAAAAAATCCACTGGTAAATCCCGTACTTAAACTTACAAAAGCCGACCTAATTGATACGCAAGCAGGTGTACTATTTTTTGTTATAATATTCAACACTCAAATCTAAACAAAAAATTTCGAAGCGATCTATGAAAATATGATACCCTTTCATCATCATCATCACTTGGGCGTTCATCGAACACCCCTCTACACAAAATCATCGACTGAAACATTGAGAGAGGTTGCAAAGCAAATTTAGGTAGACCATCGATTGCTCGGTATATATATGCGTGTGCAACGTCATCGAAAATCGGATTTTTTTCACGTTAGGATACGTGGGAATACGAGATTACACGATTCACTTCGATACACAATGGGGATAATACGAGAGAACACGATTATTGTTACTTACGTGCTGGGTTTTGTTTATTTTATTTTTTTGTTTTGTTTTGTCCATCCACGCTCCTCGCGGAACACACACGGGCAAACACCTTTTCGGCGCGCGCCACTCATCGGCCTCTTCGGACAAACACCCTAACTGGAAGACAGGTTAGGACTGGAGTCCGGTTGGCGGGCATCCCTCCCGGAAACTTGGAAACAAATTGGCGCCCGGCTAGCTCAGTCGGTAGAGCATGAGACTCTTCATCTCAGGGTCCTGGGTTCGAGCCCCACGTTGGGCGCCAATTTGTAACGGGGCCGCTATAGGTATAGGTACGGTCCTGGTACCATATTATACTTCTTGAGACCGTTACAATTATTATAGGACTTACCTATTATTAATTGTTTACTATTACCAAGGTTTCACCTACCTTTCCAATAAACAATTCTTCAATTGTTTAAATTAATTGTTGCTTGGAATATACTGCTAAACCTCTAAGAGTCCTATAAATATTCTTCGATTCTTGATAAAAGAAATTGAATAATAATAGAAGAATATCAGTCGCACAGCTATCAGTTAGAATTACAGTAATTGTTTAATATTAAGCAATAAATAATATTAGAATTATTAATATTAGATACAACAATTACTGTAATTCACCGCAGAGGCGGCAGGGTCCTGAATCGCCAATATTAGAATTTATTGGTTAGAAATAGGAAAAACAATGATAATATATAATAACAATTTAGATATATTTATTAAATTATAAATGTAATTATAAATTATTATTTAATTATTTAAGTACACCCGCAACCCTATTAGCCTATCGAGTGTGATTTAATCGAGAACAATTATAATTTAAACTTTATTAAAATTCAAATTTCGCGCGCTATGTGTTAACATAGTATGATTATCAAGCATTAGGAGTCGCTACTATAACCTCTTATATTATATTTGCGCGAACCTTTCTCAACTATTTATACGCGCGGGCGGAATATATCGTCGCACTCACACGCGTATAAACTAATCACACTCGCGACTGTGCTTGTCTGTGTGAGTAATTCCCCCTCTAATTTGTGACAAACACACACAAGCTGATTTGATGGTTATTTACTTATGTTCTTCGAATTAAGGTATATAATTTTAAATTATTATGTACGTTTACGCACATCAAAAATAAATTACCCAAGATAAAAGTCGACAAATATATTTTAAAAGACAAATACTTCCCGCACGAATATTTGTCTACGCAAGTATATGCAAAAATGCAAAATTCAAATGAAATATTAAAGTACCTGGTAAACTCTAATTAATTCAAACTGCAGCTCACGATGCGGGCCCGTTAATCTTCGAATGTTGAATATTACTTTCCTTATTTATGGATGATAATTGAAACTGTTCAATTCCAAGAACAATAACGAAAAGAAACATCCAACTATCAACAATATCAACAATAACAACTGAAATAACAGCAGCAAGATAACGGTAATAACCCAGAATACGTCAAACTTTAACAAATCAATAATTGAAGAAACAATAAAATAACAATTTCAGTCGAACAAAAAAAGAAACAGCGAGAATACTCCTTATAGCTCAGACTTTCAAAGTTAACTGCCTGATTTATTTCCCCCACTCCCTTACCACCAACTAGAATTAGACAGCGACTATAACCAGTCGTCTATCTCTTTCTAGTTCAAAACGAGCACCTACTTGGTGCCCGTTACAATATATATATATATATATATATATATATATATATATATATATATATATATATCTGAATATTACATATGGCTTGGGGGTAAAATGGTGCTTGCAGGCAGTAAAATACAATGTCCAGGTTGTCGGGAAAAGCAATAACAAATATTTTTTTTTTTAGTGAACGTTGAGATTCGAGATTTTTATACGGGAGCGACGATAGGTAAACTGATCTATAGGGATAGATTTATGCATAGACTATTTTTATGCAGACATTATAGAGCTGTTTAATAAGTTGGTTAAATTATTATTGCGGGTGAAGTCCAGACGGGGGATGCTAGTTTATTATAAGTGCAAGAGTGCTAAATATAGTTTATGCATTATTATTTACGACATGACTACAATTCGCTTCTAAGAACTACTTTTGTGCAATTAAACGTTACGCACACAAGATTCCTAGAACAGGAAATGACCTGCTCGTTCTATGGGAAAAACGAAAGTGCTTGTCTCTTCGTTCAGCCGACCCACGAGTCTGTGAAGTTCCTCCTCCCCTCTTGTCTCTTCCCGGTTCAATACCTGATTGGAAATTAGCACTCTACGAGCATTTAAGGTTGGCTTATATCTATCCCCATGTGCACTCTCTCTCTCTTTTAATAAATGAAAATCTAAGTCTTATTCTATATTCCTCTGTCTAATAGGCTCTCTATCTCGGAGAGGAGCCGTTCCTGTGGTCCATGATACTCGAGAAACGTTAATTCCAAGCGAGATGTCTGATGCCTCCAGAAACTAATTTCTCTCAAACTGAAAACTGGCTTTTACATCAACGTATCGTGCATACTATTTGTCAACATTTAAATGAATAGGTCAAGACGAGTCGTGATTGAGTTACAGATATTCGATAGCCTTTGTTTTATTACATCTAAATTCATCTAACATCAAACTCGTCTCAATTTGAGAGTGGCAACCTACCATATCGCTTCCCTAGTTTTAATAGCATACTTTAGTCCAGTTACATGCGCATTACAGCGTTACAGTTATGTTATCACTCAAGTCGGACGGCATAGAATTACATAACAAATCTTATCGTACAACTTTTTACATGCATGCTTCTAGCTCATAACCTTTCACGCTTCATGTTTACTTCAAAACCAATCCATCACACACTTTACGAAAAAATAAACAAGGAACTGATTTCTTTGCGTGATCCCTTCCCCTTTTTGTCTGCTAAATCTGCTCAAATGATATTCGGCAACTTAAGTCATTAACTTACAAGTCACCTTCAATATTCGCGAATAATAACGATTCCGATTCGTTCCGCTTCTATTTAAGACGGGTTTTTACCGATCTTGATCTCTGAAATAACGGAAATTTCAAAAGGGAAACCATTTCCGACTTTTATAGCAATTATAAAACCGACGCTCCATTCGACTAATTTATAAATGACATGAAACCTCCAAATTTACTGGAGCAATCTGTGCATCCGTGATGCATCCAACTATGCATCCGTGATGCGAAAGCACAAGGAGTTATAACTATAATCTACAAGTTATTTATCATAGGTGAAAACGATACATAATTGTGAAATATTTATTTGTCAGAATTTGCAGCTACTCAACGAGTAAGAAATTGAAACATTGAAAATTCTGGTGAATGAATTAAAATCTACAGTAATCCACATACTCGACAATGTTTTTGATACTTTTACACTATATTTTCATGCATTTTCAACTCGGGTAGAAATATTTTTAATGGCCCATTCCAACCCAATAACTTAACTCTCACCGGAAACTCAACAGCGTTATCGCAAATAGAGAGGACAAATTCCTGTCGCGACTGGAGGTTATTGTATTCCCTAATTTCCGACTTTTCCAAGGGTCTTTGTCGCGGCTACGTTTCCTGATCATTTATTAGAAACTCAGGCCTTGTGAACCAACGGTCGCTAGCGTTTAAACATTTATTTGACGCTCGCGTTGCGTCGTCAGCTGGATTTCAATCGGTGGGAACCCAGCGCTACTCAGATATTCGATTTGACACCGAAATTTCTCCGACACGATTCGGGATAAACGTTTGCTTCTTGTAAGGCTCTAATCTAATCCAATGCAATATGGTAGTGGAGTCTGTCCAAAATACGTGCTCTGTGACTTGCGATTCAAGCTTATTCAAAATTACTCTAGCTAGTCGCGAACCAAGAAGCGCTGCTTGCAATTCTAACCTTGGAATCGTTATCGGTTTCATGGGCGTCATTCGCGTTTTTGACATCACAAGGAAGATAGAAACTCGATTATTTTTCAAAACATTTCGCAGGTACGCTACCGCAGAATAAGCTTCGAAGCTTGCATCGCAAAAAATGTGTATTTCTGTTGACCCATATTGTTCGGTGCGCGGTGTATAGCATCGTGGAATTTTCCATCTTTAATCTTTCAAATTATTTACCCACATTGACCAGTTTTTGAACTCTTCATCGCGTATCGGTTTATCCTCATGAGCGCTTCTGCGCCAAACATTTTGCATCAGTATTTTCGCGTTTAGAATAAATGGAGCTAAAATACCTAATGAGCCATATACTGACATGATTACTGAAAAAACCTCACGCTTTGTAGGTTTTCTTTTTCCGTATAATAACTCGTCATTTATTTTGTTCCAACCTACATTGGAGCTAAGTGCATCTAACTCTCTATTCCAATATAACTCGAGAATTCGATCCTCCGCGTTGCACAAATCAGCTTTCGCGTCGTTAGCTAACTTTCTGTCCCCACTTACATAGTCTATCGCTCGCGGATCGTTCGAGGTCCACACGTGTATTTCAAAATTTGCCGTACTATTAATCAAAATAATGACGAGTATGCGAACTTTCATTTCCTCGACTGTATTAGTACTGACTAATAAATCATCCACATAGAACTTTTTATTATACTTTTCACCGCCTCGGATTTGACATTTTTGAATCTTTCCGCGTTTTTGTTTTTTACAAAAATAGCGCTACATGGCGAGCATTTAGAGCCGAAAATCAGTACGTTCATTTCGTATTATTCGATTTCCTCTGTACGACTTTTCTGGAAAAGAATTCGCTGTACCCCTCGATCTTTTTCAACTATACTAACACGTAAAAACATATCTTTGATATCTCCTATCTCCGCGACTGTAAATTGCCGAAACCTCAATAATACGTAGATAAGAGATTGCAACAAATCGGGCCCTGTATCCAGCTGATCATTAAGACTGACGCCAGATGTTTTAGCTGCTGCATCTAAAATTAAGCGGATTTTTCCCGGCTTGTTCGCGTTTTGCACTCCGAAAAAAGGAACATACCATAAACGCGGTCTCTCGATACCGGGTTGAACCTTTACCGCATAACCATTTGAAATGAATCTATCAAATTCTTTATAATAAAGTTCCGCAAAGTTAGGATATTTGATGAATCTTCTTTCTAAAACTCTCAACCGATTGAGCACAGTTATTTTACCATTTACTGTCGGAACTTTATCGTCCTTCCATAACAGCCTCGCTTCCCATTTTTTCCCTATCTTTCGAGTTGTTTCTTCGAGAATTTTTTCCGCGCGACATTGCCGGCTTGTTTTACTGTTTAAACTTAGCACTCTAAAATTTTCGAGGCTAAAATAGTTATTGATTAATTCATCTAGATTGTTCAATTTTTCTTTGGATGCTTCCGTATTTATATTCACACATTCGCGTCCTTTGACTCTTCGTACCCATGCACGGTAGAGCCTAGTTTTCTGCGCCAAATCGCAAGTCAGCTACCTTCGATTGGACGCACCTCGATAGGCGTAATTAGATCCCAGTTATCCTGACCGAGAAGGATTAACGCACGCGCACTTGTGTATGGCGTCACTATTATCTTTTCTGAAATCTCAATATGTTTCGCGATTTCATTCGAAAGATATTGAACCGGTAGATTTAAGTTCGGTGCTGTCAATGCATAGTCACGCCCTATCTCCCCCAGGCCTGACTTCTTTATTTTTGTACCCGTGTCCCATTCCCCTACTATTGTCACCACGCGATCTTTCATGAGACGACCCGCTTTTTGAGATGTGCATTGCTGTATGATGGTGTTTTCGACACAAACTGCATTCGACCTTCTGCATGCAGTCTCTCGTAACATAACCCTCATCTAAATATTTATGACAGAGGCCTGCTTTTCCTAGGATCACCCTACGTCTTCCAAAAGATTCTTTTTTAAACTTGTGGCAATCGCCAACTGTGTGACAATCACGCTTTAATTAAAAGCACGACGCATTATTTGCTTCCAATCCTTTACGGCGAGTCCCCGTCGGACCGCGATAACGCCGTGTAAATCACAGCTGCTTTTTCTAGGATCACCCTACGTCTTCCAAAAGATTCTTTTTTAAACTTGTGGAATTGCCAACTGTGTAACAATCACGCTTTAATTAAAGCACGACGCATTATTTACTCCCAATCCTTTGAACGGCGAGTCCCCGTCGGACCGCGATAACGCCGTGTAAATCGCAGCTGCATTCTGACATCTTCCATGATTTCTCGGTACACTCTTTCTCTCATAACTTCTACCTATCGTAGGTGAAAAATCTAAATCTAATAGGCCGCCATTAATCGTATAATCTGCTTCACGGTATAAAAATTCTGACAATTTTTCCAAACGGCACATCGCCGGATCGCTCGCCTCATATCGGTTAAATCGACTAATCTGGTTATCGTTGATTTTACTAACTATGGACTTCAACAAATCAATACTATTAATATATTTCGGCATTAATTAAATCGACTTAAATGAAAAAATTGCATTTTTGAGACGCATAGCAAGTCGTGCGATATCGATTTTTCCCGATTTTAAACTAGGTAAATCTAGAATATTTTTCACGATTCTCTCAGCCATGTTTCGCTTGTTGCCAAAATTTAATTTTAATAGGTGCATAACAGGTTCAGCGGAACATGTGGTAGCTAACAACGTATCTACTACTTCTCGAGCTTGACCGCGCAAAGCTTTGTACAATCGCGAAATATTCTCGCGCTCGTTGAATTGACATAAGCGCGTATAAGACCTATACGCGTCTTCAAAATGCATATACTCTAGCGGATTACCGTTAAACAGAGTCAAGTCTTTTGCAACTTTAGTCTGAACTGCTTAAGGCTGCTTCTCTTACAACTCCCAATGTTTCTTGCAGCGATTCGGCAAATAAACTAGTTAGATTTGTTTCCGCACTCGAATACATATTTACATTATTTTCGCCAATCATACCGCTTGTTATCGTACTAGCCGGTGGACTATGACGAGCGTCTGCGGAGCTCAGATGACTCGTCGTCGATATCGCGTTGATTCCCTCCGGAGAAGCAGTTGCGCTCCTTTGTACAGATGTCTCCTGCGATGCTGGTGGGATATCATGTCGAATTGTGATATCAGCTTGATTTCTCGGCAATGGAACCTCCTCACTGTCACCTTCGACTGTTGGAGCTGCACCGTTCTGGCTGCGAGTCGAAGAGACGACTCCATTATTCCCGCGTATTCGTTGGCTTCCAGATTGATGAATTTTTCCGGTGGCCTTCGTCGTTTTCAACCGCGTACGCTTCGCTGTTACTGGCACGCTAGGAAGCACAGCAACGCGTTTCATGCCTCGTTCTCTCCGCACCATAATGATGGATGATGATTGAACAATTCGCTCTGTGTACACAGACCAATTCACTTGTTCATTTACACACTCACTTGCTTAGTCACTATTTCAAACACTCACTTGTTTATACACTATTTCACAAACCACTTCCGCTTGATACGTCCAAGTTTGTTCCTCACCCGGGGCACCAATGTTCAGGGTAAGGTGTGGAAGCGGGAAAGGATATAAAACAATGTATAGAACAATAATTTTCAATATCATCAATACAAATATCACTTTATTACAACGTCGAAAAATAACAAATACTAAGATACAAATTATCTGAATAGAAATTTAAAGTGTTTCAATATTGAATGACACAATAAGTTTACGCGATCTGAACGCTACAACGTTCAAATTCAAAGTGTCTTCTCTGTCCGCTGACCTGCTCGTCCTCTTTTCTCCCGTGCGGGGATGGGAGGGAAGAGGGCGTGCCCCCCTCTACCTAAGCGTCAACGGGCCAAATAGTCATCTGCCGAACATTGTATACTATCAACAGTTGCCCGTTCCCTCGCATACCTCCCACCTCGCCGTGCCCCGCCCACAGGGTGCCACTCCTTGTCGCCATAGAGCGACCTCATTTCGTAGGCGCGTCATAACGCCTGCATTAGAACTGCTTGCGATGAGAACTAGGGACACTAATGAATTTGAATGTTCTTGTCCTTGTTTTTTTTTTATTACGGCTAACATCTTGTATTTCATTATCAATGGTTGGGACAGATGTTGGAATGCGCACTTATTGCTACACACCGGTTCGAAAATTCTCACGTTCTTACAATTTTGTGTGCGATTGATATTTCGGTTGTTATAAATTACAAACTACGTCGTGGGTCGACGTAGACTATTCTGCAAACGCATACTGCTATACCTTAATTATCTCGCATGTGGACAGATTGAGGATCCACGGTTCCTCTTTTAGTTCCCAATAAGGTCCTCTACAATGACAATATAATAAACCGACGTGTGGTTATTTATTTTCTTTACCATTGCAATGCACGTGCATGCTCGTCTGAGCTTCGATGCGTTCGTACATATACACAAATACAAAATCATACACATATATTTATATACATTTACCCATACGTATCCATACACATACACATTTACACATGTACAACTATATACGCTTTTATATACATACGTACGATGTATTTACTATGTATATCTCACCTAGATAATTATAAAACGTAGACAACGCGAACAAACACTAAATAAGAAAACAGTTAGCTTTGTAATATAAGTAATAGATAAGTCTAATGATATAAAAAACCCAATGATATAAATCTTTAAATGATGCTAAATTATTAATAATTAAGTAACTTTTTAATAATAAAAATTTCAAAGTCCATTTATAATATAAGAATAGAAGTAACATGATTATTAAAAATTTAGTTGAAAAATTTATTAAATAATTTAATTTATAGATGTTTTACTATTGATAGATATATAATTAAAAAAGATATATTTGAAAAAAATTAGTAAGATGAAAAATATGGTTTTAATTTTAAAAATAGTTTAAAATATTAATAGTTTTACAATTACTAATAGGTGAGTTTATTATTTCAGTAATCTTCGTTAGCAAGATTTCTTTTAGACGTGTAGCTCTATCATATATAGACAGATATCGATTTCAATGTGATCTGTGTGATCGGAAATTAGCGGTGCATTATCGACACTAGATATCACTTTGCGTACTTCAAAGGATGTTGAAGAGTTTGCAACACTCCATAGTAAAACGCAATCACCGCCTCGCATCATGTTTTTCAACTTTCAGATCGAGTTTTCGATTAGTTCTAAGTATTTTGTTAATTCGTTAAATTAGTTAGTAGTGTTTTCATATCATTATTGTTTTAAAATGAATTCATTGATAAAAGTTTGCTTTATTTTATAATGCCATCTACGTAACTGTATGTATTCGTTTATATCAAGCGTTGTTTACCACTTTGTGTTATATTTTGTAACTTCCACTACGAATTTTCGCTTTGCATAAATTGTAACAGTATCATTCTTTTTTATATTTGTTGTTTAAAATATTGTAGTAAATGAAAAATCTCGGACTCAAACGACATGTCGCAAAGAATCGACTAAGGAATACGGCTTCTGGTTTACATAGAGTTGGTCGAATACGCGAATATCTAAGCAAACAGGATAGGGGAATTATCGATGGTAAATAAGGTCGACGCGAACAACTTTAGCATGGAAGCAGTGATAGATTGGTGCCTAATCCATACTTGATCGATATGTACATACAATCGCGAACAGCTAATTAAGACGGTTGAAAAGATTTGGCGAGATAGGGTAGAAGCCGCCCAAAAATTTAACGACCTCGTGAAAATGAAAGAAATCGCTTCTCCGATCTGGGACGCTCCAACAACAACTTCGTCGAGAAGTAGAAGAACGTGATGCATAGCAGCGTAGAAGAGACGGATGTGTTATGTAATTAGACTGCCTTTTTCTTTTGCATTGCAAGTATGCAGCGTGCGGCTCTCATTATATCGGGCTCGCATTTGTGTTGCAAGTATATACACGTCTTCGCTCTTCGTGTAGACGTCAAAGACACAAGCCAGTCGATCGGACGGGAAACGAGGAGATAAGGATCATGTGCTCGAGATTTCTTGGTTCACGTGCGTACTGAATTATCTTTTTTGAGCAGGTACATACATTGGGTCGTCTTGGGGATTGTCTGGAAGCGCACAGGTAGAGCTTCTCGAAGAATACTTACAGAGCCGCAAGGCGGGTACGTATATGAGCCAGCGTGTCTAGTGATGTCTGTACGGGATCGATGGACAGAAAGAACTTTGTCGTACCATCGATTCTGTAGTTTTATAGTTCACAGTGTATATGTAGTATTAGTAAATCAGGTCTACAGGTTGAATTCGGCGGGGTTTCATGGGTATGTCGAGATTTCGCAAGATTGGATTTGAGATGCTACACGGGCGCCCTTTCTGTAGGAGGTCTTCAGACACTCCGTAGGTCGGCGGGGCTAAAGTACTGAACGCATTTCCCTGACCGTTTTCAGTTATTACCAGTACGCTTGAAGCTTCCCGATACAAGTTATAGGCAAGATTAATAAAAGCGAATAGATTATACTACGATTTAGGCTTAGTGTAAGAGGCAGAAATCAGGCTCCAATGGAGAGCCTATTGATCTGAAAAATTAATTCATGCAGTAAATAAGGATTATCTTTGAGGATTATCTTTTATTATCTGACGCTTATCTATAGGTATCTTTTTGATTGTCTTAGAGAATTACCTCTTGGTTATGATGAAGGTCATCTGAGGGATACGAAGAACTGTGGGTTTATCGATGGTTTGCTTTGGTTACCTACGGTTATCTTTTGATTCTTTCAGAGGCTTAGATTACTTTGGAGGCCTACCTTCCGGTTTTCTGTGGAAGATTCATTGCATCGTTATTTAAGGGAATTTTTTGAGGGTTACCCTTTTTTTTGTTACCTTTGGTTTTCTCCCGCTGTCTATTTATTTTTTCTTTATTGAATGCAATTTCAATCTTGATAGAGAGATTAGTATGCAGGTACATCGTATGGTTACAATATTTTACATAATGTATAGTTTAATTACAATTTTAAACTTTGTATACATTCTTTTTTGATTTCAATGAATTACTGTATATATGGGTTACAGTTTTTTAAGTATTCATACAATATTTTACAAATATAAGAGGTTGGTTTGTACAAAAAAAATTCACATGAAAGAGGTAAAAATACTTTTTTTTTTAAATTTGTAAATAATTCCGTTCGTTCTGAATTGTACAGAGATTGCCAAATTATGTGATGGAGGTCTTGTATTTGACACCCACAAGTACATTTTGCATCGTTGTTTAATCCTATACGATTTAATGCAACGGTTCATAGAAGAAATTATTTCTCTTAGTAGTTGTTTATTCTTGAACCATGGTTGATTAGATTCCTTATAAAAGTTTTGAAAGTAATAAAAGCCTTTATGTTTACTTTGTTTCAGAATATTAGTTCTAATTTAGTTAAATGCCAATTTTTTATTATAATGTATAAGGTCCATAAAAGGAATTTTCAAGCTACTGTTCACTGTCCATATCACTGCAGTTTTCACTTCTTGATCTGCGAGTTCATTCCGTGTAATTCCCGAAGAATTTAATTGAGCAGAAAAATTTAATTGAGCTTCTGTTAGATGTTTTCTTTGAAAATCCAGTCACTTTTTTTTATTTCGAGAATGAAGGGATTAATTTTTATGTCGTTACGAAAGTTCTTCAGGCTCATTAGTGCACTCAATGAATCCGAAAAAATAATCACGTTTAGACTAGGTTGATTGAGAGCAAATTACAATGCGTTGTTTATCGTTATGCATTCTGCGGTGTAAATGGAAGCTAAAATAGTTAAACTTTTGCAATTTATAACACTATACTGCTTGAGGTAGTAGATACATCCCACTGCTGTTGAATTTTCGGTACCATCAGTAAAAATTACATATGTACTTATATGGGCTTTATATTAATCCATTTATTTTTCAGAATTTTACTAATATTCCATACATATTTACTGTTAGTGTTTAGAGCTCCTTTTCTGAGTCTTTTAATTTTATCTCAGTCTAGATCCCAGCATAGTACGGGATTTCTATATGATAGGTTATTTATAAAGCGTTTTTAGGCGTATTTGAGCAAATAGCATCAGAAAAAATTTTTGTAAAAAATTTATATTTATCACCTGCTGATAATTCATTATATTATCTAGTATGAAATTCTGATTAATTGTTTTCTAGTAGTTCGTTTACCTAATGACAATTGGTACACATTAAGTTTAATTTGAATGATTTTCTTTGATAAATATTTTTAATAGTATTTATTTCAAGGTGAATCGGGAAGTGGTCTGATCCACAGGCATCGTCATGTACTTTGTACGAGATTTGTTCTACGACATTAGATGAGCCACAAATTAAATCTAAGGTAGATTTAGCATTGTTATTAGGATGCGTGTAAGTAATTGTGTTAGAATTAATTAAAATTTGAATGATTTATATTTTTAAGAAGCCTTTCGCCGTTTTTATCATTTTTTTGACAGTTCCAGTTGTTATGACGGGCATTGAAATCACCCATGAGTATAGTATTTGACTTTGAATCATTACCATTAATGAAAATCTCTTCCCATATTTCTTGTGTTAGTAATTTACCTGGAGGTTTATAACAGACTATAATATCCGTATACGACTTTGTGTTTGTTATTCTTATCGTGGCAGTTCCATAAATTCTTCCAAAATATTGATGTCAGCTCTTGTTTGTTTTCTGTCTTTCCGAAAGGTCCAAAAACCGTGAATATGAAACTCAACTATTACATGATAGCCATGACTCGACACATGCAAACACGTCAATGCCTCCTAGAAGTTTGGCAAGTTCTTCTTTTTTTCGAAGCGATACTACGAGTGTTCCCAAATCAGATTTTTAAATTTTTATAATCCATCATAATTGATTTTATTTATTAGTTCTTGTTTAAATGTATGTATCTTATTGTAATTGAGAACTGTCTGTATCGTTTTCGGATTCATTAATAGTCGTCATGAGGAACTTTTTCTTAGTTCTTGATAGTGGACTTTTTAGAGTTCGGTCATTTATAAGAGTACACTTAAGCGTACGGCTACAGGAGTGTGCTCTAGGGCTATTTTCAAGATGTTTGTTTGACCTTTCAACATTATAATAAAGCTTCTAAGTTGACTTTATTTTACAGTTACTTTGATTTTCCTGTATGATTTCTTTCATCAGTTTTAATATGTTATCTAATTCAATATTTTGTTCCTGTATTTCTGCTAGATGTAGATTACTTTTAGGAATTATGTCGTTTTCTATGTTATATTCTATTCCTGCCATTTTTCCGCGGTAGGATCTATTTTAATTTTTTTTAACACTTCTTGTTGTAATTTTATTATGAGGTGCCTTGAGCGATAAAATTGGCGTTTTTCCATATTTTCGTTTACTTCAGCTGATTTATTGTGTTCTCCAATAGTTGATGAATTACCTGAGATTGTAGATTCTACAGCTGTTCTTTTTATAGTTTTGGGTGAATTTCAATTTTCAATTTCTGACATCGCTTCTCTTGAAAGTAGAGGGGGGAATTCAATATTGATATGCGTCGCGTTATTCGTATATGTTTCGCTGAGTGCCCACTTACAGTTAAAGCAGCTGATCGCGTCCGTGCTTAAAAATATTCCATAAGATGTATTCCCATATACAATTAGAACTGATTCAGCTAGGTTTTTGAAATGAGAGGATGTGCGCGCGATACGGTTTAGTTGAACTTGTTCTAATGGGAGTTATATATGGCTTATTAGTTTTTATGATAGCTATACCTTTGCTTTATAATATTTCTGCAAATTTTTTATTTGGAATAATCTTTTTTATTTGTATTTATTGTCTATTAGAAAGACTGAATTTTTAGATATCTTTAAATAATTATATTCAATAAATATTAATGTATTGTAAGTTAGTATCGGAGTCGCTGAGATTGCCTTTTCCAGCCACCCTCTCTCCTGTCTACGAAAAATCCATGACAATATATATATATATATATATATATATATATATATATATATATAAGCGCAATATGCAAATAGCTTTACGATAATTTATCACATAAAAACTGCAGCATTAAATTCTATTACCCAACATTGGATAAAAAGAACAAATGAATTGCTTTAAGTTTAACGAATAAATAATAAATATTTTATTTCGTGATGTAATGAATTGGTATTAAATTACACACATAAGATTTGATCAATATAATGCTTATACTTACTGAAGATTTCATATTGCTCTTTGACCATTAGAAAGATAAGAAAATATGTAAAAATAAATATACTAAAATTATATTTGTTATCTAAAAAGGCTGAATTATATGGTAGACTTTCCAAAAATATCTGCATTCAATTTTTTTAAATATGTGCATAATTATATTTCTTGGGATGCTGATTAGGAATATCACACTAACTTTTGATAAATATTAAACATTTAAAATCATGTGTTAAACTAATGTTAGTATAGAATAATTTTTCGGACTTTAAAGTTTCTTAAATTTTATTTTAATACATTTAATTACTGAATTTTCTTATAGGGCGATGGCGGTGCCCCACTTACTCATGATATCTATTTGGATGCTATAGCAATTCAAGGTTTTCTAACCTGCGATGAGGACAAAATGCCTGGCATTTATGTAAGTGTGGCATATTATAAACAGTTTATTAAGGATGCTATGAATGACGCAGTAACCCACGAAATGTACACTTTGTACACGCGTATCAGTGAAGACGGTCTTTACTGGTTTGAAGAGGTACACAGTCAATGAAATATCTTAATACTTCTTTTGGAATTATATTTATAATTAAAATTAATAATAAAAACTATCATTTAAAGAAACATATTTATTTAATAAATTTACCTACCTTTATGTTTACATTTATAGAAAAAATAAATGCGTAATTTAAATTGTCAAACATGAATGATCTTTTGCATATTTTCGATAAAATTCTTACTACGTACTAACCCAAGTGTAGTGCAATATACGAAAATGTCATTACAAGTAACTTATATGCAAAAAAATATATATATTAGTCACATTTTTTATACAGCCCATATCGCTTTTAAACGTTAATAGTATCCGTTAATGGTATATAAAGTTGTAGTTCAAGCGATACAAAAAAGAAGGTCATGATATAATTTATTTCATAATGATTAAAGCAATGATACTGACCTTAACTTGCAGACGCTGGCGTGCTTTTACTACGAATCAGTAAGCCTTTCAACGCCTTCAGTCTTCTGTGTCAGTGCGGTTGATCGTTCCTCCTCTCATTTGGATTTCTGCACCACTTGGGGATGGCTACGTCTCTAGCTTCTGGTTTCTCGCTTCTTCTTGCACATGTCCGTGCCCACTTTACATCGGCTCTATGATTTATCGATGCTCTACGACGAAGCATTCACTAGGAGAAATTACAAGCTACCGCTACCCAGCCACAAAATAGTTATACATTCTCACTACGAAGTGCTTTCGCTACTTCGACACACTCATTAGTTCGCGATGTGGAGTTTTCGCGCTCGCTCTTACGTACTTCCATCTTCTTCCAATCGATATACCGAGTATACTCAATCATCACTCGTTTCAATGTTGAGGTACGGGCTTCTACGAACATAACAATGGTTGGAAGCGTGAGCCCGCTTATCAAATTGTATCTTATTGTGCGAGCAGTCCATATTCTTGCAGCACTTGTCATTCACATTCTCATTTCTTGTACGCTGAAAGTCAATTTCAAACTTCTTAATCTCTAGCTATATATATATATATATATATCTATATATATATATATATATATATATATATATATATATATAATATGTGCACATATATGCGCTCAGTATAATTACACTACATTTCTCTCGATCAAATGAATAGCTTACATTATCCATGAACTTTTTCATGATCTTTCTGCCTATCGTCTTCTTAGTGAGGCTAGAAATTCGCTGGGCCCAATTGCATCTCATGATTTTATTCAGGTTCTCCAAAATATAATGTATTTAGAATGTATCTTAATATCAATGGAGGAGGACTTTCCATCTACTATACGAATGACCTAAAATGTACTATTTTAGGAAATTCAAGCATATTGACAAAAGATAAGCCTCGTTTGTTAGATTCAATTAATACATATTTTTGTATTCCAGAAGTTAGTTATTTTTTAAATAAATTAAGAGTCAAAAAGAACCAGCTTCATGGTTTAGTACAGGGTGAATTGCTATTCGATAACATCCGTAGAGTTAGGGAAGAAACTGATATTATAATGGACGCAGTAAGAATAAATGATTATATAATATAACAAAATATAAGAAACAGAATACACAGCTACGTGCTTGTCCCGCGATTGGAATTGTAATCATAACAGGGATTATCGTGTGGCGATCACTCCCAGGATCTATGTGATATACATTGCGATAATATTTTCAAGAGCACTTCAAATTTATCTCAAGACTCAGTTGGTACGAGAAAGAAGAAAGGAAAAATCGACTGGGTCTCATTTCCAGGCATCACGGTAGTTTCAATATAGTCGGCAGTCCTTTCCAACTCTTTAGCTCAAATTAGATAAAAATATGTCAGCAATAAATGCGAACTATTTTTCATCTTCTAAAACATTAAAAATCCGCCAATAATACATAATTAACTATCACTAATTATTTCAATGCGTTTATGAAATATAATTTAAATGCAGTCCGTTTTGGGAATAAGAAAACTGATGGACGAAAGCTAACATATTGTACAAGTGCTAATGAAATCAAAAATATACGTGTAGTCAAATTCAAATCAAAAAAATTGAATTAGAACTTACAACTAAACTCTAAAATCATCAGAGAACTTGTTGCTTCAAGCTTGATCAAATGGACTAAATATAATAAACAATGGATTTTCGCTTTATTTATTTTCATCTAAAAATTATTTATACTTGAATATAGATCATGGATGGATCATAGGTTTCTAGTTTTCTAAGGGGTGTTTAAAATTTCTACTTTGTTAACTTTAGGATCACTTTTAATTATAACATGTGAAAATAGAACAAGTGCTGAAAATAAAAAAATATACTTTATTTCATAAATATCACCACAACCAGCTTTTCGACATTTATTTACAGAAACATTATTAAAACTTTTAGTTTGTTGTTACAGAGGTAAGAAATTAGATTTTAATTTTTGAATCAAGAATTTTGATTAATGGAATGTCCTCTTCAAAAATATCTCAGCTTCATTTTATTAAATTGGTGATGATATCACTTTGTATAGTATTTATAACTAATAACATAAATATTTTTCGACATTCAAGATCTATAAAATATGATATGTATATTCGATGTCAGTGAACGTTCTTCAGAATATCGTTTAAATACTGTCAGGGGCGACACAGTATACGCACCCTTTGCCACAATACGTACAATAAGACAAATAGCAAAGGTTGGCACGAATTTCCATTAGGTTTTCTGTGCTTGGAAAGAAATGTATATGATATCTCGACGACATATTTTGGGAACCGATGATTTCTGCGTAGCAGTTCAAAAGATAAAAACTTGTCAACCTCTTAAATTCCACGAATATGGAGTTACATAAGTGGGCAATAAATTGATCCAACATTCTCTCTGTACATACGCGGAAAAGTGAAGCCACCAGTACGAAATTGATCGATCGCAATGAATCAATCAAGATAGCTTTAGGCTCGAATGCTACTGACAAGCATTCTTCAAAAGTTTATTTTGTATATTATATTGTAAAAATATAATTAATAATAAAAGTTATTTTTAAGGATATTATAGTTAAGTATGCTTTGATAATTTCTTAGTAGAAACGGACTATATGCGAAATGTTCCTGTGTTAAATATAAATCTGTTCTTGTGATATGTATTAAATTGACAACAATACTAAGAATAATTTATCAAAGTCCTGATCAAAATTTATGTATCGCCCAGCAGTCTTTGCGATGATAATATTATATATCTATATATATATATATATATATATATATATATATCCCAGATATAATTGCTCACATTGGCGGTATGGTATCGACAAAGAAAAATTATGTGTAAATATTTATAATATAATATTAATAATATAATAAAATATTTATAATATTCATGTAGGTCCATTTTTAATAGTTTTTGCAGTACGGGCCTATGTCTGTGAGCCAATAAGGGCCCAGAGCAGTGGGTAATCGCCTGCGAGCGAGAAAAAGGAGGTCAAATGAAACGAAACGAGGCGAAGTCGAGCGAACTCGGCAAAGACCAGTTTTTATTCTTCCTGTCCATTGTCAACGCTCACTAACTGCTTGGATATATACACGGATTGACGAAGCGACGATCATGCGTCTTGTGAATGCAGATTATTTTTCTTCGTCTACAAGGGTCCCTACCCATATTTTTTGTCGAGCTACTCTTTTTTATAACAGTTCACTCCACTGCATTCGAAAGAATGAAGAAAAGGCGGATGTTTCGCTGGCGCGGACGAACTGATCGCGAGCGCACACGTGTGTTTTATAAAAACAAATATGCAACTAAATAGATATTTGATAATCACATTCAAAACTGGCAAAAATACCGATTGCAAGGAACTTTGAATGGTAAAAATGGGACGGTTTGGGCTCGAGTTACGTATAAAATCGTATAAAATAATTATGAAGGTATTACACAAGCCCTAAAAGATCATTTTATCCGATTTTTATCAATCCAATTTCCTTATAAGCAGTATTTATGCCAGTTTTGAATGTGATTGTCAAATATCTATTTCTGAATCTTTGCAACATTTCGACAATTTAGTTCAACTTTTGTTTTTATAAAACACGTGTGTACAGTCGCGGTCAATTCGTACGCGCCGGCGCGCCTCAGCTACGTTCCCCACCCCATTATTCGGCCAGCAGCTTAGACCCTTTCTTAATACTTTCTCTCATAAATAGTTGTAAATTTAAAAACAGGGATATAATTTTTGTAATTTACTATACGCATGCAACTTATTTAACGTATTATACCATGGAATCGAGTCATCACATATAATATTCATATATCCAAAAGTAAGGTAATAATTAAATATATTGTTCTAGTCTTTTATTTAAATTAGATTATTTAAATTAGATTATTATTTATTCTGTAAATCTTCAGTACTATTCAGTACTATTCAGTACTATAAATAGTTTAAATTAACCTTTAAATCATATAAAATAACTTTCATGTAAGAATTCATAAATTTTCTCATTGTTTAAGTTAAGGCATCAAATTTTTAGTTGGAAATCATAGTCAAAAGTACTTAACTTGTGACGTGTTTTCCTCAACGGTCATGTAATTATTATCTTGCATACCTCAAACTTCCTTCCAAGCGGGAACTCGGATTTATTATATATATTTTATATATATACAGTAATGTAGATAATTTATATATATATATATATATATATATATATATATATATATTTATTTATGTGTAAAATGGATTACCGTATATTTCCCGGGTTAAAAAATTTTTATTATATACTTAATCAATTTTATTATATATTTTATTTTAAATTTTATATCAGTTAACTACGTGGGCGATAAGTGCAGTCTCCATGTATAGCGTGTGTATTATAGTACGGCCACGTGTTCAGTTTCTCGCTTTTGTGTGTGCAGCTGCCAGGTGACCGATGGATCTCCGCCAACGTATGATGTTTCTTGGCATTGTTAATTTAATATTCGACCCTGTCTTTGTCTTCAAGTATTTTCTCACCACCTCCATTTTGAGGTTATATCGTGGCTTTCTCATTGCCTCTCTCTCACTCCTTCCTTACTTCTATATATCTTTCTTTTTTTCTTTTTCTATCTTCCTTTCTTCCTGTACATGTGTATATTCATCTTTCTATTTCTCTCTTTCTATTTGATGTGTTGTCTTCTGCATGCATCTATATCTCTTTATCTCTATGAGATGGGCGGCGGTGGTCCTCGTCTGACTAGCCCGAAGTGCCTCTTACGGATGACTTCGGTCTCCGCCGAAGGGCTTGGGATGGACGGCTCTGGTCCTGGTGGTTGATTACGCCGAATCTCCTCCCATCGCCTAGTAAGGTAACCGTTCGTGGCGCGATCGTGCTGGGGGCTGTTCGGCCTACCCAAGCTCGCCCGCAGTGGCTCGGAGCGCCGAACTTGCCCCCTCCTCTTGCCTGAACAGGACTGACTCGAAATCGTGCTTTTCGAACTGGCGGCTGGGGTTGTACGACGCCTCTTCTTCTCTGCCCGGAGTTTCTTTTCTGCGTACTTCGGCGGTCCCCCGGAATGAGCTGGCGCGTCGTCTTCATCCCATCCCATCCTTCCTAACCCACGGATCTGGATTCCGGCCGTCGGGGTCCCTCCCTCTCCAACTGAAAGATCATAGGCCTCCGGAGAGGGGGCTATTCCCTGGGTCGGCGGCCCCTGCCGGTTCCGTGCATCGGCTCGGGGTGGTTGGTAAAACCATCCCTACCTCCTTCGGGGATGTTCCTCCCTCCTCTTCCTCCCTTCTCTTCTTCGGGACCATGCTCTCCTTCCCTTCGTCCCTCTTGTCGGAGATTCACCACTCCACGCCCCTCCTCTTCCGGTACGCGTTCCTCACTTAATCCCGGGTTCACCATCGCTTACAGCTGTTCCTCCTCCTTATACTCCTTATCCACCGGGATGTCGGTCCAGCTGCGGCCGTCCAACGCCAGTGTATACCGCCATTGGAGGGACGCTGTGTCGCCGCTCTCTCGTTGCGGATCCAGATGGGGCCCTGATCTAGCCACTGGAGCCGAGCTACCCGAACGCGGTGAACATCTTCGGGTCCCATATCCTGGGGAGTGTACTTCCCGCTGCTCGCTCGCACAAAATATATATATATATATAATATATAAGGGCGCACAGGTCCACTCACCGGCGCCGCTAGGTACGAGAGCATCCCATTGTTCGCACGTCGCTGCCGTTTTACTGCCAAGTCTTGCGTGATGAACTACCGCGAGAGAGAGAAGGAGAGAACACGCGAGATTATGTGTGATACTATAGCGTCCGTTCTTACCACTTCAACGTTCACCTGCACTAGAATAACTAGCACTCGGCACTTCGACCCTACACTCCGAGACTCCGTTCATTTCCAAACAAAAAAAGGAAAAACTTTGTTCTCTGGTGGCAAGATGGGATACGTCGTCTACGTGCGGTGTGCAAAGATCTTCTGAAATCGTATTCGTCGTCTTCTTCGTCTTCGCTTTTCGATCCACCAATCACCGTCCTTCTCCGATATGCACCAATCACGTGCGCCTCCATACTATTAAGACGACTGCGACCGACATTGCCCTTCGGCAACACGCTGTTTTATTACTTGCGCCACGCGCCAATCGGTTTCATTAATTGCGCTGGCGAGTACGAATTGACTGCGAGTACACACACGTATTTTAGAAAAACAAAAGTGGAATTAAATTCTCGAAATGTTGCAAAGATTGAGAAATACATATTTGATTATCACATTCAAAACTGACAAAAATAGTGATTGCAAGGAAACTTGATTTTTATAATCTGTTAAAATAATCTTATAGGGCTTATGGAATACCTTCATAATTATTTTATAGAATATTATACGTAACTCGACCCCAAACGATACGATTTTTACCATTGAATGTTCCTTACAATTGGTATTTTTGCCAGTTTTCAATTTGATTTTCAAATATCTACTTCTCAATCTTTGCAATGTTTTTTGCATTTTTCTTTTTATAGCTCGACAAAAAATATGCGTAGGGGCCGTTCTAGACGAGGAAACCTAATCTATATTTTAGACGCGTGAAACTCACTTCGTCATTGCGTCAATATATTCAAGCAGTTACGCTAGCATTACCGCTAATATGAGCAGTTATATCTGGCAGACGGTGTATATAAATAAATAAGAAGTTAGCGTACTTGGTGGGAGAGGGTTTGAATATTTTTCTTTTTGTATGAAGCTTGAAAATATTTGTGTTTATCGCGCTGCTATTTATATATTAATAGAAAGTTTTCAGTTCGCAATACATTTTATTACTTTTATTATTATGAATATATTTATATATATTTTTAAAAAATTGTGAAGATATTACTAATTTTTAGTATAAGACGTCCAAGAACTTTAACCTCAAAATAAAAACCTATCAATAAATCCGGTCCTGTATACAAATTAAAATGAACAACTTTAACAAGTAAATTTAATAAGTATTCTTCAGTTTTGAGGCCAGGTTATTATTATAATGGTTGCATGAATCAAACAATAGACAAGATGATTTCACCTGCCTAAATTCTAAGAAATATGGGAAAACTTTTCTGACAAATATATTTTGTATTTTTTCACCTTAGGTGTGCCGGGATTTCAAAAATTTTCAAAGCTCCGTTTTTCTATAAAAAACTGAGTTTAGACCATACACAAAAGACTAATCTAAGTCATCGCTGCCCAGTACTCTAATAAGCATAATAATTTTATTCTTTTTCGTAAAAAACATTTAGAAGGTTTTCTAAGCTTTAAAAATGTTTCCCTAGGAGTTTTTGGGTTTGCTGAATACGATTATACAAACAGACATATTACTTCCGCCATTTTGAATTTTCATGTATGATAGAATCGAGTTCAGGGACCTAAATAAACTTAAGGACCCACTTAGTTGTGTTTGATTATATGAATGAAAAAACATATGACATCTGTAGCCGTCATTCCGTCTCTGTACAGGTGAAATATCAGTAAAACTAAATTAATGATAATAATGTAAATAACTAATATATATATGTGTGTGTGTGTGTGTGTGTGTACGCGAGAGCGGGCACGTGTGTGTGTGCAGTGGTCAGAAAGCTTAATGATAATATATATATATATATATATATATATATATATATAGATATATGTATATATATATATATATTGTGACCGACCAAATGGCCGGTCCGCGGTTGCAAAACCTAGTGTTCGCGCGTTACGGCGAAAATACGCGAAGCACGAGCAGCGAGAGTGCGCGACGTTCGCCCGCGAAGAAGGAAGCAAAAGGAAAGGAAGTTCACCTTCTTCTTCCCCGAGCCGTCGAGGAGATCTAACGTATCAAGTCGAGCTGTCATCAAAACTATAGAGCTCTTCTCAACTTCGGTTGCCACCCGCATACCAATCATTCCCACGCGCCAGCCGTGCATACGTAGACGACGATCTCAACTGCAACGCCTGATCCACGACCGTTTCCACGGTCGTCCCGAACGAGCATCGCCCTTGGTTCTGAAGGTAGCGAGAAACCGAGAAGGAAGGAAGGACCTCGATGTGGCCGGCAGGCCGGCCGGCGGTGGAGAGCAGAGCGGGGAGAGGGGGGAGCGAAGTGTCGTCGTGGAGAGGAGAAGAGAGCAGTTTTTTGAATCTCGTTTTGGATAGAAGGAGTAGAGTCACGCGCACCCGAATCGGGAGAACAAGAACAGTTAATACAGCAGGGTTGTCGGTGTGCGCGTTTTTGACACGTTCTGTGGAGGGAAGCAGGACCTCGCGAATTCGCCCCGATCAAGCGAACGAGCGGAGTACGCGGCACTGAGAGGATCGTCTACTGGAGCCGGTGACTATTGGCATCACCGGGACAGTGCGCAAGGCCCAGCAACTCCCGCCGACGCCCAGCGCCTACTGCGTTAGTGTTCATGCCCGTTTTGTGTGCAGATGGTGCAGCCGGATTTAAAGTCACACACGCTAAGAACTGAGAAATAGCGCTAGGTAGAGTAAATTCGCACAGCATTAAGTTTCTTTTATGTATTTTGAAAATATTACATTTATTTGTTAATCTAGCGCAAGAAATAAAAGAAAACATACCTTTCTCTCTCTCTCTCTCTAAATACAGCGAGCCTTAATCACGCGAGCGCTATTAATCTCAGTTCAGCGGCGTATATAATTTTAATTATTATTACTATCAATTGCTCCAAATAGAGCAAAGCAGCGTCCAAATCGACTACGTTGACGAAATCAAAGATTGGATTGCTTCTCTCGGCACGGAAGAGCTAAACGCTATCCTCCACTTTACAGAGCTCAGCACTAGCAGCTCATAGCTCCGTAAATGCAGTCGGCTATGTCTTTGGCTGCTCGGAGAGCTGAGGCCGAGTGAATTTATCTCCGCGCCCGATGGCGAAGACGAAGCAACGACCTTCGCCAATCGGGCCGAACTCAGATGCACATTCATAGCCGAGAAATGCGCCGAACACTTGCGGCATCTGCTCGCGCCGTTAGGCACCATGAAACCATCGGTTACGGAACAGCAAACCGCGCAGGCAACGGATCACCGCAACGAATCCCAACCGACGGAGTCGAACGCAAACGATATTGGCGCGCTGGCCGACGGCAAGTTAAGTGATATCATGGAATATATATGGTCGACGCGCGCCTTGCAGTAGCAATTGGTTCGCCAGGTGGAACAGCTGACCGAAATCGTCACCCTGTGGCCACTTCAAGCATGAATGCCGACGTGCATGAATTTATACCCATCAAGCAATATCCGCAAGCATGATCGCATGTGAACTCCCAAGAGACGTTCACATGTCGTTACTTCGATCAGCTACCCACAACAGCAGCGGAGCAACGTGTGCCCTTTACAAACATTACTACAAGCCTGCCGCCGAATACCTAGACTGTGCCGCGGGGCGCAGCCACAGTCTGGTGGTGGGGGGGGGGGCGCTTCACCGATCGGCGCAAGCGACAAAAACTTGCGCCGTTCCGTGAACAGCTCTGGCTTGCCAAAATCTCGCGATGTCGGACATATCGTACGACGGTGGAACGTCTACTTCATGAGGGATAAAGACGAGAGTATCGACATTATTGGCACTCTTCCATTCTTGACAAGAATAGAAGAGTGCTGAACTCTCGCGTGCCTCGACGAGAGCGAAGTGTTATCCTCGCTCTCAGAGCTCATGGAGGGTGTTGCGGGAATGTGGTACCGCAACAAGCGCGAGCGATGGCATACGTGGGCCGACTTTTGTCAAGCGGCCCGCAGATTTTATGGCAACAGCCACAGTTACCAGCAAAGTCTGATAACGGAAGTGATTCATCGCACGCAGGCCACAAACGAGCCCGTGCGCGACTATTTAACGTATCTGCTTATGATCTTTAGGAAACAGGTACCGCAGCCTAGTGAGCAGCATCAAGTCGAGCTGCTCCATAAAAATATGCAGCCGCGTCTTCAAGGCCGGATCCGACGGGATCAAATTCATTCGGTGGAAGAATTTATCGATGTCGCGATAGTAATTGAGCAGATAATCAAGGTTGAAGAATCCCTCAAGCCGCCCCTACCGTTGGAAAATTCTGTCGTGCCAAGAGCTTTGTACAGGTATCTGATGCGACAGTGAAAAACTGCGAAAACGCGTGGGACGAGAAAACCCGCCCACGAAAAGGCAAAAGCGGCGTCGGTCAGCGTCGCAGCCGCAAAAGTTCCTCCGGCTGCAAAGAGTGCTAGCGAGCCGATATATAAGGACCTGCTCGACGAAATGCACAAACTTCGCGAGCGTTTCGATCGGACGAGCACACCTGCCGGCGGGAGCAATGCGTCGCTCCCCGCGACATGCCAGAGGCAGAAGAATGTCCCGACAAATAACAGGAAAAGCGGAGGTAGCCCGAAGGGATCACCACCGCGCGCAAGGCGCGGCGCGAGCTCATACCGCTCGTCGCCGCGTGCGAAAATCGAGGCAGATTCTTGTCGCTCGCCGCCAAGACGATGCGAGAGCGGCGACCAACGGCGGCGAGATCAGGGGACAGATGGGAACGATCGATCGTCCTTTCGACAGCGGTTACCGAGATCGAGCGACTCTGAACTCGGCGCCAGGCAGATGGCGCCGAGAGCCAACTTGAAGTGCTGGGACTGTGGCCTCCCCGGATACACGTCTCGCACGTGCCCGAAATGTTCGGGAAATGGGACGGGGCGTACGTAAAACAGGCCGTAGACGCCCCCACCCCCGTTCAGCAGGCCTCTCAAACGCAGCAAGAAAAAAGCGAATCGCAGGACGAGGAAATGCAACCGTTCGGATTGAGTGAAATGCGAGATACCGCAGCACCTGATTCGAGGCGGCACGCGCCGCTCAAATGGATGAACCGGAAGGATCAAGGTGGTGGCTGCGGGTAAGCGTGAGTGGATACAAGCTCCGCGCGCTGTTCGATCCGGGCGCCGCGTTAACGGTCATGGGCCCCGTCAGCTTGCAAATAGCGAGCGCATGCGGCCGCACACTGCAGCCGAGCACCGGTAAAGACGCGCGCGTAGCAGACGGGCGCCACGTGTCTATCGTTGGATACATGGAGCTGCCATTTGAGATAGCCGGCGTGCGCAACGAAATCAAGGTAGCAATCTTACCAACGCTTGCACAGCCTAGCACACTTGCACAGCGACGCCGCCGCGCGCGCCCGCGCCGCGCAGGACAGACAGGCCGCGTACTATGATAAGAAGAAGCGGTCTGTTCAATATTCCCCGGGAGAGCTCGTATGAAGAAGATATCGAGTTCTTTCGTCGGCGGCGCAAGGTATTGCAGCGAAATTGGCCGAAGTTTACCGGGCCGTATACGGTAATATCGCAGCTCGGATCGAATCCTTACGAGTTGCTCGGCCCTGCTGGCGAGATCGAGAAGCCAATCCACGCCGAGCACCTAAAGAGGTGCTTTCAAGCCGAAGAACGTCAAGACGAAGGCGCAGAAGCTAAGCCACCGATGGACAACGGAGGAAATGAGGCGATGGGCGACCCGCTTCGCGTGCGAAGCGAGCGATAAAGCCCTCGGCGCGTCGAGGCGAATGTAACGCGCGCTGGATCTGCGACTCGAGTGACGAAGCGCGTTTGGCCCTAAAACACTGTAACGGTGGTGCGCCAGGCCACTGGGCGTGCGAGTGGACGATGTAACTGGGCCGAAGCGTGGCCCAGGGCATCCGAAGGGGTCAGCCAACAAGCGAGCGGGTGCGGGGCGAGCCTCAACCGCGAGCACAAGGCCGAGACGACTGCGGGCGCAACGAACGTTTTAACGTTTTTCCGCCGGCCGTCGGAGGAGAGCAGATCGGGGAGAGGGGGGAGCGAGGAGTCATCGCGGAGAGGAGAAGAGAGCAGTTTTTTGAATCTCGTTTTGAATAGAAGGAGTAGCGCCACGCGCGCCCGAATCAGGAGAAAAAGAACAGTTAATACAGCAGGGTTGTCGGTGTGCGCGTTTTTGACACGTTCTGCGGAGGGAAGCAGGACCTCGCGACTTCGCCCTGATCAAGCGAACGAGCGGAGTACGCGGCACTGAGAGGATCGTCCACTGGAGCCGGTGACCATTGACATCACCGGTACAGTGCGCAAGGCCCAGCAACTCCCGCCGACGCCCAGCGCCTGCCGCGTTAGTGTTCGCGCCGGTACTTCTGGGGAACGCCCCGTCGTGTGTACATTCAAGTCAGTTTAAGCGAACGCGCCGTTGCAAGGCGTTCCGCCAGGGGGCGGACGAGCGTGCGTGAGAGAGAGAGAGAGAGAGAGTGTGTGCACGCGTGTTGCGGTTCGCGCTTTGTGCGGTCGCTATTGCAGGCGCGCGAGCCTTGCTTCGTTCAATATTGTCAAAGGGAGAATATCGTGTAGAAATAAAGTCTGTATTCGAACGACACGTTCGCGTTTGTCTCGATTCTTTTTTTCTCGTCAGTCACTACCTTCTCTGTACAATTTCCCGCATCGCACTCATATTGCGCGCAGGATCCACCCACCTCCACGGGCAGGGCGAAGAGTTTCCGCCGTGCGAGCTAAATTAGCTACGGATTTGGTGCTCGTTGGCGGACACCGCGCACGAAACAGGTGAGTAGGCTCGCGCCTTCGCGAACTGATTTTTTTCTATATAACCCCGTTACAATATATACATTATAACCACATTTTTGCGGCTATGCTTACCTGCATAAACTGCGTGTCGGCTGGCCTGGTTTTCCTAAGGGAGAACGGGGAATGATACAGGAGAACGGGCGAAATGAACAATAAACGCTATTAGAATTCAACTCGAGCACATGGCCCCTTTATTTAATATACGCGCGTTCGCTCTCTCTCACTCTCACACATTCTTCACACACACGCGGTACACTTGAGTCCCGGCCATTCACACATGCATTCACGGCGTACTCGTAACTATATTTAATCGCGAGTTCACGGCACGGATTTATAATTTATACTTAAGCACGGAGTTATACTTATAATACAAAGTGCGGTATAACACGGGAACTAACAATTATAATACACGGGCGATAGGGGACGAAGGGAAAGGGGTTGTACGATACACGCGCATACTACACACGAACACGCCGTCGGCTGGCGTGGCTAATCTATCTACCGCGAGCTGTCGAGACGCACATAATTTCCACTTGCCTGTAGGGAACGTAGACCGCTGAGCACCCTGCCGCTGCTCGTCCTAGTGGATGGTGGAGACGCTGCCGGCGTCTCTTCCTCTCTCTCTCTATCTCTCTCTCTCGGGCGTAATCTCGAGAGACGAAGGCCGCTGATTGCGACGACGGCTGGATGGCGGTCGACGGGCACGGAAGCCGTCGGCAGAGATCGGACACACGGGCGGCTCGCACGACTCCTGTCGGGCGGTCCTTGGCTGCGGGCTCCGGAGAAGCCCGTCGTTGATGATGGAGGTGCGGCTGGAAGCGCTCGCCCTCTCTCTCTCTCTCTTTCTCTCGCAGCAAGCGGCGATAGTAGCTTCGGTCGGCGGTGCCGACGCTTAGAGCTGGTGAGCTCGGAGCTCTCCTCTGTCGCTGTTTTGCACTTTAATCACCGTGCACACACACTAGGTGTAGGCCTCGACACTCGTGACGGATGTCGTAATTGTCCTCGAAGAGTATATATGAATTTACACAGTACTCGAACTAACGAACTATATCGGGCGAAGGCTCGACAGAGAAGAAGCGCTCCTTCCTCTCTCCGAGTGAGCGTCGCGTCGCGCGGCGATACGCACGCGCCCTATGGGCTTTTGTGCGCATTATTCGCGTAAACGCGCGCGCGGTTTTTAAACACATACGAGACCGCCAAACGGGCGGTTACAACATATATATATATACATATATATATATATATATATATATATTTGTACTATATATTTATATTATATATATAATAATATTTTCCAACATTTCGAGTTCAATCGAATTCCTCATCAGGGCAAAAATGTTATTACATTAGATGTTATGCCTATACGTAAAAATCGAAACTAGATAGGAAGTCAAGATAACATCTAATACCGAGCATAATAATATTGGGTGTAAAATAAGTATTCCGCCGTTTTGAAAAGATGGCGCCACCGATAAGATAACATCGAAATTGTCAGCTGTAAAAAGTCGTATAGTATATGTTAACATCTAGAAACAGTATTTTCATCAGTGATTTTCACGTGCAGGACTGAACACACAGTGGAAGGCCCAAAGTGTATAGTGACCGAGAATTGAAAGCTTTACTGGAAGAAAATCCGTGCCAAACACAAGAAGAACTTGCACAAGAGTTAGGAGTGACTCAGCAAGCTATTTCACAACATCTCCAAACCCAGGGTATAAGAAGTCATAGGATAAGCCCGAGCATGCCTCTACTTCGATGGCCAAACTAAACATTCATGGCAAGAAGCTAATGCTGTACATTTGGTGGGATCAGCTTGTAGTAATATATTACGAACTACTCCAACACAATCAAACCGTCACCGAGAAACGTTACCAATAACAGATGATGCAATTGAGCCGAGCATTGAAAATTATACATCTACAATATGCCAAAAGGCACGATAAAGTCATTTTTCAGCATGACAACAACGCTCGGCCACATGTTGCAAAAATCGTAAAGGAAACGTTAGAAGCACTGAATTCAGACAGCCTACCCCACCCGCCATCTTCAGCAGACATTGCTCCTTCAGACTATCACCTATTCCGCTCGCTGGCTTATGGTCTGGCTGAGCAGCACTTTACTTCTTACAAGGAATTGAAGGTTCGTGGATTCCTCAAAAGGCGAACAATTGTTTAGACGGGGTATCCACTTGCTTCCCGAAAGATGGTCAAAATTAGGAGAAAATGATGGACAATATTTCAATGACAATATTTGTACACCCAATACAAACGCAAATAACTATGAGACCGATATAAATTTAAATATTGCAATACATAATATGAAATTATGAAAGATATGAAAACGAAAAAAAGCATTACAATTTCAGAAAGTTTAATATTCGTTTTTGAACTTACATACATCAAGTTCTCTATTTATACTATTTTTTTCATTATGAATCTGTAGCATTTCAAATAAAGGTCTTTTAATTTCATGATTTTCATAGTTAAAAAGGTGTACAGTATCCAAATGAAAAAAATGAGTATCATGTATATATGCTGTAACGCGGGAAATGCGTTACAACACGTCTGTAGAAATTAGACAGCCGTTATATGAAAATTCGCAGATATCGAACGTATCGATATATGTGGTGTCTTCGTTACTTAACCACATTACCCGTGAGTCGCGAGCCATACCGAACGGAGATGCGTAGGGGGAGACATACTCTTCCCGGCTACGCCGTTTCGGGAGGACCGTGGCCGGTGTCGGGTTTAGAGGAATTTTCCTCTCTCTACCATTTTGGAGCTCGAGGGAGCCGGCCGAGGCGATCTACCTGGCGCGGAGCTCGAGATCAGATAGTGCTGTGCGACCGACGGGAATAAAAAGCGAGCTGCGTACAGCTCGTGCTGAGAACCGTTTTCTCAGCTAGCGCCCAACAGAACCCTCGCCGGTCCACATGTATAATAATTTTATGAGTATGTAATAAACTTTGTATTGTTAATAGAGTAAAGAAACACCTAGTTTCATGTACCCCCCTTCCATAATTTCAGGAGGATGAGCTCCGCCTAAATCAAGGTAAGACCTGTATTTAATATAACCGACGCGAATAGCGCGTTATAATGCATATGAAACAGACTTTTTTATTTAACCGATCATATTGTAGTTCAATATGAGCGTCTTTTTAATTTTCTGGATGTCTGATAAATTTATGCTTTGTTACATTTTAAACACGAGATTGTATTTAAAACATTACATTTTTCATAAATATTGGTACACTTTTTTGCAAAATTTATAATATTAAATAAATTACTGTTCATGTTATAAACAATTGAAATGTTAAACTTATTACATATTTTTTCAATAAAAAGATAAATTATTTTCATATACTGAATAAATAAGAATTATTTTGTAATATTATATTCATATTGTTTTTGATTTTTGATTATTATCCTTTTGTAATTTTAATAAAATACTTAATAAGCTGAAAGACATATTATTTTGGTTTATGTAGGTCATATTGTAATTGAAAAATATATAAGTATATATAAAAATCACCTACATCATGATGTTTCTCATTATATCTAATGTTTTGAAATAAATATATTTTTATCATCTATATAAAAATGAACTTGACAGCAATACAAGTCATTACTTGTTTGCTTATAAGCTCTTTGAAAAAGGTAAATCATTCTTCTTTTTGTATCTTATGGAATGTGAATAAAAACTGTACCGGGTGATATTATTATATTATTATTACTGAACTGAACAAAACTTTTTTTTGTACAAATTCTTGGTAAATTATCTATTTTTTAAATTGTGCTAACCATTTTTATGAATGTAAGAAATTAATGTAGATATGAAGAATGGTATGTCCATTCAATATGTGTTCGAGACAATTGAAAAGGGATTAAATAAAATAAGGTTTAAGTTTTTTTAAATTATTTAATATAATAATAAAACTATAATTTTTTACGATGTACCAAATAGAGGATAGCCAGTAATATAATCTCTATACATCAATTTCCGCTTAAAAATATACTCATAAAATCTTAGTTTTTTATATCCTAAATATTACGCAATTGCTTTATTATTTGCATTTTATTAATTTAAACATTATTATTATTATTATTTATTATTTATATAAACTTAAAAACTTAATTCTACGCTATCTTAATAAATATATAAATTTATATAATTTGACATAATCTTACATCTTATTATTCTATCCGTAACAATATGCTTTAAAGAATACTCTAAATGATGATGTCTGTCACCACCCGTCCAACTACTGATGTGTGTTCGCACGTGTTTCTCGCATTCCAATTGTTTCATTTTCCATTTGATTTTTTTCTTTTCAATATCTTGATTTATAAGTCAGAAAAAAAATTCTATCACAAGCGGCTTTATCGGATTTATATTGTCACACAACACTTATATTGAAAATCATTAAAATAACAATAATCGTCTACTAAAGCTTATAAAGTAAGTGCTTAAGTAAAATATTAAAAATATCTTATCTCTCATTGGATTAGATTTTTCTATACTTCAATTTTTGTAGCATATTTACAATATAGTAATATGTTACATTAGATATTATAGATTACATATATGATATATTATTTACGAATATGAATATAGTAGTAAAAATTAGAGTAAATAGTGTTTTGATTCATCGCATACAGTAGATCGTCGATATCATATAAAAATATACTTTTACCTAGTTTATTGTTATGCATATCTATTCGATCTAAAAAAATTCAATAATTTCAATTTATATTGTGGCTGTAACATTCGTTAGATTTAGTAAGTGTCTAACTATCGACACTGATCTTGACTTAAGGGGATGGAAAAATAAATTTTTACTGATTGAGCAAAGCATACTCTGCCTTAATTGCATTATATTTAAGCATTGAATTATTGCAAATTTTTGATGAATCAATTTAGTTATTGATAATTTGATTAAATTTTAAATGAAATATTCTTATAAAATATAAGTTTATTTTAAATATTATTAAAGTATTCAATTAAAAAATACTAACAATGTTTTTAAAATATATATTTTTATAGTATTGGATCTCAGATTTTAGACCATTATTTCGTAGTTTATGTGATAATTACAGCACTTCTAGAGCCGGAAGACATATAGACCTTGTTAACAACCTCTTACATAATTGGAAGATTATTTTCAAAATAATTTTAAAATATTGAAAATATTGATATGACAACATTTTCCGTAGAAGTCCTCCTCACACAACTGAACATCGTGTACAACCGTAAAAAAATGATTGAAAACTTCCAATAGTACTCCACGTGAGACAGTAGCTAGATATCATGTACTTCCATCGAAACTCCTCTCCCGAAGTCCTAATTCGAATTTATCCCGGTAGATCTGAACATTATATGCAGATTTAAACCATGCCTATGTAATTATATTTTAATTTACCTTAAAATAAACATTTATAAAACACTTCACTCAGATAAAATCGTACAGAACGTATTTTTAAGGAAGCTTTACATAAAATTTTTATATTGGTAGCAATGTAGGGACTTCAGGTTCGAAATGGATTCACGTTATTCATATATATTTGTATTTAATACAAGAACACGAAATTAGGCTTTGTTACAAAAACAATATATGTGCATATATGTATATATATATATATATATATATATATATATATATATATATATATATATATAGAGGCCTACGATGGCTCGATCGCTAGAGCGAAGGACTAGTAACTTGGTCACCAGAGTTCAAATCCCGGTCTCGGCCGATTGACACAAGCACCGCTCTAATAATTTACATGTGCTTTGTTTACAAACACATCGTAGACATCTGTCGCTGATTAGCACGAATATTTGGAAGTATAAATAGAGTGACGTTAAATAACATAAAATATATATATATATATATATATATATATATATATATATATTAAATGAAAATAGTTTATAGTACACTGATTGTTGGTAGAGACGCTGTTACTCGGGTTTACAGACATACTGTACAGATCCTGATTCGCGTATGGGTACGCTCCTGACACAAGCCTATATAGCGTGTCTGTTTCCCGTTTAATTTTTATGCCAGACACACCTTAAATGATTTCTACTAGGAATAAATAATGTAACATGTAGATAGGCTTGGCAAATGCCATAGAACATTTATGATCTAAGGAAATACGTTTGAGTAATCTATAATACTTAATCAAAAATATTAAGTAATATTAGAAAAGCAGAAATGCAATCTATTGAATTGCGCGATGGGTTGGTTTATCATAAAAATATAATGGGGAAACTAACTTTTTATAGAACAAAAGTCATGGAAAACAATGGAATTCGTACGTGTCATGGTGACTTAGACAGTGTAAATAATGAAAGTATAAAAAATTTGGTCAAAGTATATTGTTTTTTTTAATACAAAATAAAAGGTTAAAGATTATATTTCCAATTATGTGTTCTATATAGAATTTTCACTAATTAGTTGTAAAAGTGTCTGATTTTTTAATTCATTTCCCAACCATTATATAAAAATTATCAAAGATCTCTCATAAAGACAGAAAATATGAAGAAACATATTGGCTGCGATTTGAGCTTTTACGAATTTTCTTAAAATCTTTTCTTGTAAAATAATACAATCTCTAGAAATTATTAAATATTTAAAAGGATATTTAGAGTATGCAATACACCAAAATGCTTAATTTTGGACCGTGGATCGTAGCTTTTACATAAAATGAATTTAAAGAATTTGTAGAAACCAAAAAGATGCAATATGTATTAATTGCGCTAAGAAATGTCGTTTAGCTTGTTATTCGGAATAGAGAAGTTAGAACAAATTAATGATTATATGGGTTCTATTTTAGGAGAAATATTTCATAACGAGGAAATAAATCTAGTATTGGTTCATAAAAACGCCGCACAAAATAATACAGAGACAATTCGAAAATATAATGATCCGGAATATTGATGCAATGGCAGAAATGACTAATAAATTAATTATTAAATATAAAGAGCCACATACTATTAAGATGATTCTCGATAAAGATGACGCAAATACCTTGTAATATAATAATATTACTAGATAATATGACCAAAACCGGAACGGCTAAGTTGTCGGAGAGACTGTTGTCTTATTTACACATTATAAAGGTCATGTAGAGATCATATACGGGTTAATTAGATACGTATCTATGTTGTTGAAGAAGTCCCAAAACAGGGGAAAAGCCAAGTTGTCGGTAGTGTGGGTCGCAGTACGATAATAAAATTATCAACCCTCGTCAATGCAATAAGAATTCCGTTCCGATTCGCGCGTCCAAGCAGAAGATTGTTGAGATATTCTGCTAAGACATATATTCAATTTCTATTCATTTGTAGAAATAATAAGCTGATGTTATAACTTTTACTCTGATTGATTTTTTTTTAATATTCTTCTTACTATCCCCCTTGTACTTACTAATTGCTCTAAATATTCGAGTTTTATCGATTTTTCATTGATTCCATCATAAGAGTTTGCATTAATTTGAATTATAATTTTAGTGATAAATGCTTTCATATATACGTATACAAAATATCAATGAAATCGAAGCTACCGTCTTTCATGAACATCAGTCAATATCTTAAGTGAACTACTGAAAAATACATTAAAGTTCACCTTTAAAAATGTGAATTCATACATAAATTAACTATTTATTTATGTACATTGATTAACAAAGTATGAATATATAATTGCATAAAATACTAGTAGTAGTAAAATATCAAATAATATATGTAGTATATATTGACGATTATTTTTTAATCTTATCAAAAATTTTTTTTGTTGTGAAAATGTATTCATATATATCCTGTTTGCTCCAACTGTATCTAAAAAATGAGATCAAGAATAAGGCTATAATTGTAATAAATCGCATATTTAAACAATATTGTATTAAAGTCGAAATAAATGCAAAAGATAAAAATTATTTTCCATCTAACCCTGTTTATAAATTAGAATGTATCTAGGAACAGTTCTACCTTTGAATAGAAACTCTAAAAACTAGAGGTACAAGTATTCTAAGATGGATATGTTATATTTAGTAATCCTTATTCTGCTAGCAGGTTCTTCTAATAAAGGTAAATATAAGGATTTGCACATATTATGAGAAATCACGAATATAATAAAAGTATTTTTAAATTGAATGATGTAATTATATTTTTTAAATATTTTATATATTATTATTGTACATTTATTATGATCTTTTGTTCTTATTGTGTAAAAACAAGGAAAAACTGATGTGTTACTTTTTCAAACACACGTTTGGTGTAGAGAGTTAATAAATATAGCTTAGTATACCAAAGTAATATAGGTATACGTGCGGACATTGGAAAGTTTTTATTAATATTTTTTCAAATAGTCTATGATCTTTATTTAGAATAAAAATCATTATATTTTTAATTATGGCTCATGAATAACAATCAAAATTAATAATTAAAACGTCGTATGATTAATAATCTTATGAAGATGGGAAAAATGCTCTCTGAGTGTATGGATCCTGCTGTGACGTCACACCGTAGTGTGTACATCTTTTGCCTGCTTAATACGCTGAGGGAGCTGTAATTTGATTCCTAAGAACTGTTTTTTATAAATACGGTTGTATGGGGACTCGTAAAAGCACAATTTACAAATACACCGAAAATCGATATATTTACGGCTGAATTACTGGAACATGATGCCAGCTTTGAATCATTTAAAGTATCTCTATAATCATAATTAGCTGATACGTGACGGCGACAAATTAATGTATCATTCATATCTTACAAATGACAGGATACCGTTTTTTTTCATTCTCTAATGTCTAGTACAGACAAAAACATTTTATTGATTATGATCTTCTGAATTCTTACATGATGGTACAAAATACCAACATTACGGATTTTATGTGTGTGTGTGTGTGTGTGTGTGAGAGAGAGGTCACGCTGGAAATACTTAGGAAGGTGCGTTTGAATCGCCTTTTAAAATAGTAATCATTAAAATGTTTTTTTTTTATTATAAATATTATATTAAATATCTGAAAACATTTAAAAATCTAATTTCAATAATAAGAACAGTTTTTGTTTATTAGTGCCTAAGAATGTAAACAATGTCAGTTAGAGTTTTGATCAATATAATAATCCTCATTGACTTCTTAATTATAAATATAAATTGATTTAGAATAAATAATTTTTATTTCATATCAAATTACTTATGTTGAACAAAATATATCTAAATATATAAAATCGTCTGAACATTATTAATATTTAAAATACTGAACAATTCTCTACAGATATATGTCACTAATAGCTCCTATATTAATGTATAGTTCCATAATTTGAAATTTTTTCATTTATTTATTTTAAGTCGCATTCTCTTTCGGTATTAGCAACTCTTATAGTAATTTACAAGTTTACATAGCTTACATTACGACGCTGTTATTTAAAACCATTATATATAAATACTAGCATCTCCCGTCTCGGCTTCACCCGAGATATTAATTTAACCGATTTCATAAATAATTCAATAATATATAAGTAAAAAGTACTTTATATAGAAAAATCTATGTTTCTATAAATAATTGACCATAATTTACCTATTGTTACTTCTGTATAAAAAGCTGCTTCAATGTAACGTCCACTTCAAAAATACGGCTTCGATGGAGAAAATTGTACTTTCGAGTTCGAGCGGTAGAAAAAGATGTCCAAGTATCTGGAGACGACGTTTTCGGAGAGTATCATGTTCGGACTATAGGAAATATCTCGGGACGACTGCTATAGAGAGTTTTGTGTTGGGGAGGTAGAATACAATGTCCAGGTATCCCGGGACGACTCTTACTGGTAGTGTGTGTATTCGAATGATAGAATACTAATCTCTTCATAGAAGTCGTACTGACGTAGCTGGACATTGTTTCCCACCAACTATACACGACACTCCCCGTAGAAGTCGTTCCAAATCATCTGGATCCAAATCAATCTATCATCCGAACACGAAACTCCCCGTAGAAGTTGTCCCGACATACCTAAACATCGTTTCCTATGAACTAAACACGATAGTCCCAGTAGAAGTCGTCCCGAGAAAGCTAGCGTTGCTTCCTAACGACTAAACACAATACTCCCCGTAGAAGTCGTTCGGAAAGATCTATATATCGTATTTTACCGTCTCAACATGAATCTTCCCATAAAAGTTGATTACCTCATACCTGGATATCGTTTTCCATCAACTAAATACATTCCTCATATCAATCGCTCAGAGAGACCTGGACATCGCAGTCTATCATCCGAACACACAACTGCCCATATAAATCGTCTTGAGGCAAAGGGATATCGTAATCAACCGCCCGTACACGCTAATACAATATTTCTCAGTAGAATCCGTATTTAAAATGTGTATATATAATATGTCACAATTCTGAAGTTATTATAATGTATAAAAACAAAAATATAATGTATATATATATATATATATATATATATATATATATATATATATAGTTCGAGCTTGTTGGTGAAAGAACCCTATTTTACAATCATTTTTTTTGTTCAAACTAAAAAAAAACAGTCTCTTGTCACAATTCTGAAATTAAAATAATGTATAAAAACAAAAATATAATTTTTCGTCACAAACTATATTCAGTATCATTTGGCACACAGAACCATTTTATAAGAGAAGGAGAAAGAAAGACAGAGAGAGAGGGAGAGAGAGAGAGAGATTTTCTCACGTAAGAGACAAAAAAATTTACAAAAATCAAAAGATATCCATAAGGTGTGGTGTCAGATTAACCTGAAAAACAAAAAAGGTAATACCGACTAACGTCACAACTTCTTTAGGATATGAATCCCAAAGTTGGATATGAACATTCATTTGTTTTTTTTTTGTGACGCGGGGAGGAGAAATCTTCTAAAGGCATCTGTCTAAGAGAGGTAGTGTCGGATTCATGGAGCCTTTGCTCGCATGCCTACCGACTAAAACCCCTCCCCACAGGGATTCCTACCCGGAGGTATCATTCCCTTTACCTGTTGGGATAAAAAAAAATGATTAAACGGAACGGTGTAGGGGGTGAGGGAGCAGGAGTGGGATGTGGATAGGGGGGAGGAATTGGTGAGTTTAGGGGCTCTGCCTTCATGGAGACAGAGGCTTACGTCCGAAAACGAAGCACGGAGTGGCCGGTAGTGGCTGATGGGGTTACGGATTGCTGATCAGGTGGCAAGGCCTCCTGTAGCGATCCGTCGATTTAGGACGGATACTACTCAGGGATTGGATTCCTGAGTTCGGGTGCTGTTTAATTGAATCTCTCAGATTTTTGGCGAATTTGTTCGCGTAATCGTTGAGAGCAAGAAAGTTAGTTTCCTTAAGTACTTGAGTGTTCCTTCCGTACCAAGGGGTGTTCAGGGAAGAGCGTAGCAGCCTCATGTAGGTGCCTTGGAGTCGGTGAAGTCTTTCTAGGGGGATGGACCCCCAGATGGGGATGGCGTATGTGGCAATGCTCCTGATGATGGCGGAGAAGGCTCTGGCCTTTGTTCTGGGTGACAGGGTTTTGCTATGGAAGAAAGGTTTGAGCTTTAAGAAGGCTTCTAGCATTTTGCTCCTGGTGAGCCGGAGGTGTTTGTTCCAGGATAGGTTCCTGTCGAACATCACTCCGAGGTATTTGACCGATTGGCTCCGCGGGATGGAGGAGCCTTTGATCGTTATTTTTAGAGGGATGCGGTTTTTACGGGAGATGGAGATTGCACTGGAATTGCTCTCGTTGATGGAGAGTCTCCACCGTGAGTACCAGTTGATGAGGTGTGGGAGAAATCTGTTTAGCCTTGAGGTGCTGTGGCAGATTGTTTTAGTGGCGTCTATGAGGGCAATATCGTCCGCGTAGAGTGCCGTGGTAATTGTATCGTGTATGGGAAGATCATGGTAGAAAAAAGTAAAAAGTAGGGGGGAGAGCTTAGACCCTTGAGGGACGCCGGCTGAGATGGCTTTTGGAACGGAAAGGGAGTTGTCTACCCTAAGTTGTCACCTGGTCGAACTGATGGTTAAAAGCATTAACTTAATTTATTGATGAAAGTAAAATGATTTTCAATAAAAAACATAGCCTATGTCCTTCCCAAGATAATATAGAATCTATATGCCAAATTTCAGAACAATCAGTTCAGTAGTTTGTTCGGTTATCGTTTACAAACAAAAACTCGCATTGTCTTTATAAATTAGTATATGATATATGATATATGATATATGATATATAATATATGCTATATGATATATGATATGATATGATATACAATATAGATAGTAATAGTGGTAAGAAACGTAGTAAGTTTGCAAAAGAGATTTTGAAAATATACAAATAATTATAAATACATATATACATATAAATATATATATATATATATATATATATATATACATATATATATACATATACGTATATATATATACACACACACATATATATATATATATATATATATATATATATATATATATATATATAAATATATATTAAAACAGATTCCTTAAATATAATGAAGATTTGATAGGGTATTTGAAAAGTGTGCCTAAATTAAATTAATGTACTTTATTTCGTTCAAAAATTTTAGAACGTTTCTGCATTGTTTCGCATTTCTGAGTATCTCCTTCAGGTTGTTTTTCAATTGAATTTTTCTTCTTTGGTTAGCGAAGGTTGGACATATTATTAGCAAATCTTCAACATTTATTGATTGCATTGAATACATGTTGGGGTGTGAGAGTTTTTGAGCAAATGCTCGTGTGTTAGATTTGTACGGCCGATCCGCAATCTGGTTATAATTATTTGATTTCTTCGATTCAAAGTCGGTGTTAACGCTGGATTAAGATCGTATATATTGGGCTTAATTTTTTTCAAGTTATAGTTTTTACGGCAGTTTATTCAAAGAGTATTTCATTTATCTTTAATTATCCTGCCGAGAATTTTACGAAATTCTTCTTTGTAAATGTTTATTAGTGAAGATTCTAATTGCATGGCTAGTTTTGCAATGTCTATGAAGAGCTGAATCAAAGTCTGGTAAATTAAAGTCGCAGATGAGAATACTATTTTTGGATTTATAAAGTCTTGCAATGATGGAGTTATATATAGTTTATTTTTGAGTACTTTTATATTGAAAAATCGAAGGAAGGTAAAAGAACATTATATAATGTTCTGGCATGTCGCGGACGTTTAGGATTGTTACTAATATTAATCTTGCTATTTCTGCATGCGTATTTAGCCAGTTTGGAGATTTTAAAAGGATTTTACCATTATTAAGCAGTATTGCTATTGTGCTCATTATGTTTGATTCTTGAATTACGTTTAAATATACCACTTTAGAATTGGGATATAATTCCATCATTCAACAGTATGACAAATTTGTTTTATCTATAATTTGTTGATTTAAACTCTGTTGGATTGGCGCACATGTTGGGTCTGTTTCTATATTTCTAGTTCTATCTTATTATCTTTTAGTAACAAGCTTTATAATAGAATGGTATAGCACTTTTAGGATTTAAATTATTATGATGTTGTTTTGTCATGTTTTCTATAAATGTGCTATAGTTTTGATTTTTGTTCGAAAAGAGTACTTTTAATATATACTTGATTGCTATTTTTTTCTTCTTAAATTTAGTGGCAAAACTTGCAATATTTGACAGTCCCATAAACTATACTACCGTAGTCAATTTTGGCTTGGACAATTTATTTGAAAGTATTCATTAGTATCTGTTGGTTCGCTCCCCAATTTCTCGCAACTAAGGTTTTAAAGATATTGAATCTGAGCAAATATCTTTTAACATTTTCCATATGGGGTTTTCACGAAAGGCGCGCATCGAAAATGACTCCGAGAATAAACATTTTTAGGTTCAACTATATTGCCAATACCAGATACATAGTCAGTTAAATTTAAGTTGTCCACACAATTCATGATGAGTACTTGTTTTATAATAAGAACTCTTTTAGGTATAAGATTTTTTTTGGGCTACCGAAGCATAATTTGTTCTGTCTTTTGCTACAAATATTGGGAGTTAAGATATAGTTAAGAGGTATATTGTTGCATAATTCTAGATTCATATCCATTGATTTCTTAATCGCTTTCGCGATAATAATCCTACTTGAAGACGCTTGAGGCCTTTCAGATACGTTAGTTATTATATACGCAGAGTAAACACGTGCCTCCATGGTAAAAGCTCGATATAAACTGAACTGGAGCTCTTATTAATCAAAATCAAAATAGACGGGCATCACATATGGATTCGAAAAAAAACAAAAAATTATACGCACATCTTACCTATAAATCAAGTTCTCCTCAGGTAAAGTAATTATGCTTTTTCTGCATTTTGCTCCCTCTCTTGCTACTTTAAAGTCCATCTTGAATCTGCTCAAACTTTTCAGACTGTTCTTGAAATCTATCTAAATGATTTGTATTAATGTATTATAAAAAGTCATTGAAAAAGTTAGAAAGAAAACTCTATAATATTTAAAAAAAATAAATATTAACCATTAGTTTACTATATAAATCCATGCTCTTTTGTACATAAATGCATAGAAAAGGATCATCTATATTTGTTGTAATAATGAGATTATTATTGACACTAAATTTCTATTTAATAATACTTACTTTACTTTAATATTACTTACTCTATAAGATTTATAAGCAAACGTTCGGTTCACTTATGGAATCGTTCATTTTTCCACTTTGTGTCTAATTCACTTATGGTTGAATTAAAATCTTTTTGTCTTAAAATTTTAAGAAATAATTATAAATTTTCCGCTTATACCAGACGTCCGATATGTTGAATATACACTAAGTTGTCTTATAAACAGGCTAGGTAATTTTTTATAAGTATATAAGGTACAGTGACTAGTACTTGGGCGCTTTTCAAACTCACATTCATTCCAAATATTGTGTTGCTTTTTTATAATTGTATTGTTTTTAACATTATATATAAATATCTTTACATTATTTAAAAAATTAGATTATAACTTATAGAAAAAATATAATAGTAATGTAAAAACAAATTTTATTATTGTACTACTCGAACAGGGCTTTTGGTTTTCCAATTAAAATTCGGACATATTAAATACTATATATCCATATAGACTTTATGTATGCCTAATATTTATTATCTAACTTGAATTTCAAATACCATAATCTAAATTTAAAATCAAGTTTCATAATAAAAAAGTGAATAAATAGGTAATTAATGACATTGCAAAAATTAAATAACTATTTTCTAAATATAATTTTATTAAATCAATCTCTTACACAATCAGGAGGGAAAGAATATTCATATTTACAACCGTATATTGGAATAGGGTGAAAACTTGCAAATAAAAGGAATTTTAACTCGGACACAAATGGGCAAACTCGTCCAAATATAAATGAAAAAATAAAAAAGTTGAACCTATAACCGGACATCTAATTTTCAAGTAAATAACAATTGTAATCATGAGCAAGTAATGGATTTGATTGATTATGCTTGTTACTGACGGATTCTTTAATAATTTTAAACATCAAATATTATATTAAATTGGATATGTAAAAATAAAGGCGCCTAGACAAGTTTTAGCGAGATGATGTGCTATTTTTTGGCAAAGGAAAAAACTAAAAGTTCTTTATTTATTATTTGGGTATAAATAAGAAAAGTAACGTACACGTAAATAAACATATAATTAAATAATAATCATTGTAAATTCTTATTTTTGAAAAAGCTTTTCTCCTTAATTTCCAAATGGTTTTTCGTGGAGTTTTACGTTTTCCCCAGAATTATCTGAAACCTGGGCGAATGTGAAAATAAGAATATTATTTTATGTAAGAAACGAAAGTTGCTTGATTCTTCGTGTTTGTTTTATAGTGTTAAAGTCATTTATATTATGCTGTATTATAAAAAATTTATATTATATTACATTTTAATACTGTTTATATTTAGGATTATTAAATGATTGATTTATAGAATTTTAATATTTATCTAGTTAAAGTATCGTTGTAAATAACGAGGCCTATAGTGACAAGGATTTCGATGACCTAGCTCGGACTGTGCATGGGTTTACCCATGGCCTGGAAGTCATATGTACCGGCCGGGTATATCCGAGGCTCGAGACTATTCTTTCCGAATAGACCTGCACGATAAAATGAGTTGAAAAAACTCGTGGCCGCGAATGCTATAAACCTCAACGTAAATGTGTTGTTGAGATTCTCTGAGCGAAGCCGTGGAAAGTCCGAAGTCGCGCGCCCTAAGTATATGCAGATATGGTATAATGTGATCGGAATCGGTGAAGGACCACGGTGTCCGATGCCCTTTTCATGGGGCGAGCGTTGTACAAAATAATCTATCGACACTCGAGCGAAATTCTTTTCGCGTCAGCTTTCGAACTGTATACATCGTCATAATTACGCTCTTAATAAAGTTCTCTGTGTTTGAATTTATATATTAACTTTTATTTTCCATAGACCTTATCCCAAATCCAGTTCTCGTCTGTTATAATCGTATTATTATATATATACACTTAGTTTTTAGAAAGAAATAATTTTTTCCTGTTTCTTATTAACTTCAAAATTGTACGGGCATGAAACGTAAATATTTCAAATATTCTTGATATCAGCTTTCTTTCTGATGGATTTTGCGATAGTATTTGCACATCACAGTAATGTACATCACGTATACTCTTATATACCTTATTCGTATTCAATTCAGATTTTGACCAAGAATGCCTGTATAATAAGATGGTCATATTCTCTGATACTTTGCTAATATTTGTTGCCAAATATGTTTAGACCAAATTTGTTTAGACAAAATATGTTCTATTTGACTCGTTTGTTATGCCTCCGAAGACAGTAGATTTATCTTCCCTTTTTTCTAGACTTTTTGTGATATTGGCCTGTCGGGGTCATAGGCTTTATAATTCTATCTGCAGCTTGTTTGTTTGATCTTGACACAGAACAACAATTGATGCAACTTATTTTCCTTGGCGTCTACGATGATGCCTAAGCAGCACTTTCTTCTTGTCTTATCACAATTTTTCATTTCACTGGTAAGGTATGCTATGTTCTTAACTTTGATTTGAAGATATAGTTTTCTATAATACAGACACATAAAGCTTCGAGTTCCTTTTGGAAAATCTTTAGGGTAGTCTCCCAGTCACATTCAACTATTGTAATTTTACAGGCCATATAACCAACCTACATAATCATAGCGTCAGTTAACTGTTTTCTAAAATCCGTAAGATAAAATCCACATCTGAACTTTCGATGGGATTTGGTCGTATTACCATTCCTCTTTGAGGTAATAATGTTTTCTCATCATTATTCATCATAGGGTTAGGGTTCAGTATTGTTTTTAATAGCCTGTAGCCTATACGATATACTTTATTTTGTCCTGAGCCTCTCAAGACATGAATACACGAATTCGTTTTGCTTTCTCGTATGCACCATATAGGGATATCCGTTACCTAACCCATTACCTAAGTAAACCTATAGAATTATGTATGTGTACTTATTTTGCATAAAATTTTTTTTTGAATTTTGATTATTCTGACAAATTGATGAGAAATTTAGTATGCAAATCTATTTATAGTTGAAGGTTTAACGGAAGAAAAAATTCTTGGTGGCATTTTGGCACGTCCTGGTTCGTTCAAATATACAGTAGCACTGATGTATGAAGATCCAGGATTTCCTGATCAGAATCCATGCGTTGCAAGCATTATATCAAGTCTTTATGTAGCTACTGCAGCACACTGTTTTTTCGAAAAGCCATATGGAGTATTGAGGAATAAGCGATTTTATATTATCGCGGGTGCACAAAACATAAAAGTTTTAGATGGCTGGTATGAGATACGTACAGTAATTCTTGTGTTACTACATCATACATATAATCCATATTTAAAAGATACCTATAATACGAAAGGAAATATAGCTGTTCTTAAGGTAAATCAACAGACAATTTTTTATGTTAATTATAAACTGTATTAATCAGAATGTCTTCCTAGAATTAATATTCTTCATTATTATGTTAACAGTGTAGAGAATTTTATTGTCAGTTTAAGGATAGAAATATGTACTAAAACAAATAAAACAATACTAATCCACGAATGGCAAATAATTAATCATTTCAGGTGAAACTTGCACATAAACACGTTTCCTTTCAAACGACCTTCTTACTAGGCGTTAAATTTTTTATGAAGGATTACTTATACTAAATTAACAAAATTAACGATACATTCTTATACAGGTGTATCGTCTGGATAATCCGTAATGTCTAAACTGCAATTAAAGATAACGCCTGAGTGTTCCCCTATTTAACTAGATGATCCAATTTCCATATTATACAGTCCACAACTCGGTTCGTATAACAATACAGCTGTTCTTAGCTAATACATGATAATGCATAACATACACTATACGTATATATATAAAATGCATACGTAATTCATACTACTTAGTACAATAACATACTACATACGTAAAGATACATGTAAAATACAAAAAGCTAATGATATAGATTTATAATACATATCTAGCCAACAACAATCAGAAATTTATTTAGATTGATTATATTACTATGACAGGCGTTTTATTGCTAATATTATGTTTCATACTAGTCGATGATACAACATATTTGTAGAGTGCGGAGTAACTTGCTTCTATATCAGTTATTACGTATCTATCGTTGTCTAGTATTGGATATACAAGTAAGTTTCCAGCGTTTGTGAAAAGGTGGCTTCACCAGTGGATACCGGGTAGAAATGTCTTTGCACTATTATATTTGAGCATTTCTTTCGGTATCGTTTATTCTATCAAACAAAATCATATCAACTTTCCAGCCAATTAAACGTTATTTGTGGGAAACGCTGCTTCTATTCTTTAATATGAGGAAAAATACGGCTGAGGCCTTTTGGAAACTTATAGGGCAAAATGTCTTCATTAATCGACGTTTCACGAGTGGTTCCAACAGTTCAAAACTGGTGATTTACACGCTGGAGGAATTAGACGCTTTTCTGGAAAACTTGCTGCATCATTGGACGTCACGCTACATATTGTTTACCTGCCCCCAAAATGATTGGAATTCAAAAGATTAGAAACTTGGTGCTGTACGAATGGAAGTCGAGAGACGTCAAACGGAGATTTTTCATTTCCGAAATGATTCTGCAGCGGAATAATAATTAATCCTTATCGGAATAAAAATAAATCATTTTTGCATCGTATTGACACTGGTGATGAAAAATGTATTTATTATGATAATCCCAGATGCAGAAAATCGTATAGAAAGCCCGGGGAACCCGCCCAAATGTTACGGAATCGAAATATTCGCGTAAATACGGTCATCCTCTACACGTGGTGTGGTGAAAAGGGTACCGTATGCTATGAACTGTTGCCGAGTGGTTAAACCATCAAAGGATCATTGTATCCAACGCAACTTATTCATTTTAGTATGCATTATAGGAAAAATGACCAGAATGTAAGACCAGACATGAGTCCTTCATTTTTGATTACGATAACGTTCAACCACATGTTATGGTTTCGGTCAAAAACTATTTGAAGAATATTGGAAGGGAATGTTTGCCTCACCCGCCTTAGAGTCCAAACTAGACACCATTTAACTACCAGTTGTTTCTATCAATATAAAAAGCTATAATGGGAATACACTGAAGTTCAATAGAGAGAATCAAAAATTATCTCAATTCGTTCTTGGGTTCGAAAACGAGAAATTTTTTTAGTCCGGAATTTATAAATTTTCAGAAAGACGGAAAAAAGTTATATCTTCCGGTGGATGATCATTTGAATAAAGGATATGTCACCATGTTTTCATAATAAAACCTCACATTTTGAAGAAAAAGAAACGCTGTTTGGAAAAACATCTAATCGTTTGGGTTTGCTGTACAAATAAAAATAATCGTTAAACGTGTAATTGATTTTTTTGATATTGTATATTTACATCTGAGTAATTTAAAAAATTTCATAAAGTCATCGGTAATATAAAACTCAATACAATGAAGGGGATTCGAAAAATAGGATTCAAACCTACTAAAACACTTCCCGTTCAATAGCATGGGTTCGGCCCGGAACCATCCTAAACGACATTTCGTACAGACTACGCCATCTGCTTAGTCCATACGGATTTACATGCCATCTCCAAATCGTACTTTATGGCCTAGAATAGTCTTACAATAGAAAGGTACCATGGATAACTTCTTCGGGGTACCTACCATCAGCTGAATTATATTTTCAGGCTCAAGTAGGCCTATGTGAAACGATAAAGTGCATCCTTTCGTGACTAACACTTCACAATGAAAATAGTTCTGAATTACGTCAGCTTTAGCCGTCCACAATGGGCGCAGGCCATATCCGGCACTTTACCCATCTTTTGAAGTTGGAATCGGAATCGATCATCCCCAGCTAAGAACTAACTGAGATAATAATTAATATCCCCATGAAATCTTTGAAACAATGCCTTATCTGATGAATCAAGTAATGCTTCTAAGATGCCAACAATATTTTTCTTCTGGTGAATAATCTTCTCCTCTATTGCTTGAAGATCAATGATCCTACGAACTTCCGCCGTCATTCGAGCAGCTCTATCCGTTACTATTTTTATTTATTCCACCTATATATGTAACGATCATCTTAGTACTGATCGCTCTGCATAGAGCGTATGGTTGGAATATACTTCATAAGAAGAAGCATAATCTCTGTCTTTACAGTCGCTAGTTCTAGCCCATTGCCTTCCATCCACCTCTAGTGGGCCCTTGCCCTTATAATTAAATACAAATTTGGCCAGCTTCCAGCTGTGATAAAATACGCTAGTTTTCAGACAAGAGTTGTACATTGACAAAACGAGTTCCGAGTATACTTCCACTATTGTTTTTAAGCATTCCATCAAGCTATGTAGCTCTCATGTTTCGCAGGGGTTTTATATCCCTGACGATATCCTCCACTATAAACACTGAGATATTCTTTTCTCATTCAGCATGGAATCAGATATTTCAGGATGGAAAGCCACTGGAAACGGCTCTATGTCGGCGCCTCTCCAGATTTCCTTCGTTCTTTTAGAAGAACCACTTAGGCCGCGGTATATGTCGCAGCACTGAGACCCCGCCTTACCCACATCGACAGAAACTCGCGCTATAATCTAAGCCATTACAGCATGGCTTCGATAGCCATCGCACAGACAACGGTACACCTAGTCATTCTGACATCTTTTGGTGTTTGATCACGATAATGCATGTCACACGGTCTGGTCGTTCACAAAAATATCGCGACAAGTTGAACGCAAAAATTATACAAACATTTTTTTCCAAAATTCGAACGCGTTTAGAGCTAGAAAACTCAAACACCTGTATTTATTTTCCAATATTTATATCCCACTTCTGAGTTTTTAGAATGGAGGGTCAGGATAACGATAAAAATATACCAGATCAGACAACTAAGTAATGCGACCAAATTCTAAATCGAGTATATTTAAAAATTAAGGTACATCGCTGCGATCCCCTTCAAATTAGCCCCCTCCCGCATCTATACGCTTATTCCAGCGAGTCTTCCAGTTTTCGTAACAATTCTGGAATACTTCTTATGAGTACCCTCGTCACAGATTCTTGGATGTCTTCAACGGAGTCAAAATGTCGACTTTTTGCTTATCTGGAGGGTTCTTTGGTATCATCTTTGCGCACAGCTTTTTCATGGCGAAATCTTCGGCTAAAATCTTTCTAACTGTTTCCCAATGAATATTCAGCTAGTCAGCCAACATTCGAATGGTTAATCGCCGGTCTTGACGAACAAGAGCGCAGACGCGCAGCGCACTCGCATCGGTTCGCACTTGAATTGGCCTTCCACTCTGCGCCTCGTCTTTGACGCCCTCACGGTATTTTTTTAAAATCGGCATAGCACCGAACCACCTGACTACAACTCAGGGCATCACTACCATACACTTTAAGCATTTTTTCATAAGTTTTTGTCGCGGTTTCGCCGACTTTCGCAAAAAATTTTATCGCGCACCGTTGCTCGAAATTTCTCTCTTCCATTTTCGTGACATGCACTACTCCCGTGTTCTTACAAAACACTAAACAGCTGGCGAAGAAATGATCATATAAGGATCGTCATGGTTTCAATCGAGAGAGTAGGGAGTTACTATTACGGTGCCGGAGTTACAGGTTCACAGATTTACCACAGACCGAGATATAAAATCACTAGATCATAAAATCAAAAAAACACTAGATTCATTAAAAGTGAATAAATATAAGAATAACAGACGAAACTTGTAGTGCATCGGGAGCAGAGAAATAAGTACAAATCTTTGTTTACGATTCTATAGAGCCCGACTTATCTGCACTTTCTCTCCGTTCCGCACTTAAATTATATTCATACATTACAGAACTCGAACTGAAACGCATTACTATTCAGTTGACCTTCTCAATCAATGTCGAATCTGATACTACCCATACCTAATACGATGGGCACTTATTACATTAATAAAATTAATGGTATATTCATATACATATATATATATATATATATATATATATATATATATATATATTATATGGGATAATCCTTATGTCAGAACTGAAATGAAAGACGATGCCTCGTTTTCCCTTCATTAATCGAAAGGCCCACTTTTACTTTACAGTTTACAGTATCAATGCATTTACTCATGAGTATACGGAGCTATTACTAATAACTACATAGCCTTTTCTAGAAACAACCATAACCATACCAATGGTAAAAATGGATGACTTAATCATGAAAATAAATAAATAATTTATTATATTCGACCTCTTCGGGTGAAATAAAATTACAAGTAAACGCGAAGACGTTCTAAGTCAAACTGATTACCGATGACTTTATCGTCTGAGTCAACTGCTGAGCACTAATATTTCTATTTACTTTTTTCACTTTAAACTTTCATTTTTAATATTTATAAATTTCAGCTGGACCACGCCTTAAGTTTAGGTGATTATCGTTTGACAGAACTTTCTCCACGCCAACAATTATTTAGAATCTTCAACACTGAAATGTCCGTATCAGGTTTCGGACTTCAGAAGGTCGAGCTAGTTCCAGGAGAAATAAATGGTCAGGTAGAAATGTTACAACAGGGAGAACCGAATGGTCGTTTATATTATACTAAGGCCTATGTTATTCCCGATACTGTATGTGAGAATGAATTTCTTCATGATAAACTGGCAGCAGGCAATATGTGTGTGAAGGCACAAAGAACTAACCCTAATGAGCCTACGGGAATTTGTCTGGTAAATAATATTATAAAAGATCAATTAAAATAAAATACTTAATAACTTATTAAAGAAATTATCTGTCTCATTATAATGATCACCGACAGAGACATTAAAATCATTTATATAAGGCAGTAGAGTAGTGTTATATATTAAATATCTGATAACAATAACAAAAAATCATTCAAAAACTTAATAATATTTTTATAATAGAAAATATTATTAAAGTAATGAATCGACATTAAATGAAGCTTTTAATACATAATTATAAAAATTATCCATTTTTGTTCTTTTATACTTTAATGTGGTGGAAAGCTCGCCCTTTTCTATAAAAAAAATTGTCGACCGGGTGTTTACGCCATCGTTCGACTAATTTGTATTGAGCCACCGAAAAATGATAATAATTTATTAGAACAATAATCGCGTTCTAATTATAATAATTATAATAATTTTCTCAAGTGTGCTCTTGAGGACACTACTATCCTCATAAAATAAATTACACTGACAATAATTACGACGCAGTCTTATAATAATAATCCTTAATCTAATTCATACTCGCAATCGTACAGTTGATAAATATTATGTGTTTATTACAATAATAATACTTATCATTACAACAAATAATTATAATAATTATTATTATAAAATAATAACTAATCTCCTATTTCGTTCTTGAAGTCGCTCGCATGTGCGTAATTATTTACATATTTAAAACAATATTCATTTAATCATATGCTTTCATATATGCGCTTCATGATCCGTGACGTAAAAGTAGGAAAAGTATTTTATTATGTAATTAAAACAGAGTATCCGAAATGCATTGACTAGCGTCTTGAATGCATTTCGAGTTCATTGGTCCGGGGAGCACGGGAGCGCGGGACATATTTTTTTCACTGACTACCGCGTGGGCATGGCTCTCTCTCTCTCTCTCTCGCGGCGCGCGTGAGTCCTCTGTTCTCTCTTGGCTTAAGTTCATGGTGCAAGTAGATCAATCCTTTGCGTTCACATTGTTTTAAATTTGCACGTTCAATCGTTAATCAGCTTCATTTCCCGATTCTTTTAATTTCGAGTATTATTCAAAAATAAAATCTTGCACATATTAGACTGTATTAACTATTCTCTCTAATCGTCGCAGAATAAAATAAGTTTCTTAAATTAATTTTTTGAATTGAAAAAAATTGCGTATTACATTATAACAACATTTTCGAAACTACGCAGTTTTGCTGTTAGGCTCAAACACGAATAAAAGAATAGGGGATATTCTTTGGTATATAAGGTACATAGTCTAGTCGACAATTATATTTATATTTTGTAAATTCATGTTTAAAGCTACTTTTTATATATTTTAAAGAAAAGATTAGTTTTTATTTGACAGACAGATAAAAATAATCAATTTTGGCTTGTGTCTCATCTAGATAAATAATCTATTTACACATTTATGTTCTTTTGTAAATTTGTTAAATGAAAACCTTTGAACAGTTTGGTGAACCAGCATCCAGTACTTATGTGCATATAAATAATTCGAAATCTTTTGCTGGCCTTTTTTTAAGTGTCTGACAGTTCTTATTAATTTACATTTAGGTTTTATTCATTTACATCAGTTCTTTTAAAAAACTAAACAACACAATATCCTTTAAAAATATAATAACTTATTTTATTTATTATTTAATTTTTAAATAAATTATATATAATAATTTATATATGTTTTGAGCATTTAGTTTAGTATTTATCAGGCTAACAAAAATAATTTTTATAGGGTGATGCCGGTGCACCACTTAGTCACGATCATTATCTTGACGGAATAGCAATTCAAGGTTTTCTTTCGTGTGATGAAGAAATAATGCCTGGAATTTATATAAATGTTGCTGTGTATAGACGATTCATTAGGGATGCTTTGGAAGATCGTTTGACTAAGGAAATGTTTGTCTTGCAATTACAAGTAACTGACGATGGTCAGTATTGGTTTAAACATATCCAGACTTAATAAAATACCTTAATGTATATGTAAAAATAACATATATTATTGAAAATTAATAATAAAAAATGTTTTTTAAAGTATTCAATTAATTTATTCAATTTTTATGAATCTTTGTTTATAATTTACAATTTTTGAATCTTTGAATTAATATCTCCATTGTGTGATAATGAATAAAGGATTTTTTCGAAACAAAATTAAAATCTGATTAAAAAAAGACTTTCAACATTCATATTAATAAAAATAATTAATGATATAAGAATGTTTTTTGAAGAAAAATTTTTATTCAAATATAAAACTATATTGCGCTTATTTGTAAAAGATTTAACTATCCAATCCTGAGAATGCATTCGAAGTCATAGACTTGCCTGTGAGATTAGAAGATAGCTCCGTTGTTTATGATAGATTTAACCAAATGCATCAACAAAAACTTACCACTCCTCCAGTAGAAATCGTGAATTACGTGGGTGGGTTTAAAATTTTTCGATTTGATGAAGAAAAAACTAATTTCCATGATGACTAATACACTTTTTATAATAGTGTCTGAATTCAGTTATATTACTTATATAATAATATTAATACCATAGGTATAGTCTGATTTATTAAGGATTTGATAAGGAAGTAATTGGAATCCGAATTCGTTGATTTTAGCCATCATAGCCACCGAGGTATGGGTAAGAAAGACACAAGCTTTTTTCTTTGTTTTTTTTTCCAGAAACAGTAGCCAGAACCTTCGCCGACAAAATTGTTTTTCCTTTTTTTAGACGCAATTAGACCTCGTCCAATCCATTATTTCGACTATTTTTTGCTTAAAAGACTGTATTGATGAATTCAAGTTTCATCTACAGTTATATATCGACGCCTATGTATATAGCACTCAATTCTCGATAAAAACAAATTTTCGTGTCAATTTTTGGTCGTGTACTCACTTAGCACTGAAATTCTCCATGCCGAATTTTGTACCCATTCCGTTGACAACCTGATAATCTCGGATCTCTCACTCACCTTTAGTCTAGCCTCTTCTATCATCATGTTCTTCAATCATTTCGAAAGTTGTAACCTCATCGGGACGTCCTGAAGGAGATTTATCGGCAATGCTCGTCCAACCTTAAAGTTCTTCAATTCTATCATCAACTGTTTGACCGTTCAAAATGACGGAGCGGAATCTTTCAATGTTGAATCTAATTCTTTTTTAATTTGAAGTGATTTTAGACCTTTTAAATAGAAGTATTTGGTGACCACACGCTTTTCTGCTTTTTAGAGGCGTAGAATTCAGTAGGCTCTAAAATGCAAACTAAACGAGCAATCGTTACTTTCTCTTTTTCTGCTTTAGTAACAAATAAATGGTAATTAAATTCTAGTTTACATTCTACTAGTAAATTCAGTAATTATATTTACTTAAGTCATAAAGTGTCTACCATTCATTTTTAGAGGTTATTTGTATTTTAAATTCTTATTAATATATTTAAATAATTTATCTCTAACAATGTCTCCTTTTGGATCTTTGTTTTTGGGAGCAAGATTGTAAGCTCTCTGAAATATCGATAGCGTTTTTTATTTCACTCAATCACAGCACATTCTCGGCCTAAGAAAGTATTACGTCATTACATAAATTGATCAGCCATTTACTTTTTTAATTTTCATGATTTAGAAACAGATACCTATGTAATTCATTATTGATATGTTGACGCTGAAATTTGTGTTTTTTAAGTTTGTTAGCTTTAAATTATTAAATTATTATTAAGCTATTTTTAAAATTATTAAATTTATATTTTTAATAAAAGAGTTCTAGAAATTATGAAGAAATGAAATACTTTTTGATTTTATGTAAATAGTTTTCATTATGTCAACTTATTTGATAACAGAATGGATATGAAAATTAATGTCTGTGTCTTCTAATTTTAATAGTTTTCCCTATGTACGTCTAATTATTGTAATACATTGTAAGCAGCTTTCAACATAAATGTCCATGTATGACTTGTCGATAAAATGTTCCACCATATTATTTCTTGAGTCCACGCGTGGACAAAATGATATGAAAATGAACTTGGCTATATGTAAATGATCTCATTACTTTATTAAGTTGCATGTTCAAACAGTTGTTTCTATATCCGTTAAAACCATTTAATTATTATTATTGTTTAGAGTTTTAGATCTATTTGTGTTACGGACTCACAAGAGCTTTTATTTTAAAAAAGTAAAATTTTTAGTGTGTAATGTAATATCTACTTAAATATTTAATTTGTAACTGTAGAGATATTTTAAATATATTATTTGATAATTTTATATCTATTTTTTAAATGTGTTGAGTTGATTTATAAGATCATGATTTTTTTTTTTTTTTTTTTTTTTTTTTGGGAGGAGGAGAAAAATCCTTTATGGATCCCGGAGACCGGTCTCCGGGTATGTAGGACTCACCTGTGAACGGCATACCCACTAAAAACTACCTCCTCAGTGCATTCCCTTCGACTGCTTCCCACAGCTCTGAAAAGAGCTACGAGTCGGGGTCGATAAGCGTGCACCGAGGAGACCTCCTCACGATGGCGTAAGTGCAGCCCAGGAACCGTCTATGTGGACATTACTTCTGGGCTGCGCCATCCTATTCGCCCTTGCGGGCTTACACGCCTTCTTCAATTCTTCTTTTGTGGTCCAGGATGGCTTTGCAGAAATTGCAAATCCTGGACCACTTCTCATGGCTCTCTAGCATCAGCCGAACGATATTATCAGGCCCACATGGTCCTATGTCTCTCCAGAGGCACTCCGTTTCAAGGCGAAACACCTCGCACTGAAAGAATGTGTGAAGTGCATCGTCTCGGGGAGCGCAACAGTGGGCACAGCTCGGATCCGGTACTTTCCCCATCTTGTGGAGATAGGATCGAAACCGACCGTGCCCCGATAAGAGCTGTGTGAGGTGGTAATTAACCTCTCCGTGCGACCTCTGGAGCCATGGCTTTAACTGATTGATCAGACGAGCCGTCCATCGGCCACGCGGATCCCTCTCCCAGCGCTTCTGCCATTAGGTTATCGTGACAGCTCTGGCCCGTGCAGCTGCCTCTATTCTGCCGAGAATATTCTTATTCTGGTGGACAAATTTCTTTTGTTGTGCCTGGAGATCAATGGGGGTAACACATGCGATTACCAGCACGGCCGACTCGGAGACCGTACGGTAGGAACTCACGATCCGTAATGCCCCTCTACGCTGCACTGCCGCCATTCTTTTTCTATATTTTTGGGCCATCAGTGCATCGGCCCATACCTCCGCGCCGTATAGCATGATGGATTCAGCTGTCCTTATGAGCAGACGCCGCTTGCAGGGTGCTGGACCACCAACATTGGCTATCAACCTACTAAGTTGTGCTGTCACTCGGGCAGCTCTATCCGCCACTTTTTTTATTTGGTCCCAGAAGGTCAGCTTGGAATCAAGCGTCACCCCCAGGTACCTTACAGCTGCTTTGGTACTCACCGTCGTGTCTCCAACCTGCATAAGGCGTATCTTTGGGATACGTTTCTTAGTTAGGAGTACGATCTCCGTTTTCGCCGCCGCCAGTTCTAACCCATTGTTCTCCATCCATCTCTGCACTCGACGCATCACCAGGTTTAGTCGCATCTGTGTAGCGTCATAATCTCTAGCGATGATAACGGCTGCTACATCATCTGCGTATCCAACCAGAAAGGTGTCCTCAGGCATCTGCATTCCGTCATATGAAGCGTTCCACATGTCGGCTCCGAGTACAGACCCCTGAGCCACCCCGGAACTAAGTTTTTTCCTTCTCCGACCGTCCGTTGTCTCGTAAACCAAGTATCGATCCTTAAGGTAGTCATCCAATATACGAAGTATATAAGGTGGCATCCGAAAGTCTCGCTCCATGGCCCTCAAAACATTTGCCCATCCAACAGAGTTGAAGGCATTCCGAACGTCAAGGGTAGCCAGGAGGCAAACAGGTCGAGAGTAGTGATTACCTCTCTCTGTGCGCCTCGCCGCATCAACAACCTCGAGGATTGCGTCCACCGTCGCCCTGCCTCCCCGGAATTCGTACTGTCTGTCAGCCAAGCCGCCGGCAGCAGCAACAGCTCCCAGGAGTCGTGACTTCAGTAGACGCTCCATCAGCTTTCCAGCTGTATCTAACATACATAGAGGTCGATACGACGAGGGCACCTCCGGCGGACCCTTGCCCTTGTTGATAAGCACAAGTTTCGCCACCTTCCAGCTAGAATAGAATAAACCAGCTGCCAAGCACGAATTGTACATCGACAGAAGGAATTCTGGATGCTCCTCAACTACTATTTTCAGCACCTCTCCTGGAATTCCGTCAAGTCCTGGAGCCCTCTTATTCCGCATGGTTCTCACGGCTCTACCGAGCTCCTCTTTGCTGAAAAGAGGTACATCCAGTTCTCGTTTCGGTGGAGCTGGATCAGACCTATCAGGGTGGGTAGGGAAAAGGGTATCTACGATGTTTCGCATTGTGCCGGAGTCCAAGGTGCCCATGTTTCCATGAGCTCCCAGTTTTCCAGCAACTACTCTGTATCCCAATGCCCATGGATCCCCATCTATGTCTTCACACAGCGCCTTCCAGCATCGGCGTTTGCTGGCTTCGATCGCTCTTCGAAGGGCTTTCTTAGATAGCTTGTATTCAGCCCTCATCATAGTGATGTCATCTCCGTGTTTACGAGCTCTCTGTGACATTCGTCGTAGATGTAAACACCTACGCCTCATGACAGCTATCTCAGCCATCCACCAGTAAACAGGACGTCTTTTTCCACCAACCACTTTGCACAGCATCGACTGTTCGCAAGCCCGGCGTAGAATGCGCATTGTGGCGCTAGTCAACTCCCTGGCGTGCTGAATTGTCGATGAGCCATTTGGAATCCTAACAAGGCTTTGCTGACCGCGTTCAATGGCCTGTGAGAATTTCTCTCTATTTATCCCTGCAACGTTCCATCTAGGGGGCCCTCGCGAATTGTGTCCAGTGAAACCTGGCATTCCATCGCATACGCGGAATGTGATGTACTGGTGATCGCTGGCTGTGTAGTCCTCGATCACCTGCCAGTCCTGGATTCGAGAGGCCAGATGTTCTGTCGCAAAGGTCACATCAGGTATAGTTTCGGCATAGCCCGGTCTCCTGAAGGTCGAAGTATTGCCAGTATTTAGAACTATTAGACCAAGTCTGGACGCTAGTTCCATGACTCTTCGACCTCTGGAGTCGGGCTCCGCCATGCCCCATTCTAGGGCCCTTGCATTAAAGTCACCTGCCATTACCAGCTCACCTTTCATTTCTCTGACGGTGTCTTCCAGGTCATCTAATATGACCTGGTAGTCACCTATGGCTTGGTTTGGTGTAAGATAGCAACTCACATACGTGATGTGATTGCAGGATACCCAAACATAGCCATTTCCAGATCCATGATCCTCTACTTTTGTTTTTCGTGGGTCAGGAATCCAAATGGCTGCCGTTCCATAGTTATCGGTGAACCAACCTACTCCTTCTCTGTTCCGATACTGTTCGCTGATAATTAATATATCAGCATCAGTATCGTGGCAAAGCCGAAGAAGGAGGTGATCAGCTGTCCTGCTGCGATTAATATTCCCTTGCAGAATTACGACCATTTAACCTTTTTTGAGAGAGCCTCGCGAAAAGTCGGACAGGCGCCGGAACCGGCAACGTGCCGACGTCCCTCCGATTTCGCTTCACCTTTACAGAGAAAGCATTCGGGTTCTGCGGTGCAAGACGCAACCTTGTGTTCTCTCTGTCCGCAACGAAAAGAACAGGCGCTACGATCAGGGCCTTTACAGCTATGGCTCCGGTGGCCATATCCTAGGCACCTGTAGCACCTCGTCATTATTTCGCGGCGACGTACACGACAATTCACCAGGCCCACTCGCAAAAACCCGATCTTCAGCAGACGCACGGCAGCAACCTGTTCCAATACTACAATAGCAGCACGCTGTTCCGCAGTGTTGGTTTTGGTCACTCTAACCTGCAGCTCGCCACAATAATCTGGCAGTTTACTTTTGAGGGCCTCACACACCTCATCCTCCGTCACGCAGCAGTCCAGGTCTCTAACCTCTAGACTTCCTCTAGGGGTCAGCTCCCTGACACAGCCACTCTGGCCAGTTGCTTCCTTGAGCACTTCAGCGAGTGCCTTCCGACCTTCGGGTTTGGTATGTCTGAGTTCAATCAGCACCTCACCCGATTTGGTTTTCCGGACGGTCGTCACATCCGCGCCCAAGTCCTCCGGTTTGACCGCTCTGATGGATCTCATCACCTCAGCGTAGGATTTTCCCTGCGCTGGTTTGATGGCGATCGCATCGAGCTTTGACTTTTTTTTTAATTTCTGTGCTTATTGCTTTCTTTTTTGGATGCTGATGTTGTTCCTCAGTATTCTGCACACTTTGCTTCTTCTTACTGTTCTTTTTTTTTATTTTTACTTCTTGCCACCCATCTTTTTTGTCCTCCTGTTCTCCCCTTTTTTTTCTCCTTAGTAAGGGAGATATCCGGGGGACTTGATGCCGGTCTCTTCTGTCTAGTTGTTGGCAGGAGGCTCCCCGGTACCTTCTTCCCTTGTATTTTGTGCTGAAGAGCATCTACGAGCTCTTCAGCTTTTGGAAGGCCATCCTTGATATCTTTTTTAATGTTTGGTTGGCTCTTCATTGCTTTGATCATGTCCTTGAGCAGCCGAGCAAGTTGGAGAATAATCTCCAGTTCACTCGTCCGCTCAACAGACTTAATCCCGGTCTCAGCCGGCTGTCCCTCCCCCACTCCAAGGTAACTCTTTTGTTGCTTTTGGCAATCCATGGGTCAATTTTTTTTATTTCATTCCTGCAGATGGTCGGCCTCCTGGAACCTTCAACGTTGAGCTCGATAAGGCAGCCCCCCAACACATGCCTGTAAGGGTTGACTCATCTCGGACCATTGTGCAGGAGTATAGCGCGCTCTGGTGCACTATTCCACCTCCGCCCTCTCGAGCTTCGCACCCCAACAACAAGGTGTTTCATTCTCTGGAGAAACATCGGAGGAAATCACACACCGAACGCGCTCGTCAAGGCCGTTTGACTAGATCTGGCTAGGATCTAGCCTCCCGTCTTGCCGTCAGCGGGAGCCAAAGATGTTTCGGGTCACCCAGCACGCAACCGGGCGTAAGCCTCGACACCCAGGATCTCCTTTTGGCAGCTCACGGGTCGCACCGCACGGCAAACACGGCGGTCTGTCATTTGTTCAAGAGTACCTCATTCTAACCTTCATTCATGTAGATTCATATATTTGCCCTCAAATATTCTAGTGAAACTCCAATGTTTGAAGTTCACTTATGCATCTATAATTACTCTGCTAGGATCCCTTTTACAGGAACGTTCGCTTACGCTCCGCATGTGTTTTCAATCCTCAAGAGATACCCGTTTATAGAGTCTCTGAGCGAGTGTGCCTTCCTTAATCTCTGTATTACTGACGAAGGTCTGTTTATAGGACCTGCAGCTTCGATCATGGTCGGCATGGAAGTCCCTAGTCAGTTGCCCTTTCGGGTCTTCCAGCACATCATTGCTCCGTGCGTTAACTCATTTACTCTGGGATATACTCCAGGGATTTCCGCTCACTCATAAAATGGCAGCTATCATACTATCTTTTCGCCCTTCCATTCATTGGTAGGAGGAGGTACTCTTTTAAGCCCATCACCCGATCGGCTGAGAGATGGTGAAATAGCCGATCTTCGTCAAGGTACAGACAACGGATGGGATAAGATCATGACAATAATAATAATAATAATAATAATAATAATAATAATAATAATAATAATAATAATAATGTGGGGCCTTGAGTTCAGCTACCACACGCGTCCCCGGGGTTGCGGATAGGGGAACGACCACTCGCGGTCAGTCACGAAATAAGCACTTCTAAGAGTGACGAATAAGTGGCCGTGGACAAGAACTTCGAGCGAAAATAGTGGTATTCGCCCGTCTACACACCCACTCATCATTCACACACCTACATATCTGTAAGATAACCGTACCCGGACTGGGGAGTATATCGGGAACTCTATAAACGAGTTTCCCACGAATGGTGGAGATGGAGACCCTATAAACGGGTAACTGCCAGGCGGGTTATGAATGAATGAGAGGCCCTATAAACGGGCATCTCTCACGTATGAATGTGACCAGTTTGAGCGACGGTAAGATCTTGCGGATGCAGTGATTACTTGTGGATTGGTGGGATTAGCTGTGAGGGAATCACTTCATGCTTATGTGCGTTCCCCTTCTGGAGAGTACAGTTGTAAAACCAGATGGCACCCCTGGGCCGCCACAAGTAGGGGGCCCGAACCCAGTCTAGCCAACATGGGAGGCTGCCCCACACAGTGATAAGACGTCGTCAGACGTCAAATCTCGCTTCTCGTAGTAGTGCCGTATGGCGTACGGATGGGACCCTGCTGCGAGTCGTGGGGGAGGAACAGCCGAGGCCACCGGAATGTAGGAGGGCTTCAGTATTGGGGAGATTCAGGACGCTGAACCGTCATCTCCAACAAGTGATCCTCCTGACCATCACAAATATAAAACATTTAACACAAATTAATAATATAATCATGAAAGGTAATAAAAAAATTATAGCAGGCTCTCGAGTGCCGCCTGCAAGCGACTCAGTAGAGTCAATGGAGCTTCCCGGCTCTCCTATCACACCAGTAGGCAACCTGGCTGGTGTGACAGAAAATGTTACAGGTAGCAGTATGAATGAAAGTGCGAATGTTTATAAATCGCCGGCAACTTGGGAAGCTGCTGAGTGTAAATTGCAGGAGCAATTTTACACAATAAACAGAGTCCTAAGTAAAATGATGGAAAGGAATTGCATACAAAAAAATGTAAGTCAAATAATAAAAAACGGTTTGAGTGAGATCAATGAAGCAGTGGAAATCGGACAGTATGAACTGAAGCGAATGAGACTGCTCCGACAAAAACAGAAAGATAAAGGACGGAGTGAATGTGAGGAGGCAACTCCTCAGAAACGGAAAAGAGACCGTCAGACCCCTACTCCGGAGCAGGCGGCCGCACAACAGCGGACGATCGAGACCGAAACATGGGCGAAGGTGGTCTCAAAACATAAAAAACCGAAAACGACCGAGACGGACAACAAACCGACAAAAGAGCAGCCAAAAGCGAGACTCCAAGGTCGCGGGTCTGATCGCCCTAACCTCAAAGGCAGGGGAGGAGCGATCATGATCAAGCCGGCTGAGGGACAGACGTACGTCGACGTGGTACGTACAATACGGCAAAAGGTGGACCCTGACAAGTGTAATACTCAAGTCAGAACAATAAGAAAGACAAAAGACGGTGCGGTACTTTTACAGCTCTCCAGACAGAACAACGAGACGGACTTTCGACAGGTTCTTCAAGACGCCGTAGGAGAGACTGGACGCGTAAAAGATTTGACCTCCAGGGTGACACTGGAATTCCTAGACTTGGACTGTGTCACGACCAACGAGGACATCGCGAACGCGTTAAATCGGGAAACGGGACGGACTGCAGACCGTCGGCCCCATGTTTTCGACGTTAACAGTTGAGGACAGAGAATGGCGGTCTGCGATTTTGACGTAAAAGAGGCTACCGACCTCTTAAGGAAAGGGCGTATTAAAATCGGGTGGGTTGTATCAAGAATAAGAGCAAGGATACGCGTCTCGCGATGCTATAGATGCCTCGGGTTCGGTCATGTACGGAAAGACTGTAAAGGACTGGACAGACGAAGCTGCTGCTGGCGATGCGGCCTCGAGGGTCATTCCCACAAGGACTGCAAGAGTCGTGGGGAGTGTTTCCTGTGCACTGAGGATAATATCCGAGACAGGGGACACTTACCCGGCTCGTCCTCGTGTGCCGCGTTCAGGATAGCACTAACAGAACAGAAGACAAAGACAGTCACACAATGACGACGACGATACTCCAATGCAATATGAACGGGAGTAGCGTGGCAGACGCACTGCTCCCGCAGATTGCGGCGGAACTGAACATCGACGTGCTGATTATCAGTGAGCAATACAAAGACAGACAATTACCGACTTGGCTCACAAGCGGCTCGGGCAAGTCCGCAGTTTGGTTACGTGGAAAGGTTGCGTCGAATATCGTACGCAGCGGGACTGAGGAGGACTGTGTCTGGGTGACGGTCGCTGACATAACCTATGCCAGTGTTTACCTGAGCCCAAACAGCAGTGCCTCCGAGTACGCGGCTAAACTTGGAAAAATCGAGGACGCGTTGCGGGAAATCCCTGGTAACGTGATCGTGGCGGGCGACTTTAACGCGCGGGCGATCGAGTGGGGAATGCCCTTCACCAACAGACGGGGAAGACTGCTGCTGGAGATGGCCGCAAGGCTGGAATGGCAGTAGTTAACGAAGGAACGATACCGACGTACAGACGACCAGGGTATGGTAACTCCATACCAGACGTGACTCTGACCTCGGACAGAATTCGAACTAGGATAAGGGCGTGGCGGGTGATCCAGGACTATACGGCCAGTGATCACCAGTACATTGCCTTCAAACTGACAGACGCGACGAGACAGACGAGGAGACGGGGCACAACATCTACGGGGTGGAACCCCAAACGCCTAGACAGAGACGAACTCGAAAGGTATCTGCAAAATGCAGAACCTCCCTTACGAGAGGTGCCTCAAGAGTTGACGAACCGGGACAGGGTGGAGGCGTTAGCATGGCAGCGCCTATGCGATGCCACCATGCCCAAGAAACGGAAAGTACTAAACAGACGACAAACATACTAGTGGACAGCCGAGATCGTGGATCTCAGAAGCAATTGTTTGAAGCTGAGACGGAAAGTTCAACGAGCCCGAAGTCGAGGCGTAGTGGAACTATACTCTACGGAGTATAGTCGCGCCAGACAGCGACTGAGATACGCGATCAATGACAGTAAGAAACGGTGTTGGACAAAACTAATCAACGAGGTAGACTCGGATCCCTGGGGCAACGGTTATAAAATTGTAACATGCGCCCTGGGAGGTCGAAGTCCGCCGGAACTACGAGACGCGAAAGTGATGGAGCGGATAGTTGAGAGACTTTTCCCAACCCATCCCAACAGAACGGACGCGACAAACGAAATGACAGATATAGAGATCCCTCTCTCCACACAGGAAGAGCTCCGCAGAGCTTCGAATGCGTTGAAGCCTAACAAGGCCCCGGGTCCCGATGGCATACCTAGTGAGGTGTTACGGGTGGTCGCTTCGCGCCGCCCGGACATCCTTTTGGGTTTGTACAACGGGTGTCTGGTGGAGGGAGTTTTTAGCAGGCTCTGGAAGGAGGCTCGATTGGTTCTCATCCGGAAGTCGAAGGGGAACCCCGATTTGCCTTCTTCATACAGGCCTCTCTGCCTACTAAATACGGCAGGGAAGCTGTTGGAGCTACTGCTGAGACCAAGACTGTCACAGGCAATTCAAAACGCCGGAGACCTATCCGAACAACAACACGGATTTAGAAAAGGACGGTCGACAATCGGAGCTATAGGTGACGTGACGAACATCTTTCACGCGGCGAACAGGGGCTGTCATGCAACCAGACCACTGGTTCTGTTGGTGACTCTGGACGTTCGTAACGCCTTTAACTCTGCAAAATGGACAGCGATACTGGGGGCGTTGGAGTTGACTTTCAAGGTTGACTCCTACCTCCTTCGTATCATACGGGACTACTTACGAGACCGAGGACTGACGTATGATACTTTGGACGGAAAGAAATGGAAACGCGTGACAGCGGGGGTGGCGCAGGGTTCCATTTTAGGCCCCGACTTCTGGAACGTACAATACGACGGTTTGCTGAGACTAGACATGCCCTCCGACGCGCGTCTCATTGCCTATGCCGACGATGTGGCAGCCGTGATAGTCGCACGCGACTATCACTTGATTCAGTTCAAGCTGAATCAGGTCATGAGACGCGTGAACGAATGGATGACAGATCACGGATTGCAGCTCGCGCTGCAGAAGACTGAGTTGTTGCTGCTGACTCGCAGACGTATACAGACGGTGGTTCCGATGACGTTAGGGACGGAAAGACTGGAAACCAGGAGTGAAGTCAAGTACCTGGGCGTTACCTTGGATACGAAGCTGAGCTTCTGGCCCCACCTACGAAACGCGGCGACAAAGGACGCAGAAAAGACCAAGGCTCTAAGTAGACTGATGGCCAATACCAACGGACCGAAACAGAATGTTCGCATACTGCTGATGAGCGTTACCCACTCGGTTTTGCTTTACGGGGCGGAGGTTTGGGCCGACGCGATGAATATCAGGAAACGCGCGAACGCCATGAAAAGCGTACAAAGGGTGGGCGCGTTAAGAATCGTGTGCGCGTATCGAACCGTGTCTGAGAGCGCCGTTTTCGTGATTGCTGGGGTCATTCCCATCGATCTGCTCGCGGCCGAACGGAAGCGAATTTACGAGCGGAGCTCGAACGTTGGAAGGGAAGACGCTGTGACTGAAGAACGGACGAAGACCATCGAGACATGGCAGAGACGGTGGACGACGGACGAAAGAGGACGGTGGACGAAAAGACTAATACCCGAAATCGGTCCGTGGAAAGAGAGGAAATACGGAGAGGTGAACTTCTACCTTACCCAATTTCTGTCCGGACACGGATACTTCGGTAAGTACCTCTGCAAGATGAAGAGGGTCGCCTCTTCATCATGGGCTTGGGACGATGCGGAGCACACATTTTTTGTGTGCGAACATTGGACTGAGCCACGACTAGAGTTACAGACGAGGACAGGAGTGATCACGCCAGAAAACGTGACGAAAATTATGATGACGGACGCGGACAGCTGGCGGTTGATTGCAAAATACGTTATGAATGTGCTTCAGAACAAAAGAGCAGATGGATGTTTGGACGATTGAAAGTCTATGAAGAGTGAATGTAATATCGAGTATGCATGAGAATCTGAAATGAAAGATATGAACGTGAAATGACCACGCAAGGACTGCCGCCCAGGCTGAAGTAATGTGTATAACAGTTCCGGGCTGGTGTCGGTGTAACACGGAGATATGTGTTTAGTGCGTAGTGACATGGGTTTTCTGTCGAGTCGCACATACTCCGGTGGTCGTTTTTCAAGTTCGTGAGGTCGAAGAGAAACTATGGGTCGAGTGCAAAGAAAAATAACAACAAATGTTTAATAAAACTATGCTTTATTATCAATTTGTGGCATAAAAAACCTCCTCTTGAGGAGAGGAGGAAAAAGCCACAAATTTAAGCGAATATAAAATTATTATAAGAAACGCGTGGGTATACCCTGGGTACAACTACGAGCGCTCATAAAAGTAACGCTTACGCTGTGGTGGAGTACTCCTTCGCCATACACATTTACCCGCACGGCGATCACGGAAACGCTCGTGGGGCTGGTAAGGTCGATGGGGAAGGATGTTCCGCGTTACCTTCTGCTCTGCGTCGTGGCCTCGACGTCTCGAGAACGGAATTAAACCTCGCCACGGACGGCAGCCACCGGGCACGAGTGCCGCTGGGAACATCCTGGGAGATCTGCTCGTAGCAATATCTCCACAAGGCTAGTTCCTTGCTCCGCTGATGCGCCAAAATACATTCACAACCCACACACGACACGTCAATAAATATTGATATTTAAGTTTAATGAATCAATACGGAACATACACTAGATACACTTATACACGCAAGACACTACTTAACATTACAATACGCTTCACATAAGGGTTAAATACGCGCGATTGTACAATGTGCCGCCTCCCGCAACGATTACACAGGAGATCGTATATTACAGCAATAGACGCGCCCGGAGATTTTATATAAATCTATCCGAAGACTAAAAGCGTAGTATTAATTGATACGCGATTCGCAACTTAACTATTATAATGTTTAGGTACAGTTAACACTAACACAGAACGATACGAGAAAACAAACGAGACGCGCGAACAGCATAAAGGGCGGATCCACGGTCGAGAACGAACTAAACTCCATAATCCTGAGCCTTGAAGGTGACCTCGTACCTGAAACCGTGAACGAAAAGGGGGGGGTTCTAACGGCCCCGAGCCCTAAGCTGAGAAAATGAAACATGCTCTCAGTTCCTTCGCGGGAGAGCGTGCTGGATCTTGGGAGTGGTGACAGAGGGCGGCGTATGTGGGGGCCGCGTGCGGATTCGATCTTACATTTATAGCGTCACAAATGAATATTTCCGTGTGACGCCGGTCAGTCCTCGAACATGATTGCTTTCTTCGACGTAGCAATACAAATTTATGCCGAAGAAAACTATGGGAAAAATTCGTGTTCTTCGCTTTCTCCGCGCACAGCTACAGCCGGTATGCCCGAACAAAATGGTTTCGTTCGTAAGTTTATATTCTTAAATGTTTTAGTTGGTAATTATATATATATATATATATATATATATATATATATATATATATATATATATTAAGAAACGTTTATAGTATTTAATTTAAAATTATTATGAATTCAATATATGTATTTATACCTTGTAGTTTGTAAGATTTATCGTAATTCTGTTAAGTATTTATGTAGAGTTAAATTTAATAGTTTAAAGTATAATTATAATCGGGAACTAATGCGATAAAAATAAAATCTTTAGATAACGTTTCTCGCATAATAATATATAGACTCGATATAGTATATATTTTTAATAAACAAAATACGTTCTCTGTATCGTCATATCGAGTCCCATATAGAAAAGGGAAATGTAACGTGATCTCTCGGACTCTTAAACTTCGGACAAAGCGGTTTCGCGTGCGTCAGAAATTCAGCGAATTATAATGTTAAACTATTATACAGCTTATTGTACAGCAGAGATTGGAAATTTACAGATATTCGTATTAAAATAGTAAGTTCACGAAAAATTACTTCGTAATTTTTTATTATGTAAGAAATAAGAATCATAGTTACTAATATTATAGTTTAGAGAAACGATCGCGAGCGAACTCTCGCTATAAGCCCAACTATATGTACACATAAGGTACATGTTTGTTCCGTGCCGTGACGGAAAAACCGAAGGTTTTGTCTTAAAATAGGTTGTATACGGAATCACACATAAGGTGAGCGAATACCTGCTATGGAAAAATCTTGAGGTTTTCAAAAGAGGTAAATAGGTCATGCTTCCTAAAAGCAATGATCCGTGCTGTGACGGGGCTTTCCAATATTTTTGTTAAAAAAGCTATTCTACGGACTTATATTGAGATAGGTCGTATTCTAGCTTTGAGAAAATATTGCGAAGTTCGAAATCAGGTGAGGTGTTAGGTTTGCCACCTCGGGCTCTCCGACCGTCAGGCTGCGCGAGAGTTTGAGCTGCGTTCGGCGAGTGAGACTTATCGCTCGAAATTTGACCCCATTGAGAGGGGAGTAGAGTTTATAAAAGCGCAGTAGGAGCGCTCGGAAATACATTCTTTTTCTGATCTCTGCTTAGTAAGGTTATTGTATTAGTCATATTTTGTTTTATTAAATTCAATTTTTAATTTAAATATACTTTGTATTATTATTTTCTTATTCTAATAATCAAACCTCCTAGCGTATTGTTCAATTACAATTTGTATAAACTGTACATCCTGTTATTCACAGAGATGCATATAAAATGCACTTAGTCATTTGTTTTAATGGTACATTGTTTTAAGACGTTATATCCTTATATAATTTATTTCTTATTAATCTATTTTTTGTCTTAATATATTACTGAATTTTACATAATATTTTATATAAAATTTTTATAAGATACTTATAAGATTCTTAAGTTGTAAGTTTCTTAATACGCTACGAACATATATTATTATGTTTCCCATCACAATCAGTTGGACATCTGACTATATAATTGAATTGATTTTTAATTTAAATATAGAATAATTTTATATTAAGATATTTGGAACTTTCAGAAAGTATTTTATATAAATTTTTTATAAATATATTTAAGATATATTTAAAATTTTTAAAGAAATGTTTAAAATTCCTACTGTGCTATGAACACATCAAACTCGCCTAACTATTTTACTTTCATGAAAAGTTGTTTTTTTGAAAATCATATTTACTATGAAAACTGAGCTTACCAATATGTCTTAACGACTCACATAAATGCTTTAGTAAAATGTAATATTTCCTACAGTTGAGTAAACAGTTTTTATCTAGTCGGGTAGAATTGAAAATTTACAGATTTCATTAGAACAAGAAATTTTTTTACATTCTATGAATGAAACTCAACATATATTTCCAAGGAATATTTGGGTTGCTAATATATAAGCTATGATATGAATGAACTGATATGAATTTTAACAGAATTTTTTTTTCGAAATTTCATTCGAAAAGAAAAGCGAGCTAATAAAACATGTTAAAATTTAAATTAAGTTTTTTCCCATTTTATTAAATATACACATGCGCGCGCACAGACATACGTACATATGTACACGAATGCCCAATCCCAGCTCAGAAGTCCTAAAGCCGATCCACTTTTCGCACAGAATAATTGAATCATACAGAAAATTGAATAAAAAGAAAAAACTGTTTCAGAAGCAATGAAATAATGAGAAAAAATGTTTTTACGAATGAAGCAAAAAACTAATGTTTTTTATTAACCATCAATTAGTAATCAGATGATACGTGGTCTGATTTCAAAAATCAGACCACGTATTATCCAGACTTAAAAAAAGATAACAATAAATTCTTTTACAAAATTCATTTATGTGCTTCGAGGTACTCCTCTTTTGTGTCAATGCAACGTTTTGCGCGTTCGAACAGCGTGTAAAATGACTTTTTCATGCGTTGACCGGATTCATCATCCAAATGATGGTCGTTGTATTTTAGATGTCCTAGATATCCCTGTAATGCTTTACTTTCATCACCAAATGCAATTTACCAAATAAGTAGAAGCCACAAGGTACCATATCATGTGAATACGGTGAGTGATTGACCGTCAGAATGCCATTTTTAATCGGCTCATTGTAATTTCTCGATGATCTTGTCGTTTACTGCTTCTCACGGCCGACCTAAGCCACTCATTAATTGTTGCACAAGATAAACAATCACCAGCATAAAGTTTTTGATGGGTTTCGGTAAAAGTTTTTCCGAGTTTAAAACAAAACTTAATGTTAGCTCCTTGATCAATGCTAATTTTCCGATCAACAGAAAACATTCTGTCCCTTGAGGCGCAATAACTTCATGAAATGCCAGAATATCGATAGAAGGTGTCCCTTTTGAACGCGCATAATTACAAACAGGTTTGAACCCCTGTTTAAAAAGTCTGGGAATTTTTGCAGACCATATATGAGTATATTCGATTAAAAAGTATGTAATTACATGAAATATTCATGTAAAAAAATGTTAACAGTATGGAAAAAATTTTAATTGATTATCGTTATGAATTATCATTCAATCAAATGTCTTACAAAAAAGCATTCTATTGAAAAAATAATCACGCAGGCCAGTGGACTTGTCTTACGTTAACAACTTTTTCCGTCATTTATTCTATTCTTGGCAATAAAACAAGAGTTTAAGAAGATACATTATTTCCGTACAGAATTATAGTAGTTACCAATGGTATTTGTAATTACTTATAGTATCGATACTGGTAAGGCAATTTATACTTAGAAGCATTTTAATTTTCAGAGTAAAATCTTTTATGTTCACAGGATTATTAAAATAAAATATATATTTTAGAATAAGAGAGAGTTTGAATAATTTTACTAAACACTTTATAACGTCGAATTCTTATTTTTTATATTATCAATAAATATTGATGAATTATGAAGAATTACTTTATGCAGTTAATTTTTTATTCTTCTGTATAAGGGGCAATAGATATAGATGAACCGGCGTTCGTTGTAAATAAAACTATCAACTTTGATATACATAAATGCAGTAAAATTAACAAGGAAGCATTACTTCTAGGGTTCAACCAAAAATGTATAAATAAGCACAAAATAATAATAATAAAAATAATAATAATTCAAAATTAAAGAGAAGTTAATCAATTTTTACGCTCGAGAAGTTTAACTAAAGATAAAAAATTCAGATATAAATGATAATTTTGTAACTAGTTATCCACAAAGTAATGAAGGAGTTTAGAGCCAAATTTTAGGAAGCTTAAAACACTTCATGTACTGAAGATAAATGTTCTATGCGAGGAATACTGATGAGGACATTATCTACAAACAATATAACACAATGATTTTCATGATAGCGAGGGAAATCTTATATTTATAAATAACAATTCACTTTCTTATTTTAATGACTGTGTTGTATGTTCATATATTTGTAATTATTTATACAAACATAAATTATTATAAATAATTTATACATATGTGGTACATACATCACATATAAAAAAAGGAATACTCTTTGGTGTACTGAATAATCGAAAAGCTAAAATATCGTTTATTGCTTCATATTAGTTCAGCAGTAATTCAGTTTTATACTACATTTCGGCATCCGACGCGATATCGGATATTCTCGAAACTGTCTTGATCAACATAATACTACTATATAATTGAAAAACTGCCGATACGCGAAAACACGCCAAAGCCAGTCATTAATTTCTCAAAAGAATGCAGTAATATAGTAAATTTTGAGTCGGAACAATTTACCAATGTTGTGATGATTTGTGACGATGAAAAGGAAATCCATTATATTTTCTTCAGTCGCTAACCAATCCCTCTTTTTCCAATCGAAAAACCAACGCTATATAATGATAATCCTGTATACAGCATCTGTTGGCCGTAGTCGGCCACCCGGGTCTCTCACACCGCCGCTATCCAATTATTAATTCCGACCGCGCGCAAGCGAGTCCCTGAAAATTGCCGCAATCACCAGTTTGCATGTATTCGAGTCCTCAGTCGGTTGATCGGTCGCAGAAAAATGGGCGCTGAGACGTCTTTGTACTACACCTACACAGACCTTTACCTTTATTTTTTTAATCACGTCTATTTCTGATTCCTACACACTCTTGAGAATGAGATTATATATATATATATATATATATATATATATATATATATATATATATATAATGACGCAATTAACCGCGTTGTAAAAGCTTTAGTTATGTATATAAAGAGTTGCGCGATCCCCGACCTATTCCTCGACACCTAACGGAGAAAGAACACGCGCGCGCACGCACACGCACACGCACACACAAAATCAATAATGCTGGAATCTCCTGAAATCTGGAAGACAGTAGCCAGTTTCGCAAAAGAGGTGATGACCAAACTTAGAAATGCCGATAGAATTAGGCGAATGGCCCTGGATGAATTAGGTTAGCTGATTCTATTTTAAGTTGCAGAGGACGAATACCGAACCCCTGATCACTTGTGTGGATGGGGGACGTAGGATAATGCCATCGGAAGAGGAGTCGTATCGGCTAACTAACAGCCCCGCCGAAGTAATATTCTCTGATAGTTCCGGAGGGATGTTGGTTTCGAGAGGCCACTTGTGCAGAGCTTGCTCTGCCTACGTCTATTAAAAAACACACACGCACACACGCGCCCACACACACACCACACACACACATCTATATATGTACGTGGGCGCGTAAACAGATAGAGAGAAAAAGACAGATCCAGTATTCCTTCACAAAGTGTATCGCTTGGCAATTGACCGCACGTAAAGAAATGCTCGCTCTCTCTCTCTCTCTCTCTCTCTCTCTCTCTCTCTCTCTCTCTCTCCCTCTGTCCTACTCTCTCTATCTTTCTCTCTCTATACCTTGCCACGTGTTTGAACCGCACATTATAGATATAAAACATCGATCCACAAACGACGCAGTGTTCGAGCACGCAGGTGCTGTAGGCCAGTTCCTGGGGTGCCTCGTCCAACAAACTGACTAAGTTCCGTGTTCATCATCATGGTCGTAATGGTTCTGGTACTGGTGTTGGTCGTTCTTCTCTCTCTCTCTCTCTCTCTCTCTCTCTCTCTCTCTCTTTCTCTTTGTCTTTCTCTCCCCATTTCTATCATTTTCTCGTTTGAAGAATTCTGATGCTTTTATGCTTCATTATACAATTAGTAGACTGCAAGTCCGTGACGATTATCATCATTAGCCTGAGAATTGATTCTTCATTCGAAATTTTATGATTGTTTAATATTATAGGCATAAGATAATGCAGACGCATCTCTGGTAATATCTGGACTGTTTCTTTTCCAACTTCGAAGAAAAAACTTGCACCCCTCAAGATGTATAAAGCGACCAGAAGCCATTATAGGATATGGGTACCACTTTAATCTAAGAATTTTAATTTTTATTTCTTGTTTTTTAACTATCTTTAAGAATTCTGACAGGTCAAAGGTCAGAAAGTTTAAAAATATAGAAAGACTACACCTGTCGTCGATGAACTAATATCATACGGCATAAATTTATAAGACGTCAGATGATTTCGTAATGCGACTGTAATAAGATTTTAGTAAAAGTTTATAAAAGTTTCATTTTTTAATTTTTTTTTATTTTACTTTTCATGATTTTTTAACATTCCTAGGGGCTTGAAGCTGAAAAACGTTAAAAATAAATCAAAAACGCTCCAGCGTATCCGTAAGTACTATACCAACTAAAAAATTATGAGCCTTACATCGTTTTAGGACTATACATTAGAACTTTATTTATCGATTGTGCAAGCATCAAGCTTAAATTTTAAGCTAACGTGCCAACTGCGAACGAGTAACTAATAAGTGTGGCGATAAATTTATAGATTATTCAATAAATTAGCGATACAATACTGGTAAGCTGAACAATACTGGATGATTATTTTTTTCTTGATCCCGTGCAGAAATATACTCGGCATATCCTTAGTTCGGGGTAGATCCTAGTCAGTAATATTCGCCAGATCCGAGTTAGATTTCCCTACGATCATCTAATAATCGTCTTATATTAATTATTATTTTCTCGACTTGATTCAGATTTGCTTATCTTTTATTGGTGTGAAAAAGAAATGCGTGTTTTCAATAGTCAAAATTTTACAAGTAGAAAAATTAAGGAAATGATTAGGCTTTCTATCATGCATCTAATCAGATTTCTGTAACTTCTCCCTATTTTGGAAAGAATGTCGTATTTTCTAGGCGGAATCAGCAAAGTAGGAGAATTAAAGAAATGGTTAGGCTTTCTATTTTGATTCTAGTTAGGTTTCCTCAACTTTCTCAAATATTGGAAAGAACCGATGTCTTTTCTAGTCGAGACCTTACAAGTATGAAAAGTATATATATAAACCCGCAGATCTTCCCAACATAGGAAAGAATTTAAAAGATTGATTTACTATGTATGGTTTATCTTGTGTTTATAAAATTATTATATGATATTAAGTGCTTTGCGGTCATATACAAAGTATAGTATAGCAATAGCGTATTGCGTTTTAGCATAGTGAATAATGCGTTAGCTTGCGTTCCACATAAAAGATATGTAAAATATCTTGGCTTATATTTAGACGATCTATTAAGATACAATGTTCACATAAACATTCAAATAAATAAAACCAATAAAGCAATTAAAAAATTACACAACTTATAAAATTCCTCATTGAATTCGAAAACTAAAGTAATCGCGTATGCTTGTCCTATATGGTTCAATGTTAGCCCCAGACAAATAGAAAGGATCAGAATCATAGAAAAAAATTTTAAGAATCTGTTTCAAATTCAACAAAAAAGATGGATTTCAAACTTCAAATTGTATAATATGTCAGGAATAATAAGATTCGATATCTTCGTAATAAAATTGATAAGAAACTATATAAATCGAATAAAAAACACCGACAATCCAATAATCAAAAGTTTACATAATAATAATGAAGAAAACGTACTGAGTCTGGCAAAGGAGGGTTACGCGATTGTAAATGAGATCAAACTTCTGGAGATAAACAATTATATCACCTCTAAAGAAATTATACCGATAATATATCATATTTCAAAAACGAATGGAAATAAAAGACTGTACAAAGCCGGAGACATAATGAATTTAAAATACTCAATAACGTTAACGTCGTGAGACAAAAAAGTAATATCAAAATGTAAATATAAATAACATATGCATAATATAATTTTACAATACTCTTGAACAACTAATGTAATAAAATATCATTAATCTCCTTATTTTCCTTATTCTTAAGACTCTTTTTGCTGTTTTTCCAACTATAAATCAAGCAGCGCCAGTTTTCTTCGCTTTACTGTAAATTTTCGTGGCATAGCATAAAAATGCACCGAGTGTATGACTTACAATTATAAGTATATATTATAATATAAATAGTAATCACTGGAATGAATGTAACGAGTGTCGCGCATATATCACTATTTTACATGTATATTTATAATTTTGTTTGGATTTTACTGTTTTTTTCTTTCATGTATTGTAAATAATTTTGCTTGAATAAAGAACACATTAAAAAAATGCGTTAGTTTGCGAATCGTAGAGTCGTGGGTTCGATACTCAGCGAAGGCCGGAATTTTTTTTCTCGCAATAAAATAATTTATACATTCAACAGAGGTGTTTAACATTAAAATTTACAATAATTAGTGTATAAAAAATATATTAATACTTATTAATTGTTAAATGTAAATCGTGATATGTAATATTGCAAATAGAATATAATTTATAAATTCTAATTAAATGGCATGCGGTACCTAAATACGTAAATATATTTTTTATTTTAAATAATTAACATTAAAAAGTCAAAAAATTATTCACTTGATCAAGTACCAAAATTAGAATAATATTTAAATCGTCTTAATTTCTTCTGTCTGTCTTTTTCTGTCTAGATTCTGTCTAGTTTCTAACTTGTTATACCTACCAAAATCTAAGCTCGTTCCCTATACAAAATGCCGATAAAAGTGGGACAAATCGAAACTGGGATCAGAATAGATTTTCTTTCTGGATCCGAACATTTAATAAGGAAAACTAACCCGATACTTGTTGGATTCGACAATGAATTTATACACGAGATTCTACTACAGTCACTAGTAGAAATTAATAAAACTGATTTTCGACTATTAGTGATGCACAACTGAGTGTTCCTATATATGTATATATATGTATGTATATGGTAAATGTGGCTTGCGCGTGCCTGACATTGCATTATATACGTATATCACATACGTTGTCGCTTGAATACACACGGAGAAGATAGCAAAGAGAAGGTGAGCCGACGGGAGGAGGTTGCGAGAGGTTGCTTTTCGAATGTATTGTAGCTTTCGTCGAAAGAATATATATATATATATATATATATATATATATATATATATATATATATATATATGTATGTATGAACGAACCGAGCGAAGAGAGCGCGCATGTGGTTCGCCAAAGAGGAATTATTCCCGTGAGAGCAGCATCAGAATTCTTGAGCGTCGCCGTTACAATATTATGTACTTGATCAGCGAAGGAAGTATCGAGGGACTTCTTTACGAAATCAATATTATAAGTTATTTATCGAGCCGTAGCGGCGTTTCAAAGAGATTTATGGTTCATTATGGCTTAATAATAGAGATAATCTTCTATTTCATTCTCTCCGTCTCTCTATCTCTCCCACCCTCTCTCTCTCTCTCTCTCTCTCTCTCTCTCTTGCTCTCCCTCTCTTTTTATATGTATCCTCTCTGTCGCTGAACGTTGCTGGCGAGTAGTTTTCGAGAGTATTGATGTTTGTACTTTGAATGCCTCCGATGTTAATTTATTATCATGACAATGCTCTTAATGGACGTGCGACCAAGGTATATTTTCCTTAAAAATAAAAATCTGGCATTTTTCCCTATTGTGTATTTATTCGAACTGTTTGCCCTTAATTTATTTGCTTCTTATTTAAGGTGTGTTTCATTCTCCAAATGGAGAGAGACTTTACTTTTGCATTGCTCATTTATATCGATTTCTAAAATCAGACAAAATATGCAAACATAAATGACTGTATTGCAATCTATATCAAGTAAGATTTATTACGATTTTAATAAGATTACATCGTCCACAATTTAAATTTAAATGTTGTATTTAAACTGTAGATACTTAATATAAAAGAATTCGCATTAGGTGAATAAAGAAGTCCATAGACAAGAAGCTTCGAACATTCATTTATATTTTATTATTTCCAGGAAATCTAATGTAACTTTTTCTTTACCAGTTTCGTTTATTTAAAGATTTTGGGGTATTAATTTTATTAGATGTCTTAATATTTAAAACTGTTATATATCCATAGATGTATTGCAATCAACATTACTTTTACGCGCGTTAATTTTAAGTTTTAAATTTATTCTTCAAAGACTAGGCACATATAAAAACAACTTTCCGTGCATCCCCTACTCCTTCTTTTAAATAAACTACCTTTATTATAGACGTCCTCAATGTTAAGAATTTGTTTTATAAATTTATAAAAGTTACAAATTCAACTTAAATTTGCATCCGAATTATATCATAATGCTATGGACTCGTTAAAAGTTCTTTATATTGTTTTTAAATCAGTTTTATCTTTTTAAACTTTATTTTTTATTTGAAATGAATATAAATTAATTGATTGGTCGTAGTGTATTCATAACCGACAGATGGCAATAGCTCGGGCAATGCATTTACATATGGGACTTGATATGTGGAAAATATTTAAAAGCTTACGATAGATAATTATACCTTACGCCTGACAAACTTAGTTTTGAACATTAGACCAAGCAAATGTATTTTAGATATAATCTTGAATGAATGAATATGTCCATCATTAATTTAGTTATAAATTAAACGTTTTAACAAATTGAATTGTAGAATGATAATTTTTACATATATAAGTAACATTTTTATATTGACGATTATCTAATATGTTAATACGCGAACATATGATAATATTAATTATCGCGATAAATTTAATTATCGCTTTTAAGACATTTTTCTGTAATACCTTTATAAGATGTCGATGCGCAGTACAATATTTCTAAAAATAGACATTTTTAATTATTTTCGTAACAAAAATATATAATTTATCTTGGTTTCTAACGTGCCACTAATAATATTTAAAAAATACACACAGAACAGAAACGTTCCTCGTTTTGTATCTTATATTGTTATTGTGATGCATTCCTATATATCTTGTATAAATTCAATAGGAAAATATCTATTTTCTGCAAAAAATCACAAACTCATAAAAAATGAAAACAATTTTCAGCAGTGTAATTTTTAACTAATGATAGGAAAAATTATATAATACACTTAACAAAAGCTTGGAAACATCTTAAAATATAGAATAATCAAGAGAATAAAGTCTAAAAAAGATATGATTCTATTTTCAATGAAAATATATAAAAATTAACATCAATTTCATATTTTCATATTATATCTTCCTTGATACAGTTATTGACATCAGTTACGCGAATTGATTATCATTTCTGACGTCATTTGTATTCTAATAAAAAATTCCTTTTTTTAATGATGAATTTGCTTATATATATTGAAAAGCATTTGTAAGACATATACATAATATTTAATTTATTTAAAATCTTAACATTATTTTTTCTTTGGTAGAATATGAAAAAGCATGACTTAGACTGTTAAAATATTAGCGTAATACTTTGTAAACATTTTTACCACACTGTAATATTCGCTTCTTGTACCATTGCCACTAGACATCTTTGAAGCGCAATCATAATAGGTAATGTCCGTGCATTTCCGTACAATTATCCGGACGAACCCCGAATAGTCCGGACGCATAGGATGACTGTCGTGGCAAATTGAAGGTCGCCGCGATAAGCTAATTTTAGTTTATGTTTTTCGGCGCGTGAAATCGATTTTTTGAGGTTAGCAGGACCAAAAATGGATCGTTTTCGTTTTTGATAATAAAAGAAAAATACGCATATATAATTATTTTTCATTCATAGCGAACAATTTGATCTATGGTAAAGCTTTATTATCTCCATTAGTTCAGCGGAATAAAGCTTTGAAGTATATGATCACGTGAGGTGCGAACCGCATAAAGACCCCGCTGTCTTTTCTTCTGAAAATATGGATTTTACGAAAAAGAAATGCAAGAGATAAAAAATCTGTACAATATAATTATTTATCAAAAAGACTGGCTTTCATACTTAAATTTATTCTATTCTCTCAAAAAATTAACATTTTGAAGGCAAAAATGGGTGTTATGTCTATAATTACCAATTTTTGGGCCCGATAACCTGCATCAATCGATTCCGTGCACCAAAAACACCATGTTATCGAGGTGACCTTCTATTTGCTACGCCAGCCCTCCTGTACGCCCGGAGTAAAATTGAAAGTCAACGAAATAACCCAGCACAGCTATACTTGTATATAATTTTATATTATACTAATAAATGACATATAAAACGTTACATTTATTTCCTAACGTTTCATATTTTAAATGTTTACGTTTGATGTAATTAAAGTTTCTTTGAGAGATAAGTGAGGGGTGGGGGGGAAAAATTTTTAACTTACGCGAAACAAGACAACGTTTTATAGCTTATATTTATAAATTTCATCCTACAAACAATTACTCTCTCTTCCTCTTTGTCCCTCCCTCTCCCTCTTTCTCTCTCTCTCTCTCTCTCTCTCTCTCCCGATCTCTCTCTTGGCCAAGAGCCGTATATTTCGAGGCGAGCTGCAGAAAATTAC